>OW388289.1:67119962-68459506 GCA_936450465.1 Gibbula magus | reverse complement strand
TCCCCTTCACTAGCCGAGAGGGCGAGGTTGGAGACCTTCTGCCTCCCGTTAGTAAGATGGTTTTCAAGCCTTACTGGCTTTTCCAGAGCACGACGAAGGACATTAATACCGCCGCAGACCGCCAGCTTGCCTATCTACCAGTCGCCGAACCTCCTGTTACCTTGACAGACTCCATTGACGGCGTTTGCCAAGCAGGTGGGGATTGAGGACGGGGCTAACGGACTGTATCGTGGGTTTGGTACGGTTGCAGGGACAGTTGATGTGCACATCTCGGCAGGGCTCACAAACATGAGGCGAGATGGGTTCTTGCCCCGTACGGACTTACCCGCAGAGATTCTGATTCTGGAACGGCCGGCCAAGCCAAGTCCCACTCAGGAGGCTATGCAGCCAGAAATGTTTTACATTATATGCTCAGGTGGGACCTTCTAAGGAGCAAGCCAAGCGGCCGAGTACAAGAAAACCCTCAGGTTCTTTGTCTACACACTTGGCTTGTGACAAAAAGGGATTGAGACGCACCGGCTATTCGGAGGCAGTTGCCAAAACCGTTGCAACTGCTCAACGGGAATCCACTAGGAAACTCTATGACTTCCAGTGGAATTCCGTCGCAGCCTTTTGTAAAGAGAGTGGGTTTGACATCGTATCAGCGGGAGCCGGATATCGATTTATCAGTGCTAAAGGAACATTAGGACCTATCGACGCCATAACTCTAGGCCTCCGGAGTGGGACTTGGTGATGATGATGGTTATGAGCCTCTGGCTGAGACAACCATTCTGCGTCTCTAAGTGCCATGGCGTTGGCTGTCAGGATATCGGAACTACACGCCTTGCAAGCAGACTTGCTTCGCTTCGAGATGAGGGACCGGGGCATGGCTAGGCTTGGTTTAGCCCCGGACTTCATATGCAAGAATCAGGCTGCCCAAGAGCGCGGCAGGACGTTCAGCTTTCCCTCTATCTCCTCCACGATAGACCCCTCGGATGAGGAGAATCGTCTCCTCAGGCCAATTCAAATCAAATTTTATGAAACACAATGGATGCACCTTTAACCTAACATTTTATGTCACGGGCATAAAGGCAACAGTTGTTTTACTAGATTATTTCAATGAGCATAAAGAGATATAGAGAATACTAAACGATGTTCTGTTTAATAAAATTCATGAAACGAGTGAGTGGTTTGGTATTTAACGAGCGAAAGCGATTTTGAAAAAAATACCATCTCACGAGTTTCATAAATAGGTTATTAAACAGAACATCGTTTATTATTTTATCTATTACTCACTGATTTAAATTCCACTTAATTCCAGGAACTCGTTTGTAAATGGGACACACCCCATTGCGACCACAGCGCTAATACTGTTACATCATATTTATGCCATTATGACGTCACGTTAATCGGAAGCACGCGATGTAATAACACAATGTGTCTTGAAATAAATATGCTTAAAAAATGAATACGGGAAACATAAATTGGAAACGTAAAAGAGATGTTTTGTGCAAATATAATTGAAGAAGGAAGAGGTTATTATGTTTTATCTTATTTAATCGACATTTGGACCAAATGTATATGCAACTTAATCAAATATACACATTAGCATTAGAATAGTGTATATTAGACGTAGAACACTGTTAGAGAGATATATTGACCACCACGTAAATTGTGTGCAGTTCGTAGGATCAATAAATAGATCAGTGTTACGAAGCATTTTACTTCTTTTGTCACCATTTGTGTTTACAGTGTACGAATCGACCACATTGCGTTACGAGGGAATATGCGTTATTCGATCTTTATTTAGACTTAGAAACATATGTAAAGGACTTTAAGAAGACGGTTAGACATACAATTTCCTCTAGCAGGAAAATTTTTTGAAAATATGCAGCTGATATGTACTGATATATTATATATTCCAGTATTGATCAAGGAATGAATAATTCTAAGAAGAGTTATATCAGTTATACTAGGGCATAACTATATATATATATATATATATATATATATATATATATATATATATAAACATGTGTTATTCTTTCACTATGCAGAGAGCTCAATACAGTGAAGTAGAGCAAAGATACAATATATGTAACTGACAATGTTGGGTTGTACTCATTATGCCTGAAGATCGCCACCACGGTGTGCGTGAAACTCAGAGTAGCATGAAATAAAACTGTGTATTTACATATGTTGTGTGTGTATATATATATACATTTACTAACTACCCTTTAGCGCTACCGGCGGTCGCGCTAAAGTACGGTTTTACGGCACAGAGATCTTTATCGCGACCGAGGCCGGTAGCGCTAACGTTCCGTCGACTCTAACGTCACATTCCCTTGACCAAAATTAAAACATTTACATGAAACCGTCTGTAGTCACTTAATTATCGATTCCAAAAACTTACTTAAAACATTGAGCTCGTATTTTTGTTTTTTTGGACGGTTGAAAAAATCCGATATTTTGTGAGCTATATCGTGCTTACCGGATTTCCTCCCTATAGCGCGACTTTAGAAAAACTTCGAAAAATCAGCTTAGAAAAGATATATCTCCGTAAAACTTTGTAGTGAGCTACAATAACAACATATATGCAAGGAAAGTTAACATATTCTATCATTGGTAAAAAGTGCAGCTTTAAACAAAAAACCAAAGATTTGTGTCATCTGAATCGCTAACATTTTCGACGAGGACATCTGCATTGACTGCGCATGTCTCGAAATTTAAACTGTCATAGCCCGACATGAGGATGAGGCAACGAGTAACATGATCGAATAACGATGAAGGCCAAAGGTAACCAGTTGGCATAGGAAGCTAAATTTTAAAAATAATATCTTTCTTACATGTAGACACAAATTTGTTCATTTGTTTCATTCAAATATGGGTGTGGTAGGAATCCCTCCTCAAATATGAGTGCATTAAAGTCATACCTTAAATTTCACTCGAGGAACTAGTAATGCGAGGACGCTCAAATTTGGACAATATGATATTTTTATGATGGAGACTTATGAATTTAAAGTTTTATTCTTTTACCTTTTTTCCCTTACCTAGTGCAGTCAGTGAGCTGCATAGAATTGAATAATGATTTTATTAGATGCAAGGGGAACAGTTAATGCTATTAATACATGATTCATACACAGTCAAATTGAAAGATATTAATTAAGTCAATACTTTGATGACTTTACATTTCACAACTTGATAAAGCACAGATTTGTTAAAAAATAAAAACAATGAGAATTGAAGCCATTCATTGGCGCTGCGAGTGGGGAAAACTTTGCTACGGCCTAATATCACATTGTTTATTAGTTTTATGATACCTTATGTGTTACTATGTGAATATCCTATAAGTCACCAAGTGACTATGTTCTTTTATTACAATTTTTGAAAATTTGGTTAAACATAGCATGTTTTCATTTCACGAAATGCCAAGAAACCAAGATGGCGGAAGCTGCCGATAAAATCGGCGATAGAGCTTTCCCTTTAAAGGGGCTGTAGCACATTTATTTCAATTTTTTTTTCTTTCAAATTTTCCCATTTATAATGATAGTTGATGTGATTTATATTTACTTTAGAGGTTAAAACATCTTATTACACAAACCAATTATCCGTAGTGGTAATAACAGTGTTGGGAATAAAGCAAAAATTGCATGGCGGCCATTTTAATGTGAACAAATTTAGTTATTTAGAATTGCAAAAAAAGATTCCCATGGCTTAATAACCGAACCATGTACACTAAATTTTTAACTTGATTTTCCGAAGGGCATGTTGTTTGATACTAAATGAATCTTTTGGCTATAAGTATAATATGATTTAGACCTCCCTCAAACCTTTAAACAACTTCTTCTCCAAAACTATTTGATACAGAAAGCTCAAATTTTCAGAATTACATCTTTATAACATATATACTATGGTTTGTTCATTTGGTAAAAATCACTTCTCAAATATGGGCGTGGCAGGGTGTTAAATAAAATGTAAAAATTAACTATGAAAGCAGGAAGCCATGAGAGCCCATGGCTCTATTTTTTAGATCTTCAATCATTTCAGTACTGACGAGTTACACGGCTCATGGCTAATTTAAAGGCACAAACATGCAAACCATTAATTTCAAAACATGCAAAAGAGGACATGTTTCAATGAACAATACATTAGCCTGTAACTATAAAATGCACCCAGCCAACATCTCCGCCAATTAAACTCCCCAACAATTACTTACTGTAACCCAATGAACAAATATTGACCCTCTAGGTGCAAGGTACCTTCCCACAAAATGTAATATGTAATATCGTACTGCACCTCTAGCTGCTAGTGGTCTAGAAGACATTTGAAAAGTATCCTTTAAATAGTTTTCTGTTATCGGGTCCGACTTAAAGGTTGACGGACTCTTTGGTATTATTATAAACCCCCAAACCGTTGGTCAGGGGTATGAAAATGAAACAGCAAATCTAAACAGAGAAAATACTTTATTACCAACAAAGAATACAGATTTGGTCAACTTGTGTCATTATAGATGCCTTCCACCAGGGTTGCAGATTCAAATTTTTGCCAGTCGGACATTTCATCTTTGATCCAAATGTTCTTTTCCTTTTGATTTTCTTCAATCGGTCAACTGACTTTTCAAATGTCCGGATTCACAATCTCACATGTCCGGCAAATAGACCGATTTCTGCATCCCTGCCTTCCACCATCTGAAAAATAAAAATAAACCATATATCAAATATAGACAAAAACTGATCTGAAGAATGAAATGTCTGTTACAAATTGCATTGATCACGGAGTCTGAAAATTCTTACCAAAGGGCAACAAAATTGAGATATCTTCAACCAGTTTAAAGATTTATAATATGGTGTAACACGCTATAATCATACAGGCACAACACCAACAACTTATGTAAGTTAGCATATACATCACATGTAGATGACCAGCTGATATTCCAACCTCGATATACAAAAGGCAGATGTTCACATCATAGTGATTTACTTGTATCAAGTTTCGAAATATTGGAATGATTAGTGTCTGATTGATGAATGGAACAAAATGTGTGACAAAGCAAAAAAACATAAAAAAAATTGCCTAAATTATCAGCAAATGATGGTATAAAACAATACAAAAGACAGATATATGCATCATAGTGATTTACATGTATCAAGCTTTGAAACATTGAACTGTTAGTGTCTGAGTTGCATGACTACTTCGTAGAGGTATAAAAAGTTTCATCAGTGATTTTTATGGACTTTTGTACTACAGTTTGTAAAAAAACCTAAATAATAGGTTCTTAGATACAATTCATTTTCTCATGAAATATTGTTTATTAAACATTTTAAACAAATTATTTATAACATTAACATCTAACATCCCAATCAATATGTTAACACATCACAATAATAAATTCGAATACCGACTATTTTAAGTACAAACTCACCTCACATCCTTAATTAAAGCCACAATTATAGATTAATTGCTCAACATGTTTTTTATGTATTTATTACAAATAAGTGAGAACCTAATGTTTTTGTTTTATTACTGAAGACATTGATATAGCTTTGATTAGATTGTTTATGTAAATTATTTAAATTATTGGCCTAATATATCTACTTTTCTGCTTTAAAAACAGGAAGAAAAAGAACATGTGGGTAGTGGCCTTAAAAGGCTTACATTTATTCAAATCCATTTAAACTCCTATTTTGTTAAAACATGACATTGTTTACATTTTGCCGTGCGCTAACTGACCCCGAGGTATGTCTTTTCACAGGGGCTTGTATTGCTGAAAATAAACAGTTCCTAGGTCCGATACTTTGATACGATACACTTTATACTAATAAATGAAAGTATAAGGTGTATCTTATTGAAGTTTTGGACCTAGGAACTGTTTCTCAGCAATACAAGCCATAGGCGTAGGAACAGGGGGGGCCCGGGGGGGCCGGGCCCCCCCACTTCTGAAACTGGGGGGGCACGGCCCCCCCACTTTTCACCCACGAAAAAAATAATTCAATAGCGCTTTCTAGGAACAAATAGTACGTGTCAATTTTGAAGAAAATTTCTTTTCTCATACTATTTTTTCAGAAACAGATTTTTAACACTAATATGGATGAAAATTTTGATCCTACAGCATCTTCTAGTGAAAATACGACATGGCAAACCCAATTTTCAGACGAAATTGAAAAGAATGTTGTTCCTATAGCTGTGTTTGGTGGGAGGAGGGTGCTTTGATACGTTTTTAATACGTTTCAAAATTCGGAAAGTGTGCTCATCTTCTCAAGAACGAAAAGGCCAAGAAAGCTGAAATCTTGTGTACATACTCCTTAGCAAATGGGGATCTTAAATTGCAGAGTTTGTTGCCCTGGTGGTCCTCAGATGCCATGGCCCAAAAAAACCTATTTTAGGCTTTTTCTCCAGAAGTAAGAGCTAGAAAGTTGAAATATCGACTCCTAAGACATTTGGGATTGAAATTGTACATTTGGTGACCATGTGACCCCTAGTAAGGGCAACATCGGCCACTCCTTAAAACGTTTTTAGCTCATCAGACCTGACCTCAAAAACATATTTCGTCTTTCTTCTCTAGAACCAACTCTGTAGTGACTACAGACAGTTGGCATCTCGTGTACATTCTCCTACTGTCACTCCTTAGATCATGGGTATCTTGATTAATAAGGGCCCAAGGAACCACAGCATTAAAACCTATTTTCGTCTTTTTTTCCAGAACCACTGATTCCAGAGAACTGGAATCATTAGTACAGTTAGCTTGGCAAGCGGAGATTCTGATTCATATGTTTGGTGACCTATTGATCCCTAATAAGGTCCTCAGGGGCCACAAACTCAAGGACAATATTTGTCTTTTTCTCCAGAACCAGTAACTCTAGAAAGTTGAAGTTCTGTGTACAGGCACCTTGGCAAGTGGGGATTATAATTAATAGATTTGGTAACTTTTAGGTGTCATGGTTTTATGACCTTCTACAGAATGAAAAGTCTTTGTATTGGTCTCTTGGATTATGAATTGTAATTTTTCAAACAATATGTCATTTTGGATGCTATTTCAGGATTAATTCTGATCGAACTGAGATATGAATGTTCTTTCTCCGTTTCTGGAACAAGTAAAACTTGTCGACTTTATTTCAATCCTATTTTATTTCCATTTTATCGTGACTTCCGTTGTCTTGTTTGCAAATATTGAAGCTCATACATATCCCTTGCAATTACAACTATATGGTCCTGAGTACCCTAACACACGCACTCAAAAATTCCAAATTGTTGCGATTATGGACTAATCGTGGCCTGGTGTAAACGCAGCATATGCAGATTAAACATTTGTAATGATTATTATCCGAAATATTAAGAACAAAAGAACTAGGAATATGATACATGCTAACTTTCAACTATCTCGCGAGTATAGGTCTCTGTCCCTTTCACAGCTAGGACATACTGTCCTTTCTCTCAAAATGAATGATTTCTATTATAATTTTTTAAAATTTCCGCCTTTAAAAATGTGTTAACGGTGCTTATTCTATTCAGGTGCATGTTTCAGTTCAAACACATTTTCAAATGTTCATTTCTGATTTGATCTATGTACAATTTGGTGTATTTTCTTGACATAAAATCGATTTTTTACAGCCACACCTGTGTCAAGTGACTTTTTTTGGCCTCAAAAGCAAGGTCACGTGACATTTTTGGCTTCCAAAGCAAGGTGACGTGACTTTTTTTTGGCCCCAAAGTAAGGTCACGTGATTTTTTTTACCCCAAAGTAAGGTCACGCGACCTTTTTTGGCCCAAAGCAAGGTCACGTGATTGTAAATTTAAATAATCAGTGAAACACCCCATCCAAAATGAGTAAGATTTCCCCCCCCCCCCCCCCAACCAATCAACACAGACGGGGTATTCTGACCCAAGCTCGATCCACCCCCCGCTCTCAAGAAAAAAAATTGGGCCCCCCCACCCCAAAAACCGTTCCTGCGCCACTGCAAGCCCCTGTGTGTCTTTTTACAAGAGCTGACGGTTTGGTTGAGAGATGGTTAAGATTTTAAGAGTTTCTTCTCACCCAGTAAGCATAAATATATAATTTGTTTATGGCTTAAATGAACGGAGTGTAAATTTTCATTCATATTTGTTGTTTGTTTGGAGTACTGGATTACACGAGTCTGTCAGACTTACAATGCAAAATGACGTACCGCCAAGTTCCACCATAAATAATTCATGAAAACTTGCCTAGCAGGTAAAATAGCATCATAGGCTATTGTAATAAGATAATTATTTGACAGATGCATTCCAGCTTGAACTTCTGCCAAGTGATTTTATCATAATATTTAGCAAAGAGGTTTTTGTAAAACATCTACCAACTTGTCAATGCTATGTGAATGGTATTTCTGTGTTTTCTGTGCAGCCTTAGCCTCATTTTTTATTTTGTTATTCGGTTTCTCATGCCTCATTAATATTCATGAGGCAATATTAAGAATGTCCACAGCATATGAAGCACATTTGATACCCAGGCCTGACATCTTAAATAGTCAAAGTACACTGCAAGACAGTAACATTCACTTTGTTAACATGTGTACAACATTGTTGCAACTCCATGATAACTTGTATGGTGAAATAACCTTCAGGAAAAAGATAACAATGTTGTTGGTAAGACATGATACATGTGTGAACAGTGAACTTTAGAATATTCAAGTTGAGAATATAAAGGTGACCTAGATAATATACTGGAAAATATTGTCAGGGATATTTTGCCTAAGTGCCATGGGCTCTGTAGCTCATTAGGGTTCATATTGTTCGATGATGAAGAGTTCAAGACAAATTAATAGATTGTTTTCAATATAATGCACAATCCATAGCCCTAAAAGTTTCTAGTCTTGGTCAGTGGCACAGGTGCGTGTATTGCTTAGAAACAGCTTTTGAAAGACATATACCTATTTATAAACCTAGGTTGGATTCTGTCTGTTGTTTTGTAGGTATCTTCTTTTCTTGGAATAACCTCCAATGAGGTCTTACTTCCGAGAATAACCCGGTATGAGGTTTTACTTTTGAAAGTAAGACCTGAACCTAAGGTTTTTTTTAAAGTAAGACCTGGAAATGCACTTAGAATAATTTTTCAGACTTGCAACGCAATAGCCAACAAGCAGCAATTATTATCGAAAATTATACACAGTTAAAAATTTCCAAGTTGAAATAGCTGGATTCGAACCTGGCACCCTTCGCTCTCTAAACTGGCGCCTTAGACCGCTCGGCTATGCAGACCGAGATGATGAGTGGAGTTGAATTACTCCATTTATAGTCATACCGTCTTTGCCTCGATATAACGCAACCGAGGGCGACATACCCTTTATAAAAACACGATTTGGGAATCAAAAATTATAAAATGTAAATTTTTACATTTGACGTTTATAAATAGGAAGAAAAAATTCCTCCTTCGCCTTCTGCTTTTAAAATGGTCTAAGCGGAGGAATTAGGCCATTTGAGCGTCCGAAACTATAACTCGTAAATTTTGATAGTTGGCGGTTTATAAGCTAGAGAAAACACTCCTCCTCGGTCTTCTGCTCTGAGAATAACCTCAAGGTCGGGATAGCCCCTCGGGCTAACGCCCTCGGGGCTTTATCCCTCCCTTCAGGTTATTCTCAGAGCAGAAGACCTCGGAGTCATGTTTTCTCCTTAACATATAGACCCTACCCTATTCCTATATAAAAGGAAAGGGATGTAATGACGAAACCACCCCATGCTCATTCAAAGTCATATTTCGCATCAAAAACAATTTTTATGGCCCAGTCGATGACTACCATACGCGACAGCTAAATGATTTCCCTCCAAAATGAGCTATCAATGGTCACAATTGGATAATTATTTCATAAGGTAACCTGGTATGCGACAAAGACAGTCCGTAATCGCTACCTCGTGAATTCTAAGCCAATTTCCCCATTAACGAAAATCAGCGAAAACTCACCTTTTAAATTTTTTTTTTAATTCCAAACAAAATGTTACAAAATTTGGAGAGAAACAATACAAATCTCTTCTCAAGTCTTGTAAACATGTAATCGTGTATTGTATATCTTTGAGGGGAAGCTGAAATGAACAAACATTGATCCCCTAGGCTCTAGGTGCAAGGTACCTTCCCATAAAATTTTAGCTTTGGAGTCATGGCGATTCTCGAAAAGTCGAAAGTGTGAAAAGTTTACACACTACAGATTCCGGCCCATGCCATAACCACATCTGGCCTTTCAGGCCTGTTGAGCCAAAAGTTAAACCAAACATAAAACCATTACAGCAAGAAATTATTACCGGTAAGTAATATTACCAAATAACAAAAACAATTGCTTTTCAAATTGTAAAATATGCAAGCTTTCATACATTCTGCTCAACATAACAAGCGCTTTTCAACATGATCCGTCAGGAGAGATGGCTTATTCCCCCGGCCCCAAACATAATCAGTTTTAGCAGTATATAATTAAAACTATAAGGTGTTTTTGCTCCTTCCCCCAATTTAATTAAGTTATTACCTTACTAAAAGAGAATTGTAAAAAAATGTTGCCATGGAAAGAGAAAAAATAGAGCCATAGGCTCTGCAGCTCATCAGGTACTATATCTACTATACATATATTTTTTTTAAATTGGTTTGGACAAATTTACCAAGTTCAACAGGTTTTGCTTTCAATACAGGTTTACTTATAACCTTTATAACAAAATCAGTGGAGCAACCGTCAAATATTTTTACCATGTTTCCCTACATCTCCTATTTTCTCTGACCAATCATCAGCCCAAAACAATCCCCTACAGAGAAAGGGAAAGGAGGATGGGGAGACAGGGAGAGAGAACCATTACACTTTGGTATGAAATGGTCAAGCATAATTCTTCATTCATAAAAAAGTCTATGTGTTAACAATTGAATAGCTTAGACAAACTTGAAAGTCTTAAAAGCATTTTCTCCTCAACTGTAAGAAATAACATCCTTAACCATTGTACCAATCCTTCAAATACTAAACAACATGCATTTGTCTATAGTGCCTCACTTAGTTTAACTGTTACATAAAAAGAAGCCTGATCATAACATAGCATTACACATTACTTTCTCAGCTGCTCTTGTACTGTGGAGAACAGTGAGTGAAACCTGAAACCTCCAGTTACATCACTCTCCAGCATAAGACTTAAAATATCCCTATCTTGCCTAATTTGAGACTTTTTGAGGGCTACTTTCTTTGTAGAAATGTTGATTGTAAACCACTGACGATACCATTATGTTTGATAGCTGATTTTAATTTAGACATGTTATGTATTAAAGACAATAAATTTCAATCATGTGTCTGTCATACTAGGTCACATGTGTCTGTCATAGGTCACGTGTGAAAATTGCCATTTTCCGCAAAGTTCAAAGGCTCACAACTGTTTAACTAATTTGGATATCTAAATTTTATTTTCAGCTCCGGATGAACAATTTCAAGAACAACAACTTTTCTGTTGAACCCTTTCATCAAAATGTTGATAGTGAAGTTCCGAACATCGCAAACCTTCTCAAGGGGTCAAAATTTAAGCAATTTAGAGTATTTTCTTGAATATTCAGAAAAAGATAACACATTACTTATGTATGCAATCTTAATGATGATTACATCTAAAAAGTACTTAAGTGGAAATTAAAGTACAAAATTTTCTATTATGCAACTTAGTATGAAAATATTAACCATTTTGTCAGTCTGATTAAAATCGACGGTTTTCCATGGAATAAAAATTGCAAAATAGTGCATCTACCGGGATACGAACTAATATCAGTCGATAACAGTTGATAGACTCGCGTGTTCGAGTGCAATTCAGGTAGCCAATCAAAAGATGCCCAACAAATGCTTTCGGTGCGAGAAACTAGGGTCAGATAACTCCAAACAGCTATCCTTTTGTCTGTTCCGAATGCTTTCAAAACAGCGACCGTTTAAATACTATGATGTGATTGGTCAGCTATTTGACTCAGCTTTGGCTGCGCTAAACCGGTTCGGAACACACGCCTATACGGGATGTTCTCAGACCTTGAGGTGAGGAATCTACAGAACCTGTTCGTATCCCGGTAGATATATTATTTTGCAAATTTTATTCTTTGGAACAAGGTTGATTTTAATCAGACTGACCATTTTGTCTTAATCGTGAGAAAGGTCATGTAAGGGTCCATTAATAAGCGATTGTTCGGGGGTCGGAATAAAATGTACAAAATACGATCCCCTAGATGCAAGGTACCTCCCAAGAAAATTTCAGCTTTGGGGGTATAGCAGTTCTGGAGAAGTCGAAAATGTGAAAAATAAACAGATGACGCCTGACAACGGCCAATGCCATAAACCTTTCAGGCCTGATGAGCTATAAATAGGTTCTACAATTTAGAATATCAATTGTCTACACAACATTTCAGCTCTCTAAACCTTTTGGTACTGGAGAAGAAGATGACAATAGGTTTTTCATGATCCCTGTGACCCTATGTGGGGTCATGGGGTCACGAAATCTAAAATTTAGAATCCTCAATTGCCAAGGAGTCTGCACGCAACATTTCAGCTCTCTAGACCTTTTGGAAATGGAAGAGAAGATGAAAATAGGTTAGATGTAATGACATATGGTCACATTCGGATTCATAAAAATAGAGCCATGGGCTCTGTAGCTCATCAGGAACTGTATTGTTTAAAAAAACAAAATGAATTGTTCTCATCTTGTTCTAGAGCTTTTCATTCTGGAAAAGAAGTTGAAAATAGGTTCTACAACCTATTGGTCAAGAAATCTGCACCCAATATTTCAGCTATCGAGACCTATTGGTACTGAAGAAGAAGATTAAAAGAGGCTTTTACGGTTGTGACCCCTGACACCCCATTTCGGGTAACGAGGTCACAAAATCTATAATTTAGAAACCCCATTAGCCAAGAAGTCTGCACACAACTTTTCAGCTCTCAAGACATATTTGAACTGGAGAAGAAGATGAAAATATTGGTTTTTAAGGTCGTGACCCCTGTGACCCTATTTGGGGTCATGGCCATGGGGTAAAGAAATCTACAATTTAGAATTTGCCGTGTCAACCCCGAGGACGATGTGAACTTTGAAACCCTACTGGAACAGCTCAAGTTAAAAGATATAGCCAGTGTGATGCAACTGGGCAGGTTGAGATGGCTCGGCACAGCACCAGCTGTATCTCGCAGATCAGAGAACTCAGTGTTCCTGCACAACAGAGTAAAGGAAGACCGAAGCTAACATGGGATGAACTTGTGTCGCGCGACCTAGAGGCCTTGTGTATGGACTCAATAAACCGCCAGGATCGCCCAGTCTGGAGAGGTACACTCCGATCTCGATGGACAGACAGGCCTTACCCGTGTTAGAGGATTAATCATGGCCTGGTTAATCTAAAATGGATGATGATGATGATGATGATGATGAATCCCCATTGGCCAAGGAGTCTGCACATAACTTTTCAGCTCTCCAAACCTTTCAGAACTGGAGAAGAAGATTAAAATAGGTTTTTAAGGTTGTGACCCCTGGGACCTTATTTGGGGTCACGGGGTAACAAAATCTACAATTTATAATCCCCATTGATCAAGGAGTCTGCACATAAAATTTCAGCTCTCTAGAGCTATCGCTTCTGGAGAAAAAGCGAGAAAAGTTTACGAATGGACGGATGGACGGCGGACCTGACGGCGGACGCCATGCAATGCGTCGAGGTACAGTGGTTCTTGAGAAGAAGATGAAAATAGGTTTTCAGGTCATGACCTCTGTGATCTATATTTGGGGTCGCACGGTCACGAAATCTACAATTTAGAATCCCCATTGGCCAAGCAGTCTGTACACAGTATTTCAGCTCTCTAGACCTTTTGGAACTGGAGAAGTAGATGAAAATAGGTTTTTAAGGTTGTGACCCTTTTTTGGGTCACAAGGTCACCAAATCTACAATTACGAATCCCTATTAGCCAAGGAGTCTGCACACATCATTTCTGCTCTCTAGAAGAAGTAAAAAAAGCGAAAAGATTACGGATGGACTGGCGGACGGACGCCGTATGTCGGCCCATGCCATGAGCCCATCGGGCCTTTCAGACCTGATGAGCTAAAAATGTGCCCGAGAAACATTTAACTTTTTTATGCAGCCTTACATGTGTTGAGTTTAGGAACAAGTTACACCCCTTGGGAAGTTAAATTTTCTGTTTAAGTTGCAGGTTATATGCCATAACCACCATCTACGCAGGTTGGTTATCTCATAACCACCATGGTCAGTTATGAAGTATTCAACCTCGGGAAAAAATGAACTTGTAATATTTAGATTTTTTTTTTATCAAATTAGAAATAAAAGTTTTGCAAGTACACAAATGGGAATCGAACTCTGAACCTCCATGAATCGAGCAGCGCCTTTGCCACTTGATCTACCGAGAATCCCCACACCATTAGGAACATGTTCGCCTGGAAATTGTTACTCAACGGAAGTGAACGAATTTCTCTGCGAGAGGTCAAATGGTGTAATTTTTTGTTGGATAAATCGGTTTTGAGGTATTTATGAGAAAAAATGTTTCAGGCTGTAAAATGGTAGACACCGGTGAATCCATAGACAAAAGATAATGTCATTATGTGCCCTCAGTCGACTGTTACATCACAATTTAGGAGTCGAATTTCGCATGTGGAACTTACGTGTGTTTGATATTAACTTGCTTTCAGAAAATCCATAAAAGATACTCATATATATTTTTTACCATGTTGTGAAACATCCATATATGGACATATATGCGAAATATTGAGACTAATTATTGACAAATAACAAAATTAGAACCACTGAACCACAAGTGGTGTCAAAACAAAGTGAACGAGTTACTAACGGGGTAGGTGTTTTCTTTAGGAACGCGTTCACCAAGATATTATATGTAGCTTGGTTATAATTTGTGAAACTGACATTAATTGTTTTATCTCATGAGATAAGAATACTGAATGAGTAAACATTCTTAGCCCATACCTATACATTTACCTATTCTGAAGCAACTTGCTCAATTTATATACATATTTCATAATATAATTTGAATAGTGAATAAAATGTGATTTCTTTTAATTTAAAGAATTTGTCTTAGAATATTGGTAACAAAACTGACATAATAACAATCAATTGTCACTTTAATCGTTAACTGAATATTTATAAAGCAAGGTCAAGCGTGGATATTTCACATTTGTGTAATTTTTTTAACATTACTTAAGAATAAATAACAAATAGTAATCGGAATTTCTCTCCTTGAAATTTACACTTTTTAAAAAATTGACTCATGCATGCCTCAAATAGGGAAGACATTTCCGGCCATAGCGACAGCTGCGATGTCATCACACCGCTCTGGCGCCGTGCAATAACCATGACGTCACAATGATGTGAAGCTCACGGCTACCCCGCTATGACATATTACCACCGCCAACACCGCTAGTATATAAGGGATGTACAGCCCCTCAACACTTTAGTCTGAAGAGTGCTACCTTAATTAAAGGCACAAGTGCACGCTTTTTGCATTCAAATAAGTTATTTTAGGTCATACAAGGACATATAAACTCTTTCGGTGCAATAAATACTTATTATTCTTTACAATTGACCTGCAGTCAAAAACAAGAAAAAATAGAGCCATGGCCTCTGTAGCTCATCAGGGTTTATATTGTTTAATGATGAAGACTGAAATAGATTTTAGGTCATGGCTTGAGGCCTTAATTTGGGGCACAACATCTACAATTAAGAATCCCCATTAGCTAAAAAGTCTGCACACAATATAACAGCCTTCTAGGTACATTTGTTCTGGAGAAGATGAAAATAGGTTTTTAGGTCATGGCCTGAGAGGCCTTTATTTGGGGTCCCAGGCCAGGGTCACCAAATCTACAATTTAGAATCCCCATTAACCAAGGAGTCTGCACACATATTTTCAGCTCTCTAGACCTTTTGGAACTGGAGTAGAAGATGAAAATAAGTTTTTAAACATGTGACCCCTGTGACCCCATTTTGGTGATAGTCGATTGAATGGAAAACCGGACAATGCACTGCGATTGGAGCGCATCAATTAGTCAAATGTTATTTTGGAAACTTATTTACAACAGACAAAAAGACAAATTTGGGTTGATAATGTGTAATAGGTCATAACTACACTGCATGTGAGGTGAGTTGGAGTTTAAAGCGGCTTAAGAGTATTTCACTTATATCGCGGCTGCTAGTATTATTGCAGGGGGAAAATCTGTAATGCCATATTGGCTATGCATTGCAGTGAAACCTGCAGGCATCGGCTGGAACTAGCAAAACATGGGTCGGAGGTAAAAACGTGTCTCGGTGGATCTGGTGAGACCTAAATTAAAACTAGATTAGCGTTTGCGGGACACCGCAAAAGCAGAGCAGCCCCGAAACTTAGGGTGTCGCCTTTCCCTGTTCCGCCTTCTCCACAGCAACAATAATATGATAACATTTCTTAACAAAAAGTTTTTCATCATCAAGTTGAATCATCACTGAGATCTTGTTCTTAAAACCTATTTCTGAATGGATCAATTGGATCAAAGGGTTAACATGGCCTTAACCAATATCTCATGACCTTGACCTTTGACATTGACCTTCAAGGTCACATAATCAATGATGACTTTTCATTGTGAACAACAATCATGTAATAATTTAAAGTGTTCATAGTTAAAATATCAAGGCATATTCACAAAAGCTTGTGACCCTGCTGTGACCCAACTTCCCAATGCTGGCTGATTTAGGCCTTGCAGTATTTCCTTAAAAAATCTGTGTTTAGAAATCCAGGCCCGCTATGCATTTCTGGTGCAGCGATTCACTATCGTGACACAACAAAGCGAGGGAAATACCGCCAGGGTTAAATCAGCCAGTAATGCAAACTGGCAAGAGTTATGCCTTGCGTTTGGAAGTTGGCTGTGACCTTGACCATCGACATATTTTAATTTGTAAATAGATTTGTTAATACCTTCATGGAAAAAGGTTATTTGGTGATTTCAGAACTGGTTACCCCTGGCCATGTCTCGTGACCTTGACCTTTGACCATCAAGGTCACATTATCAGTGATCACTTTTCATTGTGTATAACAATCAGGTAATGATTCAAAGTGTTATAGTTGAAAAAAGGCATTTTCGCAAAAGCATTCTTAAGTCGTGACCTTGTGTGACCTTGACCTTTGATGGATTTTATTGAAAACCTTTTCAAATCTCAACCATTCTCCATACTTGATATACACCAAAAAAGAGCCTGATAGCATTTTTCAAGTTATCGTGTTTACAAGGATTTTTTCAGCGCTTTCAGAACTCATGACCTTGACCTTTGACATTGAATGTGAACACGTCAAAATAATTCCCTAGGTGTATTAGGAAAAATCTATGTATGTGATGTGTTAATACCTTCTTGGAAAAAGTTATTTAGCGATTTCAGAACTGGTGACCTTGACACTATTTCGTGACCTTGAACTTTGACCTTCAAGGTCACACACTCATTGATCACCCTTCATTGTGAATAACTATCCTATGGTGATTTAAAGTGAAAATAGCTAAGATACAGCACCCTCAAATCTTTAAACGACTTTTTCTCCAAAACTATTTGAAACAGAAAGCTAAAATTTTCAGAAGAACATCTTCATAACATCTAGATTAAAGTTTGTTCATTTGGTAAGAATCACTTTTCAAATATTGGCATGGCAGGATGTTATATCAAATGTAAAAATAGAGGCATGATGGGCTCTGTATCTCATCAGGATTTCATTGATTTATTATCTAAGGTTGAATATCTAAGTTATCTCAAGTACCGGTTTAATACATTGTTAACAAGCAAAAAATAGGTTTTTAGATCATGACCCCTGTGACCAACATTTGGAGTCACAGGGTCACCAATCCTACAATTAAGAATCACCTTTGACCAAAGAGTCTCTACACAACATTTCACCTTTCTAGAGCTTTAAATACTTGAGATAAAGATGAAAATAGGTTTTTGGGTCATGACCCGTAACCTAGATTGGGGTCACAGGGTCACAAAATTTAGAATCCCCATTGGCCAAGGAATCTGCATACAACTTTTTAGCTCTCTAGACCTTTTGGAACTGGAGAAGAAGATGAAAATAGTTTTTTTAAGGTTGTGACCCCTGTGACCCCATTTGGGGTCATGGAGTCACGAAATCTACAATTTAGAATCCCCATAGGCCAAGGAGTCTGCACATGAAATTTCAGCTCTCTAGATTTGTTTGTTCTGGAGAAGAAGTTGAAAAAGCAAAAGTTTACAGACGGACGGATGGACGGACGCCGGTCACCATGGCATACCATAAGCCCATCAGGCCTGAAAGGCCTGATGACCCTAAAAATTCACCAATTTTTGGTGAACAACATCTTTGTATGATGAAGACCAAAACCTGGAAGTTTCATTTTTTACTGTGAGAAATACAGATTTTAGAGCTTTTATAAAATTTAGGTTTTTCCTTCTTATCCAGGTTGTATCAAGCCAGCATAGAGACACTGCCAGCCTATTACATAATTTTATATAACCGTAGTTCAGAACCTTGCTTGCAGGAGTTTGTTTAGAGGTCATGCATTGCAACAGGGATTTATGTAAAGGTATATTTTTCATCTCAGAAACCAATGACCCTACAACACTCTATTTTTGAGGATATCGTCCATGTTTAGTGAATATCAAGAGTTCCAAATTTCAAGTCTTTTGCATAAAAAGTAAGAAAGTTATATAAAGAAAACTTTTTGTATTCTGCTTAGGTATCTATAGATTTAAAAGGGGTGTATTGTTATGTCTGTATCATAATAATTACTGTATCGCAAAGCCAGAAAGCATATTCACTGTGGAGAGAACCTGTAATCTGAGCCACTTAATTACATTATCTTACCATGCTTCCTCCCTCCCCCTATCCCCTCCCCTGCTCTCCATTTCTCTGGTTGTGTAATTTGATACAAGCAGTGCAGGTATTGTGACTAACTATGAATACAGACATCAAATGGCCCTTGTAACATAATTTATTATTTTTATATTAAAATGACATCTTATAGAAAGTTTTATGTAAATACATGGGTGACAATATTTTAATTCAAGGCATTAGCAACAATGTGACTTCTTCTATTGTAGTGTGTGTTTGTTGTATAATGATTTTTTTTTTACTCTTTAGTCTTTCCCAGTATTGTGTATCAAAAGTTCATGAATATTATTTCATCTAGGGTTTTTGACGGGTAGATTTTTTCTCCCTGGATACCCGACCCCCTATTACCCTACCCTACCCGAATACCCGTTTTGTCAACCCTCTATATATAAATTTGTAAAATTTTGTAATAATTTAAACAACTGGCAGGCTGAAGTATGGAGTTAGAAAGCTAAAACATAAAGATCCATGGATATTTAAATCAATTTTCAATTTTAATGACATTTGATTTTAAGATTGTGTTGGAATCTTCATTCACATTGCAATCTTGTTATGAAATAATAACAAATTAAACTGTTTTATAATGAGTCACGTGATAATGACGGGTCTGGGTAATGAGATGGGTATCTGGGTTACCCGTCCCAGCCCTAATTTCATCATAGATGTTAAATGTCATAAAAAGTGAGTGAGAGGTCAGTTTGTTAGTTAGCTACAGCTAGAGTACTCACCCCCTGTGTATTTTGGCTCAGAGGTGCTATTTAGCAGCACAGGCCCTCGGGTCATCTCTTTTCACACTATTAAAAAAAATATTTTAAAAAAAGGTTGAGATGACCCCTCGATTTTTACGCCCTCAGAATGTATTAGTCTAGAAAAGGCCGGACACTTTGTTTCCAAAAATAAATTTTAATATTATAATATCAGTAATGAATAATTGAATTATTCTTAATGAATTCACTAAAGTCATTTATTGATAAAGAAAATATTAACCAACAAAATTTTAAATACCCAGATAAATATAGGAATTTTTCTGTTGAAATACATTGCATAGACAATAATTTTCCCTTCTATCATCTATGTCAAGAAAAGTATTTTCCATTGACATGATATTAATTTCACATATTTTTAAAGATATTTGCCCAAGTTTCCAAAAATATCAAAGATAATCAATATTCTGCTGAATTTCATGCAAATATGTAAAATTCTGAGAGTCCACCCACCTTCATGTACATGTTTTTTAATTTGGAAAGCCTGAGTAATTATCTAGTAGTAGGGAAATAGCCAATTATTATGATTATAGGATTGTTCTTATTTGTTTTCTGAACTAGTTGGCATAAGAAATACAACTGATTTAGCTCCCAAAATGTCTATTTCATTTGATTACGAGTGCAACATCTTTGGATTGTATGTTTCATCAAATTAAATCTAAAATAAAATCCAAACTAGTATTGCATATGACAAACATTTTATAAATTACAATAGTCCGATTGTTATTTTTAAGGCCTAGTTAGGTTGTGTGTTACATGTATGCAGATCATCTACAGTCATAGGCCAAAAGTCTGTTTACTGTGACGTAATTTCCATAGATTTCCATGTCTATTGCGAGAATAATACAGAAGCTTATTACCACGAAAACAGGTAACACGACAATTGCAGTGACAATTTCACTCGTGATCATTCATGACTTTTCTAGTGCGTTTACAAACCAATTCAATGACTTGTATGGATTGTAAAATTGTCTGAATTTACCTTACTTGGCTTATGAAAAGCCGATCCGAGCAGGTCCAATCATCGGCATTCGTGTAACTCGCTTCTGATTCTCCATGTTGTTCTGGTTCTCCATATGCGTTGCTTCGCTCGGAATAATCTCCCATGATATCCTCCAATAGTAACCATCCAAAGTTTCGAGGGATGTATACTTTTACAACACGCGTGTAGATCCGGAAAATAAACGCGAATCAACCGGAAACTGGTTTCTTGTCGAAAACTCGGTCGCATGCGCGCGGAAGCAGGACACCAGTCTGGTAGCGATATAGTCGATTTGTACTTATGTTAGCTTTGGTCGCGCTATAGTCATACAATACTTATGAAATCATTAGCGCTACCGGCAAAAAAGCTATATCTTGAAAAAATAAATTTTTCTAAAAAATTAGTTGACATATCATTTTAAAATGACTCTCCTATTCAAGTTCAGTAATATTTATTTTCCAAAAATATTTTAAAAAATATATAGGTCGGTAGCGCTATAGTATGGTTTTGTGGCGGTAGCGATATAGGGTAGTTAGTTCTTATATATATATATATATATATATATATATATATATATATATATATATATATATATATATGATGATGATGATGAGTTGCTTATCACGCGAAGTAAGGTTATATATAGAAAAGAGTAAACATCAGATGGTTTTGACTGGATCAATCTTCCTAATTACAATGCGATGAGCTCATTTCGACCGGTGTATTGATCTCTTCAAGTATGGTTAACATATGGAAGATTGAATATTTATGAATGAACAAAAACAATAGCATCTTGTAATGCTCAACATCTTAACACGTCAGTGTATTGACACCAAAATCAGTCATTGTCTTTCAATCACGTACGTGAATTGCCTCGAGGTCTTCAATTGGGTGTCACTCCAGGTCTCTGGGGGTTAACGAGATCATTGTGTGTCGTTGATTACATGTAAAACAATGCAGTTGTAATCAATCAATTTCTCGTGTGAATTAACTGTTCACTGATGGGTAGTATTTAATAATTAAAAATGCTTCTTTAGGTTCTAAAGTTGTAATTTGTGAATTGGAGAATAATTTATAAAATGGAAAAATAACAAAGCTTATTGTTGCAGTCTGCTATATGCTTACTAACCTTTAAGTGACGGAGATAAGGGTCATTGATTTGCTGTTTATGTACGCGTACCCTAGCTTGAAGGTTGCTAGTTTGTCCAATATAAGTGAGATTATATTTCGGACAGAGGATTGCGTAAATTGCATTTTTAGATTTGCAATTCATTTTGTGTTAAACAATAAAATGTTGTCCATTTTCAAATTGGAATTTTTGACCTTCGATAATGATGAAACAGGTACCACATCTCTTATCTTGACATTTTGAAACTTCAGCTTGATTGTCATTGTTGCTGAATTTTGCTTTAGTGAGTAGTTTTTTCAAGTAATAAGGTTGCCGTTTGCTCTTAATTATAGTGGTTCTATTAAGCAAAGATTTCAGCTTTTTGTCTTGTGTTGTTATGTCTAAGTTGTCTCGTATTAGAGGGAACACATTTGGATTGTTTGGGTTATGGGTAGTTACAAATGTTATAGTATGTTTAGGTACTAGTTTATCTGTGGGCGTTCGCAATTCAGAAATGGTGTGATTGGTTGCTTTTTCAATACCTTTGAAATTTGAGGAAAGGCTCGTTTCAGCAGAGCAAATTTTAACTCTTCTAACCTTTTTTGTCTAAAGTTTCCATCCTTAATTATTGTGCATATGCGTTTCGCTAGACAATAATGTAAATTAGTTTTAACATGTTTTTCATGAGAACTTTTGAAATGAAGGTAAAGTTGTGTGTCTGTAGGTTTATGGTAAATGTCAGTAGACAGTTTAGTACTTTCTTTTATTATGAGGATATCTAAAAACGGTAGCTTATTGTTATCCCTTTCTATAGTAAATTGATATTTGGATGCATATTCTGAAGTATATTGAGAATATCTTGAATATATCCCTTTGATGTTTGCCATAACAGAAAATCATCTAAATAACGATTCCATTTTGAGATAAAGTCATCTGCAAAATCATCACCATAGATATCTTTCAGTTGTGGTTATAACTTTTCCTCAAGGTAGCCTAAAACAAGGTTTGCATAAACAGGTGCAAATTGTGTTCCCATAGCTGTACCTAGATTTTGTATAAAAGGGACATTATTAAACTGGAATGTGTTGTTTTAGTTAAATTTTGCTGATTAAAGGACAAATGACTTATCAAATCTGTCGTTCAGATTTTCTGGGTGTTTATCAATCCAGTATTAAAGCTCTTCAATGCCTAGTTCATGTGGGATGTTGCTGTAAAGTGATCTTACATCAAAGCTAACCAATTGTGTATCTTCCGGCGTTTGGTCCGGATTGTAATTCAAGAAGTCCAGATCATCTCGAACATAACTCTTGATATTCTGTAGGAAGGGTTGCAGAATGATGTCTATTGCGTTGCTTAGTCTGTGGGTCAAAGTTTAAAATGTAGTCTATTTCCTCCTTTGTGAGATTACTGCTATGTTTATTGATAAGTTTACTGAGGTGTGATACAATTTTAAGATCTATATTTTTAGGAAGAGTTTTTATAAAATATAGGATCCTTTAGTGGTTCCATTATTTTCACTTCATAATAGTCAGAATCCATTATGACTACAGCTCCTCCTTTGTCTGCTTCTTTTATATTAATATTGCTATTATTTTTAAGTTCTGCTATGGCATCTCTCTCTTTCTGATTCATGTTGAATTTAACGTTTCCCGTATTGTTTGAAAGTGGTTGATTAGTTAGAATGTCTAGAAAATGTTCCAAATGTCTGTTTTTGCTTTTAGGGGGAATAGTTTTTGATTTATGTCTACAAAGAGAATCTGTGTTTTTTCTTATTATTATTTGAATCAGTATTATTATCATCATCATCCTCATATAAGAAATAGTCAGCAAATCTCATTTTTCTGCAAAAACTTTTTATGTCAATTTCTAATTCCTGTTGATTAGGTTTTGGTGAATTTCAAACCTAATTTTAGAACTTTGATCTGAGATTCAGTTAATTCACACGAAGAAAGATTGATTACCTTGGGGCTGACCTCGGTTCGTCGTGGCTTACGGGGTTGTTTTCCTCTGGCTTTTGTCTAAAAAGAAGCACACTTCTTTATAAAACCACCCTGTTTACCGCTGCCTCCATATACAGTTTTGTCTCTGTAGGATGTCTTCGATCTTGTTGTCTGTCTTATGCTACTGGGATGTTGTTAGGGTCACTGGTGAAGGCGTGATTGGCTGTTCATCATTACAGCAGCTGGATGTTTGTTCTTGATCAAGTTCTTCCAGTGGCTGATGCATAGTTCTGATTCTGTTGTTGTGGTTCATTGGTGTTGCGCCTCACTGGTTGATCCGGTGAGGGTGCTGCATTTTGATGTTGGTTTTGCAGTTGGATTTGCTTTTCTTCGACTTGATAATATTCTTGCTGTTGATGATGTTGTCGAGGTTGATATTGTTGGAGCTGCTAGTTTCTTCGTTGTCCAGGAGGATATGGCTGTCGATTTGGGAGATGTCTCGTATGATGTTCTGTTTACTGCTGCTGTTGAACTTGTTCTTAATAATATTGTTGCTGTTGATTATGTCGAGGTTGATGTTAAAGCTGTTGGTTTTACTCCTTGTCCACGAGGATATGACTGTCGATGTTGGTGGTGTTGATGGTGCTGGCGCCCCCTTTGATGATGCTTTACATATGCACAGGTGCTTTTTTAAGTGATGTCCCTTGTCGTATATATATATATATGTGTGTGTGTGTGTGTGTGTGTGTGTGTGTGTGTGTGTGTGTGTGTGTGTGTGTGTGTGTGTGTGTGTGAGTGTGTGTCTGCACTGAAACGTGGCACTCCTGCATGAAAGAAGTTGTTTATCCATAAATCTCGTTATTTTTCATCTAACCTAACTTCTAAATGCATTATCCTAACTTGGCTGAAACTTGGCTGAAACATATTATGGCCATGACCTTTACTTCCTTGCTTTCAGAGCATTCTTGTACTTTTAAACTGTTAACATTACCATGAACAATGCTAATATCCGAATTTGAATGCACACACACCGCTAACCAGAAGTAGTAACAGTGTATTGTATATTGCAGTTGACGTCAGTTTGAGCTAATTGCCATCTGGAATATCAATGTCTATTATTTTAAGAATATCTAGTTAATGCTATTTCTTGGCGTCGTCCTAAATGATAAGAATTTAAAGATTCCAGTTAACGTTTAAGAACATGTAACTGTATTTTATTGTATTAAAAGTAATGTTGTATGTTCGTAAAAATCTGAACAAAAATAATTATAATGATCTTCTGAAAATGTTTATGTTATTTTTTCATTTTTAATACGCTTATGTTAACAACACATTGTGCTCACTTTCTCTCAACTCATAAATATGCTAATTACGTGAAATATGCATGTTGAGATGCCATCGACTGACTAAGGAGGGTATCTTGTAAACACCCCTCTCAAATAACGAGATACGGTGAGAGGAATGGGAGCAACTGACACAACACAGTTGAGTGTTTCACATCATTAACACACGCAGCATTCTATGTATCCTGGAAGTGTTACTGATGGTTTTCTATCTCAAAAGTTTAACGTCTTGTTTACCTCTTTGTAAAATAAACAGATTTTGTTTTCAAATTGTTGGTTCAACTTGTGTTTCAGTCAAGTAACAGTTTAAAGGCACTGTAGCATGTTTTTGCGTATTATGTTTTCTCAATTTTGTCATTTATTATTCAAGTTTATACAATATTGTGTTATGTCAGAGTGTAAAACATCTCATCTCATAAACCTATGAGCGATATCCATAAAAAAACCATTTTCCCGTGTATCCGTATTGGAAGAAAACGGTGCAACGTATAAAACGTATTTTGTGGAAATCTTCAGTGTGAGAGGTACATTTGTAGTTTCGGACAACAAGTGATTAATCATTCCATCATTGTAGGGAGACATAAATAAATAATAATAATATAATATATAATATAATAACACCACTTTATTGTCCTCATTACAATGTAAATTCGGAAATTCATTATGTACCATAATATTGGTACCCGGCAGCCACAGTGCAGCGCTAGTTCAATCGTTGTTCTATGCTTATAATGCTGAGTGCCAAGCAAGGAAGCAACACCTCCCATCTTTTAACGTCTTTTGGTATGACGCGGTCGGGAATCGAACCCCGACCTTCCGGGTGAAGAGCGGACACTCTACCAACTGAGCTACATCCCCGGTGCCTTTTTTAAATTTATTTTTTTTTCATGATTTTATGATTTTATGATATTTATTTTTAATGATGATGAAGACTTCTGAATGTGGATTGCAATTTCATTTATATAATAGAAATAGGCTTCACACTACTGTGCATTTCGGACAGGCAATGCATATGTTTACAACATTAATGTTGTTCTTGAACTACATGCATGATATTCATCCTTATCAAGATTGGCATATGTGTGAGATCAGTTGATTTGGACATTCATCCAAAAGAAATAACAACTTAGCATTTTCATGAATAAATTCATTAGGGCAGAGAGAACAGATTAAGCGAGAAATAAGATAATTATGTTGACACGAGGCTCCTCTTTTCTTGTTCTCTTTGTGTGACTTGACCAACAAACATTAGGATGAATATCACTATCTTTGGAGACACTTCAACACCATTATCTCTTTAGAATTATGCCATTATTTTTATTGTACACGTTACACGTGTACTGAAAGAAATTAAAATTTCCAAACATTATATGATCACATTTTGAGAAACACATGTTTTAAGAATATTAGAAATAGTCGTTTTCGCATCTCATTAACCAGACCAGATTAGAGACTCAAAAAGGGCTTTCTTTGGCTTGTTTTATGACGTCCTACAGTAAAGACGCGTCATTACACTACGTCCAAGAAGTTTTGTATGCCGACAGCATCTTTAATTAATTATATTTCTACATTTAGTAAGTTAAATGACAAACATTTTTGCTAAACGCCATTTTGAAAAAGCGATGTCTACAGCATTATAATCTGATGTAGGAGATTGCGGGACCTCTTTTCAAATCATATCCCCATATAAAGCATTTAAAATAGACTTTCTCTGGCAGCAGAATTGTGTCTCTTTACTTTGATGGAAATGTGGTGACGTTTCTGTCGGTTGAGCCTATATATATATGGATGTAAGTGAAGCACAGTATTCTCAATTAATTATACAACTCTTTAAGAACCTGATTCAAGAAGATTTCAATTATATATATGTAATATGTAATATATGTATATATAAAACTAAGAAACACTGCCACATATTCCCCGTCCTGTATTCCTTACCTTTCTTCGCATCAGATAAAGTATTGACTTCAAGACCCTTCTCTTAACATACCACACCATCCACACATCAGTTCCCTCATACCTTCAAGAACTTTTAGACTACATGAATCCTTCAGTGCCACATCATTTCAGTATGCATTCGCCTCCCTTTGGAACAGTCAAGACAGCGTCCAACTTTCACGAATAGACTCAAAGTCCATCTATTTCAATGGAATTGCAGAACCCCATCATATTCAATGACAAACATTAATAGTAAGACATGGTGTACTAATCCCACACACGATATTTTCAAACAGTTTTAGCTAATGAATATTGCAAAATACAATCCTTTTGAAAGGAAACACTAATGGTGAGTCTCAAAGTGTAATTGGTGTTGATTAAGATCGCTTTAAGCAATGCATACATTACAACAAAGAGTTGCTTAAGGAATACTGAGCAGATTGCATAAACTCTATACATTTAAATCCAAAATTAATCAGGAATACAATGAGTTATAAGACACAAAGGTCAATAATTTATAACAAAGGAAGGAATATCCGATTATAACATTGTCTTAGGACAATAAGTGACTGGTGAGTACTATCCTCTACATAGTGTCTGTTATCTGAAATAATTGTTTAAAAGAAGCTAAATATTAACTACTCAGTTTTGTAACATTCGGGCATGGTTTTAATTCTGGATGTTAGTTTAACAGAGATTTTGTTGGTTTTGCAAAAATGTCCCTGTTTAAGAAAACTATTACATTTGATATGTTAACGTTCAATGTCTAAAGATCATTATGCTAAGTGTTATGTGTTTTGTGATTGAATAGGTAAATCAATCAGACCGTGTTGGCTTCTCTTATTTTTTTAATGTTGTATATAATTGCTTTTATAGACCATAGTAGCCTATAAATAAAGCGTTCAGAAACAAATTCAACTTACATGAAAAAATACACCAAGGACCTATCTGTCTTAAATCGGTTTGCAAAAGATCCCGATTGTTAAAACGGCGAATATGTATGAAGATACTATGCTTTCATCCATTTGGAACAAATCCTTCTTTACATATTACATAAACAGTAAAGGATTCAGATACGTGTCAATGTACACTGATCAATAGAAAGACATTTGAAAGCCGATAAATAGAATAGTTTTTAATTTCAAAACCTAATTTGTATGATGAAGTAAATAGTATGCATCATGATTCCATCGTTCAATCTGAAATATTCTTTTTCAGATTGTTTACCCTTAATGTATAATTTTATCCTGATTCTAACATTGTCACTGAATGTAATGTATCATGAGTCCATGGTTCTGTAAATAATTCGCAATGTACACAATTCTGCAATTTAGATTTAGGGTTTGCAAAACAGACAAAATAAATTGATTTTACAATTTTGATACCTATGCCTCCTTGACTACAAAAACGTTTTTATTATTGAGGTTTCAAAATAAATACAACCAGTTCCATCAAGCTTTTTTTAATATAAGAACAACAACAGAGTTTCACCTTTCCCAATTCTATGGATTATGGTATTATTACTTTGATAAATCGGCAAAACAGCATTATCAGTGGTATATCGATATGCAAGGGAAGTAACTCTCGAGGAGTTTCCTATACGGAGCTATGCTATTTGTTCACGTATTGAGGCGCACATATTCCGCTTTGAATTAACAAAATATTAGTATGTAAGCGTACTATATCAAATGTGGGCCCACTCGTCTTTGTTCGTTTATGGGACAGTTCCAAGTGGGCCCAAATTGGCCACATCGAGTTTTGCTTTGAAATGGTGGGTTAATTTGAAATGCGGGCCCACTTGTCTTCATACCTAAGTGGGCCCACATTGGCCAATTCAGATTTTGTTTTGAAATTGAAGGATAAACTTAAATATGGACCCCTTGGTTTTCATTCCTGTATGTAAAAGTTCTAAGTGGACCCACCTTTGCAAAACCTATGTTTAAAGATTATATTTTATTTCATTTTATTCATGAGGAGGAAAAGGATTAAATATTCAAATATAATTATAATCCATTTATTGAGATGGAAAAGGATCATTCCATAATAACATGTATTCCCATCAAATATTCAATTGGAAATTAAATTAAAAAGGTGGAGAAGGGTCATTATGTTAGTACTCCCTGCAAATAGTGAAATAAAATACAAATTTACGAGGTTGGAAATATATCTTTCTATAATTATTTCCATCAATATGAAAAGTAAATTTCAATGTGATTAATATCAAAAAGGGTCATTATTGAAATATTCCAATAAAACATTCTCAATTCATGAAAATTGAAAATGATCATTCTATAAATATTCAGATCAAATATCCAAATGAATCTTTAATTTATGAAGATGAAAAGGGTAATCTATTTTACTATTTCCATCAAATATTTATCAATGCAAATTCAATCTATGAAGATGGAAAAGGATTAATCTATAATTATTCCCATCAACTAATAAAATTAAATTTTAATTACTGAAGATAGAAAAGGGACATTCTATAATGTTTTCCATCAAATATTTCTAATTGTTTACCGGCAATAAACCTGTCGACCACTGATCAATATGCTAGTTTTACCGACCTTTGATTTGACCTAGAAACAATAATAATATCGACCAATCAGAATGGCCTGATGGACTCGTACGCCCATGACCTAGGCCTTGACATGTGTATTGATGTGTATGTGTATCTCCAATGAGGATAAGCGTTGTCCTACTTTACACTGGAATTTTTCCTTCGTTTTTAAAGGTGAATAATAACAACAAAATCATTTCCATCATGTTTTTTTTCGAAAGAGAACACTATCTTTCAATTCTATAGAAACTGTTTGACAAAAAATAGAGCCATGGGCTCTGTAGCTCATCAAGATTTCACTGATTTATAATCTAAGATTGAATATCTAAGTTATCTCAAGTAATACATTGTTAACAAGCAAAATAATATGGGTTTTAGATCATGACCCCTGTGACCCACATTTGGAGTCACAGGGTCACGAATCCTACAATTGAGTTTCTGTGACCAAAGAATCTCTACACAACATTTCACCTTTCTAGAGCTGTATATATAAACTGGAGAAGAAGATGAAAAATAGGTTTTTGGGTCATGACCCGTGACCTAGGTCACAGGGTCACACAATCTACAATTTAGAATCTTAATTGGCCAAGGAGTCTGCACACACTTTTTCAGCTCTCTAGACCTTTTGGAACTGGAGAAGAAGATGAAAATAGGTTTTTACACATGTGACCCCATTTGGGGTCATGGGGTCACGAAATTTACAATTTAGAATCCCCATTTGCCAAGGAGTCCGCACACAACTTTCCAGCTCTCTAGACCTTTTGGAACTGGAGAAGAAGATGAAAATAGGTTTCTAAGGACGTGACCCCATTTGGGGTCACGGGGTCACGAAATCTACAATTTAGAATCCCCATTGGCCAAGGAGTCTGCACCCAACTTTCCAGCTCTCTAGACCTTTTGGAACTGGAAAAGAAGATGAAAACAGGTTTCTAAGGATTTGACCCCTGTGACCCCATTTGGGGTCACGGGGTCACAAAATCTACAATTTAGAATCCCCATTGGCCAAGGGCTCTGCACATAACATTTCAGCTCTTTGGAGTCATTGGTTCTGGAGAAGAAGTCGAAATAGCGAAATGTTTACGGACGGATGGACGGACGCCGGACGCCATGTCATGCCATAAGCCCATCGGGCCTTCGACCTGATGAGCTGAAAGGCTATTTACTGTAACTGTAGACGCCTCAATATTCGAAATCACCATTCAACAACCAAATGGGGAAATGTGGGCCCACTTGCTGTCGGTACTAGTAGGCAGCTAACTTTGTGTGCCCTAACACCTATAGTTATTTAGCACACTGTAAAAAATAGTGGTTATGTCATTGAATAATTACTGATTGATGAAAGACATTTTGATCGAAATTTCCACTGTATAAGATACAAAACAACATATACGTAACTAAAATAGTTGATTGTTATACGGATAACACAAGTTAATTCCCTTCCTGTGTTTGGCGCCTACCACTAATACTGCTGTTTCGCCGATAAATCAATCAAATTAACCAAACGTATGTTACTAACGTAATTAAGACTTTCACAAGAAGAGGCCAACGACATTTTACATACTAATTGTGTAATATCATTATCTCTATCAACTATATTAATGCCAAACATTACCGGAGTTAAACGGGCAAGGGAAGAAAATTAAGCACAAATTGATAATTGTTGTTTCCCCATATTTATGGATTATGTGGGTTTTTTTAAATGCAACCAACCATACTATTCAAAAGAGTAAAAGCCATGCAGTTAAACACAGTACAATTTAAGAGTCGTAGAATATTGCTCGCCTTTGAAGAAAACGGAATAATTTGCATATGGTAAGAGTGATGTTTCCCAATATTGATTTGTTCTTTTTAAAAACCATGTCGTACGTTATATATTTCTAATGATTAATGGCTTATTGCCTTTGATGACATTTAACATCACTTTTCTTCAAATACACATATTCACATTTTGCAATGTTTAGGCAATCAGCTAACTGATAAAGAGTTCCCCAAAGAAGCTATTTTAGCCAGTTGAAGTAAAGTAAAGTAGCATGGTTTGCAGATAATGTTTCTTTCATAATGAATTGTGTTTGCAAGGCAATTACTTTGTTGATGAATTATTATTTTTAAGAAACAATATTTTACTTTTTAATCATTATAGAATGTTCCTTCTTTTTAAGACAATTGGATGACGAAATTAGTTTTTGTTGTAGTTGGTGTCATGTTGTAACAAAGGTATTGCTCATTCTACATTTATGTGAATTTGTGATATTGAAATAGTAACAATAATATTCATGAAAGCATTGTTAAAAAAGGTATTCACCCACTTCACCTAAGTTGAAATTACCTCATACATGTCAATACCATTGCAATATTCATTGTTCAGAAAACCTTTTATTTGAAATATATTTAAAGTGCTTAAGGGTTAAACATGTACCTCAGAACGCTACCATGGACAGTAAATGACCTCGTCTCAGCAAATAAAATAGAACTTATAGTTGGGGAATAACTTATTCTATTTTCGTGATGGTTGATCAAACTTTCATGAAACTTTATTCTTTAAACTAGTCCACTTAGAAAGATAATTCAAAAGTTCCAGACTTTGCTACGTGCTTTGACAGCAAACGAGGCTAATAACTGAAGATTGCTTCCTGCTTTCAACGATTTTAAACTACACTACAGTGAATATTTCGCATTTCTTTAGCGAATTCTTCTTAGATATGTATTCCATGTCTTTTGTTTCAATTGCAGGAAAGTTTCTTACTTAGCAACCTCTTTTTTGTAAGGACAAAGTGTTTCATCTTGAATCAGAAGCCATGTTTAATGCATAATAACATTTAGAAATTAGTACAGGATACAGGACGTGGTTGCTTCAAACTTTAAATGAAAAAAAGTATGTTAAATGACGAAGTATATATTTATATGTATATGTGTATGTCTGTGTATATATATATATATATATATATATATATATATATATATATATATATATATATATATTAGTTAATATGATATTTTTGAAAGGAATCGAATACAAGTCATTAGTATGTAGTCGGTTATAATTAACTAATGATTCCCTGTGCACACAGTATTGAGTAATCCGATCTCTAAAATATGGCAAAAATAATCGTGATATAGATGGAAGTGTACATGAAAATGCATAAGTTGTCTGACAGAGTTTCTTATTTACGTCATAATAAATGTGTAATGATAGATATATTCTGATTTATGTTTCAAATGAACATATAAGGAACATATAATATAAACGTTACTACAGCACACCTTTTCTCGTAAAGTGTACATATATGATAAAACATAGCAATAGAACGTATCATACCACGAGGAATTGGTTGTATGTGAATGCACGGTTGGTATCAAATGTGTGTATGATGATGATGATGATGATGATGATGATGATGTTGTTGATGATACCACTCGTTTTAATAACATCGATCAATCTCTTCAGTGACAGTGGATTTTACAAACGTTGAAGATCGAACCTTTTGTGTATACAACTTTTCTTGATTTCACAAATTCCTTTCCAGTGTCTATAAATTTTACCAAATTCTGGATTTTTTAAAATTCACCTTATTTTCATAAACTAATCAATTTATGTTATACGTGTTAAATGATTCACCATTCTAATATCATGTATTACAAACGACATACTTCTTAACACAGTGACTGATCTGTGACACTTTCAATGTACGTGTAGCCTTGATATATCACTGATACATCCATACACTTATATATTCTGCATTTTACCTAATTATTACTTACGTTATTGTCCGTGGCAAAACGGTAACTATTCCTAATTTTTAAATGATATTTATTGAATCTTCATAAATAAAAGCCATAATCATTACCTTGTCCTGGAAATAACCATCGATTTTGTTAAACCGTTATAATGCACAATCGCTGTTTAGTACCCTTCAAAGGACCCTACATTGGTTAGAAACACTATCATCGACGAGATATACTGTTTACATAAACCTCTGTTAACTTCTATTTTTTTAAATGTCTTCTCTTCAGAGACGAACCTTAAGCTTGTTACATCTTTCAAAAGGCAGACGCAGTTACTCGTCATTGAACTGTCTGCACTACACTTTGTGAATCAGGTTTCTGCTTTATCCGCGTCCTTGTTGAACGTAAGGGATGTTTCACTATGATTAAAATACTGCCCATTTAGTTTAATCGATGGCAATGAATTGTAAAGGATATAACCAGATAAAATCAACAGCTTATATAAATACAAACTGAAAAGCTGAATGGTGTTTATTTTACCATCCAACATTTTCAGATGTACTGACATAGTTATTCATCAGATTTAGTATGAGTGAACGTTGCTTCGATCACTTATAGGAAATATGTGATGGCTGACACAGTTTAGTACAGATATACAGATAATTATTCTGGAATAGTTACAAAATAAGTTAAATTTATTTCAAGGATTCTAATTGGACGGGAGCTCTCAAAAACATACAGCCCCTTCTCGATGAACATGGATACAATGGGCATTCATACCTCGTACCTTCATAACTTGTTACGATACAATTCATCCAAACACACGATCGATTCAGACAGTGTTCTTACAACTGACCGTAACGTGTTGATGCAAAATTATAAATAAATGTGTAATATCATATTCATGCATACTTCCGTAACTGGAATATACATGTCGTTTCCAATTGAGAATATTCACGTCAGCATGAATCTTCACTTCACTTTAAAAACTACAAGTCTTCAAGCTTGTTCACTCAGAGCGTTTCGTAAAACATTAGTTAGCCATTTTTGTAACGACACATGATATGCTGTTGAGGGTTAGTCCAACACTGTGGCATCCAGAAAACCAGAACCCTGATGGTAGGCATGTGAATGCTGAGATAAACTAAATTGAATCTTCTGCCGTTTTAGTTCAATTATTTCTCAATTTTGACTCGACCATGTATTATCGAGTGTTGTTGCCTGTCGTGATCAATGACAAATATATCAGATATCTGTAAATATTTAAAGAAAAACTTTTTGATTCTGTAATTATAAGGTTTAGGTTTACATGACATGTTCTTATCGTGTTTATCGAAGTATAGCAGCAATACATTTTGTATAAAATCGCTGCGCTGTGCTACGATACGTGACCTTATACAAACTTCGATAGAGGAACACAACATGTAAAACAATCCTAAAGTGATTTTCTGAATATCCCACACAATAATTATCATTTTACATAATACTGATGATAAGCAGTGACTGTGAACTATTTTCATTCTCCCAAATACAGCCACAATATGGCACCTTTACAAGTTTTACTTCAATTTTTCATCACATCAAATACATATTTACCATTATTCTTACATGTTTCCAAGACGTCGCGTTATGAGAGTGTACATGTATGTTTTTCTTTCAACTAAGTTTAGTTGTTTTGGGGTCACACCATATTAACTTAGTTTCACGAGGATTTGACCTCTTACATCTATTTATAAAAGTTTTGCCGCATAGAGTTAGCTCCCTCCCCTTCTGGGACCTTCTGTAAGTTTTTACCAACGTGTGGTCTTGGTAAAACTGCTTGTAAAGAATGTTATAGCACGAAGGCTCTGTCAGTGTAGAGTACTTTCTTGATAAATTATTTATAAAGACAAAGGGTATAAATACTGCTGTCTTGGGAAAAGACTTGGATTCTGGATTGATGGATTCTTTGACTATTTATCAACACTGACTACAAGCGCAATTATCAAAATCATTCGTACACTTCACTATCTTAATCGACAATCTATATTGTTGATCAGATGTGTTTTGTGTTTTAGTCAATATAGTTGACTTGTTTGTTTTCATTTACTGGTTTCGTCTGGGAATTCCATTTTTGTATTTGCCAATCGTAAAACGTGGGAAACCTACTGACAGTTTTCACATATTCTTGCTCTTCAAAGAACTATCCAGTCGTTAAAGTCGATGAAATCTTAATCCTGGTGTTAAACATTACTTACTTTATAGCTGTTTAATTCATAATTATTAATTTTCAAAGATTACATCATGATGGATTAAGTTATAATGGACCAATTGCACTGTAACAACCTTTATTCTAAATTGTAGGTTTGATTGTTGTATATAATGCAATGATTTAAGAAGAACAACATGTCAACTATCGATTGTGGAAATAATCAGAAATCAGAATCGTATGATATTGAAATTTCTTTCATAATCTTATAGAGTAGAGATTCCAGAAGCCAAGAGTGTGCTGATATTTGCTAAGATGTACTAGGAGAATATTATTAATCAGTCGCTCTGGCAACTTCCAAAAACCATACTTGTTTGATATGAGGAATTCGAAAAAAGTGAAGATGTTGTTTTTCGACTATGGAAACGTTACTGAAGGTAAAACTTCAGCTACTGTTTGCAGACAATGTAACAGCGATAGTTTCCTATTTGCAACAAACACCAACATGAATTTATTTCGAGCAAATATGTGCCTTAAAGACTCGTATCCGTGTACTATAGTTAATGATAAAACACCTTTAATTTAATTTAAGTCATTTCGGTATTTTGTTTCAAACGACATTATGCATAATATTATAAAAAGCAAAGGGTTTACGCCTGTTACTTGATTTCAAGACTATAAAACTATTTGTGAAGCTTTCACTGGAATAATTTATTGATATCGAAAGAGAGCATCAACCAAGTAATATAATATTTGAAATTGATTTTTTAAAATAGTGTCATGTAATTAATTCTTTATCGTTATTGCTTAACAATATTTTCAAAATCACATTCGTGTCATGCATTTTGCGTAAATATTACTTTTGAAAAATGTACATGCACAACTACATGTAGGACCAATTTGGATCTGAAAGAGTAGTGTTTAAATCATTTGCAAATAGCTGGAAAGTTCATTATGTTAACTGTTTGGTAATACTTAGAGAGATCAGGTGCGTGAAGAACGAGCTTTTATAACCATTATAGTTGCCAGTAACTATTTTTGTTTTAAGCAATCCTTGGAGAAAAAGTGACCCATGTGCACGTTGTTGAACTGGACAAATACTGAGAGGCTAAACCCTTGATCCTCTTAAAAGACTAGGCTAGTTGTTGTAGTCTCGGGAGATATCAGTTCTGTACACATGTAGGCTACGATGTCTAACTCTTTGTTCATCAACGCATAGCTTTGAGAAGAAATTATTTGACTGCAACGGCAATTTCCATAGAATATCGCATGGATTTTACAATTGCACAGCTTGAAGCGTATCTTTTTACGTCAGTGAATTTCTGTAGACGGAGATGTGATGATTTTGTAACAGATAACGTAAAAACTGACATCTAAAGAACTGTCATTCTTATGAACTCAAATTACTTTCATCAAAAATCAAGTATGTAATAATCTGTAAATTGATTTGTTTTATTCATTTTGAAATTATTTTTCGAAGTTGGAATTTTGCAAGTTTAGCCCCATTCTACAACCAATACTTCACTGTAGCATTTCAAAATGTTCTGCGGCACTAACAACCCGAAATGAACTCGCTAACGCCTTTGTTGATGAATGGTATCAGATTCCATATCAACTGTTTTAGAACCTTTCCTTAGGTTTTCAAGACGTTCTTAAGCCGCAATTAATGAACGAAGTGAGCATATATGCCAATGAAGTTGCTTTTAGTCCAGTTTGAATGATTAAAAAATGCGATTCCGAGGCAACCTACACGTTACTCCGAAAACATCTGTACATTTATGATTAAAAACTTTAAAGTCCTAAATTTTGGTTCATTTTTTATTTATCGTAATAGCACCATCAGAATATTATTCATAATCTTGTTTCATGACACAAATTTTCACAATATGGGGATAACCAATTTCATTATATGTTTACATTAATATTTTATAAAACGAAAAAAGCATTAGAAATTACCTTCATCAATACAAAAAATGCCTCCCAAAAGATAACATGATTATAACGTCTTTAAACTGATATTAAGATAGTATTATTTCTGAATGGAGAAAACAAAAGCTACAATCCAACACTTAGGTCGTGAGGATATATCACGTGCAAGAGGCAAGACGATAATTCAAAGGATAATTCTAATTCACTGCTGCTTTCAGATATGTACATTTTCCTTGAAAAGTAATGAGTATTACTCATGAATGATACATAGAAGTTCACATAGACAGATTTGCAAGAGGATTTGCCACAGATTAACCTTAAGCTTATAGTTTACAGTATACCTTTCCTTGTACCATGTGTACATTTATCTTGTTTTATTTCCCATATTAAAACGATCATGGTAATTTACACATAAGTATACCAAACATCAATATGAACATTTATTTCAATATGAATGACACCAGAGCATTTCCAAATATGACAGAAGCTGTATATATTGCCATTAAATAAAATATTCACATACAAAATGTCATTTGCTTCTCATGTAACTCTTGTCATATCAAAAACGTGTGTTTAAAAGGCCATAAAATGTATTTTTGAATCATGGTAATAAAATGTCGTACCTGACACCTCCGAGTGTCCGAGTTTCGAAAGACTTGATTAACTTGGTAGCTTGAAAAAGTAGTCCCGCATTCCGATTTCACCTGTTTTATCCACCAGCCAATGGAAGTTATCACACATGTGTAAGTTATCGACATATATGTCATGACATATTTTCAACACATATAATAATAACACATTTTATATCCTATATGGTGAATATAAGTGTACTTTTCATTTTTAACTACATAGAGTTCGCGGTCGTCTCATATGGGACATTATAAAACAGTGACAAAAACGTGACGTTCCTGTAAGAGATCATTTTCTGCCTCGGGCTGCTTTCTGGCTCTTTATTGTCTAAACTAAATGTAAAAGTTTAGTGAATAAGGAAAATAGTTCGCTTTCATCTTACTTTTACGACACACTTGCAACATTGACAGTCGCTAAGTAAAGGTCATATGGAACACTTGCTCTGGAATGATCTCCATACACAATCAACTGAGGGCTGACGATAAAAGGAGAGATTTTACTTATTTCATTTCTCCACATCAATGTCTTTATGCAATTGGCTTATCAACAATCAATGGAAATTGATAATTGGATCTCCAGACAGAATGCTTAATCTTTCAAACAAACTATTAACAAACAATAAGAAAAGTTTAGATGTGAAATACTTATATTTGGATTTTAAAAGATATTGTCCTTAATGATAATGGGATTAAACATTATTTAATAAAGAACAATTAAGAAATTGCGATTTACAAAAAATTGCAATCAGAAAGATGACTCTTTTTATCTTACATGTCTCTTAGTTAAAAAATAAAACACGTTTGACTGAGTTTTTTTTACAATAGCGAGAGGCACATTTAGGGTGAGTTTTTGTAAGTATGTATATTTCATTAACATGAGTGAGACCTGATTCCCAAGTCTCTAGTTTCACTGTGTAAAGGTTGACGACCATAATATATTACCCATAGGGGAAGACATACACAGGGTAGTATTTTTTCTGTAAGTCACAAGAGAGTAAAACATGTTATGGCTTTTGGTTGGCTGTTACAGAAAACAAACGATTTCATTGGTTGCCAGGACTACTTCATTGATCTTTTTAGCTTTTCTCAACTGGTATCTTGGGAAACATGTTTTATTTGTTTCCGGATTCCCGTAGTTTAAAATCGTACATGTGCCGACGCATCATATGCCGGAGGAAGCAGTTAAATTGACCGAAAATTACACCTGTCTATATGAGAAACTTGCAAGAAAATATTACAGGCTACCCATTTCCCAGTGTCTCTAAAGGTATTGAACAACTGGATTTATATTGGATACAATATCCATGTAAACACAGAGAGGAAAATAATAACATTACGGAAAACTAACAAATAACAAACCCACGGATGAAGGAGTGAAATAAACTAAAACTAATAATCTTAATTAGGAGTGGGGGATATTTTTATTGTTTAGATTTGCTTGCCTGGACATTGATGAAGCAGGTTAATAACTGCCATCAGAAGGTACATTTTTAATGTTGTCAATACCTCGACATATATATGAGTTTTCCAATTCGAATTGATTCGTCTTTTTTCAACTTGGCGACGACTGACATCTTCCGAAATATTTACATGGCATGTCATGTTGGAATAACTGGTCACTATGAAAGGTAGCTATCAAAGAGAAAAGTCTGTTGACATCTGCCAACTTCTGATGATTTAAGGCAATGTACACAATGATTTGACTAATCAGATAATGCACAAATTGACTGTTAAACTCAAGCATTGAACTCATAACCTAATTGTAGACTTTAACTGTAATACTTTATATTACCCATACCTTTATTGGGTAAGAGAGTTTCAATAATTTGATTTCATTCTTTTGTTTTTTCGTTGTTTTTCATAAGATTGCATTTTTGGTTATTAATATTACTTCCACTTCCATTTCAACAGCTAAACATTAAATATAGCTGCAGAAATACAGGTAAAGTACTGCCTGAAATGCGTAGAACACATGTTTTTTCGGTTTTATATTAAATTTGCTGCATACTCGACATTATTTAGTGGCAATGTCTCCTCATAACGTGGCTATCTGGAAACCTCTAGTTCTAAGTTACTGGTATTTATAAAGGTTTTACAGCAGGAACATTTGTGAGAAAAGCGCTTCCCAAAATACAATATTTTCAGCCAAACCACATATACATCTGAAAGAGTCTTTAAATATAATAAATGCAAATAAATTCAGAGAATAATACTCCAAAAACAAATTTGAATTTTGAATGTGTATCGTATTTAGAAAAATGCCAAAATTTATTAAGGTATTACAAAAAGGAAAATGTGAAACGCCCAGTCACTACCGGTAACAACCTAACATTGAGGAACTCAAAATCTATAAGTTGGATATGAATGAAACAAAATCCAAATAATTAAATCTCAAATTTAAACCATTTCATTTTTTCGATTTTGAACAACATGTTTATGAATGAATATTAAGAAGTTGAAAATACCAAAAGGCACATACATACATGATCACTATTCCACACATCAAGCTTCGTTGAGAGATGCCTTACGGTTTTGAGGGGACAGGATAGCGCAGTCGTTACCGCACTCGGCTGCGGATTAAAGGGTCTGGGGTTTGAATCCCGCCAGGGGCACGGCAAATTTGTCTGCAGTAGAGAACTGTTCTACACTCATTGAGGTTTGGATGCAATGCTACACTGAATTTCAGCGTAGTATCACTAGTTCCGGCCGATGCTCGCAGGTATCATCGCAATGCATAATCACATGATTATCTCCCCGCCATAATACTAGCACTCATGATATAAGTAAAATACTTTTGAAAGCGGTTTTGAGGTCTGCTCCGGAAACGAACGAACGAACGAACGAACGAACGAAAGAACGAACGACGGACGTATCCCATTTCAATATAAAAAGCATTTTTCTAGCATTTCCGACAGTAAACAATAAATAACCTTCCGCTTCCTATCTTGGGATAACCGTAAAATAGTTTACTCAGTTTTTACACAGTGAGTATTAATGGATTTAGTTTCATCTCATGTCTATTTAGGAGCATTGAATAACATGTCATAGCCAAACTTGAATTACAATCGGCTTTCTAAACGAGAACTGTACTAATGTCGCAAGATCTCTTCTGCATGTACAACTTTTTAAGATTTAATAGGCTTCACTTGATTTTCCTTCTAAAATAAAATTATTCTGAAGATAAGAGTTATGTCATGAGAATATGGGAATGCACATTTTCAACTTTTAGAATATTAGTAAATATAACTTATTGAGGTGGCATTTAGAAGTTGAGAGTTGTTTCGGACTCTCTATGGGGATGACGTTCCTATGGATACATGTATTGCATGATATAATATCAAATCTGGAAATCATTCTGCCACTGAAGACGAAATTAAGGATAACACAAATTCAAATAAGAAATTTGATAGGACTGAAAAGTTATTGAAACGTACAAGGTATGTTCCAATTCTTTACATTTTACTTACATACAAAGGACACATTTCACTCACCTCTACTTTCTCTAATGTTGGCAAATACAAATTTCGAATGATATTGAAATAAATCCGATGTCCCCTGTTTCATTGAGATGAGACAGATTTGAACATTTAACATGTTATTCGTACTGACAATCCCCAGACATTTAGTCTGAAAAGGCTTTATATTTAATGAAGTTAATATTTAGATAAACCAAATATAGTTTTTACTATACACAAAGAACTTAATCAAGCACCACCTCATATTTTCAGAATTGTGTGACAATGCCCAACCACATCGAAGAAATGCTGTTATTTTATATATTTTTTTCATAGCTAAAGAAAAAGACAACACTGAATACAATGTGTAACATGTATCTCATTATATTTCCAGATGAACATGAACAGTGGTTTTACTTGAAAACTCACTCCTGTACAACTATAGCTCTTTGAACTTCAAAAACGGTGGAAATGTTTGTTAAGCAGTTGGACATTGTTCTTTGTTGTCTTAAGGAAACAAATGACCATCACGTTATCAATAACGGGTGTATCCGCCACATGCCCGGATGATTGCTTCAACCTTCATCCACGCCATTGTGGTGAGTCTCTTGATTCGCTGCAGAGGTAAGAGCTGCCACTCATGATGTATAGCTACTTCTAAACCGACTAAATCCTGTACTGGTTGGTCCATGGCTTGCACTCGGCGTCCAATCATATCCAAAATGTGTTCCAGTGGATTGATATCCGGGCTCATGGCAGGTCATGGAAGTTTGGATACTGCATTGTTCTTTAGAAAAGCAATCGAGAACGGTGAGGCCGAGCGATATCGTTCATGAACAAAGGCCAAGTGGTCAAAATTTGGCAAAAGAACAGGCTGCAGAATTTCCCGGATGTAACAGTCGCCATTGAGATTTCCTCTCGAAGTCACCAAATCGAGCTTACAACCGTGAGAGATGCATCCCCAGACATTACAGATCCACCAACGAATGGGACTGATGCTTGGATGTTCTTTGGTGCATATGCTGTGGTTTTACGATATTCTGGACAAGACGGCTTATCACAGTGTGGTGAATGTCCAACTGTCGTCCAAACGCTCTACAAGACACTCCGGTCGAACTCATTCATAATTTGCCATATTTTTGCTTCAGAGAGGTAATGACACAATCATTTGAAAATTTCCAAGATTTATACTGATTGCAAGAATGATTTAAAACTGCAAGTTCAGAAATTCGTGGGTGGTGTGCTTCACATGCATGGTGGGGTGTGTTTGTGCGATTGACCTCACAGAAAACCCGAACACTGTTGAGAGGAAATGCAGTTCGATACCAATTACCATCTAACAATACATTGTACATATTCGTTACTATGTATATTTGTATCACTGACAATATTAGGTGGTGCTTAATTGAGTTATGTGTGTATATATAAGGCTATACGTGGCTGAATGTTTAATCCTCCACACAATGTGTGTCAAGGGAATGACTTTAATAGTTCCTTACGCCTCCCTTGGTTCACTTAAATTTGATTCTCTTATGAACATTTCTTTATCGAAAAGTACAGCACTATACATTCAACATCTATAGTATGTTATGAAAGAAAACGAAGTCTCTAACATTGAATGTTTAGCGATAAACCACTCTTTGATATCATAGATTCAGCATTGATTAATTCAGAAAAAGTGAATTACGCCACGGACTTCTAAATTAAGAAAGTTGTTAAAAAGTTGAGAAGTGAGATTAGACGAATGTAATTTAATGAAGCCCATGTACTACGAAAAGTTCATATTTAGATCAGTGATATATTTTCAATTGCTTTGGACCAGACATGTAATCTTAGTTTTGAGGTTAAAGTCTTCAAATCAAAGAGACGAATAGTAAAGTGTAAATGTTATTTCATTTAGAATGCTCTGCGTTCTATAACCACTAACCCGATTTCATCTGTTTAACTCCCTGGGCATAAATCGTGCCTGGATTGGACAGAATTAGCATTTGCTGACTACTTTCCCCCCAAATATTCAAAAACCTTCAAATCAATATACGTGAGAAGCATTTTGCAATTTTTACCAAAAACCTTTTTGTGTATTTAATGGGATACAAATACAGACTGTGAATTGAAAAGCATTGCTATTCATTAACAGGATTGAATACACGTTTTCAAATCAATTAATGATCAACAGGTGGGGGTATGTGAGCCAACAAACCCGAACTATTTTATCATCAACATCAAAGCAAACCAAATTTGTTTTAATGGTGATAATGTGGATATTTTCACTTATTTCACACATGTGAGTGAGAATACAAAGTATAGTTGACACTGCGAACTGCACTGCATCTGATTGGTTGTTGACCAAAGGTGACTTCACAAGTAAACACAAACATAAGATAAATAAAATGTTGATGTCCGTCTGAGCGTTGTCCATACACTATTGTAAACATCTAGTTCAATTGTAATATATTGCCTACGAATTCAAAACACGTTATCGAAATGAACTGGCACTGTTACAATTTCTTTTACGAAATATTCTAAAATATTTCGTAAGGACAGTGTAATTCTGTCTGAAGTGTAACAGATGTGTGGTGAAATAAGTGAAAACATGAAATCGAGAGTCGCATTCACAAACATGTATCAAAAGTATACCGCTGATAAAAATGAATTCTTATTGCCTGTCGTGAACGTTCCCATATAGATCTCTAGAATTATCTTTCAAGAATTGATATAATTTGACAGCTTGACTGTGGTTTTACGTGTAGTTGAAATTGCCTTTTAGTTTCTTTTGTAACATCATGGAAATAGAAACTATTGATTTCAATCACGTTCAAAATCCCCTTGAAGTTATATCAAACTTTAATTTGATCACAATAAATATCTCTCCGAAATCAAGTTCTTGAAACTTAATACTCTGGGACCACATACCATCTGGTTCTGTATCTGTATAACTTTATTATCCCACCGGTACGTAATACTGACGATGAAAAGAATGTATGTCACTATAAAAACCAATGAAAACGGTAACTTGCTATCACATTAACTGAAAAAACATCAAATCAATGCCACGTTTGACTGCTGAAGAGAAAGAGAGGGTCATTGGCATGGCCATGCTTGGAACGGAAAAATCAACAAAAGATTCGATTGTTCACGCTAGTGCATAACCAATACCAATTCATTGTAGTGGTTCCAACAGACTGGCACAACACGTGACAGACCTCGAAGCGACAGACCAAGTGTCACACCCAGGGAAGACCGCTTCCTCCGGATTTTACATCTACGTAATCGGTTCCTGACAGTGACACAATCGGCAGCAACAGCGCTGGGTCGTCGTGTGAGGAGACGATTATTTCACGCCGGAAGTAGGGATTACCGACCTCTATGTGCATGGTACTAACCGCTGAACATCGCCTCGCCAGACTTCGATAGGCACGACGTGTACGGCGCTGGCAGTGAAGCAAATGACAACACATTATCTTTACTGACGAGAGTAGGTTTCATCTGTTCCATACAAATGGGACAATATGTGTGTTTATCGTCGTAGACATGAACGAGAGGATCCAAATTGTGTCATGGTCGACGTTCATCAACAAGGAGGAGGTGGTCTCCAACTATTCATTCATTCATTCATTCGTTTATTCGTTTTATTCGTATTCCGTTAAGATATCTGTGCTTGGAAATCCGGGCCCACTATGCATTTCAGGTGCAGCGATCAACTATCTTGGCACAACAAAGCGAGGGAAATAATGCAAGGCTTAAATCAGACAGTAATAGAGACTGGACAGAGTTATGCCTTGCGTTTGGAAGTTGACAATCCACCTGTCCTATAAATTTAGGATAACAATTGATATAAAACACACATGTTTATGGATAAACATTGATAACATAATTTCCATTGTAACTTAAAGATAACTTAATTCTTAGCCAATCATATTTTTGCAAGATTACTAATTCGTAGCAGAAACATGAACCAGATTCGAATCTGATATCTAGCTGATGACGATTTCGTTAAAGTCACGATTTTTTAATTCTGAAATAACCTCGATCAGATTGAGAGTTTTCCGATTGTGAATATAATTGAATTTGGAAATGGCGTCAAATGTGTATTGAATTGCAGTTTATTTTTTTCAATCAGGTTTTAATTTCCCAAATGCGTGAATTCAAATACTTCAAATTTCATTTGGTCAAAATCAATATCTTCCCAATGGTTTGTTCATTTACTGACACTTAGCATTATCTGAATGATGTAAGAGTATTTTCCAATGTTTAATATGTGTGGCTTCATTATTTACGCTTCTATCGTGTGTATCATGGTTGTGTGCAATAAAACATTGAGTGAATAGTGTGCAATCTGGTTGTGTGAAGTAAAAGATTGAGTAAATAGATTCAGCTCAGAATCAAGTAGTACCTCTCATAATGTGTAAAGTTATGCTTCACAACTGTTAATGGCAGATCGTACTTTTGATATCTATTGTGACTTCATGAACGTTAAATGCCAAAATAACAAAGTTTATGTTCAGCTCGTGCAGTGTAGTATTTGTCTCGGTTTTGGATACCACATTGGATTGCATTATACTTTATGCTTTGATCCACCTACAAGTACGTTCATGCACTTACCACATATGAACGAGTAGGATATCGTCTAAAGTATCGAATATAATAACTGCAGCACCGGTCTCCTTTGACAAACCATGATGAGGAAACGATTTTCACAAGGTTTAGGAAGGAATTATATATTATATGACTGATTGAGCATCTCATAAATTCTTGGAATAAGGTTCATTATACACCACTTCCGGTCTCGTTGCTATGGTTTCTTTTGTTACAAGTGTAGGTGTATTAACCGATACACCTACACTTTTTTCTGACACACCTAAACCTATCTGATATATCTACACTTTTTCTGATATACCTACACTTTTTTAATATACCTACACATGTTAACAACTGAAAAATGAATTGAGTAAGTTTTTTAAGTTTCCAAATCTAAGTGATGATACTTTATACAATGTCAGATTATATATGAACATATAAGACACTTGAGATTGAACCTGTGTCCTGTTGCGAACGTACTAACCATTAGACCACGAGGCTAGTTAAATCTTTGTACATTTGTTCATGACCAAATGAATAAGGTTTCCTTATAATGCGTGATATCACAGATTTCTGTATATCTTTTTATAAAAGAATGTTATATATATATATATATTATTTATTCAATTTTGGGTGCAAAATGTCTTAACGTACTGAAAGTTGCTTCTGTTTTCTCTATTTGGCCATGTGGACATTATACCCAACTTCCGGTCTCGTTGCCAAGTTTGCCGTTTCTTTTGTTACAAGTGTAGGTGTATTACCCGATACACCTATACTTTTTTCTGATATACCTACATTTCTTAACAACTGAGAAATCAATGGAGTCAATTTTCTAAATTTCCAAATCTAAGTGATGATACTTTGTAAAATGTTATATTTGAACATATAAGACACCTGGAATCGAACCTGTGTCCTGTTGCTTTCTGGCCGAACGAACTATTACGCCACGGGGCCAGTTGAAACTTTGCACATTTGTTCATGACCAAATGAATAAGGTTTTTATAATGCGTGATATTTTATCATAAATTTCTGTATTTCTTTTTATATAAGTATGTTATTTAATTTTGGGTGCGAAATGTCTTAAGATATTGAAAGTTGCTTCTGTTTTCTCTAAACTTTGGCCATGTTGACAGAAGCAATGCAGTTTATGGCGTTAGCTGTACATTTCAGCAAGATGCACGTGCGTCTGCATTGACAATTCCGTCATTGGGCCACATCAATTAGCTTTCGAGACCCAAACATGGGTAACCATACAACGCTGCCGGGTTGAGCGTACCGGGAGTTGTCACAGATGAGGTCCCATTTGGGTTGTGCGTTTCATACACAAGCTTGTTTACAGCTGTATTTGTTTAGAAATATTATGAAATAGTATCCGTTTACACTTGACCGTAAGTGGGGTATATGACAGATATACCCATACTTTTCCTCGTGTATCAAATGATGCCCTACACTTTAGGTTGGGCCTCGTAAGGGCCCCACGGGTAAAAGTGTAGGGTATCATTCGATACACTCGGAAAAGTATGGGTATATCTCACATACACTCAGAAAAGTATGAGTATATCTATTACTTACCTATTCACCTTAGACCCTGATAGGATTTTGTATATTATATACACAATCTCTCCATGCAGTGGTTAAATAACTCATATACTAACAGGTAGGCTCTACTGTAATACGACAACTTTCAGGTGAGAGTGATAGAGAATAATGATTGGTTGCAATCAATGTTAGTTGTAAAATTTGCGACGTTGTTGAAAACTGACAGAGAGAATGACAGAAAGACTGGAATTGTCAAAGTTGATCTAAAATGAAAATTGATTCTAGTTGCTTTGATGTGAATATGAGGACGGTATCATTGTTGCAATTTTCCCCACTTGGGATTTTTGTTAGTTGGCATGGTGTGTTTTGAGTAAGCTCTCTGATGGTTAGAACCATATCGCACATATATAAGACCTTTAGATTCATATGGAATTAATGCATATTTAAGAGCATTTCAACTACATCCTTCTAACTCACTGAAGAGCAATATTTTTGTTCTATATGTTTTGTTGCAATTTTACACTCCTGGGCATATTTACTTAGAAGCGGGAAATATCGCCAGGTTGTAAAAGAGCTTATGATGGTGTGTTTTGAGTAAACACGCTGGTGGTTATATCAACAATATTGTACATATACAATGACTGTATGTATTAGGATTGAATAAACATTCATATGACAAAGCGCATTTGAAACTCTATCCATCTTAATTCACTGAAAAGCAATATTTGTTCTATATTTTTTCAAAATACATTGTATAAGTTTCTATTTCGACTAGGATAGATATGCAACAAACTGTTAAATAGAAATTAGCCCTTATTTGATATTAAACATTTGAATTAGACTGCGCAATTCAAAACAACTTCTTTGAATTTAAAATTGCTCATTGATCCTTTCCGCTTTGATGTCTATCAGACGATTTTTAGGCACCCACGTATTCAAAACAGTACAGATAAACATTCTCCTCAAGATTAAAATAGTTTTGTGAAAATGTTGTAGGAAGAAAACATGGCTGCTAAAGGACTGCCGATCAAACATTATTTGAGCTTAATCTATAAAGAATATGTTCTGTTAAAGTGAAGCACATGAAAACATGCCCTAGCAGCAGAGTCCATAAACGTTCAATGTACATTCCACAGTGACAAAGAATCTGTACAAACAGATTAAAACTTTGTAAGTTTTTTTTATTCTCTACAATATAAATACTAAGTTGCAAATATATCGGGCCGTTAAACAGCTTTCAAATAATTTCAAGTATCATCAACAATAAGTGATAAGAGGCTTTTAATTTATTGTTTTATGACATTTCAATTATGACCACAACTGTCAATGTTTCTGAGGTGGTTCAGGAAGTGGTAGTTATGTCATCTGGGGAAGTAGTAGTAGTAGTAGTAGTAGTAGTAGTAGTGGATAAACATGATATTATGACTGATGTAATGACATTTATTGTTTAGGAAGGCATTTTCAACGAGTATGACATCTAGATGAGTCCCTGATTCACAATGTGCTGCATGTACGAGTGTAGACTTATCTTAAACCAACCGAATATACGTTGAAAGGATGCTTAAATGAAGTTCCTTTTCTGTAAAAATTATTCATATGATCAAAACACGGTACACAACACACGAATTACCATTAAAACCTCAAACGAATATACGAATATCAAAAGATATTTATTTCTGAATAGGGATAAAATAGATAAATAGTAATATATTATAAACATTATATTCAAACATAGATTTAATTGCAGTTGTTAAAATAAGCATCAAAGTTGGTGTGTAGCTCTGCTTCATGGGATAAATTACATTTGATCTTACCATGACCCTGACAAACACTGAAAAAGGAATGGATGTTTCAAAAGGTCGTTGGGTCAGATTTAAACTGACAGACGGGGTAATTAAGTCTTGATACCAGGTTTCATACACCAAACACATTAGTATACATATGGAACAATGGATGGATGTACTTTCTCAATCAGGAAACATTAAAGGTAGTTCCATTTACTAAACCTAATCGACTATGGGTTATAATCACACTCAATCGATTAGACAAGATTGCAGTATACCAGGACAAAGAGATTCTATTACAACTGAGATTAATGTCCGTCAATAATCAAAGAGGAGCTCGATTGCAGACATGCCTGTTCATCTAGTCAAACGTCAATATTTATAGGGATGCCGATTTCGATACTTACATCGATTCCATTTATGCTGCCTTTTTGAAAATTATTCCAAATTTCATGCAAGTTCTTAATCGGATGTACTTCAGCACCATCTCACCGACGGTAGATAGAAAAGTCGTATCAAAAACTATAGTCATATCCTATGTATTCATCTTGGTCAACATCAAAACCATAGTTCACAATCTTCATATGACAGAAACGACACTATTTGAGCTCCTTCAACTTACATATCAACTGACGAGCATGGCAGTAATAGTTCCAAACAGTTCAACACAACATGAGGGTCATATTCTCAACATAATGTTAATGGAATGGTTATATATACATAGTTCAGCATGAGGATATTATACTCAACATAATGTTAATGGAATGGTTCTATGTACACAGTTCAACATGAGGATATTATACTCAACATAATGTTAATGGAATGGTTCTATGTACACAGTTCAACATGAGGATATTATTCTCAACATAATGCAAATGGAATGGTTCTATGTACATAGTTCAACATGAGGATATTATACTCAACATAATGTTAATGGAATGGTTCTATGTACACAGTTCAACATGAGGATATTATTCTCAACATAATGCAAATGGAATGGTTCTATGTACATAGTTCAACATAAGGATATTATACTCAACATAATGTTAATGGAATGGTTATATGTACACAGTTCAACATGAGGATATTATTCTCAACATAATGCAAATGGAATCGTTCTATGTACACAGTTCTACACGAGGATATTATTCTCAACATAATGTTAATGGAATGGTTCTATGTACACAGTTCAACATGAGGAAACTATTCTTAACATAATGTTAATGGAATGGTTCTATGTACATAGTTCAACATGAGGATATTTTTCTCAACATAATGCTAATGGAATGGTTCTATGTACACAGCTCAACATGAGGATATTATTCTCAACATAATGCTAATGGAATGGTTCTATGCACACAGTTCAACATGTGGATATTACTCTCAACATAATGCTAATGGAATGATTCTATGTATACTGTTATAATCTTTGTTGTGAAAATTTTCGCTGGCAATCTCACAATTATATATATAAGGCTTACAAAATACATTTCATAATTATCATTATCAGTAAGAAAATGCTGAAACGTGAACTAGCAATCGCTCTGTTGCGGGATAGGAATGCGATTATTGTCACTAAATGATGTCATGGCTAAAGACGTCAAAAGCCATGACATCACAGGTTTTTGTTTAAATTATAAAAGTTTTCATGACGTGAGGCTTAAAAATAGGCTAGCTTTAAATTCTGTAATTTAGCTAAAATGGTACAACTAAGCAATTCATGTGTGTAAAGAAGTTCTGTCAACCAATAAATATGTAAGTTATATTTTTGGAAAAACTGTAATTCCCATGACCATTATGAAAACTTTAATACCTGCCATACATATATGTATGCCCTTTAAGTAAGAAAATATCATTATGTCTATGGCTGATAGCAATGCCAGAAATAACAAGATTATAACTGTCATGAGAGATGAATAAAAGTAAGCGCAAAATGTGTTCTTCAATATCTATAGACAGTTGGATTTAACAAAAAAATGCAACCAGCCACCTCATTCAAAGGACTAAAAGCCATGTTCTTTAACATATTACAAATAATGAGTCTTAGGCTGTTAAAATTCCAGCATACTTGTCAATTCTATTGCAATATGCATTGTTTGAAAACCTGTTTGAAATTGATTTAAATTGCTCAATGGTTAACACTTGCCAACCGACATTACTTGGGACAGTAAATGGCCTCTTCTTTGCAATGATAGAACATTTAGTTGTAGAATATTTGTGTTAAATTTTGATCAAAATTTCATGAAACTTTATTCTTTTAACTAGTCCACATAGATTGATAATTCTAAAGTTCCAGACTTACCTTACGTGTTTTAAAACGCGAATTTAACGAATCTAATAACAGAAGATTGCTTCCTGCCGTCAACGACTTTAAACTACTCTGCAATGAATATTTCGTATTTATTTAGCAAATGCTTCTTAGAGTAGCATTCCATTACAATGAGGTGTCTTATTTAGTATCTTCCTTAGATACCCTTGTAAGAACAACGTGTTTCATCTTATATCAGAAGCCAAGTAAAAAGAGGGCTTTTTTGCTTTTCTAGATACATTAATTTCGTTTGATATCATAGGTGAACATTGTTCCCACATAGCAAATTCTGATATAAATCGGACATTTGTGTATGTTAGTTTGCTTTCCTTGATTTTACAAATTCCTTTCCAATGTCTATCTTTATTTATTTACCAACATTTCTGATATTGTAATGTCACAGTAACTATACATGATTTTTAAGTGTTAATTATTGAGTCTGCTTGAATGCATGAAAACCATAATCATCATCTTGCCCTGGAAATAACTATGGATTTTGTCAACCCGTTATATGGCAAAATCGCTGTACAGTATCATTCAAAGGACCCTACAGAAGTCAGCAACTACATTATCAACTTGATTTAATGTTTACATAAACCTTTGTTAAAACTTATATTTTGTGTATATGTCTTCTCTTTAGAGACGAACCTTGCTACATCTTACAAAAGGCAGACACAGTACTTATCACTGAACCGTCTGCACTATACTTTGTGCATATCATGTTTCTGCTTTATCCGTCCTTGTTGAGTGAGAGGGATGTTCCACTAATAATAAAATACTATCGATGTTGATTAATCTATGACAAATCAATTGTAAATGATACAACATGATAAAACCCACTCACCTTAACGTACACCAGATTTGTTTACAAAGCGAATAAATAAATAATGCTATCATATCATAATGTCATAATTGCAGTTCACAAACTCCTAATATCTGGTTATTCAGAATAAATGTCTACCTGACTAAAACAATATAAAATAAGTCCACGTAAAACGTCTAATTCGATTTATGTTGGTCATTGGTACAATATTTATGTTCTAGTTACTTTTACAGCAAAGACGAACACGAACATAGTGCGACGATCAAAGATTGTCTGCGCTTGAAGACCAACATAACGTGTGGTTGAAAGATCATTCCCAGTGGGGACACACGGAGTACTAGTCTGAATTCTGAAGAGTTTGACATCACCCCAGCGGATGTTTCGTGACGTAATTAGCCCGGTCGTTTTCCTTTTGAAAATAAAATCGCCTTCCTAACATACGTTGAATAAAGATTGACTGGCTGGACAATATAGACCCATAATAAAACCATAGCTGTTGTTTTATCAGTGATCTTCTTTTCGTAGTATATCGTATTCAATTGATGGCATTTTGCTGGATCATTTATGAAGTAATTTTTATAAATAAGGCAATTTGTGAATGTGTTTCTATAATTTGTATAAATAAGATCACCTTTTAGACTTGTGTGTTAACATCGGGTTTGTTTACTATCTTGATTTAGATTGAGTTTATGTAAGTTTATGTGTTATATAATCTGGAGTGATATACTCATTTCTATCAGTGAAATAAATCCTCTATCAAGCTATAGTAGCGATACACTTATTGCCATTCGCCTGCATCATCAGGACAATGTTATGACCTCGAAATGCCTGTGAAGAATGTATATTTGCAATTGAAATCACTCACCTTCAACATAAAACACAGAGTTAATGACATAATAAACATGAAATCTGTCTTTGCTTGACAAATACCATGTTTATCTTATCATGGCAAAAGTGAGACCTGATCTGTGTGTCTCCAGTATTAATGAATTTGTTTTTTTATTCTGGCTCTTTCAAGTCATGTTTAATTAGGAGCATTGCATAGAGCGTCGTAGGCCAAGTACAAATGGAACTGGTATTCCAAACGTGAACTGTACTAATGTCTCAACATTCAATTACTTTTTTTCTGAAATGAAATCTGCATGTACCACTCGTTAAGAATTGATAGGCTTCACGTGATTTGCCTTCTGGTGTAAAATTATTCTGAAGACTGGTCCTTGGTCTCAGTGCTATGAATGAATTATGTCATGTGAACCTATGAGTTCTGTGTACGCTTTTAACTAAATATAACTCATTTAGGTGGCATTTTAGAAGTCTATGTCTATGGAGTTTACGTATCTGTACAGATACATGCCACTTTCTAGCATACTAACAAAGCTTTGCATTTTGAGAACTCAGTGAAACTATACTTATTTCAACACTAAATATTTCCCCCGAAAAACGACGTTTGTGAATGTCTGCGATAGGAATTTATCTTAAAGAGATAAACACAAGTTCATTCATGAGATTAGGCTACTTGATATCTTACATGTATACATATTCCAACTCACATAGGGTGCTGCAATTTCTTTCTCAAAAGGGGTTAATAAAAGGGGACATAAGGTTTAATCGTTATGATAATTTATGAAATATTGAAATTATTTTAGAACAAGATGTTGAATTGTCGACATAATGTAACTCCTCGGACTTTGAATGGATAACGCCATAAAGATAATACATGTATATTTTTAGATTAAGATGATACACTGATCTATATTGAAACATCGCAGTCTCCGAAAATGAAGCAACAAAAATTAAAGAGTAACAAAATATCAATTAAGAAATGAATGAATTAAGAAATTTAATAAATGTAATGAAATTAATAAAATTATATACATAGCCCTGAAACAGATTTGAACATATAACATAATATTATTATTCGTATTGACACTTCTCAGACATTTAGCCTGAAGAAGCTTTAAATTAGGTTAGCATTCGGATATAACAAATCTAGCAAATGTGAGGCTGTAAGCAATGAAAGCAACCTAGACACATTTTATAATCTATTGTGAAACAGTTAGAAATTGTAACACTTAGTATCACTTGAAGTATATTAACTTGTTATAATTATGAAGAACAAATTTGATAATGTTTATATCAAAGTAGAGTAGTATCTAGAGTATGATTTGTAAGAAAAAGGAAAGATAGACCTCCCTCTGATTCTTACTTTTGAATCTTTGAGATAAACCTCTTTTAGTTCTTATGGATTCAGCATAAAATGTAAAAGCTAGACTTTTCAAATTGTCGGATTCATTAATTTATATAAATGACATACGTCACGGACATCTACATTACGAAGGTCATCTAACTTAAGAAAATTGATGAAAAGTTAAGATGAGACTTTTGAAGAATGTAATCTATTGAAGTCCTTCTAAGAGGAGAGCTTCATATTTACATCATAGAGATATTTTCAATTACTTTGGACCAGACATATAGCCCTAGTTTCTAGATTGAAGTCTTCAGATCAAAGGGACGACGGGTAAAGTGTAAGTTGCACTTCACTTGGAATCCTCGACGTTCTATAACTACTAATCTAATTGCATCTGCTTCACCTCCTGGGTATACATCGTGCCTAAAATGTTGATAATTAATTTATAAAGTAAATATCAAAAGACGTTTATAAGAGTTCAAAAACATTTGACAAATATTCTAACATTGTAAAATTGTGTAGTTACATACATGTGAACAATATTCTTTCAAATGACATTTGGAGAATAACAATATTCTTTCAAATGACATTTGGAGAATAACATTTTTCCAAATATTTTAAAATTGAGTGAACCCTTCAATCAATATACAAAAGAAATATGTTGAAATGTTTACCAATATCATTTTGTATTAATGGACCTTAAAAAGCATTGTTATTCTTTAACAAGATTGACTGCACATGCTTTATGCCTTGAACTCAATTAATGCTTTATGCACTAGACTCGGGGGTATAAAAGTTATGCTCACGTTTGCCTTATTTGTAAGAAGAGACTGTATATAAATGATCACACGTCTATACAGACAGATGTGACAATGAATACAATATAATAAAACCGCATGCCAAAACAGCACTCGTTCATGCTTATTTTTAGTTCTAAGATCCATTCTGTACTTTAGGATGTCGTTTAAACCCTTTTGTATTTATTATTCATGCTAGTTTACCTACATATATGTACGGCCAACCGATAATCAAGTATGGATTTTCAGCTGCTTGTGAGGCGATCGTTTTTGTTGGTGACATCTGCTTGTTTGATAACTTTCAAGAAATGTTCTCCCAATCTGATCCATTAAATGTAGTAAACGTCATTGCTCTGAACATAATAAGAGATCATGTTACGACGTAAATTGTAAAACAATGCGGCAAAGTATGATAACTATGCTAATTTGCAATAGAGTTGCGGTAAAATGTAATATTCATTAATGCAGTTAATTGTAATATGGGGTGCAGTACAATTCTCTGAGTGAATGTGCTGTAAATTATAAGAACTTTCAGAGTCAAATTAGAACTCTTTCTATGGATAGCCTCTTTATTGTTGTCAGTGCGACGTTTCGATGCAGATATAAGGACCCTTGTTACGCAAGTGATACATTATCATGACATCCAGAAGCAAATCTGAAAATGTGTTAATCATGATGTTTTTGGATTGGTGTACATGTTGGTTTAACACCAGGTTTGATGCCAATGGTTGTAACAACGTTGTTAAGGAGAGGATGTGTTAACACAATAATTTAGGGTACAATAATTACCTTAGTTAATACTGATTGCTTCCAAAATCGTCCTTGCTTTGAAGTCACTGTAGTTTACTTCTTATGTGCTGTTGTTGTCCCACAGGATTGAGGGGTCGGGATTGCCTTTGATGTGGTAGAAGAGGGCTGATTTGGAGTCATTGGTCTTGATTTTCTCTGAATCTCATTGGGAGTGGCCTTGAGGTGTCAGTGATGTACTTTTTACATAAAAAGGGTTGTTGTTGTTGGTCGACTGTTGGTGTGGAGATGGTTCTGGAGAGACCTTCCCTTATGGAAAACAAGATCCATGTTGGCCTGTTGTTTTAGGAGGCCACACCAACGGTCGAACAAACAAACATTGATCTCCCTTTGCTTGCAGGCACGAATACACAGGGTAACGTCACTTTCCACATTGCACTTTACTAGATAATATTTCCCATCTTAGTTCATGGCATATGTGCGAGGAAGGTATTGTTATTGGGTTGACAAGCTCTTTGTTCTTCCTTGCTGCAGCTCGATGATTTAGAAAGTACAAAATCTGTATTAAGGAGTGCTGGTAATAAGATGTGATACAAACTACGAAATGACGAAATTAGGCTTTGTTTTGCTATTTGTTGTCATGTTTTATCAAAGGAATTGCTCATTCGACAGTGAACTACGGAAACAATACGGAACTACAATAACAGACCCGATAATCCTCTTGAATGCATCGTTTAGTAAGTTATTCACCCCATTTACCTCCAACTGAAATTCCTGCATACATGCTAATTATATTGCAATTTAGCAAACCTTTTATTGGAAAAAGACATAGAGCACATACCACGGGACATCTCTTTTGACATAAATGACCTCTTCTTTGCAAATAAAATATACATGTAACTTAACTAAAAAATAACTTATTCTATGAGTATTTTTTGATGTTTTTATCAAACTTTCATAAAACTTTATTCTTTAAACGTGTCTACTTAGAATGATAATTCAAAAATTCCAGGCTTCGCTACCTGCTTTCACAGCAGGCGAAGGTAATAACTGAAGATTGCTTCCAGCATTCTACGATTTTAAACGACCATACAATGAATATTTCGTATTTCTTTAGCAAATTCTCCTTAGACTAATATTCCATTTCATTTGTTACAATAACAAAAAATAATTGCTTTATCTAGTACCTTCCTTTCATGCCTTTGTCAATTCAAATTCCTAAATTTATATATTCTGTTTGACCGAACTATTACTTAAATCATTGTCCGTTGTTAAGAATCTACATACATGAAAATCATAATAATTACCTTCGCCTGAACAAAATATGGCATTTTGTCAACCCCTTATCGGCCACACTCGCTGTACAGTATCATTCAAAGGAACCAACAGCAGTTAGCAACGACCTTATCGACTTTATTTAATGTGTACATAAACCTCTGTTAAAACATATATTCTTTGTATATGTCCTCTCTTCAGAGACGAACCTTGTTACATCTTACAAAAGGCAGTCACCGTACTTATCACTGAACTGTCTGCACTATACTTCGTGTATCAGGTTTCTGCTTAACCCGTCCTTGTTGAGCGTAAATGGTGTCTCACTAATAATAAATCTTTCGATGAATCGATAGAAAATCAATTGAAAAGGATATAACCTGATAAAATCCTCTGATAATATAAATAAAAGCTGAAAAGCCGGGTGGGTTTAGTTCACATTCAACAATTCTCAGAATTGCTAGTACAGTTAATCAAGATCAATTATAGAAAAACATCACAAAGCAACTCCAATAGTAAGTGCATGATAACTGAGACAGTTTGAAAATATAAATGTTGTTCTTGCCTTTTATCCTTGCGATTATGCCTATTCAAAAGCATTTTATAATGAACATACATTTTCCAATACAACAGGTATATGTTATAAAAAAGGTTATGTATAAAAGGGACATTTACTTCATTTAGGACTATTCCATTCAGTTATTAATATCGCTCTATCAGACCAATATAGGAGGAGATGTACATTCACAACCGGCATACATTTGGACCTAAAACAGTAGGTTTATATTATTTGCAAATAGTTTAAAAGTTTTTTTTTATGTTAACTGTTTAGAGTTTAGAGAGATCAGGTGTGGGACAAACGAGCGTGTATAACCATATTAGTTGCCAAAACCTATTTTTATTTTAAGCAATTCTTTGACAAAACGTGACTCCTGTGTAAGTTGTTGACTGGACAAATACTGAGAGGCTAAACCATTGGTCTTCTTATTAGCCGGCTAGTTTTTCTATTCTTGGGAGATATCACTTCTGTACAGGTTACACTGTATATCTCTGTGCTCATGAACGCAACTACAATTCCCGTAGGATATCCCATTGATTGTACAATTGTAAGACTCGAAACGACTCACTCATGTCAATGAGTTTTTGAAGATGGAGAAGTGCACGTGATCATTCCGTAACGATAGCTGATATCTGAAGAGATGTTATTTTTATCGGTTGAAGAATGAATTAGAAAGAAATTATTTTCTCCTTGCGGATGAAGCGCTCATAGGAGTTAACTGGCTACTCTGTGGCGTGGTTTGGGAGTATATAAGGGTGTATATATTTGAATTTGGCATTCTCGATTAGTATCCTGGCCTTTCACTGTTTAACATGTCTACTGACGCTAAATTGGACGCCATTTTCTAACAACTGGAGGAAAATAAGACCAACTTTGAATCGGCTCTTGACAGACGGATTGGAGCTTTGAGGGAAGAATTTGTTCAGACTTCAAAGGACATTAAGAGGTTGAAAGCGGAGAAAGATTACGTCTGGCGAAGAGAAGGAAATAAAATTCAGTTTAACTTCAATGAAACTACGGACGTTTTGAAAGAAGTGCTGGCTGCAATTGAAGGTAAACGTTTTGAAGAAAGTGAAACGTTAGTCACGTCCGAACTAGATTGGGTCCAGAAAAGAAACAAATTGATAAAAATAGCAGAATCGTCTGAAGGTGGTTCGGAGACAGTGAGGAACTACGTTTTGAACGATTTATCAGACGATGATGACCGGAAAATCACGAGGCGGACAACAAAGCAGTGCGCAAATTACGTCAGAAGCGTGGACGAGCTGCGCCATACACGAGCAGATCAACCAGGAGACGGACAACGACGTCTCAGCCCATGCAAAGCGTCCTTCACCAAGCTACTCCTTTGTTTCACTAGCCTAGCAGCACTCATCTTTTCGTGGGAAAAGTGGAAAACCTGGAGCATGTTTCACGTACGGAGACTTCGGCCACTTCAGGATAGAATGCCCCTTAAGTTCAATCTTGTCGGCCGGAGCGCTAACATTTCTAGGAAATCAGTAGTGCGGGTCAAGTCTTGTCAGTTGAGTATTTTTCTCATGAAGGTTTTGTTGACAATGTATGTTCTAAATCAATCACTGATAATTACTTTGAATATGAACAGGGCTCTTCTGAGATCTTGTAAGGGGTCGTCTCAAAAACAATGTTCAATTTTGAATAGATATTAAAGCTTCTCAATTTGCCATTGACATTATCAAACACGGTTATAAGATTCCTTTTGACAATTTACCACCATCTATGATAATAGCTAACAATCAGTCAGCTATAAAACATAGCGAATTTGTTAAGAAGGAAATTGGCGATCTGTTGGAGAAGGAGCTTATCTGTGAATGTGAAACACCGCCATATGTAAACAGCTCTCTTACTGTTTCTATACAATTAATCCTCTGGGAAGAAAATTTTGATACTGGATCTTCATAGAATTAACTCTTTTGTGCAAAAAATAAGTGTCAAATACGAATTCAAGATTGGAAATGTGCTCTAAGCTATATCAACGTAGGTGACTGGTTGATTAAATTCGACATTCATTCTGCTTACCATCATATTGATATATTTCCTCCACATACTCGTTTTCTTGGTTTTGCATGGACAGACAATACTGGACATGAACATCATTACAAGTTCTTGGTGTTGCCTTTTGGTCTTACTTCTGCGCCATATGTGTTTACCGAGAACACCAGACAATAAGTGAAAAAATGAAGGTATGAAGGCAAGAGAATAGTGACGTTTTTAGATGATGGCATCCTTAGTGGATCTTCTGAACTTGAAACAAGTGAGTTGGGATCAGCAGTGAAGTTCTAGTTTTGTTCCTAAAGTGGGGAAATCTCTTTGGTGTCCGTCACAGGTGTTAGAGTGGCTTGGCTTTCACATTGACTGTTCGTCCATGATGTTAACTGTTCCTTATAGAAAACTTGAAAAGGTGTTATCAGCAATGAAGAACACCTGTAGAGACTGTTGCTTCAATAGTTGGTCAAATTGTGTCCATGAAACTTGTTATTGGACCCATTTTACAACTTATTACAAGATCTCTTTGCATAGACGTTGTTTCTGCTCCAACTTGGGAGAGAGCTGAATTCATATACAGTTATCAAGAGACTTGTTTATACTGACGCTAGCAGCACGGGCTTTGGTGGGTATTGTGTTGAGGTAAATGGTTTATCTTCTCATGGTCAGTGGTCTAGATCTAAGTTCTACGTGGAGAGAGTTGAAAGCGGTACATATGGTGCTTAATAGTATGGTTGCCCAAATAGGTAAACAAAGTGTTAAGTGGTTCACTGACAATCAGAATGTGACAGCTATAATTGAGAAAGAAAGTATTGACAGATCACCTGCCGTCGCTATATCGATCTTCATGTTCAATGGATCCCGAGAAGTGAGAACCAGGAAGCTGGTCTCCCGAGTCGTTTCATTGACTATGATGAGTGGGGTCTTACAAAGGCTACTTTTATCTATGTTGACAGAAAATGGGGACCTCATGAAGTGGACAGGATGGCTACATATTACAATGCCAAAACTGAGATTTTCAACTCTGTGTTCAGCAATCCAGGATCTGCAGCTGTAGACAGCTTTACTGTCAACTGTAATGGGGTTATGAACTTGGTTCTCCCCCCTATCCGGGACGATGTGAAACACATGTCTGTGTGCAGAGCTAAAGGAACACTTGTAGTGCCGGAATGGCATTCAGCATGTTTTTGGCCTCTGATATGTTGCAAGTCAGTGTTGATTCCACAAGTTAAAAGTGATATGTATTTGCCAACATCTAAACAATGTTATGAACCATACAGGGTACGTGGTGGAATGTTTGGTGAACGTGATTTGTACTTCAATAATGTTAGTACTGTTAGTAGATTTTCCTGATTGTTTTCTCTGTTACAGATGTGTTCAAGTCCGTGTATAAGGATGACTTGGAGAATTTGCCAGATATTGTTCGAGAGTTGGCGGGAGATTTGCCAGAGTTGATGTTGCATGCTAGAGCTGGTTCAACCAATAAGAAGTATCAGAAAGGTTTAGCGGTTTGGAAAAGGTGGACGGACTTAAATGATATGCCTTCTCGGTTACCAGTGTCGAATTTACACTGTGCATTATATCTTTTGTCTTTTGTACAGCAAAGTGAAACTATATCGCCTGTTATTGCAGCTTATTATAGCTTGAGATATGCTCAATATAGCATAGGGTTAGATAGTCCCACGGATAACGGTCGTGTTAAGAAGCAGCTAAACGTAAATCTGTAACAAAGAAGGAACCGGTTGATGTTGGTATTTTTCCCGAGTTGTATGATTCCAGGAGCGTTGGCTGATTTGAGAATACTATCTGCATATTATATATATAATATTAGCTTATTCTGTTCTTATGATGTAAGCAGAACTTTTAAATATTGCAAGGTCTGATATTGTCTTTTTTTCATTCTCATATGACTGCTTTTATTGAGAAGTCGAATACAGATGTATATAGAGACGGGGCGTGGTGTGTAATAAGTCGAACTCACTCGAAGTTGTGTCCAGTGGAATGTCTCGACAGGTACCTGAGAGCAGCAGAGTCTCAGGAGTACATTTTCAGAAGTTTGACAAAAACCGGTAATGGTTATAAACCACATATGGGACGACATGCACAAGAGGGTACAGGTTTTTTGGTGATTCACAGAAATTATTTTTGTTGCGAAATATAATTTCTTGTCTTGATATTTATTGGAAAGGATAAGTGAAAGGGTAATAAAACAATTAAAAATGTATAAGTGACTGACTAACCCTCTGCTGACATATATCTATATTGACATATCGGATTTTTCTGGTGCCACAGATTATTTTGAAGTTGAGGACGGTCTTAAGGAGGAAATGAGTAAATCAGAGCATTGCATGTGCTAACAGTATCTCACGATGAAACAAAAGTGGTGGTCAATATTCCTTTTCCCGCTTTTTAAATGTTTGAATACGATATATACTACGTTTTTCACGCAAAAATCGATTGATTGCTCTGCTGTAGTACACCTGTAATCTGAAGTCTGATCGCACTAATTGATTGCGATGTCATAATCATTGCATCACTTCCTGTTAAGATGCTACAGCTGTAGCTGGGTTTTCCTGACTACCATACAAGCTTGTCAAAGTAATTCCGCATTCAATGGTCTCAACCAGCCAGGGACATTTCCGTTAGGGTTTATCAAACATTTGTATCATGTCTACATTTATGTCATGACTTATTTTCAACTCATATAAAATTAAATAACACCATCTATATCCAATATGGTGAACATATTACTGCTACCTGTCGTGAGTTGTTTTCTGGTCCTTTTCCTCCGAATTAAAAAAATGAAAACATTTCACTCGAAAGTGCACTATCTTCCTTTCAAAACACACATGCAGATGTGTCTATAATATGTATTTTCGATTGTGTTGTGCAACATTCACATTCGTTTCTTAAAAGTCATATGGAACACTTGCTCTGGTAATTAGCACATGATATATTCTCCCTAGTGCTGACAATAAAAGGAAATGAAACTTATGTTTTTTCTTTCGTAGCAATGTCTTAATGCAATAACAATGTGATAAAAATAAATAAATTGGTTATAGGATCTCCAGACAAAACGTTTTATCTTTCAAATAACAAACAAAAGGAAAAGGTTAGATATGAAATGCATATCTTACCCTTTATGATAATCGGATCAAAAGTGAAAATAAGAAATAGCAGGTTTGTTTTTTTTTTTGTCAGAAGAAAGATGATTCATATTGTAACTTATATTTTTAGGTTAAAATAGAAGACGTTTATTATGAAATATTTAAGTTGAGATTATGTAAGTATATACATTTCATATATATGAGTGAGACTTGATCTTCAAGTCTCCAGTATTAATGGATTTGTTCTCCCTCTCGCTCCTTCGTCTAATTTTAAATTAGGAGCATTGGATAATGCGTCATAGTCCAAGTTGAATTACAATCCGTATTCCAAACGTGAACTGTACTAATGTCTCAACATTCAATTATCTTTTTTTCTGAAATGAAATCTGCATGTACAACTCGTTAAGATTTAATAGGCTTCATGTGATTTGCCTTCTAAAGTAAAATTATTCTGCAGACTGGCCCTGGGTTTCAGATTTCAACAAAACTACACTAAGGGGCACATACGCTATAGCTAATTTTCAACACAAAATATTTCCCCGGAAAACGTCTGTGAAAATGTCTATGATAGGATAATATCTTCAAACTGGTTGGGAAACATTACAAGAAGGACGGAGAAAACGGAAATTGTGTTTGATGTACAAAATTAATAATGAAATAGCCCCTATATATCTGAACGAACTGCTTCCCGTAAATGTAAGTTCGACATCAAGTTACAATCTGCGCAGCTCGCAAATCATATCAATTCCAACCTCAAGATCGAAACATTCAAAATAATCATTGTTCCCATCTGCAATAAGTTCTTCGAATAAATTACCAAGCCCAGAAATTCAAAAAGTGTTCAATCTTTGATATCATCTATTACTAATTATGGTGTACATGCGCCCCATTATTAGTATTGTGGTAAAAGGAATCTTACTATTATTCATACTAAATTACATTATTCAGTAAGTTGTTTGAACTTTGATTTATGCCGAGATGGAATTAAGACTGTTCCAGACTGTGTATGTGGTAATCGTGTTGAAAATTCCAATCATTATTTGTTTGAATGCCCATGAACATCACAGAGACAAAGTCATGCCATCTGTGAAGCGCATAAGTAGCGCATAAGCAGGTATTACAGTAAACCTTAAACTTGTTAGAAGGAAGTGCAGATCTACCACCATGTATTTAAGTTAGTGCAATAGTTCATCAGTGAGACAAAGCGATTTGTATAGCATGTTGAAATCATCCTGTAAAACTTCTCTTCTCCTTTTATGTTACTTTCCTGTCAATCTGTCATCTGTGTGTGTACAAAATATAAATCACCTAAGTACAAGGAGAGGGAATTCTAAGTTGGAAAACTTGTTCCTATGTGAATAAAATATGTTTATATAAAAAAGAATATATGTGATAAAGAGATATGCACTAGTTCAGTCACGAGAGTATAATACTTAATATCTTATATATGTGCAAACTCACATGGGGTGCTGGAAGTGCTTTTGAAGTGGTAATTTTGGGAGTTAAAGGGGCAGTAGCAAATTTCCCATGTATAATGATAGTTTATGTCATTGTGATTTACTTAAGAGAGTAAAACATCTTATTACACAAACCAATTATCTGTAATGGTAATAACGGTGTTGCGTATAAAGCAAAAATTGCATGGCGGCCATTTTATTGTGAACACATTTTATGATTCCGAATGACAAAAACTCTTCCTATGACTTTGAGGAACCATTTAGACTAATTTTGTAACTTGATTTTTCGAAGAGAGAAATGTTTTACTATTGGTGACATTATTTTTCAAATACATTTCATCAACTTATTTGGGCGAAAAAACCTGCCACTGCCCCTTTAAAATAGTTATACATTACGGGTCAAAATAAGTTACAAAAACAACAGTGCAAGGTATTTTAATCAACGAGTCATTAACACGATTGACACATAGTTACACCATGTCTTCAAAGGCAACTGAACTCCATTTGTAATTTTGGAAATATTATCTCTTCACATTTCTGACGAACATGGCTTTTAATACAATCGTCGTTTTCTTATCTCCTTAACCAGACGAGATAGAGGAATGGGATGTGGCGTTAAATGTTGTTAAATGGTATCAGAGAGTAGCGTCATCCATTCAAAGTCCTAGAAATTACATTGCAGTGGCCCGTAATGTATAACTATTTTAAAAGGGCAGTGGCACGTAAAACTTCATTTTTTTTCTCGAAAAATCAACTTAAAAAATTACTCTAAATGGTTCCTCAAAGCCATGGGAATAGTTTTTGTCATTCGAAATAATAAAATGTGTTCACAATAAATTGCCGCCATGCAAGTTTTGCTTTATACGCAACACCGTTATTTTTACTACAGATGATTCGTTTGTGTAATAGGATGTTTTGCATAAAACATGTTACTGCCCCTTTAAGTGTCATATTTTAAATCATATAAAAACAATACATGGATATTTTATTCAGATACTGTGAAGGTACAATAAATTATATTGAAACGTCTTACTTTCTGAAGTTAAATACTTGTCTTTATTATCCGCAACCAAACATGAAACCTGAAAAAATGAACAGTTTTAAAGGGCTAACAAAATTCAATTAAGAGATCGATCCAGGAACGTACAAGGTATTTTTATTTCTTTGACGAAATTCTTTACATACAATGCACCATTGACATTTGACAGGTTTAAACATATAACATGATATTTCTATTGACATCCCCCAGACATTTAGCCTGAAGAAGCTTTCATTAGGTTAGTATTTGGGTATATCAAATCTAGCTTCTTCTATGTTAGGATGTACATGTACATGCATACGGTTGAATGTTTAATCTTCCACACAGTATTTGCAAATTTAATGCTTTGAATGGTTTATTTTGCGAACTCCAGCCTTCGTTGTTTGCTTATGAAACAAATCTATAGAAACATTTATACAAACTATTGTGAACGTAAGAAATTGAAATCATTTGTATCAACTGAACTACATAAATAATAAACTTTGACAATGTTTATATAAATATGAGTACGCTTTGTAAGAAAAAGAAAACGATATACAGCTGATTTGTAATACTGAAACTTTAAGATAAACCTCTTTTAGGTTTCTTTCAGCATTACATGTAAAAACTCGATTTTTCAAATGGTCGCATTCAATAATTAAGAGAGATGGCATACGTCTAAATTAGGAAAGTTGATGAAAAGTTGAGATGACAGATGTGAAGAATGTAATTTACTGAAGTCCATCTGAGAGGAGAAGTTCATATTTTGATCATAGAGATGTTTTCAATTACTTTCGCCCAGACATGTAATCCTAGTATCGAGATTGAAGTCTTCAGATCAAGGGGACGAATGGTAAAGTGTAAGTTCTATAACTACTAACCTATTTGCATCTGTTTACCCCCCCTGGGTATACATCGTGCCTAAAATGTTCATAATTAAATTATAAGTAAAACATCAACAAACATTTATAACAGAACAGCGTTGTATTACATGACCTAATTGTAGAATGACATTCTAATATTACATTGCTGCTCGATTCGGATTGATTCTTCAGAAAAATCAAGCGTGATCAATTCTAGATTGAACCTCCCCTGATCGTAGAGCCGCTTCACAGCGTATTGTTGAATCTACCTTGTGACGTCACAATCTATCCGAACAAACGGCCGATTCTAAAATGTGCTCTACTTGTGGATATTAAAATAACTGATACTAACGCTGTCGTTGTATGCACTGTCGGTATCCGACAAAAATTGTCCTGTGGTAAAACGATTCTTGGACGGCTGATTTAGGAGGCTACACCAACCGTCAGCCCCAAAAAAGAAGAATTAGATTGATCTCCTTTTGATTACAGGCACGCTTACACAGGGTACAATAAATTCATTTTCATCATTATTTATGATAAGCAATTTAATTTCTTATTAACTAAGTTAATGGAACCTACAAAGAATTGGTTAATGGCAGAAGCTCTCTCTATAAAGTGTCCCATTTTATAACCTCTATTTAAATCGTTACTAGCCAGAATTTCAAACAAGTCGAGGTAAAGCGTTGATGCCATTCTGAGTGTTGTCAATACGCTATTAAGACATGCAGTTCATTGTGAACTATTCAATACTAAGTACATATACAAACATTTTATCGAATTGAACTGGCATGTTACAAATTCTTTTACAAAATAGTCGCAAAATGTTTATAAGGACAAAACAGAACTGGAAGACAATAAGAGATTGTGCTGAATCTTAGTGAAAGAAGTCCCCGGAGGAAACCAGCAAAATAAAACTCAAACCAGTCAGATTATTATTAAAATTGTATTAATTAGACAATAAATCAGTTAAACAATTCAGATTTTCACATGAAATACAATGGAAATATAATAGGGTAATGGTATAATCACAAATATAACAATAGAGCTATCAAAGTCAATCAATAGTCATCACATTCACAGAGCAGAAGTCTTGTTTCTTGAATGCAGAGATCGTGGAGATGCTGTGAATCGACGTGCTGGCAGAGTCCTATATTATAATCCAAGTGCAAAGAGGAAGGCCATGTCACTCCTTACCTCAAAACGGCTTTATATAGACATTTCACCTTCCAGAAAATTAGTGAAGATTATCATATCTTCTAACAGTCACAAAGAGTCGTCATCAATGTTTCGAGAACAAACCAGAAGTTCTAGAAGGAAGGGAAATAACTGTATTTGTACTAAATGTAACTCTTATTAAATGCTTCACTGACATTAGTGTTAAGATTCAAAACACAGTGACCCTAAACTTATGTGACCCAATAATAATTAAACTTAGTTTTTAAGTGCTATAATGGAAAAAATACATTCTCATAACACATGTTTGAACATGTATCAACTTCATAACACTGATAAAACAAATTCTTATTGTCTGTTGATCGCCCTGTGAAAGTTCCCATATAGAATTGTATTCCACGAATAGATTTCATTGGACAGCTGCACTGTGGTTTTCCTTGTAGTTGGAATTACCTTTCGTTTCTTTTGTAACATCATTGAAATGAAAAATATTTCAATCAACTTTTAATTCTCCTTGAAGTAATATCAAACTTTAATTTGAAGACAAACAATATCTATTTCTTTAAACTCAACAATTCGATTACCATCTGGTTCTGTATCTGTACAACCTTTTTATATCCGTATGTATCGAATTTTCCGACAAACCAATTAATAGGCCCGTTTTTAGAAAATTGAATTGACCTGATACTATTTGGGTATGATGTGATTGTTTATTTGAACGCAGTGCTGTGGTGACGATGGGTACATCACATTTCACATTACTCTTTACTAGAAAAAAAACATCTTAGTTCATGGCATATGTTCGAGCAAGGTATTGTTATTGGGTTGACAAGCTCTTTGTTCTTCTTTGCTGCAGCGCGATGCTTTTAGAAAGTACAAAATCCGTCTTAAGGAGTTATGGTAATAAGATGTGAAAGACACTACCGACCCTTAACTCGTAACACCCATTGAAATAACGATCAGACATGCGCGGAAATATATGTAACAACGTTATCAGCATAGACACATGAACAATAAGGAATTAAGAAGAGTACCCACGCTTTGGCATAACAATGGAACAATGTACATGCGAATAGAGAAACTGGATAGTGAAAAGCAACGTTCATTCACCGAGGACAGAGACAAATATGCCTATATAAAAAGGAAAATGTGTTTCACTAGCTCTTGCCACAGTTTCTTTATTTCAAATTTCAATTGTTTAACTGACAGCTATTAGAGAAGAATAACAACCTACATGAAACCTTTATATGGACATTGATGTTCCACAATTAGATCAGGTTCACTCGAGTACCCATTATGAAACGTCTGATACTCAGCCATTTCGCGTGTATTGGTACTAATATATGTAAGGCAGTAGCAATGGTATATGAATTCACTATTGAATTACATACATTAGAACAGTTATCAGTCAGAATAAGTGATAATCTTCATAAACATGTGGAAACTTGAATATGAGAATCCTTAATAAAGACGTCAGTCATTTCCGTCAGCATGTACACATTTTCAAAATGACAAAAATACAGAACAAAATTGCCATATCAAAAAGAGAATTAAATATATGTCTTTGAAATAGATACATATGCTCAACTTTAAATATGTCAAACATATCAGGATCCATGCTCGGTTAACTTTTGTAAAGTTCTGATTTATTTGCACTTCTATTTTTCTTTATTCATTCAAACATGCTCAATTACTAAACATGACTAAATTGAAAGTCAACCTGTCCCAGATTTACAGGAAAACAATCGATGTAAAATACACAGGCTTGTTTGTTTCTGAGTATGCATTGATTACACGATTTCCATTGTAATATACAAATTACAAGCTCTTAATTCTCAATCAATTATATTTTTGCAAGATTACTAATTCGTGGCAGAAACATGAACCAGATTCGAATCTGATATTCAAGCTGATAATGATTTCCTCAAAGTCACGATTTGTGAATAATGCAATAACCGCGATCAGATTGAAAGTTTTCCGATGTGAATTTAATTTAATTTGAAATGCTATCAAATGTGTATTGAATTGCAGTTTATTGATTTCAATCAGGTTTTAATTTCCCAAATGCGTGGATTTAAATGCTTTACATTTGAGATTTCAACATTAGTACAGTTTCAATGGTTTGCTCATTTAGTGACACTAAGCATTATCTAAATGAGGTAAAAGTAAGTATGGCTCTGTTATTTTTCATTGAAAATAACCTCGAAACATGATAAGTAAATGTGAATATTATGCTGCAGTGTGCAATCTGGCTGTACACAGTAGAACATTGGTAGAATAGATGCATCTCATAGGCTAATAGCTGTATCATATCATGTAATATTTTTGTTTCTTCGCAATGGCAGATGCAAGAGGCCAACAACTTGTATTATCTATTGAGGCTTCGGTGATGATGGTGAAAGGCCAAGATAACCATGTTCATGTTCAGCGTGTGCTGTGTAGTACATGTATGTGTCGACTTAAGATGCCACTTAAGTATGCTCATCCACTTCCCACATATAGGATAGTAGGATAGTGTCTAAAGCAGCTATGACAAAAACTGCAGCACCTGCAACTCATATCAATCATTAAAGAAATTGATTTACTCAACGTCGTCTACATGATGTAAGAACCTTGTCAGAAGGTCATTTGTCAGAAAAACATCAACTGTGATTATCATGAACTTGTGTGATGTTCTGTTTAATATTTTCATGACATTAAATAATGCATCATGGATATCAAATACGATATGACATTTAACAATAATGGATATTTATTACTTTTAAAAAATGACACAATTGCAAACTTTGCATTAGCATGTCTTAACTGTATCATCACATTCGTAAGCCATTTCCAAACGGACATTTACGGTGTTGTATTACATATTATGACAGATCGAGCCTCTAATGATTTCTTAGAATAAAGTTTATTATATACGGTTATTACGCCCAGATAGGTTTTTGTACATTGTATAAATTTCAAATTTGACACATTCTCCACAAGGCGGTTAAAATTAACTCATATCCTCACAAGTAGCCTATGTTCTAATACAATAAATTGCCTTCGCGAGCTATTGAGAATACTGATTGGTTGCGATAAAAGCTAGCTGTTAAATTAGCAACGCTGTTTCAAACTGAGCATTCGTGGAAGAAACTAGAGTAAAATGATAAATAATAGTTTCTTGAATGTGAATAAGGATGGTAAACTTGTATTTTTCCATACAGACATTTCTTCATTTTGGCAAATCTATTATATAAAAGAAAGTACACGTGTAGGTCTTAGCAATAAAAATACACACATCAAAACAATTTCTTTGAATTTAAAATTGACATTGATCCTTTCCACTTTGAAGTCTATCAGAAGATTGACTTCCACATATTCAAAACAACGCGAATAAACATTCATTCATACAAGATTAAAATGTTTTTGCCCGGGTAAAAATATTGTAAGAAGGAAATATGGATACTAAGGGTATAACGAACATTCCAAAAACTTAATCTACAAATAATCTATTCTGTTATGATAACAGGCCCGTTGCATCTGAGGTCAAAAGGTATTAGATGATATAGTAATCAAACATAATTCAGGAGTTACAATGTTGTTAAAGTAAACATATACATGTATGTAGATGCGTTGGCGTAATGTTTAAACCATGGGGTGACAATCATCGTGTTTGTATTTAGAGAGCAATATCTGATCTATTGGATATATAACATTTGACAGTACCATGATTCTGCCCAACACTGAACAGTGGAATGGGTGTTTCAGAAGGTCATTGAGTCTGATTTATACTAACAGTCGAGGTAATTAAGTCTTGATACCAGGTTTTTATAGACGACCCATATATAGAACATGAATGGTTGTACTTTCTTAATTAGGAAAGGTATTTCCATTTCCTAAAACTACTCGACTACGTGTTATGATCACACTCCATCCTGTCGATAAGATTACATTATAGTTGGACAAAGTGATTCTATTACAACTAAGATTACTGTCCGTCAATAATTAAACAAGAGCTCAACTGCAGACATGTTTGTTCCTTGGTTAAATGTCACTATTTGGAGGAATGGTGAAGGTGATACGTCCATCGATTCCATTAGATGTGCATTTTTTCGACATGACTTCAAACTTCATGTGACGGACATATATCAGCACAATCTCATTACCTATGGATGAAGGAATGATCGGTAAAAAAACTGATGTCACCCCCTCCCATGTATTCTTTATTTCGAAATATAAAACAGAAACGGTAACTGTCCGAGCAGTTCAACACGAGGATATTATTCTCAACATAATGTTAATGTCATAGTTCTATGTATACTTTTATGATATTTCTTGTGTATGTTTTTCACTGACGATATTATATATGAGACATACACAGCAACATCATCGAATTGTAAATCTTAGGTCTTATCATTTACAATATATGTTAATGTTTCGTATTTCTACTGTTTTCTACCATTATCATTATTATAATATCATCTCCATACATGGGGATACATGTACATTTATCTATTAATCATTATTCAACTATACCCATGGTTCAATAGATGAATTATACATCTAATTAGTTTATTTGTTTGCCTACTCTCACTCATTTACTTCTCGCAGAGGTTAGGATCGGAAATCTCTGTGGGCACAGGATGACTGTCACTGCAATTCAGATAAAATCAAAATATACGTATCATATACAATCGTTTATCATTTAAAGTTATATCGACCCAAAAGTTCAAATCTTAATTGATGACACTCATGAAAATATTAGTTAGCATAGGTGGGAATCCATCTCAAACTGAGGACAATATATTAAGTCTACATGATTGATTTCTGAATATGCAGTATAATTTTTTTGTGTGAACTGTTAACATTGACATGAACGATGCGAATATCAGAATTCGGATGCACACCAACACTAAGAGAAGTGTATTATATATTCAAATTGACGCCACTTTCACGGTTTTGAGAAATTGAATCTTAAATCTCAATCCAAATGTTTATGACCTGATTTTACAAAAACATTATTCAAGTTGGTCTAATATCTTGGCTTCTAAATAATGAGAAATGGAAATTACGAAATTACTTACTTTAAAGAGCAGGTAACTTTATTTTGGTAATTTCATTAATAGTATGCAACACGCTGTCTGTTGGTAAAAAAAAAAAAAAAAAAATACTTTTTTTTAGGCCAACAATATTGTCTTCTGTTGTTTTTTTAAAATTCTGTTTTGCAATAAATTGTCCTTCATGTCTAAATATAGTCTAACATTTAGCCTCTGAAATGAATTATTTTGTAAAATTTAAAAACTTTAAAAAATAAAATAAAAATAAAAAGGAGCATCTGTAGTCTTCTTGTAGACTTGTCTAAGCACTTAAAATTTAAGGTGTCTGAATGACAAACTAGTCTAATGAAAATGATCTATTAAAAGACATCATACATGTAAAAAGAATTATAACGGTCTCCTTAAAATGTCAAAACTATTCAAATGTTTTATAAATGATTGAATACGCGTACTTAAAAAGCAAATAGGCTCATTTATACGGCGTATATGCTAATAATGTGGGAACTTGCATGTTGTGATACAATCGACTGACTAAGGAGGTTATCTTGTAAACGCTCTTCTCAAGTAACGATACGCGATGAGAGGAATGGAAGCAACTGACACAACAAAGTAGAGTGTTTGACATCATGAACACACGCAGTAGTCTATGTATCCTTGAAGTGTTACTGACGGTTTTCAATCTCAAGAGTATAACATCGTGTTAACTTATTTTTCAGGTAACCCGATATGTTTTCGAATTATTGGGACTAGCCTGTGTTTCATTTAAGCAACAGTTATAAACAGATAGTCACATTCACACATTTGGATAACGACGATGATGACCACCAATTCTTAGCTAGTATAGAGCCATATGTTTCTCAAGTAATAACTTGAAAAACTCGCTTTAAAATGCATTATACTGTTTAAATATTGGAGCATGGAGTTACTTGATTTATTACTTCCTGTGGTGCTTTTTCATGTTCTTTCCTGGAGTGAAATGTTGAAGATGACAATGAATCTTATAAAGAATATTCTGCAATAACTTGTAGTTGTCATATCTTATTTCCCCAAATATTTGCACATTCGAAGATGTTTTTAATTCAGCTTTTGTTTTGGTCAGAATTCCACTTAATAAATAATTTGGATAAAAAAATTGAAGAAAACAAGGATTTTATTGATGTTTAACTTCTTTATGAACAATATTGATGTTTCGGTTTATATCCTTATACGGTTATCAAGCATATGGGTGAAATGATGAAACATAGGTTAAAGTCCTTGTTTTCCTCATCACACCTACTTCTAAAATGCCTCTCAAGCAATTAAAAAATTTGAAAGCAATTCAAAATGAGACCCGAAACGGCGAAAGATGATTAACAATCCAGTTGGGTAAATCTATCATTGAACAACTTATCATTTCAGAAACATAAGAAAAACAACAGAAAAAAACCGAACAGTATTTCATAGAATAAACTTACCTTACACCCTTTTTTTTTTTACAAAATTGACGCAATAATGTCATATCTTTGTAATTGGAAATTTCTTCACGGCGTCGAATGAAAATTGTTCAATATCTATGGACCAAGTGGTTTTTAAAAAAAATGCAACCAACAACATAATTCAAAAGAGTTAAAGCCATGTAGTTTAACTTTGGAGTCGTGGACTATTGCTGGCCTTTGAAGAAACAAATTTGTTGTTCCCTTCTCAAAAACACATATCTTACATTACATATTTTTAACGATCAATAGCGTATTGCCTTTGATTATATTACTCATCTTTTTTTCTTTTCTTTCTAGATATGTTGATTGCAATCTCAATAAATGTAGATCGATTGTTCTTTTTTATGTAAATACAGTCGATCTAACAGTGGCCCATTTGAAAGGTTGTCCCGTTGACCTTTCGTGAGCAAAAGTAGGAAGATCGAATTGACCAATCACAATTGGAGTCACAATGTAAAATGTTTCATAAACAAGTCAAATTAAATGAAATATGCAATTCATACGTATGATGGTTTAAGTAAAAAAGGAATTGTATGCTTGAATGTTGTAAGTTATGAAATGGTTTAAGATAAAGTAGGTCAACTATCCATAACTGGACTAATTAAAAATTTCATTCGAAATCCCATAATATTGAAAATGCATTCATAACCTGATAGAGCAGTGATTTCAGAAACCATGCATTCTGTATATTAGCTACGATTTGCCAGGAGAATATGAGGTAATAAGCCGCAAAGAGCAAAATTCCTCGTTCAATATTGGACTTTAGAGCAAAGGTACGTTTCGACTATGGAAACGTTATTAAAGGTTCAACTTCAGCTACTGTTTGCAGACAATGCTCTTGGCAACAGACACAAACAATTTCGAGCAGATATTGGTCATGGAGACTCATATCCCGTGTGGTATGATAGAAGATAAACCGCCTCTAATTTAACAAATCTTAAGTGAAGCTTTCGCTTTCATTGACGTCGTATGTTGAATAATGAAAGCACCAACAAATTAATAAAAACAAATTTAATTGATGGTTTTTATCGTGTCATGTACTATATTAATTACAGTATTTTTAGTGTTATTGCTAAAAAAAAATTGTTTTTAAAACATTCGGGTCAGGACGTCCGATTGAATATTACTTTGAAAACATGGATAAATCATTTGCAAATAGTAAATATTTCTTATGTAAGTGTTTATTTATACTTAGAAGGATCAGGTGTTAAAAAACCAGCTTTTATATCCGTTTTAGCTGCCAGCAACTTTTTTCATTTTAAGCAATCCTTTGACAAAACGCGACTCATGTGCACATTGTTGAACCGGACAAATACTGAGAGGCTAAACCATTGATCTTCTTATTAGGAAGACTTGTTTTTGTAGTCTTGGGAGATATCAGTTCTGTGTCTATATCTTTGTTCAGCAACGCACAGTTTTGAGAAGAAATGTTTTGCCTGCAACGGCAATTCTCGTAGAATGGTACACGGATTTTACAATTTAGCGACTCAATAAATTACTATATATGGTGATGATAAAGGTGACATCTAAGAGCTTTTCATGTTCTAAAACTCAAATTCACCACATCAAACATTGATAAATGTTTCATATTATCATTATTTATACAGATATACGTTTCATAAATAAATAATGGAAATTATGTGTATCAATACTTAAAAGATTCCTCAAAAGATTTCACGATTTATCGCATTTGCGAGATCTTAGAACTGATGAAGAGATGTGTATTATTATATCAGGAAGGAAAAGACAAGAGTTTTCATTCAAAGTTTTGGTCACGAGGACATCTTGCTTGAAAGAGGTTAGACATAGTTCAAAATATAATTCTAACTGAGTGCTGCTTTCAGAGATGTACATTTTTCATTGAAAAGTAATGTATACTACTCCTCAATGATAAATAGTTCACATGACTGATTTGCAAGAAGATTTACCACAGATTAACTTAAATCAATCACTTGACACTTAACATCAATCAAAAACGACGGGTTGATCATGTGGTAACAACTCATGTCTATGCTCATAAATATAACCAACAAAATATGTGAAACAATTATTACCATTGGAGTGTCTCAAGACGTGACAGAACTAATATATGATTGCATGAAATCAAATGCATCACATGTCATATTCAAAACTTGTGATTAAAGTTTAGATTTAGAATCATAGTAACTAACATTATTAACTGAAACATTGAAACTTAAAGAACACCATGGTTATGTAATAGTTCGATTTCGACTGATTAACCTGTCCGACCCGTCAGCTGACAAAACTCATTTTTCTAAGATCTCTATATCATTGTTTAGCAACTGAGTTGATTTGTGGGAAAGTTCCATCATATTTATTTATGTATACAATTAGATGAGTTAAACAAAGGTGGTTACATATTTCACGATCTTTAAAGTGGATCTGAAATTGATTTTTTTAATTCAAATCATGTCATTGCTGTGTCAAAGTATTAAAGGCTACTACTATAACCACGACAAAATTCAACTTGAATAACTTGGTAGCTTACAAACGTAGTCCCGCATTCCTATATCACGTGCTCTCAACAAGCCAATGAAATTTCCGCTAAGTTTGATCACACATGTGTAACATATCGACATTTACGTACATGTATGTCATGACTGATTTTCAACACATATAAAATAACACATTTTATATCCCAACTGCGGAACATAAGGGTGTCTTATTTTCCATTGGTGCACTTTTCTCTTACTTTTCGTGTACTTCCTCGTATTTGACGTCATAAAACAATTGCTCATGATGTATTTGTAACTTGTCGTTTACTGTCGTAAGGTGTTTTGCTTCTTTTTCGTCTGATTGTATTCTCATTTTGACGAAACAGACTCAGATTTGTACATAATACGCATTCACGATTGTGATATTGAACAATTCACACTCGTTCTGTAAACGTCATTTGGCACACTTGCTCTGACAACGATCTCCATATATCATCAATCTAATGTTGATCTCCGTACACCATATTCCTTTAACTGAAGAAAGGGGGGAATTTTTATTTTATATCTTCCATAACAATGTCTTAGTGTAATAATAATGTGATTATCAATAATTAATTAGTTATCGGGTCCCCAGACAAAGCTTTTTATCTTTCAAATGACAAATCAAACAATTAGAAATTTGTATGTGTGAAATGCATATATTTAGACATTAAAATGTATGTTGTCCTTCATGATAATGGAATTAAAAAGTGGCAATATTTCGTACCGTTTTATTAAGATTAGTCGGAAGAAAGATGATACTTTTTGTAATAACTTACATTTTACGAGGGACATATTTAGGTTGAGTTTTTGTAAGTATATATATATTTCATTAGGACGAGCGAGATCTTATCCTCATGTCTCCAGAATTAATGGATTTGTTTTTCTTCTGACTCTTTCATCTCATGTTTAATTTGGAGCATTGCATAATGCGTGGTAGTTCAATTAGAATATTCTAAACGTGAACTGTACTAATGTCTCAAAATTCGATTATCTTTTTTTCAGAATTGAATTTTCATGTACAATTCGTTGATTCACGTGATTTGCCTTCTGAAGTAAGATTATTCAGAAGACTGGCCCTGGGGTGTCATGTCAAACCAAGACTTCTGTGTACATGTTCAACTCTGTGAGATTTTAAAATTTCAATTAAAATGCCTTGCATTGTTGTTCTTATAGCGTATTTTGACCGTTTATGTAAAACTACTACTAGTGGCATTTTAGATATTTAAAGGCGCTTTAGCACATGTTTGAAAAACATGTTTTTTCTCAAGATTGCCATTTATTAAAGTTATTTAAGTTTTTACAATAAATAGATCCATTAGAGTGTGAAACATCTCATTATACGACCAGATAAACCGTCTCCATAGAAATCCGTTATTCGTATTGTAAGAAAATGATGCGACGTAAAGAGATACAATTTTATGAAACTCTTCAGAGTGTGAGGTAAATTTGTAGATCAAATGCGTTGTTGAGAGTTCAGGCATCAAGATGAATGGGCATTCCATCATTTTGATTAAATTTACATGAAAAATAGACAAATGACAATACATAAATTTTAGTCCAAGTCCAAAATACAGAATTTTCATTTTCGAACCGCACTATCGATTCCTAACCTCAACCTGCTGTAACAATCATTGGAATGACGATCTGACATGAACTATGAGAGTGCACGGAAACATGTTTAACTGCATTATCAGTCACAGGATAAATTTAGATATACCTTGACGTAACAATGCCCGAACAGTGAAACTGTATAAAGAAAAGAAACGTTCATTCACCAAGGTAAATGACGCATATTTAAAAAAGGCACTGTGTTACAAACACGTTCAGTTTCACCAGAAACATAAATGTTCCAAATATTATTGTATGTTCAGTTCTTGTGACAGTGTCTCCATGCAGTTTACATATTTTATTTGGGAAGATGCATATTCTGTAGAGTAACAAGCTATTGAAATTGCAATTAAGAGACTGGAATAACAATATACATGATCCGATATGAAAAATACATTGAACGTTGATATGGGCATTGGTGTTTCACAAGTAATTGCGGTTCAAGAATGGACATTTTCTGAAACATGTGACCATAACGTCAGCCAGTAAGTTAGTTGCAATGGTATATCGATTTTCTAATGAATTACACACACCCATTACATTAACTCAGATTAAGTCCCGTATTTTGATAAACATAAACGGCAAACATGCGCAAATCGTGAATATGAGAAACCTCTACGAAACCATAAGTCATTTCGGTCGTCATATCAAATAACAAATAGCAACTGAAAGTATGTCGGAAATGTTCAAACTAGATGGAATTAGGTTGATTCATTATCAAAATGAGATTGTGTCTATCTATAAATATAAGTGTTTAGAAACATAAACATATCCTCAAGTTTAAAGATGTGAAATAACATCTTCGGTTATATATTCAGTTTGCGCATCCGTTCTTATTCATTAAACATGTTAACTGAATGGAAAGTCAATTGGTTCTATAAATTCAAATTAAGGATAACAATTGACATAACACACACAGCTTCTTTATAAATATACATTGATTGCACACTTATCAGTGTAATATAAACATCTTAACCAATTATATTTTTGCATGACAACTAATTCGTAGTGGAAACATTAAGCAGATACGAATTTGATATGCAAGCTGATTTTTTAATTTTACAAAAACCCAATGATAAGAACAGGAAGATTTTCTTGATAACAACTTCTTTAATGTGAAAATACACGACGTTTCGGAGTACATACTCACTCCTTCATCAGGTGGAATGTAAGGAAATAACAAAATATGGCACATTTATATAGCAAACAAAACAATGGTGAGGGAATCAGGGATATTAACATGCATGAGAATGGTATACAATGGGGATTTGTATTACAAACATGAGGGGGATGAAGCATGAGGATGGTATACAATGAGGATTTGCAATACATACATGAAGGGGAGTAAGTAGATTAAAAACGCCCGTAGGCTTTATTGAAGATGTAAATAAACACACATGATGAAACGAGGAAGGCCAATTGGCTTTATTAAAATTGTAAAAGAAACAATATAACAGTTGATTGGAAGAGAGGAGTGGATGGAAGATAGGGATACATGGATTTGGGTTTGTGCTCCTCGGATATTTCCTCCGACAGGAGATAGAAGTTCCGAAGCACATGGTAGGAAGATGCCTTGATCGCGGTTGATTGCTTTATATTAGGGTCATTTCAAAATGTGGATTTTGATTATCAATATTTGTTATATTGACAGAAATGTTCTTTATTTTCTCATTAAATCAATAATAAACTTGTAATCTGCGATTCAAATCAATATCACACGAAACAGGGCGCTTTTATATTAGTTAAGTACATTATTTTGCATTCCGAAATCGGAAATTACGTTCCGTGTGGTTAAGAGTTTTACTTGCTATGCTTTCTTGCTATTCGGGCATACGCCGTCGAAAATGGCGAAACCGGCGGACGCTTTTATGGCGTACTCCGAATGCTTCGTTTTTAAATGACGAAGGTGGCGTATAAGGGCTTACAGATGCTATCCTTGCGACATTTAATAACTATAGTTTCTATTACTATTGTTTTTTTTTATCATATAATGACATGTATATTGAAGCTAGTGTGAGGGATGCTGACGTCTAACTGTCTGTTCGCCGATACACTTGTTTCGATTTAAGCCTGGTTCCAGAACTCTGTACACCGGTCACGTGGTCGGTGTATACGCCGCTGAAACAAATCAACATAGCCACTGAATTTTGGAGATGTCGACTTAGTGAAGGCAATTTTATAGAGTTGGTCTCCACAAATTTAAATCTAAAAATTAAAACCAGAATCGTCACACGGTAAATTAATAACAATGTCATAGTTATCCACTGTTCAAACATATTGATATGATAACAGACGGCGTTGTGTTGTGTCGTGTGTTGGTTGCTGTCTTGAAACTCCCGTTACATTTTGTCCTTAGAACAAGTCCGAATTCTTTCGGTGATACTTTTTCTCGAATAATACACCCGAGGTGTCTGTGATACTTGATTGTAAAAACGGGATATTGAATTAAATATACAAAGCGTTGGATACAAAGGGTATTACTTAGGAGATAAAATACATCGTAAACATGTTTCAGGTTTTAAAACAATTAGAATGCCAGTCTATGAATTTCTAACGAATAACACTAGACAGAAAGACCAATACATAACATCCAAATCCTATGCAAATAGTCAATTAGGCTTTAATTTGTTACAGAAAAAAACGTAAAATAAGATATCTTGACATGTTATGATGTGTGGAGAGGACTGTCGGGCAGCGCCAATCAAGACTTCTTATGCGGACTTTTGAATTTTGTAAAATGCATATATATTATTTAATCGTGTACTTTCATTTCTCCACATACCGCCAGTCCACCAGCACCCATATTCACCTGTAATCACCTCCCACTAACAAATCACCGCCTCACGTTCCATCCACTACATCTACCCAGGTGCCCCAAGCTTGCCTTTTTAAAGGTTTTTCTTGTTGCAGGTTGTTCCCTTCAGTTCTTGAAGTTTTCTTTGGCGCCAGTTGTTGTTGTTGGTTGACAGGACTTTGGTAGCTTCCCAATCGATGATGTGATCCTTGTTTTTCAGGGTATGCTCAGATAGGGCGGATTTCTGGTCACGCTTGGTGTTCCTTGATCCTTGTGTTGACAGGTCGTAGCGTTTCTTCGATGTACTCTTTGCCACAATGACATGGATTTTTGAAGATGCGTCCTCTTGGGTTGGGGCTTGCAGTGCTGGTTCCTCTGCCGTTGGTTTTGAGTAGTTGCTTGTGAATGTTACATCTATGCTGGCTTTGTTGTCCCCCGCCGCAACGCGGAACGGGGGACTATGTATTCAGCGGCGTCCTAACGTCAGTCCGTCCGTACGTCACATTTCTTGTTAACGCGATATCTCATGAAGCTTTTTGTTCAAAGTCTTCAAATTTGGTGTCAGCCTACATTGTGGGAGACGCAGACACCAGTCGATTTTGGTGACCTTGACCTTATTTTCAAGGTCACCACGACACTTTGACCAATTTTCAAACTTGTGTTAACGCGATATCTCATGAAGCATTGTATTAAGAGTTTTCAAATTTTGTGTCAGCCTACATTGGGGGAAGACACAGACACCAGTCGACTTTGGTGACCGTGGCCATATTTTCAAGGTCACCACGACACTTTCACCACTTTTCAAACTCTTGTTAATAAGATATATCATGACTGGATGAACTCAAAGCGATCTTGTGGCTGAGGGGGCCGATGTAGGGAATTGTGACCCGGATTGGCGATGGCGCAGGCTTGTGGGTGAACCCGATGATATTTTAGTTTATTATTGTGAATTTAATTGAATTTTAAATTGCAAACAAATGCTTTTTGAATTGTAGTTCATTGATTTAAGTCAGGTTTTAATTCCCCAAATGCGTGAATGCAAATACGTACAATTTTAGTTAGCCAAAATCAATATCTTTCCAATAGGTTGTGTATTTACTGACGAAAAACACTATCTAAATAAAGTACAGATACTTTCCAAAGTTGAACATTTGTTGATCTGTTATTATGCTTTTATCGTGCATTGAAAATACCCTGTAACATGATTATTACAGGGGAATGCTGCAATAGTGCAATTTGTTTGTACGCAATAAAACATTGAGTAGATATATGCATTTTATAGTCTAGTAGCTCGTATCATAGCTTGTAACATTTGATATGTATGTGACAACGGTAACGAATGTGAATGGCCAAGATAACCATGTTCATGTTCAGCTTGTGCAGTGTAGTATTTGTCTCGATGTTCGATGCAACATGGGATTTCCATTATAGTTTATGCTTTATGCTACATTTACAGCTCACCACATATAGTAGGATACTGTCTAAAGCATCGACGACAATAACGGCAGCGTCTACCCGTTGTGACAGACGATGAGGTGAGGTGAGGTGAGGTGAGGTGAGTTGGGGTTTAACGCCGCTTTCAAGAGTATTTCACTTATATCGCGGCTGCTAGTATTATGGCAGGGAGAAAGCCCGCAACGCCATGTGGCTATGCATTGCGGTGAAAGACAGACGATGATGAAAAAAGGTACGTAAACTCACGTACAAAAGAAACGTCCCTATACCAAATACAAGATAGTTCCATCCACGGGCGATGATTACTACCGAAACAGCATTACATCATGTCTTCAGAACCCAACTATACTAATTATGTATTTTCAAAACATTATCTGTTAATATTTCTGAGCACACGTTTAAGAAATCGTCGTATTGGATTACCCTTTTCTAGATAGTAGCGTCAAAAGGCGATTTTGTCTTGTTGTTTTAAAATACAAGAAGATTGTTGTGGTCGCCGACATCTTATATTCATTAAATTTCTACTTTTGATTTGTTTTTAAACTTGAATACCAAACATTGTGGCCAAAAAACATCTCGAAAAAGCTATTTTAGCACCCCGAGTGTACTTGAACATAACTAACAATTAAGGTTCATGTACCATACTCTGATGTATGCAATTGTGAGTACTGTTCTACGGAACATATGTCTATCAAATACATTCAAATCCACTTTATCCGAAAGCGATTTTTCATTTTATAATCCATTAGATCTATCTTTATTTCGTTAAAAGTAATTTTATCAGTTTCTATTTCGGCAAAGCTGCCATTATCTGGTATAGATCGGCGCTTAATTTGCAATTTTCATATCAATAAGATTGAATATTTCAAAACAATTTCTTTAAATTTAAAATTGTCATTGATCCTTCCGCTTTGATGTCTATCAGAAGATTTGTTGGCATCCGCATATTCAAAACAACGCAAATAAACTATCTCCTCAATATTAAAATGTATTGTCCGGGTAAAAATGTTGTAGGAAGAAAACGTTCAAACGTTTCTGAAGTGTTATCCATTAAAAATATATTCTGTTGAGGAGAAGCATGAGATGACAGACCAGCAGAGAGGGGTCTCGGTCGACAGTCAACACTCATCAACAATTTACAATCCACAGTGACAAAGAAGTCTACACAAAAGGATTAGAATTTGTAAGTTTTTTGTTCTCCAAATGAATGTAAAAATAGGTATTTAAGGAATGGCACCATTGGCCCACATATTTAGGTGTCACCGATAATTATCTAACCCAGTGACCAATGAGTCTGTAAAGAATATTTCAGAACTGTAATGTTATTACCTGTTTAAGTTATGTGCTACAATGGAAGATCATTACATATTTTGCTGGTAATCAACCCTCAAACAATGTTAGATATGTATCATCAATAATACGTGAAAGGCCTTTTAGATATTATTGTACTGCCTATTATACCGCTGGTAATTCCAAATGTGGAATGTAAGTTTCAAAAGGTCATTGGCCCTCATCTACACTGACTGACAAGTAATTAACTTTTGATTCCGTATGTTTTTACACGAGACACCTATTGAACATGCATGGATGTACTTTCTTAATTAGGAAACTTTAAATGTAGTTCCATTTACTTAAATTACTCGACTACGCGTTATGATCACACTCAATTCTATCTACAAGATTGCATTATAGCGGGACCAAGAAATGCTTTTACAACTGAGATTACTCTCCGTGAATAATTAAATAAGAACTTAATTGCAGTCACTATTTAGAGGGCTACTGAATGTGATCCTTGCATTAACTTCATCATAGGTGTCTCTTTTTTAAATGATTTATAATTTCACCTGAGTGCCTAATCGGACGTATTACAGCACAATCTTACAACTCACTACCAATATATTCGTCATGGTCAACATCAAAAGCAAAGTTCACAATCCTCACGACGAATGTCTAGATATAGAACAGAAACGGTGACGAAACTGTTTGACCTCTTTAAGCTTCCATAACAACTGATGAGCATGATAGTAATTGCATAAAACAGTTCAACGTGAATATATTATCCTTAACATAAATGGAATGGTTATATGAGTACTCTCAAAAACTATATTGTGTAATTAATTCACTGACAATCTCACAATAGTATATATGCGATATACAGAAGCGACAGCATCTATTTTAAAATATCAGGTCTTATTATTTAAAAATTTGTGTTGACGATTTTCTATATAAAGGCACTATATTTGATTTGGTACAATTTCCTGAAAGCTATCTGATACCTCGAGTTACTTGACGTGATCTGTAACTCTTACGCAATTTGGAAAAAAGAAAAACAGAACATTAAATTTAAGTATTATTCCGATACATGCACTCAACGGTCAGCAGCTGTTACTCTGATATTCCTATTGTCTGATCTTATATTATGTTAATGATACTTGTCTTCCATCGAATTGAATGGATTGCAGATCCGTTTGGTCAGTTATTACTTGAGGTAACACAATATAATGAAAAATAAAACAATTCTGAGCAAGTGAAATCCTTTCTTTTCAAACATAATTACGGCATAAGCATATATCTTTATGTGCGAAGTTTCACATGACATGCACTTCTTTAACAATATTCATAATTCAAAACATACTGCAATGATGTTTTTGTATGATTTAAAAACAAATTTACAAAACAAAACCAATCGCCTGCCTTGAGTAATCACCGGGTCATGTTTGACCTAAATAATCGCCGGGCGATTATTCAAGGATTAACGGTACTTCAAATGAAGTGGCGAACAGAATACGTACATACATGTATTATAATCAACATATATCATTGTTAACAATTCTCATCAGAGCAAGGTCATTTAAGAACATAATTCCCATAGTTCTGAAAGAAAATAGTCTAGTTTTACCTTATATTAGTATCCATTTGATTGATATTCATCAAAAAGTTTTCTTTGCAGAACACAGCTACGTGATTTCGGCATCATTTAGCAAATGAATTCAATACCATCAACCTAAATATATTTTGGACAGGAATATTAATTGTCAATAACTGTTTACGTCCTAAGCAGTGAGCCTGATTCTCATTTAATGATTAAATGTATTCTCCGAGTATATATTTCAATGCTAGTCCAAATCATTCTTAAAGTCGATTACTTTGATATAACTTGGATACAACAAACATATGTAGCCTACATACCAAGTAACCCATACCCAATACATCAGGGAATCGACTACGTCAAACATACATGAGTGATTTGTTCCATTAGGACATTACCCTCTTCTGACAAATTCTTAAAAACGAACTTAAGGGGTATTACTTTCCATTAAACAATCACGTGATGGCTCATGCAAATAATAATGTGATAACCTATTATACATCACAACGTTCCGTTCTACGTAATACAAACACAAGTTTACAGAGCTTTACGTAATAAAATGTGCCACGTACTACAGAAATGTTTGAAGTCCGTTCGTCTGAGAGAAGTTAATTACTTGGAAGCAGTTCCAGTATCTCACTCAGTGGGATGTAATGATAAAGAGACAATATAACGTTTCAGCTTTGATTGGCTAATGGGACAGATGCGTGTACTCGTCACGTAAGTTAGGCGTTTGAACTAGAGATGAGACAGTTTCTTAATTACTCAAAAGGAGTTGAAAGTCTCCTTTGTATACCGCTGGATGTAAACTGAACATAACTATTTGTATCCATTCAGTGTTAAATACGATACTGTCATGGTTGTAAAACCGAATCAAAATATCACATGGAATTCCAGTTCGCCGCAAACTCGAGAAGTCCATGAAGTTCCTTCTATTAGGAACACAACGATCGAAAATTACTACAAAGGGACCAAGAACTGATACAATTCGGGGGTGGCAGATTTGTCAGATATACACTATTGCATACACTCGTTAACACTCGTCAACTGTCGTCGCAATCCTTTTTTTCTAAACATGATACTTATGCAACTCACGTGGACAGTTAATTGTATATTCTTACTACAGTTTAAAATATAAAAAAAATGTATCTAATAATAATAATTAATCACCGTTGAACTATGTACGTGTATATTACATTTAAATGTATACTTATTGATATAGAGGTTATCATGGGATGGTCAATATCCTGCATTAGGAATAAACTTTGCATTTTGCTAACCTAAGTGTTTATAGTGTTTATTCCTTCTGTAGGATATTTACCATCCCAAAACTCACGAGCATGATAACTTCTTTATCATACAATGTCATTCGTCATCCATTTTGCATCTTGACCATTAATTTCAAAGTTGAACTTTTCTTTAACTACGTGTATTGATATATGCAAATGAACAGCGTGCTATTCTCACGGTAAAGTGACATTTTAGTTAAAATTATTTTCAATGTTTTGTTACGTTTCAAAATACGTTTTTTAATTGAAACATATTTAACGTAGGGACAGCGAATTCGAACTCGCGTCATTTGGCTTTTGTGTAATCATGACTGTGGGCGAGTCTCACGCAGGCACGAGAGTTGCTTCCCTTCCGCTCGGTTGCAAATGACTCACATAGTACATGTATATCACAATAAACTTGATATTAATCTACTAGTTCTAAAATCCCCTTTACTTAAGTCACATTATGGAACTGTGAAGATTGATATTCTGTTAATGAATTTACACACTGGCTCTCTTTCAGCATACATGTAGGTATATCACGTACTGACTGACCTTCATAGCTTTAAGCTCATGATCAAGTATTTGTTGGATGAATACCTCACCATGAATCATATCAAATCATGACAAAATGACATACAATATAACAATTGCTTTATTAGGTGGTTTATCAATACATAGCACGTCATCTCGGGTACATGTTTTCAAACTTATTCTTTTTGATAATAGTTTACGAGTGTGACGTTTGAACAATTGTAGAAGACAGGAGCGGCCTCTTCAGCGCTTGAACGAGAGGCGATTTTACTCTCTGAAACCCGTTCTTCATTCGTCCTGGTCAATTCTGCAGAATTTCAGTAACTTTACGTTCCTGGGCATCACTGGTTCTTTTGTAAGCTTCAACTGCTGAACTACAATGTCCAGTTTGTTCCTTGATCACTTGTTCGCCCACGCCAGCCTGAAACAATATTTTTGCAGTTTACGCTCTAAGCGAATGATTGGAATAATATCCATCAACACCAATTGATGACATACGTCGTCTAACAGTTTGTTATGACCCACGGCCTGATTTGCGTTCCATCGTCCGACTTCGGTTTAACCAGAGGACGAAAGTAAACTACATCCGGGTCCCTGTTATGAGGCAAACGCGTTTTGTAGGTTTCAAACAGCAAAACAGGACATTTATTCGTGTCACTTGGTTTAGCATAGGCCCGGGCACAATGTGGATCTGTATTCCGATGTTTCAGACCTCCTCGATAGGTCTTTGATACAGATTCTGTATATTTAAGGTATTTCTCTCCGGCACTATCAGATTCCACGTCAAAATTCCTGAATGTAAGACGCCTATGTTAATCTCCTCCACGAAGACCAACGTTAATTCCAATTGTCCAAAATATGGTGTCCAAGAGTGATTGGGGAGTATCTGTCCCCAATAGACCCTTGTCCCACAGCATATTCTCACTGTCATCACTGATAACGGATGCTTGTCAGCGTTGAAGACCAATTCCTTTTGCACATATTCGCTGCATTCTGTTATCCAATGTAACTTTCAAATCAGAAAGGTATCGTCATTGAAACAATCAACGGCTCTGTCACTATAACGCAAATGTCGCTGAATGTCGCATATGAATTGATAGCCAAATCACTGTCACTTTTATATTCTTGACCATCCTCTTTGCGTAACGCAATCACAAACATACACAAGATTTTGTTTATTACCTCGTCTGAGAAATCCTGCAGCTCCTTGGAACTATCACGCAACAGCTCAAAAACTTCACACTCGTTAAAAACCATGAGAAACAAGTTCTTTCCTCCAGCGTGTAAATATGTTGTATGCCCATTTATTTTTCTTCAGGGTGTTATCTGGAATGATAGACCTCTTGCTCTCCTTGGACAGTTCTTCACTCACTGAAGCAAATATCATGGTGTCTGCACAAAATACGATTTTGTATTAAAATTTACGAACACACCAAGACAATAACTAGGGATAGAGCGTTGGCTTTAACTTTTAAAAGAGAAGGACATTCAATAGTGGTTGTTGCAATGTATGTAATGGCGTTCTCGAGTAGATTTTATATTTCGGATACGTTTTTTGGCTGATGTCGCTATTTAAAATAATAACAAATCAACAATGACAACAATCATGCCACTATAACTGAAATGACCCCTCTATTGCAAACGGAAGTTTAGTAGCATAACAATTTAAGTCATGGTTTTTAAAATGTCTACTGTTAATAAAGAAAGTTAACAAATATACCGTTGATGTAATGAATTGTTTGTTTGGTAATTTATACTATCCCCGCAGAATTGCATTAAGTTCATTATTTACTCGATTTGTAAATCATCCGCTTGTTACAACCGACTTGGTACGGTCCTCCATTGTCCATGAAGTCGGATATGTCTACCGGATTACGGAGACCCCGCAACTCAGAAACTGCATATAAGATTGGTACATTAAATATCAAATCAGTAGAAAATAGGGGCGAGCAAATTATAAAATTGTTTATATAATATATATTATAATAGTTTGCTTTACAACTACAATTACAAATATTGAACTGTAAAATGAATGATAAGACAATAGTAACTAAACAAATCTGTTCAAATTGATAACACTTACCGGAAACGTTCTCATTTTCTTTCTTCAGAAGATCAAAAAGAATGTCATCATCCGAGCTCGCGTCTGTTATCGGTTCTGCAAGTTACAAAGTGCTAAAGTTATTTCTGTATGCAGATTGTTAAAACAGATTAAATGACAAGTTGCTGGATTCAACATATGAAAGTAAAACAGTATATGGTTTAGCACGCTACGCTCGCTCGGCTGTGCATTCTCGCACGTGCTTAAGGAATTCATAGACCATGAAACCCTCAGTCTCGATAGGTAACTTATTTATGTGACTCACACTGCATTTGTTGAGTATTTATTAAAGTGTTTGTTTGGTAGATTTCAACCCACGATGAACATGTTTTGACATTGCTTGATCATGATAAATGTTGTCGCATTATGCATTGCACAGTGTCTATGTTGTCATTTCTGTAAGCCTATATGAAATGAAGCATGTACATTCAGGCCTACATGAAGCTGTTATGCTATTACATTTGAACAATCTAGCAATGTACGTTATAACAGGCGTTCGAAATGTTAACGCGTGTGACGTCATTTTCAAAGAAGTTCCGCCACTTGATCTCTTTAAATTGCATCTTTATCCGTATATGACCTCAATGGATACCGGAAATATCCCTAGCCTTTATCCTGCCCAGAACACAATCCATTGAATGATAAAAGGGCTTATGCATAGTATATCACATCATATAATCACGAAAACATTATTATATTATTATTATATACTTAGTAAAATTAGTACTACACCCCTAACGTTTATAACTTAAATGTTATGTTGTAGCATGTTAGAATAAATTGATTGACTTCAACGACATAAAGATAGGATATTTTATGGTATGTATAATGTATTCAAAGAAAAAGTATATGGAAAATCTAAATATGGAAATAACTGGTTCTTGAAATTTCATCCCCATTTTCAATAATTGTTGGCAATTAGTATCAAAAAGGCTATTACCAAAAGATGTTGGAATTAATATGAGGTCGGTTTTGTTCATGTCGTTCATCAAACACGTGGCCTTACAGTTATACAGACCGGATACGAACCGGTCAGTAAGCACCTGTTTTCAGATTTGTCTTTTTCTAAAAGTCTGATATGGAAGGTTCATACTGCTGTAACTAGTGAATATTTGTTAACAGGATGTTGCCAAACTTGTTCACCTGAAAGAATTGAATCATAACATTACAGCAACGAAAATTTACATTCAGTTTTCAGTGTAAGAATACCTGTTCCTGGGCACCAACATATCATAATGTTACGAATACAAATATCACAAAGTAGTGAAACGTCATCTGAATGTTGGTAATGTTTCTATCATATCATAGCTGTTTTGTCTGAAGCATTCTCTATTTTCCGAACAGACAACTTTTACTTGTGATAAAATCTGGGGTTGCAACACTTTTTTTGCTATGTATGTATGACATATAAGTTATGACATTAAAGTTATGATCAATTCATTCATATTGAGATGTCTATTATATCTTCTTGTGAGCAATGTACTCTAATGTCTGTAGCTGCTTACTTACATCACTAAGCTCTCCCTGGACCATTGTACCTACACATACTTCCTTTACACTTTTCGATAGACTCAGTTTAGATCATATTCCATTCTATACAACCATCTGCACTTTGTAACGCTTGGCACCATGGCATAACAATGGTTTATTATTTATATAATGTGACATGTTGTGGCTGTCGCTGCAGTTGGATATACCAGTATTTGCTGAACACCGTTCAACTCGATCTTCGTCCTTATTTCCGTTCTGGACTCCAATAAGAAGATATTTCTGAGAAACATATAACATGCAAATATTTGCACCTGTACAGTTTGCCTTATGAACAAACGAGGATGTCATAAATAACAATGTCACACGACTACAATGCGAATGCAATGCGAATATCGGGCTGACCGTCGCATTGGCCTAACGTTATAAGTCTGTACGAATACAACACGATGACAGCATGATGGCAACACAGCGTCATATTACGAGTTCGACGAGTATGCGATGAGAATAAGAAAATGAGCGTGGTGATACGAGAATCACGTGACATCCACATTATATAACACTGTTGTTGCGACGGTTTGCCTCTCGCTGTCGGCACGGGAAAGCTAAATTTCACTTTTAGAACGTATCGGGACAGCTTAATATAGACTTTGTTGTAGTATGGCAAAGAAAGAAACTTTGATTACTTCTTTATAAACCATGGATAAGCATTTAAAACATGTTATATTATATGGAAGGTTGTGCAAGGTGGTCCATATCAAATTTATAGTTTTGAACATTTAGGAATTTTGTTATTTTCTAAAAATAAAAAAAAATTACATCTTTAAAAATTTCGAACCCCTGAATCCCCACTACCCCATTACCAATCAGGTTAAGCTTTTGAGTTATATAATTAGCATGACAACAGAGTAATGACGCAAACATATAGTCAATAAAGTTGCTGAAACCAGTCTAGCGTGAGTTGCCATGACAGCAGGAAGTCACGTGACCCATTCAATTCACTGTTCCGTCTTCGGCTGCACCATCAGCGTATGTTCGAAAATCGTTGCATGTTAAAAAAAACTTCCGAACCAGCTTGCAAATCTTCATTTTCGTGATCAGCACGTGTCTCAATCTTTCCCGTCGCACGGCCATCATGATGACATCTTGTTACTTCTTATCGTACTATCTTCGTCTGTGCATCGGTACCATCCCCCAAATATGAATAAATTTGCTCCCCGATCGTCAAAAGAAGGCAATGCGACTGTCTATAATCCTCGTGATACCTGCGTATAACCATCGTTCAGCATTACGATGCTATCACGATGGAACTGAAGTAAGAATAAATTCAATACTTACAATATATATATATAATATGTATACGGTATCTATATGAATACATTCCATGTTATGTATGTTATGAATATTTTTAGTACAGATGCAATATCCTGATGCATGTATACCCCCGTGGTAAATAAAAGGTACTATATATTTCATACTCATTGTGATATATAGAGGTAGTGTTACATATATAACATAGGTTATAATATGTAATATATGTATCCTTACATGTCTCATATTGACATAAACCTTTTGATGTAGTAAATGCCCTCGTAACCTAGTCAATACGACACGGTAGAATCACCTTGTTCATTCTTCCAAGGAGTGTTGGCAGTCGCGTTGCCTTCTTATGACTTCTGTCATATTCGTGTTACTTTCGTATGACCTTCGCTTGTGAAATCTGCCCTATGGTCCCGATGGACAGGTGAAGGCAAATACGATGTTGATACGAATCATAGGATGTCATCTCGATAGACGTACGAAGGGCACGATGAGGACACGAATGCTCCATGAAACTAACATGTCAAATATTTTGCTCACTCTCTCGATGTTGCTGCCGAACAGAGAAGAACCAAAACGAATGGCCAAACGAATGCTTAATATGCGTTGACGAATCGTCCGATTGCTTACGATCCTTTGCGAATTTGAACATTCGTGTTCAATTTCGTGTTTCCATCTTTTGTCAAATTCGACACAGTGTGAACCGGCCTTAAGTAACAGATTTGGAGATATACAGTCTACTCCTGCTTGCAGCTCAAATATCAACTGTTTCATTCATTGTAAAGAAGATGAAACCTTCAGAGAACACTGATTCAAGATGGTATTTGAAGAAGTCAAGACTTAACAAATAATGGTGCTGATTTTCAACCAAAAATAACGTAATTACGTAATTAATTTCAGATGTCAAAAATATCCATTTTGGTCATCAAGTTGAGTTTCACACATCAATAGATCTTTTACCTTGAAAAATAGGACATAGCTGATTATTGACAATTATTATATAAAAGGCTAATAATATAATAATTCTTCCAAATTCAAACCGTTAATTAAACTCTTCTCCTTTATTTAGGGCAATCATTACATTGAACACTGAACAGATCTCGTCAGAAGGCCACTTTTATTGAAATTGTCTTTTCTCAATATTTGTGATTTTGAAGGACTACAGTGCTTTTACTATTGACTTTTGACTCAAAGGCCGATACTAAAGTTTGACCAGTTGACTTGGAAGAATGGAATTACTCACATTACAGCAACCAATATTCACTTTATAAGTTGAAAACAAACAGTTTCTGCTTATTTACCGGGCAAATCAGTAGGAACAAGTTTTTCAACTCAGAATGTCCTCTCATTGGATTTCATTTGATGTAAAGCATGTATGAAAGGAGAAGAAACATTACAGACAAATATGCGTACGTTATGTAAATCTCTACATGCATGTACTTGTGTTTCTTTAGCTTTATACTTTTCATGCATCTACGTTATTAAGTATTCCTTATCTGTGATGTCTGTTTGACAACACCTCCATTGTGGAACAATAATATCTAGCTTTATCAAATTTATATTTTGAACTATTACTGTTTGTTTCTATTACTGACAAAGACACAGGGAAACGAGTAAAACGCCTCAACTATTGTTCCCATTATCATCCTTAAATCAAACTTGTTAATACGCAAACATTAGAATCCTCAAAAGTGTGCTTCAATTTTCTCCTTTCCAGAGAAGGCTATTTTTATCCAATGATGCTCGGAAGTCAATCCGTTGATCACTATTTCATTTAACGCTTATATGAATTATAATCAGTCTAGCAAATTGAATTTCTTGAACATGAACGGTTTCAAAATATGTAGAACTAAACAGTTGACAAAGGAATACACATTCAAATGCTTCTTAACAAATCTTCTAAACAATAATTATAATTTATGATCAGTTTGTTTTTGAAACTTATTTGGTTTCTCTTACGATGCTTTGTTAATAAATTCATTCAGAAATGGATGACTTTAACATTAACATGTTACATTATTAGTTTTGGTCAAGAGCACAAGGAGTTTGGTGAAAGTAATTTGTCTATTTGACGTAATTTGCATAGTTGTGATGGCTGGTTTCTTGTCCTGATATCAAGCTTCATTATGTGGTATAACTTATGCCCTGTTTATACGGCGAAATCTGCACACATGCAATATTGTTTATGGTAGTAATGTACGCACGTGAGTAAAAGTAAATTTATTTACTATGCGTTCTTATGTGTTTAATTTCTGCCTAACCAAATGGGCTTCCAACTCTTTTAATACATGAATAGAGAATTCCTAAAACACGCCAATTAATATTAATTAGATGTAAAATAAATAAATAACATTAATTTATATCTGTCAACATTGGTGTGACTATATCGCCCTAATTATAATGAAAATCGGATAGTCAAATGGATTTCGAAGGTCATCGCTCGCAAGAAGGAGATTATCCTAAATAGAGAATTTGAAAAAGAATATTATGTTATGTTCTCTAATATATTTTCTCAACCTGTGTGAAGTCATTATATCTGTATATGACGAACTACTAGAATAGCGAAAATACCATATTTACTCACGGTTATAAACATTTGCACCTGCCCCTGACTAGGTGCAAAATTGCTTACTGTAGTGAAAATTTGCTTACGGTAGTAAAACATACATATGTGCAAATGCGTCCATACGGTGAATTTGGCTCATATGAGTAAATCTGCATATGTGTAATGATTTTCTCATATGCAAACGCTCACCGTATAAACAGGGCTTTAGTTTTAATCGTTTAACACCTGGACGAAGAATGCCTTTTGGAATGATGCTTTAATAATAGTCTGCTAATGATGCTTTAATAATAGTCTGCTATCTTCACGTATATAGAGAAAGTTCCTCAAAGCAAACCATGCAATTCTCTTGAAGCTTCCATTCGACTATGCAGAATTGAAGCAATGTCTAACCGTATTATTAGTTCTTTGTGAGACATACTTTATGTAGCGTGAAATCTTCACATGTGGAATAAAGGACCCATTGAGGTGATATGGGGTCAGTAGTGTCAGGCACACATATAGGAACTGACGACCTGTTAATGTGTCTGTAACTTTGACCCCAGTGTGATTCCTGAATAAAGAAATTGGTTTCTATATATATACCAAGAAAAAAAACAAAGATATGTATTTCGATTCATCTATAGCTAGAAAACATCACTTCAATTTACGTACTAGCTGAAAAAAAATCAGCTTCATTTATTGCTTCCCAGTTCTCGTAATGTGCAATCGTATGACAATAGGGGCAATGTAAAGGATACATATTTATACTTTGTTTTTACGAAAGAACTTGTTCTTATGCTGTGACATTATTATCATGGACTGTTTCAATAAACTTGTTTATTATTGCACGCGCTCAGCGGTCAATCAATACCACTGACATATCCTGTTTTGTTCAGTCTTATGTTTAGTGTAAGTGTAAAAGTAAGTGGTAAAAGATCAAATGAGACGTCCGATCTCATTTTCATTAGATTGACGGCAAGAGAGTGTAATGTAGGTATTTCATGAATGAGGGCAGTATTTAGTCACTATTGTTGAGGTACACACCAAAATGTAACACTATTACATTGATTGTCCGTCGTCAACGCATTTAGATGTCAACGTCAGAGACAAAAACATGACATCATAACACTGTTCATAACATCTCCTCTCAATCACAAAAATATATTTCCACCAGGAGATCGTATGAGAAATACAAGTCTGCATCTGTTTCTATGTTCAACCATGAGATCACCTTAACTGAGTCTATTCCAAGTTCATTTACACCATAAGTAATTGATGATATGTACTTGATGATGTTCATTGATGAAATAAAATTTAAATGTATCAGTTTCTAAAGAATTTTGTAAGATACATTTATATAATGATGATTATCTACTTAACTTTTCAGAACAGCCAAATCCTACACATGCAGTAAATCTTAACGCAATATGCCTTTTCGTCTGCACGTCTTCAATTACTGATCCACACTCACAAACGATAATGTGTCTGCACTGTCAGATTGATTTTACATACCACCAGCCATGAGGAATATTAATGCTTGTCTTTCAGACAGATTATCTCTTTTAACCAAACTATTGGTCGATAAGAATAATACATTATATTCACTTCAAATAGAAAGGGATTTGCCGACTCTCTTTCTTTATTTAATTCTTTCCTAATGCCAATCCTCGTCATTTATGGAGCCAGAATATCCATTTCTTACCATTCTCCATACTGTGCTCCCTCCCTTCTTGGCTTCTTTGGTTATTAGTTCAATGAACTTTTACCACAACTGAAAACACCTGAATAAAGAAGATACTTGTTTTGAATTGAGACATTGCCAGACAAATTTATATTGGTACTTTCCATTGTGTCACCTTGTTGCTCAAATACGGTTCCAACTATTAACATTGAATGAGCAATTTCGCAGTTCTCTTGTTAAGCGGAATTGAAATGTTATTAGCCACCGAACTTGATGTATATACATTTGTAGACATGACAATGGTTTACGATCCTAATTGACGTCATTTGGAGTCATAATAAAAAGATAAGTTTTGAAGTACGAAAATTGGAGAGAGATATATTACATTCACGTCATTGATATGATCATCTTTAATGTAGATAATTATAAAGTCATCCATTTAAAACCACCTCTTCGTAATGTCGATCTTCTAGAAGAAAGAGACGAGCCGACAGAGAATCATCATCTCTCACATATGCAATTCACTCATAATGTGACTTATAACCTGTTCATTATGTTAAAGACAACTTTCCTCTATGTAATGTTTATCAACTACCTCTTTCCCTCTTCGGAGTACTACTCAGATGTTACTTTATTTTAAATATTATACCTTGTAGTGATGTAAATAATTATAATTTCAATTATAGGCCTTTTGAAACATTTTCAAGGCTATCAATTTTAGAGAATTGTGTATTAATATAAGAATAATCAACGAGTTGCGAGGAATTACGGATTATCTGTCCCGAGTTAATTATTGTGATAAACTCCGATTTTTAGCGAGTAGTTTGACATAAGAATTCACGAGGTACAGATAATTCGTAATTTCGAGCAACGAGTTGGTTATTTTTGTTCCTAACCAAGTTCATTTTAATGCGTAAAAATCGAAAAATAAGACGCCACATCACATTCTAAGATTACACTGTAAAATACAAATTATATATTCATATGCCATGCATAAACTTTCTCACACCTTCAGGATGGGCGCATCTAAATAATTTGTTGCTAACGCTCGTTTTTATTAGTAAAATCCTGATATAATTGTTGAACTTTATTCTCAAAAAGAATTTCGGACATAATAAACAACTTGTAAATTATTATCGCAGAATTAAAGAAACGTAAACTAGCAATCGCTCAGTTGCATTCCAAGATAAGAATGTAATTACGTCACTACATGACGTCATAGTTAATGATGTCACAATGTCTCGACGTTACGGCAGTTCAGCCGGCGACTCTTGCATACTGCTTCGCCTTGCAAATTTACTACTGTAATTACAGCCTCGGAAACATAGAATAAATATGATTTTCTGTTTTATATGCTTTACTGTCGTGTGACTTTAAATAGGTATGCACGAATATCGTTCATTTATGTGATTAAGCAAAAACAGGACAGGTAAGAAATCCATGAATGGGCGTAAAGTAGTTCTGTCAACCAATCAAAATGCAAGTTATATTTAAAAAAAACTGTAATTCCCATGACCATTATGAAAACTTTAATACCCGGCATATACATGTAGTTGCCCGCTTGGGTAAGAATATACTCATATCAGACCAAATTGTTTATCAAGGTATCTGTACACAATGTAATATAGCATCTTTATTTACCATGTTCTAAGCCACTTACATATAACTAAGAAAATAGGGTTAATTCATTGATTCAACTTAACATTATTAAATGAAGTCAATTCTCATTCCAATTTCTATATATATCGGGAGCATTTGTCAAATATGTTTTATATACCATTGTATCGCCATGATTTTGTACATATAATTTGTGTTTTATGAGAGTTTATGGATCTTTCTTGATCTGAAAATAAGATTGTTGTTCCATGATAGCCATACTGTGTTGCTTAGAAGAGTCTGCATCTCATTACAAGTACAGTGGACAACGAAAGGGAGAGCACATCCCACGTATCCTAAGTACATTCTTGTAACTTCAGTTCATAATTTATTATTTAATGACTTGTTATTTAAAAGCGACATATTCAAATTACAATCTTTCAAATAACAGTTCATTAAAATGTCAATTCTAGTTGAGTTGAAAACCAGGAGAAAACAGAACTCATTATCTTTGAACCCAAAAACACCAATACCGCTAATCAACTTCGCGACATTAACGTGGCGGTAACACAATTCCAGCTGCCCATGAAGTGAGGAATCTTGGTGTCTTCTTTGACAGTGGATTCAGCCTAAATTTTTCAAATAAAAGTTCATTAAAATGTCAATTCAATTTGAGTTGGTAGACAGTTTTTATCTTGTTATTAAAGCAGAATTTGGGTATGCAAGCGCATTGCTGTCAGTAGCAATATTAAGTCATTTTTAATAGGAATTGTCCTACAGAATGTGGTGTGAAGATATAGTGAATTTTCAATAAACAGATAACATTTAACTTAGTACTCATCAACTTTTATTTCAAAATATATGTTGATTTTACAACATCCACCATCTGAAATAAAAGTTGGTATTGTTTTTCAGCAATTTCTTATTCTTTAAAATACATGTGTACATTTCCAAAATAATTTAAAGAATTCATTCTTTTCATCCTTTCACATTTAATACACACACTTTATCCTCAGAGAGTAACACCGTATCGTTATATTTTTAGATTGTCACGCTGTTCTCATGAGTAATGTCAATAAATGATTAAAATGATGATCAGCATGATAAGTATCTTTTATCATTCCAATGCTAATATAGTCATTTTGGAACAAATAGAGTGACAATGAACATGAAATTAATGACACATTTTAGAGCAAAAAAAATTAAGGTCAAGTAAAACAGATACACTTGTTTTTTTTTACACAGAAAATGAATTAAAATATTGCACAACTTGAAAACAGTTGCTCGCCACACTTTTATCCTTCGACGCATCTCTTCAGACAAACTATTTGAAACTATGTACATACTTAGTATCATGCCAAGCAAACATGACCTACTGGGCCAGTAATGGCTGATACAGGCATCCGGTACTGGTCTGATTCAGGCATCCGGTACTGGCCCTGTACCAACTTGCACGCTGGCGTGGTACTGGGCGAGTACTGCCAAATGGAACTGGACCGATACTGGACCAGTATCACGCCATTACTAAAACGATACAATTCCCTGTACTGGCCCAATACAGGATAGCCTTCTCTGTTCCAGTACATTAAATATATCGTGTATACCGTAGATTTCCAATATCCAAATTTACTGATACAGGAAGGGTGATTTAGCTATTATCAATTTCTTTTCCATTTTCTAAATTGTTTCTTTTCTTAAAGTAAACATTTATTAATCATATCAGTTTGTAATCATGCAGCTTTGTGATTTACAATTTGTATGTATATAATGAAACTTAAATACTGTTTGTATTTTTTTCATAATGTCAATATTGTTAAATATGTAGTCAAATATTTGTTATTTGAAAACAAGTCAGAATTTATTTTTAAGAAGTAGGCCTACGTACAAAGGCAATGCTATAAAAACAACTTGTGATTATTTTTATACTTAGATTTCCTAATAATATTAATACATACAGCAGCATTTGTTAATGTTAAACACACTTGTAAATAGATAGTAAAATATAATGTATCAACGTTTTATAAATACAACTAACTCTTGTTAACTCATGAATTGAACTCACATTCAAAGGATACCAAACCGTTGCTTTACTACCTATAATTCATTACCTAACAGGAAGTGTCATACCCGAATTGTGCCAGTACTAGGCCTGTTCCGGGCCAGTACCGGCCCTGTTCCAGCCCAGTACTGGCTCTTTGAAAATATGCCATAATGCATTTAGACAGGAAATTATATGCCTTAACTGAGTCAGTACAGGGCCAGTACCGGGCCAGTACCGTACTTCAGTACCGTATTGCCAGGACTGGGACATTACCATTTTACCTTAACTGGGCCAATTCAGTTAAAACGGTTCTGGGACAGTACTGGTTCTTTCCCGTTAGCAAGTATGCCTTTATCAACTTTACCAGCCAGTACCAAGCCAGTACTAGTCCAGTACACTCATGTTTGCTGGGTTGCTTGTTGTCCATTTTCCCTCTGTTAATTGTTCCAAATGTTGACGTCTTCTCAACAACCAATTGAGAGCAGAAATTATGTGTAAAGCTTCCGTGAGTGATTTGGATTAACATTTGTTAATGTGATGACCCTACGTCGATCCTTAACTAATAATTATTGTTACACACAGTACTATTTAAAAATAAATTGTTCTTACATGTTTATATTTTAACATACAAATACATCCCTTCAAATAATACCTGTTCCAGCCCTAAATAAGAAAACAATATGATCGTTAGACAGTATTTTGATTCCTGGGATGTTTATATTGGCAACAACGCAATCGCCTTTATGTTTGCACCTCTTCCCAGACATGCGACTAAACAAATGAAAGAATGTCTGCAGTATAGTGTATCTGCATACCATCTGCAATAACAATGCTATCAATGACACAAATACAATCGTTACACACTGATATGATTAAAATGATGAAATGATGATGAGCAAATTAAGTATCTATTATAATTCCCATGCTTATATAGTCATTCTGGAACAAAAAGAGTGGCAATGAACATGAAATGAATGAATCATTTTAGAGCTAATCTTAGAATTGGCACGACCTTGAGAAATTAAGGTGAAGCTATGCAAATGTAAGAATAAGTAAAACAGATACACTTTTTTTACCCAAATTTAGTACAATATTGCACAACTTGAAAAATGTTGTTCACAACACACTTGTAACTTTTATCCTTCCAGGTATATCTTTAGACAACCTATTTGAAACTATGTACATACTCAGTATCATGGCTTGTCGTCCATTTTACCTCTGTTAATTTTACACAATGCTGACATCTTCACAACAACCTATTGAGAGCAGAAATTATGTGTAAAGATTCCTTGAGTGATTTGGAGTAATATTTGTTAATGTGATGACCATATGTTGACCCTTAACTAATAATTATTGTCACACAAATTACCATTTCAAAATTATTGTTCTTACATGTTTATATTTTAACATACAAATATATCCCTTCAAATAATACCTGTTCCAGCCCTAAATAAGGAAACAATATAATAGACACTGTGTTTTAATTCCTGGGATGTTTACATTGGCAAAAACGCGATTGCCGTTATGTGTGCACCTCTCCCCAGACATGCGACTAAACAAATGAAAGAACATTTTAGTGTATCTGTATACACAGGACAACAAGTGGTGGAATCCATTTTCGGTTCCTTTCGGATTCTCCCAAATATTGGCGTATGCTGGAGAATCCGGAAGATTCCGGAAGGATCCGACAAGCAGATTCAACCACTGTTTGTCCTGTGATACCACCTGCAATAACAATGCTATCAATGACACAAATACAATCATGACACAAATACACACTGATATCCTCATTTACATGTATACACATTATTTGCAAGCAACGTCCATTGTGTCCATGGCACAGGTATTTTTGTTTTTCATTATCTCAACACGGTTCTATACTGCTGATCAATCTGTACTGTAAGAGGACATATATTGAATATTTGTCCACGCCGCTAATACCCAATAGCGGCAAACAATAATTTATTGTTTGATTTTATCTGTTTTTATATCTGTAACAAATAACATGCAGAGGCGAACGATAGTCAGTGTCCTTGTCCTGTATGTGTCAAAACTGCAGCTACATGTTCATTTAACTTCATATAGTCTCAAAGAAGATTTTATGTTCAATATGCATCCTTTCTTTGAAAATATATTTTCAAAATGATATAGCATTTATACCTTTACACCACATTGCTGTGACTGATAGATTACTATATATTCTTTCTAATGCTGATACTTTTAAATTGACATTGGTCTAAGTCTAACACAAATATAGGTCTTTTCATCAGTCGACGGTACCATTATTACACGTTGTTTAAAGGGTGAATTAAATACGTTGTTTTAAGCGAATGAGTATCATACGTTAGTTACACATTAAATGGAAGTTAAATATTCCGATTCATGGGTTGTGTATTCTTTTCACATGTTCAATCAAAGTTTGTGTCAAGCTATTATAAGTCAAGTCAATACCTTTACGTCAAGAGCCATAACTCTGGAAGTTTTCCATAGATTGGTTCAACAAAAGCATATGCGTATTACTGGTGATTATGAAAAACATGTGTAAAGTTTCAAAACAATCGATCAAAAAATGTTACAGGAGATGATTTCAAAACACATGTAGTGTCAGACTGAAATCGGAAAGCCGAGCGCTTTAATGCATTGGCCATGGATCTTTAAACATACTTATTTGATTGGTCCAAAGCATTTCTAGATTTTCAAAGCAATTTATAATAAAAAACTGTGGAAGGAGTGGATTTCCGACCACATGTATTCTTTTCGGGACGGATGGACAGACAGATGGGCTGCGCATGACATAAACCCCATTGCTTTTCACCCTAGAATTAAAAAGCGTACACTACCAATGTTTATGTGTTGACATTTTTAATTGAAGACTTGCAGACTTGACTATGCAGTATTTGATTGCTTTAACTATTGCCAGGAGCTAGAGTCGACCACTTCCACAAGTCACTGGCGCTTTTAACAACGGTTGTGTTTGTCAAGTGTCTGCGAAATTATGGCATCTTTGAAATTGTAAACCTGAATATGTCAATACGTGTGCATTGAATGTCCACTGTCTGTAGCTCAGGACACAGCTTCGTTCCTTGTATATATATGACAAAAGTGGAAATATGATTATATCAAATGACTTGTTCAGTTACAGAAGCTGCTAATGAATTGATGGGAACTTCATGTGTCTTTATCGTTGTAAGTGCTTGGGGTTGGCAATTTATTTTTTAAATTAACTATAATTCCAAACGATGTAAGTGATGTATTTTGCAAAGGTAATTTCCTTTTTACAATTTTAATGAATGGCAAAAAGCAATATTTCTAAACGACCACTCAATTTGAGAGCCAGGATAACAATTTAATAAGCCCAACTGACACAAAATTGCTGGCTTCGTTATAAAACCAGGTCAGAAATAATGCTCCTCTGTGTTTAAGGGCCGCTTGCATTTCGCCATTTATTAATAATAAAAAATGAATATAACTTTCCTAAAGATGGTCTAATCTTCAGTATACGAAATAACAATGAATATCTTGTAAAACCCCTTTTAACAGATACACTTGAACAAAAGGGTTCATATGAAAAGTCAACTCCAGTTGTGATTGATTCAGGACATTAGGGATCGCATTTGAAAACAAATTTGAAATACTGATGTTCAGAGCTCACGCAGTTATAGAAGCTTTTTTTTTACCAGTTTTTCGCTAGTCGCCCCATGATGTATTCTATTAATATTTTAAAGTATGATTTTAAGAGCTCTCGAAATTAACCAACATTACGTGTTCATAATGACCTTTGAATATCCTCCTGAAAGAGACGAGCCTTATATTGAAAGCGTGCCTGTGCACTATTTGGTTTCTCTGAGTATGGCCAGGGGCTTTGTTTGAAGGTTTCCTCGACTGATTAGCATTGAATAACTTCATATAACAGTTTTGTTTGAAAATTGTCTGCACAATGTGGACACCTTTGAAACTGCAGATGTAAACATATTAGGACGTGTGTCTCTAGTGCTAACCTCAAAGAATTGATTCATTTAGGTCTATTTATAAATCGTCAGAGTCAGATTTCCTTTACAATGTTTTCATGAACATGATTCGTACATTACTTGTAATTACCTTTGATTGACAATAAATATATGTTAAACCTTATTACTATTTTTTATGTTTAAAGATACCTGATGCAACGATGACTTAGTGTGGTTTGTGGGTTTTTTCTTGAACAGAATTAAAATGACTTTATCAATGTACATGTAACTAAAGCGCATGACTGAGTAGCATATTGTTTCTCATCAAGCACCACTGTCAATCCTGAAATCAAGCAAATAAAATAATAAATGGGTTTTATATATTTTCAAAAGAAAACTTACAATCTGTGAGTTGGTTCAAACTGGAGAATATCATCACAAATGGCTTTATAGTATGTTAATGATAAGGTTGTTTAAAGTGTATGTTGGTAGCTGAACATTTATTTTAAACTTCTGTGCTTTTAGAGCGAGTAAGCATTTACATAATATACTTCAAACATGTACACTTTGGTTCAATTGACTTCAGCAGACATAGTGCGACTTCAGTGCGTCAAACATTGTGTTGGGCTTAGTATAGAATGTTTCAATATGTGGGAAAAGTGTTTTGTTTTTCTTCCAAGTAAAAATCATTAATGCTGCCACTCAATTCACTGAGGAAGTGGTTATTTGAAGTAATCAGCATACTTTCTTACAGACCTTACTTGGGGGTGTGTGTCTATTTAAGAAAGTTCAAAGTAAGCATGTGTAATTTCTGTCTAGTCTGTTCCACGTGAAAAAGGAAAAACTCTTTTGTAATTACATTCTATGGTGTTTGAAGTGTTCCTTCTTTCACCATTTCATCATGTTTGATATTGATTCTAGACCCAGCAATTAGACCTCGCCTTGTCGCGCTTCAACCCACAAGCGACTTTGCGTGGGATTAAGCATTTACATTGCTATATTGTTACGAGGTTGTGTTGTAACAACAACGGAACTTTTTACACTCAGATCATGGTAGGCCCTCATACTGTACGTATTTGCCTCAAAGACCATGATGGAATGAAAATATCCTAAAGTCCGAAATGTTTCACGTCGAAGCTCGATATCTCAATGTTTCTGTTTTATGTGTTAACAAAATAGTCCAAAGATCATAAATTTAGAACATGTGTGTCTTAATACATAAATAAGACATATACAATTGCCACTGTTCATAATTTATATCTGTATGTGCCATCATGCTGTTGCTTCACATTGACAGAAAGATCATTCATCAAAGAGTTTATTTAAGTGTTTTTGGTGTAAACAATAATAATACAACATATTTTGAGACTAATTGAAAGCATGACACTGACATCTTTCTTCAAAATGCAAGTAAGACCCTGGGAAAACCAACGTTTTTCAGTACCCTTCGAGCCATTTTCTCCGTGACTCACTATTTAACTGCAATTTATATGGTGAATAATTTCACCCCGAAATACCACCATGTTACAAACATACCACAAAAGTATTCATATGTTGCTAAATGAATATTTTAGAATTGATTACATAAAACCTTACAGGTGTTGAACTTTCAACTGTCAACTATTGTATATATAGTGATTATCAAAATTTCACCAGTGTGCTGCGCGCGGTGGTTAACACAAGATAGGCACTTAGTCAAGATGTGTGTTGGACCATGACAAGGAGACCTCAGCGGGAGACTCGTGGGAGTTGCTAGTCCCTCTAGTCAGAGAGTCCCTGTTTGACCTTAAAAAGATCATATAGTTTCAAACGTCTATCTTAACTTTCATCTTCGAACCTCCCCATGCTCGTTTTGAGTAAATTACTAAAACAGAACTATTCACTACCAACTCCTTATATAGATTAATATGACATATTGTATGTGAATTGTTAGTTTGTATAATAACGAACTATATATCTAAAATCACTTAGCATATGAAAAAAACATATATTGTCTCACATATATAAACACCTTGATTTCAATGCAAATCAGTTATTAAATATGTGTTGATAAGTTTGCCATATCTCCCCCTTGTGAATCAGTTTTTGAGAAGCATCCAGGTCTGTTTTCGACATTTAACCAGTGGGTTATCTTCATGTAATCATTTGTGGGTCTGTAATTCTTGAACACATTTCTACTCTAAATACTATTTTGCCTGAAGGAGTATACATGTACGATCACTGTACCATGTGAGTGCATATCTCATTTGCTCAGGAAGAGATACCAGTGAACTATACTTTTGTAATTGATTAGATTTTCTTGTTTGAGAGTGTAGACATCCTTGTCACACAACCCGTAGCTGAGTGTCTAAGCTGAAATATGACTGATAATATGAAGAATTTATTATATAATGAGCAATGGTATACTGGATTGAAAAGTGAAAGTCTTCACACGGGTTTGCATCAAATCCGGCATATATATAATTATAAGATAAATAGTTGCGTTTGTAAAATTTGAAATTTCCAGGATTCATTGTTATTCAACATCCGCAAATTTAGTTTAAAACCGACGGTTCATGTTGAATTTTATGAGTTTTCGTTCACTGTCAGGATCATGAAAATTACTTCTGCTACACATAATAACATGGGACATTATGCGATTCTTGCAACACATTTGACACCATGCTGTATTTATCGACATTGTAACATGACCGTTAGCTATCAGGCATTTTGAAGCGAACTCTCTTTGTGCGAACTTTGCGACTCTTCCATTTTTGTAAGAGGTATGGTCAGGTCAAAACAAATGTAAATACTCGGCATAATATGTACATTTGCAACAATTTACACGTAAAGCCTAACAATCTCACTCAACTTTAGGCACTTCACAATATTCATAAAACTTTTAGATGGTGATACACATGTATCTACAACATCAACAAACACAGTTAAACCCCTAAACTTGCCCTAGACCATTGTGACAACGACGCTAGCATTGTGACGTCAACACGGTTGATCACTATGACGTCATGCCATCGCAACGGCATTCGGCAAATTCAGTGGCATGGAAGAAGGCGTCAAACGGATGTACACAAGTAAGAAAATGACAACAACACCTGTCAAATTTGAGTTTGAGGGCACATATTAAGGGCAATAGACAAATTAAATTTTCAGTCGGGCCGAATCTTGTGAACATGATGTATAAGTTTACTTCGCCCAAAGTAATTTGCGGGTATTCATTGTCATTCAACGTTGAGAAATCAACCAATCAGAATCATGGATACACCGAAGTCATGTTACAACATCATTTAAATCTAAACTCATGATTTACTTACACTCAAATATCTATACCATGGAAGAGTTGTGGTAAAATAATGTGTTAATGCAGCTGTCGATTCCTCATGTGTAGTCAGCGATGGACATTGTTGTAACATATGTACAGGCTATTGTTCTTTGTAACAGTTCTTTGCTCCCTCGTCTACAGCAAGCAATTAAATTTCAAGAATACCATTTTTTCAAGCAATTTTAAGTTCATGAAAGTACTTTTAATTACATATTACTGTCAAAATAATAAATAAATACATAAATTAAAAATAAATAATAAAAAGATATAATACTTTATGCAATTTATCAAATTTACCACTCGTGAAATGTCAACTTTACCTATGAAACTCGATGTATTAAGCCAGCTGGCGTTTCACCCACTCCATTAAGCATCCTCTGTGTATTCCATGGCATGACCTGGGCACTGGAAATTAGTGAATGTGAAAACTATTGTTGGCAGGAATGATAACATTTGCCATCTTTCCATTCACTTTTAAAACGCGACCAGACGTTCTTTAGTCCAATACACATGATCACATGTACATACGTTTACGTGCACTTATGCATATCAGTGAAGTTTAATACTAATCAATTCAGAATATTGACAATACAAATGTGTAAAGTATTGATTTAATGGAAAACCGGACAATGCAGCTCAGTTTCAACAAACCAATTAATAAAATGTTATTTTAAAAACCTATCTAAAATAGACAGAAAGACAAGTTTGGTTTAGTATTGTTTTGTATTGTAAGTTTCTGCAATATGTAATGCCGTTTCTAGATTTTAACTGAAAAATATTAATTGCCATATATTTGAAATTTCGGACTCAATATTCAAACCAAGTGAGGTTATTTGAATTTAAATCAATCCAATTAAATATCATCTTTAAGCCATTTAGATGAGCCACAAGAAGACATACTATCTGGTTATGTATTACAATAATGCATCAATGGTTATACAATCTAGTACACAACTTTATATATATAATTAGATTTCAAAAAATGGTTGCAATTAATGTTCAAATCCTTTGTAGACAAATATATAAACTAAATATAAACTTTTCATTCTCAAACATTGAGGTTTTTTTTCCGAATATAAATTGTTAGTTGTTCATTAGATTGGAAAACATAATTGGTCTAATGTCTCATTCACCAATTATTAAAAAAAAACCTGTAACCCAATATGTTTATTAATTTACATATTTACACCAGTGGAAATGTTTTATAAAGTGCATTCGGCTAAACGTATCGTTTTGGATATTCAGTTCAATTGTCCATTTGACGGTAAAAGGCTACATTCCTATATTGGATATTTTGTTCATGAGATGAAAGTTAATGTGTTATATAATAGACTTTTAGTTTTTAATAAATATAAATAAATAAATATAGCACACAACGCAAGACTTCTCTCTCTGTGTATTAGTGAATTTGTAAATATTTTAGAAAAAAATATTGTTTATTGAAGAGAAATTTAAGTTCTTATGCTATAAAGCAAGTTTAATAAAGTCATTACTCTGTGTAAACTTTCATGCAATTTCATGCTCATTTCCAAACAAGTGGACACTCATATTGCACGATACTTAAGAGTCGTTTATTCCTGACATACTGTTATTACATCAGTAAACATTAACATCGATTTTTAAAGATTATGATATTAACGATGTTGACATTTATGCCGCTACATTATAAAGTAGAATCAAATCCATGCTGAGACATTCTGATGGGTTTGATAAGGGAAACAGTTACATGATTAGCGCTTTTGGTCAACAATATAAATATCTCCGTAATATGATCATTTAGAACACTCTTACCTTAAGCTGACTTAACGTCGCAGACACGATAACAAGTCATCAGCATTTAATCAGTGTTGTTTGAATCTCTTCAAAATTCACATATATTGTTAGATTGTAGCTTGTAGATGTACTAGATTGTATGACATTCTGCAATAGGTATATTCCAATCGGCGCAGCAAAAGTTTTACATTTAGAACTTTGTAACTGGTTTCATGTCGTTAAGATTTGTAAATAAGATGAACCTATAATAATTATATCACATGATTTTTTTGTACTTTCACATTAAACTTCTACAGTGTAAATTGTTAATACTTGTTTAGAGGAAAGTGGTAAACATTGAATTATTTTCAAAACCCTCTAATATTCTTAAACGATGAATTATTTTTCGTTTGATGATATTTACGTCAACTGTGTGTGAATGTTACTAATGTGTATAAATGCTGGATTTTACCAGTAAAATATATTTGTGTTTCGATCCATTCTTTGCAGAAAAGCGAAATTATGGTCATATTGGCTAAATCAGACACCATTAACTGAAGGCCCTGAGGACACAATGAGAGTCACTGAAATAATGGTGGTAAGTGTAGAGTTCAGCTATTGAAAATGTGACCAATTTATGAATATTTTAAAGGTGTCGTTCTTATTAATGTTCAAAAATGTTTTTTACATAGCCATAGCACTTGTTTGTTTCATAATATAATGCTAAGACTAGTATTGATACTTTACTATCATGTCGTCAATTAGATATATATAATATATAAACTATTGCAAGATCTGGAAAATGTATGTCTTCTTGATAAATTAACCCTTGACTCTCATGTAATCGACATTTAGTGGAAGCTATTGCAGATGGAACCTATTGCAAAACTTAAATAGTGCTTATCCATTTCATATAACCATCATTTAACTGGTTGAATTTAGTAATAACGTCATTGACATCAAGGTTTTCTGATATTTAATTTTAGTAATAGCAAAAAAGTTAGCTGTTATGTACATGTATGTTGAAAGAGTTTTCATGATATTACATATTTTCAAAATGACCCAGTAATCAAAATTTTAAATCTTCAGATGTGATAGTGTTATGTCAGCAATGCATAATTTTAAGTCCATGGGATTGCTTTTTTTAATATTTATTTCAAATATAATCTTAACAATGTTTTACTCTTATCTCAGTAACAGTTTTGTCAGGAAATGTAAAAGGACACTTTCTCATTACCAATATAGTATAAATGTATGTTGCAAATAGAGTAATAAAACACTCATCGTGAATTCTGACTGCTAGTTTTATTTATGATAAAACGAACAGAACATTTTACTTATTTATTTTCCTCTATTGTAGAGTGAAGAGTGAAAAGGTTTCTTCCATGATGCTATTTAGGACACACATGGTTCTGCAGACCTGTTTTTGAATTGGCTCTAACACATTAACTTTGAAAACATTGGGTAGATTATCATTCTTAAACTTAGAATACCGAAGTAGATTTGATTTTAAGATGCCGAATAACACATTCCATTTATTGGCCAAAATTACTATGATTTTTTATGGTCACAAAAAGACAAAAAGAAACACAAAAATCTAGCATTGTACAACATATACATATTTGTTATATATATCGAAGAAAGTAAATCGTCACCTGCTGTTGATGTGTTTGGTATTGTTGTCAGACTAAACAACCATCACATGCCAGCAGATTAACATGTCTGGAGTCCAGGTGCTAATCTAACACCATCACAACAACACATACTATGATAAGCATTTCCCAAACACTGCGTGCCAAGCATACATCTAGTTACAGTAACGCTGTTTATTCATAGTGTGTAATGTTTTTTTAATTTCATAATGATTTCAGTGAGGATATAATATAAATTCCTTAACTCCAAAAGTTCGAATGAAATTTATCTCAATATAATGATTAATTGTAAAGAGACTTCATTTGATAAAGGTTACAAAGCTAAGAGAATACAATCGCTTTTGGTTTGAATGTAGCTTTCAACATAGTTCTTACTAAAACAATTATTAGTGAGACATTGGTAATGGAAATAAAATACAGAACATGGAAGTGTCCTGTTTGTTTCATTGAAATTGTAGACAGTGACAATTGAGTGGAAATTGTCTCCTGCACTAATGAACTGAATGTGGAATGTGACGAAAACTGTCTAAATGCGAGAGAATGTCTACTAAAAGCATACCTAGTTTACATGCCTAAAGAGAGATGACACTCGTAGACAGGTTGTACATCAGACCGTACTACTCATGAAAGAGGCACACAAAGTATTATCGTTCCATTGTGTCAATAAAAATAAGCCTAATTATACTCATTTTATTTTGACTGCTGATAACAGATAAGCGGATATTGTTTGAACTACCTTGCACCTAAAGTAAAAAAGTGCAACATGTCACCTCGACTGAAATGTTAAAAGTCGTTTAATGCATAAGTACAAGCTTTAAAATGCTTTAAAACGACTTAATCGTAATGTAATTGTGTGTGGAGAAATTTGTTTCCAAACAAAGCATCAAAAGAGGTTAAATAAGTCCGAAGTTATTATACACAGGGAAAAACTTAAAGCACCCGTATGTTTTGTCATCAGCAATCAGTTGTCTGATATGAAAAATGTGTCAGTAAACATAACCATATGGTATTAGAGAATCATAATCATTTCATTCAGATAACGTTTTCACCATCCAGTTACTTCCTTAGTTTGCAAGAAAAATATGTTTAAATAGTTTTGATAATTTGAAAGTGAACTTAGAAACAGAAATGTAGATTTTGACCACTCAAACCCTGAGTTTATAATATACACAAAAACAATCGGTACCTTTAGTAAAATATAAGTACCATTACCACTCGAATCTAAATTTCTTAATTTCTGAGATTCATGGGTACAAAAATACAATGTATCGACTGTTAGTAAAACCAGTATTTTACTGTTAGGAAATATAACCCTAAATATGTTACTGCACTCTTTTATGTTGACTTTATTGGTCGCATTAAGGGGCATAAAAGAGTACGAAACACTATGTCAAAGAGTAATGTGTGTATCCAAAAACACCAAGTGAGTGCCACATTAAGAAGGGTCCATCCATCTCCATCAAGGCTTCCCATGGGCGTGGTTTCCCATGGGCGAGGCTTCCCATGGTCAAGGTTTCCCATAGGGTAAGATTCCCATGAGATTTACGTTAAAGTTCTAACACATTTGTTTTAGAGTAAGATATTCACTTTTAGAATTATGTTCTGCATGTAATAAACATTTATCATACAATGAATGGTGTTCTCGGCAGGATAAAGGCAACGGATATTTTCGGTATCCGTTGGGGTCATATACGGATAAAGATGCAAATTACAGAGGTCAAGTGACGGAACTTCTTTTGAAAATGACGTCACAAGCATTAACATTTCTAACGCCTGTTATAACCGTAACAGTAGTAATAGCGTAATAGCTTCATGTAAATAGACATACTTCAGTCTTCATTTCATATAGATCTACATTAATTTGAGAAATGACAAACCAAACATAGAGCAATGCATATTACGGAAACTATTATTATGATCAAGCAGTGCCAAAACATGTTCATCGCGAGTTGAAAACTACTACGGAGTAACACTTTATAAATACTCACAGGTAACAAAGGCAGTTTGAGTTACATATGCATTTATCGAACGTCAATCTTCACTGTTCTATAATGTGACTTTTGTAAAGGAGATTTTAGAATTCGCTGCCTAACATTCAGTTTAGCTCTCCGTGTGATGTGTGCGTCGCCATTTGCAACCGGGCGGAAGGGAAGCAACTCTCGCCCCTTCAATATGGACTCCCCTACACTCATGATTACACGAAAGGACGCGAGTTCGAATTCGCTGTCCTCACCTTAATTATTTTTCATTTGATAAACGTATTTTAAAACGTATTAAAACATTGAAAATTAAGATCATGCCAAAAATAACAATTACTTTCACTGAAAGCATAATTTAGGAGGCATTATTTTGTGTCATTTTACTGTGAGAATAGCACGCAGTTCATTTGCATATATCAATACGCGTATTTACAGTAAAGTTCAACTTTGAAATTAATGTTATCATGCTGTTTTGCACAAAATGAATGAAGAATGACATTGTATGATAAAGAAGTTATCATGCTCGTGTGTTTTGGGATGGTAAATATCCTGCATTAGGAATAAACACAATGTATTTAGCTCGCCAAGGCTCGCAAAATACAATGTTTATTCCTAATGCAGGATATTGACCATCCCAAAACACACCCTCATGATAACCTCTATTTACGTGAAAACCTTTTTTAATTTGAGCGTTGGGTGATATCAAGTACTAACCATAATTATAATGTTTTGCATTGGATATGACCAGAATTATAATCAATGGATGGAAGTATTTAGCGTTTCAGATTTTATTTTGAAATTATAGTGTAATGTAAAGAAATATCATAGTTTGATACAAACGTTTACGATTAGTTATTTAAATATTAATCACGTCCGTTAATGACTTGGTTAAAATCACTCACTTTAATCACATTGACGAATATTTATATTAAAGTATCCATGATCGGACAGCGTTTGTTATACATGTACTTATTGTATACTGTATTTCATGTTATACAGAATTTGACATGTCACTAAAATATATTTCTTTTTTATATTTATTATTCCTATATGCATGAATCCAGAATTGGACTATCATTCATTTGTGTGTATAATGTACATGCACGTTTTGAGTATATGAGTATATACGACGGTGCTGTCTGTCTGTTTATTTGTCTAAAGACGATTTTATGAATTTATGGACTGACCCTTCCCATAAGAAATACCAAATAGGGGTTGTCAGTCAACGGTATGTGTATGAATTAACACAATTGAATACACATGGATGTAAATAACACGCTTGTTATAAGCTAGTAAAGTAGATGTATGTTTGTACATATATATGTATCAAATAATCCCACAGTGTTTAAATGTAATTCAGCGTCGTGTACACGTATTTACACAATAAAGAACAACACGTTTTGTTTGTAATGAACATAAGAATATTTATCAGCATTACCTCCTATTATAACCCCTCCTTATATAACCTCTTATAATACCTCCACTATAACGAAAACACTGTAAACACGAATAACATTAATACATTAGTCTTTAAAAAGTTTGCCCTGAAATAGTTTTGAAAAAAAAATAGTTATAAGTATATTGTAATGTAAAACGTAATCTGATAAGCTCGGTATGCAAATATGATGAATATGCAAAAAAGGTCAAAGAATATTTACATGAACCACTTTCGCAAAATTCGTGAATATTCGTAAAAAAATATAATCTGATGTGGTGAAATATTTATATTTAAAGTAGGTCAAGATCATTGTAAATATGTTCTAAATCATACCATTTTAGTGCACTATTGACGAACAGAATACAGCGAGCAGCTTCAATGTCTTGTGTGTACAAAATGAATCGTGTGGCCTGATAAGAGACACTGAATTTATTATTTTTTTTAACAATGACAATTTAATTGAAGATTTGTTCCAAAATCATGCAAAACTTCAGTACCGATAGAAACCTTTTAGCAGTTCTTGATGGATGAACATAGCTTTTTTATGTACATTAAATGGTACGTCATTAACAAAGGAACCACCCTATCAGGCCAATAAATACCATTGAGTCTAAAAGATACAATTATTCAGCAAGCCGAATGAGCCAAGCAACTCAGCGTTACTTCCCTTGTTCTAGCTACGTCAGGAATTGGTTTATAAGATTTCTGAATTATTAGATAATTATGAACTACTTAAAATTTCCTCATGAACAGGGCATCATGTATATATTGTCGACATGTAAATTGCGTTTTCAAAATGTTTAATTAAGAACTATTTGCAGGCAATAAAAACAATATATCAACGACTTAGTGCCCTTCACCTTGGTACATTTTCAACGACTCGGCAGAAACCGGGTGAATTTGCCCATTTATAAATTCACCTTAAAACTTTTATTAAGGATTCAGCAATTTGCTGAATCCTTATTGTTATTGGCGTGTTTATTAAGGATTCAGCAATTTGCTGAATCCTTATTGTTATTGGCGTGTTTATTATTTTTATTATTTCACGAATTTTGTGAACAAGATTCAGCCAAAACAGCTGAAGCAAATGCAACAAAATTTTACATTCTGATAGCCCTTAGTTTGGAATAGACATGCGAAGCTTTTGGGCCTATTCGAATCAACCATTAGAGGTCCAGTTCGAATCCAAATGTCAATTTTTAACATGGGAAAAAAATTCAAAATGCACTTAGAGACTTAAAACTTTTTTTAAGCGATGCGCAATATCAATACGAGTAAAAAAGTAAATCATGGCGAATTCGCGAGTCACGTGGTTTAGCCGCTATATTGATTTTTTGCACTTTTGAAAATTTCCCGACCCCATGCACCTTTGACAATCTTCTCCTCTGAAGATACTTGCACCATGAAGGTGAAACTTATACATGTATGCAGCTAAGGCATTGTAGAATGCATGGTAAACTTTTCAAAAGCGAACTCCCAATAATCTGTGCACAGTGGACACTCAAAGTTGGTAGAATTTGAAAAAAGCACAAATTTCAAAGGGACATAACTCAAAAACCTACCCATCGAATTTCATGATTTTTTCAGGAGAGTAAATTATTAGAATGGTCATTGTAATTAAACAATGAAATCGCTCGCGAACAGTCATTCCTAGTCACAAATTGCTAAAAACTAAAAATGTACCGAAATTTCGCACTTTTGAGGGTGTGCGTCTTTGAAAATCTTCTTCTAAATCCTGGCAACACATACAGCTATGTATAATAGCTCATTTTAAAGATAAATGAATGGTTAACAAAGTTTCGAGCCAAAATTTTGAATTTCGTTCTAGAACTGGAATTATCTGCCCTTGAATATGGTCCTTTTTTAAATGTTCGTTTTTCGGCTCTATGTTCAAAGGGACATAACTCGGTCATATATAGACTGATGTCAGAATTCATTATTGCTATTTGTTTCCCGATATTTGCTCAACAATTCTATTTCAGATCATTATCATATAAAAGTTAATAGTTATGGAACAATTTGGACACTTTTGAAATCAACTGAAAATGTACTGAAATTTCGCGATTTTGAAGGTGTGAGTCTTCAAAAATCTTCTTCTCACTAACGGCAACACGTACAGATAAGTATGATAGCTCATATTAAAGCTGAATAAATGGTTAACAAAGTAACGAGCCAAATTTTTTAATTTTGTCCTAGAACTGGAATTATCTGCCCTTGAAAATGGTACTTTTTTAAAGGTCCGTTTTTTGGCTTCATGTTCAAAGGGACATTACTCTATAAAAAAGTAATCAATGTCAAGGTTATTCATTGCAATTTGTTTCCCGATATTTGCTTAACAATTCAACTTCAGATCATTATCATGTAAAAGTTGATAGTTACGTCACAATATGTGCTTTTCTCCAGGATTCCGAAAATATGCCATTTTGCTCATTGGAATGTGGGTCTCAATAATCCTACAGATATGCTAGAGACATGCAACTTTCTTTAACAGATGCGCAATAACAATAGAAGGATGACTTCATTCATGACATTTTATTTATTAACCGCTGAATCCTTTTATCGTCACTTGTGACTATATTTATTATTTTTATTATTTCAAGAATTTTGTGAACAAGATTCAGCCAAAACGGCTGAAGCAAATGCAACCAAATTTTACATGCTGATAGCCCTTAGTTTGGAATAGACATGCGAAGCTTTTGGGCCTATTCGAATCAACCATTAGAGGTCCAGTTCGAATCTAAGTGCCAATTTTTAACATGGGAACATTTTTTAAAATGCACTTAGAGACTTAAAACTTCTTTCAGAAGATGCGCAATGTCAATACGAGTAAAAAAGTAAATCATGGCGAATTCGTAGGTCACATGGTTTAGCCGCCATATTGTTTTTTTGCACTTTTGAAAATTTCCCGAAGCCATGCACCTTTGTCAATCTCGTTCTCTGAAGATATAAACACTAGAGAGCTGTTATTTGTACACAGTGTAGCTAAGGCGTTATATGTATTGCATATTCCATCACGGGTTCAGATTCGCAATACTTTTTTCACAGTCAATACTTGAAATCTGGCAATTTTGCAAAAAGTGCAAACTTCAAACCTCAATAGCTAAAAAACTAAATAAGATAATTTTAAAAAACCTTCACCAAAATGTGGGCACTAATATTCTCCATCGAACAGGCCTATAGGGATTTTCGGCCGTAATAATAGATTTTTTGCTATTCCCAAAAAACTGAAAATGTACTGAAATTTTGCGATTTTGAGGGTGTGCGTCTTTAAAAAATCTTCTCCTAAATCCTGGCAACACATACAGCTATGTATAATAGCTCATTTTAAAGATAAATGAATGGTTAACAAAGTTTCGAGCCAAAATTTTGAATTTCGTTCTAGAACTGGAATTATCTGCCCTTGAATATGGTCCTTTTTTAAATGTTCGTTTTTTGGCTCTATGTTCAAAGGGACATAACTCGGTCATATATAGACTGATGTCAGAATTTATTATTGCTATTTGTTTCCCGATATTTGCTCAACAATTCTATTTCAGATCATTATCATATAAAAGTTAATAGTTATGGAACAATTTGGACACTTTTGAAATCAACTGAAAATGTACTGAAATTTCGCGATTTTGAAGGTGTGAGTCTTCAAAAATCTTCTCCTCACTAACGGCAACACGTACAGACAAGTATGATAGCTCATATTAAAGCTGAATAATTGGTTAACAAAGTAACGAGCCAAATTTTAAAATTTTGTCCTAGAACTGGAATTATCTGCCCTTGAAAATGGTCCTTTTTTAAAGGTCCGTTTTTTGGCTTCATGTTCAAAGGGACATTACTCTATAAAAAAGTAATCAATGTCAAGGTTATTCATTGCAATTTGTTTCCCTATATTTGCTTAACAATTCAACTTCAGATCATTATCATGTAAAAGTTGATAGTTGCGTCACAATAGGTGCTTTTCTCCAGGAATCCGAAAATATGCCATTTTGCTCATTGGAATGTGGGTCTCAATAATCCTACAGATATGCTAGAGACATGCAACTTTCTTTAACAATAACAATAACAATAGAAGGATGGCTTCATTCATGACATTTTATTTATTAACCGCTGAATCCTTTTATCGTCACTTGTGACTATATTTTTAATTATGTTTGCTTCAAAGATTAAGAGGGATCATTACAGTCAACAGTGACCAGATCTCGTCAGTAGGCCATTGAAATTGTCTTTTTTTAATATTTGTGATTTTTAAGGTCTATAGTGACTTTTGACGAAAAGGCCGATACTACAGTTTGACCAGTTGGCTTGGAAGAATGAAATTACTCACATTACAGGAATCAATATTCACTTCATAAGTTGAAAACTAATTTTTTTGCTTTTTTACTGGGAAAATCGAATACCTTTTCCTTAGTATATACGTAGTTATTTACAGTTTATATAAACAGAGATTACATTTTTATTGAAAGCGGTGTAAGAAAGGGAAACAAAAACATTACAGACAAATAAGCGCAAGTTATTCAAATCTGTACATGCATGCATTTATGTTCCTTAAGCTTTATACTATTTATTCATCTACATTATTAAGTCATCCTTATAAATTATCTAGCTTTATCATTTTTATGTTTGAACTATTATGGTTTGTTTCTAGTACTGACAAGGAGAAAGGGTGACGAGTACAATGCCTTAACTATTGTTCCCATTTTCATCCTTAAATCAAACTTGTTAATACAAAAACATTAGAATCATCAAATAAGTGATTCAATTGTTTCCTTTTTAGAGAAGTCTATGATGATCCAATAATGCTAGGAATTCTAGTTCATAATAATACTATTTCATTTGACAGTTATATAAATTATAATCAGTCTAGGACATTCAACGTGTTGGTCATTTAGAAAGTACGTGTACGGTGTAAAAATAAGTAGAACTAAACTGTTGACAAAGGAATACAGAGTGACATGCCTCTTAACAAATATTCTAAACAATAATTATAATTCATGATCAAATTTTTTTTTATGAAACGTGAGTGATTTCTCTTTCGTAGCTTTGTTTATAAATACATTCACAAATGGATGACTTTAACATTAACATGTTACATTAGTAGTATTGGACAAGAGTACAGAGAGTTTTGCGAAAGTAATTCCTTTATTTGACGGATTGTGAATAATTTTGATGGCTGGTTTCCTTGCCCTGATATCAAGCTCCATTATGTGATAAAAATAATTATGTTTAAATCGTATAACACCTGGACGTCGAGATCGAAGAATGCCATTTTAGAATGATGCTTTGATAACGGTCTGCTATATTCACATATATAGAGAAAGTTCCTCAAAGCAAACCATGCAATTCTCTTGGAGCTTACATTGGACGATGCAGAATTGAAGCAATGTCTAACCGTATTATTAGTTCTTTGTGAGACATACTTTATGTGGCGTGAAATCTTCACATGTGGAATAAAGGATCCATTGAGGTGATATGGGGTCAGTAGTGTCAGGCACACATCTAGGAGCTGACGACCTGTTAATGTGTCTGCAACTTTGACCCCAGTTCCTGAATAAATAAATTGGTTTCTATATATATATATATATATATCAAGAATACAATCAATGATATTTGTTTCGATTCATCTTCATATGTAAAAGAGACCATTTTGTAAATAATTTTGCACATGCTCATCTGATTTATAGTGAATTATAATTGTGTTCTTGCTTTATCTATAAAAAGATGTTGTGTCACTTTAGTTAGAAAACATCACTTCCATTTTCGTAGCAACTGAAAAAAATCGTTTTCATTTATTCCTTCCCAGTCCTGGTAATGTGCAATCGTATGACAATAGGGGTAATTTAAAGGATAACAATTTATACTATGTTGTTGTAAAAGAACTTGTTCTTATGCTGTGTTTGAGACCTTATTATCATGGACTGTTTCAATAAGCTTGTTTCTTATTGCACATGCTCAGCGGTCAATCAATACTATTGACATATCCTATACTGTTCAGTCTGATGTTTAGTGTAAGTGTCTGGGTAAAAGAGACAAGGAGACGTTCGATCTCATTTTAATTAGATTGAGGACAAGAGAGTGTTATATAGGTAGTTCACAAATGAGAGCGATATTTCATCACTATTGTTGAGGTACACATGATCCAAAATGTAACAACGGTAACATTGATTTTTAGTCGTCATTGCATTTAGAAGTCCACCTCAGAGACGAAACATGACATCATGACACGGTTCATGACATTTCCTCACCATCACAAAAAGATATTTCCACCAGGAGATCGTATGGGAAATACAAGTCCGCATTGACGTGATGCATCTGTTTCTATGTTCAATCATACCCTATGACCACATTAACTAAATAACTAAAGTTCATTTACACCATATGTGTAATTGATGATGTTTATTTATGAAAATAACATTTAAACGGATCATATGCAGTTTTTAAAATAAGTTATAAGATACATTTATAAACTGATGACTATCTACTTAACTTTTCAGAACAGCCCAATCCTACACATGCAATGAATCTAAGACAATATGCTTTTTTGTCTGCACGTCTTCAATTACTCACTCACAAAAGATAATGTGTCTGCACTGTCGGATTGATTTTACATACCACCAGCCATGCGGAATATTAATGGTTGTCTTTCAGACAGATTATCTCTTTTAACCAAACTATTGGTCGATAAGGATAAGACATTATATTCACTTCAAATAGAAAGAGATTTGCCGACTCTCTGTCTTTATTCACTTCTTTCCTAAAGCCAATCCTTGTTTTTTATGGAGCCAGAATACCCATTTCGGAGCATTCCTCATACTGTTCTCTCTCCCTCTTTGGACTGTTTGCTTATTAGTTCTATGATTGTTTCTACACCTGAAACAAGGCCTGAATAAAGAAGCTACTTGTATTGAAGTGAAATATTGCATGACAACATTTCATATATTGGTAGTTTCCATTGTGTCACCGAATGTTGCTCGAATACAGTTCTAACTATTAACATTTAATGAGCAATTTCGCCGTTCTCTTGTTTTTATGCGGAATTGAAATGTTATTAGCTACCAGAACTTGATTGTGAATATATGGACATGAGACTGGATATTTTAAGTACTAACTTTGAGAGAAATATTTTGCATTCATGTCATTAATATGATTATATTTAGTATAGATAATTATAAAGTCATCCATTTAAAAGCACATCTTCGAAATGCGGATCATCTAGAAGAACGAGACGAGCCGACAGAGAATCATCCTCTCTCCCATATGCGATTCACTCATAACCTGTTCGTTCTGTAAACAATATATAAAGACAAATTTCTACTGTGTCAAAGTCAAGTCAAGTCAAAAGTGTTTATTGTATTCAAGGCCTCCGGCCCACATACAAAATCTACATATACAAATGATAGATATAATACAAATGTTATAGAAATACAAGCGATAGAGAACACCACTTGAACAACATGACAAGCAATTCTAAAAAAGTTATTTTTGCTTCAGGACGAGTTTCCATCATTTAATAGTTCAGTTCTTAGTTTCATACTATGTTTAATAAACAGTGACAAGTTAAGAATTATATTTTCATTTTGAGTAGACATTAATGATATAAAAGCGAGAGCAGGTGGTTTTGACAAATAAAAATCAGGAATGTATTTTCTTCTATAAACGGAGTAAAATGGACAAACAAGCATGAAATGAGTTTCGTTTTCAACTACTGATTTACATAATGGACACATTCTTCTACTCCTTTCAATGTACATTTTTCTGCCTTTATTTATCATTAAATCTAATAAACCAAGTCTAAATTTGATGAAACTGTTTCTTAAATCATTAGAATATAAAATAGATAAATATTTTTCTGGTTGAAGTAAACTTTTAAATGTCCTGTAACTATCATACCTTGAGCTATCATAGAGGATGGAATGCCAGTCTTGATAAAACATGTTAATAGCTTGGTTTTTAAAGTTATATAAAAATAGATTAATATTTCCAATTGTTTGGTTCATCCAAACAAAGCCATAACCATGAGAGAACAAAAGGTTTCTTACATGGGATGCCCAAGTGGTTTTACCAATATCATCTAAATGCAAAATCATGTTATAAGCTAGCTTTGGAATTCTATGTTCATGCATACCAATAATTTTTATCCAATATTTTAGGCATTTTACCTGAGAATTTATATATAACGGGTGTCTTCCACATTCGCCGTAAACCATGCAGTTTGGTGTTGATAATCCAACGGATAAATATCTTTTACATGCCAATAGATGAAGTTTTTCTAGGCAGTCAAATTTTTGGAATCCCCAAATATCAGATCCATAAAAATACGTCCTCTTTCCCTCTTAGGAGGATTACTAAAATGTTACTGTAATGTAAATAATAAATTTTACTTTGTAGTGACGTAAGTAAATAATTAAATAATTCATTCACAAGCCTTTAAAACAATATCAAGGTGACCAATTTTAGAGAAGTTTGTCTTAATATACTCATATCAGACCAAATTGTGTATCAAGGTATCTGTACGCAATTTAATATAGCAGCTTTATTTAAACGTTCTAAGCCACCTTATTTCTTATCGACTCTTGTATTTGTGCCACTGATGATTTTGGATAGTATAAAAAGGGCAACAAAAGGGAGAGCATATCCCCCGTATCCTAAGTACATTCTTGTAACTTCAGTTCATAACTGATCATTAATGACTTTGCTATGTAAAAGCGACATATTCAAATTACAATCTTTCAAATAACAGTTCAGTAAAATGTCAATTCAAGTTGAGTTGAAAACCAGGAGAAAACAGAACTCATTATCTTTGAACCCAAAAACACCAATACCTCTAATCAACTTCGCGACATTAACGTCGGCGGTAACACAATACCAGCTGCCCATGAAATGAGGAATCTTGGTGTCTTCTTTGACAGTGGATTCACGATGGAAAAGCAAACTAATGCTTTTGCAAATCTTGCCTGTATCAAATCAAAAATATAGGACTAATCAGGAATTATATCAGTGATAATACCTGTAGGAAGCTGTTTCTGTCTCTTGTAGTTTCCCGTCTGGATTATGGGAATGCCTTACTAAATGGGCTACCAAAATATCTTCTGGGCAGACTGCAACTTTGGGAAACAGAGCTGCTCGCCTGTCAACTCGTTCTCGCAAAGGTGAACATATCACTCCGATTCTGGAAAACCTGCACTGGCTTCCCGTACATGTTCGAAGAGAGCACAAAATGTAAACCTACACTTTCAAGGCCCTACATGGAAATGCTCCACCATACTTGCAAGAGCTGATACATCGATATCATCCAGCACGATCGCTACGGTCTGAGACTGAATGTCTGATTACAGTCCCCAGAACGAGAACATCCCGTTACGGCAACAGATGTTTCAACAAAGCTGCAGCAGATCTGTGGAATAAACTGCCATCCCAGATAAGAAACATTGACTCATATGGAACCTTCAAAAAGGCTGTTAAGACGCATCTGTTCAAGCTAGCCTATTCGACATAGACTCATCACTATATTTGTGTGAAGCGCCTTAGAGCGATACATATCAAATAAGGCGCTGTATAAATGTGTATATAATAGTAAAATATATAATAATAACAGTTTCTACAATGTTATTAAAGCAAACTTGGTGTATGAAAGCGCATTGCTGACAGTAGCAATATTCAATCGTTTTCTTAAATAGAAATTTCTTAAATAACAAAATGTGGTGTGCATATATAGTGAAGTTTCAATAAACATATATCACTTAAATTTATACAAACCTAGTTGTATTTTAAAATATATGTTGGTATTAAAACATTCACCATCTGATATAAAAGTTGGTATTGTTTTACATCAATTTATTATTCTTTAAAATACATTGTTGTACACTTCACAAATATTTTTAGAATTCATTCTTTTCACTGATTCACATTTAATACACACATGTTATCCTCCAAGAGTAACACTGTAACGTGGTACTTTTAAATTGTCACACTGTTTTCATGAGTAATGTCAATAAATGATTAAAATGATGATCAGCATGATAAAAGCAATGCCTGAAACCTCACCAGTATGCCATAATGCATTTAGACAGGAAATTATATGCCTTAACTGAGTCAGTACAGGGCCAGTACCGGGCCAGTACCGTACTTCAGTACCGTACTGCCAGGACTGGGATATTACCATTTTACCTTAACTGGGCCAATTCAGTTAAAACGGTTCTGGGACAATACTGGTTTTTCCCGTTAGCCAGTATACCTTTATCAACTTCACCAGCCAGTACCAAGCCAGTGCTAGCCCAGTACAGTCATGTTTGCTGGGTTGCTTGTTGTCCATTTTCCCTCTGTTAATTTTTCCCAATGTTTACATCTTCTCAACAACCAATTGAGAGCATAAATTATGTGTAAAGCTTCCGTGAGTGATTTGGATTAACATTTGTTAATGTGATGACCCTACGTCGATCCTTAACTAATAATTATTGTTACACGCATTACTATTTAAAAATAAATTGTTCTTACATGTTTATATTTTAACATAGAAATACATCCCTTCAAATAATACCTGTTCCAGCCCTAAATAAGAAAACAATACGATCGTTAGACAGTATTTTGATTCCTGGGATGTTTATATTGGCAACAACGCAATTGCCTTTATGTTTGCACCTCTTCCCAGACATGCGACTAAACAAATGAAAGAATGTCTGCAGTATAGTGTATCTGCATACCACCTGCAATAACAATGCTATCAATGACACAAATACAATCGTTACACACTGATATCCTCATTTACATGTATACGCATTATTTGCAAGCAACGTTAAGTGTATACATGGCACATGTATTTTTGTTTTTCATTATCTTTACACGGTTATATAAACTGATCAGATCTGTAAGAGGACATGTATTTAATATTTGTCCACGCCGCTACTACCCAATAGCGGCAAACAATAACTTACTGTTTGTCCCTATATATATATATATATATATATATATATATATATATATATATATATATATATATATATATATATATATGTAACAAATGCAGGGGCAAACGATGGTCAGTGTCCTTGAACAATTAAATAAATAAACAATAATATACATGTTAACGCCTAATATCCAGTGCAAGCACTGCTCACTGGCGGTACATTATTACCCTGAAGGAACTGCACTTTCGGTGCCGCTACTAAGCGCTCCGCGCGACCATATAGGTCCGTACCTCCCGTGTTCAGGTACCCATTTTAACAGCTTGGTGGACTGAGTGCAATGTGGACGAAGTGCCTTGCCCAGGGCCACAACACAGTATAAGACCCAGGCCACAAATGTTGGTGTCTCCACCGGGATTCGAACCCGGGCCGTTGGCGTGAGAGGCAAGCATGCTAACCACTACACCACTGTGCTAATCTTTCAAATCTTCGTTGTAATTCAAATCCATATGAAATCATTTTTGAGCCTTTATAATCTTCACATTCACAACATAACAAGTTATAACTAAAAATAATAACCATGGTCATAAAGGTTGTCAATCCTTCACGACTACACCACAGGCATATCGTGAAATGACATATGTCGAAAGGTGACAGAGACCAGTTACAGGCTCTCCATGCAAATCGTACGGTTTGCTATACATTGTATAAAAAGGGTGATTGTAGGAAACGTCTACAGATGACATTCCTCATTATCAATAAAACATCTAAACGTGAACATTTGAAAAGCAATGCCTGAAACCTCACCAGTATGCCATAATGCATTTAGACAGGAAATTATATGCCTTAACTGAGTCAGTACAGGGCCAGTACCGGGCCAGTACCGTACTTCAGTACCGTACTGCCAGGACTGGGATATTACCATTTTACCTTAACTGGGCCAATTCAGTTAAAACGGTTCTGGGACAATACTGGTTTTTCCCGTTAGCCAGTATACCTTTATCAACTTCACCAGCCAGTACCAAGCCAGTGCTAGCCCAGTACAGTCATGTTTGCTGGGTTGCTTGTTGTCCATTTTCCCTCTGTTAATTTTTCCCAATGTTTACATCTTCTCAACAACCAATTGAGAGCATAAATTATGTGTAAAGCTTCCGTGAGTGATTTGGATTAACATTTGTTAATGTGATGACCCTACGTCGATCCTTAACTAATAATTATTGTTACACACATTACTATTTAAAAATAAATTGTTCTTACATGTTTATATTTTAACATAGAAATACATCCCTTCAAATAATACCTGTTCCAGCCCTAAATAAGAAAACAATACGATCGTTAGACAGTATTTTGATTCCTGGGATGTTTATATTGGCAACAACGCAATTGCCTTTATGTTTGCACCTCTTCCCAGACATGCGACTAAACAAATGAAAGAATGTCTGCAGTATAGTGTATCTGCATACCACCTGCAATAACAATGCTATCAATGACACAAATACAATCGTTACACACTGATATCCTCATTTACACGTATACGCATTATTTGCAAGCAACGTTAAGTGTATACATGGCACATGTATTTTTGTTTTTCATTATCTTTACACGGTTATATAAACTGATCAGATCTGTAAGAGGACATGTATTTAATATTTGTCCACGCCGCTACTACCCAATAGCGGCAAACAATAACTTACTGTTTGTCCCTATATATATATATATATATATATATATATATATATATATATATATATGTAACAAATGCAGGGGCAAACGATGGTCAGTGTCCTTGAACAATTAAATAAATAAACAATAATATACATGTTAACGCCTAATATCCAGTGCAAGCACTGCTCACTGGCGGTACATTATTACCCTGAAGGAACTACACTTTCGGTGCCGCTACTAAGCGCTCCGCGCGACCATATAGGTCCGTACCTCCCGTGTTCAGGTACCCATTTTAACAGCTTGGTGGACTGAGTGCAATGTGGACGAAGTGCCTTGCCCAGGGCCACAACACAGTATAAGACCCAGGCCACAAATGTTGGTGTCTCCACCGGGATTCGAACCCGGGCCGTTGGCGTGAGAGGCAAGCATGCTAACCACTACACCACTGTGCTAATCTTTCAAATCTTCGTTGTAATTCAAATCCATATGAAATCATTTTTGAGCCTTTATAATCTTCACATTCACAACATAACAAGTTATAACTAAAAATAATAACCATGGTCATAACGGTTGTCAATCCTTCACGACTACACCACAGGCATATCGTGAAATGACATATGTCGAAAGGTGACAGAGACCAGTTACAGGCTCTCCATGCAAATCGTACGGTTTGCTATACATTGTATAAAAAGGGTGATTGTAGGAAACGTCTACAGATGACATTCCTCATTATCAATAAAACATCTAAACGTGAACATTTGAAAAGCAATGCCTGAAACCTCACCAGTAGAAAGGCGGAATCAGATATTCGGAATGACTCTGACGGGCGTCACAAATGGCAATATTCCTCACAAATTTAGTGTAAGTGAGAGGACTGTCCAGAGAGTAAAACTACACAGAACTAACCGCAAAGTCAATCCAAAACTTATTTCATGACGTCCTCGTCTGAAAAATGCCAGAGATAACCGTAGGCTATAGCACCATGTCTAATGATAGTCCTACATGACAAGTCGTTATTGGCCGCCGAGTCATTCACAGATTTTCTCATGGAAGAATAAATACAATGCTACTGCAATATGGCTACCATGAAGGAAGAATGAGTATTGCACCCATATCCATGTTCATGTTTAAACATATGTGTACGTCCTCAGTGGGATGTACAACTACAATAGGGTACAACAATGATGTCACATCATTTCACGTCTTTTGCACTTTCATAAAGTTGTTGCACGGTAGTTCAGTTCAATAAGTGCCTGTTGCAAGCAGGCTTTGACCACCATGGATGGTCCAAGGGCTTTACAAACTTACTTTGTTACCCTATAATGCCACTTTCTCAACCATTCGTCTTTTAGATGACCATAATGACCAGAATGTCAAACCTCATTTATTTGCAATAAAATAGAATAATGCACTTTGTAATTTATAACATTCTAATAAATATCGCGCGAAGCCGGGACAATGAGTAGAACAGAAACAACTCAATTTTGACAATATATATATATATATATATATATATATATATATATATATATATATATATATATATATATATATATATATATATATATATATACACACACACAGCTTCAAAACTGCAGATACATGTTTATTAAACTTCAAATAGTCTAAAAAAAGGTTTATGTTCAATGTACACCCTTTCCTTGAAAATACATTTTCAAAATGAGGTAGCATTTACAATATACCTTTACACAACATTGCTGTGAATGATAGATTATTATATATTCTTTCTAATGCTGATATTTTTTAATTGACATTGGTCTAAGTTGAACACAAATATATGTCTATTTGATCAGTCTGAGGTACCATTTTTACATGTTGTTTAAAGTGTGCATTAAATACGTTATTTTAAGCAATTGAATATCATTCGTTAGTTACATATTAAATGAAACACGGGAATCTATGGACCTATACAGTCGCGGAGCGCTTAATAGGCGGCACCGAAATTACGATTCCTTTAGAGTTATAATTGTGTAGCGCCTTGAGCATGCATTGAGCATGGATGTGTGCGCATTATAAATATACTATTGTTATTATTATTATTCTTTATGAGTTAAATTGTCCATACATTTGAAGTTTTACTTAAAGTTGAAAATTGTCAATATCAATCAATCAGTCTTGTATAAATCAATTACGTCAATACTATTTGACCTAAATAAATACTTTGAAACTTACTGAAAAGTTACATCTGTTACGTGTGTATTATTGTTTCCACACATATCGACACAACTACTTCACGATGGTTGTCCAAATCATACAGTTCTCCTAATCCAAAGATTGTCACCATAATAAATAAACTCGTTGCAAGCCTTAGTTTAAAAAGTCAATTAATCGTTTGCTTCTTTTACATTTATAGCCGATTGGGTCGTGTATTCTTTTCACATAGATCAGGTTTCACAGACATATCAATGCTCAATCAAAGCTAGCTAGCAAAGTCAAGCTATTATAAGTCAAGTCAATCGCTTTACGTCAAGGGCCATGACATATGCGTATCACTGGTGATTATAACAAAACATGTGTTAAGTTTCAAAACAATTGATCAACAAATGTTGATTTCAGAACATATGTACTGTGAGAGTGAAATCGTGCTTTAAGCTAGGGCCTTGAATCTATAAACATATTTATCTGATTGGTCCCGGAAAAGCAAAATTATATCTATAGTTTCAAAGCAAATGATCAAAAACTGTGGGAGGATTTGATTTCAGAACACAGGTACTCGTTTCGGGACGGACAGATAGACAAACGGGTCACGCCATGACATAAACCCCATTGGATTTCACCCTGGGATCAAAAAGCGTATACTACCAGGGATTATGTGTTGACATTTTTATTGAAGACTTTGCTGTGCGGTATTTGATTGCTTTAAGTATTGCCAGGAGCTAGAGTCGACCACTTCCGCGAGCCAGTAGCGCTTTTAACAACGGTTGTGTTTGTCAAGTGTCTGCGAAATTATGACATCTTTGCAATTGTAAACGTGAATATGTTAATACGTGTGCATTGAATGTCCACTGTCTGTAGCTCAGGATACAGCTTCGTTCCTTGTGTATATGAGACAAAAGTGGAAATATGATTATATCAAATGACTTGTTCAGTTACGGAAGTTGCTAATGAATTGATCGGAACTTAATGTGTCTTTATCGCTGTAAGTGCTTGGAGTTGGCAATTTATTTTAAAATAAACTATAATTCCAAACGATGTAAGTGACGTATTTCGCAATGGTAATTTGCTTTTACAATTTTAATGAGTGGCACAAATCAATATTTCTAAACGACCACTCAATTCGAGAGCCCGGATAACAATTTAATGAGCTCAACCAACACAAAATTGCTGGCTTCCGTCATGAAACCAGGTCAGATATAATCCTCCTCTATGTTTAAGCGCCGCTTGCAATTCGGAATTTATTCATAAACACAGAAAATGAATATAACTTTCCTAAAGATGGTCAAATCTTTAGTATACGAAATATGAGAGAGTATCATATAAAACAAATGCAAATGGTTTTTGAATTGAGTATTCACTTAAAAAAAGGGCTCCATATGAACTCCTTATGATTTATTCAAGACATTAGTGAGCCCATTTGAAAACAAATTGGGAGTTACTGATGTTCAGAGCTCACGCAGTTATAGAACCTTTCTGATCAGTATTTCTTTAGCCATCCCATGATGTATTTTATTATTGATATTTGAAAGTATTATTTTAAGAGCTCTCGAAATTAACCAATATTACGTGATCATACTGACCTTTGAATATCCTCCTGAAAGAGCCGACCCTCATAGTGAAAGCGTGCCTGTGCACTATTTGGTTTCTCTGAGTATGGCCAGGGGCTGTGTTTGAAGGTTTCCTCGACTGAGTAGTTTTGAATAACTTCATAGAACAGTTCTGTTTGAAAACTACTTGCACAATATTGACATCCTTGAAACTGCAGATGTAGACGTATAAGGTCGTGTGTATTTAGTGCTAACCTCAAATAATTCGATTCAAATATGTCTATTTATAAATTGTCAGTATCAGTTTTCCTTTACAATGTTCTCATGAACACAATTGATACATTACTTGTAGTAACCTCTGATTGACAATAAATATGTTAACCCTTGACTATTCTTGACTTTGTGTGGTTTGTGGGATTTTTCTTGAACAGAATTTAAATGACTTGAATCAATGTAACCAGAGGCCATGTAACTGACTGAGTAGCAAATTAGTAAAAGTAGAAAAGAAGTAATGAAATAAAAAGAATAAATTTTTTTTCAAAAGAAGACTTTTAATCTGTGAGTTGGTTCAACCTGGAAAACATCATCGAAAAATTCGCCGGCTCAGTCACAGGGGCATTACAGGTTGTTTTAAATGTGTTTTTGGCAATTGAACATATTCTTTACTTTGAAATCGAGTAAGCATATACATTATATCCTCATTAAAGTATCATACTCGCGTTAAGACGAATGCACAATTCGGCAGAAATCGAGTCACTGTGTTATGCTCCCTGTATATGTGGTACATGTATGAGATACAATGCGCAACCTTCAAAAATATAATCAGTTTCAAAAGAGGTGACGCGAGTCGTAGATGCCATGTCATGCTATTCCTACTTTACATGTATCTGGGTTAATGTGTTGTCCCAGCGATCATACATTATTCATATGAGTGGTAGACAATACTATCTTCCTCATAGATGAACTAATTAACTGATCAGATGGACTAATTAACTGATCGGACAAGTTCATAATTAATACTTGACAGACTGATATAATTCATATCATACTTCGTCAAGTTAAATGCTGAATACAACTAACAGGGGTCTGTCACACTTCAGCGTATAATAAGTGCGTGTGAGTTACGCATAAAATATAGTGTATATATTGTAACCGACTTGTTCAAAATTAAAGTTATATTTTTAGTACTTCTACTTACTTGTTTCGCACATGAAGAGATCAGTTTGCGACCACAGCATATGAGATCCGTACGGGATGCGTGTGAGATGCGTATGAAATGCGTATTTGATGCATATGATATGCGGATGAGATGCGGATGAGATGAACATGATATTCGTGTCACTATTTTGCTGTACCAGATGACTCACATTTTCGACTTCTTCTCAAGAACCGCTACACTCACCAAACTGATATTTTGCGGAGAGATTGTATGCACCTAGGGGATCATAGTTTGTGCATTTCCTTTCGGATACCAGTTGACATAGGAACTTACATTTTAAGAATAGCATCTTTGTTGGATGGAGATATTAGTTTGTTCATTTATGAGCGTGTCAGAGGATCCACTCTAAAAGCTTTAAACGACTTCTCCCCAAGACTCAGTAATGTTAGAAAACTCTAATTTTGAGAATATGTTCTTTGACGGAGAGTTAATAGTTCATTAGGTAAACATTCACTACAAATCCACTCATGAATATTCCTTTGCACGTGGCGGTTTATATATCTAGACAATAGTTATTACAATTAGTAATATTATTATTGCCCAAGGGTAAGGATGTAAGTAATACAAATCACAAAAGGTAAACTTTGTTTCTTTCCTTTAAGATAAATGCACTTCTAGTAAACTTCAACATACTTTGCTATACTTAAAGTAGTAGAACATAACTGAAATATTGTTTATGTATATCTAAATATTTTGGACAGATCAAGATAACATGGTATTCATATTTTATTTGTTATTACAAAAGGGACATAATCTATCAACAAAAAAGGTATATTTTCCTCTGCTAAGAGTTTTTGATATGATTTTGTAAATTCTCTCACAAAAGCATCACTATCAGTAACATGAGCGAACCAAATATATCCAAAACCAAACTTGAAGAACTTATCTCTCAATCAAGTTTTCAATTCCAGGGTTCTCAACTGAAGCATTCAATAATGCATTGTATGTCAAAATTATATATCCATCCAATGAACCTTTCAAAATGTTAAGCCATTATTTATTAACTGTGACAAGCCTATTAACTTTTAAGTGAATTGTACCCAATTCGCCATATCATAATGCTGTTGGAGTTGACATATTAACACAGAGCGTACTTGGACCAAATAAAGCATGCATGCTGAACGACCTCCAAACGAATGTCAACATACGAGTATACGCAGTATAACCATATTCCTTGAAATCAGCCAGCGCATTGTCCTTCTGTGGAACGTACATGTAGGACAAGAATACACATCGCGCTTACATATCTTACATGCCAGACAACAGATCAAAACATACGAAAATGTCATCGATGTTTTTATTCAATATCAGATGTGAGTCCAGAGCTGATTTTCCTTAATCATTCATTTGTGTGCCGTTATATATCCGTGAACTCAATAATATATTGCCTAATTTTCAAAATAGGTTTCAAAGACAACATGGACACAATTCTCAGATTTCAGAAGGTATGCAAGGTATTCAAACAATTTACTTAATTCAATTGCCAAGGTTAAAAAAAGATCCATTGGCTCTACAGGTCATCAGGCTGTGTAAGATTTATATCAGGCCTTGCATGTGAAATAAGAGGTTTATAACATAAATGTAATGACTCATCACGAAACATTAAATTCCGGTGCTTTTTACGCTCCTACAAAGCCTGATGACCTATAGGAAAACACGGCAAATAACAGAAACCCTGGACCAATATGAGTCTGAGCAAATTTGGTGAAAGTCTGAAGCTGTCGCATAACAACTTCGACCCATGATATCTGTTCACCAATCCTGTTTATAATTATTACTTCAATATAAATGAGTTGTTTAGTGTTGTGCAAATAGAAAGAAAAGAGGTTAATTAATAAAATTGTCATTAATTAAGTATTTCCGTAGTGGCCGAGTTACAGGTCCTTAGTCAGTTGTATTGGCCCTCGACTTCGTTTGGGCCAATACAACGGACCTCGGACCTGTAACTAGGCCACTACGGAAATACTTAATTAATAACATGATATTATCATCAGCAAATGGTGTTTGATTAGAAGACAATGTGTCAGTAAACGTAACTGTATGGCATTAGCGAATCATAATCTAAGAAGAAATGTTCATCCAGATAATGTTTTGCTTCTTTTGGATACTTGCAATACTTGTAAGTGCTTGAAGTTGGCAATTATTCTTTTTTTTATTAAAAACGAATGTAAGGGGTCTGTTTTGCTTTTGGCAATGTTTATGAATCACGTCATGAAACCAGTTCAGACATAATGCACTTTGTCTATGGTAATGCAATTCAACATTTATTCATGAACAAATAAAGTTAATATAATTTTTTTTTAAACTGGTCAAATCAATCGTTCTCACAGGATTGAGATGTGGATGAATAAAATGCAGAGTTGATGCATTCACAAGAACGGTATATAATGTGAAAACAATGACTGATTGAACATACAGCAACAGAGTACTCCAATTCTTGTGAAGGTAAAACTGTTCATTTGAAGTTGGATATTTCTAAATACTCTCACCACTATGTTCTGTTTAAGTAGCTAGACTAGCTAAACGTCGTCTTGAAATGTAGTGGTCATGCATAATGACTTTAACCATATTTACACTTCTTGCCCAGGAGTGATTTCAAAGTGATTGTTAAATACTATATGCAAATATGTATCCTGTAGCTGGAACGAAACAAAAACAAGAGCCATCAGGAGAGATGGTTTATTTCCCCGGCCCCACATAACTTGAATAATCAGTTTTAGCAGTGTATAATGAAAAACTAGAAGGTGTTTTTGGTCATAAAAACAGATACCTCCTCCTTCCCCCCAATTCACTTCAAATCATTACCTTTGCAAAATGTTGCCATGGTAACAGACAAAAATAACGTTGAAAATGTTAAAATGCCCAAAAAGCACATCTACATGATATGAGGAGGAAGAATACACAATTTGGTGAGGATTGGTCGAACAGTTTTTAAAATCACCTTCGAAAAGAAAATCTACCCTTCCAATAAACAACCTAACCCTAACCCTATTGTCTCAAGCATTAGAAACGAAAACACGTTAAGGTAAGACTGTATATAACACTCACTGAACAGGTGAAAAATCGTTTCTTGTTCAGGATACAAACACTGCACACATACTGTTATACCTAGATGTAAAAGAGTTTAAATCAATACACATCTGCGGTCGTTACATGGGTTACTCTATATTGGAAGTCTATGTTGGACCATCGTCATTTCCTGTCTTGAGCTGTTCATATACATAGAACATATAAATATAAATATATGTTTCATATAAACGTTTGTTTTATCAGTTTATTTGGGATTGTGTCAGTCCACCTTTAAGTTGTGATATAATTCGACTTTAGGATAAGAAATACAAATGAGTTTCTTGTAAAACTATTTTTATCAGAGGCATATTCTTTTTTAACTGATGTTTTACTTGAAAAAAAAGGTCTATATGAAAATTGGATTCCAGTTATGAATTATTCAAGACATTAGTGATCGCAGTTGAAAGCAAATTGAAGATACTGATGTTTAGAGCTCACGCAGTTAAAGAAGTATTTTTTCAGTATTTCTTTACCCATCCCATGATGTATTCCATTGATATTTGAAATTACGCTTTTAAGAGCTTTACAGATAAACCGACATTAGGTCGAATGAATATCCAACTGCAAGAGCAGAGTCTTATATTGAAAGCGTGCCTGTGCACTATTTGGTTTCTCTGAGTATTGCCAGGGGCTGTGTTTGAAAGGTTTCCTTGACTGAGTAGCTTTGAATAACTTCATAGAGCAGTTCTGTTTGATAATTGTCTGCACAATTTTGACATCTTTACAACTGCAGATGTAAACATATTAGGAAGCGTGTATTTAGTGCTAACCTCAACGAATTGATTCAATTAGGTCTAATTATAAATTGTCAATATCTGCTTCCTTTTACAATGTTTTCATGAAGATGATTGGTACATTACTTGTAAATACCTTTGATTGACAATAAATATTTTAACCCTTATTACTATTCTTATGTTTTAAGATACCTTTATAAAAATGATGCAAAGATAGCTTAGTGTGGTATGTGGAGTTTTTGTCATGACGAAAATTGAGTAGCAAATATTTGTATATCCATTCTGAAATCAAATTTACAAAATGATAATAGTGTTTTAGTTGAATCTTTTTAAAGAAAACCTGCCATCTGTGAGTTGGTTCAAATTTGAGAATATCATCACCAAATTAGCCAGTCACACATAATAGTTCAGTCGGAGAGGCATTACAAATGACTTAAAAGAATGTTTATGATAAGGTTGTTTTAAATGTCTGTAGATAGCTGAACATCTACATGTATATTAATCATCTTCACTTTGGGATCGAATAAGCGTTTACAATATATCTTCATTACATGTTAAACTCGTCTAAAGGAGAAATTTGCACAATTCTGCAGAAAGTGAGACTATCTGTAATGATTGCTTTATATGTGGTACATGTATGAGCCACAATTAGGCCTCTTAAAAGCTAACGAGTTTAAGGTGAAAGATACGCATCAAGGTGACGAGAGTCGTTGATGCCATGTCATGATATTCATATTATATCTGGGTTAATGTGTTGTCCCACCGATCATACATTATTCATATGATTGCTAGACGATAATGTATTTCTGATGGATGGACTAATTAACTGATCGCTCAGGTTTAATACTTGACAGACTCATATAATTAATATCATACTTCGTCAAGTTATATGCTGAATACACGGTAGTGTAAACTCTGTTGACACCAGTAAAATATAAACGATAGGTAATTGATTAAGTGTTTGAAAAATATCACAATTAATATATGTGATTCCATATTTGGCCGGTACAATTTATAATATTTCTATTCCGAAACAGATAGAACTCAACTCCTAAAACAATGAATCAATTCAAATTCGTCGATTAACTGCCTTTCAAAAATGGTTTTCGTTAAGAGAAATAATATGGAAGAATAAGAAGTCAGCATAGTTGATATTCGAATATCTGAATAGGTATCTTTAACTGTTGCTTGAAATACTAGTTATACAAACAATCAAAAACAATGCAACAACGATAACTGATGACTTTACCGGTAGGTTAATAGGACGTTGTACTATTCAGATAGCAAACCAGTAAAACAGCGTGAATAATGGGTTTGTCTTAATAATGAGGTACGCCCTTCTGCATTGTGCCAGTTGCTCGCATATATCACATTCTGTCTAAGGAGAAGGGTGTTAACGAAACAAGAAATGCCTTAAAAAGTCATCATTGGGGGCATCATGATTAGGCTAGACCATATAATGAAAAGGATGTCACCTAAATAAGTAGCCTAGTATATGGGCAGGATGAGCACTGCAATGTTATCATTATAGGGATGAAAGCTTCGATTTTTAAATGATGAAACAATTATTTATTTTCATTTAAATGTTTATAATAAAATACATTGTACGCCGTTTATTAGTCAGAGTGGTGTGATGTACAGACACCCACGAGCAATAATACATGCACGCTCTAACATTGTAGTGGTGATCAGCAGATCTGTATTGTGTCCAATCAGTAAATCAACCGGTAGAAGCGGTTTTCCAAAACTTATTGACTCGAATCACTCTCAGATACCATCATTAATTATATTTTATGAATTATTTGATGTTACATCTAAAACAATTATGTATGCTTTTTTTGTATATCTGGCCATTGTATGTGACTGGCACTCCTATGCTATCCGCTTTGTATGATGTATGAGTACACAATTGGTTTAATATTTTCAATGTTAGTGTCTGTACAGACAGGCACGTGGTACGTTTAGGGGCATAATGTTTAGTAATTAAGTGAACATCTTCGTTTCAAATATGGAAAGACGTATTAATAATCTTCCCACTATAAGTTTGAATCTTTGACACATCCATGCTGCAGAACAGTTCTAGTTCACTCCTTTACGATGTCTAAGCTAGTTATGGCGATTTTAAACTGACAATGTATTTAAAAATGATCTACATAAATATGAGTAGCTAAAACATAAACCATTTAATGTTCAGTTCAGTTGATTTCAGCAGCCATGATGTAACTCTGCTTAAATTTCTTTTGGACGGTATTGCATGAACAAAGTTCTTATTGGCTTAGTATGGAGTGTTTAATGAGTGGAACAATATTTGTTTATGACGTCCTTTTTGTTCTTTGTCCTTGGAAAAAGAACATTCATGTTTCTACTTCATTCATTGTGGGAATGACAATTTAAAGTAACCAACATACTTCTTACAGATCTTACATGGGGATCTGTGATTATTTAAGAAATTCAAAATAAGCATGGTCGCTTCTGTCTCGTCTGTTCCACATGAAATTGGAAAAACAATTACACACTACGGTGTTTGAAGTGCTCCTTCTTTCAACATTTGCCCTATGTTTGATATTGATTCTAGAAAAAGGTCCATGAAAGTAAATATCATTATCACCTAAAGTTTAAAAGATCATATATTTTCAAACGGTACTTAACTTAACATCTTCGAACTTCTTAATTTTGAGTACTGCACAAAACCGATTGAAAAGCTTGATTTCAATGCAAATCAGTGATTAATTATTTGTTTATTAGTTATATTTAGTTTATAGTCATATACTTATATATAATCTCTTTGTGAATTAGTATGTGAGAGATATTCGAGTTCTTGTTTAAGGATTCGTTATTGAGATTGGCGTGTTTTATTATTCCACAAAACTGTTGTTCGTGATTGAGCCAAAACGGCTGGAGCGAATGCAACCACATTTTGCAGTCTTTTTGACTTTTGACACTTTTTAAAAATGTCCTACTCTATTCACCTTTGACAATCTTTTCCTCTGAGGATACAAGCATAAGAAAGCTCACATTAACACATAATGCAGATGAACTATTGTACATTATGGTTTGCTCATTGCAGTCGTCAATTCCGTCACTCTAAAACCTATACCCAGTAAACCATACATATTGGTTTTGAAAACGTTTTTAAAGTTTTCAGTTTTCAAAGAGTCTCCAACGTGTTGTCACAACGTCTTAGTATAGTTTTAAAACTTGTGTAACGTTTGAGAAACGAATTTTTGCGCTTGGTTTCAGCTAAAACTACGAGATATAACATTGTTAACTTGTTTTAAAAGATGTGTAGGTCACGTGGTTTAGCCACCATTTTTATTAGGTCTTCAAGACGTATGTCTCGAAGACGTATTGTTATTATCCTGATTATTTTATTATTATTATTCTTTGTACAAAATTTTGTGATGCAGATTTCTCAGTAACGGCTGGGCCGATTTCCATGAACTTTTAAGGGAAGGTAGCCTGTAATCAAACTTAGAAGTAATTTTCTTACTTTTTTGATTTTCGTCTTCTTTCGTGAGTTATCTCCCCTGGAAGTTGAAACTTCAAACCTCAATAGCTCGAAAACTTACCAAGATATTTTCAAAAAACTTTCACCAAAATGTGGGCAACAACTTTCATAATCGATTTAGCCCAGTGCGGCCGAAATAATATATTTTTTGCTATTTCGAAAAAAATGAAAATTTGGTGCACCTTCGCGGTTTTGAGGGTACGTGTCTTCAAAAATCTTCTTCTAAATCACGGCAATACATACAGATACGTGTGATAGCTCATTCGAAAGCCAAGACAACGTAGAATATAATTTGCTAACAGAATTTTGAATTTCGGCCTAGAATTCGAGTAATCTGCCCTTGAATATGGTCCTGGTTTCTGTTAAACCCTTTCATCAAAAAGTTGATAGTTAAGCTCCGAACATCGCAAATGTTGTCTAGGGGTCAAAATTAACGCATTTTTGAGTATTTTCTTGAATATTCAAAACAACCTAACGCATTACTTATACATGCAAACTTAATGATGATTACATCTACCTAGGTGGAAATTAAAGCACAATATTTTCTATGTTGCACCTTAGTATGAACATATTAACCATTTTGTCTTTATCGTGAGAAAGGTCATGTAGGGGTCTATTAATAAGCAATCGTTCCATTTCCAGAGGGTCATTGTCTTTGGAGATTTTTTGTAAAAAAAACTACTGAAGATAGAGACATGCTTGATAGCTCATTTTAAAGCAGAGAAACTGACGAATCACCGAGAGTCCAACATGGAGTTCAAGGTCAAGTCTTGAAGACCTAAGTATTGCCTGTGGCAGTCCTAGTTTTCTTTAGAATTATGCCCTTTTGGCATGGGAAATTTAGATCTCAATAAACTACATACATGTAAGAGACTTTCAACTTTCTTCAACAGATGCGAAATAACAATTGAAGAAGGGCTTCATTCATTACATTTTCAAATTAATTAATTAATGTCCTTAATCCTTTTATCTTCACTTGTTACTATATGTTTGTGTTATTTCATTAAATCATTTGTTTTCTGTAATTCATGACAGGTCATACAGGTCCGATTGCTGTACATTGTGAATGCACATCCTCATTTAGTCAACACTAGATACAAGGGAACTACATTGTTGTAATAGATTAGATTTGAGAGTGTAGACATCCTTGGCACACAACCCGCTGAGTGTCCAAACTCGATAATTTGAAGATGAAATGAGCAATAAAATACTGGATTAAAATTGAAATAAATTGTCTACACAAGGGTTTGCATCAAATCCCGTATATGTATAATATCATTTAAATTTAACATCAATATTTATCAAATAACCATATACTGTGCAAAAGTTGATGTAAAATGTGCAAATGCATCTGTTAATTCCTCATGTGTATTCAATGATGGGAAATGTTCTAACAGATGTCCGGAATACTATTCTTCAGAGCAGTTCTTTGTTCCCTCGTCTATAGCAGTTGATTTGATTTTACGTTTACATTCCTTTCAAACCATCACTATACTCCTGTTAGTTCATTTTATGAAAGAAATACAAGGTGCATAGTATTGTTAAAATCATAAATTAGCATAATACTTAATGCAGTTATCAAATTCGCCACTCATGAAGTTCCAACTATACCCATGATATTTTGATAAAATAAGCCTGGCATTTCACAAACTCCATTAAACGTCCTCTGTGTATTCAATGACATTGATTGGGCGTTGTATAAACAGTGAATTTGAACACTGTTGTGAGCATTAATGAGAACATTTGCTATGCTTCTAACGCGCTTCTAAACGTGTTGTATTCACATACACATCATCACATGCGTACATCAGTGATGTTTAATACTAATAATTTCAGTATATTGACAGTACATAGGTGTATAGTAGTGATTTGTTAATGGATAACCGGACATTGTAGCCCAGTTGGCAGAAACCTATTCAAATAGTAAATATCATTTCTAAGATAGACAAAATACAAGTTTGTATTGGTATTATTTTGCTTATATAAATAGTATTTGTGTTAATGTCGTGGGTTATTTCAGCTTCTCCAATACATAAGTATGCATAAGTCGTTTTCAGTTTTTAATTAAAAAAAATATGAATTTCTATATATATTTGGAATTTCGAACTGAATATCCAAACCCAGTGAGGTGATTTGAATTTAAATCAATCCAATAAAAGATCACCTTTAAGCCATATAGATGAGCCATAATGAGATTTTCTGGTTATGTATTACAAAAATGCATCTATAGCACAGGTCAAAAAGTGGTGGAATCCGATTTCCGGATTCTCCCAAAAATTGCCGGATCCCGAGGAATCTGCACACAAAGTTGCCGTGTCCCTGGCGGGATTCGAACCCCGGACCTCTTGATCCGAAGCCGAACGCACTAACCACTGACTTAACGCTGCCGATGCAATAACAAGGCATAAGCATGTACGGAGGTTATTACCAATTTAAAACATCTGAAGAAATTGCTAATATTTCATTATATACATGAAAAACATATGCTGCATCCATTTCTGTTATGAAAATAGGGGTCACCGAGCTCGTTTGTGAGACCAACAAACATATTACAGAATTTTGACTTTATCTTAATCGATGGTTTATGATTACACATTCATGCAAGATGAAAATGCGAATATTTTGAAGCATTGTGACTTAAATTTAAATCTTACAGAAATGTGTTTTCTGTTAAACATTCATATTTATGTCAATTAAAGTCAAGATTTCGGGAAACAACCACTAAAAGAAACAAGTTGATGTAATAGATTATGTGACATTCTGCAATATATATACTCCAAAAGTCTTACATTTAGCATTTTATAACTGGTTTGATTTTTTTTTGAATTTGTAAAACATATGCTAATTATATCTATCGCTTCTGCTATTAATTTCATGACTTGTTGTATATTGACATTCAATTTCTACAGTGTAAATTGTTAATACTTCTTGGAGAAAAGTGGTAAACTTTGAATTATTTTCATATCCATGACATATTGTATAACAGTGAATTATTTTTCATTTGATAATATTTACATCAACTATGAACGCATGTTATTTATGTGCTTAACAGCAGGATTTTACCTAGGGCAACATATTTGTGTTTCGATCTATTCTTTGTAAAAGTGCAAGTAATGCGGATCAATGCAGTGAGTTTCGGAATCTCGGGGGATGTCACTTCTGTGCAAGTTAACGAGTTGTATCTCTGTGGAAAACAACTTTGCTAATTGGTGAGCTCAAGTGTCTAGTGTCTCAACTCTATTTATAAACAGCAAAAGTGTAAAGTTCAACTTGATATAAAAACAAAATACTGTACTGAAGTATAATTGTACCAATTCCTGGTTTAATTTAAAATCACTTTTTAGTTAAAGAAGCATACTATGCCAAGCGTAGGATTGTAATATATAACTTGTGCTTGTGAATTTTATATCCCCAGAAATATGGTCATATTGGCTCAATCAGACACCATTTACTCCAACCCCTGAGGACACAATGAAAGTCACTGATAAAATAGTGATAAGTATTGAGCCCAGCTTTTGATAAATTGACCAATTCGTGAATATTTTGGAGAAGGGTTTTCATAACCATTTGCAATTTGATCAATGTTTTATTTTCATTAGCGTAGTTCTACGAATTGTTATTGATATTTTACTATCACAAACTATATATAAACTATTGTAAGACCTAGAAAATGTGTTACTACTTGATAAATCAATATTTGACTCTCATGTTATCGAATCATGTGAACCTATCGTCTATACAACACATCGCAGAACTTAGAAAGTGCATGTCCTATCCTTACATCATTTTTTGACTCTCACATGTTATCGTCTCAATATCACTATAATTACGTCAAGGGTTATTCTCTGATATCAAGTGTTTCTTATATTTAATTTTAGATACGAAACATATCACTCACCAAAATCAACATCATCAGAAATCTAAGGCTGTTATGTATTTTGAAATAATGACTTGACTTTATTGCAAAATTAACCAATAATCAAAATTATAAATCTTCATGTGTGATATTGTTTTATCATAAATGCATAATCTTAAGCCTATGCCAATGTTGGTCCCTTTTTGTATTTATTTCAAATATAAACTCGGGGCACTAGTGTTTCTGCAGACTTTTGAACTGAACACATTTACTTTGAAAGAATGAAGTAGATTATCATCCATCAACCTAGTATAATGATAATAATAATAATAATGCATAGTTCTTCTATTGTGCATCTCTCCCCTCACAGGACTCTTTTCTTGGCTCTGATAACAATGAATGTTGAGATGTTATCGGAAAGGCTTCCTTAAAATATGCGTTTTTACTTCAGATTTAAAACATTGTAATGTTGGTATTTCTGAGAAGAGAAAACAGCAAGTTCAAGACAGCAGTTCCAGCACATTTTAGAGTGTGTGCACCTGCAGATTTTAGGTTGAACTTTGGTGTGTGAGTACAAGAGTAATGAATCGGGATCGTACTTTGAGAGTTCACTGGGCAGATGTGTGCCATCGCAATATATGTATACACGTGTTGCTAGCTTGTACATCACTCTGAACTTGAAGGGAAGCCAGTGCAGTTATTGCAGCAGTGGTGTCACGCTTCCGTAGAACTAGTTGAGCAGATACGTTCTGTACTGCCTGGAGGTGATCAATCTGTTCTGCAGGCAGGTAGACCATAGAGGATAGAATTACAGTAGTCTAGCCTGGATGTAATAAATGCATTAACACGCTTGTCAACATACTCTGTTGTCAGATTTTTCCTTGTCCAGGCAAGCTTCCTTGCAGTTGTAACCTATTTGGTAATTCATGAAGAGTGTGTAATCACCTAAGTAGACTAATTTGCAGGAAGATGAATAAACATTTCATTTCGCAGTCATAAATAAATATGATTTTCAGTGGTCACAGAGGAGACGAAGAGGAACACAAAAAGCATTGTATCACATATAACAGTGATGTCTGCGGTTGACTTTTACCAGAAAAGTATACATAAGAATGTTGTTGATGTTTTCGTATGGTTATCGGACTCAACAGCCATCACATGCCAGCAGATTAACATGTCTGGAGCCCAGGTGCTAATCTAACACCATCACAACAACACATCCAATGTTAAGCATCTCCCAAACCCTGCCTGTCAAGCATACTCCTAGTTACGGTAGCGCTGTTTGTCCAGAGTGTGTAATGTTTTTCCCATTTCATTATTAAACCAGTTAGTATAGAATATAAGTTCCTAAACTCCTAAAGTACGGATGAAGTTTACCTCAATATAATTCATTATTGTAAGAGACTTCATTTAATAAAAAGGTTACAAAGCTAAAATAATACAATTGTTTTTGGTTTGGATGTAGCTTTCAACACAGTTGGTAACCTAACATAAAAAAAGGTTATCACACGCATTTAGTGGTATCTACATATCACATTTCAGCAGTCTTTTATTTTCAAGCATAAGAGACGAGTTTCATATGTCCTCATGTTAAGAGATTCTGGTGTCCATATTGTTCATGATCTTTACTATTGATTAAGCTATCAACAATCAGATAGTGAGCTATGCTACTCAAAAGTATTTATTATTTCTCAATATTTTCCACAGTGTACTCCATCTAGTTTTATAGTACACATCAAACTAAACAAAGGAGGAAATGCTAGAGGAACGTATCGTCTACGGAGCACCTGCAATAACAAACACGCTGATTATTGCAAATACCATCTTGATTACGATTCCCTAAACACGGAATTCTGTAACAGCGACTATGTCTAGCCATCATATATATTGTATCATTCTATTTGTTTTCTTCATTCGAGGATCACATGCACTGACAAAGTTATTTGTTTAGGAAACACAAGTATTGTATATACAGTCCTGTGTTACCTTTTACAGTTTCCATGTGTCATATTTGAATATGTTACAGTTATTCAATAATTAGGAAATATTACATATGTTCTCTCTTTGTTCAATCGTTAGAATGTTTAACACATGTACGTCGCAATTATTTTTTGTGAAATAAGTCTGTATGTTCAATAAACAACTGTCATCATAATAACTTTCAAACTTAAACATTGTAAATGTGTGTTAAAACAGTACTCACACCTTTGTCCAGAATCATTTCACATTACTTTTCAATTTCAATTTCAATTGTTTATTTCGGTTTTGTAGGCCATTGGCCCATGTACAATAACAATACAATTTACAAATATATAAGAAAGTAGAAACTTATATTATACATAGAAAACAGTAGTTAAAGTATTATGGAAGTAGTGGCACGCTTCCTAAAAGCAAGAGCTTCCGTTATATATTTGGAACAATTAAAAAGTGTAGTGTTACAATTGCTGCTAATCAAATTAAGATATACTTTTAACATGTTGTCCTGTTTACAAGATGGAAAATATTTTTCTCTAATAAAGGCATATGCAGTACATTGAAACATAAAGTGAATTTCATTTTCAATCACACCACAGTCACACATTTTACAAATATTATTAACATTAATACCTCGAATGTTACATTTCAATGGAAGTGCATGTAATCTTAATAAACAAATATTTCTTTTAATTGCTTTATAGTGTATAGAAGTTACATAATGTTCAACATCTAACATTGATTTTACTTCTTTGAAATATCTAAGATGAAGAGATTCATTTATTTTACCAATAATACATTGTTTATTACAATCTAAAATTCTGTTCTTAAAATGGGATGAAAAATAAGAAGTATCACCAACATCCTGACTAAACCATACAAATCCAAAACCAAAGGAACACAAAAGATATTTAACCGATGTTGCCCATGTAACCCTACCAACTGAATCTAGTTTCCTCATGAGTAAATAAGATTGTTTAGGATAACGATCTTCTGGCATCCTTAACAATTTACACCAAAAACTGATACACCTTACATAATAATCCACATAAAAGTTTGATCTACCACATTTCTTCTAAAGTACCATTACTAGAAACATGTTTCCCAACGCCAAGTACATATTTACAAAAATTAGTGTGAAATATTTCAATAGCTTTCCTTTCCTCAAATCCCCAAATTTCAGAGCCATATAATAACACAGGTTTAATCTTACTATCAAATAATCTAAACATTAAAGTAGCGGGAATATTAGGATATTTATTAAACAATACTTTCAGAGAAAAGAGTGCCTTGCTGGCCCTATCAACTAGATTTTGTGCGCACTTCGTCCAAGATAACCGAGTAGAAAATAGAATACCAAGATAATTATAGTACGTTGACGTTTTAATTGAGATGCCGTTATAGGACCATTTCTCATACGAACGAAGAAAGCCACCATTACGAAATACCAGAACCTCCGTCTTATCCATATTGACCTCAAGACCCCAAGAACTACAATACTTATGTAATATATCTATTTTCCTCTGTAAACCTACCACCGTGTCATCAAATAAATTAAGATCGTCCGCATACAATAATAAAAGTAAATCGACATAATCTGATCCAACAAAAACACCCCTAACGCCTGAATTCTGCAACATATCCTGAAACTCTGTTATAAACATTGCAAAAAGAAAAGGACTCAAAATACAACCCTGACGCACGCCACTCAATGATTCAAAATATCCACTAACTGAAGAATGAGAATGTCTAACTGCTACCAATATTTTAGAATACATATCTCTCAAAACCAAAATTAACTTGCCTCTTATTCCTTGTCTATAAAGTGAATACCAAAGTAAAGTCCTATTAACAGAATCGAAATCCTTTCGAAAATCAACAAATAAGCAATAGAAGCGGCCACCACTTTTAGAAAGATACTTCTGAATGAGACACTGCAATGTAAATATATTGTCTGCGGTAGAATACCCTTTACGAAACCCAGCCTGTGCTTCTGGAATCTTATCATAAACCTCTGCAAATCTTTGAAGACGATTATTAATCACTATAGAAAATACCTTCCCAAGAACATCCATCAGCGAAATACCCCTAGAATTATCTACACTATTTACACTACCTTTTTTTGTGCAAAGGAACAATAACACCTTTTGACCACTCCTGTGGATATATACCAGATGAGAGAACATGATTAAATATCAATACCAAATAAGGACTGAGTAAACGCACACAACAAACAATCATCTCAGCCTTGATACCATCTTGGCCTGCCGCTTTCCCACATTTTAAACCTTTTACAGCATCTTCAATCTCTTTATGAGAAATATCATCATTCAATATACAATCAACATCATAATCATAATCAGTATTAATGGCATTGTCATCATCGGTATATCCAGTAGTATTATCAGACAACAGTTCAGCATCATCGATCAAATCACTGTCCACAGTTATAATAGATATGTTGCACACATCCTTGAAGTAATCAGTCCATTGTGCACACGTTATACTAGGGGAGTGGCTGCGAGAACTCGTCAGCGACTTGACCTTAGCCCAAAAGTTTTTGCTGTCTTTATTTGCAGATAAAGAGACAAGTTCATATATCTGATTTTCATCAGATTCTGCTTTCTTTTTTCTGCATGTATTTCGGTAAGCATTTCTGGCTCTACAGTATTTATTTAATACGTCTTTATCCCCAGAAAGCCGAAATTTATTCAGATGTAATAGTTTAGTCTTCTTCATAGCTTCACATTCAGCATCATACCACACATCATTACTAGACTGTTTGGAGTTATGCTGCCTCGCTTGTAGACCACAATTAGCTGCACATGTTTGAAGAGTGTTAGTCAGTCCAGTAACTGCCGAGTTTATGTCAATGTTTAGTAACGCGCCACACTGATCTACACTGAAGTCATGAAGTAGATCACATAAGCATGTGACGAAACTGTCCTTACAGTTCTCCCGCCATGAAAATCTGGGTATACTACAACTCTCAGTTTCGTCTTCTATCACTTTCACAGCTTTAGCAGGACATGAGAACGTCACACTGAGAGGGAAATGGTCCGACTTATCTCTTGTATGAATATTAAAATCAACAACATTAATAAATACATCTGTGGAACACAATATATAATCTACTGTACTAGCACCATTATCTTTGAAACAGGTATATGATCCAAACCAGTCACCAGCAAATCTACCATTCAGTATATGTATACCGAGCGTACAACACAACTTAACGACGTCCTCTCCATAGGCGTTGATAATATCATCTGTATTTCTTCTTGGCGTGTTGAAGTTATCTATGACATAGTCCATATCTTCAATAACTGGAATATATTTATTATTGTCATCAATGATATAGTCCTGTAGGTTACCCGTCCTTGCATTCAGGTCACCGAGAAGTATGACGTCACAGTTTGAATGTTCAGTTAATACCTCTGTAAGACACTGTTCTAAATAGTCTATACCTTTACATGGCCTTGTGTCGGTTACAACTGAGGACTGACTAGGATGAACATAAACAAAACAAAACATAACATCTTTTTCTAAATTAAACATAGACTTGTTAAACAATATGAAGATCATGTCTGTGAAATCCGTTATAACACGCAAGACGCCTTGTTCTAGTGATCGTTGAATTCCAACTGCTAAACCACCTCTATGGTTAAAATCTCTGTAGTTTGTGTATATTCGATAATCTGGAATTGTTTCCTGAATGTCAGACAAGACACAATTACTCCAAACTTCTAGGACTCCAAATATTTCAAAATCAGTTACAAATGATACAAAGTCGCAATCTTTGAGTTTATTTGATAAGCCGTTTACGTTCCAGCAAAGGGTAGAGAACGTGCAGCTGTTGTCTGTTTCGGTGTTGATTTCAGTGTCAATCAGGGTCAGGCCACGCCTCTATTCTCTCGTGCTGCCGTCACTGTCATCACGTGTGCAGTCATCCGGTATTGTGATTGGCTGCTCCTTCAAAACAACAACACTGTCACTCTGTAGATCCCACGTGTACAGGGAATTGTCAATGACCAGTTTATCGAAACGTAGATAGGCGCGTCGATCTTGCCTCCTTGCATTCATCATCATGGGCTTCAGCTTTCTCCGTATCTCGCGGACAGTCCGAGAGAAATCCTCGCCAATCCATAGATCCGATCCCTTGAGTTTCTTTGAAGACGTGAAGATACTGCGCCTGAGTTTATCATCGGGTATGAGGGCTATGATGGCTTTACCTCCCATTATCCGATATGCTCGATTGATCGATACAGGAGAATCAATCTCGAGTTTGTCCCTGATCACAGTTCTAACAGCCGATTCACAGTCATCCCATGTTTCATTTGGCCCAGATTTGGGTATTCCATAAAATATCACATTTGAGCGTCTGCTATTGTTTTCCAGGTAATCAAGTTTACCCTCCATCTTGTTGACGCAGGTTTTTAAAAACATGTTTTCATTTTCTAAGTCCACACATCTATTTTCAACTTCGGTCAGTTTAGTTTTTATGTTTTTTAACGAATTATCAACGGAGTCCAACTTACTGTGTATGTCCTTATTAGAACTCTTATTAGAAAACTTGGTCCCCTTTAGCCTTGGTAGACATAAATCCAGTTAGCTTCTGTTGTTTTCCGGCTTCTCCGCTCCTGGTGACCCTGTGTTCCTCGTCCTGGTCTGTGGGTCCTGGGTTAGACTCCACCCCAGCCCGGAGCAACAACATTAGAATCAGGTTGAGCACGGTGAGCCGGGTAGACATGCTCGCCATTGCCGACATTCGGGGTATGCGTGAAGCGACTGCTTTCCGGCTTTTTTTAGTTAAAATGCATATTAAAACCGGCGCGAAGCATCCAATACTGCTTCTATGTTGATCAATGCTGATTCCCATTGCAAAAGTTTGTCCGTTACTCACTTTTGTGGATAGAATCCAAATTTTTTCCTCAGAGCAAAATCATGCCATGTCACACATCAAGGGACGCTACTCTCTCGCCTCTCTCTCTCTCTATACAATATCAGTTCTGTATGAAAACCTTTAGCTAATTAAGATTAAAATTGGTTGGTTGTATCATCATGCCATCTCATTGAGTAATAGCTATTTCCCTGTTTTAATTGATCCTGCTTTATTCAGTAAATTAGGCCATATGACCTATAATACAGTTGTTTCTTGTTGACATTTTACAGTCACGTGAAAATGTTATACAATCACATTTCTAATTTCAAACATCATTTTCAATAACATTGATCCTGTTCATGTTTTGAGGAAGAGAGTCAAGTTACAGACACATTTTTTTTCCATTAAAGATAAACATCTGTTATATCAAGGGGAATATAGTATCGGAAAGGGATGCTTCCCATAACCTTGGAATTACCATTGATAGTTTGAAATTGCCATTTAAAGTGATATACATGTGTGTTGTTTTTGAAGTCACATTACTTTATTACTGCAGAATATGTCATACAAGCAATCAGTATCATCTCACCATGTACCGTGTTTTCCTGCAAAGAGTCAAAAGCAAAGAAAGTACACTTAACTTATATCATCAATAATAAGAAGAACGTTTACGAATGCATTTGACATATTTGAAATAATTATCCCAAATTGTTTTTTTCTCTCCATAATTGACATCATAATAAAACGATAACTAAAAGTATCTGGGATGTTATTTTATTGGTGAAAGAAAGCATGATTTAGCCTATTTGTTTGTTTAAAGATATTACTCATTGTTGAGAACAACTAAATTCATTGTTCAAGAAATAAAACACTGTGATTCTTTTTCTGAAATTTGATTTGAGAAACATTCACTCAAAATTATTAGAAAACTAAACCAGCCATTCAATAGTTTATATTTGAATAAGGCTATATATACATATCGTTATAAGTATTGCACCGCCCATTTGAGGTCGGTATGCCACAAATTCAGAATGCACAATGCCACTTTTGGTGTATGTTATGTTGGCAGACACAGCTAAAATTAGCTAGGCGACCAATCAGTCGCCGTGCCCGTTCAGCATGTGCTTGCTTGAATCTTAGGACGGTTCCTACTGCATCATACAGACGGGAGGGCACGGAGGCAGAGAGGCACGGCATATGATCAGAGGAACATTCAACCTGAAGTGTCATTTGGAGATGGATCCGTCATGGTGTGGGAGTGCTGTTCCGATGATTGTAAGCTTGACCGTGTCACAGTTTCCGGTACACTGAATGGACAGATGTATCAGAACCTTAGCCTGGATTTTCTGTATTTCAACAACTAGGTTCTCCCCACTCGTCCAATCTTCATGGACGATAATGGCAGACCACATCGTGCACACGCCGTTGTTCATCATCTCCAAAACAATGCCGTTAAGACACTACCGTGGCCAGCCAGAAGTCCGGACATGAATCCCATTGAACATTTTTATGGAACATTTTTTGACGTAGAGTTAGAGAAAGGGATCCTCCAATGCAAACCCTTCAGGAGTTACCCAGGCAATGCATGATGAGTGGTAACATATTCCCCAACAGACATTCCGACGGTGGTTAGCATGAGATGGCGTGTTGAAAGTGTTATCCGAGTTCGAGCTGGTTATACCAGATATTGAGTTTACCAGTCATTATAGATCTTGATAGCATGTTTATCATTTCTGAAATTTGAATGTTCTTGTGGTTTTGTTGTAACGACCTCAGCGGCCATACTTATTCACCTTATTTTCTATTGTTTGTGTAGCTGAACCTTTACATGAGGCCATCTAAACAGTTTAAAGTGTTTTCCTTGGTACCGTTTTTTTCAGGTCGAAGATCCACTTTTACTTACTGATCAAAAGTGGGTGGTGCAATGATTTCAGCATTTTTTTAATTCGCGCTTTTTCTGTTTCCATGACAACAATTTGGACCTTGACCTTTTGAAGGGTTTGGTTTGGTTCTTGAGTATAACTTTAAAACTGTTCGACCCATCTCCACCAGATGGCCCATATCAGGTAGATTTGTCTTGAGTTTTTTAGGTTGTTCATATTTTCTTAATAGTATATAGTGTAATTTTTTTTTTAGATATTTCAAATACTTTTACTCAAACAACAACAACAAACTAAAGGCGCTGTAGTCCGATTTTCTTACTGAGAGATAAAGTGCTCTCACAACAATATTAATAAATGTTACAAATGGCTAAATAATACTCCTGAATCAATCAAAGAGTTCTAGAACTAATTTACTTGGTTCGCTTACACAATGCGAATCCATTTCAAATCCAGTGGCTATTGTGAAATGTTAACATTAAAATGGTCGCTCTGATTGATGTAGCGATACCTAAACATTCAGGGTTAAATTCAGGTTAAATATGGTACTCTGATGGAATGGTCAATCATCTTGCTGTCTGAACTCTCAATTCGCATGAGACCTACAAATCAACCTTCACACTAAAAAGTTCAAAATCACTGTCGCTTTATACGTTGCATCATTGCTATCGATCAATAAAGTGTAATGAGATGTTTTACCCATTAAAATAACAAGGTATTGTATAAACTTTAATAATAAATAGCTAATTCGAAAAAAACATAATATTTAAAAAAAAGTGCTACAACGCCTGCAAATAATATTAAAACGTTATTGTTCTTGCTCCAGTTCACAACCATAGTTTGAAGAAGAGGATGAACATAGGTCGTAGCCCCTTTGATTTTATTAATAGTCAGTTGTCATAAAAGTTATAATCCCCATGTGTCATGGGATCTGAACACAGTATGTCAGCTTTCTAGAGCCAGTGTTTCTTGGGAAGAACGGACATCACGGCATATCATAACTTAAGCCCATCGGTTATATTTTGTATACTGGCTCCTCATATCATGTAGATATGCCTTTTGGGGTTTGAACATATTAAACCTCATTTTGTTTTCTGTTTCCATGGCAACATTTTGTTCAGGAGCAAAAACACCTTATAGTTTTAATTATATACTGCTAAAACGGATTAGTCAACTTATGTGGGGCCGGTAGGATAAGCCATCTCTCCTGCTGCTCTTGTTCAATTATATACAGAATGACAATTCTCTTTTCAGGATCTAGATCAGGTTCATAGTGTACAGACATATTAATTGATCATCAGCTTTAGATTTATGTCTCGACACAAATGACCTGACCCCACTTCAACTCACGATCTCCATATTTAATTTGCAAAACCTTAAATTAGGTAACTATCTGTCGAACATAGAGCGGTACATAGAGCAAGAATATGGTTCTAAACTGAACCTTGTGGAGAAAGTTATTGGTAAAACGTCATTGAATTGTATGGTTAAATAAGACACATTTTTCTGCACAGTCGTGAATATTCCCAAAAGCGATTAATAGTTATCTTTACACTATGTTTAGTTAAGAGGCAAAACGAAAGTAATCTTTCCAATGATTAGTTATGGCAAAGTTAAAACGGTATTCAAACAGTATTCAACTCAAACAATTCATCAAGTCCGTAATGAAGTTTGTTCACACTTATAAAATATATTATCAAACATTTGCCCTATCGTATACTGGAGGCAATTTTCGACTCATTTCTGGAACGTATAATGATCTCAACAATACACCAATTGAGGATTGACAGGTGATCATTATTGTCTGTGTTAAAATGAACTTGATGCCTTCATTCCTCAAACCAATGTCGACAACATATGGCACATTTCCGTTCACAACACTCAATTCGGAGACTTTTACATTGTTTAATACCATACTGAAAACATCGGTTACACCAAGAAGCACATCGGAGTAGAAGCTGAAAATAGATTGTCGCATCTGGTAAAGACAACTTTCAAAAGTGAAATGTTTGAGTCTTCAGAACTCATCAGACTTGAGAAAGTGAAAAGGAATACAGAAGTAGAGGTCGCACTTCGGGTTCTATTACATTTCCATTGTACCTTGTGTTTGTATTCACATTGCCACATGGCGTGATTACATCTGTGAACTCGTTTGAATATCATACGTTATTAACATATTAAGTGGAAGTTAATATTCCATATAGACTGCCAGGCAAAAGAAAGTATTCACCTCAGTTGATTATGTCATTTGCAAATATCTCAAGTTTGTTATGTCATAACTTAAAACTGAAAAACATAGGTGTTTAGTCAGCAGCCAAGAATACTTCTACATTTTTCAATTTAAAAAGAGAAAATTTTAAATTTCTTCAACAATTATTTTGGGAGATACACAACTGTTTATCGACAGTCACCAATTAATTCATTCAAACCACTCAGGTGTATTACTGTAGTGTGCCATAGTCAAATGCATCTGAATATTCTTTTAAATATTTAATTGATCGAAACCAACTGAGGTGAGTACTCGTACTTACTTTTACCCGACAGTTTATCTAAATATCTTAAATATCACCAAAGGCATTTATGGCCCAATTTTGAAAAATTTACTCCGGAGATTTCTCATATGCACTTTTGTCATGTCATGTCATGATCAAATGAGATCTCAACTTTTCATGCATAACAACGTGTAGGCCCAAGAAGCATTTATGGTAACAATCTGTTTTAGAAAACCCTAACAAATCCACACTTGTGATTCACATTTCCCTGTGCATGAGCATTATGCTGTGCACTTTTCATGACCTATCAGATTTGACATTAACATCATAACAGGTTAGGTCAATATACACGCATTAAGACAGCTTTTCAGTTCAGATTTGAAGATTGTATATCCTACGTCTCCAATGCTGTCTAGCTAGCATACCAATTTATCCGATTCTATGCATAACACTCAGTGACCAGGATCTAAACTCATTTTGTGATGTGCATATATAGAAAGACAATCCCCTTCTCAGGAATTAGACCAGAGGTCAGAGTTTCAGACACATTAATCGTCGATCAGCTACAAGGTCCTGTGTCTGACACAAACGACCTGACCTCACTTCACCATGAGGTCGTCATATTCAATTTGCAGGATCCTCTAACTACATAATCGTTGTCGATGAAAGGAAGGTTAACTGGATGAGAAATTGATTTTACACTTAATCTTGTTATGGAAAGAAAGGTAGAAGCATAAACAAAACATCGACTTGTGTTCTTTAATATGGTAATATAGTGCATTAACAGATTCATTGAAATTTAATTTTTTTGGAAGTGGTAGTAGGGTATGTGTTCTATACATATATGTATATATGTATCTATACAATAATCGTTATATCGAGCGAGTCATGTTCATATTATTCTTGTCGTCTTGGGTTAGCGTTTTCATATAAATCATTTTGACCCAGGAGTATTGGAATTATTATTCAAAAATCGTTCACCGGTCAAATTTATGTTAATCAATTACAATATTAGTGGCTCTACTATTTATTCAAGATATGTAAATTGAGTTATATATTACACAGTAAGGAGTTAAGTCATCCTGGGAATATGGTTTCTATATGCTTTATATGTTGAATTTCATATTTAGTACATGTTGTTATAAGTTGTTATCAATGCGCAAGCAAAGATAGCACAGTGGCTATCGCGTTCCGATTCGATTCAAGAGGTCCGGGATTCGAATCCCGCTGAGGACACGACAATTTTGTCTGCAGTAGAGAACTGTTCTACACGCAATAAGTTTTTGGCGCAGTACCACCCATGGTTCGCTAGTTCAAGCCAATGCTCGATGCTTGGTAATGTATATCCATATGGTGTTGATGGCTTTCTCTGTGCAAACATTCTAGCAGCCATGATATAAGTGAAAAACTCTTTAAAGCGGCGTTAAATCCAAATCACCTCACCTCTCAGCAATGTTATCCTCTTTGTAAATCTTTAGATGAATGCAATCACTTTTGCAATTACAAGTGCTTCAAAGGCTAGAATGTGACTTTTCAACTATATGTTTTAGTTTGTTTTGATCTCTCACGAAGAGGGTTAATACGACTGTGGAAGGTTCACACATTGTCACCAGTAAGATGTGTTTTCCCAATTATTTTGAATCAAATTCGTTACTGTTCTATCTTATTTAATTGTGTTGGCTTAAATATCGGGATTAAAAGTTGATAGACGTTGCTTTATTGATTATTCCATTTTAATAAACATGTGTGTTCCAGAATATGTCCTTCTTGTACTAACGTATTATTAATATATCAGTATCTATAAATATAATAATAATATGAGATAGATATGAAATTTAAATAATACACTGAAGACGTTTATCCATTTTCATTAGCATGAATTTATCCTCTAATATGGATATTTTCTGCTTCGTGTTTCAAAGCTTCTTTAGGAAATAGGTAATGATTATAAGAAACAATATCGATGTCTTTTATAGCTTACGTAAAAAGTATCTGCCTTGGCAACAGTACTTACTAAATATGTCAAGGCAATCAACAAACGTCTTTGTAAGTTACCCCTTCTACAATCAGATTGGTCCTACTTGGCTTTGATAGGATTAGAGATTTAAAAAATGTTAAGTTTAAAATTGCTATTTAACATTGTATTACAAAGACTGCAGTATAGCTGTGGTCTGACCGGAGAAGCTCTACTGTGGATCCAGTCCTACATGTCTAACAGAACACAGGATGTGGCAATAAGATCTAAGGTGTAGGATAGGGAGGGACTCCGTATTGGGGCCAGTGCTGTAGTGCCTGTAGTCAAAGCCGATGGGTAACATCTGCCGACTACATACTCTCCCCTACATTGTGTATGCAGATGATCAACAGATGTACAGAGTTGTTCCCCCTGGGATTCATGGACACCCAATTCTAGAGCACTGGAGGACTGTGTGTCATATATCATCATGTGGACTAGCACAAACCTGCTGAAACTCAATCAGGATAAAGCTGAATTCACCCAACACAGTCCCAGACACTCTACACTTGACATCAATGACGTACAGATCCAAGTCGGTAACAGCTCAGTTAAAGCGGTTGAATCGGTGAAGAACTTGGTGCCCACAACCTGACCATTGAGAAGCAAGTAGCAAAGTAAAGTAGCAAAGTCATGCTATTTCCAAATCAGGAATATCTCAGCCATACGCCGCTACATTGCAGAGTATTGCTGTAAGACCTTAGTACATGCGCTGGTGACTGGATTATGGAAAGTGACTCTGTGGTCTACCTGAAACCCTTACTATTCGTCTACAAAAGGTTCAGAACTGCGCCGCCAGACTTTTCACTAATCAAACGGCCGGCGTGAGGACATTACACCTGCTAGAAAGAAGTTACACTGGCTCCCAGTAAGAAAGAGATGCTAGTGTACATGTAAGATCCTCATGTACACATACACATGTCTCCATGATATGGTTACATCAGCAAGATCCATCAGATGAGAATCTCGTCTCTCTCAACCGTAGACATGTACAGCAACTTATTACCCATATGGTTGAACATAACCGAGTTAATATTATTGATATGAGCACATGTGCACATATCACGTTTGCCCAGCAACCATTGTTTCACCGCGACTTCCTGCATTGTGTCGTCTGTGACGTCATACAACAATTGTTCGTGACATCACCGAACTTGGCGTCACCGGGGAATTTGGCCGTTTCCTGCCTATTTTTAAGCAAATGAAGCGGAAATGAATGGGTAATAAAGAAATTATAACACTTGAAAGTGTGACATATGACTTTCACGAAACTCGTGCACATCTGTGTATAGCCCTCGCTCTCGCTCGGGCAATACAAAAATCCACACTCGTTTCGGAAAAATTAATCATATGAAACACTTGCTAGGGTAATAATCTCTATATATGGCCACAGAACCTTCGACAGCAAGGCTGCTAAGCTATGGAACAATCTGCCAGTTTGCCTACTCATTTCTATATATTAATTTTTAATATTCTTTGTTACATGTAAAGCGCCCTGGATAAGCAAATAAGGCACTATAAAAATCATGTGTATATTAAAATATTATTATATAATGAAGGGGAGAACTTTAAAATGATATAACGTTCCTTTGTTAGAATATTTTAGTTGAAATGTTACATATCATGTACCTCCATACCTCCATGAATAGTTGGTAAAATGGAAATATTTAAAATGCACTGCACTTTACTGAACTGAGATATAAGTTTGCTAATTCGTAAGTGTCTTAAAATTTCATCTTCCTTTTGCTGTTTGTGCAGTGTAATTCTGTTTTGAAGTTTGTTAGTTTGTCCGATGTACATGTATGTGACACCGCACAAGAAATGACATAGGAAAAAAAGAATGTTTTTTTTCGATACATATGATAAACGTAGCACAGTTTGTAAAATAATCTGTATGATTAAAATGTCTTTATTACAATTGTGACAATTATTTTTATTTTTGTTCTTGGGTTTATTGTCTTAATGTTGAATAAATATTGAATTGATTGAGTGCGTAATTTTTTGTCAATACACTTTGGAATATTCCCACAAAGTAAGGATCATTTCTTTATTTTTAAAAAGAAGAAAGAAGAAACTATAGGTAAAATAACTTGATGTGCATTTCTGCTAATAACTCGATAAGATCAAATGAGATCTCAACTTTCCATGTTTGCTTCTTTCAAAAATGTTGAGAAACTATACATAAAATAACTTAGTGTGCATTTCTGCTAAAAACGCGATGAGATCAAATGAGACCTCAACTTTCCATGCATAGTCTGCCGCTAATGGACAGGTAAACTCTGGGAAAAAGATTCGGCACTGGATGTCCAAGCACTTTCCTCAACTCAGTGCTGAAAAGACATAACTGGCACAAATGGTTAGATCTAAGTATTTCAGTCCCCAACACTTCAACTTTGATGTTCACAGTTCTCAAAATATCATGTCATACCATCACTTTCTATGAAAAACAACCACACAGGAATCGCGACGTCGTGTAGACTTCGTATAACATTCGTGTGTCCATGGATTGAAATTTTGACCTAAAATGTTAACTTTCCTGTAACCTTCGTGTGACCATCGCAACCTTCGTTTAGACTTATTGTGTTGTCCAAGTATGCATCGTGGCGCCATCGGCTCTACCTTCCTCCCGGATCACCGGTGAATTAAACATTTTAAATTCGTGTAATGTCCAGGATATGAAGTCCGAGAATGTGTAATGTCCACATTATCGAAGTGAGTGATTATTGAAGGAAAATCACTTTTTTGTTGAGCCAAAACTGAACACTTTGGATATGTTGATAGCCAAGTCAATTAATTATTTGAGGTTTATTAACTTGAAATTACAAGCGATGCAGGTAATCAAATTTGTGTATCATGACCTTTTATGAAACACAACAATATCGGAATTGCAGCAGTAAAGCAGTAGCCTATAGCTAGTAAATGCGTATGTCACGTCTGGTGAATACTAATTAGCAGCTCCAACTAAGTCGGAGCTGCTATCAGTTTTTGCACAGTTTCCATCGCCGCCGGCTCATTTTGTATTCGCTTTAACTTTTTTCCTATTAGGTTTTGAGAACACATATACATTACTTCTTACTTATACCCCTGGGGAATTTTTTGACATGTTCACATTCAAGGTCAAAGGTCAAGGTCACGGTCTGGAATCGCTAAAAAAAATCCTTGTAAACACGATAAAAACTTGAAAATATTTGTGCTATCAGGCTCTTCTTTGGTGTATATCAACTATGGAGAAAGGCCAAGATTTGAAAAGGTTTTCGCTAACATCCGTCAAAGGTCAAGGTTATAGTGAGGTCACAACTTAATCATGCTTTTGCAAAAATGTCTTATTTCAACTATTAACACTTTGAATCATTACATGATTGTGATGCACAATGAAAAGTGATCACTGATTGTGTGACCTTGAATTTTAAAGGTCAAGGTCACGAGATAGGGTCATGATCACCAGTTCTAAAATCACTAAATAACTTCTTTCCAAGGAGGTATCAACACCTCATATACATAACTTCTTACTTATTCCCCTGGGGAATTATTTTGACATGTTCATATTCAAGGTCAAAGGTCAAGGTCACAAGTTCTGAAATTGCTAAAACAATCCTTGTAAACACGATAACTTGAAAATATTGTGCTATCAGGCTCTTATTTGGTATATATCAACTATGGAGAAAGGCCAAGATTTGAAAAGGTTTTCGCTAACATCCGTCAATAACGAGGTCACAACCTAAGCATGCTTTTGCGAAAATGTCTTATTTCAACTATTAAAACTTTGAATCATTACATGATTGTGATACACAATGAAAAGTGATCACTGATTGTGTGACCTTGAATTTTAAAGGTAAAGGTCACGAGATATAGTCATGCTGACCAGTTCTGAAATCACTAAGTAACTTTTTTCCAGGAAGATATTAACACCTCATATAGATAGCTTAATTTCTTTCTTATACACCTGGTGAATGATTTTGACATGTTCACATTCAAGGTCAAAGGTTAAGGTCATGAGTTCTGAAATCACTACAACAATCCTTGTAAACATGATAACTTCAAATTTGTTTTGTGGTATTAGGCTCTTATTTGGTATATATGAACTATGGAGAAAGACCAAGATTTGAAAACGTTTTCGCTAATATATGTCAAAGGTCAAGGTCACAGTGAGGACAAAACTTAAGCATGCTTTTGTGAATATGCCGTATTTTAACTATGAACACTTTGAGTCATTGCATGATTATTATACGCGATGAAAAGTGATCATTGATGGTGTGACCTTGAAGGTCAAGGTCATGAGATATTGTTTAAGGCCACCTTAATCCTTTGATCAAATTTTGAAAGAAGAAATAGGTTTTAAGAACAAACTTGTGAAAAGTGACCCCAGTGATGATTAGTAATAACTCGAATAATGAACAAACTTTTGTTAAAAATAATTTTATTGATGCTGACGAGAAGGTGGAACAGGGAAAGGCGAGACCCTAAGTTTCGGAGCTGCTCTGCTTTTGCGGTGTCCCGCAAACGCTAATCTAGTTGCAACAGTCTTTGTAAAACTAATCTATGGGGTATCGTGTCCCGCGTCTGTAACATCTCCATTGTGTAACTTGTATTTTTATTCAAATTTCTGAATGGTCTAGTTCCTGATTATATCAGTGAACTCATAGCCATTTATACACTAGGGAGATCTCGCTTCAAGATCTTCAAAGGCAATTTATATTTCAATGACGAGGGAAAAGACATTTCGGGATTCTTCAAGGCAGACCCGTTACTCATTTGTTCTTTCTGAACACATTGATAACATTAATAGTGTGCTACGTGAATAATTTTTTAATTTGTGAATTTCAAAGCGTATTTACACTATTGCGTCATTACACATCAAAACGAACATGTTAGCAATAGAAATATATATTCGAATGCTTTCAAACCAACGTCACAACCTTTACACCAAACTTAACAGTCCGATCAATCTTCTGTGTCTCTTCTTAGCAACATTGAATTACCAGTAACACACAATGTTTTTACGACATGCCTATATAAGGATATGACATCATGTGACAATCCGTATTACTTTATCAGGGGAGAAATTGAAGAATACGTAATATCCTATGGTAAAACCTATGATATCCCATTAGTGCACTTACTAAGAGTGGTGTACTGTACATGTAATGAAATTCATGTTCACTGACATTTTGTGCGTCCCGTCTCTCGGATTATTTATATTTTCATAAAATCGGTTTGCTCATATTAATATTATAAATACATTATAAATTTGGTTATTAATTGTAGATTGTGTAACCTGTGACCATTAAAAGGAGACGCAGGGGTAACGACTTAAAAACATATTCATCTTTAGTATGAAAAGCCAATAACGCTAAGATCTTAGTGTACAGACGCCTTTGTCAAAATAAATTATTAATTGTAAATGTTGTAAACCCAAGGCCCCAATTGAGGGTAGCAGAGATCACGACCTAAAAGCTACCTTCAACTTCTCCTCTTTTACGAAAGCCTTAGAAAGCTGATACCTATAATTTCATTTTCTCAATCATATAGTAATTTCAAAATCTAAGCCTGGAACTGATTTTTTTTTTCTAACCTGATGAGTCCCCCCCCCCCCCCCCCCCCCCCCCCCCCCCCCCCCCCCCCCCCCCCCCCCCCCCCCTCCCACACACACACACCCCCAGTCAGAAGATAGAACACACCATATAAGACGAAATCAGACACAAATAACATGTGATAAATGGCAAAGACAAAGTGTATGTGTCTGTCTATCACACAGTATCTGTGTTCTCAATGTACATTTTCCTAGAAGAATATTCGGCGATGAGACCATTTTTACTTCATTTCCAAGTTGCCTGAGGTTTAGTATTTGAAATAGATTTAGTTGACCCTACTTCTATTTTAGAGAATGAGATAGCTTTCAGGAGATAGCTTTCCATCAAACACAAATATTTGTCTTTGCATATATCCTTTTAGCACGGATTGGTTTTCTGAAGATTATTCGGGACATGAATGGTGAAACGTATTATGACGCGTTGGTCTTCATTAAGTCACTTTTCATGTATTAACAACAGCCTCAATCCAAATTGGGGAGTTAAGAGCTTCTTTATTACACATAGGTGTTTACATACATACTCAAAACCACCTGGCCTAGAAGGACATTTGGCCCCTTTTTTTATTTGCTTTTTTTCAAAATGTCAGACTTTGAACCTTCATATTGCTGTAACTAGTGACTTTTGGTAGAAAGGCCGTTACTAAACGTTCATTAGTTCACTTCAAAGAATGGAATTACTCACATCACATCAACCAATATTCACTTTTATTTCTCAGAATAACGTTACTTGCTTTTGGACACTAAAATACTCAACTGTTATCAATGCAAATATTCAAAAGAAGCGAAACGTCATCTGACTGAAATGTTCTCTCTTAAAGGCACAAGTGCACGCTTTTCGCATTCAAATAAGCTATTGTAGGTCATACGATGGCATATAAACTCACTTTAGCTTCCTTTCGGTGCAATAAAATACGTATACAATTGACCTGCAGTCAATAATTAAATAGTTGAGACGGCTGAAGTCACTCAGGGATATCACGAATAGAAAGAGTCACTGATGTGCAAAATGGGAAATATAGATTGTAGAAAACGGTTTAGCTAGGATTTCATTCAGCTCTTGCATATACTTTATTCTCTTAACTGACAACAAATATAAGATAGTCTTCTTTAAGGAGTATTTGGTACTCTACCGGTTTGTAATATGCAGTGCAAGCATTGTTGTTACATTAACGATAGCGACTGCCGTTTTTGGTCTTCGGGTTGGGTGTAATTTCTTAATATTGCTGATATTGCTGATATTGTAGTTCATGCGGATTTAATGCAACGTTGCATTAAATACTTCCGGTATTTTAAAGTTAACTTTACCTGAATACGTACATATTTTCCAGATAACTAATATAATACATTACCTGAGGGTAGATCGTTTGTAATATCGAGAGATCTGCATGATCCGTGCATTATTCATATTTTAAAATAATTGGCGTGACATAGTTCCTTTAAACTGCTAAATTATGTATTTTATCATTTCTTACAATTACTTTTACTGACACGCTGTCTTCTCTAGAGGGTGCTTAACATTTTTCTTTGTGTATATATTTTGATTTATTGGGGTTGGTTGAGATACGTCACTCCCAATTTTCAGGTCTGTTGTTATATATTATTCCTGATCATTTCGCTGACTGCGTTGCTGATTTTCGCAAATATGTAACATCAATGCAACTACGGCACTCCATGTAGTCTAATTCCGCGCAATGAGAGCTAGTACGGAAATGTGTTTGTCACATATATGTCATTTCGTGGAAATAACACCACCTGACATCTAAGAGGATTCGTTTAACATCAACATAATATATACAAAAGTATCCAAACTTATATTATGTTTAAACGTACTTTAAATTATCTTTTACAATTATCTTTCAAAGATGTGTGTTACAAATTATGTATTACTGGTTGAAAATGTCATCTTCTACTGACTCTTGCAACAATACTTTGTCATTTACGACACCATGCAAGCTTTACAGGGTTATTTTGGTCTGATAAGTATATTTAACAAAAGTGTTTTCCCGCGCTTTTCGTGTCTCTATTCGTTAGCAAGACGATAGCATGATTGCATCCTACACAGTAAACACTAATGAATTAATAAAGTCACATCCACAACGGTATTACTACACTAACACATGAGTAACACACTACATAAAGTGAACGTTTTATTGTTTGTGTCATACATATTTAAATTGGAAATGTAAATAGTGACCTCCATAATTCACGAAGGATAAAAATAAATAGAGGATATTTGACTTTTCTTGACAAATACTATGTTTATCTCATCGAGTGAGGTAGACAGTTTATATTATTACGAGTGGCGCAGCCACGAGTGAAATATTTAAAGTTTCTATCTCAGAAGAAAAGACTATTTATTATATGACCAAATCCTTGCATATTCACCCAAATCGACTTGCATTTACGTTAAGTCGGCTCCAGAATTACCCTGACGCCTCAGCATGAATGTGACGCCATGTACGTGTCATGACCTTCGGATCATTGTTTTATGACGTCAGGTCATTGTTATATCAGTCACTAGTGACTGATAACACGTTCCATTGTTATTTACACTAGTGATTGATAGCACGGTTTATTTTCATTGATGGATCCCGGTATTTCACCTGAAATCATATAATAAAGAGTGTTATTCCGTTCACTTTATAATATGGTCATTCTTTCAATGTATCTTAATTATTTGAAGATGAGCAATATTAAATTTGTGTTTGTCTCACTTTCAATTTAATCCAATTATACAGGGTCTCAATTAATTCGTTCACATAAAATAAACTTTTTGCAATGTCATTGTCATCTATATTATTTGAGATAAGAACTATCAATTGTATCTGCTTATGCATTGTATTGTCAATTAAGTATGAAGTCAGTTGGAAATGTTGACAAAGTCGTCTACAAAGTAGAATAAGAATATTTGCAAAATGTTTTTTTTTGTATGCAACCATTTCTCATTTCCAAACGTTTTAAACATGATCGTATTAAAACGAACAGTTGTCTGTGTATACACATTGTAATATATTACAGTTAAAATACAAATAAATATTTCATTTCATATATAATTCATAGTCTAAAACGTCACATTGTTAACTGAGCCCTTGACAAGCGGTGTTATAACCATCTCGCATACTACAATAATAATACTCTTTTACTCTTACTGCACACTTTAATAGTAAAATTAAAGGAAAATTAACTGTCAAAATATAATGCCTCTTTATGATGTCGCGTCAAAAGGTGAACGGAAATGCCCAGATTTACAAGTATTCTTGACGACTCGCTTTTGTAGTTCTGGATTCTCTTATATAAGAGATTTATAATAGAAGGGTGTCAGTTCCCTGAATAACATTATGTTGAACTGCTAAAATTATTTCTCATTAGTATATGTTACCAAAGCAGAACACTGTAATTATGATTTGCATTGAAGCAAACATATCAATAATTAAAATAGAAAATATCACAATGGTATTGTATCTTTCATTCGTTACAAGACGGGTTTCAATGAATGTTTTCTATTGTGACGTGTTTATTATTAAGATGTCAAATATGCTTTTTGAAATATTAAACATTGGGAAAACACACAGATCTTTGGTTTTTCTTGAAGAAGCACCGGAATTACCTTCTAAAGATAATCTTTTAAGAAAAAAAGGCAGCCCTGATGAAATCCAGGGATGTACCATTTCTTATTTCAAATTTGACATCCATCTGAATAGTTTGACATTTAACTTGTGGACCAAGAAAGTCAGTAACTCAGTTCGTGTTTAATTATTTATGGACAGTAATCTCGGATGTAATATAATCTCTTTGTCCTGTTTCATCTCGATCCTGCCGGCAAAAGCCAGTGTCATTATTGCACCTGGTCAAGTTTTTTAGTAATTGTAGTGAACTTTAACGTGTCCTGATAAAAAGTAAATACAAGTGCAGATTAAATAACTGCGCCCTGTATGAATGCAAGGTATCGAATCTTCATCTCTCATCCCCGTATTCCCCATAGTGTAATCCCAATAACTCACTAATATATGTGTGGTTTTATAAATTGTGAAACACGTAGTGAGTCACAATATTGTAAATAAAACTAACATTTTGCAGCCACCTTCCTTACACAAGAAATCCGTTCGTAGATACATATCTGGGATGTCTAAGGCATCACGTTCGTACAAGGATATTGCTCCTATGAGATTTCGTTTTATGTCTCTTTGTATGTTGCTTCATCCAAGGCATGAAACATGAATGTATTCCTGAAGACCGTCACTGTTCTGATCTATTTGCACGTTTCGGCATGACCTTCTGTACCCACGAATTGTGAAAAACATTGTTGGTATAACTATGATGTTTCAATGTAAACTCCGACATCTTAAAATATCAAGCTTGCATTGATTAAAATGTACTCATATACAGTTTTGAATTATATCCTCTACATGATTTTCTATTTCTTAAAACATCTTATGCTCCGTGTATCCATCATATGATCATGTTGAAGAGATGTAATGCCAATAATGGAATATTTTGCCAGAGGGCATTACCCACTTGCATCGTAATCATATTAGGTGTTACTAAGATGGCCTTTTAACGTGGTTCCTATAACATACACAAGATGTTGATTGATTTAACGTGGTAATGACGGGTCCAGGTGGAATGATCTTGCTAAGACTAATAAAGCACAGTGACCTTTGGACAATCTGTATGATAACTTAATGGATATGAATAAAGTATGGAAGGACATCTTAGAGTCACGTATTCCCGTTAATGGAAAGGAAGTTGAGTGGAATTAGAGACAACAAAACCTGTATTCTTATTTCACCATCAAGAGGAAGCTATGGACCATTTACTCAAGTACATTGGGAAAGCCTAACTGAGTAACGTCTAACATCGGTTTTAACTAGAAAGCAGTTCTTATTTCAATCTGCAATCGGCAATACACGAACATAATATACATGATAAGAGCTTTAGTTTGTGAGTACGATATCGTCCATTGTATGAGTATTATCATGACATGTATTACTCCGTTTTCATCAATAGGAATAAAACTTTGAAAGCAAGTAGAGGGATCGCGCAGTGGTGAGCACGTTCGGCTTCGGATCAAGAGGTCCGGGGTTCGAATCCTGCCAGGGACACGGCCACGTTGCCTGCAGTAGAGAACTGTTCTACACACAGTAAGGTTTGGGTGCAACGCTGCACTGAATTTCAGCCACACATGGATCGCTAGTTCCAGCCGATGCTTGCAGGTTTCACTGCAATGGCGTTGTGGGCTTTCTCCCTGCCGTAGTACGAACAGCCGCGATATAAGGGAAATACTCTTGAAAGGGGCGTTAAACCCCAACTAACCTCACTTTAATTTGAAGCAGACACGTAATATTATTAATTTAAACTTGGCTTGTGAAAGAGTAACTATTACTGACGTTATGGCTGATAAGGAATATTACCCGTATATGTCATGTCCGTACGTACGAAGTATAGAATAGCTGAAGAACGGTTTCTTTGAATTACGTCCACATTTTGTAGATAGGTTCGTCTCAGTGAGAGTATAGAGTTGTGTGACCTTTTTAAGACGTTGTATCAATATGAGCTTGATTCTCTTCATATCTTCCAGGAAGCTGCTACTAGAGAAGACGCAGGGCTGATTAGATGAAATAATTCACAAGGTGTCACCTTGTCAGCTGGATATCCCAAGAACAATTCACAGGAAAATATGTCATTTGTTAAAATGTCGTGTTTAAGCATTACACAGTGATGGTAATAATAATAATAATATTCCATAAACATTTGCCCTTAAATAAATAATTGCCCTTTAATAAATTTGCCCTTAAATTAATAATGATAATATTCCATAAACATTTGCCCTTAAATAAATAATTGCCCTTTAATAAATTTGCCCTTAAATTTGCCCTTAAATAAATAATTCACAAGGTGTCACCTTGTCAGCTGGATATCCCAAGAACAATTCACAGGAAAATATGTCATTTGTTAAAATGTCGTGTTTAAGCATTACACAGTGATGGTAATAATAATAATAATATTCCATAAACATTTGCCCTTAACTTATAACACTATTAAATTACAATTACTTCTTTGCCCCAAGACCTTTCTTTCTTCTCGGAAAGAATTAATCAATATTTCATTAGAAGATAGGGTACTTTTCAATGTAATTATTTAGTTTAATGTACATGTGTTTAACTGTGTTCTTATTGTTTGTGTTCTATTACTCGAACTTTTCCCTGGAACGAACAACAGGATTTGGAACAGCACTGTGCATGATATGTCTTCATTTAATGTCAATGTACATTCAGCACACGATTCACAGATTGATTGGAAAAGTGTTGGTTACATTTTTCTTTCAATGACGTTCAGTATGAGGGAAACACATAATTACACACGCTTTTACGCTGATTACAGTTACTGTGCCATAAATTATCTGTACCTGGAAGTGTATACGTAGTCTAGTCGAGGTAGTTGGTCTTCCTCAACGCCAAAATGTAATTTACTGCATATATGTTTATATTAAACTAATTTAAGTTTTCAAAATCCGGTAAATCTAAAGTGTTACACGTTATGTCAGCGGGGCTTTTCCTGAAGGCAGGTTAGTTACACAGTCAAGTCAATAATCAGGTGTAGCTAACATCATCAAGTTTCGTTGGTCACAAGAGGGCTTTCACGTTCTTTATCTTGGTCTCCCCATGCGAATAACGCTGTTTCGCAAGCAAAGAAAGGTTTATATATACACAAAGAAATTAATCAAGCAACACCCAATAACAGCAAAATCTTTCTGATTTGAAAGACAACAATATGTCAGCAAAAATGTTAGTGATTTTAGGTAGAACAATCATTTTGCAGTGTTGAAACGAAATGTCACTCAAATAACCGTTCACTGTCTTTTGGATAACGGCTGTTACAATAATTGGGTATTTTGGTGTCAAAATCCAAGTTCCATTATGAAATGCATTGAAAGTCAATATTTGTTGCTGTAATGTGATTAGTGTCATTCTTTCAAGTGAAGTGATTACACTTTTTAAAAAAAAGTCACTCGTTAAATCAGTATGCACCTCCAAACTCAAGAAATCATGAAAATGTCAATAAACTTGTCTTAATGAACAAATACGGTCACTACTTCGGGTGTTGGCTTATCTTAAGCGAGAAAAAGTATTTGATTGAAAACAGATTGAACTCAAATAATCTAAAATTTATTCACAGATCATATGGTTGTGGGCATTTTCTCAATAATCGTTAAAAAAGTTTAACGTCTGTTTAGCTTCTTATCATGCATGATAAAAGATGTTTTGGTGCGTGAATGTCAACTTGGTATAAACAATGTTGTTTACAATTAATCAATTCTACAGTTTGAATTGTAGTTTCTCTTCTAGGACAATAGTTATTTAAGGTAAAAATTCAGTAACTTCACATATTCCCTCACATTTTCATAAATTTTGCATATGGTGGATTTTTATTTCAGTGAATTAGTGGCTAAATAACCAATTGTTATGTATGGGGTGATAAAATCGTTCAAATTGTCCTAACAATCCAATATCATCACATTTCAGTTTACAAACAAGGGTGTTGATTAATTAATATCCAAGTGTATAGTATAACTTAACATGCTATATCCATTACCCTCCAATTTATTCATTGAAATGGTTGATACCACTTTCTTTGTAAGAAGCTGAAATATGGGGATAATTTAACTTAAAATTGTACAGAGGTTTTGTTGTGAAACTTCAAATCAGGTTGGGCAGAACCCTAATCAAATGATGTTAAATAACACTGTAAAATATGTATATTGCTAGATACTAGAGTTGTAAAGAAATACTATAATATAGTTGTTCTCTAAATGATCAGCAAAAGATTGATAATGTTGATTAAATCATATCAAAACTGATTTTAGACTAAGAGTTAATTATGAACAAGAATGGCACACACCACATTTTCACATTATTCTTGTTTTACATTCACCTTTGTTGTTGAGTTTTACATTAAACATATAAATGATGTTACATTTGTTCACAGTGAGTAATCACACATTTTAGATAGAAACCTCTACACTGCCGCCGGCGCCTTTTGTTTTGGCTATAACTATTTTCTAAAAAGGTTTTAAAAACGCATTTACATAACCTCCCTCTATACACCTCTGATATTAATTATTTTGCATATAAATTACATGTTCACATTCAATGCCACGAGTTCTGATACCATCAAAAGAGTCTTTGTAAATACGATAAATTCAAACGTTTCTGTTTAAACGTATAAATGAACTATTGAGAATTCCTATATAATCCGTCAAAGGAAACAGTTAGGTTATGCCTTATTTTAACTATTTACAGTTTGGATCATTACATGACTCTTATAAACGATGAAACTTAATAATTGATTGAATAACATTTGAAGGACAGTGATAATCGATTTAAACTGTTTAGTAGTGACTCCATTGCAGATTCAACATGTTTGCAGTGACTCCAGTGATGCAGACACTTGTGTGACGTGACCTCCATAACCATTCAACTTGTTAGTAGTGACTCAAATGATAACAATTTTGAAAAAATGACCCCAGTGGTTATTAAATGTGTTTCCACTGGCTCCAATGATTATCTAAATTGTGTGAAGTCACCCACGTATTAATTTTGTGTATTAACTTCAGTGATGATCGATTCAAAATTATAATAGTGACTGTATGGAAGTATCTCAAGATTTTCAAAATGATTATTCTGCAAATAATAGTTACAATATTAAGTAAATTGCATAGCATTGTAGTTGAACATCTTATACATCATGGGGAATTGTACTTGTACAAACATTTAGTAACATAACACATACTAGTATACAATGTAGCGATGGCAATGAGTATTTATGAGTGAAATCTTCCACAATGTAAATACACAATACGCAATATTACCCAAAGTGTGAAGGAATGTTTTGACTACTTATACAATCCCTATACAATCGCAATCTTTAATCATTGCAAATTATGTAATTAAAGTAAATCGGAAATATTATGTACGACAACGATAATACAACTTCTTTGAGATGCATTTAGAGAGATGAAGGAAAACCAAGTGATGCTTGATAACTGTATAGTATCCACACCGGAACGTCTTATCCATTGCGATAAAGAAGCTGAGTATTCAATACATCTTGGTTTTCCTTCAACACAAATACAGCCGTTGACGTCGGTGATTTCCTCAATTTTGTTTTGCAAGGCCTAGGGCATTGATGCATAATCAAAAGAAGTGTCTCCCTTCTACTTTAAAACGGAACAAGCTTTGAACATAAACTCATCTCATACACTTTACTTATTTGACAGGAGCCCAAACTCACTAAAATTGATTTTTTTTCGAATGTAAGTTTAATACCGCCTGGTATATTTAGTTGAACTTTAATAAACAAAGGTGATGTATTTTCTTTGCAAATATCATTTGGGCTATCTTTTGAGATAACATATTTGATTTCGTGAAGAGGAACATTACAATCAGTAGAAAGACTTTATTTGCTTCGTTTAATTATTTGGTTCACGCATATCCTCTGCACAAATACACGTCGATATCAGAAAGGTTCAATGGCGATTTAAATCAGGAGAATCATTTGAAGTATCTTATCTCCTTGAAAGGAAAAATTGAAATTAGGTTTCAGTTCTTTTCCCCAATTGATTTCAAATCTATCCGAGATTATGTATCATTGCCGAAATGGAAATCAATGAAATGCAATTTAACCAAGTCTAGATTGCACTCCAGGGAATCAAGGGCTCGATTCAAATTTCAATCACACAAACACTGCTACCCATATGTCTCCAACGATTAAAATTATGTTTATGTTTAGCCATTCTTAATAGAACATAAACATTAACCAAGCCTATTTTCGACACCTTATATAACCTTTATGCATACATGCACTATTTGGTTTATTTTAATTGCAAAGTTGTAAAATGTATCTTTTTGCATGTGTTTATCACTCTTGAGTCTTAGCCTCTATGGTCAGTATTGGTGAAAGGTGTACATTGGGCGATAGCGAAGTCAAATGATCTGACACTTTCTGTCTGAAATACGCACCTTAAGCCAGACAGGTGTTGTCAACATCAAAATGTCATTAACTTTAAACGTCAACAAGATCAATAAATATCTTCCACCTGGTGAAGGAGTAAGCATATACCCGGGAATGTTAACAATAAAGAAATTGGTATCCAGAATTGTTTTGTTTTTTTTTAGATCGATGGGCTTCTGGCATGGACTACACCGTTCGCCTGCTGTCGACCATGAATGTTTCGCATTCTCCACTTATTCTCCAGAAACACTGATTCTAGAGAACTTAAAATTTGTATATAGACCAAATGGCGATTGGGGCTTGTAAAGTTTGTAACCCTGTGACCCCAAATGAGAAATTAGTTTCATCTTCCTCTCCAGTAGAAGTCCAGAGAAGGCTGCACTCGTGTGTACTCCTTGGCCAATCACAATTATCCTTAGCTAATTAGATCTTGAAATGAAGTTCAAACAGGTAAAACAAAACTCTGTTGAGACATTCGTCTCCCTATGTTGAACCCTATGTAAAATATGAAAAGAATCCAGTGAATGGTTCTTGAGTTATTCCATTTCGTACGTCCGTACGTTCGTACGTTCATACGTACGGACGCAACCGAATACTTTATCCCCCACTTCGCGCTAAACGCGCGGCGGGGGATAATGAAATATGTTTGCCCGATGAATTTACAAGGGTTACTCCTAGTTATATTCATTATGTTCGAATTTTATATATATTAAATTGATTTAAGCTGTTCATATGTTTGGAGAGCATATGTATAGATGTAAATCAACAGACCATTAAACTACGATCCTACTAACAAAATGATACATTGTTAGTTTCTACGGCATAAAGAAAGGATTATTCAGAAGTTTAATTATAAGATTTATTAATTACTTCAAACAATTCAAACATGGATTGCATGTCAATTGTCTAATACGAACAACAGATTCTTGTTGAGATATCGATTGTGGTTTATCGAAAGTTGAATAATTTGTAGGGGATTGACAATTGACTGAAATCAATATAAGTCATTTAAAAGAAGCTACGCAAATACTATAAAGCAATTTCAACTGCAATTGAAACCAAACTCCAGAGGTCCAGTAAAATCACATTAAAAAAACACATTCAATAGAATCACTTGTCAGGGCTTTGAAATGTGGATATTTCTCAAATATTATAACATTAATTTATTCTTGAATACTGACATTCATTACAGCACTGACATGTTCTTCTGATTTATATGATACATATGCATACATATATTGAGTATATTGAGGAATGATTGATCCTAGAATTGTTTGAAACTAATCGCGGGGGAATGTATTTCCTATGGAATCAATTGTTATTAGAATATCACTTTAAGATCACTGCTCGTAAGAGATGACTGATACATGCATTATAATTAATGTTTACTGAACTATCACTACACATTAAATATAAATCAATATTTCATTTGAATTCAACACTTTAAATCAAAGGTAACTTGGAACTTACTTAATTTCATTTTGTTGCAAATTTTATTGATTTTCGAAAGTAGTGTGGATTTAGTTATGAATTTAGATGGGAGTTTATTTCATTTCACTTTTGGTCTCTTGTTATGATTATAATAAAGGTTTCATACTAAGATAAATAAATATGTGAGCATACTTACGTACAATTATCAAATATCCAGACACATAAAACAAAAATGAAATAAACAGCTGTTTATGTATACTCCTGATTCCCTTAGTAGTTCATGTATATATTTACTATTTTAAATATCAGCATGGCAATGAAACATGCAACAGAAATATTCTCAACCAAAATTAAAAAGTTCATTATATCCAGTGTCTTATTGTAATGAAACCAAGGATTATTACAAAGGCCCGATGGGCTTACTAAGCCTTATGGCTTGCGTGGTGTCCGGCGTCCATCCATCCGCCCGTCTGTAAACTTTTCGCTTTTCGACTTCTTCTCCAGAACCAATAACTCTAGAGCTGGCATTTTATGTGCAGACTCTTTGGCCTATGGGGATTCTAAATTGAAGATTTCGTGACCCTGTGCCACAGGAACTCGATATCGTAAGTAAAACATAGGTAAAACGTAGGTTAAACAAACCTACCCCCTATATAACATAGAGTAAAGGAGCAAGGGCAGCCATTTTGCCGATCTAAGGCTCCATTCAACATTAGGTCAAAAGTTACGCTAAACATTGTGACATTCCAAAATGAACGTACGTACCTATCACCTATACATTTCTCCGCAAAACCCGGCTGATTTCCACCATATGTCACCCCTACGTTAAGTTTAATACTCTTCAAACTCGAAAATCCACCACAAAAACCTCTCCCGTGAACGTTAGACCGCGGTCGAAACACTTCGTACGATCTGATTGGTCCGTTGAGCTGGCTCTGTTGTTCACATTTCAAAGCTTCCCTCTGATCAGGTGTTGAATTCACAGTGAAGCAATTTTCGAAATATCCTGTCGTCTCGCCACGCCGTCGTGTTTGTTTACGGTTACTATATTAATAGTTCAAATCAACAGACCAATCAGATCGTTCGAATGGGTAGCGACTGCGGACTAACGCTCACGGGAGAGGTATTTGTGGTAAATTTTCGAGTTTGGAGAGCTATTAAAGTTATTCTAGGGGTGACATATGGTGAAAATAAGCCGGGTTTTGCAGAGAAATGTATTATTGATAAGTACGGGCGTTCATTTGTGTATGTCACCAATTCTTAGCGTAACTTTTGACCTAATGTTGAATGGAACCTTAGATCGGAAAAATGGCTGCCCTTGCTCCTTTACTCTATGTTATATAGGGGGTAGGTTTGTTTTACCTACGTTTTACTTACGATATCGAGTTCCTGTGCCCTGTGCCCCCAAATAGCCTCACAACCTTCCAAAAGGTCTAGAGAGCTGAAATTTAACGTACAGACTCCTTTATCTGAAGGGGATTCTAAATTGTAGTTTCGGTGAACCTGTGACCCCAAATATGGGTCACAGCCTAAATAAACCTGTTGTAATAAGGTTTGAACTCTGAGGATTTTATGTGTTCTTCAATGAATAGAAGTTATCACTTATAGACCTGAGAGAGAGTCAACTCATCTTTTCCATGTGCGAGTCCTATCATGTGGTTTGAGTACTGCAGAAATTGTGAAAAGAATAACTGTGCAGTTACTTTTATTTAGAAGGAATGTGAAATATATATATGTCGACTAATATCTACATTAATAGACATTTTCGATGTAATCAATGTGAAATGAGAACTGATGAATACCCTATGAACTGAATGTTGTGACAGGAGGCAAAGGAATAAATTGAAGAGGAGTTAAGAAATTGTGTATTTTACATGAGATATGTGAAGTGAATATGACTGGTGATAATATGATAAGATAAGACTATTAAAAGTAGCTACATGAGATCGTGACACCACATCTTCTTCTCAAGTACAGAACACTATTTAAGTGTGGGGAAAACAACAATTAATAAACATAATTCACTGGCTGTGGGTCCAGGGTCTGCATTTTGTGTAATAACAGTGTGTTGACCTGAGCAGTAACCACTCCCTGATAGAGAGATGCAAACAGCAGCTGTCATTGCTAATACACAGATGTTTCAGGTTACTTGAACTTTCTTAGCTGTGTTACAGTCTTTGTGTGAGGCTGGTCTTAGACTTAGAGAATTCATTCAAACAATATCAACATCTTATTAAACATTGAAAAGGAGCCTATGAGAAACAGGATTTTCACAAACAGATCAGGGCTGCTTTTCATTATGTTATAAATGTTGATATTTCCAGTATACAAATAAGAACTAAAACAAAAAAATGTAAAAGTCTAAAATATAATTATGAATGTCGATTAATCTGTTTGATGACTGGGCAACTTCTTATTATGTGATATCTTAGAGATCTTAGAGATCTTAGAGATAATAAAAAAAATAATTCATGATGAGCTTCAGAGCCAATGGCTCTATTTGTTTTCTAGTATTACATGTATGCATACACATATAGATATTATTACCCGAGGAAGTGTGTCATATAACTTTTTCGAAACGAGTGTGAATTTTTTATTTTCCGAGCGAGAGCGATGGTTATACATGCATTTGCACGAGTTTCGTAAACGTCATGTGACACACTTTCGAGTGTAATAATTTGTTTAGTACCCATTTTATTCCAGGAAACGGCTCGATTCTCCTACGACAAGCTACAGTGACGTCACGAACAATCGTTCTATGACGCAACAGACGACAAAATACGGGAGGTCGCGGTGAAACAATGGTTGCAAGGCAAACGTGATATGTGCACATGTGCATATAATATTAACTCGATTATTTTCAACCATATGGATAATAAGTATTTATAGGTACCAATGTATGTCTACTTTGTGTTAGGAATGAATATTTAAGTTTGAAACCTTTCTGTAGAGTGAATGAATGTATTGAGAATATTTCATAGTTTTATTTTTGTCATGGCGTATTTATCAATAAAATATCCCTTTAGAAGGCATATATCAAAGTATTTTAGAAGTAGAGTGTTCCAGGTGAGTGTAAGGCAAATAATAATCCGATTGTCTCGCGTTATGGCAATTAAGTCTGCTCGGACTGACGCCCTCGTGAGTGTATATAACATAACCGCTCAGCATCGGGTCATTATTTACTACAGCTTGAATGGTGAAGATGACAAATTCGGGAGACTGCCACCTATGTAACTTCCTGATTCCAAGAGTCCAAGAGCAGATCATATGTAGAAGATCAAAACATTTATTTATGGATAACCAAAGATGACTCATAATCGGTGTTAGTTCATCATACCCCTAAGTAGTGAATACCTTCTTCAGGTTACGTTTCTAGGGAACCATAACAACATTTGAAAATTATAATAAAGATTTCTAGTTCTCATCAAAACCACGGTTAACGATTTTAACCCAAGTTTAAGTGTGAGATGGGACACACTGGGAAAAATAAAAATCGATTTTACATTATAGGTGTTTTAAGTTCGAATCACATTTCAGTCCTGTATCGATTTTCTGAGTTAAATATCCGAGAGACCGAATTGTAATGCAATGATTTGGTACATGTTAAGCCCTGTACAGAGGGATTCAGATTTACCATTTTATCACATGAACCATTTAGCATAAAGTAAGGTTATTCTTCTGCTCGGCTCCCATTTTTAACATAAAACGCCTATTTATGTAGGTTTTATGTTTTGATATAGATAAGATTAATACAACTAAATAACTTTGGCTTAGCAATTTCATGTTCAGAACGATAAATTACGTATAAATTACAACACCGTCTTATTAGAATTTTGAACGATGTCAGTTTATTATTTCAATTTCTAATATCTTCTGTAATTTCAGATTGAATATTTGTCTTCGAATTTAAAGAGCCGGATAACACAATCCAGTGATGACGAAAATAAACTCGATTGGAGCTAGTGTTGAGAATAATTTAACTTGAGAAGGCACGTCGTGTGAAGCCCATTAAATCTTAAAAAGTTGGTAGATTTCATTTCGGGGGGAAAAGATAATTGAATTCCGAAGCAGTAGGACAGTTCACGCTTAGAATACCGGTTGTAATTCAATTTAGGCCAAGACACGCTCTCTGAGGCTTTTAATTAAATACTAGAAGAGGGAGTATGAAGAAAAAAACTAATATGAAAGGTTTGAGGATCAGTAGTCAACTCAAATGAAAAACTTAACTGAACTATACAGTGTGAAGGAAAAGGTCATTCAACAAAAACGATAGTATACCATCTCTATTTCTGTCCACATTTTACTGAACGCAGTTGCTGGCAATCAGAAAAAAAGACAAAATAAGTGGCGTTTTAACTCACCAACTTATGCAAGGGCATATGACATGCTGTCCGGTCGTAAATCCATACATCCGATGTACTTAAACTTTTCACTTTTTTCAATCTACTTCAGTACGAACAAACCTATGAAGTTGAAATGTTGTTTACAACCGTGGTTTTTTTTAATTGTAAATTTAGTGTTTTGTGGGCAACAGCCACGACCAAAAATCCTATTTTCATTTTCACTTTCACTTCATTGTTCACTTCACTGACAACTACTTCTTAAAGTTTTTAAAATGTAAAACCTTTTATGTATTATTAAAAGACTGCTGAGCTGCAGAGCCAATGGGTTTGTTATTTAGAATTATAAGAAAATTGTTTTTTAGACAAGAGTACAGTTTTCTACATCCAGTAAATTGTCAGAAGAAGTCAGAAATGTTTCCGTAAGTACAACAATCGAGTCGACATTGAATTTCTAGCCATTCCATAATCCCATCGGTTCTCTAAGGCCCGATGAGTCAAAACGAAAACTTTGGATTGAACTAATTTGGTTTATCTTTTATCTTCCTTTTCATAATATGAATATTTGAAATTCTATATGGACATCAAAGGAACAAATCCTATTTTCGAAGGCGTCAGTTTGTATATTTAGGCTCAACAATTCATGTTTAGTCCCCACCTCGATACGTAATCGACAAATTGAAATTCTCAGTATTTAAATCATTTATACGACTAGATAACCATACAATGTTATAACATCCACTTTAGGCTGATACCATATAAAGTGATCTGTATCTACTGACTTATGCCCAATTAAATTACAAAGAAATGCATTCTACATTCAATACATTCTAACGACAAGTGCAAGGTGTGCTAATCAACGTTTCTATTGTACATTACTTACCTTTATTTAAAAGTTCAACCTGATTGTCTGGGAATCGTTAGCTCTTCCAAATGAAACAAGGTTGAAAATACTCTTCCATTTAAATAACAGAAACACTTCTCTGATTGCAAGCACTAAGTAGGGGAAATAGTTGTGATGGATGATGCTTGTCAAGAGTATTAATATATCCTTTGTCTTTATAAGTCAGAAAATCATATCAAATTATCCGTGTCTGTGATCTGAATAAAACTATATATATAGAAATATTGTAGATGAATAGTTTTTTTTATCGGATTTCTCAGGTTTAATATGCGATATTGTCAATTTAAATGCTCCTCAAAATAGAGCAGTTGACAATCAAGTCTGGCATGTTCTCCAGGACATCGATAGGAACTGTAAAGGTATTAGTCTTTTTCTCTCTAAACGATTTCAATTGTAAAATGTACCAAGATGAGCAGTTTTATACAAACTTGCGAATCACAGATACTTGAATCTATAATAACACCACGAACAAATAACTTTTGGAAAGACACTCTAAAATCATGGGGCACGTTTATAAAAAAAAAAGCAGAAACCGTTTCGAGTGCCAGCGATGTCTTATCCCAACCTTTATGGTTAAATGAAAATATCAAGTCAGGTGGTAAACCAATTAATTATAAACATTACTCACGTAAAGGAATTACATATATAAATGACATTTTAGATAACAAGTTTTTAACCTCGTAACAAATAAAACAGATATTCGGATGCAAAACTAATTTCCTAGAAACACAAGGAATAATAGAAGCTGTTAAATATTATTGTAAATCTGTAAATGTCCTCTTGCAAAAAAACTACAACTACCTATTTTACCGTACTTCTTGCAAAATATTGACGGAAATCCAAAAGGCATACTCATACACAGAAAAAACACCAAAACACTAACATACCGAGAAAAATGGCAAAAGGAATTAAACGAACTCATCGATGATAAAACATGGGAAACGATAGAACGATTAACATTTAAGTATTATAATAGTGTCAAACATTCTTGGTTCAAATATAGCATATTGCACAGGTTTTTACCAACGAATGATCTACTAAAAAAATGAGATACAAAAAAACTAATACTTGTACTTTCTGCAAAACCGAAAAAGAATCAATTATACATCTGTTACACGACTGTAAAGCTGTTAAAACCATATGGAAAGAAATAGAAAAATGGTTATTTGAAAAAACGGGATGTAATATAAGCTTCTCCAGAAAAAAACCATACTCCTAGGATAATTCGAAAAGCGAAACTATGTACTGAACTTGATAATAATAGTCGTAAAATACAATATATTCAAACTGAAACAACAAGAAAAATTACCAAATTTGAAACATGTTAAAGAAGACATAAAGAACTTAAGTTTCATTGACCGATTTAACTCCTATTCAAATTGCAAATATGACAGCTTCATGAAATTCTGGTCGATCTGTCATGATCTATTTTGAGTATTTTGAGCAATGTTTGTACATCAAATATTACATATACTTGTCCACTTTCTGTATATATTTATGTATAAATGCTTGCTGAGCATACCTGTGCACAACAATGTACATCATCAATACCGATTTATACATCCATGTTAAATTGAACTGTTTCTTGTAATAAGCTTGTCGTGTATGGAGTTCCAAAAATAAAAAAATTATAAAAAAAGATGAGCAGATCCATTTATATAATATACTAATAATAGGTTTCATAAAACGACATTGGATGAGTTATGGCTTACAACCATTTACAGGATATGTGTTGTTATAAGAATCACTAGTGCATCTGCATTATATTGTTAATGTAATACATCTTCAAATGATAAATTAGTATTAAAAGTTTTCAAATTGCAATTATGATTTGTTTGTATGATAATGAAAATCACATTTTATGTTTATTGTTGCATGTAACTTCCTTATCTAGGTTCGAAAAACAATAAGCATATTAATCGTTATGGTTCTCTCTTCAGTAGGATGTTTGACAAATCAATCTATGTCTATTGTAAACTACATTGTAGTTATTATATTGTTATATCTGACTATTATTGAACATATGTAAAGATTTTACAGTTATTAATCGTCAACAAAACAATTCGGGAAACGTCATCATTTTTAAGAAAATCAATACATGAAGAAGACTGAAGTTAGTTGACTTAAAGTAATGCGCAGACATATCGAGTCTTCTACCTTTATGCCATGTCATATGGGAAATTATCATGTTTCTTTGCATTTGATATGTACCGAATGTCGTTGTACATGTTTGTAAAAATGTTTGCATGGATGTTGTTTGTATGTATGTTACCCATGTTAAATCAATGAAACTATAATGGCAAGTACAATATTCAATAAAAACCTGTGTATGATATCGATTCAATTAAACTCGAAGTCTGAGACGTCATGGCAAACTGACTAGCAATAGTATATTCAGGTTGCATCAGGCTTTTTTTCAAGGGTTTAAGTGACTTTTACAGGGGCTGGGAGTGATAATGTTTGAATATTTTCTTGCGTATATATCAGATCGCAGATCCGCAAATAAATAAAAACAATTAAATGAAAATAAGAAATAAAATATGCCATTTATTCTTATATATGTTGTTAAAATTATAGGAAAGATGTATTTTCGTGTTGGATGATTCATTAAATATGTACAAATGAAAAATATCAAGCATAACTATGTAAGCATTTCTATAAGAGAATCCGTGTTAAATTATTAGCAAGTTTAGATCAATGGCTTTATAAAATCACCTATGTCTCTTAAATGTCAGCGCTTTCTGTGAAGTGTAGAATTTGCCTGTCATGTGGTGTGGTTCTCTGTTGGGTGTTTTATGTGTCTAGGACATTAATTGAATCAATCTATCACTCACTATCATGAAAAACCTTTATAAAGGCATTGTTTGGATGTCTTGGTAAGTTGAGTTTTTTCTGATAGTCCTCATTAAATAATGTGAACAGCCAATTCGTAATTCACTATGATAAAATGTTAGGGATGAATTAGAATACATGGACACAATGGTAATGGATAACTTAAATGCATTTCCTTAGAATACTTGTTTATGTCTCGAAATAGAGAATATCTGTCTTTTCTTGACTAATATCATGTATTTCTCATCGATTTGGGTAGAAAGATTAATATATAAATTTTCTACCTCATGTTAAGATGATTCGAAAACTAGGCTTTATAGAATTCTTAAAACGTGTGTTTCTCAATTATATAAACAGTTAATATTTTGAAATTTCTAATTTAGTTTAGTTGGCTTCTGAAGATAAAGTATCTCTGTTTCAGGCATGTTTATCACTCGTGGATTAAACTATTTTGTATTTTGTATGGTGACGTTTCTTTTGTCTTTGAGTGTATATAGTACATGCATGTATTGTTTGTATTACATATAACATTAAATGTACATGTATGTTACTAAAGTGTCTAATATGTCATATAGTGTACCTGCCGATCGACCTGTATCATGTTATCACTTCTGATTATCAAAATATTCCAGATGAAAACGTGAGAGCTCCAATACTATGCATATACAATGATCCCTCGGTCCCTCACGGCCAGTTTAAGCTGAAAATCAATGTTCCCTGAGCTGCTATTCTTTGGGGTATCACAGTCGTCGTCATTCATACTCTATCCGGTGCCTGTTTACTAAAGTAATTACATTTACACGATCCTGTACACATGACACCATGATCTGCTTTCATCACATTTTTTAAATATTTAAAAACATGACTTTGCTACCAGTAACCCTCTATCTCAGATGTATTTGCGTCGCCATGTGTTATGGGTGTAAATATAGTTTAATACCTCTTAGCTAGAGCGGGTCCTTTTGGATTGCGAAACTGGTTGTCGAGCAGTGCATTACAGTGACACTTGAGATCCTATGAACACTTGAAATTTAACAAAGTTGGTGTTTTATTGATATCTTTATAAATATACATATTTTGGGAGTCAATATTCAAATTGTTGATTACAGCCCTAAATTAAAGGTCCTAAGAAGAAAGTTCTGTTGACACATGGTCCTGTGCATAGCTCCGGTGAACGCTAACATGGCTCGCTGGGTTGTTTGAAATGTTAATTGTCTGATGTCAAGACATATGGCGGCTTTTCTAAATAAGACAATTATTTTGTGATCTATGATATCTTTACAATTAGTGTCGTATCTCTAAATACGTGATGAATCTGAATAGCATTATCCGTGTTGTCTTCTTATGCACTAACTTTTCTGTGGTGATCGTTTTGATCTCTTTCTTTTATCTGCTGTGTCTGTATCTATTGATTGCGAATATCCAACCGATTAGGCTGTTGATGAATCTATTTATCATTATCTACTTTCTTTGCTTCTTACGTAATGTCTTTGCCAAAGTGATGCTTTTTTTAATCGGTTTGAGTCTTTTGTACGTGTCAGTGATTATTGGTAGATAATGCATTAGTACCGATATATTGATATAACTTTAGACGAAATGCATTTCTTGAAATCGTGAAAACTTAATTTCTAAGTTGCCGTAATTTTATATTGAATTGACGTACATCACTTAATTTGATACTATCCACCAAATCTGTTGTCGTCTCTCTGTATTCCGCCTCGATTTTGTATTTCTGTAATCATGATGTGTGTATGCACAAGTACACTGTCTAAAACCTATCTATAGGTATCTATTTCCGTCATTTTGGCTGAATTGAAGGTTTTCAATTACCAGAGATTTTCGTCCGTTGACCCAATCAAAGTGGGTCCCAGATAGCCTCTTCAGTTACGGCACCTAAGTGAAAATCGATTCTAAAATAAAAAGAATTAAACAGCTAAACTTGCAAAGAAATAGATTGAAATGACCCCATCACATTTAAACAAACGTTAAATCCTGATATATAGACACAATTATACACGTTTCGCAGTCCTATTGCTCTGGAACTTTTAACATTGTTAAAGCAACGAAATTGAAAATTCATATTATTCAATTATTGAATCTAACACATATCTGTATTTAAAATGAACTTAAGTATCAAATGCCCACTACGACACTACATACAGTTTTTCAATATGTTTATGCATGCACAATGTATGAACGAGTAACAAGACACAACGTTTGGACACATTTGTATAAAGTATTATGGAAATAGGAAACTTTCACATTACTCGCACACAAAAGAAAAGTGAAATTAGCATTGTGATCTTTGATATGTAGTTTCTGGTCTTTTAGAGACATTCACGTTTTGGGTTCATGATCCAATAACATGTTGTAAATTTCCGTAAGTTGACAACAGTATCAAATTCCGAAAAACAAAAAGTCCACATGTTGAGGTGTTAAATAATGGAGAACATTTTATATGGATAAGCAACTCCTTTATTCTAATAAGGCGACGTTTAGACAAAGATGCTTATATCGTTAGCGACGAATCATCTTTAATCCCTGTATTTATCATAACATAATTTTAGTTTGTTTATCTTAATATAATTTTATAATAAATCTTCCTGAAATAGATAGTAGACGACCGACAATATATTTTTTATCTATGTTGAAATACCTTCTATTTGCTACACCTTCATTACAAGTATATTTCATGTAAGAAAAAGTGGGGAAGCAAACTCAGCACTTTTCAGTTTAAATCAACATGTTCTCACATGTGTAAGAAATGTAAGCTAGTTTTATTCAAATTGGTAACACATTCAATGTGTTAAATCGATGAAATTTTGCCATCAATAATAGTTGGTTCTGTTTTTTTAAAATAAAGAAACATCAAAACGCAGACTCACCAGTACGCACAATTTCAGTGTAAATATGGGCATCATGCACACATTGGTCAGGAAATCGAACATGTACAAATCAATCATTGATGGGAATAAAACATTCTACCAAAAATATCGCTTATTGCTTTCTATTTAACAAAACCAATTTTCACATAAATTGAAATAAACTAGGTCATCTGATGTTTGGACCCTTCATAGACTTCTACGAATGCGTGCATAATTTTATCAATAATCGAAGCATAATCTAGGGTACTGTGACCCGACTCCACCGTTCCAGATATTTCAGACGTTGCCGACATGAACGTTATCCAACCAATACATCGACGTCAGTGGGCACAGAGATAAAATCCGTTTCAGAGATATCGGGAGCATGTCATCTTCTCTGATGAGAATAGCTATTGTCCTATCTAATTTACATCAGATCAAACAACATCCACCCTGACTTGTTCGCCTCTCTGAGTACTACCCCTCAGAGAGGTCATGATGATGTCAGACTACCTTCACCATGGCCTTTCACAAAATCCGTTTCAGAGAGATTGGGAGAATGTCATCTTCTCTGATGAGAATAGCTAGTGTGCTATCTAATTTACATCAGATCGAACAACGACCACTCTTACTTGTTCGCCTTTCTACTACCCCTCGGAGATGATGTCAGACGACCTTCACTTTGGCATTTCACCTTCAATAAATATAGTAAATCAATTTTGTTGGCTGAAATCGAACTTACTACGCGACTTGGACTCCGGATTGTTAGGCAAGTTCGAGGGCAACACACCACAACTGAGAATCACATCGACCAAGTGATCCAACCACCGTCAACGTATTTTCCTTCAGGATAACACTAGTCCTGATGATGATTTAGCCACAATGTCGTTCCTCAAATAACACAACAACCATTGTTCTACAGTGGTCAGACCTCAGTTTTGACCTGATTCCAATGGAACACTGATGAGCTTGAAAGGATTCTGCAAAATGTAGGGCCTGTACCAACTGGTGTCAATGAACATCTGCTCTAAATGTGGGAAGAATGGTCCCTCATTCTTAACCAATCGACTGATTCACTCAGTTTACAATGGATGTGATTAATGTCACGGTTTTGACTAACATATTGGCTAGTGAACAGATCATGCGTATGCTTACCTTTTGTCAAAATTAATCGTGTCATCTCTCTTTTCAGGCAATGAGATATCTTCAGTCTATCTTATTTGTAAAACGGATATCTTTTTTATAATGTAATCAATCAATCGCTTTGTTTAGCAGGTATGTCACATCCATCAAAATATTCCTGTTTGTTATCCATCAACATACACGACTTGAAAGTAGGAAGGACAACATAAATCAAAAGTCCAAATCCCAGTAAAACCACCTATAACAGTTAGAAGTGGAATTTGAGCTGCAATGATTGCCATATTCGCGACAGTTTAACTGCACTTGGTGTAGGTAAATAGCTTCACATTATCACGTTAAATGCCCTATCGTTGCAGTCTAATTGCTCAACAGGACCCAACATGTCTAAGTAATAACCCCTTCCCTCTCAGTAGTCTCATTGAACTTGGCGTACGTACATAGTTTCACGGATATCTACTTAGCTGTCGCTTTACCCAACAGTGTCATTGTACTTTGAGTATGTTTTAATCTAGAGGTTAGATTTCCTTGACTCCCAACCAATCCATAACTTAATTAATATGCTGACTTGGTTAAATTTCCTGACATATATTATATAGAATGATAAGTGTTTCTCCGAACTGAAGAGAGTTTGGATAAAATCAATATCACATTCAATCATTTACTATCTAAAGTGAGATGATTTACCTCTCTAACGGAGACAGTGTTAACTCTAGAAGTAATATCACGTCAAATCACCCATTGTTGTCTTATCATCATCTTACATGGCGCATCTAAAGCAGAACATGATTCTTCAAAGCCCTCTCAATCAACAAGTACAACGTATTCCATGCTTTATGTAACACTATGAATTTAATCAGGTATTCAAATTGATATAACACGCTAGTACCAAACCAGGCCAAATTATTAGGTACTGCAGTGCATTTCCGCGATAATTCAAAGCTACCATATTCAATTTATGTTGTAAAATAGACAGTCGACAATGCATAATAATTAATTCTGTATATATTGGATCAAATATTAGTTCCCATCGATGAAGGTTATCAATCATATATAATCATAAACAACTATGTGTTTATCATATGTACCAATAACTGCTAACCAAGCGGAACATAAAACTTGCTCACTACCCTTCACATATGATGTAGAATCAACTTTAGTAAAGGCATTAGTCACTTTACGTGATCAGCATCATCAACGAGACGTTGAGAGTCTTACTACTAACTGCCATCAGGGGTTGTAGTTCGTTTTATCAGGACCATATGTTGTTTCTACTTGTTTTGGGATACATCCTACTTAGATTCTAAGCATAATGCCAGTATAGATTGCTACAATGATATGATATCTTCTGCTATTCTATATGCATCGAAATATTCTATACCTCATAGTAGATACAAATCATACCTTAAACCATTTTGGAAGGCTAACGGTCTTAATGATGCTCATTACAATATGCGAGTTGCTAGACGTGAGTGGATGAGTAAGGGTAAACCCCGAGAACTTGACTCTGAACATCGTTTGGCCTATAAAGAACAGAAAAGGGAATTTAGACGTAAGTTCCGTAAATCTAAAAGATCCAATAAAACTGAACTGTTAAAAGAAATAGAAATATCCTCTGAGCTAGATGTAAACACTTTTTATAAAACCGTTCGCAAACAAAAAGCAGTAGTAACAAATGTATCTACAATTGCGTATCAGGGCGAAAGTGGCTCAACGCCCTCTGAAGTATGTAGAATATGGAGCAGATACTATTCTGACTTAGCTCAACCACATGAATCAGAAAATTTTGATGACGACTTCAAAAATCATATAGCTAGTCTGGTTCGGGATATTGATAATAGCCCTGAGGAATCTGATGAGGAACTAGATAGTAAATTCGAATTTCAGGAAGTGAAGAACGCAATTGGTGCCCTCTGCAAAAACAAATCTCCTGGCCCCGATAGAATAACCAATGAGCATATTATATATGCAGGCGATGCCCTCATTAGTAACCTATGTATACTGTTCAATCACATGATTGAATCCCATTATGTCCCTTATGAATATAGACTAGGAATGGTTATATCAATATATAAGGGAAAAAATAATAAATCTGACCCTAGAAACTACAGGGGTATTACACTTACGTCTTGCCTTGGCAAGCTATTTGAAAAACTTTTACTAAGGCGAATCGAATATAAATTATCTAAATCTAAACCTGAATTTCCTGATAAATTACAATTTGGATTTCGAAAAGAACATGGAGCCATAATGGCTGTCTTTACCCTAATGGAAAGCATTCACTATTACAATCTCCGGGACTCCCCTGTATTTGCAGCTTTTCTCGACAACGCAAAAGCTTTTGATAGAATATGGCATGACGGCCTATTTTACAAATTATATGAACTGGGTATTAGGGGTAATACCTGGAAATTACTTCATCAATGCTATACAAATAGTGAATCATTTGTCTCCTATCAAGGCGAAAGGTCAGAAAACTACCTGATCAAACAAGGTGTTGGTCAGGGAAGAGTTATCTCCTCTTGGTTTTTTCTCGTCTTTATAAATGATTTGATTATGTCGCTAAGGCTAGCGAACTGTGGTATTCATGTCTTTGGAATAAACGTTCCGTCTGTCTTGCTTGCTGACGATACTACACTCGTAAGTACATCTCCTAGAGGCCTGCTGGCATCACTTGATATTGTATCTAAATACGCCTCTAAATGGCGCTTAACATATAACCCCTCAAAAAGTAACATCATGGTTTTTAGTAAAAAAAAATCCCATCTTACAAACTTCCAATATAGCCTTGGTAACACTGCAATTCCCTACTCAGATTCTACTGTATATGGAGGTGTACTCTTTACTAGCAATCTTTCAACAAAAGCCAGATGTGAAAAGTATTGTCAAAAAGCAAGACAGAGCGTGAACTCCCTTAGGTCTGTTGGACTAAATAATTCTGGACTACATCCATTCACATGTGTGAAGATATGGCTCAGAATGATTCTCAAAACCAGTCTCTATGGCTGTGAACTACTACCAATTATCAAAAGCCAGCAGGCAGACTTATTTGAACAAACTCAAAGATATTTTGCTAGAATTGTACAAGGTCTTGATAAAAGATCTTCCTCAATATCTACCATTGCAAACTTGGGCTTATGGTCACTCATTGGATATATAGATAAATGTAAACTTTTATTTCTTGGACGCTTATGTAACATCGAATGTAATAACTTCTCAAAACATGTATTTTGTGCTTCTATCACAGTTCCAGCAAAAATGGACAATATTTGTGGTGATCTCATATCAATATCTGAAAAATATAATCTTTATAACTATGTTGACAAATATATTGCTCAAGGTACGTTTCCTCCTAAACATGTTTGGAGAAGAATTGTAAATAATACTGTTCATAATTATGAAGAGCAACTTTGGCGATCGCAATCTGTATATCGATCGAACATGTCGTTTTATACGTTAATTCATACAACACTATCTTATCATGTTTTATGGCAACTAGCATATAAATACCCTGACTATAAATTTAACTTACAATTCTGTGTCAAAATTTCCTCAAGAGGTAAAATATCAAAAGAATGCACTCTTTGCAATAATAACACTTATGACTATGATTTTCATATACTTCTCTACTGTGAAAAATTGATACAGCAAAGAAACAATTTCTTTACATTTTTACTAGATAACTTTGATGTTGAAACTTATGTCATTTTTGAAATGCAAGAAGAAGTAGACATGCTTTCATTTCTCTTCGGAGCCAAAAACCAATTTTATCACTCTTTGAAAGATTCATCATTGTATGAAAGTATTCTTCTACGCTTTTCACTGTACGCATATGAGCTTAAACCATATCTCCTGGACTGTTAACTAATGAATGTGTTGTACCCATGTTTCTTAATGTTTTGTATTATCATGTAAATACTGTAAATATCAACTTATAATGTGCTTGTAATTTTGATTTTGTAATCTTCGGTTTGTACTGGAGGAAATAAAGAATCTCTCTCTCTCTCTCTATCTAAAGTGAGATGATTTACCTCTCTAACGGAGACAGTGTTAACTCTAGAAGTAATATCACGTCAAATCACCCATTGTTGTCTTATCATCATCTTACATGGCGCATCTAAAGCAGAACATGATTCTTCAAAGCCCTCTCAATCAACAAGTACAACGTATTCCATGCTTTATGTAACACTATGAATTTAATCAGGTATTCAAATTGATATAACACGCTAGTACCAAACCAGGCCAAATTATTAGGTACTGCAGTGCATTTCCGCGATAATTCAAAGCTACCATATTCAATTTATGTTGTAAAATAGACAGTCGACAATGCATAATAATTAATTCTGTATATATTGGATCAAATATTAGTTCCCATCGATGAAGGTTATCAATCATATATAATCATAAACAACTATGTGTTTATCATATGTACCAATAACTGCTAACCAAGCGGAACATAAAACTTGCTCACTACCCTTCACATATGATGTAGAATCAACTTTAGTAAAGGCATTAGTCACTTTACGTGATCAGCATCATCAACGAGACGTTGAGAGTCTTACTACTAACTGCCATCAGGGGTTGTAGTTCGTTTTATCAGGACCATATGTTGTTTCTACTTGTTGTCGTTGTCTTACTACTAACTGCAGCCATGAGGTTTTGTAGTTTGTTTTATCTGGACCATATTTTGTTTCTACTTGTTGTCGTTGTCCGAGAGGAGTTGTGAAATGTGGCAACCTCGAGTTTCAAATGTACATTCAACACTTCAACAGGGTTCTATATAAATATATATATATATCTTAAGGACGGATATGTGATAATTTGACAACATAACAATCATTGAGTAACACATTAAACATACTGATGGGGTTTTACACTTGATAATAGGATACATATCTCTACCCCCTGTACACGTAACCATTTATCAATAATATTATACAGCCTCCCCAATTCGATCGATTTAGTTCACAATAAATACAAATATAATACCAATATGCTTAATACATATTTCATAAAATTATATTAACATGTTTCAAACCCTGGTCCAGAAAATAGGAATCATCCAGATGCACAGACACTGAATTGAGCTTCTATCAACTTCATGGCCAGGAATAAGGAATTAACGTTATTGATTTATTGATTTGCATTGTTGTTTCCTAATAGTTTTGCCACTTTATATTGAGAGATTTTTAAGTAACAGGGGGTCACAATCATCAACTCTCTCCAGTTCAATATACACATTACAAGTGCTATTTCTTCCTATCACAGCGCAATCACGTTGTAATGGACTTAGTTTCTCCTTAAAGGCTCCAGTCTGTCTGATACACAATAAATATATCAGTGTCATACAACTCAGTGAAATGTAGAGTGTTTCCATGACATTGATTGAGCACTGAATAAAGAGTGAACATGTATAGTGCATTATGGAACCATGCGAAGGAAATTGGTATTTCTTCCAGTCGAAATGTATTCAATTGTCAAGTAATAATATTCCCGCGAGTCATATTACGTTTATCAATAAATTAATTCATACACATATACATATTGAATAATTTATCGTGACATGGCCTATTTAACATGTGATATGAATTCTCTGACAATCATGTTACTGACACTAATTTCAATGCATTTAAATTTCTTCTCAATTATCATTGTACATGGAATGTCAAGTAATGTTTAACTGGTTGTATGGATGAGATTTGAGAACACGATGGTCATTTATGGTGTGTGATAATTTTAAAAGTGTCAAACTTGTCAGAACCCGCACATAAACTTTGAACATGCGGTTAAATGTGTACCTGTCTTCTTTACGTCTGTTCAATTATCTATTATTTAACAACATCTCTCAGCTCAAGTGAGATATGTATTACCTCACATCAATGATCTAATTCATGATAAAATTCATATTTCTAGATGTCATGCAACATCAGTTCTGATTTATATGAGATATATTAATTAGAGGTGTCTGTATGTACAGTAATGTAGTAAAAGACAATATACTGATAATTTATTAAATCCAAAGCAAACCATCGCGTAAATAACCTTCAGTACATCATTAAATTACGTTAAAATGTAAAACCTCTTCAGTTACGCCTACACAGCATATGTTAATTTGCTACTGATCATCACATATAATTCTGTTTCCCAAATCGCAGATATTTTAAACATTAAGTAATGATTGGTATAATAACCATTGATTTCTTTACATTTTCAATAGCGATAGAGATATTGATAAGTCATCAATGATTATATCAGAGTCTTCCTAATAAGGACAGGTATTACTTGTGATACTAATGGTACACTGATGCCAACCCCATCACTATATGCCAAATAACTCTCTAAGTGTTATTATTATTATTATTTCCAACAGGTTTATTTCACGACGTAAATCACAATTGTAGTTTCAACAGTTTTAACATTGCATGTGAAGTACAAAATTGTGATGTTGAATGATTTTTGTATTAAGTGTAAACACGGCCTATTGTGTTGGAGATTTTATAACATGTCTGGGACAGAAAAAGTGGTTACTACAACATATGCAAATATGTAAACGACAATAATTTCTTACTTTGAAGTTTACACGGATTCCCGAACGATGGTTGGTTGAGAGAGCGGTCATGTGATCAAAATTTGAAGGTTCATTATCCATGAACTCTTGGAAAATCGTTCATACTCGTGTGAACGCTTTCAGGTCGTGTGAACGTTCGACGGTACTGTAGCGTTCTTTCTTTGATTGAGCATGATTTTGTTAGCAAATTTCCAACTGTTTCCATGGATTTACCGACTTATTTGATAGAATGACATAAACTCAATATCATACATATCTATCTTCTTAATTGTAAAAATAAATAAAACATTTCAATAACATATCGCGCATAACTGTTTGCTGTTGAACTCAACGAGTCACAAGGCCTAGATCTATTCTAGAACTGAAAGACATTCACGATCGCTCGTTGAATACAAATAATGCAATCTAGATAAGCAAATACTCACAATCTAACCATTATGAACTAACGGGATTCGGATTTGAGCAACAACAACAAATGGCGGCCTCCATGCCATTGACGTCATTCAAAGGACGGATAACTCTGATCTCGTGTCCCTGACATATTAGATTTTATTACGCTTCACTCAGCATGATGAGTGTCACAGGTTTCATGAAATAGGTAATGACGAAAAATAACGTAAGAAATTATAAGAATTGAATGTCAGTTTGTGTGTTTGCACTGGAAAATGAACGATGTCAAAGCGGTATTCAAACTCTCACGTGAACTTGCTCGCAAGCTCGCCTCGTTCACGGGAGTTTGAATCCCGCTTTGACATCGTTCATTTTCCAGTGCAAACACACACACTGACATTCAATTCTTAAATAGTTCTGTTCACAAAGACATGTATATATTATGTTGATAAGTTATCTGCAATGAACTCATTTATTTGAGAACTGGCTGGAGAAACCTTATTCCATTATTAGTCAGTTAACATCAAAGACTTTAAACTATCAGTATAGTCCTCGAAATGTCAGCACTATGTGTGAAGTGTGATTTAGCTGTCACATGATGTTATTCTTTTACGAATGTTTTATGTGTCTGAAACGTTCCTGGAATCAGTTATTGTTGTTACCTATTACTGAATCCCGTTAAAGGTGTTATATATCCAGTACTGTGACACACTCTTTTGATAAATCTAAAGATTAGTATCGTCTTTGTCTACGCCTTCTTAAATCCAATCTTATTTGATGTTTGTTTCAATCTTTTTATATTGTCTATAATCATTACCTATTTAATTGATAGCACACGTCGCTATCAACACACTCTTCCATGGCTGCTGACCTATACTGATAGCGGTCAACTGATCTATGCTGAGAACGCCGATCTAGGCTATCATGCAGTTTTATTAAATGAGTGTACGTTTTTTATATTGTTCCCAACAGCGAATGTTACTCACAAAGTTATAGTTTGTAAATTATCCGTTATCTTCATGTTATTAGCGGCATAAATATATAGTGTACAGGTGTTTCAGGTCGGTTTCGCTGCGATAATGTTGCAGACCACAACATACGGAAACGTGTACGAGCAAACTGGTTCATAGCCAAACGTCTTTGTAGCGTTACGTCTTCATTTAGATATATGACACTGATACTGTTTTACCATACGGTCAATAGTCAATCTTCAGATTAAAATCTTTCGTTTCCTCTTACTATATCTAGTGCACCTCTCAAATCTAAATCTTTCTTTTCAGTTCTATTTTGGCGAACATTAAAATTTTCAATTACTCGGGATTTTACTTCGTTGACCCAATCAAAGTTGGTCCCAAATATCCTCTTCAGTTAAAGCTCTTAAGTGAAAATCGATACTCAAAGTAGTGTGTTTAAACATTTAAACTTGCTAAGGTTTACATTGTAATGACCCTATCACAATAAAACAAACGTTAAACCGTGATATATAGACACAATCGCACATGGCCTTAAGTCTCATTGCTCCAGAAATGTAAATTGTTGATTAAACTTAAAGGAAAGTAATTCGAACTGTTCATGTTTAGAACATCATTCACCGATTCAATCTCAAAACTCTCCCCATGTGAAACCAACTGGTCTTCAATACTCATATTTGAAAATCAATTCTCTGCTGATTTTAAGGTTAAATCCGTTTAGCCTGGTAAAACTATCAACATCGTTTTATTTTGTAATGTGTTTTGGTAAAATGTATGTTCACGAGTCCTGCTGTACCAAACAGCGAAATAGGAAACCACGTAGGTAATGGCTTACTTGTCTTAAAATGGTGCTTTGTGTTACCTGAACTTGACTGTAGCTGGTATCAATGTAGAGATCAAAGTGTTCCTGTAACAATCCGGCACGTTGTACGTTTTTATTGTGGGGGTTATGTTCTATCAAAGGTCACTTTCCTATACCAGAGTAAGCGTTTAACGGATAAGTAAATATATACCATAGCTCCATTTGATATAAGTTTGAGATAGTGTGATATCATTCAGCTGGTTATTATGACATACCATAAGACAGTTGTATGAAATTGACTGTAGATCATTTGTTGTTTTCTTATGCTGAAGTCACCATTATTTGCTCGAGCAGTATGAAGAGCGTCTGAAGCTGGATAATAGTTGTTATCATATACCTATCAATGATATGGGATGATTTGCATATGTGATAGAGGTACACACCACCCATATCGCTGCCCGGTCCGAAAATCACTATCAGCCATATCAGCCCGGTCCGCAAATCCATATCAATATCAGCCCGGGTGACGTTAGGTTAGAGTGATCCCCCTTTCCTCACATACACGCTAACACTGGTAACGTCAGAAGCGAAGCATTGACAGAGTAGTATATTTCAGAGTAGTCTCCAAACAAGGATGTTGTTGATGCTTTTAACTTACAATCTTATTAACATAATTAGATATACATTAATTGTAATATTGAATAGGAGGCACGGCTAAAATATTTTAAACAAATTATGTCTTGCATCAAAGTACATTTTCGCACAGAAATATTTTAATTTTAATATTTCCTCAAACATTATATATTTCTTGTTTTCGAAAAAAAAAAATAATATATGATAAAAAGGTTACAACATGTCAGTTTTCATACCATACCCCATATCAGCCCTCGACCCATATCAGCCCTCTGGCCTGCGTCCCTCGGGCTGATATGGGGGTCTCGGGCTGATATGAGGTATGGTATGAAAAATGACATGTTATAACCTCTAATTATTAGTTCGTCTTGTTTAGTGTCATAATTCAATATAATTATTTACTCATTGTGATGTTGCAAGTTACATATTCTCGCTACACATCCGTAACGGTAAGAATATTGTCATGAAAGTTCCTTTGAAATGGATTGTCAACTAGGTTTTGGTTTTCGTTTAAAGAAGACGCTATTGTAAACACCATTCAATGTATGCTCAGTAACCAAGCTTTTACTCAAGACTATATAAGCATCGATGGTGTAAGTTAATTCAGATGGTTGTCAAGTTTCTTTGAGACATTTAGGTCTTTAATGTAACCACCATCATACCGTCATTACTAGAACATCTGTATTCTGGACCCAATACATCACTCCATTATTTCATTTAAAACATCGATTTAAACGATATAAAGAGTTTAAAGCTCTAATATAAGAACGATTGAATGTTCTTTATGGTGGATGTATGATGTCGGGAATAATCGGTAATGGTGGATTTGTTTTTCTTGCCAAAGAACGAGTCAGCTTGTAGCTTGGCAAAGTTAAATGTTCTTTTATCCATGATTGCCAACTAAAAGTCTTATCACGGCAGTGTAACAGTATCGTTTACTACTCGTTCCTTGATAAGTAAAGTAATTATTACAGTCCTCAATTATACTTCTCAAATTCATATTACATTACATTCCAGTAACACATAGGTATGCCAATGACCTACTTTAGCTGCCAAGTAATGCTCAACGTGATAGTAAAGACATGGAATATAGTTTTGAAGACTTGTGAAACGTAGTATCGATGATACTGTCTTTCTGAATGGCGACACTGACACCCTTGCTAATTAAAGAGTAATGAATGTCGTGTTTCACATACCAGGAAACACGTGGCAATGATTCTTAATAAATAAACAAACAAAGAAATAAAGAGTCATAAATCACTAACTGGAAGGACATGTATGCCACAGAAAAGAAAAATTAATGGTGACTGCTCTAATGTGTGGGTCCGTACAATATGTCTACATTGTACCATAGAGCTCTACTGGATTATCAATACACGTACAGGTCGTCATATTCTCGGTTGTCATTCATGAGTCGTAATAGATTCCAGTTACTTATGCGCTTCTGGTATGTGTGGACAGTAACGCTCTTAGCAATGATGCCTTGTTCATTCTCATAGATCAGTTTTATGATGCCATTTGACAACATCTACTATCTTGTAAAGGGCGCTCTACTAGTCTGTTTATGGTACAATTGTGAGGCAGGCTGTTAAATGTACGTACAACAACACACGTCAAACAAAAGTCATAACAAGAGTTCCCTTGCTTTACAAACTGGCTTTAAGAAACACCAATGATAATACTACGAAAGAACTTGTAATGACAATTTATGACACATTGTTAAGACGAGTTAACTCGTGATCGGCGGCGAACGTGTTAAGTCCATGACAGTCAATACTTGCAAGTTGCAAGCAGTTCTCACCGATATCACCGGTCATATAGTAGTATGTAACTTGTATAATAAGTTATTCACAAATGTCATCTGATTTCTGGACCATTAGTGTGTCTGAAAGAAAACTTAGCAAGTAAAGGAAATCTTTCTGAGGCAGGTTCCAGCACTGACTGATTCATTATACATGTATTTGAAAAAGGGAGATGGCAACCTATATTTTCAGTGTAACATTTTGTGAAATCTAGTGGAATATGCAATTTTTTCTTGATTACCAGCTAATTCAGATTGCTACAGTTACTAGTCTATTTGCACTTCCTTTCCACTAAAGGTGGCCGAGAATATTTTCTCTCAAATGTCTCATTGTACTTGTTGTACGGTAAATAAATTTATATTATCTTCTGAATGACTCGATCTCCCACGGATCTGAAGTAAAGACGATCCAGTATGTCTAACTTTCCTGTCTCGCAACGGTTTAATTCAACGTGGGAAAGAGATTAAAGGTTATCAAGTTAACTTTACCTTTCCCCCTACAGTCTTATTTTAAATGGTGTATTTCAAATTGGATCCAAGATGTCTAACCACTATCCTCAATGTAGAGTTTCAGTATGTTCAGTTACTTCATGTAACTTTAACATCAATAACACTTAACTAAATAAGTATACTCATACATACGCATTTAATGAGAGTAAAGAAATAGACAGGTGTTTTGTAAAGAGGTACTCGCAGTGTCAACCATACAGAATGCAGAGTAAGATATTTCTATTTTTATGTCAGTTTAAATATATTGTCAATTGGGGTGTTGAGATCTCTTCTTCAAAATGTTTTTTGACAAGAATTGTTTACATTTAAGTTAAAAACTTAGCGAATAGAATAGGACTAAGTTAAAATGTGGAAATTTATGTAATAAAAGATGATGTCTACATACATAACTCATCTCGAGAAGTAAACACGACGATTTCTCAAAAATGTGAAAGGCAATGTTTAAATTTCAAAGTAATTTTAGTTTGCTTCTGAAGACATGTAACACTGTTTCAGTGGTGTGTATTGCTCGTGGACTGAAATATCTTGTATTTGTATGGTGATGTTTGTTTCTCACGTGCGTCTTATTCCATATAAACAAACGGGAATAAAAAAAGGTGACTGAAGCTGTATCAGGTGCTATTAGAGAGACGGGGTTATGTCATCAAATGGCATCATTATCACTAGCTGCCTCTGCACATATGATAGATAGTGTATATATTTATCGGATACTCTTATTTTAAGGATGGAAACTGTTTGATGAAGTCATATTAAAATTAATTAAGATACGAATAACGTGACCCTCTCAGTTTGACATTGAGAAACACATTCTAGAACATTCAGTTCCTTTTAATATTTTCAAGATGACGTTTAGTTTCAGTGAGAATTTTAGGTCAAATTATTATTATTACTATTATTGACCAACAAAATATCAATTTAATGCAAATTTGAAATTAGACACACGAGAGAAGACAAATGTGATATTAAATTAATAACATTGTTTTTGTTATGTTCAGCCACGAACTACTTTTTCAAATTGCACATTTCAATTGTGAGAGTATTTCCGACATACAGCTATTATGTGTCACTCAGTTTGTCATGGACTTACGGACTGGATTTTCTGCTTAAAGGCTCCTAGTTGTCTGATATCCTACTCAGGTTCAGATTCATGCACATCTCGGATATGAAGGAGGTTTCCTTTGACATTGATTGAGCAATGGATCAAAAGAGACGATCTACGAATATATTTGAGGCGTGTCTCAGAAATGAGTGTTTCGACCTTGGTATGATGTAAAATGTATGAAAGTCATTTATCATATTTCATGAATACATATTCATGAATTGTGTGAAGAACATGTCATCACAAGATTAATGAATGTTAAACCAACAGCAAATGTTAAAGGTAGGCTTTCTAGACGCATAATAGTGTCAACAATTTTTAAAATTCAAAACATCCGATTAGGGTATGTTCTTCATATAACAGAATATCACATTGTTATGAACTAGGTTTTCATTTGGGAAGCTCATGACAGTCTAATACATTTATCAGAGTCGTACAAACTCAATGACATGAACAAGTATTTCATGATATTGATTGAGCGCAGGATAACGAGCAAGCATTACGAGATAAACAATCATCACGAGATAAACGTTATGTCCGATTTCGGCGAATGTACAAAGTACTCGTGTATTACCGGCCGAGGGTTGAAGTTAAAGGGGCTAATACGTAAATTGGAAATTATGGTTATTATGACACTGAGTAAATGAATTTCTTTGTGTCTCATGTTACCTAGAACATCCTTATTATTAGCTTGCTCGTCGTACATGTAATTACAAGTTATTGGCACGCTTTTTAATTGTTGAGGGGAAGTTTTAAGAGCAGCGTAACTAACATTTGTTCCTCTCTCGTCTATCATCAACTCTCTACCTCGAGTTTTCACTTCAATACTGAAGTTTATTGAGTATAGTAGATTTGTACATCAATTATGGGTGAGTCAGTATTTATTTAAGAAAAGTGATTGAGAGACATGATGCTTAAGTCGATAACGGCTTTTTGTCTCTCATGTTGCAGAAGTGACATACTGCAAGAGCACCGTTTTCAGTGCAGAGATAAAATCAGCATCTGAGTGATTTGATTGTAATCGAGGAGAAACCATGACAGCAAGGTAAAGTATCAACCTACTAGCCATATAACGTGATACTTGAAATGACCTTTCCAAACCGTATCTGCCGGTACGATAGACTTACAACTGTTAGGAGGAATTATAATTGGTGTAAACCCTGATGTATTTTCTAAGTATACGACTTGAAAGTAAAGATCTGAAGAAACTGAAGAAATCTTAGGCAATTGACCAACTGACACATAACATCGATTCAATTTAAAAACAACAAGATAGCATCCGTTTATCTTACAATTACCCAATCACAACACAAAGACAAACCAAAACCTTATGCCTTTGCAAAGAGACAGAAATCATTTTAAAAAACACATGATTGCATATATGTTTATTAAATTTCAATCCAGTCCATTCAAACACATCTTCAACATGATTACACCTCAGTTGTCCCACATCTTTTGTTTGGAGTTGGTAATAGAGGGATATTTAGCTATATTCTGTTCCTACACTTAACATACGTAACATTTGGTAAGACATTTATTTTACTATGAGACTATATTATTAAGACGAAAGCTTCGAAAATGTATATTCTTGAAAATAGCAGGTCAGTTCATTTTTTATTCTTGATACACCAGTTAAGTAGAAGAACCATTTTTTCACTCAAGACTTTTGGTCACTTCTGTCTAATCCGAGCATTTTATACTATCAACAATACTCAATCCCGATTGGTTGCAACTAAAGTTCGTACTGCAATCAGCAACGTTGATTCAAACTGAGCACTAGTTTCCTTTCATGTTCGATGTACATGTATTTGAGAGAGAAAATCGTTGGGAGATGTTCACATTGTAATAGCGGTTACAGTAACAGTTCTCAGATGAGTAACCTACATATTCGGGGAGAGAATTCGGTAGATGAAGAGAGGATTCAAGATGTTGGTCGTGAAATGGTAACTTGGTTAAATAAAAAAGAATTGCGTCAAAGGAGTTGATTCGTCAGTCTCCAAACGCTCAATGATGAAAGTTCAGTATCTCAGTATGATATCAATGCTTTGAAGAATGTTTTCTGTGACAGTGATGCCCATTTGCTAATGGGAAGAATGTACTTGTATGCAATGTAGGGAAATCAATATTTGCTTCTGTCCAGAATTAAATATCTGAAAAGAAAAGAATCAGGAGACAAGAAGGATGATAGACATGTTTTGTGAATAGTATGGTTCGTATGAAATAACTGTTTCCAATGGTATATCCAAGTGGTGTATCGAGAATTCTTGCCAAGCTGTCACAGACCGATAAGTGTAATAGATATCAGTGTATTCTAAAAGTTGGTCGTGACATGGTTACTTGGTTTAAATAATAACGAATTGCGTCAAAGACGATGAGTTTTGGTCTCGAAACGTTCAATAATGAAAGTTCAATATCTCAAATTCAATCTTGGAACACAATGCAATACATTGTCTCCTTTAAAACAAAAAGGTAAATGAATTAGGTAATACCCAAACATTAACCAGCTTTGACACACAACCAATATTCAATTGTTTAAAGCATTTAATATTGTAGAAAAATCTGAAGTTTCAGTTTTATGATTAGGTTGAATTATTTATATCAAGTAGTAACATCCGACATATGCCTTTTGTGCATAAATGTATAGTAAGCATTATTTCGGTTGAGATAGATAATGATTTTTGAAGTAACTAAATCCAATGTTTTGTTCGGGTAAACAAAACGTTAAGCGGATGCCATCACACACTGATTCCAGTAGTTGGTGTTTGATAACAAGGATCAGAATATCTAACTAATTATCCCTTCTCACGACAGTGTCGTTGTACTTGTTGTGTAATAATGATAACGTGTAAACGTGTCAATGTACTTAGTCATGCTAGACAGGTTCCAAGGCATCTTAAACTATGAACGCTTTGTGTAACTGAGGTATAGGTTTATGTCTTGACGTCGCTAACTTTAAACATTAAAAAAATAATTCGAGAAAAAATACAACAATAGACAATAGCATTATAATCTTTTTCGAGGACTTAAATTATTACATCTAAACATTTCAACACTGCAACATAGACAGTTAAATCAACTACACATCTGCACAATAATGCTCAATTCCTCAGGCATATGTTAATCCTGAGAAAAATTCATTATTGGTAGTTGCCGATACGTATGTCTAAAGATGATCTAAAACGTCCAAGTTAATGATTTGCTTTTTCCTATTGTTCTTATCAATACAAAATATTGGATAATGAAGTTAACTTTGCAATTACTTGTGTTGGTCGTATACATGCATATATCGATACAATAAATAAGTGTATGTACATGCAAACGCGGATATAAGCCACAACAAAAGATGGAACATATTATGTCAGATTGTATAAAATCAAAAGGCATATTACATTATAAAGACCGTTTTACCATAACTTTCACATATCAACCAGGACTAGTTATTCGCGAGGCTCCAGATAGTCGGCTTAGCTACTAAGGTTAAGTGTCATAGATATCAATGCTATGAAGAATGTTTTCTATGACACTGATGCGCATTTGATAAGGGGAACAATGTACTTGTATGCAATGCAGGGAAATCAATGTTTGCTTCTATCAAGAATTAAATACCTGAAAAGAAACGATCCACAGACAAAGACAGATGGCAGACATACTTTAGTTAATAGTATGGTTCGTCTGGAAGAACTGTTTCCAGTGGAATATTCCATTGTATCGAGGCTTCTCTCCCAGCTACCACAGACCAACAAGATCGTTATGGACTAGCTATTCTTCTTTAAGGCACCAGTCTGTCTGATACCCTGCACACAGTTTAGTGTCATAGAAATCAATGTTATGAAGGATGTGTTCAATGACACTGATGAAGCGCTAGATAAGGATTGAACATGATCGAGGGAGTCGTGAGAGAGATATCTTTTACTGTCAGACCGAATAAAGATAAAATGTTGTGTACTTTTAGCTACTATATGTTGACATACACAACCGAATCCTTCATGAATATGAATAGTTATCAATTATATATCAAGAGAAAAGTATGGTTATTAGATTGAAGGATTTGCATAACCCTGTTCCTTCAGGGTATTTTTCGTAATACACAAATGTTGCAGTCGGTTTCGGAATTTTTTCACAATGAATTGTTATAAATTTTTGTTTGCCTTCCAGATAAAGTAAATAAATGGTAGTCCTTCATGAAAAGAATGATAAATAGACTATCACTGTCAATAATTGTTAATCTAGGAAACGTACACAGACGGTTTTATGATCAATAATAAGCTAGACAAAGAGAGAGGTCGTTCTGACCACTTGATCCACATCATGAAGGAGTCTTCTGGTGAATAAGAATAAGATTTTGATCTAAAGTACATCGTGGTTACATGTATGTTGGCCAGTATCCGATAGTTAATAAAAGTGCTTGTTCAAGAGAAGAGATGCGACTTGTTGGAATCTTGTAAAAGCCTAGATGATATTTAGAAGAATGTTGAATGAAAGATATATAGATATTTAAAATACGTCATACATGTACACTGAAGTACGCTATTTGGATAATGCATAGTCGTTCAAACTTTTCCAACACGTGGTCTCTCTTTCTGGCAAAAGTATTTTTGGCCAGGGAACTGTTGAAAATTGTAAACATATATACTGACACGCTACAGAAAGCATACACAAGGGCATCAAATTACCGTATTTAATACTCAACACCCCAAACAAATTTTGACAGTAACATCTAACAAAATTACAGTTGATAGTATATTCTCGCACCTCCCCATTACAATTCGAAAACAAACATACTATTGCAGCACTTCCTCCTCTCCCTCGACCTCTTCCTGGTCAAACTAAAGGTCAAGGTCGCATAATCAATGATCACTTTTCATTGTGGTCATAATTAAAATAAGACATATTTGCAAATGCATGCTTAAGTCATGCTCTAATTTCTTTTCGTCTAGTTTATCATTATTGTTTATTGAACTTATTGTATTGAACTTTAAAATTATCAATACATCCATTTATCCAATACATAAATTCAATGGTAAGTATGACTGCTTTAAGTGCATTTGAGTTCTCTATAATTTTCGTCGAATGTCAATTAAGTAAAAGAGATTACCTATATTGACGAAAACACGTTTGTTGGATTTCATATTGCTTATTTGTTTTATTTATCTGTGCCTTGAGATCGGTCAACTGGTTCATTATGTCATATTCAAGCTGAAATAACTTTCAATAATTGTTTACGATATGTCTCATAAAATGTATCAATATTCAACTGATATATCCCTAATGCACTGAAAAGAAATGATAAATGATTAATTTTGTGACGTTTTCATCAGAACATTACAAACTGTAATTGTGTACAATTTTGTTTAAAAAAGTATGATAGAATTTTCAAGGGCATATACATGTACTATGTTGTTTTCTTTTTATATGAAACTGTATATATATAGTACTGCAACGCATACTGTGTTAGGTGATTCTGAAATTGAATACTAATTGTACATACGATTTGATTAAAGACAAACAAAGTTGATGAATTGATAAGCATATGTTATGAAAATTTCGTGTCCAAGAAAGGAAAGAAAATCAATCTAACAAAGTCTTCTGAACTAATCTTTTTTCATTAAGCTAATTCATTCATACGATAATAAATGTTATGATAAGAGATTTTACAGTTTAAAATGTCGAACTGAAAAGCCTCCTTTATATGTAAAGGCGAATCAAATCAATTCAACGTGTGTAAAAAAAACTTTGCTTCTTTATTTTGAGTAATATTTATCGGAACATGATTTCCATTACTTGGTGAATCTTCGGTAAGGCTATGAAACTGTTGATTTAAATGTAGTGAACATTGTTTTGGGCATATTATCATATATTCACTATTATTTATTGCTGGTATGATATCTAAACAATATGCAATACAATTTGACATGTCAATTATTTGTAAGAATGTGTGATCGTAGAGTTCATTGCATATGAAATCCCAATTGCTGAAATGACATGTACTATAAGAAATAGGAATAGGCCCATAACATGATCGATGTGAAGTGAACACATCTTATGACGCCTTTTGCCTTTATTCAATGAATATATACAACATCTCACTGGGATATTCTAATCAACCATATTAATTTCGTCTGACTGATTTCTATAGTTAGCTCTTCCATACCCTGCTATAAAAGGACCATAACATTTGATGATACAATCATATAATCATATTGGCCGTCGAGTCGAATTTTACGCTCAATGGTTTTACGATTTCTCTGCAAAAATAGATTGTTCACGTCTGTCTGAAGCTCAAGCCTTCATACATTCCTTTACGTTCAATATGATAGTTTTATTGGCATTAGTAGAAGAATACGACCTTTGCATTTAAACTTACAACAGCATTTCAAACACATGCTGCATGCAGATGTTCTATTACGAGGAATAAGCCTGATATGGAGGAAAGAAAAAAATAATCAGGGTGGGATTATTTCTTTTTCTTAAAGAGCTAGTGGAACGTTTTTTCGCAGAAACAAGTCGATGAAATGTATTTGAAAAATAATGTCACCAATAGTAAAACCCTTCTCTGCTCGGAAACTCAAGTTAACCAATGAGAGTACATGGTTCTGTAAGCCATGGATATCGTTTTTGTCATTCCAAAAAATAAAATGTGTTCAAAATAAAATGTCCGCCATGTAATGTTTGCTTCATATGCAACACCGTTATTATCACTATGGATAATTGGTTTGTGGAATAAGATGTTGTACCCACTTAAGTAAATATAATTGACATAACTTTAATTATAAAATGAAAATTTTAACAAATAAAATTTGCAAAAAACATGTTACATGTACTACCCCTTTAAAACTATTTATCACAAGGAGACAAGTCGACTTTTATCACTCGCCAAGTCTGAGAAGTCGTAATTGTATTGAATAACAGTAATGGAGTACATTACAAACAATTCAGATCATCAGTATTCAATTTTCCCTACTAAAGAATCTTATTCTACTTCCCAGGCTATAATGGTATCAGCGTTTTTTGAGTTCGGTGTTTTAAATTATAAATTGTACATCCATGGTAACAGCTTAACGGAAATACAAAGTAGACCTGCATCCCAAAACCAACAACAAAATAAGGTTTTGCTCAGGAAACAAAATGCAATATGTGTGGGAGAGAAACAAATAAGCAACTGTAAATAATTAACTGTAATTTGTCACATTCTCTCAGGAGAAATATCTGTCTTTCGAAAATCATGTTGTGGTTGCTTATGAATTAAGATGTGTAATTAACGCGCTGTTGGACATGTCTTCCTTACAGTACTTCGCATATTTCCCTGTCTGCAATCGAGCTAAATATAGCTTGAGTGTTTTTAGACACTGCCCAAGGCAGCTTTGCCCTTGAATTGTATTCTTATTGTACCAGTTACAGATCTTTTGCCCTTGAATTTTATTCTGATTGTACCAGTTACGTTAAGGAGAAAACATGACTCCGAGGTCTTCTGCTCTGAGAATAACCTGAAGGGAGGGATAAAGCCCCGAGGGCGTTAGCCCGAGGGGCTATCCCGACCTTGAGGTTATTCTCAGAGCAGAAGACCGAGGAGGAGTGTTTTCTCCAGCTTATAAACCGTCAACTATCAAAATTTACGAGTTATAGTTTCGGACGCTCAAAGGGCCTAATTCCTCCGCTTAGACCATTTTAAAAGCAGAAGACGAAGGAGGAATGTTTTCTTCCTATTTATAAACGTCAAATGTAAAAATTTACATTTTATAATTTTTGATTCCCAAATCGTGTTTTTATAAAGGGTATGTCGCCCTCGGTTGCGTTATATCGAGGCAAAGAAGGTAAAAAGTAAAAGTAAAACCTCATACCGGGTTATTCTCGGAAGTAAGACCTCATTAGAGGTTATTCCAAGAAAAGAAGATACCTACAAAACAACAGACAGAATCCGACCTAGGTTTATAAAGATCTTTCACATACTATATTAAATATGATATCTTAGCAGCGGGATTGTGCATATTATAATTTAGGACACATTATGATGCACCTACAAAGACTTGCAGTACAGTGCTTGATGTCCATTAATGATTGATGGTTTGTGTTAGGATAATAATTATTGATATACCTAATGATTATTTCCGCGAGGGTTTTATTGGATGTGTTCGCATCGGACTTGTTTGCGGTTATGGCATGAACAATTTCTTTTAAACATGTCATTTGTTTTTATAAATAATTATCACAATATTCACATTTTGTTATCCCCAGCACGTTCTCACGTCGTCTTGAACTTTTTATCCCAAAATAAGACGAATAACAATTTATGAAATATGAAACATATAATGAAACAGTAATTTAGGTCTTTGAAGAGCATCTGCTTGACGGCTATCGAATTTACAATATCAATGATGAAGTAACTGTTTAATTCGGAAGTTTTCCAAAAAGGCAGCAGAGAAATAAAAACAAACTATCAAAATAATTTGTTTAAGCTGCAAATTGATTTATGAAAGGTTGACTGCATCTAATCTACAGCTAATCATTAAGAGGTCTGTTGCACATTCAGTAATCTATATTGAAACGTAGTGCAAGTTTTCTAGTTCATATATTATACTGCAACACATAGCCAAAATCATATTGTGAGTTTTCTTCCTGAAAAGACACAAGCCGCTGCAAATTTAGTTAACCCTTAAATCACCTCTCCAAATTGACAATTTATTTGACAGAATGGATTGAAAGAGTTTAGTGATGCCCAGTTAATATGTACCCTGTTGTCACCATTGACCTCGTTTCAGTTCAAATGAAAAGATAAAAAAAAACTCATACAAATCATTTCCATTTAAATGTCCATTGATGTAGAAAAGTGATCTAGTTTTGATTTTAATACCGATGATACCACATTAAAACAGATGTATCATCCTCGATGACTTCATGCAGCATCCAAAAATCATATCCAAAGAATGTAATATTGGGAAGAATCAAGATTCGACACCATACATGTATATAAAAATCATTCTCAGCAACGCGATAGCCATTTTTGAGGGTTGTGTCCAATTGCCAAACGGATTTGGGTGAGATACGTGGTTTGTGATAAGGAGCGAGACAGAGAGAGGTGTCACGGTTATATCAACCAACTTCTGATACCATTAAGTCGTTCTCCATTCGTGCAGAACAATCCAGATAAGCTGTTTCAACAGGATAACGACACTCGACACTCAACGCATTGCACTGAAACAAGATATTTCTCCCGTGGCTTGCCTGACAGGCAGAGCATATTGGTTTGACTGACATCTGTGAATGTGAATATCATTAGAGATCTTCGAATGAGATTAAATAATTACTTTGACATGTTTCAAAATGAAACGAATATCCAAAGGAAAACAATCAGGATTGACATAAGATATATTCCCAGAATCAATAAATCAAATTCCTATTTTATTGTGACACTTCTACAACCATCATCCTGTTATTCGTGATTGTATGAAGGACCAAACTTATGATAGTAAGACGTAATTACACCATGATATATGTTGATACTGTTTATATATTTGGTTTATTACCTTCAACAATACTGAACTCACATGTAAAGTTAGCCATTAAAAGTGAATGAAATAGTTTATGCTGAGTTTTCTTGATCTGCACAGATCAGATATGGAATATTCAGATATTTAACAAAGAAAGTGAAACACCTAAAACTTGTTTTTAAAAAACACAAGAAGCATCTCTATCTCACGCTTTGAGACGTTAGTGGGGTGCTGACTTCAACATCATTGGCTGACTTTGACAGCATCTGCATCAAGTTGTCTACCGTAAACAGGGTCGTTTCTTCTGCATATTTCCCTCTCATTATATTCAATATAGAAATGTCAGACGGTTCTCTTCATTTGGCTCATACATGAAGCATCGGTTCATTAATTCACAAGACAGTTTATTCAGAACATAGGGGAATAGAGCAGACGGTTTGGTAAAGTTTGATTGATTAGACATACGTTTATGAATAAACTATACATAGATTAGTTGTCGTGAAAGCCATTTTCAAAGATTGGAATACATGGTGCGTTCGTTTGTTAATGTCTTGTCCAATACGATTGCCGGATGTTCTTGTCCTGCAGATAAAAAGGAAATATAATGATATCAGTTCAAACTCATTTTATCTGGGTGTTTTTGCTGATACGCTGTTCTATTTTTTTATGAGAGGCATTTGCAACAACTACTGCCATATTTCCAATACTTGGTATTTGACATGATTTAAACACATCGTGTATCAGAGTGAATATACTGAGCGAGCATAAGGGTGTAAAATAACGAGTATAAGCATCTCTCTCAGGTATACACATTCCAAGGCTGAAGCTTAAGAATATACACATAATTAATTTTCCAGCAGAGGTAATGTTTAATATTAATCCTTACTTAAACTTTGTTCAAAGGTCACAGAAAGGATGCACATGGAAATACTATAGCTACAGTACTTTAAATTAAAAATATTAAAACATGCTCATATGCGTTATTTATAATCATAAACAGAGACTAAATGAAAGTTAAATTACTTGAATATGTAAAGGAAATAACTTCAATTCAAAAGTAAGAAAAACGCAATTAACGAATCAGTCATGAGTATATAACGTTCAAATGAATATGAAACTATCAGGTTCAAAATACCCCATATATACACCCCATTATTTAGATATTGAAACAAATAAAACAACTTATTAAAATGACATGCTTATTCCATCACAAATCCACACCTATCATTCTATCGTTTCGTAGACTATGTCTTGCTGTTAATGTCCTTTCGTCAATTCATAGAAACACATGCTCAAACCCATTTGCGGCTCTGGAAGACATCAATTATACTATCAGTCTTGGAAAGTGATTCAGACATTGTGGAATCAGAAATCTACTGCAGAGTGTGCCATGAGATGTGTTTTCTTAATCTTAATGGACAAGGGAAACATGTATGTAAATTCATAACATGAATAAGGCATCAAATGAATAATTTCTGTACAACAATAAACTGTCAAAAGTTCAACTCTGTAGATATGTTGATATGTTGTCCTAAATATGTGATTGAATTTGCCCATGTTTAGGAAAGGTGATGGTATTGGTGATCTGAATATATACCTAATTTGATTTAAATGAGTGCTATCTCATATAATGTGTATTTCGGTAACATTTAATTTAAATGATTAAATGATTATATGATTAAACATGCTCCTCATAAAACGTATGTTTCATTTCAATCGAATTATATCACTCGGAATATAAAACTCGTACATGGAGTTCTCTCCAACCAATCAGTGATGAGGCTAGAAATTATTGATATGATTCCACATTAATGCAAACATATACATGTAATTGTTTAAGGAGAAAGGGGTGACATTACAAAGGTAACATTAAACAGTTAAAGACTTCAGACTCCGTTGATCCAATGATTTATCGACCTTGGACCCGTGATTATATAAGTCTATAACTGTTTTATATGAACAATGTCTTAACTTGCTATTCTTCTGTGAAATGTAACAGCTAGAACGATTTCATCATGATGCATCAATGAAAACAAATGGAGCTTAAATTCAAATTGTTTAATGGTAGAAAAAATCAGGGGTCATGAACAATGTCAACATTTTTTCCCGATATGTGCTTAATGTCTGTTAAACATATGATGAATGTAAAAATAAAGTACTGCGTTGATATTCTCCTGTGCCACCTTGAGATAAAACTTGGTGAGTATTTTGTGCAGTTATAACTTTGAAATTCTTCAAATTCTGGCGACGTTTCTCGTTTAGGTAGGCGGCCTTCATGGTCTTCTCAGCACTGGCTCAGCACTGGCTGTTGCCCTCGTGGTGTTCGGCACATCCTTTTCTTTCAGCAGAAAGTGTAATTCCTCATTAGAAACTGTGGTGAATACTTATTTGGAAGTTTATTACTGTGACGTTGTATCGTTTCACCGTCGCCTGCCATATTGTTGATATGAAAGGGACGTAACTCTTATTCAGCACGGTCACAGAGACAAAGCGATGCCTATCGCTTGATTACCAGTACTACACGCAAAGTAAAGAGTTCAAGACCGGGATCTCCCAAAGCTATTTTTAGCCACCAGAGGTGTCTGGATTGTTATATCAACCTCTCGCGATTCACACAGGTTGACATCCCTTGGCCTCAATGCTGTCATGTGACAAAGTAGACCAATCAGAAGGACGGAAATAATCCATTCATATAATAAATGTAATTATTTGTCTACCCCATGAGAGTGGTGACCTCTCTATCTGGAGGGAATTGGATGAAGTCTCATTCCTGATTAAGAGACACATTCATCTCTCGTCTTCTCAAAACACCATTTCCTTAGGTTAGCCTTTCCTCCAATCCTTTAATATCATACTACAGTTTCTTTGGTATTCTGGCAAGATATTGCTGAATACTCGATTCTGATTGGTTCTTCAAAATAATCTAGCGTGATCAATTCTGAAATGAACCTCCTCTGATTTTAGAGCCGCTTCACCGCGTATTGACGCATCTACTTTGTGACGTCACAATCTATCCGAACAAACAGCCGATTCTAAAATGTGCTCTACTTTGAGTGTTTTAGAGCTACATTAAATGATACATTAGCAAGACAAACCCAGTATCAAGAAATATCCAAATATCGACACTTATGCAGTTGAGAAAGCGAGCAAACGCAATGACGCGATGGTCAGCCGGATCTGAAAACCGAGCATAAGGTTTTGATGCCAAATAAGAAATACATATGTCATATCATCTGCACACCTACGTGTATAACTAGAATGTGCATTCCTTACCCGAATGAGACAGTTACCCTCTTCACCTGGAACACTTCATTTTAATAAAGTCCTCAAGCTCGTCATTCACAGCTGCTGGCAAACGGTAGCCATTTTGAACGTCACGTAATATGTTTATGAGGCTTATTCCAAAAATGCGAACTTCAGGAAATACGAATCTTGATTTTGTGAACGCGAATGTTGGGAAAACAAAATTAAAACTCCCGTTATAAATGACACAGAAATATGATTTTTTTAAATGGTTAAAGAGAACTTGTTGGGGGAAACTTTGTGTATAACAACAATATTTTTTGTACGAAATCACTGCTGTTGTCACAAAGGATTTTTCGAACGTAATTCGGAGCTCGCGCCCTGTCAGTATCCGACAAAAAGAGTCCCATGGTAAAACGGTCACGGTAGAATGGAGATAAACCTATTGTGTTTGAAAATCAGAGACATGTTATACTGGATTGATAGCGAGTAAATTTTAAATTGAAACCGAACGCGTAGGTTTATCTCCATTAAATTATACCTGTGCATATCAAGAAGACTCAGCATAAACTGATTCATTAACTTGTAATTGCTAACCATTCATGGGAATTTACTATCTTTTTATTGTTATGTCTTTATTTCCAAACGGTTTTTAAGACAACATGAACAGATAATGTTTCAAAATTAATAATTTAAATTACTTGACTTCAGTTGTTTCTATAACCCATGGATTAAAATATCCTGCTTTTTGTTGGTTACTTTTCTTTTCTAGCTCAGTAAAGAAAACATGAGTTTTCAAGCAATGGATCGTATTTGATTGACAGACCTCTTGAGATATTTAGCACCTTAATGATTAAATGTAATGCAGTAAACTTTTGGGAAATCAATTTGCAGCTCACACAAAGAATATTTTTATTGTCATACACCGTGCATTAACGGCGTTAAGAGTTGTCTCTGTTGTCATTTCGAACTTAAAAACTAAACAATGAAGGGTGAAGTCAGAACGTGTTTTAGCTATGGAAATTGCAAAAATGTGAAGTTTGTGATATTTACATTTCAGCCGTGTTCAGAGTGTTCAGAGACATTTCACATATGATAAAACGTTAAGGATGAAGTCAGAAGGTGTTTCATCTTTGGTGATTTCAAGAATGGGATGGTATTAACAGTCACATTTTAGCCATATGCGTACAATTTAGTGGAAAGAAGGGACTACACAGCTGCATCAAGAGTGCTCGTAGACTATAATTTTGAAACAACAGAAGCAAGTATGCTGCTTATATAACATATGTATTGAATAACGTGAAAGTTTCAAACGTGTAACAGGAAATACGATTTTAGTTGACTCTATCTTTCCGGGTAAACAAACGACAGTTATTGATAGAATGTTTTCTGAAACAACTCTTTAGTCTGAAGATATTTAAAACTTCCCCCGCAAGGAGGGGGCTGCCTTAGGCGAGGCACAGTACTGAAACTATATTTTGCTTGATTGCAACGAAGAAAATGCGCAAAGTGCTGTAAAGGAGAAATTGGCGCTTGTTACTAGTGTGGATTCTGCCTTCCCTCTGAAATTGAACATCACATTGATTGCACATGGGTAATGCAACAATGTCAGTCAGTAATTATTTCTAAAATCCGCAATAGACAGAGGACATTCAAAACAGTAACACATACATGTAATCATATGGGCAAAAACATCTCAATTCATAAGGAACTGCAATAATTTTCGAAAGAATGTGATATTTTGATTTTGGTATTTTATTTTGGAAATGATGGGACGTTTCATGATAAATGTTAAAATAATTATTAAATTTCTCTTTAAAACAAAAATCAATTCAGGGATTTGAACATGTTTCAAATCTCTAACTAACTCTAAGTTCACAGAAAAAGTAAATATTGACATTTATTCATGAATCGTTTCGTAACAACGTAAATAAGATTTTGCATGATTGATTTCAAGTTGTTAAAGTAACACATTTGAAAAGCTTGATTGCTTTAAGTCAAAAGGATTATATGTTACTAAACCTTTTTATAATACATCATACAGAAAAGACGCATGTAATCGTATTAAAAATCATCTGAAAAATACACTCTAGACACAGGCAGTGTATTCAGAACGCTTTTCCTGTTTCAACTTCGAATTGACAAGACAATCATACATCACACTTTGCAGTTACGGTAAATAGCATACACCCCTTACTACACATATAAACTGTTGTCTCCACAATGTCTGGTCTCTAACCTTCTTCAAGTACAGCATTTATGAAATCATGCCCAAGTTGGAGAAGATGTCTAGCGGTTGTCGAACAAGTGATTCTCAGAAAAAATCAATGTTTATTTTGATACGTGAAAATGGTCCTCTCAGTTTGATATCAAAATCTCCTCAACGAGTTTAGGAGATTATCATCACAGAAAACTGTCTACAAACATGATAAAATACTTATCAGCAATTGTTGTTAGTAGTTTTCATCAACTAAAATGTTAAACTAGATATATTACTGATTATCAGATCAAACACCTAGGGGATATCGTGTCACAAAAGAGTTTGAATAATGCCTTAACACCACAAAACAGATAAATCATAATGACATGATGTCATATATATAATTACATAACACTGCTAGGAAATAAGAACTGATTAGTGGAACAGCACAGTGCATATTTCAGGAGTGTCATACTTTGTACAGAAACACAATCACATTGCCTCAAAAACATTATATTAGGCTATCAACAATATTGTCTGGTATCCAATCAATATAACATTCAATTACGTTTTGAAGAATGAAATAAGCCATTTCTTACTTTACTCGACTGACGATATGAGGACAAAAATCTCATTCAGTAGTTTTGTGTGTACATTTTATTATTTTACATGTCGCTTATAACTATTTGTATGAAATGAAATAGTGTAATATAGTAAAGGTATTGTTTGTTGATTACGTAACAATTGAATGATACCCCTTCAAATCAAGTGTGACAAATTTGACACAAGTCTTTTAGATTGTATTAAGTCAAAGACGGACCGTTATGACACGTGCTGCTGTTTAGGAGATATACATGTGAGTAGATTTGAATCAGTTTGTATTATTTTGCATGATCAATTCTAGACTGCATTCTACATGTGAGATCAACTGTGTAATGCATCTATCATTCTTTTTATCTAGTAGATAACACTTGCATCTATGAAATATAACAGTTATTAACATCTCTTCTTTTAACTCTACATGTAACTTGAGATTTCAGATATCACGAGGCATGCAATCAAATGAAAGATCAGTTTTTAAACATTTTGTGTCAGTGGATGTGAGTTGATGATGTGAGTAATCAGGCGTGATTGATGTTGAACAAGTTCTATTTTTTGCCTGGGTCAATGAATTAAGCATTGAGTTTAACTTAACTGTACTCTATTGGATAATACGTTTTTTATAGAATGCAAACGTGTTGTCTGATCTCTAGGTTTCTCCAGTCTGCGATACAATTCCGCAGACTCTGGTTAGATGAGGTAGACAGGACCGTTATTGGAATCCACTGTCTTTTACTTTGGAATGTTATTTACCACATGGAAATTTGCCAGATCCTGAATTATACACTTCTCCTTCTTTCTTCTTTCAAACAATTGCTCGTACATTTTGTTTAACATGGCATTCGAATATTAAGATACTATTTCAATTAGGAGTCTACAGTTTGTTATGCCAAGCACAAACGTAAAAGGAACAATCATTGTTTATGTATCATCACTTCAGTACTATTAAGTCATTAAATACTGACAAAACCTGACTTTTTCTTATATAGTTTATAATAAACTCACGGGCAACAGAAAGTATACCAGCATAATTTATTTTCCAAAAATGTCAAATTAGTGCTTCCATTGGGTATTTTATCATTTAGCAACATCACTTGAACACACCTGTAAATGTAACCAGTGAAAACTCATTTATCTTCCCAAATATTGACTTTAACGAACTTTTTTCATCAATAGTGCAATGCACCTTAATAAGGACAAGCTAAACGGTATCACAACCACCATTCAGCACGTTAAGAACCACTGTCACAACGACAACAAATTGTGCATACCAATATTGCACGCACAAAAGCGAGAGAGGGAAATGAGTACCCTGCAATGTGACTGCGCCTAACCAAAATATATAGGCTTCAGTAATGAAGGATGCAAACAGGTCAGACATGCCATGAATGAGAAAACTGAGGGTAATCAATGCCAAAGAAAACTTACACCGCCATACTTTACTTTAAGAAATAGAAGACGAGTTGGAGTGCTTTATCGTTGAATAAAACATAGCAGGGAGCATAAAACACGGGCGTAACAATTACTCGCTTTAATATACAAACCGTGAAGATATTGTGTAGTTTGAATAAACTATATTTTGAAGATATGAATGCCTCCCGTCATTTTAGAACACATTCACAAGCATTGAAAAATCAAAGTGACGAAATCACGAGCATGTTGTATTGTCTCATTCAGCAAGCTGTCGGTCCCATTGACCGCCTGTGTTTTATTGCCGTGGGTATCTTATATATTTGCGTAATCATTCTGTGACGTACAAAAGTACAGTTACCAAGTGGGTTTGGGAACACAATGCTACTATTAAATGCTACCGGTCCTTCTGCAGGATGATGACATGTCAATGTAACCCCAATAAACCCTGGATCACAATATAACGTGGATAACACCAAAGAAATGTTCGTATACTTTCTTTTGCCCTTGAGTTTACAACGTTTGAATATAATAAAGCACTGTCCTCGTGGCACCTTTTGGTGCAGGCTATAGTAATGATGATATTTAAATTATATTAATTTGCTCATGTCCGGTGCTGTCATTTAAGATTACTGCACAATTTATCAGTTCTTGTCATTACAATTATGATCAAAAACAAAGAGCAAGTTGTTCAAGCAGAGAAATCCTTCAAGAAACGTTTGAACAGTGAACTTCAATATTGTATTGTTTTGCATTATAACAAGTTTATATTGGAAAAGAATGAATAAGAATAACATCATCATCTTTGAAGACTGTTCTTTGAAGTTGTTTTATAACTTGTTCATGATATTTTGTTCTTAAGGATGGACTGAATATATTAACCTGAGGAGGAATTTCGGAAGACGTTGCAAACACAATGAACAAAGAAAGATTCAAATTAACACAGAGTGCTTGAACTAATTCTCTGATTATTCGCATTATATATTTTGCTTTCATAGCATGATACAATTCTTTAACAAAGGTCATTTTTTCCCACGAATCACATCCGTCAGTAATGATTCCATATGTGTAATGATTTCATGTTGTCACTAATTAGTTCACATAATTTGTGAATAATTAAAATTTAAAGTTTACAAATGTATGATCATTACTCTACATCATTTGGCAGACGTTATTAAATACATATAATTTTAAACCTCAAATCATTGAAACAATTATATTTGAGTTCTGCAAAACATCCATTGCCATCTATCAATTCGAATTTGGACTAAATATAAGTCTTATCTTATATAAATATTATCCATCACACTTTCTAAGACAGAAGCATTTTCACCTTGATTAACGATATCAATTGTATCTGTGGCATATTAAGGTGTTATTTTCATTCATAATTGGATATCATATCTCCATATAGTAAAATAACAAACATCATCAAAACACCAAAACAATAAAATGTGGTGCTAAAACATTACATTCATTCAAACCAAATCAGTTACTACAAGAGCGATAATGTGTTCTCTCACCATGTTAAAAAGGCATTGATATTCTGTTTTGACTTTTTCTGTTAACTTCCATCCTCTTTAATGACCACTTAATTGGTTTTTCTACTAGAACAAATTCAAGGAGCAGTTTGCTCAAAGAAACGAAGTCTTAAAAACACGATATTTCATTTATAGAGGTTTTTGACGTGTTAATGTTACTAATCTGATTTTCAGATAAAAGGTTAAAGATTACGGTGTTGAAGCTTTGAACATTGTTATTTGCAAGAATGTAAAGGTCGTGTTGTAGTGTGTTATTTGCGATCGAACAAAAGGGTGGTCAAACGACATTTTCATTGTTGCATTCAGATATCTACCGTTAAAATAGGAATAAATGGAAAATATATAATGCATAATGTTTTCACTAATTCAGTATGATTCGAGAGCACGTTGATATTCTTTTGAAGAAAGTGTTTTTCCCAAATGGCGAACATTATAACTTCAGATACACATATACATACCTTTCGGCTATATATGTGTAATTGCATATCCGAATGATTTGTACAAAATTTAAACTGTTTTTATTTAATAAGATAATAACTATCAATACTAATATCACAACCAAATGAGTTCACAAAAGCGTTTTAAGTTATGAAAGTATTATGGCATTATAAAAAAATCAATACTAGCAGCCGAATACATGTAAGTGTAATATATAAACGTGCTGTTCAGAGAAACAAATACACATTATTTGAATTCAAAATACAGGAAGATTTCATAAAACCTGAAGTTATTTCATACGAGCATCATTTGCATTAACATTACATAAATGCAAGTACGGTCATTTATCCAATCATATTTGATATGCATACTGAACTCACGGGTAAAACAAACGTCGCCATACAAAATACAAGATAGTTCAACCCATGAGAGGTACATACGACTATAAAAGAGTTACATCATGTCTTCAGTAGCTAACAAAACAAACTTTGAAATTTCAAAATATTATCTGTTCATATTTCTGAGAAACACTCGTTTTAAGAAATCGTAATTTTCGAAGATAGGAGATTCAAAAGGGGTTTTACGGCCTATATTGTGACGTCCAGCAGTAAAGATTCATCACCTAATGTAAGGAAAACCAGGTTATTTATGTTGACAACATTTTAAACTAACATAATTCCCATAATTTACCTTACATACCAGAAAACCCCTTTGAAATAGCGATTTCAGCACCTCCATGTGTGTTTGATTGGAACTAATACAAACGTAGTATAGTCTGATGTATGAAATTGTTAGTACTTCTTAACTAAACATGTGTCAAATTTAAAATCTCCTTTCTCCGACAGCTTTTCATGTGGAGACGTATCTTCTCACGAGATATTTGCATCAGGGAAAGCGGTGCAACATCATGTCTTGATGTTGTTCTTTATGGTTCATAACTGTAGTGACTTTTGCCAACTTTATTTATGTAGTTACATTAACTGTAACACTACGTATTGTATACGTATTGGTTATAAGACCAGTTGTGATAATTCCACATGGGAAAGCTATTTCAAACTTTCAAAGCTTTCAAGTGATTATGACAAATATTTGATAGACATGAGATGGTAATGAAAACGATCTTCCATTAGCAGATTTCCTTTTAGAGTAAACTCTTTCAAAGCGGTCAATGAGGGATTCATCCTAGTCTGTATATAACAGCCGGGGGGCAAATGCGAACTTACATTGAGTCGAAAACCTTTCTGATACGAATTCACTAACATTATCATTCATATACATAGTCACACTCATTGGAAGTGTGGTCTTTAAGTATATGTAAGATACAACAACCGAAGTAGCACCGATATATGTTACCTTTTAAAACTAATTCATTTACATGCTTATCAGTTGGATGAACATGGATTCATTCAACTGAATTAGTTTTTCAAACACTTTTTTTTTTAAAAGTTCTTCAAACACATTTCACTCACAAGTATCACCTATGTATTTGTTTCACGGTAAGATTCGGAGAACTGATTCTGACAACAGTAAAGAAATAACAAGAAATACATTGTGTTCAAATCCACTTCCGTTTTTGTGTTTTGCTTACTTGAAAGCATTGTACATATAAATGAGCGAATTAACAAAACATTAATCAAAATGTCAACTTCTAGGTGAGAGGTATAACACATAGTAAGCACTTTAAATGGAGAAGATGAAATAGGTCTTAAGGTCCTTAACACTCTGATCTATCTTTGAGGCCAGAGATAAAATCCCCTACAAATAAAGTTACACTTGAAGATTTAATTCATTACTGTTGTTTCCTTTAAATTACCTCCCTTTAAAGAGCACATAAAATCTCTAGATGAAATAGCTTTTCAGGTTATGACGTCTCTGACCTATATTAGGGGTCGCAGGATCACGAAATCTTCAATTTAAAATCCCCATTAGCCATGGAGTCTGCACACAACTTTTCAGCTCTCTATACCATTTGGAACTGGAGAAGAAGATGAAAATAGGTGTTTGGGATTGTGACCCATGTGACCCCATTTGAGGTCACGGGGTCATAAAATCTACAATTTAGAATCCCCATTAGCCAAGGAGTCTGCACACAACGTTTCAGCTCACTAGACCATTGGGAACATGAGAAGAAGATGAAAATAGGTTTTTGGGGTTGTGATCCCAGTGACTCCATATGGGGTCATGGGGTCACTAAATCTACAATTTAGAATCCCCGTTAGCCAAGGAGTCTGCACACACAATTTCAGCTCCCTAGACCAAGTGGTTCTGGAGGAGAAGATGAAAATGCGAAAAGTTTATAGACGGACGGACGGATGGACGGACGGACGCCAGACACCATGCCATGCCATAAACCGAATGAGCTAAAAATGACGATTAGGTTTTGCTATTTTATCCTTGAAACTTCATTTTTCACGTAAATACATGTAGGTGTAATAGATACCCACAATGACTCAACAATTTGGTTGCAATTATTTGATGTCATGATGAAAGCGTGCATTACAGTGCATGATAGTCTGGATATCTGCTCGTATCCTCAATGCCACATTTATTGCTTGGATGTAGATATGTTTTTGAAATTAAGAATAACTATCAAAAGTCAAGGCATTATCATCTTCAAAGTTAAATGCTATAGTATAGTGCTACAAATACCTATTTATTACCAAAATATTATCTAGGACATTACATAATTTTGTTTCACTGTTGAAGTATATTTACATCTCAGTTTTTATCAAACAATTCCCTTTCACAATGTCTTATAACAATTTCTCAAGGAATACATCGTCAACGATTAACTGAGCAAAATGTAACATATAAACAAAGTAAACAATAATTTATCAACATAAATTTATCTTTGAACACGAACATTATCTAAGTGCGATCCAAAGATGATCATGATTTCAGGATGTCCAATCAAACCAATTTCATGATGTATTCATGACAGTGTCACTATAGCGATGAGCTTCTTCAAGAACATTGTTGAGTAACTATCTTCATGAGAACTATCATGGGAATACAGTTGTTTACATTGAAATCAGAATCGGAAATAATGATAGAATGAACTTGGTGACCGGTCTCAAGGCACAAATAAATAAAATGAATCATCAAAAGAGATTTCCCAGAAGCGCTTATCAAAACAGTTCAATTATTAAAACGGACACGTGATGGGAACTATGAATAAATTATTTACATATGGGTAGAGATGTCATTGCACTCACTTACATCTGTCATAAAAAAATGATGTTCCATGAACTCTGAAAGGCTTATAGTAACAGTAAACTTTGCAATACATTCATCGTTTACTGAGTATAAGAAATAAATGCAAAAACAAAGCCTTGGTATTTTAAGTCAAATGTATGAATAAGTGGAATTCAGATAGCAGTAGCATACAGTAGAAAGACGCAAAAGACGAAATAGAATAAATAGGAGTGAGACTTCATTGAGACTTTGTCATAAGTTAGTGGTGTTTTGTAATAAATAATACACTCCAAACATGTAGACGGGATAAGTGTGGGTTGTCATCAATTTCCTCCTTACAGCGTGCTTTTTGGGTGTAAGGAATGATTGATCTAAGTAAATGGTGTTTTGAAAAGAAGGCATGGAAATTGCACTCAAACTTTTATTCCGGAATTTACGTGCCTCTTCATCATCCATATCTCTCTAGACATTGTAATGAAAGTTTGTCATAACCGTGTATATGATGCACGTTGATCCATTATACCATCACAAAAGACTCGATAGTTCCTTGATAAGTCAGGAGTAGTCATTGATTACAGACATGTGTTCTAACACTGTCATTTTAGCTCACCAGGCCTAAAAGGGCGGATGGACTTTTACAACTTTTAAAACTCGAAAATCAACCACAAAAACCTCTCCCGTGAACTATATTTCTATTATTAACATTATTTTGGTATTACCTCTCTAATGTCTTCTCTCTGTCGATATAGGTAATACAAGGTTTGTTTGAAACCAGGCCACAGTCAAATTGTCTGTGATTATTTAAACATGCTCATAAATGTTCCGTAAACACCAATCTCAATGAACATCGTTACATTTGTATCTCGCTGTACCATAGTACTTCTCCTCAGTGGTCATGTCTCATGGCTCTTTCACTCCATAACTTCAACTTATCACATGTTCTTTACCAATTAGCCGGAGTAATGAAGATTATGTACGAGTAATACATTTAAAACTGATTTTAATGAGATTGTGCATATGCAAATTTCACGAAGAGCATATTTAATATTATAATTTTAATTTAATGTTATAAAGATAAATCTTATATGACACAGGGTTCATTTCAATTAAATTCAGTAAATAATCGGAGCACCACTAGCTTCAACAATCCAAAACGTGGACACATTTAAAATCCAAATACAGGACATTTTGAAGATAGTACAGAGGTGCACTTTAATTTGACAGTTTTATATTTTGGTAGATATTGTAATGATGGATGGCTTATACCTTTTACGTATTTTAAATGAGTGTTTACCTTGACCGTTTAGAGTGAGATAGCGTGTTCTCGGCACATTCTGCAGTAGATAACTGATTCCAAAAAGTCTTACAATAACTGTCCAAAACTGGTAATATAAGTTGTGTCTGCCAGACAGAGGGAGTTTTCTATTAATTGTCGACAGGATATTGACAGCGAGACATCCACAAATCCATATAATCTGATAATTCAATGATAGGGGTGAATCTGTAATAAAATAATCAATATCTATAAATGGGGTACTGTGTAACTTCAATGTTTATTCACCTGAAAGTTCTATACTCAAAATGTATATTTTCAACTTTATTATTTCTGATTCATTCCTTGATCCATTTCAGATGAATAATTATGTACTGTATAATCTATACGATACACGTTGTCTTTCAATCAAATCAAATGCTGAGTGTTGAGTCTGGTATTTTTTAATGTGGTTCCATCTGTATTGAAACCAAAAGAGAATTTCTATCACTTCTCTACATTAATGAATATTTCAATACAATTAATATCTATGATTATTACTGATTATATGATTATAACTGAACAAGGTCAATATTGACAATGGATTACATATTCTATAGGCATCAATTAACCCTTGCAATTCATACTGAGTAATTGTTATGTGTACTTGGATAGATGATTTGAGTAATATCGCGGTGACAAGTGCTTTTGCAGGAAGACAACTCACAATACGAGCGTGGTTATGTTTTGCAGTATACTATATGAGCATCAGCTGGAAGTAGGAGATTTTATTGATGTTGCACTAAATTTCACTATAGAATACTACACATTGAACAGGTCGTTACAGCATTGACAGTTGTCGAGTATTGGACCGGATTCGCACTACAGACCTTTTGAGAAATCTGTCATCTTGATGAATAAATAGATTAACCATTCAGAAATAAATGTGTAGCTCAAAGAAAGAATGTTTTAATTTCATAAGGCATGCGGAAAAATGCATTTATAATTTTTGTACTGTTTGTGTTGAAGTTCTGAAAACAAAACAACAAAACAATTGCTACTATATTTACATCATTAAAACGTCTTCAAAGATCAAAAATATTTACATTTATCATTTCTGTCATGTTTCATATATTGTAATTCGTCTGATTTTTGGATAAACAGTTAAGGATGAAGTCAAAAGGTGTTTTAGCTTAAGGGATTGCAAGAAAGAGAAAGTAGATGTAGTAGCAGTCACATGTTAGCCATGTGTACAAACGACATGTTTAGAATATTAAAGAAATATCTCATGTCATCATTACGAACACGTCCAACCTTTGATATAATCATTAGGAATATCCTTATCCTACCACACACCAATCAATCATTTAATGGACGGACACCACTGTATAGCCGCATCAATTGTTTTGTACAGTTTCATAATGTTTTACTGAACTATAATCCTGAAACAACTGAAGCAAAGGAACTTGAGACCACATTTACTAAACAACTTGAAAGTTCCGGAACTGGCAAAAACCGAAATATGTTAGTTGAATGTAGTTCTCTCTCTTGTACACAACGACAAGACTTCGACTAATCGTCTGGTTGTTGACATTTTGTTTTTAAATACATATATTCTGAAAATATTTGCAGAAGTGTAAAAGGTTGTCACTTAATATCTTTAGCACGATTGCAGCGACGATAACTGATGCTTGTACATAGTGAGGATTTTACCTTCCTTCTTAAGTTGAACATCAAGTAGCAACAATGTTAATCATTAATTATTTCTAAAATCCGTCAATCATTCTGACAGTTACTGAAGACATTTAAAACAGTATCGGATCAACATATGGGCAACAGCGTGTTTACATACACATCTCAATACATAAGCATCCACATGCACAAATAGATTTCAAAGAGACTGTGATATTTCTTCATGTATGAAATACCAGGTAACTTTTGATCTTCTCCATGGTAACGCAATTGATAATTTCCGGACCATAAATGAAAAACTGTGAGGAAATAAAAGCTCAAATAAATTTAGTAATTGAAGCAATGCATGCCATATTTAGCCGTTTCCATGGAAACACATATTAGATTTTGTTTCCTCAAAAATCAGTCATCAGTGAAGTTTAGGTTCACACATAGAAAGAATTTCCTTGTCAAATTGTCCATATATTGTTTAGATAACTTATACTCTGTGCTTTTTATCAACAATGTCATTTTTATAATTTCAAAATGATGAGACGTTTTATGATATCATAAAAGAATGATGTATGATGTCTAGTGCTACCGATCTAATACCTGAAGGGACAGGGAGCCAACACATGAGTTATAGACATTCCACATAATGGAAGACATCATTACCCTAATGCTGCAGACAATGATGATAGAACGGTTTGACAATGCCTTTGAAATGTCAATATTATATACTTAAACAACAATATGATGTAATTCAAACTATAAAGAAATATCCTCTGTTAAATATGGAGGAATCAATTTTCTTATTATAAAAACTAGCATTGGGGAAAAGATAACTCTATGATAACCCTACATGGATTGATAATGCCTTAACTTGTATTCCAAATATTGAGAGACCATGGTTTGCTGAATGAATATATATTAGAAAATGTATGCTTCCTAATATCTCAAATATTTTGGAGGGATTTAGTACAGGCATGGTCAGATTATCTTACAGTATATGCTATCAGGAGTTCACTCGTGTTGTATTTTTAAATCAATCTATGTGGCATAATAGCAATAGTTTGATTAGCGGGAAACACTATTTTTAGAAACCGATAGGGAAAGGGAATAACATGTGAGAAATGTTATTATTGATGATGGCAATATACTGACTTGGAACAATTGAACAGTGAATATGACTTTCTTACATATCAAGGTGTTAAGAGAGCTTTGATTTAATATCTAAAACAAAGAAAATAGTGTTCAATAATTTGGAAAAAGCATTTGCGTATCTTACCATACAGATAACTAACAGTAAATATTTTTATATAGCACTTTGCCTGCTGATATTAATTAAATCTAGTGGTCAATTTAATGTGGACTTATATATTTAGGAAAGAGTCTCAACATAATGAATGGGAAAATATAAATTTGATTGTTAGTAGATGTACTCAAAGTGTTAATTTGAAAAGAGCGCAGTACAAAATAATTCATAACATCTTGGCAACAATGGCTATTTACATCAAATAGGATACATTGATTCATCTATCTGTTTCTTTTGTACCCGGGTATATGAAGGCGTTGTCCATTTATTATAGTGACCTAACAACAGAAACACATATGTTTCAAAGGAAGGAATTATAATCTACTTAATACTATTTGTTAAGTGGTGAAACAAAAATATAAACTATGAGGACAAAATACCCAAGTTTAGGTGTATTCAAAATTACACATTAAAAAAATACCAGTTTTATAAATTTAATGCCTTTAAAAACAATACCCAGCCTAAATCCGTTGCTTTGTGTCATCTCTCCACATATATTTGTAGATTCATTAGATAAAGTGAGTTATAAAGTTTACTAGTCTATTAAAAGTGTAAACCTTGCATGGTATTAGATACATCTATATCTGCAACAACCTGGGGAAATCAACATGATGGGAAATAAAAATAAAAAATTTAAAATTTAAAAATGAACACAAAAATATAGTTCGTAATATTCTCATGAAAAGTAATCAGTTTTTAAGCTTTTAAGCAGGCTAGTGATATATAAGATATATATTCACATCTCAGGGACATAATATGAGTATAAAATTCTTTCAGTTTGAATCAAACATCGGAAATAATGATAGAATGAACCCGCCAACCAGTCTCAAGGTACAGATACATCAGCAAAGGAAATCCCATAAACGTGTATTCATTTCTGTAGGAAATCTCTTTTACTTGTTTGCGTACATATGCAGTTTTACAGAGACACTACTGCGAATTAAATAATAAAATAATGGTCCCCAATAGTAAAACACCATTCTCTCTTCGGAAAATCAGGTTAAAAGATGAGTGTACATGGTTCCGTAAAGCCATGGGAATCGTTTGTATCATTAGAAATAATTACACATTTTGTGACGTAATTACTCTCCTGTCATGCGTTCCAACATTGTGATTGTCAGTTCACGTTTTCACTAATTTTCTCCCATTTGCCACATTGTTTACAAGATAAACGAGTTGTGTACTATGTCAGTAAACTACTTTGGGAATAAAATTCAACAGCAACTTCAGAATGTTTCTGAAAAAATAGCACGATTTGCAAACTATTTAGATGTGCATATCTTGAAAGTGTCAGAAAGTTTATGAATGGCGTTTATGTACAATTTGTATTTTACAGGCCAACATCAAAGATAGTTAATTCGCGTTTTACACATTAAAATGATCTTGGGTAAGATCGGTGCTCAGAATTACGAATTATCTGTACCCCATGAATTATTATGCTTGTAGTTTATCACAATAATTAACTCGGGACAGATAATAATTGCTTTATACACAACACCGTTATCTACGTTATTGATTTGAACAAAAATATGTTTTACTCTTTAAAGTAAATATAAATATAAATGACAAAAACTATCATTCTAAATGGAAAATTTGAAAAAAATTGTTTGGCAAAACACGTGCTACAGCCGCGTTAATAACAACATCTTTATTTTGAAAAACAGAAAGTTTAGATTTTTTAAAGTTATTTTTAAACTTCTAAATTGTATAACTATTCGCATAAATGTAGGATTCGATTGCGTACGTAGCGAAACTGACAGTTAAAGGAATCCGTCTTATGGTTCCCTCGTTCATGGATCATGTCCAATCCTTGCCTAATCCTTCATCATTGTCATAGAATCCATCAACATTGATTTCAATGACCCTAAACTGTGTGTAGGGTAGCAGACAGGCTGGTGTCTTTAAGACGAACAGCAAGTCAGTAACGATATTATTTGTCTGTGATAGTTGGGACAAAGGTGTCGATACAATAGACTACATAAATGGAAACAGTTCTTCCAGACGAATCATACTATTAACTAAAACAAGTCTGCCATTTGTCTGTGTCTCCTGATTCAAGATCTCTTTTCAGGTAGTTAACTCGGATAGCAAACATTGATTTTCCAGCATTGCATACAAGACCAGTGTTCCCCTTATCAAATGCGCATCAGTGTCATAGAAAACATTCTTCGTAGCATTGATATCTATGACACTTAACCTTAGTAGCTAAGCAGGCTATCTGGAGCCTGGAGAACAACTTGTCCTGGTTGATATGTGATAGAACCGTCTTTATAATGTAATGTTCCTCTAAAAAGAATATTCAGTGAGTTGTTATTTTATCAAACCAAACCTACATGTATGTATATAATTGAAAAATAAATCATTAACTTTGACATTCTGGACCCTCTTTAGCTCACTGAATCCGCAACACCAATGTTTGAATTCATCTCAGGAGAGTCAGGATTCTCATGCATATACCTGAAGAATTTGGCATTTATACTGTGTAGATACATAATTGATTTAAGTGTATGTGTTATTAGATGTCAGAATTAAAATTCTTGAAAAAGATTATAATGATGTCGGGGTTGTCTTTTTTCTCCAATTGTTTTGTTTAATGTTTACAAGTTAATGATGAATAAGACATAGACATGTATAGTTGAGGTTGAGGTACGTGTGTTCTTTTGTGAATGTCAGCAATTCTTCGCGTAACTTTTGACCTTATCTTGAATGGACCCTTAGATCGACAATATGGCTGCCCTTGCTCCTTTTCTATGTGATATTGGGTTACCTTATCTTCGTTTTTACAATATCGAATTCCTGTATTTCAAGGGGATGCCCAGACTTTGTCATGTTACCCTTGTAGTATCATCTAGGTCACCCAAGAATGTTATGGGATATGTTACTATTTGAATATTCTCTCATTGTATATGTTTTATTATTAAAAAGTTTAAGATTAGGTTAAATATAAGGTGTATTTCACGTAATTACAAAAAAACCCAAGATGACGAAAGCTGCCGATAGATTTGTGATAGAACTGTCCATTTAAGACTGTTCCCATTTGGCAGGGAATATAGCGGATCTGCTTGTTAGGTAAAAATTTATTCGTGAGAATAGTTTGTAATGTTTGCAATGCACGATATTCACATGCATAGAGTAAACAAAGCAATAATTTATCCAAATATCATGAAACACAAACCTTCTCTAATTTCTATCGAAATATGATTATGATTTATAAACGTTTGTCTAATAAACTCAAAGTCATGGTGCATTCATGAACGCGTCACTATAGTCTTCATTTGTAAGTAACTATAATAGGAATACATTTCTTTATCGTTGACATCGTATGAATACAATTACAGAGAAGTCAATGCACTAACAACTGCCACAACAGTCGATGCTCTACAAGGCATATCGTGATTCAAATAGTGCGATATATTCGTCGGTTCCTGAAAATAAGAAATACATGCAATAACATGCTCTGGTAATTCAGATGTATGCTTAATTCGCATTCAGATATCATCCATACAGTAAGAAAAGCCAAAAACAGTATCGGCTCATAAAGAGTGAGACTTCATTGAATTCAATTAATATAAGGCAATGAAATATTGTGGAAAGTTTGTGGTGTTTAATTGTGACGACATTTCAAACAGTTAGTCCTCATCAGTTTCCTCCATACAGTGTAATTAAATATAATGATGCAGTGCTGTCTGGCTGGGAGGATGGTTTACATTACAGCAGCGCCTCCTTTCGCAAATCACTTAGGTGATGATACACCACTAAAGAAACTGTAGTGTAATATTGATGGATTGGAGAACGCCTAACCTACATAAATGGTGTTTGAGAAAGAAGGCGAGCAAATTGCAAACATTCAGACCTTTATTAAGGGATCAGCGTGTCCCTACATACGGAGTAAGACTTCCCTCCAGACTTCCCTCCAGACAGTCTAATGAAATGTTGTCATAACCATTTATATGATGCAGCTTCACGTTCATCCTTTATACCATTACAGTAGACTCGACAGTTCTTTAATAACTCAGGAGTAGTTAGCTGTCTGAGAGTGTGTGTTTGAAAACTGCCTTTTTAGGTATTAAAGGCGCTGTAGCACGTTTTTTGCATATTATGTTTTCTCAAATTTGCCATTTATTATTAACGTTTATACAATATATTGCTCATTACACGACCCGATTAGCTGTATCCATAGAAACTAATTCCATGAAAATAGTGCGACGTATAACGCGACTGTGGTGTGGAATTCTTCAATGTGAGAGGTAGATTTGTAGGTCTCATGAGAATTTGAGATTGCTGACAGGAAGATGGTTGATCATTCCATCATTGTACCATATTTAAAACTCTACTCCGAATGTTAAGGTATGGCTTAAACAAGCCATGTACATTCATATTAGAATTATTTGTATTGATTCAGGAGTATTATGTAGCCATTGGTAACACTAATCAATGTTGTTGTGAGAGCACTTTATTTCAGAAACACAATCGTGATACAGCGCCTTAAACCGCAATGCACTAACTGTTATTTGAGTTATTAACATAAATTCTTCCTTGTTTAACGATTAAGATGTCAAAGACTGTTGATTTTAATACTTTTATATGGAATTTCTATTCATTTAATGATTATATACTCATCACTAATCTAACATGTATTTATTCAAATGTATTATCAATGATGCATTTCTTAATTGTATCGTCCTTTTTTAAGTGAAGTCAATTATTTTCATAATCACATTTCATCATACTTACATGTAGCTTTCATTTATTTTCTAGCGTATGTTAAATAACCTTTATTATTGATCATTTGTTCCAAATGTCACCAGTCAATCTTCATTTTTTAAAGTTTCTAACAAATGATTTTCTAACTTTCATTTACATTTAATATGCAGGATAATAATTTGGTTTAATCATATCTAATTTCTTTGCCCATAAATACATTCATTTAATCAAATGATATTGGCGAAGAGCTCTTAAAAGAAATGTTTGGAAAAATAAAACAAACTAACTTTATGTGCAATTTTCCTTGTTTGCTGATCTTATCCATTCAACATAATCGTGGCCAATTTAGAATCACGACCAGAAAATATGAACAAACCTTCCTATTTGTATATGTAGTTTCAAGCTACATGTATTATGTCCAAGTATACTTTATTTCAAACAAAGTTACTGTTCAACTCCTGAATCAAAATTAATGTTTAAACATGATCGCCTGCTGGAAAATTACTTCTTTTTTTTAAAACTGTTTTTTCTTTTAAAACTTGGAAATTGGAAAATTACTTATGTGGCCATTCGTATCCTTTGCACATAGGAGGGATGATTATACTTGTTATATTAATACACTTGATCTCAGATCAACTCTTATTTGGGCACAGTATATTCAATCTGATACATCATGTATTTACATCATGTAAAATCAGAAGTGTTGGATTCACAGAACTAGTTGTTGCAAAGACTTTTCATAAAAAAACACGTTGTCAAATTCATCACTTACAGTTAATCAGGAAAAAAACGCCCAGATAAAATGCGTAGAAATCTGATACATAATTCTATTCCTTGCTGTCTGCAGGGCATAAACATCCGACTAATTAATCGGATATATTTGTATAAACCGAAAGCATCATGTATTCTAATGTTTGAAAATGGCTTTAAAGACAACAAATCTACATGTACGTTATTCATAAACGTATATCTAATCAATCAAACTTTACCAGCTGTCTGCCCAATACTCCAGTGTTCTGAATAAACTGTCTTGTGAATTGATGAACCAATCCTTCATCTATAGGCCCATTGAAAGGAACCGTCTGACATTTTTAAATGACATATAATGAGGGAACTATGCAGAAGAAACGACCCTGTTTACGTAGACGATTTGATGCGGTGCTGTCAAAGTCATTCAATGATTTTAATGTCAGCACAACGCTAACGTCTCAAAGCGTGTGAAAGATGCGTGTTTTGTTTTATTTCAAAAAGTATCTTTTTTTTTTGTTAAACATTTGAATATTCTCATATGTCATGCTGATCAATCTTACTCACAAAAATGACACGAACTAAATTACAGTTCTTTGAAATCAAAACTGGTTTATAACTGGATCCTCTGAAACTACATCTGTGCAGATCACAAATACTCAGCATGAAGTCATTATCGGGCAATACCAACGATTCCGTCCGTCGTTCAGTCCGTCTGAAGATAGTTTTTGTCCGATCGATTACAGAAAAACTTAGCCATCTACTCCTTTCAAATTTTCATTGTGACAATTAACCCGAATTGGCTAATGTTTGACGAATTTTTTTCAAAATTGTTTTACTTCGTCATTCTTTTTAAAATTTGGCACATGTCTTCTTCACCATTAGGAGAAGTGCAGTGTGAAATTAAACACGTTTTGGTGATTTTTTTAATTTTTGGCGAATTGTGGAGTGTTTTTACTTAGTCATATTCGGAGCTAGAATGTCCGATACAGAAAAACTATTTATCTCATCTTTTTCAAATTTGGCACACATCTTCTTCATCAATAGAAAATCGATTCGGTGAAATTTTTGTTTTGGTATTTTGGACTTACTCTGGCAAACAATTCTCATGTAACTTTCATTAAAAGTCCATTGCGGGATTCGAACCCACGCCCTCAGAGTAAGGCAACTGTACAGTTGCCTTACTCTGAGGGCTCGGGTTCGATTCCCGCATGGGACTCGGTCCAAACAAATACAAGAATTTGTACTAATGAAGGTAGTGTTATCCCAAATATAAGCAAGTTATATTTCTTCACTATCTTAATGGCAAGTATTTCTAAAGCACACATGGTGTGTTAGAACGTATTAAAGCCAAATAAAATTGTATGAAACGCAATGGATGTACCTTTAATAATCGTGGGTATTACTGAACCATGCTCACTTTATTGCTTGTTGATACTGGAACGATAGTGTGTCAATCCTGTTTTCCCTTGTTTCAATGTTTATCTTATCTTCATACATGTCAAAATAATTTATGAATCTCACTCGTACATTCATAAATCTCTAATCATATATCCTTTCACAAATGTCAATCGACATGTGCAATGTGTTGTATCCTGTTGAAACATTGTTCTAGGATAGTTCTACAGGAATGAAAGAACGCCTGGTGTTAGAAGCTGGTTGATATAGCCGTGGTATCATTTTAACTTACGGTCTTACTGTCACCACAAATACCGGCCCAAATCGTCAGACTGTCAACGTCATGGGGGAACACTTTTTGAACACAGAAACCCGACTGACGTTGGCCTCTCTGATGAATCGTTCCAAAATTACATTCTTTTGACAGGATGTTTAGATGTTACATGAATTGAGATGTAATAATGCTGCTGTCAGTTTAATGATGAGCCTGTTTTTAAATGTGGTATCATCTGTATTGAAATCAAATCAGAATTTCTATCCCTCTTCTACATCGATGAATATTTCAATGTCTATTTGTATTATTATATATTTTCCTTTGATAATCGCCAGTGTTGGCAATGGAGTACATATTCATTCTGATTATTTGTTATGGGAACTGGGAAAGATGTTTGACTAATATTACGGCGGCAAGTGCTTTTGCATGAAAATAAATAAATAAATAAGTATATATATATATATATATATATAACCATTTGTATATTTATTTATATTTTAACATAATGATGCACTTATACACAAACTGAAACATATGCGTATTAAATGAAATGGTAATTGGTATTAGATAGTAAAGCAGTTTCACATTATACAGATATATCAATTCACTACCTATCCTATCACACGATATTGATTCCAAACCTGTCGCAAATATATATTGACAAGAAGTTACAAATGAAATGTGAGTGTTGCTCTTTTAATTCTTCTGGACCGGAGTGCAGCTTTCGATACGATCGACCACATGAAGCTGCTAGAACGTCTTGACTCAGAATTCGGAATTAGAGGAATGGCACTGGCATGGATCCAATCCTACCTAAAAGACAGGACGCAGAGTGTTCTTATAAATGGAGTTTCATCAAGTCCAGTTCAGCTTCACAGCTTCCTACAACTGAGGATCGGTTTTAGAACCCAGTCTGTTCAGATTGTTCACCAGACCTCTTGGCAACATCAGCAGCAAGCACAATCTCCTACACCATCTGTATAATCAATTGTACACTCTCTTCATGCCAATCCCTCCAGCTGCCAACATGGCCATGTCACAATATATCTGACTCTTGTGAAGAAGTCAACCAATGGATCATAAACAACAAACTGCAAGTGAAATCTGCGAAAACAGAAGCCATCTTCATTGGTCAACCACATAGAAGCTACAGAATCATTGACGCTATCCCTTATTATTTCTCGCCTGAACTACTGTAACATTCACCACAAACATAAACCTGAACAAACTTCAAAGGATTCAGAACAAAGCTGCCCGCCTAGTCTCTCTGTCACCAGTGTCCAGCCACATCACGCCCATCCTCCAGGAGATCCACCGGTTGCCTGTGAAGAAACGCGTCGAATAGAAGCTTCTCTGTCTAGCATACCAATGCTACTCTGAAACAGTTCCGCAGTACCTGCGTCAGCTACTCCCCCTATATTGTCTCAGCAGATCCCTTCAGTCCGAGTCCAACCTCCTGTTCAGTGTAACTAATAAAGTGAAACTGTCAAGTATGCTGCAGCAACTGCATGGAACAATCTTCCACTTAATGCCCGACAGTGTCAGTCAAATTCTGCCTTCAAAATGTCCATTAAAACTCATCTTTTCCGCCAAGCTTTCCTCTGATCCCCTGTCACTGTGCCTTGAGCATAATATTCAAGTATGGCAAAGTGCATTAGAAATACATATATATATATATATATATATATATATATATATATATATATGGGTGTGTGTGTGTGTGTGTGTGTGTGTGTGTGTGTGTGTGTGTGTGTGTTTATTCAGGTGCATTATCCCATTTCATTAATTAGTTTAGGTCGTGTCACGATGTGATATGTGACGTCATCGGATGATAATATGTAGGCAACTGAATACGACACATTTGGTATTTTTTTATATTTGCTTAACACTATTATCGTTTATATTCATTATATCCATTTCATTAGTAACTTTTTGTCAATATATATAATATATTGAACTTGGTATGTAGTGTCAAACGTGGAGAAGTATAAGTAAATTATAAGACGTACATGTATATCAACTTTTATAATCAATACTTTATCTTCCAATGTGCATATTTCTATTTTCGAAGCGTCATCACGGGAATACTTGTTTGAAGCATAGTGGTAGTCTCATAGTCTATGTCCAAATGGTCTGCCTTGGCAACACAGGTTGCTAATAACGTCAAAGCAATCAACAAGCCTTTTTGATTGGTCTGAATCGGTGGTGATGGGATTAGGGATTATGGTGTTAATTGCTGTTTAATGGAGGGAAGGGGAACATTTTGAAAGGAAATACTGTTCTTTTGTTGCTATTTGAGTCTTAATGGCACCCATAGATACAATGAAATGAACTAAGAGATAAGTAAACTAACCTGTTCGAGATGTACGAGTGATAGAAGAACCGTTCAGTGAATTGCCAAGGGCGGGTAATTTGAGTACATATTTCTCTGATTAGGTTTCCCATGGGTGGTATAGTGGAGAGTAACGGAGAACATATAAAACCATGGGTAACCGAGGATGTAGCGTTGTAAGAAGTCTATTTGTGTTCACTAAGATTGTGAAAGTAGCCATGAAAATACAAGGAAAAACTCCTTAACTCACGGCTTTGGAAAAACGGTTGTCAAGCGGTTGTCGATACGCAAATGTATGTGAGCTAGATCCGCGCCTGCGAATGGTTGAGTTATGATTTCCTGTTCTCATTTCATTGGTCGGCTAAAGTTCACCAAAGGTCAATTGAAAAGCAGTTAATCGCAAGATGTAATGACTAAATGAATAACATTACCAAACTCCTCACAGTGCTGCTCCGACTCTCCTGAGTCAAGCCTTTATCAACACTGCATTCGGACCCGTGACCTCTAACTAGCTCAAGTTGACCCAACGTTCCGGATCATTAGCAGTCCCGACTTAGCCATCAGTTTTTGCGCAGTTTCCGCCGCCGCCGCGTATTTTTTTCCTAGAAGGTTTTGAGAACTCATATACATAATATCTTTCTTATACCCCTTAGATGTTCACATTCAAGGACAAAGGTCAAGATCACGAGTTTTGAAATCGCTAAAAAAAATCCTTGTAAACACGATAACTTGACAAATATTTGTGCTATCAGGCTCTTATTTGGTGTATATCAACTATGGAGAAAGGCCAAGATTTGAAAAGGTTTTTGATAAAATATATCACAGGTCACAGCGAGGTCACAACTTAAGCATGCATTTGCAAACATGGCTTATTTCAGCTATTAACAATTTATTTGGTATATAACTATGGATAAATACCAATATTTGAAAAGATTTTCTCTAAAACCTGTCAAAGGTCAAGGTCACACCGAGGTCACAACTTAAGCAGGCTTTTGTGAATATGTCTTATTTTAACTATTAACAGTTTGAGTCATTGCATGACTGTTACACTGTGCACAATGGAAAGTGATCATTGATGGTGTGACCTTGAAGGTCAAATTTCAAGGTCATGAAATATTGGTTAAGGCCGCGTTAATCCTTTGATCGAATTTTGAAATCATAAATAGGTTTTAAGAACAAACTTATGAAAAGTGACCCCAGTGATGATTCAGCTTGTAAGTAATAACTCGGAATAATGAAAAAAAATTGTTCAAAAAAATTCCCTTTTTATTGATGCTGACGGGAAGGCGGAACAGGAGGCAAGAACTTCATGTAAGGTGGCATGAAATTTCAAGGATCGTGTATATGTATAGAAAACAAAACCTACAAAGCTTACATGCAGCTAGTAATAAAAAAAACCTTATATTATACTTCTGAGACCCATAGTTTCGGGGCTGCTCTGCTTTTGCGGTGTCCCGCAATCTAGCTCATGCTATTTTTATGAACGTTAACCAGTTTTTCTATAAACTTAATATCGGAATCCTTCACATTAAGTGACAAGAGCTTTTTCATTACATTAATTACATGTTGCAACCTCTTGAAAGTGGTAAATTTTGATGGTCAGGAATCCTGACCAAGATCGTCCGTGAACCCAGGGATGATAGTTGATCAGCCCTGGGGACGAGGTTGTACCATTACATCTAGATTACTGGAACTCGAAGACTTTGGTGGTGTTGCATTAAACTTCAATATATATTACTGCATGTGGAACAGATCTTTTGACTGATGAAAGTTGTCGAGCTCTTGAGAAATGAATCATCTCGATGAGTAAATATAATCCGATTAACCTTTCAGAAATCAATTTGTAGCTCAAAGAAATATTTTTTACTTTCATAAAACGTCTATCTGATGGCCAAAACTCAAAACTTCAGATCAAAACAATTACTACTTTATTGACACTATAAATTCGATCAACGTCAAGCAGGGGCTCTTCAAAGACTGAAATTATTTTAATTTTATTAAACGTGTTTTAACTTTGGGGATTGCAAAAATGTAAAGGTTGTACTAGTTACATTCCTTGTGTACACACGACGAACACGTCCAAGTCAACCCTGTCTTGGAAATAATCATTAGATATATCACTTACCACAAACCATCAATTATTTAGTGAACATGTGCTCATATCGATAATATTAACTCGGTTTTTTTTAACCATATGTTAAAACAATATGTTATCTTCTAAATAATTAAAGATACATGATCATCTTTGCATTCGTTTTAGATAATAATTTTAATGTATAAATAAATAATGACTGAAAGTTCAGGTATCAAAAAACATGCTGCACACCACTGCAAGGACAGTAAGTAGGTCGTTAAAGAGAGGAAGTGACTAAACTCTCTGACTAGGGAGGTATCATTTTGAAATACATGTTTACTTCTGGTAACAGTAAGGCATTCAACAACAGTATTTTATATTCCATTCACATAAAATACGGACTGTTGTAAGTAAAAATATTACTCATCAAAACAGAGGAACCTTCTTCTGATTCCATTTTTCTTTATGTGTACATTATTTAAATCCACCAAGAATTCAGAAACGGCCGATATTCCGGACGTATTTCCTTCCGACACGGCCTGTCTGTAGTAACCGTAGAATCACCGATATTGCTGTGTTTGTTGCGAGAAAAGTAGGAATTGTCTTCCTAATGGGCTTATTTCTTTAAAATTTGGATAGATTTTCTTCAAAATTGACGCATTTCCTTCAATTACTTATGTTCCCTGTCGGAGCATAACTCGAAATACATTTTCTAGATTTTAGGACTTTTTTTCTTTCTTTTCAGCTGTTAGAATTGAAACGCAATTTACAATCTTGTTTCCATAATAGAACTTGAAAACTGTCCGGCTAAGATCAATACAGCCTAGGAAGTTGAACAACATGTTTGTGTCGGTTGATTTTAATATATACTTATGACCTGAATAGCTTGTAAAGCATTTCTGCAATAGAATTGTGTTGTTAGGGATTTATTAAGAAATAAAGCATAATAAGCTTTGTTCGGTATATTTCAAACTTTTCTCAGCTTGTGGGGGATAAAGTCGACACTGTTTGCTTGTTATACATGGTTTTAGTAGTAATAATAGTAATAATTCAATTTTGAAATAATCGAAACTGATCGAAATCGGTTTATATATATGATATTGTAAGTTTCGACTTTTTGTAAATAATCTAAGTAATTCCTTTAGAGGATGTGTATTTCTTTAGAACAAAGCTGTAATGTAATATGTTTTGTAATACTTTCTGGTTTCAATAAGAAGAGAACACTATTACGTATCTTTTATCAAATTCGTGAATCTTTTGTGATCAGATTATCTAGGCGTCTAACATAAATTGTATGATAACCCAAGTATAAGAAGAGACTGCAGAACAGGATACATGCTTATTACGTCTGTATATTCAATTTGATCCTTGCAAATATAGCTTTGCTGACAATGCAATGGCGATTTTAACATTACAAACTAGCATATTGAACTTAAAATATTGTATGAAGGTTTGCGGATGAGAAGACGTGAACAAACTACTTTAGCAGGGAAATCGTAAACCCATTGAGCGTAAAATTCGACTCGACGGCCAATATGATTATATTATAAAATGGTATGGTCCTTTTACAGCAGAGTTTGGAAGAGGTAACTATAGAAATATTGCAGTCAAATGAATACATATGACTGATTAGACTAAGAATGAGACGCTTCATGATATCAGTGGGATAAACATGCTTACGACATAATACGAGCCACAAATGAGATACACTGTATATACATTACACATAATGGAAGAGAACATCATTCTTATGCTGCAGACAATGTTAATAGAACGGTTTGACATTGTCGTTGAAATGTCTTATATATGATCTTGTCAGTTAATCGTTAATCAGTATCACACTAGTATTGGAAGATAGACACAGGGTAGTACTTTTCCTGTAAGTCGCATGGAAGTTACACATTTCCCTGGCTTTTGATTGGTTCTTAAAGGAAAACAACGATGTCATTGGTTGCCGCGACTACTTTACTAAACTTTCCAACTTTGCCCGACTGGTAACTGGTAGCTGTCGTGTGCATTTAAACACGTTTTATGTTTCCCATATCTGTCAGTAGCATTTTCTCACATGTGCCGCTGCAGGAAGAAGCGAAAAAAAACTAGCGATAACTATAGTATTTTACTATGTGCTTGCAGTTATTAAAAATGCAACAGCTTGTGTTCTAATGCAATGACTCCACTGACGCTAGCGCTTATGACATCACAATGTTGGAGGGATTTTCGGTTTCAGCCGACGCTAACATTGCCAGCCTCTTGATATGAAATGACGACCTATATCATATAACTTTAAATTAATAGCAACGGGAATAACTACTTACAACAACATCGGCAATTGTATTTTACTGGAACATTTTAATTGCACGTAGTACACAAGAATAGGTACCTGCGTAGTATCACATGCGTGTTTCATGTTTAACTCCCTTGGAATATTCAACCTAGCAGCTAAAACAAGGCGACGTAAAGGGGTAGTAGGAAGTTTTTTCGCTGAAATAAGACGATGAAATGTATTTGATGTCACCAAAATAATCTTCGGAATATCAAGTTAAACAATTAGTATACATGGTTCAGTAAAGCCATGGGAATGGTTTTTGTCATTTCGAAATAATAAAATGTGTTCACAAGATATTGGCCGCCATGCAATTGTTGCTTATACCAACACTGTTATTACCACATTACCACTACGGATAATATTTATGTGTAATAAGATTTGTTTATTCTCTACAGCAAATATTAATGACATAAACTATCATTATAAATGGGAAGTTTGAAAAAATAAAATTTGCAAAAAATGTGCTGCTGCCCCTTTAATGTTGTATGTTATAGCAAGCCATGGCCACATAATTTTGCATGCAACACATTCATTTGCATTTGTAAATTCGTATGTTGAGTTATAGTATAAGTCTTATCTTGTAAATATAATATAATCCTTGAGGATCACATTTCTAAAATACAAACAGTATTGCATCTTGATTAAGACAAACACCATCAATGGTGTTTATGGCATGTCAAGGTGCTTTTTACATTTATTTATTCTTCATTTAATATCCCCATGAAGTAAAATAACAGACATCATCATCATCAAAAGAGCAAATTAACTGTTTCGATAAACAATACATTCATTTAAACCAAACTTTGGACTACAATGTAAACAGAATTTAATATATTTGTATGTATGTTATCAACATCAAGTACGAACACAATGCATCGTCTTCGTACACACCTCATGTATCTAACTCTGTGGTTTATTAGGTTTGGCGGTGTGTCCTTATGCTTGTAAGATCTAGACTTTAACGAGTTTGTTTTGAGTCAAAAGGTATGGAGGAATATTGTTGTGGCATGGGCCTGCAACACAGATAATGTTCGCATTTCAATTGCTTGTTCATCTAAACAACAACCTACAAATGTTTACTTTTCTTGGGACAGGAGTATACAAATAGGGCACAATGGCTTTAACTCTCAAGAAGAATAAGAAAGCTTTTTAAAAGGCATGGCTGGAGACGTCTTGTTAAGGCCAGTAAATAGTATAAACTGGATATTATGTCATATGTACATATAGCAAAATGAAGCCTGCATTATTTCCATTTGGGGATAAAAGCTTTGAATACTTATCAAACAATTAATTGTTCAATTTAAAAGTCTCAAATACAAGAATTGTACCTCGATCGTTTAAGTTGTGTGACATAGGTGTATATACTGTATTAACATTATCATTAATACAATTCTATTATATATAATTTATTATTTGAAAATAAACATGAATATTCATCTTCCCCGATTTATTTTAACATATGTTTTGAAGTAGGCCTATATTATGAATTAATTCAAAACGTTGAGAGGATTGTCAATGCTAGACTCCATCAATAAGAATATTTAGGCCTATTTTCCCTGACAAAAACCAACCAACCATTTGTTAAAACTTTACTCATTTAAAATATACCAATTCGATTGATAATGAAGCATATTTCGGTTTATCCGTGGACGGCATATGAGTCTATTTTAAGTCTAAGGATAATGACCCGGTATCCCCATGATTTGTGCTTTCAGTTTGGACATAAATATGGTTCTATCCAATATTTGTTTATACATGACATGATGTACATGCTTCACTATCATAAATACATTATCAGTTCATTGAGTAAACTTATGCAAGTCTTATTGGCATTGAAATATTTGATAACTGAGTGGAAGGTTGGCGTGTCAATTGACCGGTAATGTTATCTATAGGTAGATGCTTGCAGTCGCTCAGATAAGATTTGCATGTTAAGTTTCTTGGATTTTCCGAAACTACAGTGCAAAATTATGCACTCGAATTGGTACATGTCTGCTCATTAAAGTGTAAAATGGCTTTAAATTAAAAATTATGTATGTTTACTTTCTGTCTTCATTGGTCATATAGTTATTTTCCAAAATATGAAAAGCCCAAGCATGATTTGTTGAAAGTTTATTTTGAATATTCCAACTGTTACACAGCAACTGTGCCTGCGCCTCCAACCAATAAGTTCGTCTTTTACAAAAAAAACTATTTGGCATATAAGTAGGTCTGGAACATCCTGCTCTTTCCGCGAATGTGTATCCTCTACCCTACTACAGTGTCCTGATTTCCTGACGTGTCCTGCAGGGAATAACTGAATTACTTCATTTTGAAATCTAATCGAAAAAAAACATTATGAAGGGTGTGCTTTTCATATTAAGATATATATTAATTTACAACGCTATTGGCAGATTGTCATCAATCATGATATATCTTCATCACATAAACACATTAATAAGAAACACGAAGTGCACTCCCACGCGCAGTCATTGTGGAAGCCCGAAATATATTCTATTTAGGAAATCGTCACGATTATTGTCTTTAGCATGATAAGAAATGAAATGGGTTTCAAAGTATTGTACTGCCACATATTAATGAAAGTGAGACACATGGAGATGTGTATACAGACAGTAGATGAGAACATGTTTTTGGAGATTATAAACGAAAACTATAACATTTATCATGAAAATATTAAAACGTGAAGTCACAAGACATTTTCTTGATGTATCACTATTATAGGTATCTAAAAATGCTAAAAAAAAAACAAATCACATACTTTTAATTATTTTTAATAAAGACAACAGTTTCATTTCGATTACTGTATGACTTTTAAACAAACTATATATAGGATCTATGCCTTTTGCAGTGCATTTGCAGTGAAATGGACTAGAATAAGCTCTGTATCAGGCATATCCATTCATATCCGTTCACCAGACATACTTCATAACTAGTACGTGTAGCGTTTCAGATTTATTGGAACATAAATTGTGAATTGAGAGATAGAGAGGTCGTACTTTTATATGTAAGTCAACATATTTGACATGAATCAACAATCTTTATTTTCAATGGGACATTTTAACAAACTGTGTTCAAACAACATTTCTAATGTTAAGAAACATTCAGATATCTACAGTTAGATCAGTAATAATAACCAGGTATAGCTGAAATGGGGTCTTTGTTCCCGGCACAAAGAAAGACCAAAAGAACAGTTTTCTCCATGTAGGTGTATTTTGTGGTGATAAAGATCCTGAAGGAATGTCAGACTAAAACATAGATTTAAACAGATCATGTGAAGTGAATACATCTCATAATGATTTCACCTTTTCACAATAGAATAAAGCAATGGACAACTATAAAAGTTCACCAGGTTAATATAACAAAAGTAATATTTCGTAATTTCGTCTGGCTTGCCTCTATTGGTTCCCTTCCGACGCAATAAAACTATCATAACATTTTGTCAATCCACTCAAATTATCATATCGTCTGTTGCATTGAGTTTTATGCTTACTGGTTTGTGATTTCACAGTTGAATGTAACTGAATAAACAAATTTGGGAAAAGTCAGTATATCTCTGAAACGTAAAGGACAACATTACGTCATGGCATATCACCACTTTGAATGATATCGATATGTATCGTTACAGTTTCAAAATATGAATCTACACATTTTATGTACTCTACATGTAAAAGATGTTAGTGTTCAATAAATTCAGTTATATATTATATTTTCTTAATGCGTTTTTTTCAATATTTATTATCTTAACAGTATGTTGCTAGTTTACAGTTAAGTGGCTGGTTGCTGTAAATGATAGGTCACGACATTTTTCCATTAAAAAGTATATAGTTTGTACTTCAAAATCCTAATGATTTCATATAATTCAATAGCTAATATAATAATTTAATAATAACACTTTATTGTCCTCAATGCATTGTAAATCGGAAGTTTGTTTCGTGTATTTCGCACCCGGCATCCGTATAGCAGCGCCAGTTCAAGCTTTGTTCTGTCCTTATAATGCTGAGTGTCAAGCAAGGAAGCAACAACTTCCAACTTTAAACGTCTTTTGGTATGACACGACTGGGAATCGAACCCCGGTCTTCCGGTTGATGAGCAGACACTCTTCCAACTGAGCTACATCTCCGCCCTTGCGAATGCCAATCTTATTTGCTGTGAGACGTGTGTATGAGAAATTCTTCGTGTATGCAATTTAACATACATAACCGATAGCTTTTTATGCATTCCGTATACTGGAACATTTTCGAGGTTGTCATTTTTTTAAGAACCCACAAGCTTTCGTCTTGACATTGTTGATGATGTTTATGCTGCTTACTCAGAACTTGGTGAAGTAATGATCATGGGAGATCTGTTCATAGCAAATTCACAGAAGATGTGCGATCGAGAAGAATGAATGACTATTCAGAGTTCAGGCCTTATTTCAGTGAACACTCGGGATCTCTGTGCTGGCCAACAATGGACTTTCTGTTCCCATTTACATGGACCACGCTCTATGATTGAAACATTTTAATAACACACTGGGGATTCATTTGATTCACCTTTACAAACATAGGAGTCTTTTTGGTTCAGCATTAAAGAGAGAAAAGAGACATTAGGTTGAGAAAACTTTGTCCGCGTCATTTCCTAAACACAAACGTCTTATAACTTACAACTTACTGCTGATTAATTCACCAATTTAGTTTATATATTCCTGTTCCTTATTTGTGTTAAAAAGTCCATTTGATGTGTATCAAATTTAGTGTGTTTAGTGAGTGTTTAATTTGTATTAAAATTAAGAATAATTTAATCAGGTATTTTATGGCGATGCTATTGCAGCTACAAACAATGGCATATACAAAGACAACTAAAACGTATATGTTCTTGATAATTCCATCATTTCTCCCCTAATGTCCATTTATCATCACCTCCGTACTTTAAAAAAACATAAATTATTGACATAACCATAGCTATGATTTTAATAATGATTTATAATACAACATTTTAATATCATTGAATCCATATTAAATGTTGTTCACAAGGCACATTTAGTGAAGACTATATTAACGTGTATGTTCATTTTGTATTAACTCATACTGCTATCACATTGTGTGACATCTAAGCTGAGATCCTCAGACAAGTATACATAAAAATTGGCACTGTTTAGTGTCAGTATGTTTCACAATTATAGATTAATATTGCAATTAAACGAATTGAACCATAGATCAAATGTGGTCTTCATAGCAAATGCATTGTTCATGTTTTAAAACATTAGGAGATATGTTTAAGCCCTTTGCTGCTATTTAAGATTACTGCACAAAACTTTCAGTCCTTGATATTACAATCATGATCAAAGACAAAGAGCAGCTTTATCATTCAAAGACATTTTTCAGAAAACGTTGTTGTTACAAACTACAGAGAACTTCGACATTATATTGTTTTGCATTATTACTTATTGAAAAATTAGAAAGAAGGGATCAGGGTAACGTAAAAATCTGTTCTTTGAAGTCGTTTCGAGTGATTATGTTTTGTTTTTGTTCATGACTTGATCTTACGTTTTCAGATTGGCTGCATGTAACCATAGCAGGAATATTTGAAAGACACTTACAACATGATCAACTAAGAGAAATTGAAAATAACATTGCGTGATCAAAAATTCCTCTGAAATATGCTTTCATACTATGATACATTTGTATGGCATTGATCATTATATCCAACAAATCACATCCATCAGTAATGATGATATATATGTGTTTGTGTGTTTGGTGAGACAACAATGCACGATAGGTGTCAATCTGCTATTTTCATATTTAAGGATTCAGTCCTTAGGGATTCATCCTTATTGAGATTGGCGTGTTTTATTATTATTTCAAGAAACGTTGACCATCTTTTAGGCCAAAACGGCTGAAGCAAATGCAACCATAGTTTGCAGCCTGGTAGCCCTTGCCCTGGAATCGCAAAAATAATCTTTTTTGGCCAAATCCAAAAAAGGTCGAGTTCGAATCTAAACTTCGATTTTTAAGACCGGAAATATTTCCAAAATGCAGCTTTGTTGGTAATTTTTTAAAAAAGATGTGCATTGAAAATGCGAACAGAATAGCAAATCATGACGAATTCGTACGTCACTCGGTTTCGCTGTCATATCGTTTTTTCGTACTTTTGAAAATGTCCCGACCCCATGACAATCTTCTTCTTTTGATACCTCATAGAGAGCTCAAGTTTGCACATAATGTAATATAATTGTATATATATATATTGGCTTACTCCTACAAATTATTAATTATTAATAAGTTTTGCACAGACAGCTCCCAATTTTTATAAAAATTATAACTCAGAATCTTAAAGGGCGAATATAAAGATTTTTTTCAGGAGAGTAAGACAGGACAGTAGTATTTATGATTCAATAATAAAAATTATCCCGAGCAGTCAGTTCTGGTCGTGAGAATGGGTACAAAATTATAATACTAACAATTTTAACATTTTTCAAAATGCACTTAGAGACTTGCATTTTTTTTTCTAAATGATAGATAAGAATATATATAATTTCGTCGCTATTTACACAACACTTTTCTAACACTTTAAACAACAGAGATAAAGCAGTTAATCATCATATTATTTGTTTGCATAATATATCGTTTTCAGCAAAAAGGTCGAGGGTTAACATTCTGAAAATAAAGATACTGAGATCCCTCAATATGACGTCACGGTGTGGAACTTTTGGGCCCCATCAGCCCAGTCATTCAAGGTCAGATTCGAATCTATATCTCCAGTTTTAACATGAGAAAAACTGCATAATGCAGATAGAGAGTTGACTTTGTTTTTTAATGATCCACATTGGTAATGTGAGCAATACAGTAAATCATGGCAAGTTCATAGATCACGCCATAGGCACAATTTTTATTTGCTTTACAAATAGGCTATTTTGACATAGGGAATTTGGGTCTCGATAATCCTACAGACATGTTAGATAAGTGCAACTTTCTTTAACAGATGCGCAATTACAATACAAGGATGGTTTCATTCATAACATTTGATTTATGTATGAGCTGAATCCTGTTATCGTCACTAGTGACTTTATTTTTTATTCTTATTCGTATTTGTATACTAAAGAATGGGCTAATTTCTTGTAATAGCACAACTGATACATTCGGTTTTAATAGGTTTTTCATGTTCAGCTGTGCTCGTCAGATTATGGTTGGTCAGACACAGTACTTTGCAGTATTCAAACATATTTTGGATACCGGTAAGCATGAAAATTAAAATCCACGAAAGCTTGTGGGTTCTTAAAAAAATGACAACCTCGAAAATGTTCCAGTATACGGAATACATAAAAAGCTATCGGTTATGTATGTTAAATTGCATACACGAAGAATTTCTCATACACACATCTCACAGCAAATAAGATTGGCATTCGCAAGGGCGGAGATGTAGCTCAGTTGGAAGAGTGTCCGCTCATCAACCGGAAGACCGGGGTTCGATTCCCAGTCGTATCATACCAAAAGACGTTTTAAGTTGGAAGTTGTTGCTTCCTTGCTTGACACTCAGCATTATAAGGACAGAACAAAGCTTGAACTGGCGCTGCTATACGGATGCAGGGGGCGAAATACACGAAACAAAATTCGATTTACAATGCATTGAGGACAATAAAGTGTTATTATTAAATTATTATATTAGCTATTGAATTATATGAAATCATTAGGATTTTGAAGTACAAACTATATACTTTTTAATGGAAAAATGTCGTGACCTATCATTTACAGCAACCAGCCACATAACTGTAAACTAGCCGAGAATGTTATATATAACTGAATTTATTTACATGTAGAGTACATAAAATGTGTAGATTCATATTTTGAAACTGTCACGATAAATATCGATATCATTCAAAGTGGTAATATGCCATGACTTAATGTTGTCCTTTACGTTTCAGAGATGTACTTACTTTTGCTAACTTTGTTTAATATTCAGTTACATTGACCTTAGCATGACATACCTCATACGTATGGATAATGAGACAAGTTGCAATACGTTCACATGAGAAACGTGTCACAGCTTTTAAGTGACCATGGCAACTCTTTGATATACGCGAGATGGTAATGAAAATGATCCTCCATTAGCAGGTTCCCTTAAGTTTTTGATATGTTTTAAATATTCGTTCCTATCTTGAAATTGCATGATAATTCGTTATTTTGATATGTCATAAAACAACAAAATTGCGTATAATGTGACGATTAGAAGACATGAGAGACAGAACCGAAGGTTCAACTGTGAAATCACAAACCAGTAAGCATAAAACTCAATGCAACAGACGATATGATAATTTGAGTGGATTGACAAAATTTTATGATAGTTTTATTGCGTCGGAAGGGAACCAATAGAGGCCAGCCAGACGAAATTACGAAATATTACTTTTGTTATATTAACCTGGTGAACTTTTATAGTTGTCCATTGCCTTATTCTATTGTGAAAGGGTGAAATCATTATGAGATGTATTCACTTCACATGATCTGTTTAAATCTATGTTTTAGTCTGACATTCCTTCAGGTTATGTATCACCACAAAATACACCTACATGGAGAAAACTGTTCTTTTGGTCAAATATGTTGACTTACATATAAAAGTACCACATCTGTATCTCTCAATTCACAATTTATGTTCCAATCAATCTGAAACGCTACACGTACTAGTTATGAAGTATGTCTGGTGAACGGATATGAATGGATATGTCTGATACAGAGCTTATTCTAGCCCATTTCACTGCAAATGCACTGCAGAAAGGCGACATAGATCCTATATATAGTGTGTTTAAAAGTCATATACAGTAATCGAAATGAGAAAACTGTTGTCTTTCTTACTAATTTCCAGTAAAATTATGTGATTTGTTTTTTTAGTATTTTTAGATACCTATAATAGTGATACATCAAGAAAATGTCTTGTGACTTCACGTTTTAATATTTTCATGATAAATGTTATAGTTTTCGTTTATTATCTCCAAAAACATGTTCTCATCTACTGTCTGTATACACATCTCCATGTGTCTCACTTTCATTAATATGTGGCAGTACAATACTTTGAAACCCATTTCCTATTTTATCATGCTAAAGACAATAATCGTGACGATTTCCTAAATAGAATATATTTCGGGCTTCCAAAATGACTGCGCGTGGGAGTGCACTTCGTGTTTCTTATTAATGATTTTATGTGATGAAGATATATCATGATTGATGACAATCTGCCAATAGCGTTGTAAATTAATATATAATTATTTTAATATGATATGAAAAGCACACCCTTCATAATTTATTTTTTTCGATTAGATTTCAAAATGAAGTAATTCAGTTATTCCCTGCAGGCCACGTCAGGAAATCAGGACACTGTAGTAGGGTAGAGGATACACATTCCCGGAAAGAGCAGGATGTTCCAGACCTACTTATATGCCAAATAGTTTTTTGTAAAAGACGAACTTATTGGTTGGAGGCGCAGGCGCCTCTAACCTGTATACACAGTTCCTCTGTTACAGTTAAAATATTCAAAATAAACTTTCAACAAATCATGCTTGGGCTTTTCATATTTTAGAAAATAACTATATGACCAATGAAGACAGCTGTATTTTCTTAACCACGTGACCATGTGCATTATCCAAAATAATAATGCCATACTACTGTGAAAAGAGATTTTGTCTAAACATCTCAAATTGAAACGACCGTTGTGTTATTTGGAATCTGAACGTTAGTAAACATACATACTTTTTAATTTAAAGCCATTTTACACTTTAATGAGCAGACATGTACCAATTCGAGTGCATAATTTTGCACTGTAGTTTCGGAAAATCCAAGAAACTTAACATGCAAATCTTATCTGAGCGACTGCAAGCATCTACCTATAGATAAACTCACGGGCAAAAGAAACGTCACCACATTTTGAAAACAGTATAAAATGAAATATTGATGTCGGAGAAAATAGATTTTGTATGTATTTGGTAGCCACATGTTTTCTTAAGAAATATTCACAATTTCATACATCAGAGTATGCAATTTTTATTTTTACATCTGTTCAAATTGACATGGGGTGCTAAAATCATTTTTTAAAGATGTTTTTGGCCCACAATATTTAGTATTTAAGTTTAAAACATTGAAAAAGTAGAAATTTAATTAACTTAAGATATCCTCAACATAAATAACCTTCTTTGATTTAAATTTGTTGACGCGTCTTTACTGTAGGACGTCTCAAAACAAGCCAAAACTGGCTTTTTGAGGCTTCTATCTCGTCTAGTTAAGGAGATTCCAAAACGACCATTTCTTAAAACTTGTGTTTCTCAGAGTTATGAATAAATAATGTTTTGAAAATTCATATTTAGTATTGTTGGGTTCTGAAGACATGGTGTAACGCTGTTTCAGTAGCATTTATCGCCCGATGATTGAAATATCTTGTATTTTGTATGGGGACGTTTCTTTTGCCCGTGAGTTTAACATTACCGGTCAATCGACACGCCAACCTTCCACTCAGTTATCAAATATTTCAATGCCAATAAGACTTGCATAAGTTTACTCAATGAACTGATAATGTATTTATGATAGTGAAGCATGTACATCATGTCATGTATAAACAAATATTGGATAGAACCATATTTATGTCCAAACTGAAAGCACAAAGCATGGGGATACCGGGTCATTATCCTGAGACTAAAAATAGACTCATATGTCGTCAACGGATAAACCGAAATATGCTTCATAATCAATCGAATTGGTATATATTAAATGAGTAAAGTTTTACCAAATGGTTGGTTGGTTTTTGTCAGGGAAAATAGGCCTAAATATTCTTATTGATGGAGTCTAGCATTGACAATCCTCTCAACGTTTTGAATAAATTCATAATATAGGCCTTCTTCAAAACATATGTTAAAATAAATCGGGGAAGATGAATATTCATGTTTATTTTCAAATGATAAATTATATATAATAGAATTGTATTAATGATAATGTTAATACAGTATATACCTATGTCACACAACTTAAACGATCGAGGTACAATTCTTGTATTTGAGATTTTTAAATTGAGCAATTAATTGTTTGATAAAAGCTTTTATCCCCAAATGGCCACAATGCAGTCTTCATTTAGCTATATGTACATATGACATAATATCCAGTTTATACTATTTATTGGCCTTAACAAGACGTCTCCAGCCATGCCTTTTAAAAAGCTTTTCTTATTCTTCTTGAGAGTAAAAGCCACTGTGCCCTATGTGTATACTCCTGTCCCAAGAAAAGTAAACATTTGTAGGTTGTTGTTTAGATGAACAAGCAATTGAAATGCGAACCTTATCTGTGTTGCAGGCCAATGCCACAACATTAATCCTCCATATATTTTGATTCAAAACAAAGTCGTTAAAGTCTAGATCTTACAAGCATAAGGACACATCGCGAAACCCAATAAACCATATAGTTAGATACATGAGGTGTGTACGAAAACGATGCATTGTGTTCGTACTTGATGTTGATAACATATCAACTGTACTAATATATTAAATTCTGTTTACATTGTAGGCCAAAGTTTGGTTTAAATGAATGTATTGTTTATCGAAACAGTTTATTTTCTCTTTTGATGATGATGATGTCTGTTATTTTACTTCATGGGGATATTAAATGAAGAATAAATATATGTAAAAAGCACCTTGACATGCCATAAACACCATTGATGGTGTTTGTCTTAATCAATATGAAATACTGTTTGTATTTTAGAAATGTGATCCTCAAGGATTATATTATATTTACAAGATAAGACTTATACCATAACTCAACATACGAATTTACAAATGCAAATGAATTTGTTGCAGGCAAAATTATGTTTCAATAAGTTGAGCTTTATACGTCTATGTTTTTATTGATGTCTGCCAAATGATTAAGACTAAGAATAATACACGTGTTACCCAAGTGGCAATTCGAGTTATTCACATATTATTCGAACTACTTAGCGAAAGGAGAAACTCATATAGCATACATAAAACACAAATAGCATTATTACTAATGGATGTGATTCATAGGATATAAATATCATATAAAGTTATCATGTTATGAAAGCATATGTGTCATCCAAATTATCAGTAAAATATTACAAGAACGCAGTGTTATTTTCAACCTCTCTTTGTTGATCATGTTTTCAATGCTTTTAAACATTCTTTCCACAGATATATGCAGCCAGTCCCAAAGAGAAATATCATGGACGTGTTCTAATCAAAATCTCTTGGAAGTACTTCAAAGAACAGATTTTTATATTATTCTGATCCATTCTTTTTGTTTTTGAACTAGAAACAATGCAAAACAATGCAATGTTGAAGGTTCCTGTAGTTTGAAACAGAATTGTGTCCGAAGAATTTCATTGTTTGATCAAGTTGCTCTTTGTCTTTGATCATATTTGTACTCTCAAGAACTGATAGGTTTTTGCAGTAACTTTAATGACAGCAAAGGGCTATACATCATCTGTTGATATCAACATTAACAACATGAACTGAAAACTATGTATTGGAGATGATACTCATTCATTGGAACCACTCTCAAGTAACTTATTTGAGAGGCATTTTAGAAGCTGGTATGATAAATGAGAACATGCACTCATATAAATAAAAACATCTATGTAATGTTCATACTTATCAAATTATGTAAGTTGCAATTCGTTCAATGTCAATATATCTTTTATTGTCAAAAATACTTTTCAGAAAATGTATTTTATCTTATATAACATTCAATAATTAAGTTTAATTAGTTTTGGGTGACAAAAGTCTAGTTGTAACGGTCGAAAAATAGTCAGTTCGAATATAGTCGCTTCCCTTCCCTCCTCGTTCCTAGAACCTGTCGAACTGTAGTGTAAACAACTTTGCAGAGATATGTAGGAGTCTAGAAAAGCTTCTCATCTATTCTAGAGGCAGTTATGACTATTTAAATCTTCTTTGCGGGACTGACACTTCGTTTCTTCACTTGGATAATACAAGGACTTTATTTGCATCTATCCAACAATTGCCATCACTTTATTCACTGCCTCTCCTGGATCATTCTACGTTCAAACTACAAGACTTATGTGCTGTGTGACTATTGATTGACATTGGTAGCCCTACTATTATATTTGTGACCTTAGCATATGCCTATCATATAAACTATTAATTGTCTGATCAATAATACAATTTTAATAATAACCTGACTGATTTGTTTTTCATTTGCTGGTTTCCTCTGGGGACTTCTTTGGTAAAACAAAAACAATACTGACATGACGCATGTAAACGTGATATAATTGTTTTCATCCAATTATTTCAAGAATTGTATTAACACTTATATACAAGGATGTTTGATACAAGGTGTCACACAATACGGACGTGAGCACATTCTTGATAAGAATTATTAGCCAGCCCTTAAATGTCGACCACTGTTAAATGGATTTATCACCTTTACTCCTATATGATACATGTTCTCGTTACTCTATAGTTAATCCCAATGAAATAAAGTAAACTTAAATAAATATAAAACAATCTTCACCTGAAATCCATTGATATTATAAATTTATCCACATGGTAAACATATACCTACCAGTTCCATTCGCGATTTTTATTTTTTAAGACAAAGTAGTAGTAAGTGCATGCTTGGTTGGGAATATCAGCATATATGTTATAAATGTAAACATCATCATTAATAGAGTCCTCATCAAAACGTGCCAAGTGAACAGTGTTTAATATGGTTTTAATGATATCAGAATGTTTTATTATAAATGAGTTGTAAATATTGTGTTTGATCTTGGCCACGTGCATTATTAATCACAAGCTCTCAATTGATCAGTGATTATGAAGATTGGTTGTTTTAATAAATAATAAAAGCTTGCAAATTATTCAGATCATCAGTATAAACTTCACCCTTCACAACGACTTGCTCTTCTTCCCAGGCTGTATTGGACTCAGCTTAGTTCTCCGAAGCTATCTTACCGAGGGTTTTCAATCCCAACCATGATCAAGGTAAAGTGTTTTATCTAACTTGGGTACCGTAAAACATAAATGTCTTATCATATATTGAGGTTTTTCTCAAAGCTGAAGAATGAGGGGTAGTGTTTTTTTTTAATTTATAACCATCAAATTTAAAACTTTACGTTTTATAATTTTGTATTCCCAATCCTGCGTTATAAAGAATATGTCTCCTGGACTAGTATTATATAGAGACAGAGAGGGTAAGACTGCAAATAGAGGAAATTCACACTGGTATTTCGTCTTCCTCGCTAACGTGGAGGTAGAGCGTCCGGTTTAAGGAGCAAAGGATATGGAGTTCGATTCCCGCCATCTACACTCTGAAAACGTTATCTTTGTATACTTTTCTATAACAATATGAATAGGGTTGTGAAAAAAACTTGTTTTGTTGTTCTAACAAATAATTCTTAGTCTCATTTAAGACCTTAATTTCAAGAGAAAAGACTTACTTTCGAAATAAAAACCTCATACGGGTATATTAGCACAAAAAACAACCAACTGAGATTTTATTACCCTCGCCGATAATGGATTTTCATGTAAGATTAGCAAATACTTAAGGATTGTTTACATGTTTTGTGCCTGTATCGAAGTATAACAATAATGAATTGTATAAAATCGCGTAGCTTTAAACATTACTTTATTTAAATATTTACAAAAATCTAATATATTCGTCATTTGTCACGGGAGACAACAGCTTGTTACACGCAACAATACATGGCTGAATCAAAATTGAGGAATCCTTGATCTAAACGGCAGATTTAATTTCGTTTTCCTCAGCATTCACATGCATACAATCAGAGTTCGTTTTTTCCTCATTTCGGATTTTTGGATTTACCCTCATTAGCATATCACGCGACGTTCAAACATGGCTACGGTTAGTGAAGCGCTGTGAGCGAACAAGTTTGGGGACTTGTATCTATTAAAATGAAGTGTTCCCGGTGAAGTTAATTGTCTCATTCGGGAAAGAAATGTATATATTTCAGTTATCATCGACGTAGTTGTGAAGACCATATGTCATATTTTTTTCTAATGTTCCATAATCATGTTTCGCTAAGTTGTAAGAACCGGCTGACCTGACCGTTTGTTCCAATGGATTGTGACGTCACAAGGTACGAATGCACGAGGTATGGTTGCACATTTTACCTGCATTCATCGGGAAATGGCAGCAGGTTTTTGAGAGCCCTCGTCCAATCAGAATCGCGGAAATTAGTGTGACAAAATCATTCTGTCATTTTAAGTGAATGAAACAGTTTATGCCTAGTCTTCCTCATCTGCATATATATAATATGCATAGCTTTAGAGAAGTTTGCTTTTAAACCAGCCTTAGTTTCAAAGAACTGTAAATTAGTACGTGTTGATTTATTGAGCAAGATTGATCAGTATATCAAATCTGAGAATATTCAAATCTTTTACAGAGAAAGTGATACACATCTTAAAATGTTACCACACATTTTACACGCAATACAATCAATCTCGAAAAGAGTTTTCTACTATCACTTTACATCCCTGATACATGCGACATACTAGAATCGTTCGTGGTATCTTACCGTAACAACTTTTTTGCAACTTTGTAGTAACTACAAGCAAATGTGTTTTCAGCAATCCAAGCCCCTGTGATTGAAACCACAAGAAGCATCTTTCACACGCTTTGAGACGTAAGCGTGGTGCTGACTTGAAAATCCTTGAATGACTTTGACAGCATCTGCATCAAATCGTCTACTGTAAACAGGGTCGTTTCTTTTGCATATTTCCCTCCCATTATATTTCATGTAGAAATGTCAGACGGTTCTTTTCAATGAGCTCATAAATGAAGCATTGGTTCATTAATTCACAAGACAGTTTACTCAGAACACAGGGGAATAGAGCAGACAGTTTGGTAAAGATTGATTGATTAGATATACGTTTATGAATAAAATATACGTAGATTTGCTGCCTTGAAAGCCATTTTCCAAAATTGGAATACATGCTGCTTTTGTTGTAAATGTCCAATATGATCGCCGGATGTTCATGTCCGACAGATAACAAGGAATAGAATTATCTCAGTTTTAACTCTACTCATTTTATATAGCCGGTTTTTCCATGAACGGCTTTTGCAACAGCTTGTGCTTTATTTCCAACACTACGAATTTTACATGATTTAAACACATTATGTATCACATTGTACTGTGACCACATAAAGGTTTATCTGAGCTTAACGAGCTTTAACCCTTGCGTTGCGGGTTCCTCTTGTATTTCATGATTTTCCAGCAGGGGATCATGCTTAGGAGTTAAACAGCAACTTTGTTCCAATGTCCCAGAAAAATACACTTTGAAATATTAGCTACTTTGAACTAAAAAATGAAAGTTTACTCATAATTGTTCATAATCATAAATAGAGTACGATTATGTTGAATGGATAGGATCAGCAAACAATAAAACCTGCACGTAGTTTCTTTCAGTTTTCACAAAATGTTCTTGAAGAACCTCATCACTACAGCCATTCAATTAAATAATGTATTTATTGATAAAGAAAATACAGATAATTAAACAATATCGTGCAGATTAATAGTAAATGAAAACTCTGTTTAACTAATAAGGAAACAATTACATTTGTGTAAGATTATATTAATATTGATGAATTTGAAAAGAATTGACTTCACTGAAAGTAAGAACGACAAAATAAGTCGAATGTATACAATTTGGATATAATTTTCAAGTGAATAATAATTTAAGGTTCAAAATAACCCATTGAAAAACCCATTTTATTGAAAATGACCTGCCTATTCCATCAATAATCAACGCTTATCAACGTTTATCGACTTGGGCCATGTCTCACTGTTATTGTCCTTTCCTCAATTTGATGCATATGTACTTCTCCTTCATAGCATGTTGCCCTGGTTCCAACCAAACATTGCACTGCTTATTCCGAGAGAGGGGAGACATTACACAAGTAATATGAATATGATTAGCTTTTAGTAATATTGTCTACATCATGAGAATGGACCGAGGACTATGGAAATACTTTATTGATGACAAATTTAGCAATTAACCTCTTTTCATTCTATTTGCACAACGCTAAACATCTCAATTATATTGAAATAATAATTGTTAAGAATATTGGTGAACGGATATCACCCTTCAAAGTTGTGAAACGATAGCTTTAGGCTTTCACCAAATGTGAAAGTGCGCATGCTCAGACTCATATTGACCCAGTTTGTTTGGTATAGCCCTGTATTTCCTGTGTTGGCCCAGTTTACCCATATTCACCCAGTTGTGGAATCATATGGTGTATGCCGTACATACCGTATAACGTATATACTAGCCATAATATTGATAGGTAATTAATAATCATCATTGCGGCGTTTGATATTGTGTTTGACTCTCATTTCCAACGAATGTAAATGTGCCTCTCATTGAAATTTAAGCAATTCAAAAAAGATTATACACCGATAGAATTAAAATCAACAGTTTTTAACAGCTCAATCCTATTCAGTATGAACGGAAATCCTTTTCAGATACATTATCAAATGACAATAAAAGAAAACATTTACGTGACTGACCTACTTTACAGTTAATACATTGCAGTATTCAAACACATATTCTCAAATAAGCTATCTTCATCCCATGACTGCTCCATAGAACTGTCGAGTCTACTGTAATGGTATAAAGGATGAACGTGAAGCTGCATCAGATAAATGGTTATGATAAAAGTTCTTTAGACTGTCTGGAGGGAATCGGATGAAGTCTCATTTCGTAAGTAGAGACACATCATCCCACGGCAAGGTGAGACAAGTAGAGACACAACGCCCCTAACCAGCTGCCTACATACAGCCAATGAAATCGCCGTTTACACAAATTTTGGTACTGCAGTGCTGTAGAGAAGCGATGATTCTAAAATTGCTATTTTTAGAAACATACGTTGGGTAAACGTTTCTTCTTGTCCATAAGTATTTAAATGCATGAACATATATTATCATAAACATGCTAATTAAGAAAGATGACCAAATGCGAGCCAGGAAGCGCTATTGGTTGATTGTTTAATTTATAACAGAGACATATGTAGTTCATATGCAAATGAGAAATAGCTACGTTCAAACGAAGTTAAATTATTTGAATACAAATCGTCGCATTGAATAAGAATATTTAAATAAGTATAACTTGCATTTTTGAAAGTTGGAACATTTATAAAAGTTTTAGGCACAGTTTATCATAAAAGAAACCAAATCACAATGGCCAGTTTTATTTTTATTATAACGTTATATAGCTTGTATTTTCGGTTTGTAGATCAGGGGCGGTATTTATCAAACAACTAAGTCAAAACTTAAGTTTTTACTTAAGTTTATATTTTTTGACTTAGCCAAGCCAAAAACTTAAGTCAGTATTCACAAAACGACTTAGTCAAAAACTTAGCTCAGTCTGCGAGAAAAAACTAAGTCTATTTCATGCGGTGCGCGCACATCGTTGTTAGGGGGAATCCCGTGACGTATACATCCGGTTTGAGGGAATTCCCCGTGGAAGCTGTCTTCGCAGACGACAGTCGACTCAAGATGTCAGATGAGGAATGTAAAAAGAGACGGCCTAATTGGACCAAGGACGAGTGTCTGCTGCTAGCAGAGCTTGTGAAAGCGAAGAAGACAATGATAGAGGGGAAGTTTGGGTCGGTTGTGACATCCGCCAAACGACAGGAGGCTTGGCAGGTGAGCGAATAGCATTTGTTTACATTTCACATAGACTTGCCTTCGCATACGATTAAATCTCATCGCTTGATTTACCCACGTCAAAGTGAAATTACAAATATATTCAGTATTTTGTATTCTTAGATTTAGATTTATATTCTATCATAAATTTAAAAGCACAATGACAATCCCAATTTGGAAATGAAGCCTACAAGTGAAATACAACAATTTGTTTATGTAGGCCTATATGCCGGTAGAAACAAACAACTAATCTGAAAACATTTATTGCTGCTTGTCTATAATTATGAAACAAAATATATTGTTTATGATAAGATTGTATAATTGTACAAATACCTTTCAAGGATGGGAGCAAATAATATATCTGCATGTCATGTTTATTTACGAAATAATTTTACACCTTTATAATGATGTATATGCTCCTGATGCTATAGTAGTGCTACCTTGGACAAATTTAATTATGATATAACAAGAGTTAGAAAAAGTTATTTTAATTGTATCCGAAGTAAGCATTGTAATTGTACTTGATTGATTTGTATTCAGCATGTAATAATATTAATGTTTCCCCCAGAAAATCACAGAGGATATAAATGCGAGCTCCTCCACTAAGCGCACAAAGGAGGAGGTGGAAAAGAAGTGGAAGAACATGAAGGCTTCCAGCAAGAAGTCCTTCTCCACTTTCTCCTCTCAAACTACTGCAACTGGTGAGATATTGACATGAACAATGAATGTAACTTATCACTATGAATAATTGAATATTAATATATTTTACATAGAAATTATTCAAAACAACAGTGAAGCCATGATATGTTTTATTACCTACGAGGGCAATCATATCAGGGTTAATATTTTTCATACCCTAGGGCAACATATCACTTTGCCATGGTGACGTGATGTCATAAACAATGCTATGACGTCAAGCTTCGTCTATGACTGCGTTCTAAATGAAAGTGAATTTGAGCATGTTTTCATTAATTTCATGATTGAGTTTATCACTATTCTAATGTGCACATTTCATGGATTGTGTCTGTATTTTACTGCTTGGTGGCAACAGTGTACTCTACCAATTGGCAAAATAATAATGCAACAAACACTAAGTTGCAATCTAAAAATAAAAAACAATGGTTGAATTAAATCACGGATTCTATTTTACCAGGAGGCGGACCACCACCGACACCTTTGAGCCCAGTAACCGACGCAGTCGTGGGTGTCGTTGGTAGAGACAACGTTACCTTGACTGGTATCACAGATGGGTGCGACTCGACTCTGTTTCAGCTGTTCATGGAAGACACTCATGACACGTAAGAAATTCAGAAACAATTGGTACTTTGCAATATATTCTTCAAGAGAATAAGTTTATTTCATTAGGTATGTACAAGTGAAATGTAGAAGTTAGGCAAATATAATGATGAATTCAATAATTTACAAGATATAATGTAAACAATTTTTTTTAAGGCACTGTAGCAAGTTTTTTTCATAATATATTTTCTCAAATTTGCCATTTATTATTAAAGTTTATACAATGTATTGGTAAGTAAAATGAGTAAAGCATCTCATTACATGACCGTTAAGTCGTATCAATAGACAAAGGGTTATCGGTATTCGAAAAATGGTGTGACGTAAAAAGCGACAGTGGTCTGGAACTCTTCAGTGTGAGAGGTAGATTTTTAGGTCTCATGCACATTTGAAGGTTCATTGTAACACACTCTACTTTGAGTGTTTAGATATCGTTACATTAGTCCGACCGCTTGAATTTATCCTCAAGCGAGCATTTTATTGTGAACACATTAAAATGGCCACCTGATGGGAAATGGAAAATGTACATTCTATTAAGAACTATTTTTATAATTCAGGAATATTATTTAGTCATTGGTAAAACTTACCGTAAGTCCTTGAATAATCGCCCGGCAATTATTAATTTCAAACACGATTTGGCACGGTGATTATTTTTTTCACAGCCATAATATTTATCATCCAAAACTTGGGTCAACAGGAGATATCGCCTCTATGAGATCAAGCGATATCTCCTAGGACATAACGTTTTTACAGTAGATTTTGAACAATGCCCTGTTGGCATCAGCTTCATGACATCACAATGATTTTTCATCATCAAGTAATGACATCACAATGTTTCATGTATGATGTCATAATCATGATGCCGTCACAATGCTATGACATCACATCACTGGAAGCCAAATGACAGTTTTGTGTTTAGATATGTTCATTTTTCTTTAAAAACTATTGAAGAATGATTTTGGATGATAAATAGAATCTCACCCTCATGTCTTCTGATATCAAATATATCAAGCCTTGGATATTTGTAACTTTGATCTTTGTTGATATATTTGATATCAGAAGACACTTGGGAGAGATTCTCTATATATGTAAACATTTTAAAAATTATAACAAAAACATCATCTAAGTATATCTAAATTATTAATATGAGGTTATACTTTGCATAAATATGCTTATGCAGGCAATTATTTTTTAAAAGGAGATGGCAATTAGTTTAGTTTTATTTACATTTGTTAAACATAACGAGGCAAGTAATCGAGGCAGGCAATTATTTATATATTCTTTATTTCAGTAGGAAAATTGTGCTACAGTGCCTTTAATTCCCAGCAGTAGTTCTATATCAGTGACATGACATATCTAATTCATTTCATCCATATATCAATGATGTATTTACACCATTTTAGTTTAATGTACAAAATTTGAAACTTTGATTCATTGTGAAAGAAAATCTACAAATAATTTCTATTTCTTTTTAGCTCGAGTCCAACACCAGCTCCGACCATGTCACTTGCTTGTCCATCCACTGTGTCTGCGACAATACCAGCTTCAACTACTGTGACGACTACTCGCTCGCTCAATATGGGGGTTCTCCTGCAACAAAAATTGGAATTGGAAATAGAATGTCTGAAATTAAAAAGAAAATATTATAAGATGAAAATCTCCAAAATTGAAGAATGATTGATTTTATTAGTCCAAATTAAGCAATATCAGCCTAAAATTACTGTAATTAATATACTTGGTAGTAATAAATCCCTAAAAATCAATTGAAATAGCTATCTATTATAATATGGCAATTGGATTGTAATAATTGTATTTTTTTTCCTAAAAAATTTAAACCTTACTGAAATCCCATGCTTACAGTGAAAGTAGTTTGCAGCAAACTGTTCTCTATATCTGAGACCTGCACCAGCAGGAAGTATCACAGGGCCCCCATCCAGTTGTCCTGCCTGTCCTACTTGACCCCCACATCCATCAGGCATTGGTACATTCCTATCTTTGGCAATGTTGTGAAGTACTGCAGAAGCAGTGATAACCTGAAATAAGCAGTATCCATTTGACTCATAATGAACTATTTACTGGTATAAATGCTGGTATCATTTAGGTATTAATTTTGTATTTCATTGAGACTTTTTAATCAAATTTGAAACACACTGTAAATATCATATCTACTTTTTTAATGATATGTAATAAAAAACCCAGGATGTATTGTCATAGGTGAAATCTTCATAATGCTCAAGTGAAATAATTATCAAAAAGTCAGTGTGCACATCTCTCAAAATATGTTGCTTATCCTTTTAACAGTCAATGTCAATTCTACATTTTTTAAATGAAAATATTAAGGTTATTCTTGATTTGTGATGTACTAGTAGACCAAAATAAATTAATAATTCACTTATATCAAGCAGAAATATATTCTCATTTTTGGATATGAATATAGACACAAACTATATAAAATCTTTAAATATTTCATTTTCCCATGTGATCAATGTTGTTACTATTTTCAGATATTTATGACAACATTTACACCCTTCTTTCTTTAAAATGATGAATTTTGTTATACGTTGAGATTACCTTGTTATTATTATTCTACTTGTTATTATTAAACATACGGATTTAAAAAATGTTTTGTTATATTTTACCTTGCATGCTTTAGCAGGTGAAAGTCTCACTTCCCCATGAAGCACATGAAAGCGCCTTTTTAACTGACCGATCCTCAGACGTTTATAATTTATCTGTAAACTAGTTATCAACGTAACTCCACAGGCATTAACAAGAACAAACATATGAAGAGTTTCATAGATAGGGATACTTAATCATTCATCATTCGTTTTTGATTGTAGTGGCATGTTTTGATAACCCAAGGGGCATCACTCTCATTTGTTTGTGTTCTTCGAAAATTGTATACTTGCCTGTTGTAACTTGTCTGTGACCCGGGCTGTGGTCGCAAAAATGGAGTGAGGAGCCATCTTTTACAGGGGTATCCACTGTCACCGAGGAGATGACACTTCACTGGCTGTCTCTGTGTCTCGAAGTATCTAAACAAGCCACTGTTGGTCAAGATACGTGAGTCGTGTGTACTGCCAGGCCACCGGGCGACAACGTCAATGATTTTGTCATCACTGTCGAACACAACTTGAGTATTGATACTGTGGTAGTGGTGGCGATTCACGTATTCGTTCTCGTTGACAGATGGAGCAGTTATCTGGATGTGGGTTCCGTCAATCACTCCAACTATTCCGGGAAACTGGGCAGTCCGAAAAAAACGTCTCTGGTGCCTCATGATGACGTTTCGGTCGGTCGGGAACTGTATAAAATGTCTAACAAATTGTGGTGCAGAAAAAACATCAATACACTTAGCGATGATCCTAGACACTGTGGGCTGACTCAGTCCGTGATCGTCAGAATTGCAAAGCTGAAACTTTCCAGTAGCAAGAAAACGTAATAGTGTTAACACCTTCAGTACGGTAGGCACAGCCTGGCTTCTGTTTGTGGTCGGACAGAGAAGGTGATCAACTATTTGACAAATGAACATGATAGAACCTCTATCAAATCGATATCGCGCTAACAAATCTTCGTCATTGAGGTTTTGTAACACATCTTCTCTCTCATTAAAGTTTCTAGGCAGACGCCGTGCAGCCATTTTGTTTTCTTTCAACAATTGACTTAAGTCAATTTTTGCTATTTAAGCCTGCATGGCAGCAGTCCTAATATTTAAGTCTTAAAATGCTAAAACTTAAGTCTAAGTTAATTGATAAATTTGACTTAAGTTTTTTTAAGAAACTTAAGTCCAAAAATAACAAAAACTAAGTTTTTTTTCAAACTTAAGTTTATTTACAGACTTAAGTTGTTTGATAAATACCGCCCCTGTATTAAATAATTGAGAATGTTAAATCGTAATATCACGATGCCAAACGCGTTATGTGGTATTTTATAAAATCAAATATTGTGAAATCATTAATTATAGTTTCATTCAAACTCAACTCTTGATTTTTTCGATTTCGGAGTGATTCTTTTATAAACTGATAATAACATGTGCTAGTAATATTCAGTCTGATTAAAATCGACGGTTTTCCGTGGCATAAAAATTGCAAAATAGTGCATCTACCGGGATACGAACTCGTTCGTGGGTTTCCACGCCAAACCGTCTGAAAGCACCCCGTACACTAGCGTGTTCGGGCGCAATTCAGCTAGCCAATCAAAAGATGCCCAACAAATGCTTTCGGTGCGAGAAACTAGGGGCAGATAACTCCAAACAGCTATCCTTTTGTCTGTTCCGAATGCTTTCAAAACCGCAACCGTTTAAATACTATGATGTGATTGGTCAGCTATTTGACTGGGTTTTGGCTGCGCTAAACTGGTTCTGAACACACGCCTATACGGGGTGTTCTCAGACCTTGTGGCGAGGAATCTACAGAACCTGTTCGTATCCCGGCAGATGCAAAATTTTGTAAATTTTATTCCTCGGAACAAGGTCGATTTTAATCAGACTGTAGTAATATTTCAACTTTTTAAAAACTATGACAACCAACTATATTGCATCACTCAACGTACTCCTAGCTGCAATATTGTGAAAACAAACGATACATGTAAGTTATAACATGCGCAAAATCACACGCGGAATTTATGAATGTATCCTGTTTTGGGGTCATCATAACAGTGCGTCCGCTCCACTTCATCGCTTTTGAAGCTGCCCTTTTTAAATATCGATTACAGGTTTATAAAAATCAATTTAAAATCAATTGAAACCTTAAAGGGATACACAAGGCATAATAAGTCCTGAACTGTCCAATAGTGTGCTACAGTGCCTAAGTTTTTGTAAATGTTTGCGATCCAAAAAAGCAGAGAAATTGCACGCATTAGAAAAGGTGTTTTCTATCACATCCAAGCGTAAAGCATTGAATTTGTGGTCTACTCGGACACTTTCATAATGATGGGGATTGTAGCACAGGATTTGAGACAGGTAACTAAATGCTTGAAACTATTTTTATTTAAAATATGTCTTCGTTTATCTTAGCACAGAAAATGCGAGGTTTGAAGTCAAGGGCGGAGATAGAAGATTAGGAAACATTTTCGTTACGCCCGTGACGTTGTGAAGATGGCAGAGACACGCTGATCCCTATATACAAATCTGACTGTTGGCATTTTTATCTCCTTTTTTCTCAAAACATCATTTTCATAATTAAGGCTTTTCTCAAATCCATTCATATCACACTACATTTTCTTTAGTAGCGTATCATCACCTAACTCTTTTGTTAAAGGAGGCACGGCTGTTATGAAAGCGTTCTTTCATCCAGAAAGCACTGCGTTATGATATTTCAATACACTCTATGGAGGAAATTGATTGCGATTGACACTTATCACATAAATGTTTGGAGTTTCTTCACAACAAAGTACCTTGTAGGAATGGAATTCAATGAAGTCTCGTGAGTCTATATCGTTTATGGCATTTTCCTACTGCATGTCTGCTAACGGAATGCGACTAATGCAGGAAAGGATGAATAAAGTATTTGAATCACAGAAGGCCTTGCAATCTTCATTTAACACTATTTCGTTATGACAGTTGTTAGTGCATTGAGTGCTCTTTGATTGTATTAAGACGTGTCCCTCACATGTAGGCATTGATAATTGATCTGCTTTGCAAAAACTCTTCAAGTTCATTACATCATTCTTTCCTATTCTGACTTCATGGTAGCTGTATTTCCATGATAGTTCTCATGAATTGTAACTCACCAATGTTCACTGTAGTGATGCTTTCAGAAAGACATTATGTATTTGATTTGATTATACAAATATTTAAGATCATGATCATATTTGGATCGAATTTAGAGACGATTTATGTAATAAATGTTAATGATATTTATATAATCGAATATTCATACCTGTCGAGTTTTATGCTTACTTGTTTTATAATTTCACTGCTGAAACACGTTTCTGTTGCACCTGCCACGTGTTCAAATCTTCACAGTTTACTATATGTAAAGACATACGTCATGCTTTATGACATATCGAATTTTCCCTGCACTTCAAGATTGAAACATATATCAAAAACATCTTTAGTATCAAGTATACTACATTGTTAAGGTAAGAACAACAAAAAATACATGCAATTAGTGCAGTGATTGTCCACTGCTGTGCCTTGCATTAATTTAACGATTCCATCAGTCAAGAAGAATGAGTCACAATGACGACAGTGAAACAAATATATTGGTTATACGTTTCTCCTGAGAGTGCAAAATGTTTGAAAACCTAATTCAGTTGAATTACTCAGTGGTCATAATATTTAGATCATTGATTTAAACTGTCTACTTTTCACATTCGGATGCGTATGTTTATGTATAGATTTAGATCATGAGTCGAAGTAAAATGTCTGAAGAGCTAGTAACTGAATTATTTTGTAAATATAACATCTATGAGTGATACATCACAGCTTCTTTCATTATACATGTTACTGCAGCTATCTTATATATACTGTAAGAATATACTTTGACTGAGTGTGGCTTTGAATATGAGTGATAATGTAAATGGATTCCTAAAAGGTTTGCGAATCAATTTAAGTTTGCTATTGCCCTACGGCTGTTGTATACAGACGCTGAGATAAGATGATTACCTTACTGACCTAGAACGATTTGAAAGAGTTTACTCTAAAAGGAAATCTGCTAATGGAAGATCGTGTTCATTACCACCTCATGTCTATCAAATAGTTGTCATGATCACTTGAAAGCTTCCACAAGTTTGAAATAGGTTTCTTATAAATGTGAACTTATTCCAACTTGTCTCATAAGTTATACGTATGCAATACGTCATGCTACAGTAAATGTAACAAAATAAACAAAGTTGACAAAAGTCACTTCAGCTCTGAAACGAAAAGGACAACATTAAGTCATGACATATCACCACTTTCTGATACGAATAGTAAGTATATCAAAATATGAATGTATACATAGGGTGTCTTACCTTCTTTCCCATTTTATGTCCTGTGGATGTAAAATACGTGTTTATCAACTTCAGTTATATCAACTTTAATATCACATATGGTTGAAAAGAACCGAGTCAGTATTAGTAAAATGAGCACATGTGCACATATCATGTTTGCTAAGCAACCATGGTTTCACCGCGACTTCTCTATTTCGTCGTCTGTGACGTCCTAAAACGGTAATTCGCGACGTCACTAGTTTGGCGTTTCTCTGCTATTTGTACGAGAATCACATGGAACTGACAGGGTAATAAAGAAATCATTACACTCGAAAGTGTGTCATACGACTTTTACAAAAATCGTGCAAATGTATATATAACCCTCCTTCTCGTTAGAGCAATACAAACATTCCCATTTGTTTCGTAAATGTCATATGAAACACTTCCTTGGGTAACAATCTCTATTTATCTTACTGTATTTCTTATTCAAATATCAGAATAAGTTTCTTTCCCTAAACAGTAAGTTGAAAGATTGCAGTGAATGATAAATCGATACTTTTTACATTGAAAATTGTTAACTTATAATTGCCTTGCCTAATATTATACATACGTAATTCAAAACCTATTTGCGAAGTCAATCTTATTTGTTGTGACGTTTGTGTTTATAGTAATCTTATCAGAAATGAGAGGATGAGATTATTCTTAATATATTATTCATTTAACATCTTTCTTGTTGTATTCATGTATGCCTCATTATTCTTATTATCTAACCGTAGATACTGAGTGTTTCTAAAGATTGAAAATGTACATTTTAATGACTAATATCCAGTGCAAGCACTGTTCAATGTCGGTACAATTATTACCCTGAAGGAATTGTACTTTCGGTGCCGCTACTAAGCGCTCCGCGCGACCATATAGGTCCGCACCTCCCTTGCCCATTCACAAGTCTTTGGCCTTTTATCTGGAAACCACATTAGTAACATTAACAGGACTAAAACATGTTGAGAAAGAAACATCGTTTCTAAAGAATTTGGTTTTTTGAACAAGTTGCTCCTTGACTTTAATCTAATAGCAATGCCAATGAACTGGTCGTTAAAGGGATGGAAAGTTATTCAAAACGACAAAAAATGGCAAAACAGAATATCAATGCCTTTTTACCATAGTGTAAAAACATTCTCACTCTTTTTGTAGCTGCCCGTTCATTTATTAAATGTCCATTGCTTATAATTTACTAAAGATGATTGTTCATCAAACAAGTGTAGAATTGCTCAAGTTCACATTCAGGGCTCAGAAACATGTGATTGGCTAGTCTGAGTCCACGCTCACCGCTTTCACTTTAATTCATAAACATACCACACAGTATTTGTTTTCTCCCTTCAAAAGCTGTAACATAAGTGCAATCTTTTTGGAATCAGTGTTAAATGGAAATCCAATTTTTCTCATTAAATAACTAGAAGGTATTTTTACTTGTAAAAACAGATGTCTCCCTCTTCCCCGAATTCAATTTCAGTATTTCCCTTCCAAAAGGACAAAGTCCACATCGTTGCCATGGAAACTGAAAAAAATCAAATTTTCAAAAGTTCAAACCCCAAAAGGCACATCTACATGATATGGGGAGGCAGCATACCAAATTTGGCTAGGATTGGCCAAGCAGTTTTAGAGATATTTTCCGGAAACAATGGGAACGCCGACGCCGACTGGAACTCAACCTAAAACAATAAGTCTCCCGATCCTTCGGGCGGAGACATAATAAGAAATTGTTGGAGAATACGTTTATCAGCCAATGGGTTCTTGTCACGTCGAGTCCACACACACTCAAGGTAGCATGGTAGCAGTTCAACCAACTTTGAACCGTAATCAGAATATATAAATAATCAATAAAAATACAACGTTTGAATAGTAGAGAGACTACAAAAAGGAGAACGTCTTGGTTCTTCTATGGGAACCGTACATAACACGTTTAGTTATCTTTTCTTAAAGTGAATTACTCGCTTTTGATTGGCTGGTGGTCGATACATTTTCCTTTATGTATCCCCTCAGTCTCATGGTGTACACATTTCATAGTAACAGCTCTTAGTCAAAAGTAGATGCAGCATAATGCAGACGATTTTCTATACTGCCGCACTTAGGTAAGGAGTTGTTGATCAGTTGTTTTGGGGGTTTATAATCACAAACTTATGTTCGCCATATTTGCTGCTTGGTTTGGAAACACAGTTAATATTGCATTACTTGCACACTCAATAAGTCAATTACACTAAGATTAACTCGTTGTAAGGTATTTAAAAGCTTGCAGTATTACGTTACACGACTTTTAACATTTCAGTCATCACGCCATTTTGTTTATGTTTAGGGTCAAGGGCGCTCAACCGATATCAGTTGATGACTATCAGTTGATTAGTCATCGGCAGTCAAATGCATTACTTATGAAATATCCTCCCTCGTCTGAAGGCTCGGAAGACGCGTGTACATATATGGTTCATGAGACCATATTACCCACGTGAGAAGCATACAACTTATATTATATATCTAGTTATATAATGTAAAGCCATAAAAGAGAAAGGAAGTATATGGTATAATATGTATGGGAGTTTCCAAAATATACTACACCATGCCTTGCTTAAGAATTATGATACATATTTTGTCATATGTTACAGAAGTGTGACAAACATTTAGTTTACACTCGCTCATAACATTTTCTCATCCATACATGTATACATATCTCTATGTGTTTCACTGTTATTGATATGTGACAATACAGTACTTTTGGACTTTTCACAAATGTCAACTTATTTCATTACTTATCTTTCTATTGACAACAATCATGAAGATTATCAAATGAGAATATATATGGGGCTTCAACAATGACTTCCCGTCGGCCTGCACTTCACGTTCTTTTTTATGTGAAATGAAGAAATATCTTTATTGATACTAATATGCCAGGAGCGTCGTAAATTAATATTTTCTTCAATATGATATGGAAATCATAGATACTTTATGACCTTTTTGATTAGGTTTCAGAATTAAATGAATCAGTTATACCCTGCAGACCATCTTACATGCCAACTACTTTTGAATAGTGAGACCTCATTTTACTTTAAAATTTAAGCCATCAATTGTGATTTGTTTTGTTGTATATTCTGGTCCCACGTTTCTTACATGCTTACAATCCTGCAAAGGAAAATCAGGACTAAACGAAATATCTTGGAAAAGTTTATAAAACAATCTTCAAAGAAAGGTTTTCAAAGATTTTTATGTGATTCTGAACCATTCTTTTTAAAATTCAACTAGTCATAATGAAAAACAATACAATGTTGAAGTTCTCTGTAGTTTGAAACAAAAACCTTACTGAAGAATTTCCTCGTTTGATCAGACTGCTCTTTGTCTTTGGTCATAATTGTAATGTCAAGAACTGATAATGCAGTGCAGTAATCTAAAATGGCAGCAAAGTACCCTAAATGATCTCCTAATATCTTAACAACATGTCCTTAAAACTATGCATTTGAGAAGACAAGCATTCACAGTGACTGAAACCTGCGTCTTACAACTCTCAATTAGTTTGTTAGTTAATCATTTTTATATTAATCTAAACTGTGATCTTATCAATGTAAATTGTTTTTAAAACATGTATATAATGTCTATCTGTATCCAACTATGTTCACAAGCCTATATTTGAGCTACGTTGAAATTCGTTTATTTTCAATACATCTAAATTGTGAACAATAATGACATGACACATAGAATAGACAAGTACTCCTTGTGAAACTTTCTAACAACTTCAAACAGCAACAATAATTGTATGTAAACATACGTTATGAGTGAGCACAATAATAATGAGGATTACCCACCCACCCACTTAAAAACACTGGATTGATTACCTTAACTACTAAATGAATGTGCCCGTCATTCTTTGTTAATGTTAATCTCCTTGATATAAACACAATTTCAGTAAATATAAAAGGATACAAATGTATTAGGGATGTAAAGGGAGATTGATTGATTGATTTCGAGATTGATTGCTTTTGCTAGGAATGAAATATCAACGTTTTCCTCGATTTTTGTCGATGTATTGCTGAGACACCATTTTGCCCCACTCGAGTTTGACGAGCAAAAAATCGTGTTTGAAGAGTCATAACTTTAGAAATAATGGACCGATTGTGTTGATGTTTGTTTTAATCGAACGAATAATCACTGTGCTTTAATTATACAATGTGTTTTAGGTGTACACAGTGTGTTAACATTTTGAAATTGGCGTTGCATCCTTTTCTTTATTTATAAGTATAGGTATAACGCATTGTAGTATTGAACCTAGGTACTGTTTGTTTTCAGCAATACAAGCCCCTGTGATTAATAAAGTCTGCACCAAAACGTGCCATATGAACAGTCTTTAGTATTCAAATGTGGTATTATAAATCATGTCCGAAATTCTAGTTATGGTTATGTTAAATTTTGTGCATAGTATTTAAGTGATGATAAATAATCAAATATTTTTCCTTTCACTTTGGAGCTTGGCACAACCTATTGCTCACTAATAACTGCAATTGCAAAAATAAAAAGAAGCGTATAATTTACGATCTGAAAATGTAATTCCAAAGTAAAGAACATTGGATTCCAATAACTGTCCTGGCTACCTAATCCAGCCAGAGTCTGGGGAATTGAACTGGAGACTGTTTAGTAATCAAAAAGATTTTTTTAAACAAATATGTATTCTATATGAACATACGTCTTATTCCATAGAGTACAGCTTAAGTGATATTCCATATCAATACCTTTGAAACTCAATGCATAATTCATTGATTCAGGCAAGAAATAGAACTACTCCTAAATGTTCAACATCAATCACACCTGATTACACACATCAAACTGACACGACGTGTTTCACCAATTCGTCTCTTATTTGATCTTCTACCTCGTCATATCTGAAATCTCAATATTTTGAGAGAAGTTGATTTTTTTTTTTTAGAGATGTATTTGTTTTCTGCTAGATAAAAAGAAGTATAGAGGCACTGTACAGGAATTAAGAGAACTCTGAACTAACATAAAGAATACACTCTGGAATGGGTTATGCATAAGAAAACAAACTGACAAACATTCTTTGTTATTTGGGGTTGTTGAACTTTTGGAACACGAAGTGGGGATATGAAGCAGTGAATCTGTGATCAAATCACTGGTTATCAGTAAAGACATGAACTATTCTGTCTTACCTTTAGTAACTGTGGCAAATTCACATTAAGTAAATAAAAACCCAATATATGGAATGGAATGAATTGTGATGTCAATGTGGCAGGGTGAGATCAAAGGGATCTCGCAATCACTTCTCTTACATATTAATAACAGATTTGTCACATTTGGTAACTTCTGTCCATCGTGATACTTTTTAGAAATCCTTAATGGGCTTGAAAATTCCTGTCTGAATATCTTATGTTTAGCATATTGCTCTTGTATGACATTTGATCTGAATAAACTCAATGAACGAAAACTTTATTTAAGCAATCACCATAACTTGTATAACATGGAAATGTAATAATCTGATGGAACTGTAAACCAAAATTGTGAGAACCTTGTACCTGTCACCTAATATAATACCAACTGCAATCCTCTGATCATCCACGAATTCTCATCAACTTGACAGAGGCCATATTAACATGTCATCCAAAAATTGGTCTCCTATCTTGCCAGAACTCACATTCTCATATTTCTGACGGCAACTTATTAAGTCATAAATACTATGTATATAGAATCTTGTTATATATCAAAAGAATGTCGTGAGGATGAATCAAAGTGGATTTGATCAAAGATGTCATGTGGAATGCATAAACCATAACGACAACTTGTGCTTATCAGAATGTCTAAGTCACTTGTTTGAAGGTCTTTTGTGGGTAATTATTTATTGAAAACATTTCATTGAAAAATGTTCAAATTCCTGAATTGATTTGAGTTCTGAAAGGCATTTTAATTAAAGTCTTAAAATAGACGTTTGAAGATCTTTCTAAGATGAGGTTATTGGAGACACTATGCATTTTGTCTTGCTGGATAAGGTTTGAAAATATTAGCCAAGATCATACCGAAGCTACAATAGATGGAAACAAACATAGAGAATTGAGTTTTGACAGAAAAACTAAGATGGTTAAAATACACTAATTTTAAAGATCCTCAACTTCATTTTGAAATTAAATATTGCAGACAAGATGAAGATTTATATCCAGTTTTCAGAACGAGGATGATGTTTATGTCGAACTTTAATCAAAAACTATCATTTACTTGAAATCTAAAATACTACAAAATACAAACATGAAATTCTCTCATGCCGTTATAGACAAGAGGTATGCATATTTTTCATAATAATATTGCCGAATCAAAGTTGAAGAACATGTTCACATTTACGAACTTTCAGATTTTGACAATTCTGACAATGTTGTCATAACGCCATGGATGAAGCCATTTTGTTTATGTTTAGGGTCAAAGACGCTCAACTGATATCAGCTGATCAGTCATCGACAGTCAGAACGCATTACTTATGAAATATCCTCCCTCGTCTGAAGGCTCGGAAGACACGTGTACAATGTTGATGAATTTCCGAAATATTCCCCCATGAGAGAACATCTGATTCCGAGACTCGGGTTATGATTAACAACATTATAACATGATCAGTTTTGTCTGGAATGGTTTATCCATTGTATGTTTCAATCACAATATTTCCAATTACAGACTTTTCATCAGTAGCTTTTAGTGCTAATCAAAATCAAAATCCATTAAAATGTGATCATGTCTAGTTGATACATTGACTGATGATAGTTGCAAAGGAAATGCTCTTCATATGAGTATGCCGCTCCTTAACCACTCACATGTTTGCATGATGAAAATTATTATTATTATTATTCAAATCATTAGTAATAAATTCAATATATAGTTACGATGATTGTAACACGTCTCATTTTATATTGCGCTAGGTCTTATGGTGTGTTACTTATGCTCCGGAAAAATAATATTAAATACGAGTTACCAAATATGAAGTTGAAATCCCTCATATACCAATTTTCATTTTGCTAAAGTTGTCCTTTTACTGTTTTAGTTCTGCTCCAGAAACACAATTCTTACTTAAAGTTCAACGGCAAAAAAAAAATAATCTGAATAAGTTGAAATCATACGTACAATTCTATGAATACATATATACATACTTTACATACTTTCATGAAAAAATACACTTAACTTGGACCAAAACTGACCAGGGTCCGGGATGGAGGATGGACCTTTTTTCATTCACTGCATAAATACAGATGTACGCATTTCTCTCCTCCTCCGCCGCAACGGCAGTGAATAATTAGCTTAATTAATCCAAGATAAATATGCAGATGATAAATTGAAATTGATTATATATTCGTAATTTAAAGATAATGACTTAAAAAGTGAAGACTAAGCCATAAACAATAGAATAATAGTTATTGTTCTACAGTGGTATGCACGTGATAATAAGGTCATACCAATCGAGATCGTTTGTAATTATTAGATGAATTAATCACTCTCATCAACTAGGCAAGTTGAGTTTTTAATTTTATGACTGTTAGGGATAATGGGTTTTTTTTCCCTAATTTTTATCATTAAGTAACAGCGATTGTAATTTTGATGTCATGCCATCGTCTACAATTTGATATTTTGTGAGTGAAGGAATAATGCTACTTCACTGCAGTGAAACAACATGTAATATTGACAAACAATTCACCGGGGAAAAGGGATATCCGAGCATGTTAGAAAGATAGATATTTGTCAGATCTTGTTTGAGTCAGTTTTTCTGAAAATGATAACAAAGTACCAGGGGACAATAGTTTTATATGTTGCTGCTTCATGATTTTATGTAGCGGTGGACATTGTTTTTTTTATTTATTGCATTTTCAATGTCAACATCTTTTCGAAATTAGAAATGCAGCCTTTGATAAATAAGAACCTAATCTCACTTATAAGACAATGATTAAATAATCACATCAAAATTACCCGATTGCCTTCTATTTTGTTTCTCTTTATTTGTCTGCAAAAGGACGATAATAACATTTTGATCATACAATCAAATCACCATGTCACTTATGACAATCAGCATCTGTGGTTAATGGATTTATAATTCCACCGGTGAAGATATTTATGGTTTAGTATGTCTGCTTCGTCGTTTCATCACATTCAAAGATATTTCTTGTTCAGTTGATCCTGTTCCTGAAAAAGCTTTTAAAATGAAAAACATCTACAATGATTTCAGTAAGTACCAATCGCGAAATTAAATGGATTTTTCCAGGTAATGCTGTCCTCCAATGATAATGTCTCATATCATTTTAGTTTATTTGACGGAAACAAGATAAGAACACATTTTCACTGACAGCCTAATCGATAAGGAAAGCCCTGTGAATTCTCTCGAGGCAATATTTGATGAAGACAACGTTATCATAAGAAATCAAGACTTTCTGGGGAAACAAGTTCTTTATTGTGAAGAAACAGGACGTTTATATACTCACTCCTTCATCAAGCACACTGTTGGGTATAACAAGTTTGGACATATCTATATAGAATGTTTACGATTATTAGAAAACTCAGTTAAGGAGACAACAATCCATCAGTAAATTTTACAATGAGGATTCAAAAAAAAGTAAAAAAATAAGTTACATGATGAGACTGTTTAATACAAACATGAGGGAGGTTAAATTTCTCGATAGCACACTACTGCCAAGTAGGTTTTATCAAATGGTGTGTATGGTCTGTAAGTATGCAACACAACGGCCAGTGACTTTATATATAAAAAAAAAGAACATGCAATTGGTAGGAGAAAAGGCCGAGTGCTTTACTGAAGTAGTCATTACAGAGGGGTTAGTATTGATTGGAGGAGGCATACATGATCTCACCTTTGTCCTCGCCAGAACCTCTGTTCACAGTTCACTCATCATGCAACAAGCTGGTTGAGTTTTGCGTTATACATGTAGGGTATGTACAACATTCTAACGTGTGCTGCACAGTGATTGCTGGGTGCGCCTGATGCTCAAAACAACGTTTATGATGAAGTTTGTATTTCTTTTTCTTTCTTTTTTAAAGTTCATTTTCGATTTTCTAACAACATTCAAAGGACATGGGAGGAGGTGAAACAGTTATTGTCACTTAAAATGTGCACCCAAACGCCAGTCTGATATTCCTACAAATTGTTCCAAAGGAAATCCGTAATTAGATTTGCCCTACAAGTGTAGACCGCAGTTATCAATGACCTTTGGGATGAAGCATTGGTTCATTAAGTCACAAGAAGATTTCCTCAGAACACGGAGAATAGACAGCTTGGTAAAGAAAGATTGATTACATATGCATTTATGAATAAAATATTAGTATAAATTACTATCGGAAATTTGTCTTTAGGAAATCTTTATGTTCAAGACACATCCATGTCTTAATTTATTTTTTTTGTTACAGATAGTTCAATCTGCTCTTTGAATTCAAGACTGTTTGGAACGTTCCAAAACTTATAAAATATCATGAATCAAGAATAGGCTCCCGAAATAACAAGGTGCATTCGTAAACATGTTTGTGGGTACAGTAAATGTCAAATGTTTTCAAACGTTCAAACGTTGTATCAACAGGTTGAATATATATATGTAGCGTTGGAACTGAACTGTATATAACATCAATATATGTTGTGACTTTTCGGATTCAGATTGCATTTTAAATATTCATATGGTAACAATTTAAATAATTCCTACGGTTAAACTAGAGATAATCTTTATCAAAGTCATTGGTGAATACCTGTACTCATGTGCGATGATAGCTGCAATTTAACTGCGATGTATTTGTGCTGGATATAGTGCTGAAAGATATAACTGCTTCAGAACTAATGGATTGATATCTCCATATTGACAGATCCTACAAACATGTTCCTTTCAGATCTTGACATTTCCGTTAAACTGTGAAAAGAAAACTTCTTACTTTTAGCCGCAGATATTTACATCATACTTCATGTATTCATTGTCATTGATGTCATTGCAAAATGCTTTATCATTTCTTTTAAGATTTTGACATATCCTCTCATCATTACCAAAGAGTGCTTTCCCAACTGAAGTTGTTCCCTGTGCGTACTTCAACAGCGACAACGTCTTGTCCAAACGTTATTTACTTGAAAAGCACATTAATATTTGTATTTAAAATTTGATTGAAGTGTGCGATGTGAAAATAATTGCTTAATAATAAGCCTAGACCTTCTTTATGGATGTAACTTTATCTTCTATGAGGATAATTATGTATTTCATTTTTAAAAGGCTTTTAACTCAGCGAGTAAAGAGGACCGGACGTTCATCATTGGGTGACCGGAAACTGGCCCCTTGCTACAAATTCACCATATTCAATCATGTGAGTACTGGTCAAGAGGTTTGAGAAGATAGAATACAAGTACTGACACATACTTTAGTACAAAGATGAATCTTTATTGCCACAGTACATATATACCAATATGAGCAATAACGCGCTTTCATATGTATCTTTGTAAGAAATCATCACAACCCCTTGAAGTTAACTAATCTTCAATCAATTATTACCATGTCTTTAACAGAAACTCCAAATCATGATTGATATCAAGACCGCGGGCCCGAAACAAAGTCCTCAATAATGTCTTTGTCTAGTAAATGTCGTTCAGTACTTCAAGCTGACAGTGGTCAAAACAGGTCCATTCATTGTGTACTAAACATAAAGTCACTGCTACAAGAAGTTACAGCATTTCCATGTATTGCATTTGACCATTGACTTTCATCATGTTCATAATAGGCATGGAATTATTTTTTAAAATACATCCAAAACACGTTTTAGTATTTATTGGAATATGATATAAATATAACTCTGACCAATGTATAATGCATAATGTATATGCCTGCCCTCAATAATCAAATATCGATATGATATGACTAAAACGAAGTAACTCAGTTCCAATATAATGGTGGATTGACATTGGTTAAAGTCAATCAGATTGTCAAAATACTATTTGAAGGCCATTTCAGACCAACTGAAGGTATTCTAATGACTTCCAATGTAATCTTATAATAAATGTCTAAATAATGAACTTTTACAACTAATACCTTCTGTATGATCGATTTCTAGTTGGATGTACGGATTTATCTTGCTCACGTCTGACCTGTACATGACCCAAGTGGCCGTATTGTCTTCTTTGTGCTGCCTCCGAGAAACAGAACATCACCATTTTGTGTAAAAGAGAAAATATGCAAGATGTTCCAAATATATTGTTAGATAGAAAGTATATCTCATTTAACAAGCTGTCAAAACAGTTACAATTAACAGTGACATTTGTTAAACGAAAAACAGAAAGAAATCATCACGGTTTTAATAGGTATTAAAGGCTTTCGAAATTAATCAATTGTACTTATGTTCCTCAACAGGAAAACACATTTCTGGAATGCAGCTCTAGGACAGCGCTTTCAATATCACGATTTATAAATCCACAGACATGATTTTCTTTTATTCTTCCAATTGGTGTCGTCGGTGTGAGCCCTTTTGATATCAAACAGAATAAGAATTCGACTTCTTTGCAGATTAAACTCGATTTGTCCAGACAACCTTCATATCGGATGTATGATTCAAAGCATTAGGAATAATTTACTAAAAGAGGGAGCAAAGAGCAGACAGTTTAGAGGAATGTGTGATATATATATAGACATGAATTGAAATTAAAGATTAATAATTTTACTGAGGCTATCTTGGCGTCCCACTGTCAATGTTCATCCCGAAAATACATAATGATACTTGCTAGTGCTTGCAGGAACGCAATGTTAGAATAACTCAAATGTGAAATGGGATTTATTTTAATAAGAGTTAATATATATATGTGGTGATCGAAATGAATAAAGGAACACTTAAACTGTGAAAGTTTTCCTTGAGGAATAACACAATGTTTGGTAGCCCAATATGTCTCACATGATTAGGTCGCAAAAACGCACACATATCCTGACTTGAAGCATATGCATCACACTTCTAAACGATGAAAAGACAGTGCTTGACAAATACTTAAAAATGACAAACCATAGGCCAGATCAATGGGTGAAAGGTCATCTGCCTGACAGACCGAAACTTCTACAAATTCATGAGTGAAATTTGAACACTCTTTAACCTCTATCGGCAGACTTATGACGTCAATATGATGGATACGTGGGTCCATATTTACCGCTAAGATAGTCGTGCCATACAAAGGTGCCATACATTAACATTGACTTACGACTAACTTTACGCTAAGAGAGTTTCGAAAATATGGGTCCGGATCATGGGGTAAGCCGAAAACCACACATAAACAAGATCGCCTGATTAGCGAGATTACTCTACGTGACAGATTCTAATCACCATCCAACATTTACATTAGGTTCCTTCAGGTTACTGATGTATTCTTCTTTCAAATTGAACTCTGAGAAAAAGAATGAAACTACAGGTCTGAAAATACGTCGTCCTTTTGTTGGTGTGCGGATGACAGTTGAACACAAAAGTCTGTGGATGGGTGGACTAGAGTTCATGGTGGTAATCTGCAGCAACATTGGGGTTAACCAATGTTTAGCGATGAATCTCATTTTAACCTGGACTTTGCAAACGAACAGATTTGTGTCTGGAGGCGAGTGTTAAGTAACATGTACCGTAAACAGTAAGATCTGTATGGGTGTGGCTCTCTTATGTTTTGCTGGCAGACTTATTGGTGTTCGTTACAGGGAAGAAGTTTTCTTTCCCAATTTTGTGCCATAGAACCAATGTTTTGGACGTAACTTTTGTTTCCAGCAGATTAATGGCCGACTCAACACCACTCGAGTTTCAATGCAGTATCTGCAAAATAATGCTGTGAGGATTCGGCCTTGGCCATTCAAAAGTCCCAACATGAATCCTTTAGAACATCTATTCAATATTCTTGATCACAGAGTTCTTGTGGAAGAGTACTTTTGGCGTACTTTTCAAAGAGCAGTGATGAAGAAACTCATACAAAGTCTACCAGACAGGTGTGCTGCAGCTTCCCTAGTATTGCAAAACGAACGGAATCGATGGTTTTATTATATAAGAAAATAATCAAATATATGCACGAACACATATGCTGTAGCTCAGTAATGTATACAGGGTTGGTTTATATCATATTACGCATTCACACGTTTCCTTATTTCCGCCAAGATCAGAGGGACATGAACAACCCAACATCTTTCATGATTTTATTTAGCGGTGGACATTGTATTTTGATTTATTGCATTTTAAAAGTCAACATCTTTTCGAAATACGATTTAGAAATGTAGCCTTTCATAAATAAGAACTTAATCTCACTTATAAACCCATGATTGAATAATCACGTCAAAATGACCCGATTGATTTCTATTTTTTTCTCTTTATTTGTCTGCAAAAGGACGATAATAACCTTTTGATCATACAATCAAATCACCATGTCACTTATGACAATCAGCATCTGTGGTTAATGGATTTATAATTCCACCTCTGAAGATATTTCTGGTTTAGTATGTCTGCTTCGTCGTTTCATCACATTCAAAGATATTCTTGTTCAGTTGATCCTGTAAATAGTTTATTAGAGACATTGGCGATATTTGTGGTTGTTAACATTTCATATTTCATTTCATTTCATTGATTGACCCTATTATATTGTTTGGATCTCGGGTTTACGACTCCAGGTGCCACATTACATTGCGAACACTTTTCGTAAGATACCGGTGAAAAAGATATATAAGAAAGTCCACTACTTCTGAGAGAATATAGGAGACCAACATGCTGTTGAAGAGATTTCAGTTCTCTCCATATTTACTTCTCACAATGTCCTAACATACATACATACATACATGCATACATACATACATACAAACACATCTTGGGACACCGCGTTGAGGATAAAAATTGAGATCAGATTGATCCACCTATGCTGATTAATGTGTCTGCTAACATGCAGTAGTTTTTCTTACTAATTATATAATTATTTCAATTGTCTGAAATTAGGGGTCTGTGACTCGTTACCAGACACATTAATCAGCATAGGTAGATAAATCTCATGTCATATTAATCCTCGACGCGGTGTCCCTTGAACGATGTAATTATTGGACGTAATGAGTATGTAGATTTTAATGTCGCAAGTGATGTAAGGCATTTTCGATGTAACATCATTTATCTCTGGGACAATCTTGTTAATATGTATGGCTCAGAGAAATTGTTCATACTTTTTACTTCGGCTGGTATTTGTTTATCTTGATATTGTTTTTGTTGATTTTTGTGTGGTCAGCAATGACGGACACCTGATGCTCTTCAATTCTGAAGGTCAGTTATCTCGATGTTACACCGACGTTCGTAGGTGTCCCCCACTCACATTCAACCTCGTAGACTACCCCGATGGATCTGGCTTCTTTAATGTTCTCTAATACATCCAAAATGCCAACATGTCCTTATGCAACTGTCGGGAGTAAAACGGAATTGTCATAATGCAATTTGATTACCATTTGAGACGAATCACTATCGTCACAGTGATGTGTGTAATGAATTTCTTTTTGTACCTCAGGGTATCATTCGTTACAGTCTGTCTCTTCTAGTGTAACATCTTCAATATCAGAAGCTTCACAGACTAATTAGAGTTCATCAAGTTACCATGAATAAATGTGTCAATAGCGTTTCTATCCAGTATTCTGCTCCGTCCGTACGTGCGTACGTCAGTCCCGTTTCTTGTTAGCGCGATATCTCATGAACCGTTGCACCGAGAGTCTTCAAATTTGTTACCACTTTACATTATTGGAATACGCATACACCAGTCGATTTGGGTGACCTCGATCTCATGTTCAAGGTCATTAAGAGACTTTGAATTTGTGTATGATAAAATATTGTTAGCGCAATATCTTACGAACCGCTGCACCTAGAGTCTTCAAATTTGGTACCCGTCTTCATTCAGGCGATACGCAGACACCAGTCGATTTGGGTGACCGTGACCCCATTTTCAAAGTCACTTCGAGACTTTGACCACTTTTTGAATTGTAGTTACAAACATGTAATGGTCATTACTCGGTAAGCTTTTAGCTCATTTCTTGATAGCGGCGGGGGACATGGTCACGTTTTTGACAATTACTTGTTTTCATACAAACGGTAATATAATCAACGAAATTAGTTTAAGTGTGAAGTATTGAAAACAACATAAGTCTTACATATATCTTCTATGCAATTAGTCTTGTACAAAGGAGAAACAACATGATCTTAGCAAAAGTCTATACTTTGTCCTGTGCGGTGTACCGCTGTATTAGTCACAGTCTGATAACAATCAAATGTGCAGCAAGTTTTATTAAATTTATATAATCACCATTAAATCCTGTCATACTTTAGTATGGAGAGCCATCGCACTTTCTCAACTAAAATGATTACAATTTCAAGAATGTTTTAAGTTTGTAAAGTATGAAATTTCGAATAATAATTGCTTTCATAAGGTTATTTTTGTTGGTTATACATATATATCATGAGTTTAATAAATGCCATACACCATAGAAGCTTATTTATAATATATGAACTGAAATGTCTTCATTAATATACTTCTTTATATGTGTAAACTTTACATAATTATAAGAGAAATCAACGAGTTGCGAGGAATTACGGATTATCTGTCCCGAGTTAATTATTGTGATAAAGTCCGAGCTTTAGAGAGGAGTTTGACATAATAATTCACGAGGGACAGATAATTCGTGATTCCGAGAACCGAGTTGGTTATTCTCTTTCTTACCCAAGATCATTTCAATGCGTAAAAATCGAAACACAAGACCCCGATTCACGATCTTTGATTAGACTGTAAAAAACAAATTGTAGTCATACGCCATTCATAAAATCTTTAACACCTTCAAGATGCGCATATCTAAATAGTTTGCAACTTGCTCTATTTTTTCTGAACTATTCTATTTTATTACCAAACGGTTTACTGACAGAGAAAAAAACTTGCTTATATTGTAAACTATGTCGCAGAATGGGAGAAAATGAGTGAAAACGTCAACTAACAATCACATTGTTACAAGATACAAGATAGGAGTGTAATTACGTCACCAAATGACGTCATGGTTAATGACGTCACAAAGCAATGTCGTCACGGTAGTGCAGCCGGCGACTCTTGCATGCTGTAGTTAGTTCACCCAATCGTAACGCTGTCCGTAGATTTATTTACCAAAATCTCTTTAATCGTCCTTTCTGATGTGTTCCCCTTACTGGACTCTCGTAATGTACATGTATCGTCCTGTTCCTTTGCAGCTAAATATCAGAACAGATTTGTTGTTGCAAGAAATGCAGCGATGTCGTCTTTATTTAAATCGGCTCGACCCAGATACCAATAGAGATGTTGAATAGAGCGAGAAGTTACGCAGACTACCAAGATTGTTCTGTGGTCAATGAAAAAAATTGTTAGTGATGTTCTCCCAACTTCATTTAATGTACCATCCAAACAGATAGCACTTTACACTAGCACTGCCGGGACTATGCTTTTGTACTGTACTGCACACCGATTGCTGCGAAACCAATTGATTCACGTGGAATACCATTGTCCTTAACCATACTAAAGGCTGTGTATATGTCGAGTTACGCTTTCTTGAGAATCCAACGAACGGCTTACGATTGTTCAGCGATTGCGTCGTGTTACACTAAGGATGATCCTGAAATATTCGTTAAGTATTCGTTAGAAACATAAATACTGACTGCTTCGTGTCATAAATCCCTGAAACGTTAAGACAGTTTTATGGAAATACCATATACAATATCGCCTACCGTAGCTGGCTCTGTCTTCTCTCAGTACCTGGTCGGGTTACTCGTTACAACAGAGCTTTTAGACTGCGTGTGAGGAGATCAACCACCACGCTGTACTAAGAAACCGAAAGTGAATTATAACAGACGGCTTTTTTATCGCTTCACTCCTCTTCCCAGAGGAAACATCTACTTGATTAAAAGACCAGGCAAGTTAGTTCATAAAACAATTATTCTAAACCAACGGCAAACTCAAGGGCAATGGCAAAACTCAACGAAAATAAGATGTGATATAGTTTGAATATTATGGTACTCATCTTTCGCAAAGGATCACTCAACATCTCAACCATATTTCATTCCAAGACATGTAATATGTATATCCATATACGTGTATATAAATTGACATTGTAATGAATGTCATTCTTAATGTTAATAATGTAGACTTAGGTCATCTCTATGAATGTAATTGGTGCATCGGTAACATAGTTCATGGCACCAATCAACCATGTTGCAAGTCACAGAATGAGTGACTGACTACTACAGAATATATGTCAACAGCAGGTACATATATACGGGATGAGCGAGATGCAATGACATTCTGTTACTTATGTTTTCCAACAGGTACTCTTAACGTGTTTTAAAAGATTGACGTCCCTTTATAGTTGCGTGGTGAATGAGGAGTACAGTGAATAGTATACACACAGGGGCACAAGAACCAACCTCCAAGTCATGATATTTTGAGAGCTTCTAATAAACTGTATTTTTTAAAAATATCCTTAGCCATGCGAGATAGGAGTGTGGAACATGTTTTTTCTGACTTGTTTTATGACACTCTGAGGCAACGATATGTCATCGATTTAGTGTCTTAAGAATATACAGTGTACCAACAAAATATTTCACTAACATAATTTCCATATTACAAAATAATTCAACATAAATACAACACATTAGTCCCACTATTAAATCATGTATGTCAATTAAATCACCACAGACATTCAAAATCGACTTTATCCGGCAGCCATATTTTGTGTTTGATTCTTTTGAAACCTTAGTAGAAATGAGAAGTCTCTGCTCCCTTTCGTCCTTATCAGAAGCAGTGGACTATCATACATATCTCTATAGCAGTACTCTAGTGTTTCTGGCTCGTGGAGTTGTTAAACTCGAGATACAAAACAATAGAGTCAATAAATGTTCCTTGAAATGTTTTGTAACATGTATACGTCTCTATCTAATAAACTATTTACAGGATTAACAGAACAAGAAATATCCTTGAATGTGATGTGAAGTGCACGTTTAGACATCTAGTTGCAGGTACAGCAACGTGCAGAATCCGTGGACATAATACTGTGACCACGTGTCCTAGTCCACCTAGCTATGAATGGAGTCCTCGTAAGGATTAGCATGGTGCTGGTGGTGTGATGAGCTGACACCAAGCAACGTGCAGTATCCGTGGACATACTGTGACCACGTGTCCTATTCTAGGATTAGCATGGTGCTGTAACTAGTAGCTAACTGTACTAGTAACAGTGCGCTTAGCAGCTTCACGAGTGTGCACACCAAGTTGAGCTGAAACTGAAAGAGAGTGTTGTTACGAGTTACATCCAGCGATCGAGGGCAATTAAATACGCTTTTGATCAGTTTTGAGAAGCTGGATATTGACCCTGCTTACACATCACTCACAGTAGTTCACTTAAACTAAATTAAACAAATGTCTTTTACATAGTGAGTACTAGCCCCTGAAGGAATTATTTAAATTCAATAGCTTTACGGATATGATGTGTATAGTTGACCAGAGAGAACATGATAAAAAGGATCTGTAGAAAACAAATATATTATCAGTACATAGATATAGTTGGTACTAACTAAAACATATAATAATGTAAGCATGGTGAGATTCTACCTTTAAACCTGTCCGTAACAACATTAATAAATATATATAAATATATATATATATAGATATATATATATATATATATATATATACTTTTTTCCTATCAAGTAACACATAAACACATATTTCACGAAACCTTCAATATCAGTTACTGCTCTAATATTTTTTTATCGCAGGGGTGATTACAAAATGGTTGATGAGATCGTTAATCTAATTTTCAGAAAGTGTTATCAATTATCATTAATAATGTGGTAACTTACTTAAAGCAAATGTTACAGGGAAAGCATTGGCGTTTTGAATTAAGATTTCTGCTCATATAGCTATGCCTTATTGCATTTGTTAATTAAAATTTCATATTTTCATTCAGCTAAAGTGTCAAGATAGCAAAAAAATTATATCTACAACATTGATATACTTAATTTGGCACGTGCGAGATATGTTTCACAGCTGAATCACACGTTTTTAATTCCAAGATGTTGTAAATCTTGATCATTTACGAGACTTGGAATCGAATAAACCGAAGTATATAATACGCATCTAAAATGTGAAGGATGCTCTACCCCACACTGAGACATGAGTTGAAAGTCTTATGGCGTCAACGTGGGTGACGCGTGCCTCTGTTCTCAGTAAGTGGGTACCTGGTGAAAGATGTGGTGGCGTCCTGCGAGCGCTACTGCAGCTCAGGTTAGACCAGGGTAATAATACAGGGAGTCCCTTGAGCATGCATTTGGTGTGGGTATCTTCGTTACATAAACATACCCATTATGAACTATTATTACTGGACTTAATCGATGACGCATGGTTGCTGTAGGATGTCATAAGATAAGCCCGTGAACATTATTTCACTCTCCTATCTCGCCTTGTTAAGGAAACTTCAAATGTCATATAGAAACACATGTATTTAAATTTCATTCATTGTTGAAAAGTTAGGTAAACTTTTGTAGAGTCAAATTGCTAATGATACAAAACTCCTCTGATGGATCACTAACACTCACTGCAACCATAACAACAACTTCTGGTATTGAACACAATTTTCATATCTGTCCCGTTATTTAAGGTAACCTAAATTGCTGTGCGGAAAACATAATCTCCACCAATTTGAATGTTTTAAAAAGTTGAATGGTATTTGCTATCACGTAGCTCGTACATTCGGTTCCTCTTAACATTCAGCTGATATATCTTATTGGATTGATGGGGAGGAGGGATATAATGATAGTTAGAAAGCAGAACCTAAGATACTTAGAGATGTGAGTTAGAGACAAGTACTAAATTACAACACATTGAGCATGTGCATGTAAATATGCGTGTATAAAGGTTTTGTAGATAGACATGCTACTTTATTGAACACCTATTGTAATACCTGCTGAACAGTGTACCTCTTCTGTTGACAGTGTACCTCTCTCTTAATTCCTGTTGAATGTATAATAGAACATGATATGCTGTGTGACCAGATCTGTTACAGCCCCCTCTCGTTTCCTGCTTCCTCACGTTAGTTTATCGCGTGTAAGCTTCTCTGAAGTGAAAATCCCTTAAGACGAAACGAGACATGTTGGCAGCCTGAAAAGTCGGAGAGGATCACATAAAGAGACAAAATCCGTTTCCAGTGCTTATGACTTTTCTTGATCTACGTCTGTATGCTTCACATCAGTTTACTGGTTCGTTCCTTTTACTCTAAGACAATTCGAGACACGTTGACAAGCCGGTGAATAAGAGAGAAATGACTGAAGACATGGAATTCTAAACCAGGACAGGTAGAACCCGTAACATATTATTAAACAGTTAATTTTGCATTATGGGTGATGATTTATTGTCCATTGAAACAATGATATCAATAATAAAAAAAATATCCCGTACTTATTGTGCCCATTATATGAAATCATTATATGTATAAAATTAACCAATTTGTGAGTTGTAGAAGGATTACGACTGGTGTTCATATATAGCTTAATAATATATGTTTGCAATTTAACAAAGCAATCAACATGTCATTTATCTCAATCTATCCAATATTGTCTGTACCTATATCACGTCGATAAAGATACGATTTCTTAACCAGTTAAGTTGCTGCTTCTAGAACCTATGCTGTATAGGTATGTACGTATGTAAATGTGTACGTGGTGTTCCAACATGAAGCACTAATTAATACATATCTATACCATAAGGCAATTAACCGCCAGTATTTCAGCAGATGTTGAGTGTGTTTGTATATTTGTGTTTAACGTTCTTTACATCATCCAAAAAATAACTCGCAATGTATTTGATAATTACTTTAGTCCTTGAGCAGAAAGTCCTGGGAAACCCTAAAGGCAATCTCAGTGCACCAAGGTGTGGTGTGGTGCTATTGAAAAGATCCTCTCAACACGAGGGTTGTTTTTCTTTCAAACTTCTCATACAACTGATGCAGCCTCCACACTGTCTACCTTTCATACCATATTTGAGTACATCATTTATAAAACCATGCACTGCTCCAGAACTCTGTCTATAAAGCTGGGAATCCTGTTGCAAAAATCGATCAGTGTTAACAATTGAGAAAATTGCTTCCTCGGGATGACAAAGGCATACATGAAATAAATGTCATATAATGGTAGAAACATGATGAAGTGCTTTGGCTCAAAAGGCACAGATTTTAAAACTTTAAATATCTAAAAACGAATAAACGTATATATTGCAACGTAGTGAGACTTTTTTCCGATTCGTTCCAGTTTTGTGAAGTTTTGTTAAAACTTTATGGATGATATGTTGTTAAAACAGTCATTACACAGGGCGAGACCCCTCTACACAGTTATCGCTGAGGTGACCTCGGTTAATAGTGTTACATATAAATACGAAAGGTTGATGTGAGAAAGTAGTTCATTAAGTTCCAAACATTCAGACTTCTATTATGGTATAAACGTGTCTCTTCATAACCAGTAGGACTTCATCCGATTCCCCCCAGACAGTCTAATGTAATGTTGTCATAACCATTTATCTGATGCAGCTTCACGTTCATCCATTGTACCATTACAGTAGACTCGACATTTCTCCATTCAGTCGAGGGGGAAGTCGATACGTCGTACACTGACACCATCACTAAGGAATAGAGTAAATAATGTAGCTTATAATATGCTAGTGATGGAGAATAAAATTACTGTTTATTAATTTGTCTCAATATAATGGCGTCTTGTCCATGAAGTAATAAATTACATTCATTTACATTTGGACATAATATCATTTATTATTAAACATAAACGGTTGCCTAGACAATAACACTGGCAGTAAGTTAAGGAAATGTGAAAAGCAGAAGATATGCAATATCTCGGCGTCATGAGTTAAACTCATTATCTGTAGTCATCAGTGAGTTGATGCAGAACATTAATTATTATATCTTATTTTGCCGGAAGGTGAAATCATGAGTGATATAACTTAAAATGTAAATACTGTTTCATCCCAAATGTTTACAAAAGATCACACTGAACACAATTTAACCATTTCTAAAATCACTAATATCAATATTAAAGTGTTTTTGATCAGTTGATTTTTTACCTGAAACCGTTCAATTTAATCGTGATTAATTTGAAAGCAAACCCTGTAGAAAGACTTGAAGTTTGATACATTTAATTCGACGATGCTTCAGAGAGGCCTTAACTGAGAGCAAATATTAAAGGGGCAGTAGCACGTTTTTTGCAAAATTTAATTTTTCAAATTTCCTATTTATAATGATAGTTTATGTCATTTAAACTAACTTAAGAGGGTAAAACATCTTATTACACAAACCAATTATCTGTAGCGGTAAAAAATATGTTGCGTATAAAGCAAAAATTGCATGGCGGCCATTTTATTGTGAACACAATTTATTATTTTATATTACAAAAACGTTTCCCATGGCTTTACCGAAATATGTACACTCATTGTAAACTTTATTTTCCGACAAGAGAAGGATGTTTTACCATTGGTGAAATTATTGTTCAAATACATTTCACCAACTTATTTGAGCGAAAAAACGTGCTACAGTGCCTTTAATATCCATTGAGCGTAAGCCTTTCTATTGACACTGGATTCAAGTGTATCTGTGGACGAAAAGGCCAGAAGGAAAGGGCAAGATTCAAATTCATTACACGACTTTATGTGGGTGATCCATTTGAATGAGTGGCTATATAGAAATGCTCGGGGGTAGTGTGTAATTTCTGGGTAAGATGACTGCCATTGGTCAAAGATAACCGTTACACATCCCGAGATATATCTTCTGTGTTCGAGTTGTTTAGAATTGCACCTATTTATATAATAGCATGTATATGTAAAACTAGTTATTGTAACTCAACATCATCTTGATACTAAATCAAAATTTGACCATTTCAGGTAATGCCAATATGGTTATAGCTGATCAACTGATATCTCACCTCTCTGTTATATACATGATAATATTGTGAAAATAATTAACAATTTAAATGTTCACCTTTCACGATTGAAATAGGTCATGACACATTTTTAAAGGAGTGCCCTAGTAATGGTATTTTGTTGAAAGGGGCAAATATATAGTAGCAATGGTTTCCCTCCTTATATACTCTTAAAGTAGGTCACGTTACCGGATGGTCCCATATGGCTTACTTCCGGTATATTTCCGGTGGTACTTCCGGGAAATTTCCGGTGGTTTGTTCCGGTTGGACTTCCGGTTTTTCCGGTGGTATGTCCGGTAGTGTTATAATAGATGGAAAATGATAGAACTCTGGTTTGAAGCTGAAAGTATTTACCATAAAGAAGTGACTGTTTTCATTTGCCTTTTCTAAAGTTTTACAACATATATTATTTTATATATAATAAGTTTGTATGTTTCAGGTGATGGCTGTATCCTCTATTGCAGAAATAAAATATTTATCCGTGGATGGCAGTGGTGGAAGAAGAAGGTGTTTTGTTTTCTTTTATGTCTTAGGGGATAATACCATAAGTCAAGGAGTATAGCATACAAGACAGAAGATGAGAATATAAACAAAGTGTTTACAGTAAAGTATCTTGTGTTCTTAAGAGGTCCATAGTACTGATTTCAGCTTGTATTGAGTAGTTTTACCAACACCCTCCGTAAAGATAGGCTCGGGAAAAAGGAAATTCAAAATACGTCTCTGAACACTTTGCAGACATTACACATAAGAGGGACAAACCAGTGGCCCTCCATTTCAATCTTATTAATCACTCGAAGAGCGACTTATTCTACAAAATTCTATAATCGAGTCAGGGAGAACCACTCTCTCTAGGAGATCACTAGAGCTGAGGTGGATCTTTGAGCTACAAACGTTCCAACCACGCGGCCTCAATGATCAGATCGTTGGTTGAAACATGTCTTTGTCTTTTTCAAATTTGTGTTTAGTTTCAATCAACATTTACCAAGCTCTCTGATCTTTTTCCCTTGTGTAGCGATACACTGTCTTCAACATATATTTACCTTCGTCCATCAGTCCATTGAAAACAAAATTCTGACGTTTCATCCTGAAATATACATTTTCAATGACGGGGAATATACATATGAAAACAAGTTTATGGAAATTAAAATGTTCAAACAAAGACAATCTGTCATGGCCAAGTCACCACAGAGCCAGATCGAAAAATTCATTTAAGGCATTTGGAAGATGATATATATATATATATGGTTTAATTTATTAAAATATTATAAACTAATGCACCATCCTTGAAATGATAATGAAACTGTACTCCATTTACAGGTAAAACAGGACATGAGTATAATCAAATGTGTCTTCTCTAAAACTATATATAACGATATAATTAGTAATGATTAGCGATAACAATTATTCATTACCTCTAAATGGCGCTGTTGCTATTGAAATAAAGTGCTCTCACAAACAGGCAAAAACGTGTTACCAATGGCCAAATACTCCTGAGTCAATAAAAGGAGTTCTACAACAAATGTACATGGTTAAAATGCATGGCCACTCGAAAGAAGTTTAAGTGATCAGATTGGTGTAGCGATACATAAACACTCAGAGTAGAGTTTAAAATATGGTACAATGACGGAATGGTCAACAATCTTGCTGTATAAACTCTCAAATTCGCATGAGTCCTTCAAATCTATCTCTCACACGGAAGGGTTCCACAAAAGTGTCGCTTTAAAATCGATACTAATGCGGATATCCCTTTGCTTTGGATAATGAGAAGATTTACTCTAGTAACACTACATGTATATTGTATAAACTAGTAAATGGCAATTTTGAGAAGAATAATATGTAAAAAAAACAACTTTCTGCACCGCCTTTAATATAACCCTAACATGGAAATTAATTTACATGTAAGGGTTAGAAATTCTACCATGTCAGGTCAATGTCAATAAAACGAGATCATGCAATACATCATGCCTAGTTACTAAACACACCTGAAAGGTAAGTTATGAGGATGTTTTTGGATAAGTTAGTCCTCGAAATAACGTCGATTATAATCGAACTGAACTCTCTAATATTAAGTATTCTACAACAATCAAGATACACTTGATAGCCTAATAATTAAAATAAATTGTTTCGTTGACTCTGGTTAATTCGTTCACTATATTAACGTTAATGCAGGGTGATTTACATCTCGAAGTGATATACTGTCCTCACATTAACTGCGCTGTTGAAGGTTACAACATAAAATTAAAAGCAGTATTTTCTTAGGTCTTCATCTCATCTTTATCAATCTGTTTTTGTCATTCCCTTAAATCGTCAATCAAGAATTTTGGAAATACAGTGCTTATCCTCATGTATAACAGTCACACAGGGAACACATGGCCAGTGCCAAGCAACCTTATCAACTTTTAACAGAAACTCCCACCAATCTTCACCAAAATATAGAGAGCAGATTTAAATTTAGTCTATACTATCATTGGAGGACACAAACACAGACAACGGTAGATTATAATTTAGTAAAGTAGGCTCATGATTTATTCATATATGCATATGTTATCCCTCTGAGTTTAACAAAATGTCTACACTATTAGTATGTGGTCTAGTGCATTAATTACATCTCACCTTCAAGTGCATCATAACATTGAATACTGTGACCTTTCGTCTCACAGTGGTTGTATGAATATATAGTTTACAAGAGGATCAACCTGTGTGTAATGCAAACGTATACTGAACAAAAATGAAAACCTGACACCTGGGAATGTAAAGACTAGATTTTTAATTGGTTGTATGCTGTGCATAAAACATATTGACGTTCATTTCAAGAAAACATACACCGAATGACCTCATGATCATGAGTTTGTGTTTGTTCGTGGTATTTCATGTTTTTTATCATCATAGGCTCCAAAGTGAAGGGATTTACAATATCATAAAATTATATGATTCAACTGTTAACTATCAAGTTTCATTTTGTGTGATATTTGGCAATTCATAATACATCTGAATGGATTGCCTTATGTCCCTTTGATTCTATATAACTCCCTTTACAGATTTTGTAAGGTGTCAGTGCATATTCTATCACACATCAACCCTTTTATGTTGACTGACTGAAAGAAAGCATTAAAGGGGCAGTAGCAAATTTTTTGCAAATTTTGTTTTTTCAAATTTCCCATTTATAATGATATTTTATATCATTATTACTTACTTTAGAGGGTAAAACACATTAATACACAAACCAATTGTCCGTAGTGGTAATAACAGTGTTGCGTATAAAGCAAAATTGCATGGCGGCCATTTTATTGTGAACACATTTAATTATTTCAAATGAAAAAAACGATTCCCATGACTTTACGGAACCACGTACACTCATTTTTTAACTCGATTTTCCGAAGAGAGAAGGGTGTTTTACTATTGGTGACATTATTTTTCAAATACATTTCATCGACTTATTTCAGCAAAAAAAACGTGCTACCTTTAAACTCAGCCGCAGATTACAAATACTCATTGACACTTAATCTGATGGTCTGCTGACCAGGACATGGATACGGCAGCTAAATGTCGACAACCTTCTGAGCTTTGTAAGCTGCAAGGAAAAATTCAATATTTAAAAGAACTCAGTTGCATTTGACTATGGTACTATGCACTAATACTTATCTGCAGTAGTTTGAATGACTTAATTGGTGACTCCGGTTACATTTTAGCTGAAATATCTTTGTTTAATGACGACAGGGGTACATAATGAAATTTACATGACCCCTACTATGTTTAAAATATTGTAAATGTGTGCAGAATCAGACATTTTAAATTTAACATTTAATTTTTTTTAAATTAAAAACATGTTGAATTATTATAGACTGCTGACTAAACAACTGTACTTTTTAGTTTTATATTATGACATCGAAAACATGACATATTTGCAATTGAAAATCATACATAAGATAAGATCAATAGAAGTGTGTAAATATTTCTGCCTGACAGTTTATATAAAACATGCTATGTGACACTCACGTCCTTATATCGTATGATAATCAAATCCATTTCGTTCTGGCATTTCAACTGCGATGCAACATTAACCTTTGAGATAATGTATTCATTAGTCCTGATATAAGGATGCTTGATGTCACTGGATAACGATAGGGATCCACCTCAAGGCGAGAGGTAATAATGTGCGCTGTCACTTTGATGAGACGTCGGCAAATACAATGAGGCTGCTTGTTCATATTGTATTATCTGGATGAAATAATATATTTACAAGAGTTTTCATATCCTTCTGTGTATACATGAATATTTTATAAATCAATTCTGTGTGCAATCACATCGATGCTTATGATCTCGTGAAATGTTCAAATCCGCAATAGTTTTAAAGCACGTCTTCAATTGTTTTTTTTATTCAGAAGGACAACGTCTTTCCCCTCGAGAAATGCGTGCAGGAGAAAAACTTGATTTAGTCAGTAATATAGCCGTTTTGCTCTAAGGGCTTGGAGTAATTGATAGCTTCAAACGATTTAATCCATTATATTTTAAACGAGGAATATAGAAGTCTATCCTGCTTCAAAGAAGATAGACAAGTTGTAATAGGATTGTGGACATAGCTAAGTGGGATTTTTTTAAGTGGGATGTAATACACGGACTTTCTATAAAGCATTGTAACGAACTCTTACTGCTTGTAACTAAGCTTGTAGCAGTCCTCTATAACAGACATGGCTGTCAAGCCTCTTGCTGGATTCGAACCCAATATCTCTAAATAATGGGTCATTTAAATTAATGTTTTCAACAGATGAATGTTAAAGAAATAATTGTGTAGCTTCAAGCGGAACGTTTTCTTACATCATGTAGTAGAGACAATGAGTTATTCGAAACTTTTGCTTCCTTTTTAATTTCCCTTTCAGACCACTCTTTTCTTTTGATCATTCAAATCAAACTTCAAGGAGCAACTTGTTCAAAGAGGGGGTTCTCTAGAAGCTATACTTCCATTTTTTATTAGCCTTGATTCATATTTTTCAAACAATGTAACTAAACTAATTTCTGATTGAAGGTTAAAATAATGTAATGCAACGTACAACTGTATAATGATCATCGCAGGCAACAACGCATTTTTCATCTCTATTCTCAGCCAAATTCCGCAGGATTCCAGAATACCGATCATTATAGCAGAACTGTTCTCCCAACTGATAAACACCATTCTGTAATTTTGTTTGTGTCCCTGTCTTACAATTTGCAATAACTTCATGTTAGAAACGTTATCACTTGAGGCCTGTTTGAAACTTATAAATTTATTTAGATTAAAGGATAATTTATTAGTATATTAGTCTATAGTATATAGTCTATATTAGTGCTGCATGTGCAATTCCCCGTTTGGTGTAAGAACATACTACCCAGACTACGGGATGCTAACGTATCATACACTAGCTTGGTCTCAGTAAATTACAGCTTTTAGGCAAAATGAGACTTCAACTAATTTGAAAACTTTCAAACAATATTTCAACATCTACTCTAATTTTTACTAATGAAGAGACTGATTCGAATGTAAATTGTAACTCTAAAGTACGATGTCTGCCCGAAGCTTATAAAGATGTGATGAAGACTGAAGTACTTATTGTTTTACCTTTCAACTCGAACAAATAAAAGTGAAAATCACATGTTGAACTATAAAATAACTTCTATGGAAACTCAATGGCTGAAACAATATTAAGACATCCTATGCTCGTTATGTTCTCGAATCGCTTTTCATGCAAATCAAATCGTGTTTGATATGTTCTTGTTCACAAAAATCAACATCACATACATCTGTTAAATAATTGGTATAATTGGATACAAAACTCAAAGAATATCCAGCTCAATAACAGATTTTGCATTGCCATCTAAATGTGTTTGATCGTTTGTTGTTTTAACGTTTTTGTATTCAAGTCTTCTTATTTTTGCTTTAAATTCAACGCATAGACGAGAGTGGACAGAATACATTGTGTATAAAGACGGCTCATCAGAGTCCTGGCATGTATTGTTGCTTTATTAATGTATATCCAATTCGTGACTGACAAATATTGTCAGATTGGTGTTTTCAAGATGAAATGTAAAGGAATTAGGAATATTGTTATTAATGTTATCATACAAACAAAATGGAGCAAAATCACGAGAAGAAGAGTAGCCATGCGAGACCAACCATATTTTCAGTCAAATCATAAAAGCTTTAAGCTTTAAACTGTGTCTTATATGTTGTGATCAACATATTTCTAGATACGGAACATTCTCTTCCCATAGGGGCTACTCCCTTCAGATTTCCAATCCTAATGTCTGTTCTCATATAAGGATGGATATCACGACTCCAGCAACATTCCCCAGCGGAGAACCTCATACTGTATCCCTGCTGTTGAAATTCATCTTTCCGTGGCCATGTCGACCGAGTGACCAAAACGAATATTAGCACTTGACTCTAAAGAGGCTTACTAATTAGCATATGTCCTTCGAATATGTCTGATGTAAATAACACAAATGAACTATTTTCGGTATTTGTCTCTGATTTTGTCATCTTTATTTCTGAACATGTTTATGATCAATTGTTTTCACAAAATCCAACAGCATATTTCGGGGAAAACACATCAAACGAGATAACGTTTATCTTACGTTTATTTTATCATTATGATGTATCATTGGCAAATGTCACTTTAACAACGGCGTCGTCGTTGATTGCACAAATAGATTAAAAATACAGCCAATCAAATTCTGCCTTTTCTGTCGACTGATCTAGTCCAATTTGAACAGAGGTTAGGATTGGAAATCTGAAGGGAGTAGCATCTGTGGAAAGAGAATGGGTACGGTAGTAGTGACACTCAAAGTCTGTCAGACGAAATTTATAGGATTTTTCATTGATAAATGAGTCATTTAGTGTTATTTATGTATACGGTTTTAGTATATTTATGTTGTTGTACAATGAATGGGTCTCATTTTTTAGATGCATCAATTTCAAATTTGTTTTCTAATATGCCTCCATTTTATTCTACTGTAAGAAATAGAAACCTACAGAACAGTTCTACACATGTATTTATCATGCTATGGATTATTGGATAACTCGATATGGGTAGGATCAGCATGCAAATATATGTTATATGTTATGTATGTTATAATGTTATCGACAGTGTAAATTAATGTCCGTACAGACAGTTTAACAATATTAATCAGGTGTACTCATTTATCATGTAACAATTTGCAGATATTTTACTTTGATCGACAATATAACCCTGGATAGTCTATTGAAAATGTTAAAATGCTGAGATGGTTTATGATAACACTGGCATATAAATGAAAATGAGTAATGCTGATTAGCACACCGAGCGTTGCACTGCAATGCACTGAATTGCATTAATATTGCACTGTATAATGAACGCAATGTTTACTGGTTAAGTCTGACCAAATTAAACAGCTTTAGAGAAATTGTATTAAAGGATAGATGAAATGACATATGGTCCAAATGGGATTCATTAAAATGGGATGTCAATTTGACAATTTCTCGATTTTAAATTTCTGAAATCGGTCCATAAATAACTTATATACGGCTTTTTAAAAAAACGCCTGATTTAGCCCCGGCGACCAGAATGAAAGTCTGCGGGGGTGTGACCCGTGAAGGGATGACTTCTGTGACGTATGTGGAGGAATTTGATTTTCAGCGATAGTCACAATTCAACGTAATTTCGCAACATTTTGATTGTTAATTTCACAAAGATACCTTCAATAAACCAACTTAAATTTCACATATATCGAATGTTTAGATATCCAACTAGGTAATTCCGCAAATGACAATTACACAATTATTACATAAACATGTCTTTTTGGCGATGTAATACACCTCATAAATTCATTTAGCGGCAGTGATAATCATCATTAATTAATTAACGAGACACCGGTGGAGTAACTATCTAGCCGCCCCGCCTCTCGCTTATCATAGTCACGCCTCAGAGAGCATTTTCAAAAGGATTCGTCGAACAAATTGCGGTAGTGTTAAAATGGGTGAATTAAAATCGTCTTAAGTATCAATTGCAAGTGTATATTGTCTCTATTTTATGCTCAATTGATTCCGATATACAATATACGTAGAGGTAATCATCTGTCATTCTTGAGAAAAATGCATTTCATCTATCCTTTAAGTGCTTCCAAATGCCAAAACATTACTCGAAAAGATACATTTTGAAATGAAATATTGATGAAAGACGTTTTCCAAAACAATAATTTGCTATAGACCCCAAGAGAATGTTTAACACTATCGTGCATGTAACTAAAACCAAGAAATTCATAAAAAAAACTAGATATCCTTAGGATATATGCACCTAACTGTAACAGGCACGATATACATACATGTACATGAATGATGTTACTAACTGCAAAGATTGCTCTGCATCGTCTTTACCCGTATATTGTCATATATAGTACTGAGCCGTCAAACGGCGTTCTTCTTACATTACTCTGAAAGAGACGGATAATATAGACACAGATAAGGCACTTCAGATTATACCTTACACAGATTGGAAGAGATCAATAGTCTACTGTGGTAGACAATGATGATGGAATTTGGAATATTGCCGTAGAATGCCGTGTTTATGTTTGCTCTGATCATTTCGTAAAATAAACAAAGCTGTTCCAAACTAAACTAGAATGTGAAGCATTATGTCTGCAGTCTCATATTTTACTAAATTCTGTATCTTCAAATTATCCCCGCACGGTATCTTGCGTCAGGTTCAATGGCTAAATGAAGCTTTGCTACATTTCATCAAAACTTTAATTAACAAGTGGAAACTGGCGCGAGTTATATCGTCGGGGGAAGTTGAAATATATTACGAAACTGATAGGACTCAGCAAGTCTTACAATTAAAACACACTTTTCAATAACTAAAAGACGGTTCTCTCAAGATATGTACTAATATTCTGATGTACAGTAATCACAACAGAACAAAAAAGTTTACTAACATAATTTGGAAGAATATTTTTCACGATTAAAACAAATTTTCATTTCTGCTCATTAGATTCAAGTTGCTTCACTACTGCCAATAATGCCAATGTATTATTGGATGTTTTCATTCCTTGCGGGCAATATCCAGACAGACTTGCATAATAAACTTCTTCAACGTGGTACCCTTTAGGACTTCGCCATGCACGCCTAACCTGGACGCAACGCAACCGTCTACATCACGGGTGCCATGTCATATTTATGGATAAGTCCCGTTTTCAACTGTACAGGGTTGACCGAAGCATACGTTTGTGAGGAGTAACTGCATCTAGTCTACAGTGGCCCATGGTGGAAGTTCTGTTCTGGAATGGTTGGAATCCATGGTAATGGTAAAACGGAACGTTGGTGGTGCTGGAAGAAGAATATACATTGCACTCTTGCACACGTGGATATACCACTTACGAAGTTGATAAATTACCATTGAAAAACCTCACACTTTGAGAACAGCTGTTATCATAATCATCACGTCCAACTACTTTGATTTATATTCATAATTTTTTGAAGTTTGTAATTACCGTGACTTGAAGCAACTATCAATTTTGGAAATTGATAGCTTTACTCGTGTACTTGGCAATAACACCTTGTTTGAGATCATTTGTCATATACTGTTGTACATGTCAACAACACATTTTAAACTAAGTTTATTTTGTGGAAACGGGTTTGAACTTGATAACACACTAGATTGGTGTTCATATATGTAATTTTGTTCAGCTTGGTTGCATATTTACTTTGGGTATGACCTCAGCTCTAATCTGAAGTAAGCTCCCTGGAAAAAGAAAGTACACACCTAAGTTGGTTTTATCATACATGCATGTTTAGTTTTCAATGACAAATATCTAAGTTTTCGACGTCGTACTCTAAACTGAATAGTGCAGATGTTATACATCAGGCAAAGAATACATTCATGGTTTTATTTTATTTTTATATTTTAAATGAAACTTTGAATTTAAAAATTCTTCCAAAATTAATTTGTATAAAACACATCTGTTCATCGACATATAAGATGTATTCAAGACTTTACAACATTTTAAAATATACTTGGTGTGGTGTAATGTTGGAGTAAATTTCCTTTCTACATTACACATAAATATTTTAACTAAATATTAACCAGTCACTATATTAGTTCATTCAAACTACGATAGTTAGTTTATGGTCCCAAACTCAAATGCATCTCATTTCTTTAAAATGTTGGCTTAATCGAAGCCAACTGAAGTGTGTACGTTTTATTGCCCGGTATTTTTTCTGTAATATGTTTTGATTTGTAAGTTACATTAATAGAAGATGACTTGCAATTTAAACTCTGCAATATAACCTATTTAGTTGCAGTCTAAACAATGGCTGTAAGTTTGCTATTCTAATAGTCTTTATTTCTACTCTCCTTAGAAGCTTGGCAGTGGTGCCAACCTGTTCTTTACGATAGTTTGTCATTTGTATTTCACCCTTATAAGAGTGCTTACAACGGCCTCAGGAATATATGGAGCTAGAGCGCCATGTTCTGTTAGGCTGAGTAGACTGGAGATCAAGGAATTCCAATACTGACAAAAGACATCCAGATGCGGAGTTAAGATTGTTATGTTAATATAGCAAGTGACGAATATCAATCCCTCATAAACGATATGAAGTCGATGCATTAGACACATACTACCACCAACCTTTGCAGAAGAACAAATCTTGCGCCTATCTTGTTCTACATCACCTTAACCTTACCTAAACCTCACCTTAACCTCTATATAAATCAGATAATGATAGATCGGATACTCACAGATAATGTATTAACATTTTGAGACATACTACCGTAACGTCAAAATAGCTGAAGATCAAATCATTGTTTAAACACAAAATTATCATGTGATCTCGGCTTATTGTTTCTAAGAAAAGTTTGAAGATGTTGGTATGTCATAATGTACCTCTTACATATTATACCTGTTTCATATTATCAGGTTTTAGCTAAATATATGTAATAGTCAGTGTTCGGTTGGTAAATTTGAGCAATGAATTTCAAGTGAATCACTATAGAGAATATGTTTGTGAATATAGGATGATGTACCTAAATATTATAATTAGTTGGTTAATCTTCATATGAAATTAGTTGTATTTGGTATGTGTTAAAATATATGTTAATGAATTATCTGTGTCGAATGCAAATGTCCGAGGGAGGTATTTATGAATTACCAGCTTGAGGAGTCTTTATGGTAATTACAATAGGTCTAGTTTGTCTGCAGAAAGCGTCTATGAACAGACCACTTGGTCTACAGAACACGTCTATGAACAGCTCACTTTGTCTGCAGAAAACGTTTATGAACAGCTCACTTTGTCTGCAGAACAAGTCTATGATCAGCTCACTTTTTTTTGCAGAACGCGTGTGTGACTTGAAGTTATCTCTGAAATAGCTGATGTATAGCCGTCTGACTGGAGTATTTTTGGTCTTTACTTTTAGTGAAAGTAGGCTCTGTTGAGTATATTCAATTATAGAAACTTACAAAATACCCATAAACATTCAATTATCTAATATGAAATGAACACATCAGCCTTTCTCGTTTGACATTGTCTCAATAAAATGATCTACAGTAGAAGGAAGAAGCTATTTATTGATATAAAACTTCTAAATTCTGCATAGTCAAATAAAGCATTAACATGTTGTATATCTATAAAGATTGTCCTCATTCTTCATTATACTAACTTCAAGACTGTTACCCAGAGATGTGATCTTCAGTAAGTTTACAATCTACATATTATTAACCATCGATCTTAATTCATATCTGGATTATGCAGCAACATCAATTTGGAATTGTCTTAAAAGACTTATCTACAATCTTACTTGTATGAGTAGGACTTTAAGCTTAAACTTTTGTCGTGACATCAGTGTCAAGTCAATATGTTTATATTTGATTACGTCAAGGAAGTTGTTCGCAGAAATAGCATTGTCCATAGCCAGTGACTCTTGGGAAATTAATTTGTATCATTATTGACACTGGCTTGACATGAACACATGTGAACATGTTAACATTGACAAGAGCAAGACAACCAGTAGGGAAGGGAAAGCTTTGGGGAGAACGTTTCGTATTTCTATTGAAGAACGGTAAACTGAAACATAATTTGGACATTGTGACATGTCAATTTACAGTTCTACAGCGTTACACGTGAGGTTAACAGTGAATATCTAGTTCTAATATGCACATGCGATTTACTTTCAAAATGCCAGTACCTTGATCGATACACGCACCACAGATGCTATATTCCCTAAAACCGATGTTTTCTCATCTCGAGCTGTATAATTACTTGTTTGATGGTTGTTTTGATGATTTAAACTTGAGTAAACGTTCATTTGAACGATGATGGGTGTAAGAATTAAGCATTTCAAACTTACAAAAATAAGTTTAAAATGACTAAAAGACATTAAGAGAAAAACGGCTTAAAGAAACAGACGTCGTCTATGTTCTGACTCATTAAAAAAAAATCAATTGGAGCAAAGGCAGTCATAGTGCCCATCTAAGGGTTCATTCAACAGTAGGTTACGCTCAGAATTGGTGACATAATGAACGCACGTACCTATCCAATATACGTTTCTCTACAAAACCCAGCTGATTTCCATCAAACGTCACAAAAGCTTTTCAAACACGAAAATCGACCACAAAATGATCACCCGTGAAGTCATCTATAACTTCAACAAAGGTTACACTGATATATACACGAAATGTGTCGTTTCTATCATATCCACAAAAACAAATTTGCATTACGTGATTTAAGTATCGTCCCTGCCAAAACATAACAAATTTAAAGAGCTCTTATGTCCCCAATATCCGTCACTTACTTTTCTCACTTTCCTAACCTAATTCAGAAAGTACATGTTTATTCATTTTTGATTGATGAAGATTAGCTTTTAATAAGATAATCACAAAAATCTCCTTTTGAGACCATTTTCCCCAGACTAATTTGTCAAACATGTTTTATGGAAAAACTTTCAGCCTTCTTGAAGAGAAAGTACTGTAAAAAAAAAAAGAACTCCAAACGATGGTTAATATGTTTTTATATGAACAATTTATCAATGCAACATGTATTGTTAATGAAGTTAATTCATGTAATTGCCTCTACGCAGAGTATCTTTTATGACACTATGCTTTGAACTTACATCAAATAATGGCTATTGAAAATGGAGAGTATATCGAAAGCATAAAAAACTTTTCTATTGAATAACAACATTATATCTTAACAACATTCGCGTTGTTCATTATAGGCTATTAGTAGTACTATGAATGTGAGCACTTGGACGTTTGAAAAGCGATGCATTTCAACGGTATATTATCTGAACTAAACTTAATATTATAATCCATAGAATTTGCTTCGTATCCCTTACTATCCTACAATAATCTTGGAGAATATATGTCTGAAATTTGACCCAAACAAATTGAGCGGGTTTATATTTTGAATGGGTTCATATATTAGTCCTTATGCCTTATACCAAAATTTAATGCAAATATAGTCGCAAGCGACGACAAACGGATTCAGCGCACTAATGCTTCAAGTATGTGAAATATAATTAATTAAGACATCTATCCAATGTTATTGTGCATCTTTTAAAACACGTTTCAATTCTATAGCACATCTCTATGAGTATTGATACCCACAGTTTACATGTTAAAATTGAACAACTGTTAAACCATTACCCGAGAGTTCGCTATGGTAATCCTTTTTGCTTGTCTAGTTATTTAGAATCTTTTAAACAAGTTGCAATTCTCTCCTTATGTCTCTTGGATTATTAAGATCCAAATTTTACATGTCAAAATCAGACAAATTTAAAGACAATCAAACTGGCGGCTAAACGACGTGACTTACGAATTCGTCATGTTTATTATTTTGTTTATATTGTTTCTGTGTATCTTTTTTTAATAAAGGTTTAAAGTCTCTGAGTGCATTTTGAAATTTAAAAAAAAAGTAAAAATCGGAGACCCGAAAATTTGAAAATGTTTCTAAAAATCCAAGATGGCGTCGGAACCACGTGACTAACGACTTCGCCATGATTTACCTTTTCGGTCGCATGGTCATTGCGGATCTTTTTTAAAAGGTTGCAAGTCTCTAAGTGCATTTTCAAAATATTTCCCATGTTAAAAATCGAAAAATTTATTCGAACTTGGCTTTTAATGGCTGAACCGATTTGGCTCAAAAGTTTTGTGTGTATATGGTATGGGCCGTCAGACTGTAAAGTTTGGTTAAATTATCTGCTGCCGTTTTTTGCTGTAGAATGGACACAAAATCTGTGCAAATAATTTTAAAAAACACGCCAATAACAATAAGGATTCAGCCATATGACTCCCGTATTATTAAACATAGTTTGAATTTGAAATATGTCAAAGATAAGTACTAATACGCCCATGTGAATGAATATGGTAACATTTCAAGTTATTCCACGCACCAATGAATGAAGACCTCGCCTGAAACGTTTTATCTTAATGGATATACATGAGAAGTATCAAGGACATATCACTTACCAATCTAAAGTATGGCTTAGGTTACAGTTTTCGAAAACAAATTCTTGCGTCAAGGTCAAGTTCACGAGATCAAAAAGTATTGACCTCACCAGAAAAACTCATTACAATGGATGCATATGGGAAGTATCAAACGTCTATCACTAACAAATCAAAATATATGGCCAAGGTTAACGTTTTTCGGACAAACAGACAGACCCCTTTTTTTTATATTAACAAAATGTCATACTAATTTAAGATAATAAGAGAAACACTATCTAAAAACTGACTCTTGACTGAATTAATTTGACCATAATCATATGTTTTAAGAACGTTGTAACTCGGTTTTACATGCGGTGGTGAATACAAATCCCATAGTTAAATGTGGTCAAAGTGATTAAATCGAGTCAATCCCTTGATCTCGAAATGCGATTCCATTGTATTGGAGGGCAACGTAAAACTACAGAGATAATTAATGATCAAGTAAAAAGATTACCAAAAATCAACTACAATTTCAAGATTACAATGTCAAAGCTAACCAGCGGTAGTCTATGACGTTGAATTAACCTAATAATCACATATCGCCATATTTCGAATCATAATAATATTTTCTCATATCATTTAATCATATAACATATCACATTTTTTTTAAATCGCAGTAGATAATCATAAAACTATAATAACAGTACAAATATAATCTGTAGTAATACAAAGTATCAATAGTCTGTTAATTCCCTTATATGTTTGTATTTAAGATGCTTGTAACTTGGATTTGATTAATTTAGATGTTCATTGATATGAATGTAATATTACCTAAATGGATGCATTTGACGAAAATATCTGTTTTATTGTTTATTGTTTATGTGATTAACTGAATGACCTTTCAATCAAGAACATAGAACATTATTTCATTATATGATAAACATGAGTCAAGCAAGATTGGTTCTTTTCATTTAAATTTCATTAATCTTTATGGTTCTCGTAACAGAATCTTTTATTTTAATTTATAGTGCCTTGTATTAGTGATTTTATGAGGCGATTAGAGTTTCTATTATTTACATATATTTCAAAACTAGGGCCTCATGAATTATTCGAACGAATATTGTGATTCATTTATGATAATTTTGCATCTGAATTATAAGAGGAAATAGCAACGATTCAATACAGAAACATGAAGTTCAAATTACTTCTTAACGGTAACATCCCTGGATGAATCACTAGTTCATATCTGTTGTTGTGTTAGACTGGTAACAATATTGTCTAATTTCATGTGGGCAGCTCATTAAAATGACCAAGGGTCAACTCTTAGAAAACTTCACTCTTTGTTTTTAAATTAAGAGTTGAACAGATTAATGAAACTATATTCATGACGTTTTCACATTTCGAAATCCAAATGTTTCTAATTATCATATTCTATATGAGGACATGGAACTGAAAAAGGGACCATGATCGGTTCGACCATAGCAAATGCTGAGAAACATCATATTTGAGGAATAGATGAAAGTTATTTATGATACAAAGTTATGAGACAAATGTTAGCACTATTTTATTATGGAATAATCACATCATCACACTTTCATCATCCTCCTTAACATAAAGTACATACATGTAGGTAAAGTTTATCGCTGATGGTTTCATTATTGAAAAGTAAAAAGATCTATTAAATGTCCACATATCAATGAAATGAAAGTTTAATAAAGACTATATCGATTAAGATAACAATGTTTATTTTAACGTACTGTTACCTGGATTTAGAGGATTAGATCACGTACGCGAACTTGGATATGGATTTGATTAAAAATAAATCATTAAATAAAACTGAGTTGTGTTGATAATGCTCTTTCAAAATGTAGATTCTTCATGGTGATTACCGTGATATTACATTTTGAGTATCCCGTTATGTCAACCCGATATTTTGAACACATTCGTCTCAATCGATCAATGTCCTTAACCCGAATAACTCATAAAAATACACTCTGAGAATTGACATTGAACTGTTAATGCTAAAAGTATGTATTAATTCTCCTATCAGATATTGGATCAGAAAAAAAATTCTTTGCATTGCTGCCAAGAACATGTTACAGGTGCATTCCTTATCTAGTGCTCAATCAAAGTCATGGGAAACATCCTTCACAGCATTGATTTCTATGACACTGCAAGATTTTAGACGCGCTGGAACCTTTTAGGAACAATATTACAACCTGAAGTTCCCTTGATGGGAGTGCCTTGGCTCATTGAGAAAATGAACCCCGTGTCAATAGATAACTGGACAGATTTCTTGAAATCTGAGATCTCTATAATCATAGAATCTTTTAGCATCATTACATGTTCTTTATTCGGATTTGATTGTCAAAAACAAAGATTATTTATTTAAATACAATTATACACCCGTTTCGACTAAAATGCATATACTATACTATATACTTTACTAGTATTCTACGTATAGCAAATATGACCTGGCATTACTTAATGAAGCCCAGGTTTAAATGCTCAACAAGAATTCAAGAAATTTACACAATTTTACTCTACATATTAGAATAATGAATAACAATTACTTCAACTATATTAAACGTTTTGCCTTTTTAAACCAAATGCTAATTTTCTTATATAACTGTCTATTTTCTTTGAACAGCTATTCTGTATGAATTTATGTTAAAAACTCAATTTGGATATTTCTTTGAAGCGCCTTCAATTCGTCTGAAACGGTCTTCACAGAACTGATGAAACAAATATCAATATACTAATGTATTGCAATCATGGTGAAGGAAGCAAGTAATTTAGTATTACTATGTTACAGGGATCAGGAATAAAAATCATTCTCTGGTAAGAATATCATCTTAGATATATGTATACCTCATTTCAATACATACTCTCCAAACCACGAAACGACATTCGATGTAATTAGGACAGTGGAACGTTGAATATGAACAAATATTATCAGTGGCAAAGGTACATGTATAAGCACCGACTTGTATTACCAGTGGTCACAACGATGTAAACTGCAGTAAATGATACTAAGAACGAAAGCTTCTACAGAGTCATCTTGTATCATGCGTTTGGTATGGCAAACCCAAGACTTTTCCGCCGAACATCTTTCATAACTTTAATAAAAATAATTTCTGAAATCGTGATGAAGTTCATTGTGTCACGCAAGCAATAGATGCATTGAAACATGACATTTACAGCGAACGTCTTGAAATATTGCTTATTCGCATGGAATTTGATTTTGTCCGGGATGATTTAGTTTCATCCATACACTGTCTGTTGGCCTATCGTCCTGCTATCCTCACACTTGATAAAACGCTTTTCCATTACAAATTAGTGTAGTTTTAATAAACCAGTTCATGCAAAACATCGCAATAAAACTTTCAACAAAACCAGCGCCTAGTATGAAAGTTTTTTATTCAAGTCTAGGACCTGTACACTATTCAGATATAGCATGGCTTTTGACTGAGAGCTATATTCTGCTTATGCGTATAGAACTCTCTCACAACTGTTTACAAAGACATGTCCTCGATTACTGAAATCGCCCATTTCGGACATAAAAAACAATGTACTTGTCGTACATCATCTACGGGAATATCAAAACCACTTACTATAACCTTTTAAATTTAGTATCATTCAGAAATAACAAAAACCCAAAAGTATCTTATTCTCGGTAGTGGTGTAGCTTCCGAGATGTCTTAGTATACTATATACATAAACATTTAAGCTAAGTGGCAGCCACCAAGTTCAGTATGATGATTAATACTGAGTCATGTAAGAAATGCAAGATGTATGCCAAGGACATTAGCGTCATAACTAGAGGTTATAACATGACATGTGTCGTATCATACCCCATATCAGCCCGAGACCCCCATATCAGCCCGAGGGTCTAGCAGCGTAACCCCCTTCTCCGAGATACATTGCCAGGCTTGACTGGTATGTTTTAAGTGTGAATGGTTCATATTCAGATAGACCTATTTCCCCAGATTTAATAAGAATCGAGCCAGTAATATGTTAAGTTCCGTTGGCTGTATGTCAATCGGATCTGACATCTCACCAACAGCCTCACTGGTGGTTTCCGATTTGTATTCTGATTTTTCATATCTTCAACAAACGCAGCAGTGTCCTCTGTTTCATTGAAACGATTACCAGTGTTTTCAGCCTTAATAATTTCATTTAGCTCAATGATCCTGTCTGACAGTGACTGCAGTGTCTTTTCACCTGGAGCAGCCATTTTGAAGACGCTAGCAGACGTCGCAAAGGGAGGTAACTCTAATGTCAAGTCCCCAGGCTGATATTGATATGGATTTGCGGACCGGCCTGATATGGCTGATATGGATTTGCGGACCGAGCAGCAATACTATGGGTGCCCTTATCTCTATCACACATGCAAAACATCCCATATATTTGATAGGTTTATGATAAAAGTATATAACCAATGTAGAGAATATGATACGTTATATAGTCGGTCCTGTTGAAGTGAATGTTAATCACTATCATGTATTGATTGTCTGTGATAGTTGAGTGGTAGGTATATCCTCGCGAGTTTATATGAAGGCAAACACACGAGATCGACATGCGGCAAACCTGTTATGTTCACACGAGGGACCATCACGACCAATAACCCACACGTATTTTCAACACCAGTACTCAAAGTAAATAATTCTCTTATTGATTTGAGTTGAGATCACCTCTCATGTAATGTAGAAATATTATAAGCATATTTAATTATTTTTACTTCTAATACTTGGAGGCCACATGCCTATAGTACAAAAAAGTACAAAAGATTCACATGAAAATAACATAGAAAACACCTTAACAGGGATTACATCATCATAAGTTAGCATTTCAACATATTAAACAATAACATTTCACTTCTGATATAAACATTCTATACTTATCACATCATGATTAAGAATTTCTAAGTAACATGCCTTGGTAGATGAAAGTTGATAATTTTAGAATTAGAAAAGTAGTGCCATTATTTAAAAGCAAAGTGAATTTCAATACAAACATATTGTAGTACTAAGAAACAATTTTTATCGTACGCTACACATCAAATACAGTCGAAAACTTTATTTCTTTAAGATTTTGGATCCACACGATATATAATGTAATCCTCATGTATTTAAACTAGCATAATAAACTAACTGCACTGATTTCAAACTTATGTTAAATCATTTTCTTATCATATTTGTGATGATTCTTGATTAAAACAATCTATAGTTTTCGAGAAATATGTATAAACGTATATAGACTTGATATTGAAGGTCAATATTCAAGAGTTACTTATAGCAAACGACATATACATAATACTGTGAGATTTACAAATAAAAAAACTCTTAAAGGATGTTCTTCTGAAATTCATAAAACTCCTGAACTTTAATTTCGAAAGATACAGGGAGATTGGCTTCCGTCACTGCAACATTATTAAAGACGTACCCACTCAAAATCCTATTTTCCAAACTGTCTCCCGTCCCTTCTGAATATGATAATTCATTATTACATGAATATTTTAACATTGGGTATAACTACATCTGGATATTTGCCTTCATCCAAACCTATTCTTTGTCATAATGATTTTTGTTGGAATAGAGTATATGTAAGAGTTACTACCATAGTTTCCGAGTTGTATAGGGAAATACCAGGACAGTTTGTCCAAGAGGCCCTGTCCGAGGCCTGTGTATGGCATGTACACACATTCATTACTTTGTTATTAAATTCGTTATCCGATTTTGTCCACAAAAATCAATATATCGTTCTAAAAAGGAACCGACAGGACGTCAAAGTACCAGTTACAAACAACTGATCATTGCCTCATCAATTGTTGTGTGCTGGACTTACTCTTGTAATTGTTGAAACAGACACCCTACCGAATTATCATATTCTCTCTATCAGTTTTTTACAGCTTTCATGCAATCAAAATACGCGATCATGTTTTTCTCGCTGTCATCTTTAGGGGTTGAAGAAACAAGATTGGTGTATAATTAGTGTAGTAACATATGAAGGAGATGACATCAGGGAGTACAGAACTGTGAACATTAAAATATGTTCCTGCATAGCATGTACATGTACCTACAAATTCATAATTTTCGGGACAAGAGATTTTTATGAATCATATTTTATTCAATCAAGAAATGGACAATGTGTAACAGGAGACGGACAGGTAGTTAGAATATGTACAAGACTTGGAGAACGCGTTTGGTTTGAGATGTGTAAATATGTACAATTTGAAAACATTCGGATTTTTACAAATAGAGCGACCTACATTGCCATGTAAATAAATATTAATATCAAATAATGTTTAGCAATATTATCTAAAGATGTAAACTTGTCCTGGAATATGCAATGGATATTCAAGGAAGTAATAAAAGACATTTTCACAGTCATATCCACATTTACAACACTGACAGATGCATTGAATCAGAACTTTTTAATGATAATATTTGATAAAATAAGTGTTATTTGGAAACGTTACTGATAGTAATTGATAGTGTCGTTCTATTAAGTAGAATCTTTAATTTCCGAAATACACCTTTCATTTTAGAGGATAAGAGAGTCAAAAGCACTTAAGGCAGAACTTCAAAGTAACAGTCAAAAACATCGGATTATTGTTTCATTAATTAGTTTATGCTTGACTTATCCTTGTGCATGTAGAAATGGACATCCGATCGAATAATCATGTCTCTGTTAGTTGTGTTGCTTTTTACATGAGATTTCACGAAAAACGCAATCATGTTTTCATTTTCTTTTCTGTGTCATAGAACCTAGTAGAATAAGCGCCTTTTTTGGGATATGTTTTAATATGTAAAAGGGAGATATGCTGACAGCAAACTATGTGTATAGTTTATTCATAAATGCATATGTAATCAATCCCAGTTGTCCAAGCTCTCTGCACTGTTGCCCTCTCTTCTCCAGACATCTTGTGAATTAATAAGCAGATTCATCTTCCCTGGGGCCATTGATAACTACGGTCTACAAGTGTAGGGCAAATCTAATGATGCATTTCCTTGGGAACAATTTGCAGGAATACCGGACGGTCTATTGGATGTAAATTTGGGAAGAGGCAAGAAGCCTATCCGATTTACCAGAATGGACATAAATCTATAACAGCTGTATCTGTCTATAAAATTGTAAATTTACATTTAAGAATGTTCCTTTTTTTGCCCCCAATACATTTACATGGTTTGTGAATCTTATGCCTTCTGCAGCCACTGTTAACTGCTTTAGGGTACTGTTATGACATTAGTATGTTAATTATAAGCGCCAAGCACTGAAGAAACATCTCCACTCTTTTAAAGAGTATGTTACAAACGTGATTTCAGTTATATTACTGTTAATAAGAAATTGCAACATTTTAACAAATTTGCCTGATTTGCTAAAGTTGATTATTGATTATGGCATCAATCCAAATAAACAAATAAGTACTGTGAACGAAGAGTAATTTCTTCTAACACAAAAGGCCTGCAAAATGTTACCAAGTGACTATTAACTGTAGATAAACATAAGTGATCTATACCAAATCAGAAGTTCTTTTATACGTTAAAGTTTGCGTCTTCTTATATCAACATATCCTCTCAGGAGACTAAACAAAGTTTTCATTATTGATTGAGCTGTCAGTGTAAATGTGTTCTCATTTTGTTCCTGTCAAATGGAAAACGAAAACGATATGAGACATTCCCCATGTGTGAGCAGAGCGACCTGAGAAATCTCTTAAGACTCGAGATTGTGACTCGCTGAAAACTGTGTCAATGTTTTTCATATCTTTAGATTTACATTTTAATGACGTGCTCCTCACAGTTTTCCCACTCGTCCCCTGATAATGTCATGCCGAATCGGGAAAAACTGCTTTAAACAAAATCTGACAAATATTTCAAATCCACAGAGTAGGATATTGTTACAAACAATAAAATAGAAACGTACACATTTCCCCTATCCCTATCCATCAGGTGGTGAGATAGTTCACGATAGTTTAAAGCAGTGTTTCATAACACTGACATAATACTTTCACGTTACTGTGAACATTTCGCAAGGAAGATGATGATGTATTATCGCACGACATCACTATTGCAATGATTGTAACGTAAAAATAAAACAATAATAATAATTAATGTAGTTATTGATATATACTAAAATGAGTCTCGGTTTTATAAAGCATATAAAACATTGAAAAAGTATCAATTCGACTAACAAAAAGACTATTGCTGGGCATCTTCACATAGATTCATCAAGGATATTGGGTTTTTATCTGTAGCCTACGTATATGTAATTACTGCTGATCGACGTTGTTCTCTATTCGTTGTCAATTAATCAGTGCAAATGATAATTTATGACCCTGTAATAATCAGAACGATTTATTTAAGGAATGTTTATTCTAAGGTTGTATCAATATGTCATAGTCTAAATTATATTCAAAATTGATACTAGTAACATTTCCCACACCGCAATCATCATTCAATATATCAAAGAGACACTAATGGTTTCTTAGTTTATCCACACTAAAATCTACTGATTCCCTGTTTAATTTGAGGAGTGTAATTCTACATGGCAATTAATACATCATTTTCAGAATGTACTCATCGTGATATAATTATCTGAACAGATCCAGTACATTCATTTGACCTAGTAGATACTAAATCCTACGTAGGACTTAGTATATTCTACGTAGGACTTAGTATCTCCTACGTAGGACTTAGTATCTCCTACGTAGGACTGAGTATCTCCTACGTAGGACTTAGTGTCTCCTACGTAGGACTTAGTATCTAGCGTTTTTCACAATTGTATTAAACACATGTATACGCGTATAGTGTATGTAAACTCTCGTGTATATGAAGAATGAAGAACAATTTTATGGATACCAAACTTATTTATTCTATTTAGGCGACGTTTCGACATAGAATAAAGAAGTTGTGTATGCATCAAATTGTTCTTCATTCTTCATCACCCCACTTTCTAGAATGCCCATAAACAATATTGTGCATATTATATGATGTATAAGTATATGATAGTATATATGACCGTTAACAAGCTTTAAAGACGCTGTAGCTGTATTTTGTTTTCTCAAATTTGCCATATACTTTACAGTTGAAACAATATATTGTTATGTTAGAGGGTAAGACATCGCGTTACACGATCCGATAAGCCTGCATCCATAGAAAAAGGTTATCCCTATTGAAATAAAATGGTGCGACGTATAAAGCGACAGTGGTGTGGAACTCTTCAGTGTGAGAGGTCTATTTGTAGGTCATTTGAGAGTTTAGACAACAAGATAATTGACTATTCTATCATGGTCCCATATTCAAAACTCTACGTTGAGTGTTAAGGTATCGTTACAGCCGATGGCCACTCGAAGGGAAATGGACTCGCATGGCTTAACCGAAAAATGTACATTCGTTGTAGAACTCTTTTTATTGATTCGGGAGTATTATTTAGCCATTGGTAAGACTTATTTACCTTTTCGTGAGATCAATGTTTTCATTAAGAAAAACGTGCTAGAGCGCCTTTAAGTATTTTACATATTGGTATCTATAGAAGTAGAGTTGATTGAGTCATCATGTGTTACGCAATCCAGTATAGTTTTGCACTGAACGATTATATTTAATAAACTGATATTAATTCAAAAGTTCATGGTAGATCTCTACATTGATTGCGATATGATTGCGGTTCCCCTATTTATGTTTTGGAATATCGGTTTTAAACTCCTTCAATAATTCAAGTACAGTCAATATTTCCGTGAAATGAAAATCCACGGTCATTACTAGTGACCTAATTACACTTTGAACCTGGTGTTGGACATTTGTTACACGACTACACTCAAAACAGTACTCAACAATAAAGGATCTCAGCTTCCATAATTAATTACCGTTAATGAATTTCTGTACTCTTGAATGTTATGAATGTACTGGAGAAGAATAGTTAGCGATAAATGTAAATCATGAAAAAAAATTGTATTGATTTATTTGCACATTTACACACTGATTAAATATCAATAATAAACTTCCAATATACCTAACCTATTTTGACAAGTATATTTACGATATGGGTAAATTAACCATCTGAAGTCACGAATTTTAAAATCTACCTTAGTTGTTAACTGTTCTTATTGTCATTTATAGAATGTCGTAATTAGAACGACAGTAGAACTACTGCTGATATGAGGTGTATACATCTAATCACATATAACTTATTTGAATGGTATTTTGTAGGTTTGAAGTGAAATAGGGCAATTACTTTTGAATAAATGAGGTTGTTCTTATTTGACTTTCAATTAATTACATATAATTCGAATAAAATTTTGAATGAAGTGAAATGAAGTAAGACTTCTAAATAAGAACTTCGTAAATGTGAACAGGAATCGGGACTCGACTCGTAGTAAACTCACGTGCAAAAGAAACGTCCCCGTACAGAATACAAGGTATTTCAATCGACGGGCGATAAATGCGACTGAGAAATCTCAATATAATTAGAGGTTATAACATGCTGTATAATGCCATATCAGACCAAGACACTCAAACCACCCCGAGGGCCGCATGACAGAGGGCTGATATGGATCGAAACCTGATATGGGATATGATATCAAACATGTAATGGTGTAACCTTTTTATCATATACTAATAAATGTTTGATTGTCTGTTAAATTATCCATTTGATCTACAGCTAATTTTATTGCAGAAAAATAAGATAAAATCTACTTAATTATGTCCTACGTAGGAGATACTAAGTCCTACGTAGGAGATAGTTTGACAGATTTTGTTTCCACCATGACACTAATACGCTTCCGTAGTAATAAGATGTTTTACCCTCTAAAGTAATTTTAAATGGCACAAATTATCATTATAAATAGGAAATTTGAAAAAGTAAATTTGGCAAAACACGTGCTACTTCCACTTTAAAGAGTTCTATTTAAAAGACATTGTTTCATAAAAATATTGTTTTGACAAAGATGTATATCTATCATTTTATGATATATGATGTTTTTATATTAACATTGTATTGAATTTTCAATAATAAATATCTGCACCAGTATATGTTTCAATGTAAGTGGAATAATGAGTCAGACAAATCAATGATAACACCAGATGTTTTAAATGCACTTCTTGTCCTATTTACCTGTTTTTGACAGTGAACGCAAGTTTTATAAAGCTGAGACTACTCAATATAATTAGAGGTTATAACATGCTGTATAATGCCATATCAGACCAAGACACTCAAACCACCCCGAGGGCCGCATGACAGAGGGCTGATATGGATCGAAACCTGATATGGGATATGATATCAAACATGTAATGGTGTAACCTTTTTATCATATACTAATAAATGTTTGATTGTCAGTTAAATTATCCGTTTGATCTACAGCTAATTTTATTGCAGAAAATTAAGATAAAATCTACTTAATTAAGAACATGCTCGATATTTCGACGTAAATGCTTACTACTTCATCAGGTGGACTGATCATAGTTGGTCATTATCACAGAGAAAAGCCCAATTGCCCAATAACTAGGTGTCATCAGTTCATGGATAAAGACAAATATTGCTTCATGACGACATTTATGTTTTTGTTTTGTTTTTCTGATTAAAATGATAAACACATGTGTCACCATTGTGGACTGACTGACAATTATCACAAAACAAGAAGACAGCATTTCACCTGTTTTACCTGTTCTGAGAGTAAAGTGTTTCGTTTACTTCATAATATACACCGTTTCTGTATTTACAAACAAGATCTTTCATTTAATCATGAAACTAGCTAGTCGATTTTCCGCAAAGAGTGTTACCGGAATAGCGGTTTAACATATGAGGGTGTCTCAAGAAGGTTGCTCTTTTGATTAAAACGGTCGCTTCTTGCTTAAAAAATCATAAACAGTCTCGGTTTACCATATCACATTACAAGATCTAAAAATTTATGACAGTTTTTGACATTATGTCGCCATTATACTGTCTTCTTCATCACCATAAAATTATACAGCAGAACATGTAATCGATTTTACTACAGGATTTAAAGGTATGTTTGTGAATATGTAAACATTTGTTTACATGAGTTTTTAACTTACGTCTCATAAACGCGTTTCTAGAGTACCAAATAGTGCGCTATTTGATTTTTAAGGAGAAGAAAGTTAATTCAAGGCCTCATGGGCAAAAGTACAATATTGTATATACAATTTTCAGTGCACATGGACATCGAAATGACTATAAACATAATAAGATTACACTTCAAGAAAACTGCGAGATTTTTAAACCCTCAGTAATATCAATTAAAAGTTATTAACAACTTAAACTTTTCATGTGATGGATGTGTATAAAAGTATCTAGGTAACAATGATTTCCTACTTTCGACATAATATGGACATACTAATAAATATTCATATTCATCTTGAATGGCGTCATTATTTCGTTGAAAACATTTCAGTAGATCAGTATTTACATTTGTATTTGTATATACATTTGAATATTAAGTTTATGGCTCATGCATCTAAATTTACAAATAGTATCTACAATATCTCTATTTGGAAAAAGTTTCGATATGTAAAGCACTGGTTCCAGAAGACTCTTGAAGTGACAAGGAAGATTTCACTTTGCTGAATATCTTTACATCGTTGTTTAAAACATTGCATAAAACATGATATGTCACCACAGTCTCGGGAGATCCACACATAGAGTAGGAACTTGTGACACCCAACTGGCACCACCATGGTCGTTATATGCCTTGAGCATTAAATAAGATGCCTTCCGATGACGATGTGTTTCCAGTAGTAATATAAGAAAATACAAAGTCTCGACCGTCCAACTTCACCAAGTACAGCCGAGTTAGACACACATTTACTGATTCCAATATATGTCCTAAAGAAAGAACTTTGAACTGTTTCAATATTGTCTCTAAGAGAATAGTCCCATATTTCTCATCAATATAAAGTATTGGTGCTATGTTGGTATCAAATGTCTGGGTGTTAATATTAAGATGGATTTGAGGGTACTTGTTAATGAGTTAAAGAAGGGAAAATCATGGATTTTAGCTTGAATAGCTAATATATCGCATGCCTTTGACCATAGAAGTCTTGGTGAGAAGATTATACCCAACTATTCATACTATGATACAATATTGAGCGCTTCTCCGTCGTACGTCCAGTTCTCAGTCTTATTATAACCTCCATTTCTCAGTGCATGATTTATCCACATTACCTGCAAAATCAATTTATCACAATATGCCTTTAGCACATCAAGCTTTTCTGTAGACCAATGACAGTGTCATTTGATTTTTAAAGGGCATTGAGAAGTGGAATATACCAAAACATTACAGCCAAGATTCAACTAAAACAGTTCCTTTATTGTCATACACAAGACTTTCTATATGTATTTTATATATATTATATTATTCTATGAAACAAACCATCTTTGTATACTTACTGCCCGTTATGCACGTGGCATGTAGGGTAGCAACAAAGGAACGCCACTCCGTTCTGTTCTGGGCTAGTTTCTGAACGGTCCCCGAGGTGTGTTTTAGGATCGTGAGTTCCCCTTCCACAGTCCGACGCCAGGTGTTCCTGGGTTCCTCGTTTCCGGTTCCCCTACAATTTTACCCTTTATTTTCCTATGACTGGAAATAGGACAATTGACCTGGCGATAACATAACTATCAGTACATTCTCTCAAGTATGTGATTTAGCACAAAAGGCTCAGCTTATGGGATGTTAAACCACAACAAACCAAGTTCCTGAGGACATAACCTTTTATGATATTTAAATTAAAAGAGTGGTAACGTTTCTTTTGGCTTTTAGTGTAGTAATTTGATTTCAACAATAAGGAAGAGCATTGAGACATGTACCTTAACTGTGACCTCTTGACATTTGAACAGATTTGAATGTATTGCTTTTGATATTGCAATACATTTGTCGATGACCTGTTATTTAATCTTCAGTTCTATATATCAACCATTTACCCTCCACAACATGTTTTATTTCTAGACTCTATGATAACTTATCATTGGCCATGAGCAACAACCCCAACCCAAACTGGTAATCCATTCGATATCTAAGCTATCATATATATTGTCAGCAGTGGTGTTTATCAAATCGTTGGATTTAATTTTCCTCGTTCAAAAAAAGGCGGAAGTATTTCTAAGTTCCTGATGAGGAAAGAAAACATAATTAAAATGTTGGTACCTTAAAGCTTACACAATGTCTAAATAATTTGCAGACAACGTACATTAACTACAGCCTTCAGTGAGTTTCATTGTAAACTCTCAAGTGCAAATAATAGACCTTTGAAGCACCGCACACTGTGTGTTTTCATACCAAGAGTGGCTATGATGGATCAACTGCAGGCCACATGAGTCAAATAGAAGGGTGTGATGAATGAATGATAACTCTAAGCGTGCATCCGTGTATAATAAGTTTAGTAACATATTTAGGAGATGACAATATGAGTGTACACAAATAACTTACTTGATGACTGTAACCATTATAATGATTTTACTGTATGACATATACACACATTCATTTCTTTGTTTTTACTTGTGTTATCCAAACTGTTCACAAAATATATATAAAGTTGAGGAGCACTTCTGGAAGAACTTCAAAGTGACAGTCACAAACTTACGATTATTGTTTTTTTTAAACTGTTTTATGCTAGACATATTCTTGTAAATGTTGAAATGAGCACGTTTTCCGATACTCATATTATAACCACGTCTCTATGAGTTGTTAAGCGTTTTACTTTAGCATACAAACTTATAAGCTTAATTATAAAACACCATCATGTTTTATTCTATTTTCGGTGTCATAGAATCTAGTACTATACGGGCCCTGTAAGGGATATGTTCTAATATCCGAAGGGAATATTTGCTGATAGCAAACAATGGGTATATTTTATTCATAAATGTATATGCATTAAAATCCTACAAGGTTTCTGCTCTATTCCCCTCTGTTCTTCAGGCATCTTCTTGTCAATTAATGAATTAATGCTTATTCCCTTTGGCCGCTAATGACTACAGTCTACAACTGTAGGGCTAATCTGATGATTTTCTTTGGAAAAATTTGCAGGAATATCGGACGGTCTATTGGATGTAAATTTAGAATGAACAGGCAATAGTGTGGCGCCATTGACCATTATGTACATAAACCTATTTAATGATTCATCTTTTTGTAAAATTGTGAAATTTACATTCAAAAGTGTTTATTTTTTGTCTGCAATACAAAGTACATGGTTTGTGAATGGTATGCCCTCTGTGGTCACTGTGAACTGATCTTCGATCAAAGCCAAATTCTGGTTCATTCTGGTGATCATGCCCAGCAATAAAGCAACAACTGCCCTGTTTTAACATCTTTGTGTATGGTACAATCGCAAATCGAACCTTGTCCTCCCGATTGTTGAGGGGACGCTCTACCAACTGAAGTTATGCCTAACATTCAACACACTTCAAATCAAGGTAATCTTTTTTTAGATCTCAGGTATGTAACTGTTTATCTGTAATTACAAAAGTTTAACAATCTTATCTGATATCCTATATTTGCTTATTAATTTATACTCACGTAAAGTTAAGAGAGTAATACAGGCGTGCAATACGGTTTCTGTGGTTGATTTCCATATTGCACGGTGCGTTCTGTATTGCACGGCTGACTTCAACTTCAACCATCGATAATTTATGTTTTGATATCTTTTCAATTGATTGCAAGTATTGGCTTGCATTTAGACAAAATACCAATAACACAAATAGGAAAGAAATCGCTGAAAATTATCATTAACAAGGCAGAAAAGTAAGGGAAGTGGAAAAACTCCTCGCTAGGCATCCTGTGTTATTGTGACAACCATTTATTACTTCGACAGCATGTTTATGATAACATCATTCAAAGGAAGCACATTCGAATGAAGTACGATGGACGGGAGGAAGCATTAATGTGTTTTTTCAAATTTTCAATTCTAAATGATTTAAAGCAAATTTGGTATTTTTAATTGAGAAAATTTCACTTAATGCTTTACTTGACAGTTAAACGAGAGAAAAGAGACATTTTTAAGATGCCAAATCACCAGTCGAGCTGGTCAAGCAACCGCCCGTGTATCAATGCACAGCACGCCGTCCCAGTGCAACTTTATGTGTGTAACAATTTGCTAAAAAATAAGGGTATAAAATAAATATAAAAACATCATACTTGTGCATTTAGATCGTTTATCTTGAATTTGAAGCTGTCAATGAAGCTGCAGAACAACTCGTTCTCCTAACTCCACTTCAATGACATCTTCTCATTCCATACAACGATCCAAATGCACACGTATGATGTTCTATATTTTTATTGATTATGATATCAATTGAAGTAGTCAAATAAGTACTGTGAACGTAGGATGATGTCCTATAACTGAAAATGCCTACGAAAGGCTTTGGTAAAATTCTACCAAATGAGTAACTGTAGAGATACGAAAGTGATCTATACCAAATGAGAAGTTCTTTTATACGTTAAAGTTTGCGTCTTCTTATATCAACATATCCTCTCAGGAGACTAAACAAAGTTTTCATTATTGATTGAGCTGTCAGTGTAAATGTGTTCTCATTTTGTTCCTGCCACTATTTCACGATAGTTTAAAATAGTGATTCAAGACACTGACATAATAACTGACAAGGAAGATGATGCCAAAAGTATCTGACGTCAAATAAAACAATAGTAATGATAAATGTCTTGGTCTTATTAAACATATACATATTGATTATAAAAGAAAGTATTAATTTGTCTAATAAAAGCAATTATTGTTTGTAATATTGCAGAGTACCGCTATATTTCATCACATAGACACGTTTAGGGTATTGCGTTTTTCTACAGTCTGTATTTAATTACTTCTAATAAATGGTGATTCATGAAACTGTTATAATCAACAAGATTTATAAAAGATTAATCTTATTTAGTATTAATATGTCGAAGTCAAAATTATATTCAAAATTAATACTAGTAATATTTCCCACACCGCAATCATCATTCAATATATCAAAGAGACACTAATGGTTTCTTAGTTTATCCACACTAAAATCTACTGATTAACCTGTTTAATTTAAGGGGTGTAATTATACATGGCAATTAATAAATAATTTTCAGAATGTACTCATCATGATCTTATCGTCTGAATTGATCCAGCAATGCTGTTAATCATAATTCATTTTAGTCTTGCATTCAGGGCCCCGTTCCATAAACGCGACCGCTTATAATCGCTCTTTGATTGCTCAATGTAGCGCTCATGTAGCGCTCAAGTAGCGCTCAAGTAGCGTTCATTCTCTCCTGAACGACATGGTGCAAAACCTCAAAGTAGCTACATAGCGCTACATTGAGCGATCGCGTTCAAGAGGTTTATAAGTAATCGCTTATTGAGCGTTTACTTTGAAAAACTCTCTTGAACACGGCCAGATGTGTCCTAACGGGGGACCATTTACGGTCAACAACTAAATGAGAAATTTGTCATCGTTTAATGTGCATGCTTTGTAATATGCGGTTGTAATGGGTACAATTTCATGTGCTCTATTAAATGACTTTTATTCTTAACAAGAGTGTTTTCAAAAGGACAAATACCTACTATGTTATCACTATGATACTTTTATATTAGCATTATATTGGATTTTCAAAAGTCAATAACTGAAACAGAATAATTCCAACGAATGCTTTTAAATGTCAGTGGATATCAATTTGATGTGTACATTTAATACAACAAGACGCATAAATAAGTCAGGATTGACATGAGAATTTATACTTGTCCAATTTCCCAATATGTAGCTGATTTAAGACTAGGAAAAACAAGATTTACAGGACAAAATCTTCTTTTTTGGGAACATGAACGGCATTTCAAGCATATGCTTCATCAGGTGGACTGTTCATAGTTGGTCATTTCCACATAGAACAATCACAGAGAAGAGCACGTTTGCCTGTTAACTAATTGATGTTGTTAGTTCATACATAACTACATATATGTTTTTCGTTATAGCAAAAATCAGAAGCTTTTAATACTTTAGTTCTGACAACATTCTCTGATTAAAATGATAATAACATATTTTTACTACTGTGGAATGGCTGCCATTTATCACCATGATAAAGCACGGCTCTTCTATTGGTGCAGCGGTTTTTAGAGTATAGTGGGTTCGTTTACTTTGAAGATACATTGTTATACTATTTCCGTATTAACAAGCATGATCTTTCAGTTTATCATGAAACTAAAACGTTAATTTCCCCCAAAGAAAATTACCAAAATAGAGTTTTAACAAATGAGAGTGTTGCTCTTTGTGTTAAAAACGCTCTCTTCTTCATCAACAGATCATAAAAAGTCGCACTTTGCCATTTCACATAACGAAATCTACAAATATACGAGAGTTTTTGACATAATATCGCCATTATACTGTAATCTTAATCACCAAACCGTAATGCGGCAGAACATGTAATCGATATCACTGCAGGTTTTAAAGGCAGGTTTGTGAATGTTAACATGAGTGTTTAACTTATATGTCTCATAAACGTACTAACATATAACCTAATTTGAGCCTCGAATGGCATTTAGAAGGGGATTATCCAAAAAAAAGTAAAATCAAGATAATGCATAATATAATAACTCTTTATTGTTCTCAATGCATTGTATATCGGGAATTTATTTGTGCATTTTGCACCGGTAGGGCCAAGCGTTGTTCTTCCATGTGGTGTGTCAAGCAATGAAGCAACAACTCCCATCTCTTAACGTATCACGCAAACGGGAATCGAATCCCATTCTTCCGGGTGATGAGCGGACACTTTAACAACTTCAAAATTGTCAAACGCACCGCCTTTCGAGGTAAGTGAACCCAAAAGATGATTAAGGAAAAAACATGAACTCCAAAAGCTTACTTACTTTACATTACACGAATCAGTATATAGTTTGATGATGGTACTGAAGAGGCCTCACTCCCTATGATACATGAAATACAGTAAATACAATTTAGAACCAATATGCATTCATGTACATAAAATGTATACATACATGTATAGTAGGGGTGTAACAATACATCGAACTATCGATGCATCGCAATAGTTGGCTTGGCAATAGTACTATATCGATAGTATATACAGAAACACTATCTCTATCGCAATTGTAAGGTTAACTATCGATACTATGGAAACTATTAAAGTTCCCTTAATTAAGAATGATTTCCACAAGCCTCACTGCATTTAATTCAAGATTTTTCATTTTAGAATGTCAAAAGGGAAGAACTAGAGATAGGAAATAGCAAAATGACAAAGAGTCTTTTCATTTATAATTTCTTGACTGATTTTGGTTCCATAGTCCTTACATCAATTAAATATTTCTACTAAAACCTTTAAGAAATCTAGCTGAGTATTGCGTATTTGTACAAAAAACCCTATCGCAATAGTTATTGCAATAGTGAGTTACAATAGTCTATCGCTATCGCAATATTAAGTGGCAATAGAATATTGCTATCACAATAGTCTCTTTGGGTCAATAGTCACCCCCAATGTATAGGTATACTTTATTTACATTACACAAGTTTTGAGATCACTGGTTCATATCTGCATTACTCAATTAAATGATCAAAGGATTAATATTTGAAACGTTTTAACTTGTCGAATTTTTTTTTTCATTTAAACAAGGCAGATATAATTAAATATTGAAATTGAATTGAATTTTGTATACATTAAGTACAGGAGAACTCCTTCGATAAAATGTGTTGCTTAATTTAGCAGAGTAGATCTGTATATACTACAAAAAACGGCTCATACAATCACATTACAATAATTATAGGTGAACCCATCTAAACTACGGTGTATTCGACCCATTTTTAAAAATTTGTTATGTAAAAAAGACAAAAAAATAAAAAATAAAATAATCATTACGACAACAGTGTATACAAAAAGATGCACCCTTTTTCTACTTTAATTTAATTACACAAATTGTTAAACGGCGTATATTTCTTGTTGGAACTATACATATGTACAGCCAAACCGTTGTTGTCTCCAACCTGTCTGCTCTCTAACCTTCTTCGAGTACAGCATTTAGGAAATCATGCCATAGTTGGAAAGCTCGTCTGGGATTCCTCGAACAAGTAATCAAAAGAGAACAATATATCATTATTTCGAAACTTTGAAATTGCCTTCTCGGTTTGATATCAAAACTAAAATAACGATTTCGTGAGATTTTCATCACAGAAAACTGTCTGCAAACATGATAAAATATCTCTGAGGCATTATGAGTGATAGTTTCATCCAACACAGCGTTAGCTTATAGTCTTAACATTCTCAACTGTGAACAGGGGATAGTGTATTAGAGATCAAGTAATCTGTTACAGTAGAATTTGCACAGCCCTGGCAAGAATGCATAAATTACATCGCAATGTATTCACATCATCAAGTAGATAACCCACAATGCAGTGAGGGCATACAGCTGATGACGTCGCAATGATGTGGAAAGATTAGAAATTTAAGTGTAGGTGCTACATGTATGTTGAGCGATGTCTATATTTACAATGAAAGCGATGTAAGTAACTATAACTTTTATTAACTTTTAGTCTACATATAGGTTTGTAGATACTGTATTGGATGATTCGAAAATGCTAGGAATGTTAACTGATGATAATTTATATAGGGTGTAAAAATAATCATTTACAAATACTGCCCTACTGATCATATTTCAAAGAGCATATACTATTATCGTTGAGGTTAATTCGTTTGAATATGTTCTGCATGATATATGACACTCCCCATTGGGTGTGCCCGGTTTTGTTAAATGAGCCTTTTTCCGGTTGCATTACTCAACATCTTGCCACATGTTTATTTTATATGGGGTTTTTACCTCTGAGTGCAAACAATAAATCTTTGAACTTTTTTATCAATAAATTACTGTCGGAATATATGGATGCCACATATCAAAGACAAATTGAGAGACGCAATATGCTGAAAAGGATCCTGTCAGTCTGATGTGATTAAACAGCATTGAAAGTCAAGGACACTAAAGAATTTGTATATTGGACGAGAAATGGCTCAATAAAATATTTCATTTTCATTTATTTCATATATGGTGTAAACTAAATTGTAGTTCATGTTTGTACTTGTCATTCTGTGATGTAGTTAGTCAGACGTTGGCATGACGATATAGAAAAAGTGTAATTTCTAGAAAAAAAATATGATTCTTTGGAATATTGTTTTCCATTTCGGTAACTGCCGGATTAGAATCAATCGGATATGCCCATGACTACAAATGATTCCTACCACAGCTTCTGTATTGCTATTTGCTAAAAGAAAATATATCTTTAACTACCCCTAATCAAAACAATTTTCAAATTATTGTAATTTATATAGATACTTTCCCCAAAGTTCCCCCAATTTCCTATTTAGGGAGCTTTGCTACTTGTATGATGTCATCATGCAAGTTATAACCCTCTGATTTGTATTGTACATGTACTTACTTGAACATAAACGTAAAACTCAAAGCAAGATGTCCATACAACAGAATTTGTATTTACGTGTTTGAACATGACAATGATTCATTGCAAAGTGAGCTACACGCTACTTGACGGCACTTACGCCGATCTGTCTTACGCTTCCTGTCAACCAGTCTGAAATAAACTTGTCACAGTTCTTTTCATCGATGCTTCGTTTTGGGGTGTCATGTCTTTTGTTAAAGACAAAGTCCCCTTTTCAAACTGTTTTCGAGCGAGGAATCGTGAAACAATACCATCATAGCGCCAATATGGAAACATGTACCTTTTATATAAAATGTAATAACTGACATTTTTGGCGAAATTTTTCAGTTCGGTTGTCACATTTGCTGTGAATCCTCTCTCAATGTCATTTTGCAAAATAGCAGGCACTCGTATTAGTAGGAAGAAACTTGTACAGGACATAAATACTGACATACTTTGACGACGCAATACCTTTTTGGTATTTTTTAAAAGTTTTGTTATTTTTATTATTACTAATTCAATGTACCACACTATGATAAAATGATATAAGGTTGCCAAATAAAGCCATATGCACATTTGGGCTCGAACCCTTCCGTGTTCATGGCATGGACACAATTCATGAACACACAAGTCCGGTAGATTTCCCCGATCTTCTGTTAGGCACAGTAATCATGACATGCACGAGCGAAGCCTGGTTCTGCATGCATAAAAGGTACTACGGTTCAACTAATGTGAAATAATGTGACATCAATGAAGCGGAACCAGGTGTGATATTGCAAATTATCCTGTTTAGCAGAGAACAATACCAGCTTAGAGCTAGATTGAATACTATCCTGATTTCAACACATATTTGCCAAATTTGATAATAGAAATAGAAAATAACGACCCTTCCAACATACTGTAGCATCCAAACCTCTGTGAAACTATAGGAGAACAGCAGTGATTTACCCCTGAGTGCCCAGCTAGCACTACCATTCATTGTACGTTTAAAATATACACTTTCCTCATATATGACCTTATTTTCTTCTTACTATTTTTGAATAATGGAACTCTTTGACAGACACATTTTAAAAAATCATTTGGAGTATTCCTCTAAGTATTCAATCCCAAAGTAAATTTTCAGAATTATGTTATCATTGTAGATGTTAACTTTAAACGATTTCAAAGACGGATAAAATGCTTACTTCTGGAAACCGATATTTTCCCATAACTGACGTTGTTTATGATGTGATTAACGTGCATTGATACGATCATAGTTTACATGAAGACAACACTTTTCATTTATGGTTAATTGGCACAACATAAAAATTGTGAGGCGTGGATTTTGGCCGTGTACTAGTTTTCCATGTTGTAAAGAAACTGGAAGTCATTTTAGATTGCTTTAGATATTACAAGTTCCCGGCAATATCAGTTGAATCAGTTTGATAAAAAACAAACTTGTTCAAACAAAGATTCTTCAGAAATTGTTTTTGTTTCAAACTACAAAGAACTTTAACAATTTAGTGTTGTCGATCATGTTAGCTTTTTAAACTAGACGCAATTTGCAATGGATCAGAAAACATAACATCTTGTGAAAACTATTCTTTGAAACTTTTTTTTTTCATTAAATAAATTTTCAAAGAATTGGTTATCTTTTTTGTAGAGTAAATTTCTGTCCTGATCTTTCTAGTTTCTTATTTAAGAACTCAAGAATTCTAAACAAATCATAGATTTAAATGTATGATGTCCCGTTAACATGCCCTATTATATATATGAAAGCATCTGGAGTATATTTGCATATAGAGTAAACGTATATATACTTTTGTTTACATGATATTTTGAAAAAGGCCATACTCACATGTATTTGTAGGGAAGCGTTTCCATGACACACGTAGCCACGTGAGCAGAAAAACATGTACAAATATACTTTTAGAGGTAGTGTAGATATACTTATGAGGACCTTTGCGTTTATATGCACAAACTACACACAGTGAGAAAATATAACATGTGAGTATTATATATTCACATACAACAATTAATATGACTGCATTTAATGCATAACGCAATCAGATTTCTTATTTTCATGTGCAGATGCCATTGCACAATACGTTTATAGTTAAGGCAGGTCGCCAGTACGACTATGAGGATGTTTGGTTAAATGGCCATAATTTGCTTTATGCTTCTGCAATGACAAGGATATAGTTCAACATTAAATCGTTGTTACTGTATAATGAACTACGCGTTGTATTTTGAATTGAATTTAGAGCTATTCTAATTCCGTTATCTGTCACTGAAGTCTCAACATAAACTCACTTGCAAAGGAAACGACATCATAGCTTCAACAGACTGAAAACTGAAATTCGACTGTCGATAAAGTATTCAGGAATTCATTGATCAAACAAACATGGGTTGCTGTCATCCCTTCTTCAACATGATTTGTGGACAATTGTTAGGGTATTATGTATTATACGATTATGAAATGTAGAATTTCAATTATTAAAGATGTGTTTTACCTCTTTGAACTATAATTCATTATCACTGTATGGTGACTGTAGGACGTAATAAAACAGGTCAACGCGTCCGTTTTCACTCACCTTTCTCGCCTATATGAGGAGACGCGAATATAACAATTTAAGGAGGTTTTTTTCAGAAACATGATTAGATAACGTTTCTTAAACTTCTGTCGAATAATGTAGCCCTGTTTCAGTAGTTTGCATTACACGTGGATTAAAATATCATGTATTGTTTTGGTAGCGTTTCTTTTGCAAGTGAGCTTAGTACATTGGTATGTTTATCTCCTAAAACGACAGAAAAGGAATCTGCAACATGTCAGAGTGTTTTTTTGTGAGTATTATTTCTTTAAATGTACATTTTATATCTCATTGTAGTCTAAGACAGAACACAGTCTCAGCACAACATAATATTGACTGAAAGAAAAATAAATCTTTCTCATGCTATGCTATGAACGCAGGAGAACGAAACTCTTTCTCAGCCGAAAACGAGACGTCACTTGTGATAGTCCACAGGGGATATGTGTAACATTTCACTCTTAATACTAATCTAAAAAACATCATAAAGTGTCTATTCTTTCCATATCCTATTATAAGAATAAAGAAGTTATGGGGCTCTTGGCATATTGCCATCAATAAAGATATTTCTTCATTACATAAAAACATTAAGAACACACATGAAATGAACTCCCACGGGAAATCGTTGATAAAGCAAGAAAGATATATTTGAATAAATCCTGATTATTCTTTTAATAAATAATGGTTCACATAAAAATTAATAAGCTTACGATGGATTAAATATTGCTTTTTCGGAAAAGTATCTATTTCATTATTTTTATTAAATCATGTTTCAGCTTTTATATTTTTGAAGAGTCAACCTTGAACTACTGAATATTAATATAAACAAAAGTCACATTCCTAAAAAATCATATTTGATAGAGTAGATTTATATTCACACGGAATTAATGGAGTTATGTATACATAAGTAAATATTTGATACAATGAAATATGTGTTTGTATCAAAAAGCTACAGAGACCTTTGTAATGAAATATGACAGATGTAACAAAAGAGAAGCATAGGCATGCTCATGAGAGATATTAACGTTTCAATTGAAGAAAGATATATTCGAAACTTTTATGGAAGTAGCGTATTAGCTGTGCTAGAAAATGGAAGACTGAAAGAAAATTTGAACTCCAATCCGATGAAAATATAAAAACTTTAAACAGTCGTTTGTTTTTATAAACGCTGTGCCATCTGCCAGTTTCAATTGGAAATCCATAGTTAAAAACTTCGAAGTGAGTTCGCTAAATTTGGAAGTTGAAAGGATGCATAAGATTGAGTCCATACAATGTATATGGATTTCTATTAGAGCGTGTGTAGTACTCGCTTTAAGGGAATTCATTTGAGCAGAATCTCATGTTTGGTAGGAGTGATCAATAAGGACTCCTTTGATAGAAGCAAAACTAAAAGTGCGAAGTGTTAGCTGTTATTCATATATCCATATATTAAACAAACATGTGTCCTGCAATAGCGTTTGTTCTTCAATTGAATTAATAAATGTAAATTGAAATGGTATCTTAGAAATATATTTGAAATTATGGGAGATATATAAGCCAACTTCATCATATATCATGTAGCTCCGCGTAGGTATTTCATTTGACTTTAAGGATTTATTTTCATAATTTTAGATAGAGAAGTTATAGATACGAAAATCCTAAATTCCGATGAATATAAAGTACTTGTTGCAAAAGTTTATCAAATAACATTGTAGGCATTGCAAAGGAACGCCGTATACTAAATACCCCAAATTTAAAATCGCATATCTACTAAGATTGACTATTGACCGACAATGAACTATTGCGATAGCGTGATCTGTCCGAAGTGCTCAAGCATTTTACAAACTAAAGGCTGGATTTGTGTGCGTAGTACTTTTAAATTCAAGTCAACTTAATTGACAAAAATATCGAAACTATTGATAATTAGCCGTGCTATCGATTATTACTTTTATTTATTACTATCGTTAAATAACTATCGACACAACAACTTTCTATCGTTAAATCCCAAATATGTAATAGTTTTAGGGCTATATAATGTCAATTAACACTGTCAGACAAATTGGTTATTCTGGTTTATTTATGAAATGGCTAGTGTAATATTTGTTACTGAGTGGCTGTCACGAACGCAGCAATACAGTAGGCACATTACACCTTCATTTAGGATATAGTAGTCATCAGTCCATGAATGAGATTGTCGGAGAAATTGAGATGTCAGATTGTTGGGTTCCAGCAGGACTGTCCTACAAGGTCATTGGTAGAAGAACTGGGTATCGCTATTGTCTCGGCCATCCAGTGAGGAACATGAAAGTGGTCGTCCCCGCTCTAGTAAACCCCGATTAACCACATCTCAAGATGATATAGCTCTATTGTGTCATGTTGGGCGTCAGCCTTTTGTTCCAGTTCCGTCTGGCACAGGGCTGGCTACACAATCGTCGTTTGAGTAACCAGACCGAGCTCAACCGAGTCACAGCTGCTGGACATCACACGTCCATACTTTGCAATTCAACACAAACCTAAACGTAAGTTTTGATGTGTGGAGCGGCAACGGTGGAATGTGGAAGTTGCGCTCATGGATGATGATTCAGTGGTCCGACGAATGTCGTTTCCTCCTACACTCCGCGCTATATCCAGGGGTGTTGGATCAAGTCGTTATCGATCAGTTTGAGGACCACAGACTTACAACTAGGCAACTCTCAACGGATGATAATGCTAGAACCTCATAGATGTAAACCCAATTGATCATGTCTGGGACCAAATGTCTGGTCGGCAGTTTGGTAGCAGAAACCTTTCTCCACAACATCTGGGGAATTGGAGGCAGCCTTACAGGAGGAGGGACAGCAAATCCCAATGGAACGATTCAAGAAGCTAGCGAGGGGTATGCTGAGAAGAGTGGTTGCTGTAATTGAGGCACGAGGTGTCAGTGTACGTGATGGACATTGCTTTGTTCCTAAAACACCAAGTCTTTTCAATAATATGTTCTATCATGACACGTTCTCATAACTTGTTCTTATCATACTATCTTAGAGATAAACATCACTTACTTGCAACGAAAAAGAACTGTCAAAGGTTTTATTTAATTTTGCTGTCACAATTCGTCCGTAGACATTTGGTGTTTAGTTACAAGAAAATATATGTTTCACCAGTACTTTTAAAGAATATTACAATTCTGGGTTTATAATTTCCAGATATCGGAATACATTTGAAGCATGTTGAAGATGATGACTTGATTAAGCTAGAATAACAGCAAATGAAATGATTAGATAGAATTAAGTTAAATTAACATTTTGAATGATAACCAATTGATCTTATGCTCACACTTTTATCAACTGTCAAACTGATTAATACATTCGGAAACGGAATTACTTTATAAAACTTCCGATTTCTTGACGTTCTAATTCAACAGCGTATTCATACAGCATTATCTTTGGCATCAAACTACAAAGACCAACGGTCATATCACATACATATTGGTTATCCACATGAATTAATAACAGAATATATTTACCATTTCATTCTCATCTACAAAAGATAATTGAGTGTCTGTGTTTTCCATACCCTATTATGATAAAGAAGACTTGCGAAACTTTTCATATATTCTCGTCATTAAAGATTGTTCTTCATTACATAAAACAATGTTGAATCACACGAAGCTGACTCCCAAGGGAAATCATTGATCTAAGTAGGATGGGTCTTCATTACTTCATGAAGGTTTCTTTAATCAGTAATAGTAAATCAGCAATATGCTTAAGAAAGATCAGGCCTGTTGAAGTAAAACCCCCTCATCAGTTTCATGAATGTATCATTTGATCGTACGAAGAGTCAGACGGTGTACATATTTATCTTCAAAACCCTAAAATGGGCTCAACAAACTTTACCCTCAGAAATGGTAGATAGTTTCATTCACGAGTGATAAACAAGACACGACATTTCATAAAATGTTAACACAAAACATTCTGTCAAAATACCATTTTGAAGTAGCGACTGTAGCAACCGATATGTGTTTGAACAGAATAAGAATTAACAGTACTATACCCTGATTTATGAAAGTGTATCAATTTCTTTATACAAAGCATATACTTATCAAATACATTGAAATTGACTTTATCCGGCAGCAGCTTTTTGACGCTTAGTTTATATAGATCGATGAATTTTTACATCTCGGAAAGCTAATAAAGAGAGCTAAAATACATTCGGCTTTAATCTATTGAAATACTTGATTACTTAATGTAGTCCAAATAATTACATCATGCAACACTTGTACAAAAAGGTGACAAAGTTTGTCAACAGATAACATAGCAGTTTAGACTTAGACCAACGGCCATCATCGGGTTCAACATCATCATCACGTTGTTATAAGGAACAGTGAACATTTTGTTGTGTTGCCTTTAATTCGATCATGACTCATTTCATGTTAACATTTCATAAATCAATATAAAGTCACTGTCTATCATCAATAGCGAGTGAATCATTTTCTAGCAAGCTCCTGACACGGCATCGAACAGACGTACTCAGTCTACTCCTGGAGTGATGGGAAACTTTCCTTCTAGTGTCTAGTGCTTGCAACAACGTCAGTCTGGCGTACGAGTGTCTCACAAATAGTCCCAGGTGTGTTCATGTCATGGCTGACCACAAGAGGACTTGTATACCTTAAACACTGAAACTGGAGTGTATGTTATGGCGTTATCCTGTTGAAACAGTGATTTAGAGTTCTATTGAAGGAATAGAGGTACGATTGGTGTCAAGTCATTGTTGCCTAAGTAGTCCGTGTTAAATGCACCATGTGTAGCCAACATGTCTGACTTCGGACATTACAAAAGCCGTCTCAGATCCGGAGAACGCACTATTTTGACCACCATCTAATGATTCAATTTTGATAGTCCATTCTCCAAAATGGCTGACACGATGGGATAAGGTCCTTTTCTGACAAGGTGTTACAAAGCAACTCTTATTGATGACGTCACAGAGAAGAACCTCTGACTGAGGTGCAGGAGATAAATATGGCGGTCTTCGTTGGCCGTGGTCGCCCTTGGTCTCTGCGACCACTACCTCTGAGATAGTTTACGTGTAGTTCGAATGTGGATTTTGTTTGCAACTATATCTATGACCTATCATCATCACATATCTATCAACATTTGGGAAAAGCCAAACTTTATATAATGGATAACTGTATATGATTTCCAAACGGAATAAATGTACCCATATGGATGATATTCTGAAAGATTAAAAACGTTCATTTCAAGACAAATAAGTAATAAGAATCAAATGTTTCACTTCATATTCAATGAAAAGGGCAAACAGTTTATTTACAAATCAGAGTTATTTACAATGCGATGTATCAAATTCAAATACAGAACATGCTCGTGCATTTTCATCATCTTATCAAATGATTAAATTGTGAAGTCATAGATTTCTAGACAGTCTATGGTGAGAAACCTCGTGGTTGCTTATTTGGTTTCTATCAATAATCGATTCCCCCTATTGCATTATATCTACATTTAAATAAAAGAAATGTAGTTAAATGTCGCACGCAGTAGTTTGTCTTCTTCAGTAGATACTTCTGACGACATGCGGAGGTGCGCATTTGTGAATACTTATGATAATATATAGTTTATTTATATACTTTATACAACTAGAAAACCCCTCTCCGACAATATATAAAAAATTAGGAAAGATACTACATTAGTAGATTCTAAGAAAACGCAAAGCATGAAAAGTATTAACTTGATCCAACTACAGCCAGCTATTGCTCAGCTTAAATAAAGTAACACTAGGCATGTTTCATAATATTGTGCTGATTTAAGTTCAAATAAATGCACTCGACTTGCATGTTCATACCTAATCGCCAACTATATGTTAATTACTTAAAATAAAGCAACAGTCTAACACGTGTGAGGAAATCGAAATTTCACGCCCCACTTACAGGCAGTTTGACGTTACCAACCCAAATTTGCAGTTTAATCGGTTATGGATAAGTTTCCAAACTTACTTCTGACTAACTGGCGCTAGCGCCAACGGTACATTGTCTACTTTCATCTTAATAGTATCATTGTACTGAATTAACTAACATTAAAATGATATTTTGGAGCAACAGCGTTGACATTCTGTGACCCCAACAACATACTTACTGTCCCTTTACTTTGTATATGTCTTGCATGGTCTCATACAAGTCAGTTATGATATATACCCAAGATTGGAGCGGGAGTATTTTACAATAGATGCCTTTTAGGTTGGCGCGTTCAACTTTCAAACGTATATACCGATCGTGAACTGGATAAAGCATGATTCATAGTAAAATAACGGAATGAGAAAGAAAGAAATCTGGAGATTTCGAAATTTAGACATTTTTTCTCTTTGACAAACTGCGAAATCTGGAATGGGTAACAGTGAGCGATTTGACAAAATGCAAAGACTTAGTTTGCTATTCACGTACCAGTGTATCTGCATGTCGATACAAGAGCAGGTAGCAGACTGGTTGGATGAAACAGTGAAGAGCGGTTATCCAATGGAACGCTTGCTTCTTTCTTTACCAGGGTTTCGTTTTCAGAAACGTTTTTATATTGTTGATGAACGAGTTGTTCTTTGTCATTTCTCTCTGGCTTGCAACTGTCCCATAAATATTCCATAACGTCATTACTTTTACTTACTTTTTATATATTTAAATGCAGCTTGTATGACGTAAAAACGTATCCAATTACAACTTTGCAATTCTATTTTTATCATTTAAATTGCAAATATGACATTAAAAGTTTGAAGTCGTAAATCAACTTACCTAGTTACTTATCACGTGGCGTAGTTAATTACTGGCGACTAACAGCGGTGCTGTAAACTTTCACATGGTGATTTTGATATTCAGGACAATGCTTTACGACTCTCAATTCTAATTCTATTCAATTAAACTCTAATGTTCTTCTCATGGTTACATCCTACAGGATACAATGTAAACACGCACTAAAAGGCAAAATCTAAAAGGAATCGATACGATGTTTCATTATTTTTTAAAATATTTACAAACGTAAATGATCTCATCATTCTTTGCAGCGAGACAGACAGGCAGACAAATTGTTTTAGTTGCACATTGTATCTGCTTTATACATTTCACTAACTTGTTTAAAATATAAACACCACTTATTTTGCAGTCATCAGATACTATAATAACAAACATATGTATATACATACAAATGTACAAATGTTGAAATAGAGAAACATCATACAATGTAATGAAGAGCATATCAAACAGGCTTGTATATACCCACAGTTATAACCATTACCATCATGCGGATTTAATGCAATATTTGTAACGTAATAAACTATATATGTTCAGATAACGTATATGGTACATTAGTTAAGGGCACATCGGTTGTACTATCGAGAGATGTGCATTATCTGTGCATTATTATATAACCGCAGTGCCTTTAACGTATACATATACGCATCATCCGGCTCCATCTCATCCTCAGTACTAAGTAACCTATGATGCATAAATATATCTACCCGAGCCTGCCTGTATGTTTCAATGATTATAGCCCATTACCCCTACAACCCATTAACCCTACACCCATTAACCCCTACAATTAGTTAAACTTATAAATCCGTTTCAATTAGTGATTACCTGTTCTTGGGTTATCCTCCCACAGTGTTGTTCCTGGATGATCAGCTGAGGGGGGTCATTTTAGCTATGAACAGATGGGACCCTTTGCAATGGTAAAAGTATCCTATTTTTCCAAATTTGACACCAAGTCAAAAGGGTGGATCAAAATTCCCAGGACCCCCTCTAGGAACAACACTGCTCCCATTAGTTATACATGCCATTTCCATACACCCGAATACACGTAAGGTCACAGGCCACTGCACTCATAGCCTCTATTACCGTGAATAATCAGTGAAGAAAGGAATGGTGCAAACTTGTTACACAGAAACAAAACGCAACACAGTTGATAAGTACCACCTATAATTTTGTTACATTTCATTATGCATATCATATCATAACTACATATGCATGTATTATTCTAGTCAATCTTTAGATGCCACAGACAAACAAACATAGGGAACAGAAATGTTTTTACAGGGATCACAACCTCATAAATTAGCATTTATATTACACATTTAATATTTCACTTCATATTAAATCCATCGCATGATACATAAATAGCATACCATGCCTTAGTATTTCAAAGTAATATCCCTTGGTGGATGAAATATATATTAGAGTAGGTTATTATGTCAGCCTATTTGGATGCGTAAACATTTTATAGTAAAAACATGTGTTTGAAAGTGACAGCGATATAGCCCATTCTTGTGTAAATATATATTTCAGTCTTTATGTGACATTGTTGTCTTCAAAACCAACTCTGATCTTTATTCATGTTGAGCATTTACTCTGAGAGTAATATAATTATATAATTTATATTTTATAAGTTATTTGTAGGTATGGCAGTAATTAACCCCCAAGCTGACTGTATAACAACTGGAAATATGGAGTGTGAAAGCCTTGTATGTGTTACTAATGGGAGACAACCGCTCTTGTGTAATCTAAGTGACTTGAATAAAAACAAATCATTGAATCAATCAAATTTGATTATCATTTATATGATAAATAATAATAATAAATAATAGCGTTTGTAAAATATGTTATTCAACATATGTTACTCAAAGCTTTAAAACGCTGAAATGTACAGGCGTTATTTAATTTTCTAGGATTTGACAACTGGACGAGGCGTTACTTCACTCACCTATCATTGTTGATTGCTATTTACCGTCTTGCTGGAGAGATACGTATGACAATCCACTGTAGAGAATTCATTTATCTAAAAAGGAAAATTAGAGAGCAAACTTGTCAATTTCATTATTACACAGCGCGTGATTTAATGCACGTGTGACGTAGTGAGTGCTCCCGTGTGGAGTATTGGGTAGAAACAGACAGTATGACACTAGGGGTGATGCAGGTCTATGGATCGTTAAATTAACACAGGTTGTATCCTAGTATCAACTTCCCACACAAACTCCTGTTTTTCTGTCTTGCCATGTTCCTGTTTCTCAATGTCCTCTCGGACAGGACTAAATGAATCTAAAACAAATCAGAAGTCGTGTTAAACTATTCACGTCTTGGGTGGATATTGTCAGGTCATAGAATACACTGACATGTCTAGGAATAGATAACCCAACAAATCAAGTGCAACATCGTGACGGGGTTGGTCCCGCTTTGAAATAGCTATTCTACATGTTGGTTTAGGAAAATATTCATTTAATTATAATTATTCCTAAACGTTTATGAGACATTATCCATGCACTTATAATTTCATTAAGATAGTTGAAACTTCAGACTCACCGATAGGGGCGCTGCAATAGAAGCAATAAAAGTAATTGAAATAGAGCGAGGTAGGAAATGGAGTTTGAAGTCTAGTAGCGTACCCAATACATTTTTCAATATGATACTTCACTTGTCTATAGCTTCGTTACGTAATAGTAGACCGAGATCGACTTTGTAAACCACTAGTATACAACAACTTCAAAATGATATTTTGAGTGTGCGTATACAGATTGTAGCAGTAATAAGTCGAATGTCACTTGCGGATACACAGAACAAGCAAATGAATGTATAAATATCATTATGTATCATTGGAAGTAAATATAGTATTTATAGGGAGACATGTTTCCAAACTATTGGAATTGAATAAATTATTACCTATATACCCTAAATAAAGTTGACAGATTCATTGTTCTTTCGAACTGAAATAGCAAATTCTCAATTTATTGATTTTAACCATTTATACTTTTATATTAAATGCAATACTTTTCTTATGTTCGCAATATGTGTGTACACATGAAATAGAAATAAAGCGATAAAAAAGAATGAAACTCCGGCAATGTACGAAATGGAGTGTTTCACTCGAATGGCGTATATTTCTATTTGCGTCGGCAGTTGTATATCATCCTTTAAAGGTATACACTTCGGCGAATTTAGCTGTGGAAGGCATTAATTAATTAGCTCACAGCGAGGCGGAAATCTCAATCAGCGCTCCCTCTACTCAGCGGTGTTTTCATTGCGCAGAGGCCTACTCGCCACTACTTGCCGTACAAGCGCGATACTCAACGGATGCGAGCGTCTTATACACAGTCAGTGGCCAAAAGTCTGTTCGTAGTGACGTAATTTCCATAGACTTACATGTTAATTATCTTTTGCGAGAATAATTTTCATAAGTTATTTGTTTGGCGACTGGTTCTGAAATCCTTTCCAAAATAATGCAAATTATCTGAGCTACAGACACATAATTACCATTAAAGTTTCCTATTATTATAAAAAAAAAATACATCTTCTTAAACAACACATATATGCAACATTCCGTCGTTACAGATTACCGTCAATGGGACATTGGAATCACAAGTTGTACATATGATGTTTAAACAAGTGTCATTCAAAAACTAATTAACCGGTAAATGAAATGTAACTATGTGCGTATAGCTGAGTTGATTTCAAAGCTGTTTACAAAATATGGCAGCAAATGCACTTTTACTTAAATTAAGAAAATTATTCTCGCAATAACTGATTAACATGGAAATCTATGGAAATTACGTAACAGCGAACAGACTTTTGGCCAATGACTGTATATGAAAGTATAGAGAAAACATACACACGACGTAGGCCTACAGGCCAATTATATCATTTTTGTAAATATAACCAAAATACAATTGTGATGATTTTGCAAATATTTCGCATGCGAATAGCAATCTACAATGTGTGATTAGAATAACGAACCTGTGAGCTTGGTAATCCATGCACATCGTCGTATAACACCCTAAGTTGCCTAATTGTTATTGGACTGGCGTTTTTACGTCCGCGTTCAGAGATAGTGACCGTTAGTAATCGTCCAATGATATGGTTTTATTCAAATGAGTGTCAAACAAACAAAATACAAACTATCATCCTATTCCTAAATTCCATTGGTCGAATAAATATTCCTAACTTTGATTGGCTGACAATATCTAGACTGAATGTCGCATTAATGTGTATTTGTTGTCATGATCAGCCTTGTGTCACCAAGACCGAACATTTGACAATTAACATGTCTATTGACATGCCGGTCACCGAGATGCCAGTTGTTGTGTAATAGAACCGGTCCAGTAAACTTGTTAACTGTAAAAACATAATAATTACACTCGAGGCTCCTCCCTTTTTCTCACCTATACTAAGCTTATTTGACTTTGTTCTGCTTAATTACGTAAACTTATTTGCTGTAACAACACTTCTCCCCTCTTTGATCTTGAAGAAGCGTCTATATGGTACGCGAAACTGATCATTTGTATATGGAGCGGCAAGTAAATTCTATCAGCGTATTTACCGATCCGTGTCGTTTTCATTTACAAGATGTACAGTAAGTTTGGTAACAAAAATGATTTCATTCGATCTTGTTCGTTGTCTATAAATGTGTATAATCACAATGTTGTTTAATTGTATTTTATTCAATGAGAAGAAATGAATTGGAAAACAAGTCTAGATGACTTTTGTAAATGCCAATCAACAACGCATGTATGGTTCACATTTATACATCATGTTAAAATGATGATAAATTTATGAACACAATAATCATAATGTATATGTGTGCAAGTACAGTGCAACAATTTGCATGTAAAATTCAGTGAGTTTGTTCAGTTGTTGACCAATCCAGTTCATGCATTTATACATGAAATAAATTTCATATAGCAAGTGAAAATGGTTTGCATTGCATTGCATCATATAGGGGTCTAAACAATATTTTGATCGACAAACTTGGATTAAAATAACCTTTTATGTTTATGTTCTTACACTTTTGGATATACTTTGTCACTGATATCAAACGTGACAGCAACAAAGAAACGTTGAATGAAATGTGAGTCGTAACCATGATATTTTCACCAAACACGCACACATCTTTTCAGGAAATCGATGTCGTAATATTACCCCTCTAATGCATTTTATGAAATCATTTAGTAGCATTTAAATTATATTATTATTTATTGGTATTCAGAAACTTGGTAAACGACGACTTTCTCTATGAAATATTGTAACAAACTTGTTGAAATCACAATCCTTGACGAACATTACATGCAGTTTAGCAATGATAAATGTGTGTGTGTACCTGTAACCCTGTTTGACATCTTTTAACGGCATCTTGAAATACATGCCGTTAAAGTAATATATACGTGGTCTTACATTTACATTTAATCCCGTATGTGAAGTTTTAATGTAGAAGTAGATTCCGAACGATTGTATCAACAACCTGTCAAATAATTTCGAGTTGAAAATATTTCTATTAATTTCGTTTCAAGATGTTAAATATTGTCATTACTAATAATATTTATAGAATGTATAAACATTTACTCTTCAAATACGACATCAGAAGCGTGAAAAACTCAGGACAAGGTGTACATGTCGGTGTGCAGTGAGATGAAACAGCCAATCAGCGATCGCGTGTCGAAAGGGGAAATCCCCCGCCTTGACATTGACGAGCTCGCTCGGCAGAAGCCCAGTTTGAGTCACGTGACCGTGTTGGCCATAAAATCAAATACGTAATGGGCTCGTTAGCGGCGGTCAGAATTCGCCCGAAGTGTCTCCCTTTAAAATAAGTAACTCAGCAAGATACCTCATTTGTCTATAACGTTTTATGGAATCTAAGACAGGGTAGAGATTTGAAAAAATGGTACATAACAACTGCAACAAATGATTAATGTTTAAGTTTTCAACTTGGGTGGTAAGTGAGTGTTATCTTTTAAAACAATTATCTCAAAATATACTTAGCGTGTACATATCTCCATTACGCAATGATAGGTAGAGACGAAAAACAACTAGCATAAAACACCTGCAGGCAATCCTTTAAACAGCCAAATAGGTAGAAGTGACAGTTTATGTCGTTGTGTACCGGCAAGTCCTTATCTAGGTATCACTATTGCATGTAACTGTCTCGTAAAGACGCCGCTACTACCTAATGGCTGTATTACCTAATGGTGGGTAACCTATAACTTACGCCGAAGTGAAGAAAATGTCTTTTGGTAAAACGCTTATCTCTTAAACAATGGAAAAACTATTTAACTCATTCCTTACCAAGTGTTTGTGATTTCTGTTTAGCGTAATTTGTTTTTAATGTCTTTGATTTTGACGATTAATGAACATGGTTGGTGTTTTACAAGTAGACTTGCTGTTAGTTTTAGTTGTTCAAAATCAACATTCCCCTCTTTGAAAACCGTGATGGATCATATCATACCAGTTTATTGCATCACGAGAACACGTTCAAACTGATTCATTCTACCATGACTACCAATATATTCCATTGTGATTGGTTACTTTTTAAACAATAATATTACCTTATTACCTCTAAAAGAATTCACGTGGCATTATAACAGAGTTCAAAACAAGAATAACATAAAACAATACACAGTTGAATAAATAGAGATTATATAACGAGTGAGTGTTGAATATCGAAAATATTTTTAAATGTTATGATTTATTCACGAGCGAAATCATATGTGTATATCTGGACGTTGATCACATCAAAAACTGATTATGCATGCTGATTCTAAACGCAATCATGTATAAACTATCTGATTTTACTCTTAAAACACGGAATTCGTGTTGACAAAAACACGGTCGTGGTAAACACAAGGGAGATAACTCTTCCTAGACTAAATTGAAGCAAAATATTATTGTGATCTAATTGTAAAATATTCGAGATCGGAATATTTATTCCATAAATGTTCTCTGTTTCTCTAGTCAGCATCGTAATTCAGGAAAGGAAAACCTTTTAAAACAAAATTAAACAAGTGTAGAAGCGAGCACAGCTCACATACCCCCGCTTCCAAATGTAGATGAAAATAGGACAGGCACATCTATGGCAAATGACTAATATGTGTGAGAAGTTGAATGAATATAGAATGTTTCAGAGTTTCAGAGTTTCAGAGTTTCAGAGAAAGACTTTTGACAGTATAAGATAATGCAAATTTTAAAAATAGGTCTAACCCTCAAAGGGCACAACTAGGGATCATGGTTGACATTTGTATGAAGTTTGATGAACCTAGTATGAATAGTTTTGGAGATCTGCTTCGCACAAAATGACTTCCTAAAAGAGTAACTTTTTAGTCACGTTTCCATGGAAACCGCAAAAAAATGAAATTCAGAAATAGTTCTAACCCTCAAAAGGCACATCTAGGGATCATGGTTGACATTTGTATGAAGTTTGATGAAGCTAGCATGCATAGTTTTGGAGATCTGCTCCGTACAAAATGACTTCCTCAAAGAGTCGCTTTTTAGTCACGTTTCCATGGAAACCGCAAAAATTCAAATTCAGAAATAGTTCTAACCCTAGGGATCATGGTTGACATTTGTATGAAGTTTGATGAAGCTAGCGTGCATAGTTTTGGAGATCTGCTCCGCACAAAATGACTTCCTCAAAGAGTCACTTTTTAGTACTTTTTAGTCACGTTTCCATGGAAACCGCAAAAATTAAAATTCAGAAATAGTTCTAACCCTCAAAAGGCACAATTAGGGATCATGGTTGACATGTGAATGAAGTTTGATGAAGCTAGCATGCATATTTTTGGAGATTTGCTCCGCACAAAATGACTTCCTCACAAAGTCATTTTTTAGTCATGTTTCCATGGAAACCGAAAAAAATGAAATTCAGAAATAGTTCTTACCCTCATAATGCACAACTATGGAGCATGGTTGACATGTGTATAAAGTTTGGTGATGCTAGCATGTATAGTTTGGGAGATCTGCTCCGCACAAAGTTTTGGGACGGACGGACAGACGGACGGACAGACGGATGGACGGACGGAAAGAATGAACGCTATATATCCCCCGCTTACGCTGTAAGGCGGGGGTATAATTAGGAAAATGTAATTTGTAACATTAACAAAGAAACTGTTCATCACTGTATCCCTATTGCGTGTAACTGTCTCATAAAGATACTTAACTACTTCACGTACTGCGACATATGTTACGTAAACTATAACATATGTTAACTGTAAATTATAGCTGTGTTTTATGTTCAAACTAATGATTTGTTTCGTGGCTTGAAAAAAGAACGCAGTATTACTAAAGAATGTGGTGTTTTTCTACACACTTTAAAGTTGCTGTTGTACGGCAACTTGACTTTGAGAATACTTGCCAGAAAACAGTTATTACATCGATAAATCTCACATGTACGTCTTGTCGACTTATAAGTGAGAGAAATCCGTTGGCGAAATCGCAAATCTTGCTTTGCGAAACAATTTGCTAAAATGGCAAAATCATATTTTATTCATCAAAATGAATAATACAAGTCTATATCATGATGTGATTATAATTAACGTAGATATTCGTATTTAACTTCATAATATAATCTCTTTGTTAATAAAATTCTTCGATTAAAATTAAAAGGAAAACGATATAGAAAATAAATATGTACATTATACTTTGCAAGTTCACTGTTTATTCCATGCATTTACCTTCAATAGGATATCGGAAATGCAATCAGATGGCTATAGCTGCTGTTGGTATACATTATATATGTATAACATAGATTATATTTAATTATTGGTGGTTTTTGGATTAAGACAGATTAGCTCTTGTCAATTTACCCTGGAATATATGAACCCATGTAAATACAACGCTTAGAAGAGTTGATGTCTTAGTGTCTCGCAGACTAACACAATTATTATTTTTATCATTTGCTTTCAATCGCCTTTTGGACAAAACAAATCAAATTCATCAAATCAAATATCGTTTATATCAGTTGAACTTACATGCATAGTTTACCATAGAAATCACACCCTGAATGCAATGTTTCCATTCTAACTTCACGTTGAAATAAAATGATGCGAGGCCTTCTGTGGTCTAGGGGAGGTAACCAGTAACAATCTCCATTCAAGACATATTAGCGCAATTTACTATTCCATACGTGTTCGAATCCAAGAATAGTCAACAAGATAGTTTTAATCATTTTCTGAGTTATTTAAAGCTAAACTAGTGTTTAGCCATATACCATAACTATCCAGATTATTGTATTTTCTTTTTTTTCTTTTCGATAAAGTATCATATCATATATTCTCCCAAAGAAACTCTCAAAGACATTTTCGCCAACACATAATTTTAAAACTTTTTCCTTCTCACTTTTTTCAAATAGCCATGGAATGAAGCATGTTTACTTCGTAACATCCCGAATTGATCGACAGAACGCAACAACAAGAGGTTGATTTCAGTTTCCCGCGTGCTTCTCGCTCTATTCACATTCAGCACGTGCAGGACATAGAGACTATAAAAGAGAGAGGAAATCTTGTCAGTTAGAGTTCCTGCGTTCGGTCTAGATAGTGCTATCTCTCTGCGGTATGTTTTTCTTCATGTGTATGCCCCCGAATCGGAGATTCCGGGGGTATATTGTTTTTCACCTGTCCGTCTGTCTGTCTGTGTTTGTCCACAAAAACTTTAACCTTGGTCATAACTTTGGATTGCTCGGAGCTAGGGCTTTCATACTTGGCATGTGCATACCTTGTGATGAGACCTTTCAGATGAGGTCATCACATTTGACCTTGTCACCTTGACCTTGCCGCAATGGACATCTTCAGAAAACTTTAACCTTGGCCATAACTTTGGCATATCTGGGGGCATCCGTGTTTAACAAACACATCTTGTTGATTTTAGAACATTAATACCTTTTTGTAATCAAAACACTCGTCGAAAATACACAACTTTTCCCCGTGATTACCATTGGTTTTTAAGGTTGTTAAAACAAATGTCCTCATTTCTTTTGAGTTTAATAATCGTCCCTGGATTAGTATTTGTATCGGGGGTCTGGTTTACTGCAGACATACTGAAATACATATAGAGTAGTTTTATAAGATTACAATTTCTACATAGCTTTTAACTGTTTACATTGTTGTTGACTGATCGAACTTCCTAAGTAACAAGTCATTTGGTAAACTGCCTTTTATTCGGATTTACAGCTGTTTTTATTTCCATGGCAATTTGGATTTTGTTTTGGAGGGTTATAACTTGAATTGGAAGGGGCGAAACATCGTTGTTTTTATTACATTCTTATTTTCAAATGTGCATTAATAATTGTAGGTTAAATATCTAACATAACTTTTGTTCTTTCAGTCTGATTTCCCACATCTAGTGAGGAGAGAAACATGTCTGCCCGTAAGACGCTCGGTCTCGTTCTTGTTGCAGCCATAGTTGTAAGTTTTATGTTAAACTATCCGAATGATTTTAATTTGGCAAGTCTAAGTATGAAATTACGCATTCCTTATCTGCGGTCTAAGATGAAGAGTATGAACAATATAAATGTTATGCAATACTGATACTGTATAACATAAGGTAGTAAATATTGACAAGTTTAATCCATATGGCATATTCTACCTCGGTTGCGTTACAACCTTGCACGACAGGTGGTATAAGCAACTAACGTTGGAGTACATTGCTTTTGCAGGCGCTGACATTTGCAGATATTCCCAAGGGTTATGTGATGGAAGGTATGCAGCAGTTTAATTTGATTACTTAAGTTTCATAACTCCATAATTCCATGGTGCCTCCAAAAAAGGACTTAACTCCGATAAATTTGGATATTTGTAAAAACTCGTGCGCAAACGTTTAACTTATATGCTTATTACATAACACAAGGTTTTATTTCCTTCGATGTGGTATACACAATACGTTTCCTAAAATATAACCCTTTTATCTTTCCTTACAGTGAAATACTCGTTTTTGATTGGTTAGCGGTCGTTACGTTTCTTATGTACCCAATCAGTCTCACGGTGTACAAATTTTATGTACCCCGCTGTCATAGTAACAGCTCCTAGCTAAGAGTAGGTGTCGCATCATGGTCAGATGACGTTATTAAATGACGCACGCGGTGTACGGAGTTTTGAACAGTTCGATCAGCTGTTTACCATTTTATTAATTACAAATTCATTTTCGCCTTATCTGCTTGGTTTGGAAACAAATCTATTTTGCATTGCTTGCATACTCTATTAACTCGTTTGAAGGTATGCAAAAGCATGTAGTAATACGCTATACGACTTTTAACATTTCAGTCGAGACGGATGTTGCCATTTTGTTTAGGGTCAAGGTCATTCAAGCGATGTCGGCTGATCAGTCACTCGCAGTCAAAACGCAATATCTATAATAAGACTTATTTTATTGACATGACGGAAAGATAAATACGTTGTATACTTCTCCCTCGGGTAATACGGTCTCAACCATCTTTGTACCAGTGTCATCCCTCGCCTGAAGGCTCGGGCGACACCGGTACAAAGATAGTACATGAGACCGTATTACCCTCGTGAGAAGCATACAACTTATGTGTACTTTAGGATAAAAACCGAGTACTGTCTGAAAATTAATGCTAGAACAATACTGATTCCTGGGCCTAGGGAGAAGAGCAGCAAGAAAGGGAACCAGGATGTACTGATTCGGCCTCGTATGAAAATAATCATTCATTAGATTTATTGATTGCTGTGAATGGGCGTTTTGTGTCTAGTGAAACTTTCGGCATTTCATTTGAGAACTAATGTATTTCGAACGAATATTTTGTATGAACGAGTTTGCATATAGGTGCTTGCTGTTCACTGAAAATATTAAGGGTATCACTTTACTCAAAGCTTCCTCGGTAAAGCCGTTGGAAAGTTGGCAATCACAACTTGAAAGTTTCATGATAGGGAGCCACGTTTATAAGATAGCTCCAAGATATTTAAGGTTCGAGGCCATTTTAAAATATACCACAAAGCTTTTTGTTTGTTGGTGTATTGCATAAATTTCTAATCCTTATCCTAAATTGGTTTTACAAAAAACATACGAATCGACGGCGATAGCTTAACAAGTGCTCATGTTTTACGTGTGGAATGCATGATTGTTTCTGTACTTACAGTGTTTCCACAATGCGGTGTTGACGGCAAGACTGACGCAAAGATCCACATCATCACTGACTTGGATGCAAACGTCACGGCACTCTGCGCAAACAAAATGACGGCGACCTTCACAACATCGGACAACGTGAACTTCTATCTTCCGGTATCTTACCCGGGCAACGGGAAGGAACCCTGCACGTTTGTCGTATGTAGTTTACATTGTCGGCATGATCAATATTTGTAAGATTTAAGTTATCGATCTAATCATTTATGACAGTTACTCCCCATATTATTGCAATTTCAGAGTATATAATCAAATTTGCCGTTAGCATTTTTTGTTAGTTTTGCAGTAGCTCAAGTTGATGAGTCCTTTATACTTTATATCCCACTATTTCATTCTATAAACTGACAGAAACGCAAGCACTCGCTAGTGTACGCCATCAGAGTACAGTTCCTGTACGGAGAACCAGGCAGTCTAGTGTTCACAGATTCACAGGAGTACACGGTGACTTGCACTTACGGCAAGAAGGGAAATAATACCTCCGACGATAACGCTTTGAAGGAGGGGTAAGTATTCCTTATAATATTCCGTTTAAGTATTGACATTCTAGAATCGTGATCCGTTGTCAAACTAACAAAATACACAAAGGGGATTCTGTGACTGCGCATTTGGTCACAAGTATATGTTGGGATTGACGTCAAGAATAACTGGGACACTGTAAAGGTTGCGTTATTCACATTATCAAAAGATAACTTGAGGCCTAGTAAATGCAGTTTCGAACATCCTTTTCATGTCCAATGGTGCTTTCATGTTCGGTCAAGATTTACTGCAGAGAAAGCAAGGATCTACTTTGTGAGAAACTTGACCAAGGCCATAATTTTGTTGTTGACCGGTGATAGGCCTTCCATATTGACATGCTTATTTAATATATCATTAGCTGACAACGCGTTAAATTCAGACTTGGAGGATAAGAATTTTTTTTTTTTTCTCTTGCAATTAAATTGCATATTGACGGCTTAAAGGCGCTGTAGCACGTTTTTTGCAAATTTTATTTTTTCAAATTTCTCATTTATAATTGTTTGTCATTTATATTTACTTTACAGGGTAAAACATCTTATTACACAAACCAGTGATCCGTAGTGGTAATAACGGTGTTGCGTATAAAGCCAAAATTGCATGGCGGCCATTTTATTGTGAACACATTTTATTATATTCGAATGACAAAAAAAATTCCCATGGCTTTACGGAACCATGTACACTCATTTGCAACTTGATTTTCCGAAGAGAGAAGGGTGTTTTACTATTGTTGACATTATTTTTCAAATACATTTCATCGACTTATTTCAGCAAAAAAACGTGCTACAGCGCCTTTAAGGAGAGATTGGACGATTGAATCAAATATTTAAGAATTCGTTTATTTTTTTTTATTTCAAGTGTAACTTTGACGGTCTCCGTGTGATCATTACTGAACTATTATCAATCTAAGAGTGCACGGTGAAAGAATAATAATCAGTTGAATATACCAGGCTCTTTAAATTAGTCGCTTAACTTGAGATACGCATGTAATTCGAATAATACATGTAGTAACATATTTACCGCGACTATAGTTGTCGGTAACGTTATGCGGCATGTCGTAAAATGACCGTTATAGAGGCGTTACGGTAAATTTTAGTGCTCCCCGTTAGTGTACAGATAAGCCTATGCCCAAAAAATCATCCATATATTTTGAGACTTATTCACAACAATAAATTGTTGTCGCAAAATGTTACCGTAAGCGAGTTCGATTTTTGGGTCCATCTCTCCTTGTTGTCCTAGTTGCTTCTAACCCACATATCTGGTATTGCATGTATGTCCCAATGTAACTTCTGTAACCAATATCATTCCAGTAACAAGACTAAAAATAACGTTATTTTGAACAATTTATCTTATTGGCATATTGAGATTATTGATTCCAGACTGATAGCACCAAACGAGATCGCGAGTTACGCCGGAACGAACAGTATGTCTACATTCAGTGTGGAGTTGGTAGATGTTTTAGGACGTCCCTTCACCACACCGGTAGCGCTGGGCAGACGCGTCAGACTGAAGGGAAGTACTCTGGGTAGGTTCCATACCTCATTGTAACTACCTATCGTGTGTTCGGTGGGTATAACTACTGTTTAGAACCCAAATTAAACAACTTTAAATTTAAAGTGAGTACCACACCGAAAGCTTTGTAATAACGCACCATTTTTTATTTCCTGCAATAACTTAAGTTTATTCTGAAAACATGTTAATGATCAGGGGTAAATAGTAAATTTTACTATACTGGACCAAATGAGTTAGTGTCAATAATCATAATTTTCAATTTGCATATATCCCTAACTATTTTGTCAAGTATAAAGTAGACCTTAATTTATGTAAAACGTTGGTGTGTATATATAACAGTTCATGGTTGTTACAGCGGAAGGGGGAGAGGAAGGTTTGCGGCCGGTGTCTTGCTTCGCTATAGATGGAGCTGCCAAGTACGCTATTCTTCGAGCAGGGTCGGTATAATCTTAAACCTTTTATATTTCATTGAACCTAAGGGGTAATGAACTCATCCCCCAAAACGAAACCACTCGAAACATTTGCTATCGACATGGGGGGGGGAAATGGTCTTAGAACATTTCATGTTTGGCGTTCATACACGCTGTTCAAATCGCCTCCATTAGACATGCATGTCTACGGCAAAATGAGACTTTATCAATACAACGACCTTATTCTTAACATGTGCAGAAACGGAAATGTCAATCCAATTTACATTTCCTATTATTATCAAAGAATTATTCTAAGTTAGCATTTTAAGTTAAGCCGTTGACAATGAGACTCTTAACAATTTGTTTGTCCTTGGCGTCCTGTATGTGTAGCAACGATCTGTACAGGTGTGGTGATGGCATAATCTTCAAAAAGGACGAAGGCTTTAACACGGACGGAAAGGACTCATTCAGTCCGTACTTTAACGCATTCAGTTTGAACTCTGGTACAGTGGTCAAGTTTGAATGCCACTTCGTCACATGCGCCTTCAACTGTGATGGTGTAAGTATATAGTAAATGTCATGTTATAGTTGCCGAGGTTTATTCTGTGTAAAAATGTACAAGAGTTACCTTTACATTCTTTGCATGAAGGGTAGCAATTGACTTTCGTTTAATTTCCGTCAAGTACTTTTGTAAAGTTTGTAAAATCTCTCTCCAATTATCAAATGGTTATGAAGTGAGATATATATATATATATATATCAACATTGCGGTTTATCGAACAGTACACACCTGTTAGTACATATATACTTGCTTATCATTTTTCTAGATGTAAAAGTAGTTACCACGAAATAAAGCTTGATTGAATGACATCAAAACTACCGAAATAAAATGTATAATTTGTAGAATTCCTGCGAGATTGGATTTTCAAGTACATCTGAACGTCCGCCAACAACGTCTCCAAAACCATAATTACTACGGTAAGTTTCATTGTACTAATCGCTGGACTATGGGTCCCAAGTTGGAAATGGGCTGTAAAAATTCCAAGTGTGCGCGACTTTATTAATACTCGTTCTCTAAATTAGAACCTGGTATGGGTAAATGACATTGTCAATAAATTCAAATACGCTTTATAACCGGGGCCACCCGAGGTACGGAGTTTGAAAACATAACTATGTTAAACGTTTGAAAAACTAATCTGAAGTTGTCTGTGCAGGTACTGGTAATTGGGAACTCTAACGTGGGATCTTCCGAGGACGAGAGCGACCTGAACTCGCTGATGCGTAACTTGGTTGCTGGTGTCGCACCGGAGAGATGCCATGTCTTTGTTTTGTTTTTGTTATTTACAATAAAAGTACCCAAAACTATTTGTTCTTGCAATTCAGTATGCCACGCCCCAGAGAGGAGGAAACCTAAGTTTAGCAACTTCCCACAACTCGCGCCATTTTTCATTTTAACTATTTTAACCCATGCTGCATTGTGTTAATGTTCCAGCGTAACGGCGCACTGCACCTCCCAGCACGGAAGATAACGAAATACAGCAAGGCTTAAATCGGGCATTCGCGTGGAATTTGAGAAGAGCAAAATTATTTTCAACTTTATATATATATATATATATATATACACACACGAGTATAGTTATGTCCGTGCGTGATCACATAGTTTTCTGAACAGAACTCCAGGCAAGACCCTAAATATACAATGTAACATATAAAGAAGGTATGACACTGTCCGCCATCTTGAATCCTGGTATGGGACCGGGAATGGTTACACGGATTTGCTGGCTCAAATACGCTTTGTAACATTCGTAGACAGCTCCAAGTTTACATTTCCGGTCCTATGCCAAGATTCAAGATGGCGGACAGTGTTCTACCTTATGTTACATATATATATATATATATATATATACGTAGGTGTATATTTAGGCTCTGGCGCCTGTGACTTGTCATAATTTGCTGGACTTCGCTCAAAAAACTGACATTAAACTGGCAAATTGTATGTTCTTGGTGTTTATAAACCAATAACCTCGTTCAGTATTGTGACAAGGGTAGCCTAACTTCTCACGTGGGTTGCTTTGGCCACTTGCGCTAGTGAAGTACGTTTTATGCAATAAAGGGAAATCTGTTTGACATCAGATACCTTGAAGCCAAATTTCATTACATTGTCGTGATATGAAAATATCACATGTCTTGTTGTAGATAAAATATTTCTCTAGCAATTGACGTTTAGAAGTATATTTTCCACAAATAATTATGTATTTGAAACTCATTCTTGATTGCTCTTTAACTGTCTTTTACCGTAACGACACTGTGAGAAGACGGAAGTAAACGAGCAAAATCACTGCGCAAACATAACGGCTGCTTGAAACCGATTTGTCCAAACGTCTTTATTTTGTTTTTATAAAACATTGAAAATTTAAATTTCTAAAATGTTTACGCGCTTAAGCAGGGGTTAAAAAATTTCTGAAAACTGTACTTGCCACAGGGCAAGTCAAACCCATGTTTCCACTTGCCCTGTTTTTTTTTATACTTGCCCGAATTTGTTCACTATTCATAGTTTAATAAAAAAGAAGAATACGTCAGATTTATGTTATTACCCCATTTATTCAGTAAACTTTGGTTATGCCAATGGTGAATGTTACTTCACATGATTTATTTTTTTATTATAATGTTCATGACATATTGCAACTTGAAATAAACTTACTTCATGTCATTGTGTTGAGTTGAGTTGAGTTTACTTTTGTTCTTTACTGTTCAGAGAGAACCTTTGCCTTGCTTGTGGACGTGACGATTGTAGGATAATTTCGTAACCAAAAACAAACTCATCGACCCGTATTTTCATAAAAATTATATCACGTAAAAAGTTTAAATTGCATACCATTAGACCAATTATTTTATGTCATTCATATTGCAATGATGAAAGTCAGTTTTCAAACATTAATTATTATATTAAATGTACGTATTTAGATACTGTAAAATTATTTGACCTAGCAAATAAAAAACAATGCAGTTTAATTACCGGTAATAGTTTTGCTGACTGTATACATGGCTATCATTTGCAAGTAAAATCGTACTTATTAATTGTCATTTAAAACTTACTTAATCAACAATAAAGTTATTTTGTTAGACACTTACAATTTTTACATGATTTGACTTCGGCCAAAGTTCGTTCATATCGATTTCATGTACAACCAATGCTCATCGGCGAATTTCATTTTGAGTACGAAACTAAATATATACGTTGACTATGCTGTGCGCGATTGCGCCTGTAATGTATAGTAGCTTTACTGTGCAAGAAAGAACCCAGTCGATGCTAGTTTATGAACAAAGGGAAGTAACTCTTAATCTCTTATCGTGTCAGTCATTATTGTGTAAACGTATCGCCGATTCGGAGACCGTAACTTCAATCAATTTCATTGTAAAAAACAACAAAGACACAGATATTGACGTAGAGAGCTTTTTATGCAAATTCAGTCATATATTTTCATTACTTGCCCACGGGCAAGCTGAAGTAAGCAGTTTACTTGCCCGACACTGTAAATATACTTGCCCCGGGCGTCGGGCAATGGGAATTTTGAACCCCTGTTAAGTAGTTATATTCTGTAACGCTGGGTCAGCTAGTTCGCGACAACTGGTCCGAAATGTGTTGAAGGCTTGACGAAACGGCACGAAGGAGTTTGGTAAATATCCAAAATGCACTTAGAGACTTGGTCATTGCACATCTTTTGCAAAAAGTTCCATGCGTGCAAACAAATATGATCGCAAATTCGTAAGTCACACGAAGTTTTGCCGCCATTTTGAGTTTAGCCACATTTTACAATTTTCCGACCCCATGCACCTTTGGCATCTTCTCTGAAGATACTCGCATCTACGAGCTCAAACTTGCATATATGTGCAGCTAAAGGGTTGATTAAACGATAGTTTAAAGGTTAGATGAAATGACATATGGTCACTTTCGGATTCGTTGAAAAGGGGTTTTAATTTGACAATTGCTAGATTTAAAATTTTTGAAATCGACCCATAAATAACTTATATACGGCTTTTTTTAAAAGTGCCCAATTAAGCCCCGGCGACCAGAATGAAAATGGGCGGGGGTGGTCACTGAAGCGTATCGGGCTGTGACGTACGTGAAGGAGCCTCTACATGGCCGCTAATCATAATTTAACGCGTTTTCCCCACTTTAAAACTGCTCATATAAGACAGAAAACTTCATCAAAACAACCCCAATTTTCGATAAACGGATTACTAAACTATTCAACTAGCGATTTTATATGGTTACAACAACCGGGGCGTGCTTTATTAGAGTGCATTCTGTGCTTTTGTATAGTATGTTTGTAGCAATTAATCGCGGAACTAGAAGGGAAGGTATGACAGTTCAAGTGACACTGAAACAAGGGAAGAAGATTATCGCGGGAATCGGGTGAACAGAGATTAAGTAGCATCAATTGATCAAAGTATGTTGAATAATCGGCATGTTAATTTTGTTTTGTATGTATTAATAAATAAATATATATGGTAGGTATAACTTCATATACACTGAACGATTGACTGTTCAAACAAGCGTTGCAGATTTATAAATAACATTTTGTATTTAATATAAAAGATTACTGTATTTTAAGTTTGTCAATTAAAATATTCTATATATGATGTAATGGAATGCAAACCATTTTCACTTCACTTTCATGAATAAATAAATGAACTGTATTGGTCAACAAGCTCAATGAAATTTACATGAAGATTGCTCTATTGTGCACGCTAAACATATACACAGATTGATATAGACAACGAACATTATCGAATAAAAGAATTATGTTACCAGAAGCATTTTAATGAACATGTTAATGAAAACGAAATGGTTTAATTAATAGTCTGATAGCTTTTATGTGTCACTTCTGCACATCAACACACAATTCTCAGTTTAGCGGACCATATAGATGTTTCTTCCAGATCAAAGGGGAGAAGTGTTGTTACAGCACATTAGTTTACGCAATTAAGAAGCTGAGTATGTGAGAAGGAAGGAGTGTAATTATGTTTGTACAGATAACAAGTTTACTGGACCGACTGAATTATATAACACAAGTCGGTGACCAGCATGTCATGTTTATTGCCAACGTCCTGTCTTGGTGACACACAATACACTTAACGCGACATTCAGTCTAGAAATTGTCAGCCAATGAGCATATCTCTATCAAGTTATCCAATAAAAACTCTTGTTTAAATCTAATGTACCAATGAAATTAGTTTTAGTGTAAAATCATCATAACTATTTGGTTTTCTATCTTGCCATTTGCGAAAAGACATTTGCTGAAAGAGGGTTATTATTTGACCATCTTCTGTTTCCAAGTACTGTCATTGACGGAATTATAGGTTAACATTTTGTGTCTAATGTGCATTTGGATATTCATATTGTCCTTTTGGATACGTTTATAAGGTAAGTTTCTTACATTAAATTGACACTCTTGATGAATTGTCAATTTGATACGATGTTTATTTGATTATATTTGATTAACCACACATTTTATTGAAAACATTATCTTATAAACTATGAAATTCTGAATGTTTTAATGTGTAATAAGTGATAACTTAATCGTAAAATGTAACATTGGGATACGATGTTTTCGTAGGTGGATTCGTAGACGTATTATTCTTTTGATGTTTTAAAATATGTGGTGAGTTATTTTGATTTTTGTAATGTACAGTTAGTAAATAAGGTTGTCGGTTGATTAACGATGTTTAAAAACAGGATGTTGTGAAGTGCTTTTATTGTCGATGGCTTACAATAGGGTCTACTTCGCCGGCGTGCTTATCTCACGTTTGTTTTTTCGTATTTTAAACACAAACAATCTCTTACAAAAAATAACAACACCGACTATCTGATTTCGTTGTCTCAACTGTACTTCGTTCATATTATCATATCTTGGTTTCATTTTGTCATCTTATATATCATTAGCATTGATTTATCCTATGTCTACGAACGTCTATGAATCCACCGTCTCTCACTAGTTATACCAATTATATTTGATTTAATATATATAACGATATTTTGGTGCATTTGTAAACTAAGTGAAACTTGACAACTAACATTACTCGAACAGATTACACAGCAGAACAGCGATGTGGCATCATTGCAAAGCGTAGATATAACAGATTAACTGGCGATTCCCCAGTGTTTGCCATTGTAAATAGTAAGCGAATGTTTCCACCCCGTCCCTTCACGTACGTCACTTCCGGTATCTTCCAACTCTCTAAGCCCCGCCCTATTTTTATGTTTGTTGGTCACGGGTGAAAAGCAGACGATGTTTTTGGGTGTTTTTAAGCCGCTCTAGTTTAATATAGGAACAACATATGGATTTTGTTTTGGTCTCATTGTTCACAAAATAGTCTAATGAACCAATTGCAGTTAAGAATTCAATAAAAAATATTTTATTTCGGCCTTCCTTTAAAGCATTAGCGAACTCCTTATACTTTTTTTAGTGACCTTTCAAAGTGCGACAATTTTTAAAAATCGCAAACTTCAAAGGTTGATAATTCAAAAAACCTACCCACAGAATTGAAAGATTTTTTTTTCAGGAGAGTAAGACAGGACTATGGGGGCTAGGGCTTCCACGGGTCTAAAATAGTGGACTCGAGGGGTTCGACTCGGACTCGAGTACTCGAAATTGATACCTTTCTGCTAAGTGGGAGCATGTCACTAACATTTTGTTAGTCTTTGAGGTTTTAGATATTGCATACAGTGGAACATTGATATACTACGAAGTACTACCCATATCGCGATACAATATGGCCAAATCCCCCCCCCCCCCCCCTCCCCCCCAGTTCAAATGAAATAATGTTTAGGCTATTTTTTATGCCCCCGAATCGGAGATTCCGGGGTATATTGTTTTTCACCTGTCTGTGTGTTTGTCCACAAACTTTAACCTTGGCCATAACTTTGGATTGCTCGGAGCTTGGGCTTTCATACTTGGCATGTGCATACCTTGTGATGAGACCTTTCAGATGAGGTCATCACATTTGACCTGGTGACCTTGACCTTGCCTTCTCCTTCAGTGACAAAGCATACAGTACAGATGACAGAACATAGTACCGTTGAATAAATGTGTGACAGTGTCGTTGTTCTAATTTTCACATCAAGTGTAAGAAATCTAGATATGGAAAGGTTAGGAAGGAATTTGACATCTAATGTACCGGTATATATTCAACACCATAATCGATAATCTTGAAAATTTACAATAAAAAATATCTTACTTATACATAGTTTTAGAAAGATACTATTGATTCAATGTCAACAATTCGTAGACAAATTCACATCCCTACTAAGAAATGGACCGGTTATAGATTTACATTCCTTCTAGATCTGTAACCCGTTTCATATTCCATATTTGGATTGAGTTATGTCCAAGAAAAATTCTCGCATTTTGAATGGTTGTGCCCCTGGTGATTTTGACATACAGTTGACATGGCGTATTTTACCTCAAATGTCGGTGCCATTATCATTATTCTATAGTGATAATGTAGATCTGATATCAATTCAATGTTTTATTTGGTTGCATTGTAAGATTTTAACTGAACTTTGTGGCTGTTATAATGAAAGCAGTCGATTCGACCAATGCTTGTGTCACTGTTCACTTGTAACGTGGTATAGAACTTTCCCTCAGATAACACGACATACGGGGTCAACTGCAGTTGTTATATCTTTTCAGGCACGACATGTTCAACTTGCACAAGGTGACTAAAATCAATTTTAAATCTTTTATGGAGTCCTGTAGTCCCAGAACTCCAGGACTCTACTCCAGCTAAACCCGACTCGTACTCAGTACCCATGGAAGCCCTACTATGGGGTTATGAATCAATAATAAAATCGCTCGCGTACAGTCATTTCCGGTCATAATAAAGAAACTTTTCATGGGATTTTTAATCCACTTAGAGACTTGTATTGTTCTTGCGCATCTATTGCAAAAAAATTCAAGCAAAAAAGTAAATCATGACCAATTCGTAGGTCACGTGGTTTATCCGCCATTTTGATTTTCTTCAAATTTCTCTGATTTTAACATGTTAAATTTGGGTCTAAATAATCCCAGTGACATACTAGAGACTCGCAACTTGTTTTAAAAGATGCTTAATAACTAGACAAGCAAAATGTTACCATTGCGAAGTCGTAGGTCGCGTTGTTTCGACGCCATATTGAATTTGAACCTTTTTTGATCATACACTTTTGCGAAAATACCACTTTGAAGATAGTTGCATCTAAGCGCTGAAACTTAGATTTATATGCAGCTTCATTTTGAGTAAACTCCTAATACTTGTTTCACAATCACCTTTCAAAGTATGGTAATTTTGAACATTTTATTGAAACGTCACTAGACAATAGACCACTCCTAATTTTATTTTCAGTAATTTCTATAGTAGAGGCATTCGACATAGCTACCAACTTTTACTTCAACCCGGAAGCAATTCAGAGAATTAATGCAGCCCATTTCATTTTGATGTGTAAACAAGAGGAAATTCCTACTTTCGTTTTGACATGCATTGTGTTGCTGGAGGGTCAGTCCTGCTTAACATAATAGATGGTGTTATTGTATCGAGAATTACTGACTGGTGATGCCGAAAATTACCAATTTGAAGATAGTCTACTCGGGATAATGACAATATATATGTAAAAGTAGTTCTGATCGAAAACCGGACACTGCACCACGATTAACGCAAATCTATAAGCCTAATGTGATATTGTGGAAACCCATTTACAACGCACACAAACACGACAATGTAGGTTATATGGCCCTGAATGGGACGTGTAGTTTCGGTTCTGAATTTTTATAATGGTGCTGTTGCTCATGCTAAAATAACCTACACGTTTGCTGTACAGTGAATGTTGACGTAATTGCATCAACGCATATTAATTCTTCCAAGAGCAAAGAAATGATCTTGGACAAAATATCAACAAGTGCTAAATGTATTCCCTTAATTTCGATAAATATTATCTTAACAAAAGTGTCTTATAGATGTATAAAATATCATCAGTAATTTCCCCTAGTGAAACCATCTGAACCCGTGGTCTTGCGGTAAGCTGTTGGTTTTCTATTCCAGCTGTTAGTTACAGAGTTCAAGTCCACCAGTAATAAACTTTTTGACTTGTTTTGTATGTTAAATTTGACTTGTTTTTGCGCTTTCATTCATCTAAAAATTCATATTGGCAACACTGTCAAGATTAGTGTACTGGTTCTTTTTTTGGTTATATTTTTGAATATTTCCATATAACCAATAAGCTGATGTCATAAAATAGTTTGGTAAGTTTGCCGTTTTGGCGATTTTGGATTTTCGACTTCTTTAATGAGATTTGTGTCCAATAAGTCAAAAATTTAAATCTAAAAAAAAAATAAAAAAATTCGCAGTTTTTAGGGTACGCGTCTTCAAATTATCTTTGAATTAAATAGAGATTATTAACCAAGTGTGTTTCCGTATCATATCATATTTTTGGAATAAAAATTATATTATGCGAGCCTCTGGCGAGCATAATACATTATTTTTTATTCCAAATATATGATATTAATGATACGGAAACACACGAGGTTAATAATCTCTTATCATATGTCATTATTAAAATAAGCGTGATTTTATAGTAAAAGTGGAAAGAGAATTGACCTAGTTTTATCGGAGTAATATCACAGACTGTACATCAAAGTGATGGTCACGACATCGGCTGTGAAGTGCCTAAAATAGTTCTTAATTAAAACAATTTAAAAACACATGTGCGCGATTCTTTACAAAATCAACAGTTGGTCCATGGTTTCTTGTTCATGGAGATATTTTCAATCAGTTCATAAGCATCTATCTAAAGCACTCATAAATAATTTGGTCACGTTGCTAGAACAGGGGAAGTAACTCTAGTTTCAACGTCCCAGATAACACGCCCTCTAGTGGGCCACTAGTGGCAGGTGGCTTGCCACTGGTGGTTAGCAAGTGGTCCACCGGTGTAATAGCTAGTGGGCAACTGGTGGCAGATAGCTGGTGGGTAGCAAGTGGCCCACCAGCGTGGTAGCAGGTGGGCCGCTGGTGGCAGATAGCCACTAGTGGCTGCCACCGGTGGCCCACCTTCTATCAGCTGGACAAACTACTAGTGGGCCACTGGAGCAGGTACTAGTGGCCCACCAGTGGTCCACCAGTTGTGTGTTATCTGGGGTTTTGGAAGCTGCGTTGCCGGGTTGATTCGGAGTGCTGCATAACAGTATCTTTCGCACTTAAGCGGTAATTATTTGTGAGGTGGGATTGTTTCCTTTGTTATGACAAGTACCTATTAATGTACCTAATACCGTATGCTCAGCCCTCAACTGCCAAAATGCTAGTGCGATCGACGAGGCGCGTCGGTAGTGACATATCAAGATTCATTTTGTACACAGGACACTGCAGCTACTTGCTGATGCTGTTGGTTAGCGCACTGAAGTTTTGAATGATTTTTAAAACAAATCTTCAATTATCTTGACTTTGTTAACACTATAAATGCACATAGTGTACTATATCAGATGTTTTCGAATATCATTTCTTTCAAGCGGAAATACTCGGGTAAACTCCCGGTTACGCTTTTCAATGATACGTAAACAGTTTCGGGATTCGCATGAAAAGAGTGGAGGTCTGCGAAAGTAGTTCGTGTATTTGACCTTTGACCTGTTTTGTATATTTATCAGATTTGGATACCAAGTTTATCAGATTGTTTTATTGCATCGATAACACTCTCCATTATATGATAAAACATTTAACTGCTGAATCCGATCGTTGTCGCTTGCGACTATTTTAATTTGGCATTAATACGTGCCAAATACCATTATGGCGATTTCAGTTCAAATTTCGCTCAACTTACATATTCATCTTAGATCGTCAAATATCAGTACTTGTTTCCCAGTCAGGGACACGTTTGATTTTCGGTGGCATGCCGTCTTAAACACTAAGATAGCTTAACCATTCATTCAAGCATATAGAAAACACAGGATCATACAAAGCTTAATATTTTGGAAACAATAAATGCCCCCTTCCCTCTGACGATCTGAACTACAAAAAGATGGGTAATCTATTTCAGACCAGAGAAAATGACAAACATTGAAAAGCAGAGTGAGGTGTGGTAGTGATTTTATTGAAATATCTTAATATCTGTGAAAAGGATTTAACTCAAAGAGTGCATTCTCAAATATAAGATATTATAGCATACGGATATGCAAAAACATGTATATCATTTATTTTAGTAAATGGGGATATTTTGGCATACGTTGTGATATCAGACGGCATGTCGTCTAATAAAAACATACTTTAGGAGGGCATACCATCTTTAAATAATTTGGACGGCATGCCGTCTTTATTGTCAGAAGGGAGACATCATTATTTGAAATTTAAATATAAAAGATGGCATGCAGTCTGAAAAATATTGTCTTACAAAGATGGCATGCCGTCTTAAACATATTGTCTAATAAAGACTGCATGCCGTCCAAAACATATGGTCTTTTAAAGACGGCATGCCGTCTAATATATTTTCTCTTCGAAAGACTGCATGCCGTCGAAAGAAAGGCCGGTGACATTGCATGGTTTTCGGCGGTCGTCCATCCTTCCGTCTTTTAGCTTTAAGTTTTTTGACTTCTTAAGAAACACTGACTCTCGAAATCGGAAATATTGTGTTCAGACTCTTTGGCCATTGGAATTATAAATTGTAGATTTGTTGATTCTGTGACCCCAAGCAAGGACCACAGGTAAAACAATCATAAGTCATCTTCTTCGTCGACAGCTTGGCATATTGGGATTATAAGTTGTTGATCTGGTGTTGCCGCAAACCGTAAAAGGGGGCGGGATAACGCAGTGGTTAGCGCGTTCGGCTTCGGATCAAGAGGTCCGGGGTTCGAATCCCGCCAGGGACACGGCAACTTTGTCTGCAGTAGAGAACTTTTCTACACGCAGTAAGGTTTGGGTGCAATGCTACACTGAATTTCAGTGCAGTACCACCCATGGTTCGCTAGTTCCAGCCGTTGCTCGCAGGTTTCACCGCAATGCATAGCCACGTGGCGTTGCGGGCTTTCTCCCTGCCATAATACTAGCAGCCGTGATATAAGTGAAATACTCTTGAAAGCGGCGTTAAACCCTAACTCACTCACTCACTCTTGGCAAATATGGCCGGCGATGGGTTATAAATTGTCGATTTGGAAAATGTAAGTTTTCAACCTCATATTTTTTTTTATTTAAGGTCTGATCAGTTATAGAGACAAGTATGTTTGGACAGTATGTCAGCAAACAGCTACATTTTCGTTTTACAAGTTTTGATGATAATTTAACATTGTGTATATGGTGTGGTGAACCAAGTTCTCCACAATCGAATATATAGAGATTCATATTCAAGTGGGGATGTCATAATGTTTTTACATCTTTTTCCGAGGAAAAGTAAGGGAAACATAATTTACTGACACGAGTGTTGTAAAACAACATAATGTCTTTAATTACATATGTTAATTATCTATACCACTAAAGCCTTCATTACAAAAAACCATCAATGGTGATTTTTATTCGTGTCTACACATATGGAAACATCTCTTAAACTGTTGCTATTGACTATCAAAACGCTAATGATGCGGGCTATTTTGAAACAACATAATTTAAACTCAGAAAGATCACTGTTGTTATTACATAACTCGATTTCCACAGACAAAAATATGAATATTTCGATGTAAAATTTTAATGCTGTTACAATCTTCCTCATTTGACATCAAACTTTTGTATAAGATGGCAGATGAATTGGCACTTTCACACTGATCACAAATACGTTCGGGGAAATGTGGGATCGAACCGGCAATGTGATGGTTTCTGGGCGAGTGAACTAACACTGCAACCAGATGACATGAGAAGGACATTTCTAAGCAATTGAAAAGAGTATTAGATTTTATTTCATCACAACGGTTATAAGTTTTGCATAGTAGTTACATGTTTGTAACTTTAAAAGGAACTGTAGCACGCTGTTCTTACTAAAATACATTGCGCTCACGAAAAGAAACAAGTGTTACCAATGGCGAAATAAGACCCCTGAAACAATAAAATAATCTTAAAACGAATGTTTCCCTTCGAGCGGTCATTTTAAGGTGTTCACACTAAACATTCGAAAGTAGTTCAAGCGTTCAGACTGATTTAGCTATTTCTGTAAAAGTCATCGATTATGTCAATAGACATTTCTAAAAACCAATCGTATTGAAATATATACCCTTATTTTTTCGCAGATTTAGTTTTTCGACCAAAAATAAGCAGAGAATTCGCACTTAAATAATAAAGATGTTTTCAAGTCTACATATAGATCATGTGTATTATTTTCAAGCGCAAATTATTGTGGTTTACTCCCACAATGTAAACAAACAAATAAGAGACCATTTATGATTACTCCACAAAATATAAAAATACAGTTTTTGGCGTTTATTTATTTATTTACCATTCATTTCTTTCAATTATGTAGTTTCTACAGATATTAAAATAAATGTATTACCCAACAAGGTACGTTGCTTGAATTGTATAATCAATGAGAATATATACATACTATATAATCACAATAAAGTACCATTTAACAGGTAAAAGTCAATAATTTGTATATTCAAAGGGTATTTTGAAACATGATAATATAACAATTGTCACAAACAAATTGTCGAAACAGTTGTCGAAAAAACCGAGATTCGTGAAATTGATAACCCAACACGCCTAGGAAATCCTTGTTACTCTGTGGTACTTTTTTATGCAGAAAAGGAAAGGCTGTTAATATGACGTTAAATTCTATTGACGCGTTTTAATCTAAGGCCTACTTGTCTTTAAAACCAAATTTCATCGGATAGTGATATGAAAATTATTTATCATATGTTTTGTAGTTGTTTCTAGCGATTGATGTCATACGAGGGGCGTTCAATAAGTGTTGCAAGCGGGGCATTGGTGTTTACATAAACAGTGTCAGCTTATAGCAGGTGTTCCTATAGTCAAAACATAACATTGACACATGTCAAAACAATTTCTAGACATAACAATTATTTAGATATAATAGCTGCGCTGACCTAGGGGTCTCCATAATCATGGATTCTCTCAAACATGAACAACGCGCTGTGATCAAGTTCCTTACTAAAGAGGGATGCAAAGCTACAGAAATACATAATCGTATGTGTAATGTGATGGGTAAGGATGCTCCTAACTTTTCAACAGTTTGTCGCTGGTCTCTTCAGTTCAAGCGGGGCAGGGAGTCCTTAGACGATGAAGTCACCCGACCGGAAGTTATTGCCGCTATCGAAAGACGAATTTTAGCTGACCGCCGTGTTAAAGTTTCTGAACTGTCTTTGGAATTCCAGATATCAGTTGGAAGTGTTGAAAAAATAATTCATGACCATCTTGGTATGTCCAAGGTATCTGCAAGATGGGTACCCAGAAACCTCACAGCACAAGATCGCCAGAAAAGAACCGAAAGTTGCATGGAGCTCCTGGATCGGTTTAATGCGGATGAAGCCAGGTTTTTGTCTCGTCTGGTGACAGGTGACGAAACCTGGATCCACCACTGGGACCCGGAAACTAAACTGGAATCCAAGCAATGGAAGCACCCGAGTTCACCGCCTCCCCTGAAGTTTCGCACTCAACCATCAGCTGGCAAGGTTATGGCGACAATCTTTTGGGATGCAAAAGGCATATTATTAATTGATTACTTGCCAACCAAAACTACAATGAATGGTCAATATTATGCCAACCTAATGCAAGAATTGCGAAAGACAATTCGACAGAAACGCCGTGGAATGTTGACACGTGGTGTTCTGATTTTACATGACAACGCTCCAGTCCACAAGTCAAGAGTTGCACAGGCCGCTATACGTGATTGTGGATTCGAACAGCTTAACCACCCAGCCTACAGCCCAGACCTAGCCCCCAGTGACTACTTCCTGTTCAGAAACCTGAAATCCGCCCTACGTGGAAGGCACTTCCGGGATGACGAAGACGTCAAAGCTGCCACAGAGGCGTGGTTAGGGGGGCAAACGGAAGACTTCTACAAAAGCGGCATCAAAAGTCTTAAAGAGAAATGGAATAAGTGTATTGAGGTGAAGGGTAACTATATTGAAAAATAAAAGTAAAAAATTGACTACGCGAGTTGGTTTTATATTGAAGTTGCAACACTTATTGAACGCCCCTCGTAAGTATGTTTTCCAAAACATAATGTTGTATTTAAAACACTAAAATACTCGATGGCTCTTAAACGCTCAGGGTGGATTTTAAATTATGGCATGGTGGCATTGTCATCTTGCTGTCTAACCTCTCCAAATTGCATGAGACCAAGCAAACAGATCGCACCATTGTAAATCAATAAATCATTTTCTACTGATACGGCTTGGGTCGGGTAATGAGATGTTTTACCCTCTAAACGTAATATATTGTATAAACTTTAATAGATAAATAAACGACACACTTGAGAAAAAAAAGAATTTGGAAAACAATTGTGCTGCAGTGACTTAAAACGGAATTGCAAATTTTTTTACAATATGTTGTATTTTTTATTTTATGTAAGCTGACGATATTGACATTGACAGTACCAACTTGTACATTTCCACGTGTTCAACGTGCATCACGATTAGTTCATGCTTTGTGTGAGCTGCCTAATATAGACACATTTGTCTAACAAGGACACGGTTTCTTTTACCCAATTATGTTAAACAAACGAAAACTGAATTAAAGCTAAAATTTTGTAAATTCTGTTTGTGGTTTGATGTAGTGTTGAGCTATGGTTCAAGTCAGATGAACCATCGAGCACGTGAAAATGAACATCTCGGCCTTATGATTCACGTGCGCGAGGGTTCTAACTGGCACACCTCGATCTCAGTCGGTAGGAACCACGCAAGCTCAAGACAGTCACGCTGCTATATTTTGAAATATGAGACGGGATGCCGTCTTGTAAAATATGAAGCTGGCATGCCGTCTTAATTTTAGCATTTTGACACAATGAAATCTCCCTGAATCATTAAGACGGGATACCGTCGAATACGTTTTATAGACGGCATGCCATCTTCATAAGACAATAATTTCATGATAATTTTTAGACGGCATACCGTCTCCTTTGTAACGAGACGGAAAGCCGTGATGTCCCTGACTGTTTCATATTACATGTAATATCGAGCAAGATTATACATTTCCAGAAACCGAAACTACACGCCCCATTTGTACGTACAGTTCTGAGTAGGTATATCACATAATCAACCCAAATTTGTCTTTATCTGTTATGAATAAGTTTAAAAAAATTACGTTTGATTAATGCATTCGGAAATTCTCGCTGCTGAATATAACAAGTTACGTCATTCGATGGTTTAAACATATTTTATTCACCAATGAAATGGATTGGCAAACAAGCGGAGAGCTTATGTAAATGCCGCTCCAAAATTACAAATTCAACAAATCAAAGCATATTCACACGTCATTCGATGGAAACTACGGCCATGGAATTTCTGCACGGCGTAGAATGACAAATTAATCACTACCACATCAACGCTTCAGAAAACTCGTATATTATAAATCGTTGACATGGTAGATGAGCATACTGTTTTGAAAATCGGCGGCATATGAGTCAATTTCAAAATCTTGAAGAATCTTCTGCTTCAAGAAACCATCCATTTGTGCTCTGCATTTCCGACATATCTTTAGTAAAGTTAATTTCAGTGTATGAAATTAGAGTATATTTTATCATTTTAACATTCTTCCTATAAAAGATAAAACATTTAATTTTTGTTTAATTTCTTACAAGAGCTTATTTACAATGAAACCTAATACATCTTCATGTGTAAAAGATCAAAGCGTGCATTTACATCAGAAATACTAACTGTTGCAGCAGAGCATCTGAAATATCACTGATAAAAAAAGGTTCATGTCGATTATTCCGATTGATTGAATAATTGAGAGAATAATTTTGATAAGTGCATTGTTATCTTAAAGTGTTGCGGTTTCTTTTGAAATGGAGGCTATCCCATGATAGTCTTGTTGATGTTCATTGGATTTCAAATGTGAAAGGCTAGTTCATCCTTATGCTATTGATTCATCCGCAACTTATGATGAACCATTTCGTGCATGGACCAGTACTATTTATTGTATCCACACTCCTGCAAGACTCAGGATATAGGTGTGTTTTTTTATATACTGTTTATAATCACTGGAACTACAATGACAGGCTATTGTTGAAATGGATATGCTTTGGTTTAATGTTGTAGATAATGTTTCAAGGTAACAATCGCCGTTCAGCCTGCAACACCATCTAATCTGTATGTTGCCACCCAAAATGTACATGGCAGGGGAAGTCGTTATCCAGAGGTCATTTCAGCTTCATTGTAATTCTTTAGGTCTTTCCAGTAAAGTAAGTTTGTATGTACTGTAGCAAAATATTTACTTGTGACCAATGATGAAACTAGTTCATTAAGTCTGGAGACATATTGGTTTTAGCGGAGTTCCCGTCGGCGTCGGCGTTCCCATTTCGTTTCCGGAGCAGATCTCTAAAACTGACCAATTATCACCAAGCTTGGTATTCTGTCTCTCCACATCATGTAGATGTGCCTTTTGGGGTTAGAGATTTTTAAAAAAGATTTTTTTTTATTTATTTCCAACTCATCGATTTGGACTTAGTCTATTTCAAGGGTGTATTCGTTTCCGGAGCAGATCTCTAAAACTATGACTAATCATCACCAAACTTGGTATGCTGCCTCTCCATACCATGCAGATGTGCCTTTATGGGGTTAGAGATAATTTAAATTTTTTATTTTTTTTATTTCCATGCAACAATTTGAAGTTAGTCTTTCTCAAGGGTAGTGTTCGTTTCCGGAGCAGATCTCTAAAACTATTTGACCAATAATCACCATATATGTTAAACTGTCTTAATTGTTTGTCTTTAGTGACATCACCTATACTGCTATTGCTTAAATCCAGTGCTCAAGGTACATCCTTAATTCAATCTGATGCAAAACTGGCTTTTATTTCAGCATCAAATCATTTATAATTTTGAATATTTTGTTTGCTACAAGTGTGGAGTTGATTAGGAGGTTATTTATTCAAGTTGAATTATACAGAGAACATTAATGGTGCTTTATGATATTATTGTTTAGAGGTTTGGAGCATTTGAGGAAGGGAGAGACTTCCTTTTTACGGGTAAAAACACTTTCTAGTTTTAGATGTGAATCCATAATTGAAAGTTTTCTATATTTCTAGGCTCGCGCTAAATGACAATCTTATCGAATGTACCTAAACGTTATTGTATATAGTCTTTTTCGAAACCTGTTTAATATCGTTTTCAAGTCGCATTCAATTGCAACAGTCATTCCTGAAATGCTATGTCTCGACCAGTAACAATTTTGTAATGTCTATAGATATCGGTGGCATTCGAACTCTTTCCATTAACATGTTCTCTTAGTAATGTCGATATATTGACATTACTATGTGGCACTGTAAACTGTTTCCAAAAGTAAATTATTCTGAAATTTAAAGGTTTAGAACATTTATTCTAATTGATTCCCCAGGAAAACCGTGTTAGTCACTATTTTACCTCAAGTAAATTAGCAGTACATTTTAGGATTTACTTTTAAGAAAAAAGTGAGCATGGCTCGCATACCCCCTCCATCCGTCCATTGAGCAATATAGATGTCAAGGATACTATGATTAAAAACACAGATTAAAGCATCATTGGGCAAATATATTTAGGAACTGGCTTCTGCTTTTCATTCACCCAGATGTAATTTTTTCGGGTAACTTAATTGTTCCGGTTAGAGAATCACGCGGGTAACTTGTACCAAGTTCAATTACAGATTCAACTCCGTAAAAATAATATTTCGGAACTGGTGAACTCGATGATGAAGAGTATCACGTGGACTGCCTACATGTTAAGTTTCACATTCCCCTAGGTGTTATAGTTTCCTAGAAAACTTGTCCCCATTGAAGCATCACAGCGATTTTGGTTCAAATTCAAGGGCCAAAACTCCGTAAAAATTATATTTCAAAACTGGTTTTCGAACTCGATAAAGAGTATGGTCATGAGTACTCACAACCAAAATTTCATTCACATAGGTTAAATAAACTTGTCCCGGGTGATAATAAAACGAAGTCGAAAAAGTGACGTTTCAATGGAAACAAGGTTAAATCTCAGAAAAGTGAAAAATTGTCTGCGCGATCGGAAGAACATGGTTAACTGAAATGTACCTTTGACGGTTTTTTTAGACGGACGGACCGCTATACACCCCCGCTTACTTCGTAGCGGGGGTATAACTAGGTTTATTACTCAACCGTGGTGAGATCACTCATTAGATAACAATGAGTTGGTTACACACACGTGTGATACCATCGCGTGTTGCCGTAACGTCATAATCGGCGCGTGACGTCATAGTCGTTTTTGGTTGACGTCACAATGTAAGCCGCACGACTGTAGTAGCGGGTCACCTATGTGCAAGTAAACGTCACTAAAAACGATTTTCTTGCAATTCAGCGCTATTTACATCATTGAGTAATAAATAAAATTCTAAACTCGGTCCCGTTTTATGACATGTTTATAAAACTCGTGAATGGCATCAGTATTTAATTCGCTTTCGCTCGTTAAAATACCGAACCATCCACTCGTTTCATAAACATGTTATCAAACGGGACATCAGTTAGTATTCTATATTTAAACATGCTTTTGATTTATTTAAAAGAATCACTAAATAATCATGGTCACTTATTAAACTTGTATAAAGTTCAGATTGTTACAAATATTCATATTGTGTCCCGAATTGTCCCCTTGACTCAAACACGATTTTCGCGCATGAAGCCTTAAAACTTTCAACCATAAGATGCTGAAATCTTTATGAATTATGCCCTGGGCTTAAATGTGAGGTGAACTATATAACAAAAGCTTTTCTTCATTGACATTCAAATGTAGTGTCTTAGGGACAATTGAGAATGTCAGACAACTGCAAGAAATTGAGATTTTTTTTATGAACTTAAACCACATCAGAAACCAATTTTCCTTAAGACGCTCCGCCTGGGGGTCACGGTTTGTTTTGTCCTATTGGAATATTCAGCATTTGAACAATAACGCTCTCACTTAATAGAAACCTTGTATCGATCATACACATTTAAATTCACATGTGGTGTCTAAAATGTCACCTCTGCATAGGGAAAAGCCCAATATTCAAAACTGAAAGGTGATTGTGCGTGCACAGGGGCTTGTATTGTCGAAACTAGCGATTACAACGAAAGTGAAGTCGACGATCCAGCCCCATATACTATAAAAAAAAAAGTACGTCTCACTATCAAACGATGTTTCAAAACACTGCCTTTTTTAAATAGTATGTGGGGCTGGATCGTCGACTTCATATTCGTTGTAATCGCTAGTTTCGACAATACAAGCCCGTGTTTGCGCGTGAGCGGTTAGGCTAAGTTTTTGAATTAATCACCCTTGACATGAGAAATAGACTTAACAGAATTGTTTTCAAAGAAAACTTACTCAAGTTGTCATTTCAAGAAATAAGGACTGAAGTAATGGTACCGATTTTTTTACAAAAAATAATTTTGTTCTTGTGCCTAAACTACGTAATATAATTGATGTTTCATATCAAACATATTTTTGTTTCCAAACCAAACTCTTGTTTTCAAAATAAGGAAGGTGAAATGTCATCTTTTTTTCAACAATTATTGACAACTATTTGTAAAAAAGCCTGTAACAGTCGAACCATTAATTTATGGAAGGGGATTTGTGCCAAAAATGAAGACATGTTGACTTGTAACTTGTTAATTGTAACATGTCGTTCTCAACCATACAAGTCTCGAAAAGACAAGTCCAACCATGCAAAACTAACATTTTAATTATGTCAATCGTAACCTCGCATGCTAACATTTACAAAGTTGAAATGTAATTCTAGAAATCGTCAAAGTCGAAAAGTCAATTTGTCATTTTTAATTATTAAATCTAAATAATATGCACATTTTGTAATGTTACAAGTTACGTTTGACAAATGGAAAATGAGGAGTTGCAAAGTCAGCTTTGAAAAAAGGACTTTTGCATTTCGAGACTGACATGACTTGCATAGTTGCGAATGCAATGTTTCAAATTACATCTCTAAATGAATTCGCATTGACCATATTTGGAAGTTTCCCGAACATTGCCGATGTTTTCCGAGGACGAGAGGCATTTGCGAAAAAACGAGACCTCCCTTGCCGCTATCCCAGATGGGGAATCCCTTAGTCTATTTTGAGCCCAACGCTGGACGAATTGACCACGCCCCCTGAAAATCAAGGGACGTAACTCTTGTTATGTCCTACAAACAAACGCACGTTGTTAGTTCACGGAGCGCTACTGTCACTTACATTCCGTTTGATAGTGTCGCTTAGTAATTAAATGCCAAACGAAAATACCAATTGAAAATTAATTCTTAGGTATTCTAATTATTATTTCAATGCTGAATGCGGAAGTAATGTAAATGTGGGATGACACTGACAGACATAAAGGATCGCATAGCTTGAATGGCATTGAAGCTATGATAAATGTATCCGATCCGTTATTATAAAACTTATTTCACTTACATATAAAACTGCAGATTTACAAACCATATATAGACATCCTACAACCGAAAAAAACAATTACTTTCTGTGCGTTCATTTACACATTATCTTCTCTCAGTTCAATCATGTCAACATTCACTTTTTTATACTCCAATTGTACGTGTATTCAGTAAAGTCTTTTGCATTAAGAAATGAATATACAAGTTTTGATAAAGAAAATCCTGATATTGAAAGTATATAAACGTTAGTGGGGAAGAAATTGAAAGAAATACACAAGCCAGTGTTGATAACTTTATTAATTTTAAAATATTTTAAATGTACCACAAAGCAATGATCTAAATCAGGGAACTTCATATACTTGTTTAAAAAATTTGTTAAAATGCATTGCACTTTAATTGTAACTGAAAACTGTTCTGAATGTCAATACGTCTTATTCTTACAGACACATAATCAAAGGGAAATGTTCTTTAGCTGAGTTGAATTTATCTCTTTATTATTTTACAAACTTTTCTCAACTATTTAAATTATTTATTGGTTTTGAATATGTTAATTTATCTATTTTCATTTACATATCAAGCAAACTATATTTTTTAGTATTTGAAGCAGTGAAAAGTGTATTGTTTTGGGACAGAAATATATTTGTCCATGATTAATATGTCCATTAATTCTATATAAAGAATCAAATTAGTACTGAATTCAATTATGAAATGTAAATCATAAGCCTAGATCTGTTGTTTAACACTTCAAACAATAACATTCAACTTCTACATGGCAAAATATGAAAATAATTATGAATATAGAATGCAAACTGAAAATAGAATTGTATCACTGGTAATTTCAAAAATATAATTGTTGAATTTAAAAATTTAATCGACTAACATATACAGGATATATACAAAATTTAAAAACGTACAATTCACAAAAATGGCCATTCATGAATACATTGACATGCGTATTGTTTTCAATAAATCAAATATGTGTTTTATTAATTCATATATGAAACGATGATAATTTTTATTTAGATAATAGTTCCGATAATTTGTTTTACAACAATATGTCTCCCCTAAACATACGTCTTTGCCGTGTCTATTAACACTTTTGTTTGTTAGTCATTAATGTAACAAACTCATTGTAGTAGAAATATATATCAAATTATTAATTTAAAAGTTCAAAGAAAAAAATGTCAATTCAATTAATGTATTGTCAAGGAAAATCACAACACAATCCGGCTAGAAGTTGCAGAATGGACTTCTTTATACACATATTTCAAGGATTAGTGTGTTTGAATAGTCCAGAAACTGTACTAAGAGTGACATTTGAGATGTTCAGTATATATTTATAAATAGAGCGATCTACACAAGAGAGCTGCTGCAAATGAAAATAAGTCATTCAAATATTTGTTCTTTCTGTAAATCTAAACCAGAAAGTTTCAAATATGTTTTCATAATTTTGGGAGAATCGAAAGTTCCATGAACAATCGTCTTTTATCACCAAACACTGGCTCCCTAAGTAGATGGTGCTTGTGTGAGATCAAGCGATATCGACAAGTGATATCTACATTGTAGATAACGCTAAAATCAAATCTTCATAATCCTATTATAATCAGTTAATGACAGTTAATGTGTAACTTTAATGAACTCGTGTTGATATATTTGATATCAGAAGACACTTGGGTGAAATTCTCGATATATACTCTGATATTATCATATCATTACAGTACCTCCAAAAAATTTAAATATTCATAGAAAGTGTTGTAAATATTGTCAAGGATGTATCTAATGTTGCAAACATTATTCGCTCGTATATTAAAAACGCCTTTCCATGCGAAGTGGAATAATTTTTTTAACTATTTCCAGGTTTAAAAATTGTTTCTTAGCTCTGCACATCCTTTATGTGTGTTTCACTTTTGTCTGTATACCTGTGAAATGTGAAAGAAAACATTTGAAAATAATGTTTCATTGAGCTATACCTTACGGATTTTTAGTTCTGCCCCAGAAAGGAATCAAAGTTGCGTTTCCATGGAAACGGGGAAAACAAATACCGAACTGTGACCAGTGTTGCGACGATCCAAAAGCTGAGACAGGAAAATGACAATCATTTTGTGGACCCAAATCAAAGCAGTCCGTGACACTGACAGTAATTTGTTTCGAAACCACTTGAAATTCAGTTAGTTTATTTTGAAAAGTTACAAATATTTACCATCATGTATTTATTTTTAAAATGTCGATAAATTATCTAACAAAAATCGAATGTGAAAAAAATGTCCCGACAAACTGTTTTTTTTATGTTATTTTTTTTTACTAAAGACGCAATATTTTCTTTATACCGAATTGATACAGAGTGTCTTACTTATGAAGGCATTAAACATGTAGTTTTATATTATGCCAACTCTTTATACATGTATAGGTATCATTATACCCGAGTGTAAACTGTGCAGTCCTGTATACCCTTTAAAAATCAAATGCAAAAAAAACAAGCAGACAGAGTCGGCCATATCCCCCGCCTTTGGGAACATTTATTGAAGAATAGTTGTTGAATAACAGTGACTATGAACCTTCTTCTTTATAGCCTGATGTAGCAGGATGGATGATGATTTGTTGGCTCAGCAGGGCAGGGATGCCACTCCCTGTAAGGTTTGTAACATATCAAAACAACCTTAGCCCACCCAATATAAGGTTTATTGCAACTGATGGTTATATGGTTATATGATGAAAATAGGTTTTTTAGGTTGTGAGCAAAGCCAAGGAGTTTGCACACAAAATTTCAGCTCCTTAGACCAAGTCGTTCTGGAGAAGAAGACAAAATGCGAAAAGTTTACAGACGGACGGATGGATGGACGGACGGACGGACGGACGCCGGACACCGTGCCATGCCATTAGCTAAAGATACATCCATGGCAGTTTTTTAGTTCTGCTCCGGAAATTAATTATTAAGTTATGTATCCATGGAAATGGTAAAAATTAAACAAATTAAATTAAAAATTGTAAAGAAGTTGAAAACCCCAAAAGGCACATCTACACATGATGATTGTTCCACACACAAAGTTTCGTTGAGCTATGTCTTATAGTTTTCGAGTTCTGATCCGGAAATGAAATTCTAAGTTATTTCCATGGAAACGGTAAAAAAAATAACTCGAAGAAGTTGAAAACCCTAAAAGGCACATCTACACATGATGATTGTTCCACACACAAAGTTTCGTTGAGCTATGTCTTATAGTTTTCGAGTTCTGATCCGGAAATGAAATTCTAAGTTATTTCCATGGAAACGGTAAAAAAAAATAACTCGAAGAAGTTGAAAACCCTAAAAGGCACATCTACACATGATGATTGTTCCACACACCAAGTTTCGTTGAGATATGTCTTATAGTTTTCGAGTTCTGATCCGGAAATGAAATTCTAAGTTATTTCCATGGAAACGGTAAAAAAAAATAACTCGAAGAAGTTGAAAACCCTTAAAGGCACATCTACACATGATGATTGTTCCACACACCAAGTTTCGTTGAGATATGTCTTATAGTTTTTGAGTTCTGATCCGGAAACGAAATTCTAAGTTACATTTCCATGGAAACGGTAAAAAAAATAACTCGAAGAAGTTGAAAACCCCAAAAGGCACATCTACACATGATGATTGTTCCACACACCAAGTTTCGTTGAGATATGTCTTATAGTTTTGAAGTTTGAGGCCGGAATGGAAAAGCCCGGACGCACAGACGGACAGACGGACAGACGGACGGACGGAGCTCATTTCTATATCCCCCGCCAACTTCGTTGTGGCGGGGGATAAAAAAATTCAACACCCTTCTGGGTCACAAAAAAATGTACGATTTATTACTTGACTCACACATTTTGATAAACTAACTTACTTATCATAAATGGGAATACGTCCTCCTTCAAAAATCTTTGGGGGAAAAAATTGGAGGTCATGATTACACATTAAATATGTGCTAGACCATCGGGCTCGCAACAGAAATAACCGCGTCTCGAGCGTTCGGGCGGGCAGTTAGTTCCTCCACAGTAAAATGCGATGGTCCCCTATAATGTTTTAGTCAATGTGTTTTTGTCAACAGTATGCTAATAATTGGAAAACTAGTATGCAACTTTCAAATTTGTGTTAATGCTTGCCAAGGGAGAAGTCATTGTTGAACATTGTGTTTATCGGATCGGGATTATTCGTTCCTTTCCGCTTATTTCCGTAATATTCCAAATATGGTCAATGTGTAGAGATGTGATTTGAAACATTGCAATCGTAACTATGCAAGTCATGTCAGTCTCGAAATGCTGAAGTCGGTTTTACAAAGCTGACTTTGCAACTCCTCATTTTCCATTTTTCATTTGTCAAACGTAAGTTGTAACATTACACAATGTGTATATTATTTAGATTTAATAATTAAACATGATATGTTGACTTTTCGACTTTGACGATTTCTAGAATTACATTTCAACTTTGTAAAGTTGAACATAGAAAGTTAAGATTGACAGGATTAAAATGTTAGTTTTGCATGATTGGACTTTATTTTTCGAGACTTGTATGGTTGAGAACGACATGTTACACTTTACAAGTTACAAGTCAACATGTCTTCTTTTTGGCACAAATCCCCTTCCATATTAATTAAACTCGTCGATTTCGTCAATAAAACACATTGAGATCTGTCTTTCAAAATGTGATAGGGTTGAGTGCTATTAGTGACTCGACTAAAAGGCAGATAAATTTTCACTTGATAGGAATCGCATTTCAGCAACCACTTCACTTTCATTTCCCAATTTTAACGTAATCTGTTCTTTGAAACAATTTTTTCATGTGCAAAATATCAAAAGAAGCGCAACCGTGAACTGAATTAATTTTTTAAAGAGCCATCGAGGATGTCGATGACATACCGAAAATTTGCAAAAATCTCAATGAAATATATACAAATACAAATACTAATAGGTTGTTTTCCCACTCTAAATATAGATCAGGTCTGCATATCAAAGCGCTAAGCATTGTGGTCTATCTGTAAACAAACGAACTCAAAGAAATTGCAATATACAGTTTATATACTTTCCCATTCACTTATGTAGTTCCTAGAGGTATTTTACTCAACCATGTTTGCATGCATTGTATATCAACAAGATATAAATAAGCCGTTATAATCACAAACCAGATAAATGTCAAGTTTTATATTTATCGGACATTTAGAAACATGTTAATATACAATCGGCAATGTATGACAAGAGACAGTCACGATTTGTTTCCTGGGTTGCTATGACGACTAGTGAAATGAACCTATGTGCCGCGAAAACGCTGGTTGCCGTGGGTTACGTTTTATACAAAAGGGAATTCCGTTTCATTTGTGAACACTGATCTTTGACTACAATTAGGGCTGACTGTCCACATTCGTGGCGAGTTATTTTAGAATCAATATGAAATTAATGCGAAAGCGACAATGGTAACGCTGGGTTCCAGAACTGCAACGTCGTATCAACGAAGATGTAACATCGAACCAACGTTGTTGCAACGTCGAATCTACGTTGATGCAAAGTCGTAGCAACAATGTTGTTTCGAAGTCGATTCAACGTCGATATATCGACGTCGCCTCAAATTTCATATGCAACCATAATACAACGTTTCAACGTCGAATTGACTGCTGGGAACCCCTATATGTAAGGTTAAATCAGATAACATCTGCTGGCAACTTTACTTGGTGAATCTTAACAGATTTTTTCAGGTGAACAGCAATACGAGTAAAGGTTGTTGAACGGGATTTATTTAGTATGTACATAATATTACAGACGCCATGAGATCCTCCACCGTGCACGGGACTGTGTCCATCTGGTGTCCAACAGAACTGACCACTACGGACAGTCACGTGCTGAGGCGAGGGAGCTGAAAGTACAAAAATGGGTCAAATGAAAGGAAGCTTCCTCCGACACGACAACAATGTCTTTGGGGAGTCATTAATCATGCACTGAGAAACGCCTCACCTTGAGAGATGAATTGCAAGTCTACAATAAGCGCATGATAGTTTTCACTTCTCTCATTCCTGAATTATATCCAATGCCTATAATGCTCCCCTTGATTTCTCCGGTAAACCTCCGTTCCCAGCGGAGCGTAGTCCAGCTAGACCGAGGTGAGAATGATTGTCCGTCTCATGCACAGGAGAAACATCCAGGGATTTAAACAGCTATTTAGAGTCGGGAGGAAAAAAATGAATTTTACGCGGCATCATTTAAACTTAGCGAACAAGGGACAACAAATCATCACAGGATTATAGTGAGCATTATCAACCATAATTAGATTATGGTTCAATCTCTGATTTTTAAAATGCTAAACTGACTAAAAGGTCTCAGGAGTCCAGTATTACCCTTAAAGAAAAGAATCAACTGGAGGAAATACTTGTCCGAATTGTTATAGCTGGACTACATTTTGACAGGGAAATAGTTGTCCACTTTTCCCCAATTTAATGAAGCTCACCTCAAGTGGTCTTACAGGACGACTGAAACAAACAAACAAACAAAAAATCAGAAAAAGAGAAGTCTTAGTTTTCAAGTAATGCCTCTTTATAAAATCCGTTATCTATCATTTCCGTAATTAGTGTCAAAATCATAATATGCATGTTTTAAAATTTGACAATTGTTTAAAAATTTTGATTTTTTTAAATTTGTAGCCTTATGTATGTAAAATTAAAATATGAATGTTTATTTACTCAATTACTCACTCCTTCACACTTGGACTCGCAGGTGACAAACGTGCAGCTAAAACGAACGACTGTCCCGGCGTTTATGCTGAAGGCGTCGAAATACGGACTCAACGCCGTTTTGCCTTCAGTTGTAAAGCCCATGTCCTTCGGGAATATGATTCCATCGCCACATCTGGTAAAATAAACATCCCCTTACTCATCTAGTTTTGCCACTTATCTCACTGAAATTAAATTTTGATATTCATGAATATGTTCAAGGGATTAAGTGTTTTGCCATGTTCTCAAACATGCATTACAGGTGATATCCGGTTTAACGCCGCCTAAGGTTGCAAGTATTATTGCAGAGAGAAACCCCGCAACACCATTGTGGCTATGTACTGCGGTGAAAGCTTCATGACTGGAATTAGCGAAGCACAGGCGCTCAACCTCAGTGTTGCATTGCTCCAAAACCTTTCTGCAAGTAGAACAGTTCTCTCCAAAGTTGCAAAGTCTGGCGAGATTCTAATCCCAAATCTATTGATCTGAACGCGCTAACCACTGCGCTATCCCGCCTAGATATCATGCACAATACAATTTCATTTCCATTCTATAAACTGGTGTAAAACTTGTAATATCGTTGGACAAGCAAGCCTTTAATGGAACTTGCGAACACTCGAGGACTTTACGAACGTATTTGATTAAACCTGTAGCACAAGCATGTACATTCACATTTGGCCTTGAAATACTTCGCGACACATGCAGTCACCAAGCGAAGGAAGAATGACTATCATAAAATAGATCGACACTACTCGGTAGCAAAGAACGTCATTTCTATAAAATGGTTACCCTGCACGGAGTATTGCATACGAAGCATTCCCGTCCATGGCGAAACAGGACACAGGTCGTATTCCCTTCTCTCCCTCTGTACCTGCAACGTGATAACGCCTAATGTGAGTCCCCATGTCTACTACGCCAGTACCTTAATACTGGTACTGGTATACATACATGTATATACTTTTGGCAAACGTGTCTTTTTTTCTTGGATATATTACAGACGTCAAATTTAAAACAAAGCAGCATTTCAAAGAGATTGATTATCGGCATTGTCAAATTCACAGAATATGTCTGATCTTTCTAGCAGGTAAGTAAAGCTTTCACAGGATATTACTTTCTTTGAAAGAAAGGTCAATATTCAGGCAATCAATTGTCTTTAAGGACTTCATTGCAAGACGAAGTTTCAAGCTAAGCCGATACACCTGGACTACCTACTATTTGATAATGAAATTGTCACGATTTGATGATGCAATTACCATTGATAGATAAGAGCCATTTTCTAAATACTTTATAACTTAAACATGATAAATATGAAATATTTCCTTATGTTGAAAACATTACTGATAATTGCACGAACTGTAACATAAGACAGGTATGTTACTGAAGGGTACAGATGACTACAAGCAAACCATAAGCCCTGGTTATCTGAGCTAGTTCCTACCGGAGGTTCTGCCCCGGAGCTGCACAATCCGACCAAGCTGGACATTTCTGCCTGTAAAGGACATGCCCATCACATCCACCAGCTCCACCTTGAAGGTCGAGTTGCTCTCCGCTCCGTTGTGCTGGTGGATCTCTTTAGGTGCAATTAATCTGAAACAAATTGTATTGCGCGGGTTCTAATTTTGCAAATGACCTCTATACACGTATCGTTAATTGGCCTTTAAGACATTCATATATCAAACTAGGTAAATCATACTCCAGCCGTTTTGCAAATTTCAAAAGTCCTAGGGCATTGTCAGTAATGCCTTTCAGAAGAATGAAGATTTGATGGGTATAAAACTTGTTTGACAACGACATAAGTATATATGTAGAAACGTCGCCCAAACAGAATAAAGTTGTATATACATAAATAAGTTCATGCTTCATCTCTTCTTGAAGCCATCAAAAGTGCCATTTTATGTTTTAATAATAGCTACGACTCATCAGAAATTGTGAGACCAGAATCCCCTTGAACAATGTCATGCACACATTTAATAGCGGTTGAAGTAGTCATCCCTGAAAATACCAGATCGACGCCACAATTGAAAATTATGACAATGACGTCAAACTATATTTCATGACGGGGATGATGGGAAGCACAACATTATATCCCCGTTTTTGTTCAACAAAGCAATTAAAATTTGAAACAAAACCGTGATTCATTGAGAATTTTAAGAAGTATCGACATTGTCAATATCATGGCGGTCGATAGATGACATGAGCTGACCCCTCTACGATGGCCTGGTTGGAGCTCTTGTCGTCCCCCTTGGGACTGAAGGTACATGTGATGGTGTACTGCTCCGACTCCTGGTGGATCTCACTGCCTGGCTCTCCGTACGACACAGACACCTTCACGGCAAACACCAGCGCGTTCTTCCGTTTCTGTGAATAGAGGAACTTAGTTTGCCATCATATGCTAATTGGTTAAATACAGTTTCATAGCGAACGTGTTCAACATTGCAGTGAGAGATCACATCTCAAACCTCGCGTTACCTACATATTAGGTCATGACTGCAATCAAGACGTGATCGGCCGTTTGTCCGGACAGGCGGGTGAACTATTTCTATATACTCAAGGGGGAGCAAAACTTAAGCTTTTTTTTATCAACCTATTCACACAAGTGATTTTTTTTATCGAAACAGCTTAATCCTAATGCCAGCAAAAACACCATGACACTTCAACACCCATTCTATTATACAGTTAATGTTTTAATATCAGTATATATATACGAGACGGTGTTGTGTAGTTCGGCCTTGTCACAACTTGGTAAAGTGGCCATCATTTGAGCTATACTGAGGAGCATAACACGGAAGTAAAATCAGTTGCCCACTAACACCACTATGTATCACTATATAGCGCAGTTTCATGCGAGTAGCAACTTTCACTCATCGATTACATTCATTAATTCATTTCACATGTTTTTTTAGTAACAATCACTCACATTAAAGACGCACGGTTGTGGCCCTTGACCGGGATATGATACTTTTAACGTCAACCTAACGTTGTCTGACGTGACAAACTTGCTGACGTTGCCGTTCGCGCACGTTGCAATGGCGTCAGCGTTCAGGTCCGTGATGATCTCTATCTCTGCGTCCTCACTGGCGTCCGAGCCGCAGCTGGGAGTGACTGCAAGTGTAGAGGTTTAAATAGCTATGAAAACATTATCAACTCAATTATTTACTTTGTTATATAACTTAGCTTTATCTCACAAATCCAAATATCCCGCAAGAGGGATGTATGCCTCACTGACCGCTTTGTTCTTTTTGTTTGTTGCTTTTTTTGTTGATTTATCTATTTGTCAAATATGCATGTACTCATTTTCACTTCATAAAACAAATCATAGGCTACGTTTCTCAAGTCATATTGAGCACAAAAAAAGGACTTAATAATGGTATATTTCCAGGATCGCGGTTTCAACAAGTGGTTACAAAGAAGTGAATAATAGTGAGCTACAAATGAACAAATTATAATACATGAAACTATATGTGAGGAAGTTTACCTTGGAGAATGTAATCCTCTGGTATAACTGCTTCTGACAAAGCCTGTAAAAAGGTGAACATTCTTGACAACATGGGCAACACTGAAATGTATTCACTTTTTAAAAAATAAGCAAGTTCAATGGTTCGTTAATCAGATGAGATGGAATAAAAGAAACAACTTACTTTTAACATTGACGCCATCAAGATGTATACTTACAGCAAACCCGACGAAACACACAACCAATACAGTCTTCGATGCCATCCTTCCCAAAAAGGTGTACTGAAAATATGTTTGTAACATTTCATTATAAGCAACAAGTTTCTTCAATAACAGAATATTAATATAACCACATGCTAGGCGCGCAATTAATAAGAAAAAGTGAGATTGGAACCTGGGTCCTTCGTGAAAGTAATGCCCTATTCCATTTGAGCCAAATTAAAAGGGATATCTAACTGTAGCCGAAGTCAGAAGGTACACTTATATTCTCCTCATTCTGCCATACTTAACTTACGTGCAGTAGAATGAGTGATTGAGCTGGTGTTTAACGCCGCTTTCAAGACTTCGTGCAGTAGAACACAGTGGATAACACTAGGTGGCAATATATGTATGATACATTTATTCATTGACACACTGATGCATATCAATCACATACATATTACCATATCCCTTACTCAATTTGACCATTATCGATAGAATTAAACTATTGAACTGATCAATAATGTGCACGAAATGTCAGTTTTTTAACTCGTGACGATATTACCAATACATTGACAGAGATGTCCATTCCTTAATGTCTTGCAATGTTACCCTCACAGGGACATTTATTGTCGAAAAGTGACAAAACAAATATATTGTCGACGAATTCCACTTCAGTACATAATAGCATAAGGGGCTTGATCGTACCATCTAAATCGGTTTAAACTGATGAAACAAGTACCAGACGAATTGGCCGTGTCACGGCGTGTGGTAAGCTACTGGTACGGTCAGTGCTGGAGATTGTTGCCTTACTCTGAGGGTGTGGGTTCGAATCCCGCATGGGACTCGGCTCGAAAAAGTACAAGAATGTGTACTATGGAAGGTAGTGTTATCCCAAATGTACATTGTTATGACGAAACCTAACAGCGAAATCAAATATGATTAATTTATATAATATAAAAATGCATTTCTAGTATATATCGTATGTCAGTATATATTTATTTAGTTTATTAGTTTAATTATGCATTATAAGAATACACAGTTATGATGTAAAAGCATGTTTATCTTACTGCGATGAGCACAAACAACCGTAATTCACTCCCTGCTGGCGGCCAATTGACGTTTGAAACGAGTTCGTGGCAAAGTGCCCTGCACGTGCACTGGTGATAGAGCAGCTGTGTTCGTGCGAGCTGTCATCCAACATGGTTTGTATGTTGATTGTACTTGTCAATGTTTATTACAATGGTGATGATTATTATTATTCTGAAGACGGTTATTATTATTACAACAGTGATGTTAGTGGCTGAGATGAGGTTTACGATGAATATAAGTTATTCAAATTCGGCTTATGTGAACGAATGATTCTGAATGTGCGCACATTCAAAATCACGAACTTCTTAAAAGTTGTGATTGGTCCGGTAATTACTAGGGTTTCACTGCATTTAACTAGCATCAGAATATTCACATACAGAGAGTCGTCAACAACTATATTCCTCGGAGCAGGGCGGATCTTAATCAGACTTGGACATGTAACCTCAGTGGACAGAGAACGGAGTGCACAGTGTGCCTTGTTTTGTATGGAAGGGGATCTGTGCCATAAATGAAGACATGTTGACTTGTAACTTGTAAAGTGTAACATGTCGTTCTCAACCATACTGTTACAAGTCTCGAAAAGACAAGTTCAACCATGCAAAACTAACATTTTAATTCTGTAAATCGTAAACTCGCATTCTCAACTTAACAAAGTTGAAATGTAATTCTAGAAATCGTCAAAGTCGAAAAGTCAACTTATCATTTTTAATTATTAAATCTAAATAATATACACATTGTGTAATGTTACAACTTACGTTTGACAAATGAAAAATTGAAAATGAAGAGTTGCAAAGTCAGCTTTGTAAAACTGACTTTAGCATTTCGAGACTGACATGACTTGCATAGTTGCGAATGCATTGTTTCAAATAACATCTCTACATGAATTCGCATTGACCATATTTGGAAGTTTCCCGAACATTGCCTATGTTTTACGAGGACGAGAGGCATTTGCGAAAAAACGAGACCTCCCTTGCCGCTGTCCCAGATGGGGAATCCCTTAGTCTATTTTGAGCCCAACGCTGGACGAATTGACCACGCCCCCTGAAAATCAAGGGACGTACCTCTTGTTATGTCCTACAAACAAACGCACGTTGTCAGTTCACGGAGCGCTACTGTCACTTACATTCCGTTTGATAGTGTCGCTTAGTAATTAAATGCCAAACGATAATACCAATTGAAAATTAATTCTTTGGTATTCTAATTATTATTTCAATAAATTTTTAGGACATTTGACAAACAATTATTTTTTGGCAACGCAAAACGAATGCGGAAGAAATGTAAATGTGGGATGACACTGGCAGACATAAAGGATGCATAGCTTGAATGGCATTGATGCTATGATAAATGTATCCGATCCGTTATCATAAAACTTCTTTCACTTACATATAAAACTGCAGATTTACAAACCATATATATATATAGACATCCTACACCCGAAAAAAATAATTACTTGCTGTGCGTTCATTTACACATTATCTTCTCTCAGTTCAATCACGTCAACATTCACTTTTTTATACTCCAATTTTACGTGTATTCAGTAAAGTCTTTTGCATTCAGAAATGAATATCCAAGTTTTGATAAAGAAAATCCTGATATTGAAAGTATATAAACGTTAGTGGGGAAGAATTGAAAGAAATACATAAGCCAGTGTTGATAACTTTATTATTAATTTTAAAATATGTTAAATGTACCACAAAGCAATTATCTAAATCAGGGAACTTCATATACTTGTTTAAATTTTTTTTAAATGCATTGCACTTGAATTATAACTGAAAACTGTTCTGACTGTCAATACGTATTATTCTTACAGATAAATAATCAATTATTTTACAAACTTTTCTCAACTAGGTCTTTGAAGGGCATTTAGAAGTGGTATACATAAGAAAATGAAGATTTTCTGGATAACAACTTCTTAATGTGAAAATACACGACGTTTCGGAGTGCATACTCACACCTTCATCAGGTGGAATGTAAGGGAATAACAAAATATGGTACATTTATTTAGCAAACAAAACAATGGTGAGGAAACTCACCATAATCCTCAATAAAGCCTACAGGCCATTGTTTGTTTATCTAATTAATGTTTGTATTGCAAATCCTCATCATTCTCATACTTCATCTCCATCATGTTTGTATTACAAATCCCCATTGTATACCATTCTCATGCATGTTAATCCCCCCTGATTGAGTTTCCTCACCATTGTTTTGTTTGCTATATACATGTACCATATTTTGTTATTCCCTTACATTCCACCTGATGAAGGAGTGAGTATGTACTCCGAAACGTCGTGTATTTTCACATTAAAGAAGTTGTTATCCAGAAAATCTTCATGTTCTTTTCTCAACTAGTTTAAATTATTTATTGGTTTTGAATATGTTAATTTATCTATTTTCATTTACTTATCAAGCAAACTATATTTTTAGTATTTGAAGCAGTGAAAGTGTATTGTTGTGGGACAGAAATATATTTGTCCATGATTCATATGTCCATTAATTCTATATAAAGAATCAAATTACTGAATTCAAGTATTAAATGTAGACCATAAGCCTAGATCAGTTGTTTCACACTTTAAACAATAAACATTCAACTTCTACATGCAATATTTTCAATATGAAAATAATTATGAATATAGAATGCAAACTGAAAATAGAATTGTATCACTGGTAATTTCAAAAATATAATTGCACTGTTGATTTTAAAAATTGAATCGACTGTAACATATACAGGATATACAAAAATATATAAATAATGGTCATTAATGAATACATTGACATGCGTATTGTTTTCAATGAATTAAATATGTGTTTTATTAACTCATATATGAAACTATGATAATTTTTATTTAGATAATAGTTCCGATAATTTATGTTTTACAACAATATGTCTCCCCTAAACATACGTCTTTGCCGTGTCTATTAATACTTTTGTTTGTTAGTTTTTAATGTAACAAACTCATTGTAGTAGAAATATATATCAAATAATTTAAAAGTTCAAAGAAAAGAAATGTTCTCTCAACTAATGTGTTGTCAAGGAAAAACACAACACAATCCGACTAGAAGTTGCAGATTGGGCTTCTTTATACACATATTTCAAGGATTAGTGTGTTTGAAAAGTCCAGAAACTGTACTAAGAGTGTGACATTTTAGATGTTCAGTATATATTCATAAATAGAGCAATCTACACAAGAGAGCTGCTGAAAATGAAAATAAGTCATTCAAATATTTGTTCTTTCTGTAAATCTAAAGCCAGAAAGTTTCCAATTTGTTTTCATAAATGTTATCACGTAAATGAACTTTGGGGTAATAGAAAGTTTCATGAACAATCGTCTTTTATCACCCAAAACTTGCTCCCTAACTAGATGGTGCTTGTGTGAGATCATGCGATATCGACAAGCGATATCTACATTGTAGATAACGCTAAAATCAAATCTTCATAATCCTATTATATAATCAGTTAATGACAGTTAATTTGTAACTTTAATGAACTCGTGTTGATATATTTGATATCAGAAGACACTTGGGTGAAATTCTCGATATATACTCTGATATTACATATCATTACAGTACCTTCTAGAAAGTGTTGTAAATATTGTCAAGGATATATCTAATGTTGCAAACATTATTCGCTCGTATATTAAAAACAACGCCTTCTTTCCATGCGAAATGGATTTTTTAAAACAATATTTCCAGGTTTAAAATTGTTTCTTAGCTCTGCACATCCTTTATGCGTGTTTCACTTTTGTCTGTATACCTGTGAAATGAACTAAATAAAACATTTGAAAAAATGTTTCATTGAGCTATACCTTACGGATTTTTAGTTCAGCCCCAGAAAGGAATCCAAGTTGCGTTTCCATGGAAACGGGGAAAACAAATACCGAACTGTGACCAGTGTTACGACGATCCAAAGGTTGAGACAGGAAAATGACAATCATTTTGTGGACCCAAATCAAAGCAGTCCGTGACACTGACAGTAATTTATGTTTCGAAACCACTTGAAATTACGTTAGGTTTATTTTGAAAAGTTACAAATATTTACCATCATGTATTTATTTAAAAAATGTCGATAAATTATCTAACAAAAAACTAATGTGAAAAAATGTCCCGACCAACTGTTTTTTTGTGTTATTAATTTATTTGTTTTACAAAAGACTTAATGTTTTCTTTATACCCAATTAATACAGAGTATCTTACTTATGAATGCATTAAACATGTAGTTTTATATTATGCCAACTCTTTATACACGTATAGCTACCATTATACCCGAGTGTAAACTGTGCAATCCTGTATACCCTTTTACAATCAAATGCATTTTTTTTTTTTTTAAATCAACACCCTTCTGGGTTACAAGATCATGTACGATTTAATACTTGACTCACACATTTTGATAAACTAACTTACTATCATAAATGGGAATACGTCACTGATACGAAATACACTGTTTTGGATTGGGAGTGTTACATATACAACTGCATGTAGCAAGAAATGATTTACTCCAACTATCTTGTATTATAAAAAAAAAAAAAAAAATCATCCATTGAAAAATACTATAATATCACAAAATACATATATATTAATCTTGACCAGGAAGCATATTTCTTAAAAGTGTGGTCTAGCTATTCCTATGTTATTTAGAACAAATGAATAGACAATTTACACCTTTTCTCTAAACGGTTCAATTATGTTTGTTGATTCTGCTTGCATTTTGAACTGTAGGGCCTATACTTATGTGTATGGTCACCCTGGAAAGAATGTAGATAAACAAATGTTAAACAAATGGGTCCAGACCCCCCTTTCAAAAAATGTTTGCATGGGGGAAAAAATTGGAGGTCATGATTACACAATGTGACATTAAATATGTGCCCGACCATCGGGCTCGCAACAGAAATAACTGCGTCTCGAGCTTTCGAGCGGGCAGTTAGTTCCTCCACAGTAAAATGCGATTGTCTCCTATAATGTTTTAGTCAATGTGCTTTTGTCAACAGTATGCTAATAATGGGAAAACTAGTATGCAACTTTCAAATATGTGTTAGTAGTTGCCGAGAGATGCTTGCCAAGGGTGAAGTCATTGTTGAACATTGTGTTTATCGGATCGGGATTATTCGTTCCTTTCCGCTAATTTCCGTAATATTCCAAATATGGTCAATGCGAAATCGTGCAATCGTAACTATGTAAGTCGTGTCAGTCTCGAAATGCTAAAGTCCGTTTTACAAAGCTGACTTTACAACTCCTCATTTTTCATTTTTCATTTGTCAAACGTAAGTTGTACCATTACACAATGTGTATATTATTTAGATTTAATAATTAAAAATGACAAGTTGACTTTTCGACTTTGACGATTTCTAGAATTACATTTCAACTTTGTAAAGTTTAGAATAAAAAGTTAAGATTGACAGGATTAAAAAGTTAGTTTTGCATGGTTGGACTTGTCTTTTCGAGACTTGTATGGTTGTGAACGACATGTTACACTTTACAAGTTACAAGTCAACATGTCGTCATTTTTGGCACAAATCCCCTTCCATACTCTATAAGTTTCTTTCATCTCATCAAAAGTCTCCTTTGGTGTACGACCCTTCAAGAATATCGAAATAACACAACAAACATATGCTGATAAATGCATATATATATATATATATATATATATATATATATATATATATATATATATATATATATCCTACCCTTGTATTTAGTAATAGGATATGATATGCAGGTATTTGTGTATTCTGACGCTGTTTCTAAGCCCCTTTGGCAAATGTGACGTCATATATAGTAATATACACACCCTCACTATCAGTACGTGGCTGTCATATTGGAAAGTTGTAGGTAAGTACACATCATGATCACGAGTGATGAATCTCATATACAGGTTAACTATATATAAGTGAATGCTAAATTAGTGTATGAATAAGGACCATTGACCTTTTTAGGTTCCATTTTTAGCGCCACATCATTCAGACTAAGTTGAACTTTCTCGAATATATATAAAGCTGATGTCATTTTAAAGATAGACGTCATCGTGTCCTATATTATTATATATATACATGTTTTAAACAGATGTTGCGAATGTCATTATAATATCTAAACTAATATTACTTATTATTATAGTTCTCTGACAGAAACAAATAAATAACAATTCAGTACATTTAATAGTTTATTCCATTGAACGTAAAAGGTTATCAAACGTATTTATACATGCAATAGTCACAACAGCAATATCATATCACAAAAACACAACATAATGCCCAACGAATTCATCTCGCATCTATGTACATACCGATTGCATTGTAGTACATCATTTAGATTGTTATACTGGTATAACACACACAATAAATTAAATTGTTATCGGATTTGTGATGAAAAAATTTAAATATAATTTAAAATTTAAAAAGAACCTAACATTTAAGCTGTAACGATAACTTCGCATATACTTTTCCACGTAAAAATCAGTTAGTTTCAAACACATCTTTTCAAAAGGTTAAGTTCTTCAAAGCAGTAATATCAGTTCCGTCAGAAGCACAAATTCCCCCTCTGAGTAAATCGTTAATCCAACAGAAAACAAATCAAATTTACTATAAGATAATGTCAGTCTGCAACATTTAAGTTCCGGTTAAAGAACGCACAGTCCAGTTTGTTCACGCCTTGTATGTTTTAACTGTCCCGAGAATAGTTTTCCCACAACTGTTGCACTCAACCACAGTCTCAGCACAGTCAGAACACGTGACAAGATGGCCACAGGGAAGAAACAAAATGGACGAGGGTTGTCCTCTGCACAGTCTACACATACCCTCTTCTTTCAGTCGCTTATTTTCTTCAATTAGGGAAGCCATTCGCTTAAACTTAGGATTTGTGATGGCCAGTTTGTCTATTTGGACATCACTTCCGTCGGCAGAGTTCAACTGGGTGACCTTGACCCTCCTCGGTTCTTCAGCACCATTTGCCAGACTCGAGGGTTGAGGGTGAGGCGTTGAACAAGAGTCATACGAGCTTACCTTATTTTCTCCTTCAATGGAACTGGACGTCGTTGCCTTCACTGTTTCAGTAGAACAACTACGAACAAGATGCTTAATGAAATTACAATTTGTGGAGTGTTTCTCGTGTTCCTTGATTGGGTCATGCTCAGCTTCCCAATCTCTTAAGGTCAACCCGCACTGAAAGCACGTGACCCGGTCAGCTGACCCGATGTAAAAGAACCCGGCTGTAGAGAGTTGTTCCGGAGTTTTAGGAACGTATTTCCAGGGCCAACCAACGTAAGATTTAAAACGTGCATCATATTCTTGATATTTTGGATTGCTCGGATTTGTGGGGATGTAATTAATACAATTACATGGTTTCGTGGTAGTTGAGGATTGAAGCGATGAAGTGCATGGCGATATAATTGCATCGCATGAATCACATGAATTGTCTTTAGCATCTGCAAGTAAATGAGTACGGTTAAATATGTTCAACTGCTACAGTTTCAATGTATCAGAGATATAAAGAGACGTTCTAATTGCTTACACGGATAATAGCAATAAACATTATATTGATAATATTTGACATTTCAAATAAATTTGTAAAAAAAAAATAATATTCACAAACTAAAACGAAATTGAAGTCAATAATAAAATAGTTAGTGATATCACAACACTATTTTGTTCTTAGATTGCAAGCGATATACGCTTTAAAAGTTTGCCAAGACGAAGTTTGTTTTGACGGAGCTTATCATAAGCATGCGTGATTTGGAAAGTGTTAAAAATCGAGCCACTGGCTCTGTAGCTCATCAGGTTTTATATACATTAACTCATTCAAAATGTCAACTTCTAGGTGAGAGGTACAACAAATAGGAAGCACTTTAAATGGAGAAGATGAATAGGTCTTAAGGTCCTTACTCCTCTGACCTATCTTTGAGGCCAGAGATAAAATCCCCTACAAATAAGGACACACTTGAAGACTTAATTCATCACTGTTATTCCTTTAAATTACCTCCCTTTGAAGAACACATACACTCTCAAGATGAAAATGACCTCTATGAACCCTATTTGGGGTGACAGGTTCACGAAATCTAGAAATTTAGAATCCCCATTGGCCAAGGAGTCTGCACACAACATTTTTAACTTCTAGACCTTTTGGTACTGGAGAAGAAGATGAAAATGGGCTTTTAAGCATGTGACCCCTGTGACCCCATTTGAGGTCATGGGGTCACGAAATCTACAATTTAGAATCCCTATTGGCCAAGGAGTCTGCACATAAAATTTCAGCTCTCTCATTGGTTCTGGAGAAGAAGTCGAAAAAAGCGAAAAGTTTACGGATGGACGGACGGACGGACGCCATGCCATGCCATAAGCCCATCGGGCCTTTCAGGCCTGATGAGCTAAACAAGTATGCCTATACTTATATCAAAATATATTATTAAAAATGATGATATGATATGATATGAAAGCAAGTAAAATTGAATTCCAGTTAGAATGACCATTGCAAACCCGGTATATATATGCTGTATATTTGATAAATGGTATTGTTTGTTTCAATTACTGAATTCATGCATTGACTTATCGATCTAAATCCAATAGAATTCATTATTCTGGTGTTATCATTTACAATATGATTTACATTTTGCAAATATGGAAATAAACGTCGCTAGATTTGAATTATATGGTCAACTACAATTCTGGAGAAAAAAACATTGTTCATGCGTTATACTGGGTATGCAATCGTTGACGTACCGTTTTCCGGTGAATGTTGATGTGCACAATGAAACGATCTGGGTAAGAAACGACTGCGACAGTGCCCTTGTCCTGAAATCCCTGCCATAACTTAAAATAAACTATCTATAGCGATGGTATACACCAATATGCCAACAACAAGTATACATGCAGTACTGAGTATATGTGCCTCCGCCTCTTGTTAATATATGAACCATATGCGTCAGGGGGTTCCCAGCTGACTGACGCTATTTTTAGAATGAATGCAATCACATCTGGTGACTGAGCTGTGGTTATTTTTATCGCGACTATACATATAAATGACTGTCTGTGTGAAATTGGGTTATCAGAAGAGATTATAAGATACACATTTACATATTACTGTATCAGATTAGTTGAATTAAGTATAGTACCCATGTGTCCAATAAATAGTCATTGTTTATGTTATCAATATCAGCAACATTCATGAAGCTAGTATTATTTGACGAGTTATCTTTATACATATATATTTTGAGAACATGATGTTTTTAGAGTTTCCATCAATCGAGATCACAACTTTTTAGGTCATGTTTATGCATTTAACAGTTAGTTCCAAGTGTTAGACAAATATTATGGACGGGTGGAGCATGCTGTTCACGTCTACATTTGATTATAACGATATTTGATATAATCGTACGAAAATACGAAATACCTACAATACAGATTTGTTAAAACACATCTGACATCCAAGAGATATTGACCTTAAATCGGTATTTATTGAAACAATATTCGACATTGAATGTGATTAGATCTTGTTGATCAACGTTCGGTTACTAATATGTGATTCGATCCGATTATCCAAATGATCAGTCAATATGCAGAGATGATATACTGAAGGAGAATTCTACTCTGTATAAAAGGCTTGTTATGTATGCCACTTCGAAATTCCCTTCAAAGACCTATAATTTAAAGTTGTCACGCGCACAAATAAAAGTGATGCGCCGATGCCCGAGAAACATTTCAATTTTGTATTTAGTCTGATCTTTATGTCATATGTTCCGTTTCACAACATGGATAATGAAACGTTAGTGAGTGTTTATGATAAACAAGAACTGTGTAAGTGAATTCGGCTCTCTATGTTGATCAGTGCTATGTATCCTTGCTAAAGAGAAAAAAGCTACTCCCTATAACTGAAATTCACCGCTCATAAAATGTTGATTTATTGTTGTGCTCTTTGTTTTCTACCACATACTTGTATTTGGGTTAAGAATGCATTTTACTTGTTTATGGGTGTAGATTGACGTTACAATAACTTGCAAAATTGAAGATGGCGCGTGAAGAGACATGTAAAAGTTATTCAATCGTATCCAAATCTAGGTATTTTTCGAAGTAAAACTTGTCTTTATTTAATCGAATTCTGTCGTTATGCTGATTCGATAGATGACGAACCACATTTCAAGTCTTGTTACTCGACCATCTGCTTTTCTATCTTCATATAATTAATGTGCAGTATTAGTTCTTTTAGAAGAACTGTCTGTCATAAATGTGGTCATAAATATTAGCATGTCTTAATCCTGCATGATCATTGTGTACCTCTGAAATAAGTATGACTTGCGAATGACGAATGACGTGTCATTATGAATACAACCTTAATGTGTCATGTAAAACAGTGGCGGATCCGGCGGGGGGAGGTATGCATCAGCGGGTATGGGGGAAAAAATTCCCCCCCCCCCCCCCCCCCCTTTCCATTGGTGGAAGTTTATCCATGCTAAAATGCTGTGATTGGAATTCATGTCTTTATTCAAGTATGAAGGCCTCAGGCCCATATACAGGACAATATATATATACATACAAACACATATACAATTTTTACAAAATCGATTACAATATTGCCTCAAATTACAAGGGATACAACTATACATATTATGATATACAGGTATGTTATTTAAATCATGTTTAAAATGATATACATATAATTATGAATATTGTTTTTTTTCTCTCAATTTATATGCATGCCATACAAATTTACTTAGCCCTTGTAATACTAATACATTATCTGTTAACATTAATGATTTAAATTTGTACATGTTTGGATTATTATGATAAACATTTGGTAGGTATTTAATTCGTAGAGCTCTAAAGAGTGTACATATAAATAAGAAGTGGTATTCGTCTTCATTACCTAAATTACAAAATGGACATAATCGTTGCTTTTTATCTATTCCTAACCATCTCCCTTCATTGTACTTTAGTCTTAATAAGCTACATCGATCTAAACTTAACAATTATATTTCGAAGTCTCTTATAAACAATGCAAGTTAAATATTTTTCAGGAGCTAAAATGCTTTTATATTCACGATAAAGACAATATCTGGTACTATTTGCCAATGTACAGGTCCAAGATTGAAAGAACATATTGATTGCAACATTTTTAAAAGAACGCATAAAGGATGGTATGTCTCCGACCGATTGAAACATCCAGACATAACCAAAACCATGTGAGAATAAAATGTTACGAATATATGATGCATAAGTCGTGTAACCACAATTGGAATAATATACTTGCATTTTATATACCTTGAGTGGAATACGGTTTTCGTGCATTTCTAAGACTCTTAGCCAATACCTTAGTGTTTTACACATTGCGTTAATATAAAGAGGATATCTCCCGCATTCACCGTATACAATTGCATTTGGGGTTTGGGGACTCACATTTAAAAATCTTTTACATGCAATTAAATGAACTTTTTCTAATTTATCAAATACGTGCATACCCCATAGCTCTGCACCATACAATAAAATTGGTTGTATTTGAGTATCAAAAATCTTAAAGAAAACATTACAATTTACCATTCCAACTTTACTAAGATTAATAATAACCTCCATCAGTGCACGTTTACCTCTCGCTGCTAAATCAGTTATACAACAGCCCATTTTATGAGTTGGAAGAGAATAATACACCAAGATATTTATAACTGTTAACTACGGTAATTCTTTTATCATTGAGAAACCATTTTTCGTGCTTAGCTAAGCGCCCACCCCGTCGAAACACAACAATATTAGTCTTATCAAGATTCACCATTAAACCGGAGCGTTCTGTAAAATCATATAATAAGTTAAGTTGGTTTTGTAAACCAGGAACAGTATCTGATACAAGCACAACGTCGTCTGCAAACATGAGAAGTAAGATATCTAATAAATCAGGATATAATTGTATGCCGTATTTACCATGGTTTGATAATTCATCTGATAATTCACTTATGAAAAGAGAAAACAATATAGGACTCAGTACACAACCTTGTTTTAAACCCACTGGACAATCAAAGTAATTAGTGTATTCATTATTACATCTGACCGAAGCTTTAACAGATTGATATATGCTCATAATGGAATTCAACATTTTCTTTCCCATACCAGTTTTAAATAGACGCTTCCACAACTTTAAGCGGTCAATAGAATCAAATGCTTTCTTGAAATCTACGAAAGCTACATATAATTTATTTTTCTTCTTAAGTAGACACTTTTCTATAATTTCATTTAATGTAAAAATATGATCTATTGTCGAGTATCCCTGTCTAAACCCTGCTTGGGTCTCTGGTATCTTGTCTCGTATAATAGACCAGTTCGTGATGCGAACATTCAAAATTGATGTATATAACTTACTTAAAATACATAGAAGGGATATTCCTCTATAATTATCTGGGTTGCGTCGATCGCCTTTTTTATGAATAGGTATTATTATGGCTTTACTCCATACATTCGGGAAAATACTTTTGTCAAACAACATATTAAACAGTTTCACAAGGAAAGGCATGATCAAGTTTTCAGAAGATTTTAATAGTTCAACTATAACACCGTCGTGCCCCGCTGCTTTACCCCTTTTTAAGTGATTAAGACTTGAACTTATTTCAGATTCAGTAATAGGGTTCTCTAAAATACAATGGTCAATGTCATCTACAGCAACAGTTTCATCCATAATAAAATCTTGACTGTCAGATGCGTCTTCATTCAAGTTACATTCACAGTACAAGTTCATAAAATGATTATATAAGGTTTGTTTGTCAATAGGACAATATGAACTTTTGGCAGATATACTTCTAAGTTATTTCCAGAATGCAGCTGAGTTATTTATTGTCGAACATAGCTTAGAGCTTTTGTTATTTAGCCTTTCTACATTCGTTCTTGTATTTATTACGCAATGTACAATAACGTTGTTTACTACTGGTTAATTTGTTACTTCTATATCGTCTGAGTTCACGCCTTGCCTCACGTTTTGCCTGTCGACAGTTACTATTATAAAAGTTCTGTTTTGTTGTCTTATTCGAGTCCTTTCTAAACATTTCAGCAGCATTTAGAAGATATATAACAAATGCGTTTAATGATGACTCTACATCTACACTTATCAGTTCTGTTATTGATGTTAAAGCTGGTTGTTGGGTAATAAGTGAATCTACGAAACTGCTTTCAAGTCTCTCATTCCATATATATTTAGGAAATGGTGTATCATTACATTGTTCTTCTATATGATTAGTTTCTACATGTTTACAGCTTAAATTCATGCTAACTGGTAAATGTTTTGATTCAATTCTAGAGTGCACGAGAACATTTTTACAGGGTGAATGAATATTTACAGATGCTATGAAATATTCGATAACACTACATCCCATGTCTGAAATATATGTAAAACTACCATCTCTATCACCCTCAGTTCTACCATTGCATATATACAAGTTGTGCGTTCCTGTGATCGATAGGTACACTCTGCTCCTCCGGGAAGGCTGATCTATCCACCCCTGGCTCATCAACTGTCTCTGGGGGGTTGTTTCCACATCCAACACGTGCATTCAAGTCCCCACATATTATTGTCTCAAAGCTGTGGTCCGAGTTGTGAGTAAGCCACTGGTCAAGTTCGTCTATGCCGGACACTCGATCACCTGATTTATAAAAGGAAGAGCCAGACGGGGGAACATACATCCCTACTAAGAGGACATCTTTGTCCCTCTCTATTAGGGATGTATCTATTTTAATACCCACAGTATTTTCGATGTTCAAATTTACATGTTGGCAGTATTTAGCTATTGACGAATGTATTAACATATAAACACCGCCTGATAATCTACCAGCACCGGCTAGTCTATGAGCTTTAGCTGCATAAACATTATAAGCCGAAAGTTGGGGGATATCGATAACTCTGTCAAGGAACGTCTCTACAATACATATTATATTAAAGTTCTCTAGAAATTGGAGGAATTCACTGTCATGTATTTTAGACATAAGTCCATCTACATTCCATACAAGAAATGAAAGGTGACCAATATTATAATAAATATCATCACCTGTAATGCTTGTGGTGTCTGTATTGGCCCGGCCGCTTCGCTATTCATCCTCCATAGTCTGGGGCGAGGGGGCGTCACGTGACCCTGGCGTCTCATGGATTTTGGGCGTCTCCTGGGGGGTGGCTGTATGTTGGGTGTGGCTGCGACGAGGTGCCCACGGTGCACGATTCTTCTATGATTGGTGTTGGTGTTGCCACTATTGTCATCAGCAGGTTTTAGTGTAGAGGGTACCGTTTTTGTAATACCCGATTAGTCCTCTCTCTCTCTCATCTCCGCTAGTTTTCCTCTTTGCATCTTTGTTAAATCATTTGCGATGCCTATGTTGGAGGTCCGAAATAGTTCACGGTGCCTTAAAGCTTCGATCTTATCGTCTGTGCATGTAAAATTTGCTATTAGAGGGCGTGGTTTGGTTTGATTTTCTCTCTTAGGCCCTGTATGATGCGCACGTACAATGTCTCTGCGTACCCAAGCTTTTGTTTGAACATGCCTTGTAAGTAAATCAACAGTTTTAGTTTTGCAGTCATTGAAAGATTCATTTTCACTCTCATTAACTCCATAAAATACAACATTATCCCGTCGACTAAAGGATTCCAGTTTATCAATCTCGTCGTCATGCGAATCTAATTTATCCTCAATGTTTTCAAGTTTCGTGTTCAGCTCATCTACATCGTGGTAAAGAGTAACATGTTCATGTGATATTTTATCAACCTCTTTGCGGATATCAGTCACAGCGTGTTCTAGATTAGAACATTTCTCTGATAAGTCATTCAAATGTAACTTGACAGATGTGATTTCAGCAACCATGAGATCTTTAAACTCTTTTATTTCGTTCACAATGTCGCTCTTTACAGAATTTAAATCTTTCATTGTTAGCGTAGGTGGGCCCGGGTTTGTTTCTATATCATTTGAAAGAATAATCTTGAGTTGAGCGACACTAACCGATGCTATTGTGCCTACCATAGATTGCATGTTGCAAATATGATGTGCATTGTCTCTCAAGGTAAACGATGTGACGTCACCGATGTTAACACAATCTTTTTCAGGTGGGCATAAAAAAGCTTTTGCAAGAGAATCTGTATTTACAGATTGTAGACATCTAGTTGCAGTTGCAGATAGAAGGAGATGTAGGGTGAGAAATATCATGCATAACCGATGTCCGGAGAGGTGTGTCCGAGGCCGATGTGCAAGGTGTATAGTTCACGTCAATGGCGACGTGGCCTACCTGTCTCGATCCGGGTGGATGCACGAAACCGCCGATTCTGGCTCTGTAACTTTGTAGATCGATCATATTTTGCTCTCAGATGATTCTTTATAGTCTTCGATTGTTCCCCTACAGAAAGTTACACCTTGGGGCGGTCTTGATTATATTATTTTTCAAAATTATCTGACGAGCTGTGAACAGTGAATTGATGAAGTATAGATTTGTCTCTGAATTATTGGTATGTATTAGATGTGTATTATTTATGTATTAGATATGTCTGTTGAAAGAAAATGATAGCATGTTTCCAGGGTGCTGTTTGTAAAACAAAATACCAAAGTAAAGTGAATATATTTAAAAGACACCAGATTTCATCAGATATTGCTACAGAATGAAACCAGATTCACCTTAGCACATCTGGACCAGTTAACATCATCACAAAGGTATTATTATTTTGTAATTGAGGTAAGATTACTTTTCAGAATAAAGGTAAATTTGTTTTTTTTTGCAACAGGATAACTCATATTGAAGGCTGATAATTTTAGTTAGGGAGGATAATGGATGTCTCATTCAACATATATGATATAGAGAAACGGAAATGAGTCTCTGGAACACGCAAGAAAGTGACATTCAACCATTGATACTTTAATTTAATCATAACAACTAAGCTATTAAATCGAATTGTATTGCTAGCATTAAGATGAAATGACTAACACAGGCATATGAAAGAGTATTTTATTGTCGACATCCCTCGTGGTATGGTACGAGAGTACGGAAGTCCCTCCAAGTGGGAGGAAGTGCCCCCTGTAGATGTTTGCCGCACTTGTTACACGGCGCAGAGAACAGGGTGCTGTAGGCTCGCAACCAGATCTGTAAATATAACAAAGATGTGTGTAGATTACATGAAAAGTCCTAAACCAGGGCAGTAATATTTAACAATATGTAATGTCATGTCTTCCTGGGAATCTGCAGCAACAGAAGAAACGTCTCTCGTTTTGGAAGTCAACTTTCGTGGTTGTATGTGGATCAGCAAGATTATGTTATGAGAATAAAATGTTTAATTTGTGAGAAGATTAGATTAAAAGTATGGGTTACAGGGGGAACTACTATTCTACAGAAAGTGACAATTGAGCAGCATTTTTCATCAGTCCCAGGTCGAAGCTAGCAAACATATTATGAAAGGCGAAGCAAGATCGGAGTTGTTATACGACTCAAAACTTTCTGTGAAAAACATCTTCAAAAAAGAGACTGTGAAGATTACAAATCACTGAAGTAGAAAAAGGCTAAACAAAGAGTAGTATACCAATGAAAATGTTAAATACTCACCACGAGGGACTTGAGAGTCAACTCCGGGTACGCAGGGTGGTAGAAGTGTAGAGAAGCAGCACTGGCATGTTCTGTGAGCTGGAAATAACGTAGATCACTCGGTCAAGAATACTGGACATCATGTTATACCACAAGGTTATAATACACTGCAAGATAATGTAAACTTTCCATGTTGTGCAACTTAACTACTTACGTCAGTCGATACACAGGCACCTAAGCTATATTATTATAAAACTTTAATGTTTTTAAGTATTTCATTAGATGTAAATTAAATACTGTTCGAAATAAAACTAAAAACTGACAAAAACAAATATAGGCCAAGCAAAACAATGTTGATATTTGTCTCTTGGTGACATGGTAGTCATATGTTTATTATATGTATACACATATTGCACCAATAAGATACTCCTCTCATACCAGTACTTAACCACTATCGATTAATTGAAACTACACGCACTGAATGGTAAATAATCAATTATTGGAAATTGTGAACACCTGAAAGTAAAAATATGCAGTTAATCAGGGATTAACATATTTAAGAAAAGGTGCATTTCTAATTATGATATGTACATAAAGGTCAAGAGTTGTAATTTAACAAATGTACCCAGACAAAAGTCAAGCAAGCCTGACATTCCCTTACAAATAATCATCCCTACAGTGTATATTTCTATGTAAAGACGGATGATATGACTTTCAATCTAAGATCGTAATATAAAACAAAATTGCAAATGTATAAAGTTATCATATTTACCTTTTGAAAAACCTGATACCTCGATGTGGACCAAATGTCTACCTGCTGAATAGCGGGAAAATAAATCAAATCAAATTGAAATAAAACATCATTTAAATATCTAATTAAAAAATCACTGATAAATATTTGTGAAGTTTGTTTTAATATTGGTTCTTTGGGTGTCCATTTAAAATATTATTATTGTTAATATTGCAAGTAGAGTGACTACGCAACTACATTATTAACTTATAAATTATAAATTAACAAATATACCAGCTGTGGATATTTAAAAGGATTGACAATACTTATAAATAAATCAGGCTAGAAAAGTTACAGTTGCATGATTACATTACCTATTCCATTCAAACTGAATTGGATGTCATCTTATCAAAGACCATCTTTTTGGTAAAGTAAATGAATAAATGAATTTAATTATGTTAAATATTCATCAGCCCAATGATGGATTTTTTTCAATTTCTCATTTATGGCACTGATCAAGATTTTGTTGTGACTTGGAAGCATCTGATAAGCAGGTGATGCCATTATGATATAATTTCTGTAAGTTTTGATCTCTTTTAAATCAGGGTAGCAGGGGACATAACTCTTTCCACTTCCTGAACTAACCTTGCAGTCGTCTGTCAGGAAGTCTTCCTGGTAGCCCTTGATTTTAACCCATTCGATGACACATCCTCGCAGTACAATCAATACTCGCAGCGTCTTGTCAAGCACCATCTGAATATTCATAAATACAGCATTTAAGAAGAGTACCATTGTCAGAATTTAAAAACAATATTTAGAGGAATGACAAAGTGGCAACAAAGAGATGGATCTGTGATTGTCCACTGGTTATAGATAGGAATCTCACAGTATTCTGGGACCCACAGATGAAGTTAGCAAATCAATAGTAAACAAAGTTGTAAGATCCATTTAGATGCTTCTGTAATGGGATATGAAACAGAACGGCAGAAAAGAAGCAAGGATACAATTGAACTAGTGATATTGCAGTTTTAAAATTTTGCAAACTTTTCGACAAAAATATTAATATTCTGAACAAAAAATAAATTTGACAATGACCTATTAGCTTTAATAATTGAATCTGAAAACATGTGCATTTAATCATTAAATTAAACTTTTTGTTTTTGAATGTGCAGAAAACCAAAGAAATGGTTATAGATTTTAGGAAAAAGAAATCTACATTAAATGCTGTGACTATAGATGATGGTGAAATAGAACGAGTAACAGAATACAAATATCTGGGTACTGTCTTGGATTCAAAACTTTCTTGGAATGAAAACACTGATAACATTTATAAGAAAGGGCAGCAACGTTTGTATTTTTTGTGGAGATTGAGACATTTTAAAATAGATCAGACCATACTGAGATTATTTTACAGAACGTTTATCCAAAGTGTCTTGACCTTTAATTTCTTGAGCTGGTACGGAAACCTGTCTGTTCGGAATAAAAACAAACTCTCAAAAATTGTTAAAACAGCTTAAAAAAATTTATTGGACTTCCAATTGAAAGTATCGGCGAATATTATGAGCAGCAAATTTCCAAAAAAACAAACAAAATTTTAAGTGACCAATCACATATCCTTTTTTCGGAATATTCTTGGCTACCTTCAGGACGCAGACTGCGCATGCCGACTGGGAGAACAAACAGGTTTCGCTACTCTTTTATACCAAACAGTGTTCGTTCGTACAATGACCTATTTATTGAATAATGTCATATTTTTATTTGATCAAGTGAATTGTGAGTGTGACTAACTCGGATGCGTTCATGTTAATTAGTCAAATTATATTATGCAAAATAATATTATCATGTATATTTTGTTTGCGATGTGTGTTTGAAACTGGAGAACTGTATATATGATGTAAAACAAATTTCCCTTGGGACAATAAAGACATTATCTTATCTTATCTTATCTTATCTTATTATTATGATAAAACAGGTACATATGACTACAGTATGGATGAAATGTAGCTTCATCTACCTGAACAACAGCACAGCTGCCGAGAGGTCGAGTCGTGGTTATCTGCAGATCTGGGAAGAACCTCTCTAATTGTGTTATCATGTTATCCACAACTCTGCAATAAAAACACACAAGAAGTTGTATTTTTCATCACAATCAAATCTAGAAGTTCAAAGAATAGTACTTTATTTAAATGGTGCTATATCAAGGGAAAGACATATACAATGGACCACTCAAAGGTTAAAGCCAAGTTAAAGGTTAAAGTGTAACCCTCAGGCTGAAAAAGGAAAGTTAAAAGCTATTATACAATGCAAAAACTCAAACTACTAATGGAGTACATGTATCTTTTGCACTGCGCCACGACATGAATCTCCTACAGTCTCACTGCGGTTGCAAGACTTTTATTGTATTCCTGAATTCTAACACGTATTCATACAACAGATGTATATTTTGAACACTTTAGATTGAAATTTTGAACATCACTAGAAGCAGTACACATGAAAAGATAGAGCCATTTGCTCTGTATCTCACCCGACTTTAAACAATAAATTAAATAGCTTAAATTTTACTAACATGCATATTTTAAAATGATTAACTAAAAAGTTTTGCCTATACAGTAAGTTTTGGTACCACAACTTCAGATCTGAATCAGTATTGCTTTCAATATTTTTTCAACGAGTAATGTCTCTACATTGTCAATTACTTACGCAGGAGTAACATTGTAAGGCATAGGAAGCGCTCTAGATCTCTTCTTCATCGCTGATGACACACCCGGGAGGGGGGAACGTTTCAGTGCATTTACTGACAACAGTCCTGCTGCAGCGCTGGCGTGTTCAGCTGTCTAAAAATCAAACATATTGGTTCAATGTTACTTATTATTATTATGCAGAGATGTGACTTTATTTGTCCTACTTTCAGAAATACCTTACTGCCCCACTCCTTGTCAATTCAAACACATTCATCCCTTCACAAAAATTCAGCAAATCACCAAGAAAGAAGAGACAACTAAAGTTACAGGCGTACAGGCTGAGGGAGGGTTAGGGATAACTAAAGTTGGGGATGTACAGGCTGAGGGTGGTTAGGGATAACTAAAGTTGGGGATGTACAGGCTGAGGGAGGGTAAGGGATAACTAAAGTTGGGGATGTACAGGCTGAGGGAGGGTTAGGGATAACTAAAGTTGGGGAAATACAGGCTGAGGGAGGGTTAGGGATAACTAAAGTTGGGGATGTACAGGCTGAGGGTGGTTAGGGATAACTAAAGTTGGGGATGAACAGGCTGAGGGAGGGTTAGGGATAACACAAGTTGGGGATGTACAGGCTGAGGGAGGGTTAGGGATAACACAAGTTGGGGATGTACAGGCTGAGGAAGGGTTAGGGATAACACAAGTTGGGGATGTACAGGCTGAGGGAGGGTTAGGGATAACACAAGTTGGGGATGTACAGGCTGAGGGAGGGTTAGGGATAACTAAAGTTGGGGATGTACAGGCTGAGGGGGGTAAGGGATAACACAAGTTGGGGATGTACAGGCTGAGGGGGGTTAGGGATAACCAAAGTTGGGGATGTACAGGCTGAGGGTGGTTAGGGATAACTAAAGTTGGGGATGTACAGGCTGAGGGTGGTTAGGGATTAGTGTTGGGAATCGACCCCTAACACCCTAATCGATTATCGAAGTCATCTGGCGATCAATTATCGATAAATGATCGACTAGATATATAAATCACCAAGTGGAATTCATGAAGACAAGACAAGCTGCCTGGATGAGACGACGACTCAGTCGTACTGTCAAGTTCAACTGCTACGACATTGCTTGTAAAAGATCGTAAAGAGTATAACCTACTTTTTCGTCTCTGCATTAAAAATACACCAAAGGACGTTGGTAATCTTGAATAACTGACAATACATAAACCCATTCAGGTATAGTTCAAACTTCAATGGCACACATACCGTGTCGATATGTCAAATCGTTGAAAACAACCACCGCATACCAAACAAATCTCTCTGGTCAAAATGTGTTGGAAATTGAGAACGGAATCTACGAGATAAAATTCAGGTTGAGGTGCCAACATTTGGCCTTCGACCAGCATTTGACCTTCTGTAAAATAAAAAAATAGGCCTATTTAATTGTGTTTCTTGAAGCGAACACGTGTGGGAGACATGACAGCAGTCATTTTGTTGACAGTTTCATCATCACTCATCAGCCAATCATATCACTTGCTTTCATCACGTGACGAAGGAGTATTCATTGTTTTTAAAATCACGCTTTCAAAAGCTTAACACATTGAAATAAATTACTTTAAAATCACGTTTGACACACTGAAACCAATTACTGAAGGTTTTTACAAAAAGTGACTGTGTTTAGACTAGAAACAGAATGTGACACGGCGTGTTGTCAGTTTAAGACAATTTGTTTTCAAATAAATCAATCGCTGATATGCGTTAAGCTGAAACAATATGTATCTGTAATATTTTTCATTTAATGTTTTAAATATTTAGAGAACAAAGAATTAATACGTGACAACCTATAAAATAACAGACTAAAGAAAACAGTTTATTCACAAAGTGAAAATGTCAAAAATGATTTGTAAAAGCAGTAAACAAACACGAGCTATTAAAACATTTCTTCAATCTTTATTCACAATATTTAATAAAAATAAATTTTCATGTAAACATTTATGTCTAAGGGCACTGTCAAAACGTAACTATCTGATTTAATAGGTATGACAGCACCTGATAAGAGCTACGAGCGGAAAGAGAAAAATGACTGCTCCCTCACAAAGTTATAAATAGACTTGACTTCCTGTATTACGGTAGTCAGGCGATGACGCTATTTCGTGTCAACTTAGAGGTGTTTCCAAAGCTTGCATGTACAACAAACGTTTGTTAATTTTGAATATCAAATTCAGTGTAATCGATTTGGATTTTTGATGATCGATAATCGGATTGTTAGCCTCAAACGATCAATAAACCGATTATTTGATCGATCGGTGCACCACTATTAGGGATAACTAAAGTTGGGGATGTACAGGCTGAGGGTGGGTTAGGGATAACACAAGTTGGGGATGTACAGGCTGAGGGTGGTTAGGGATAACTAAAGTTGGGGATGTACAGGCTGAGGGAGGGTAAGGGATAACACAAGTTGGGGATGTACAGGCTGAGGGAGGGTTAGGGATAACTAAAGTTGGGGATGTACAGGCTGAGGGTGGTTAGGGATAACACAAGTTGGGGATGTACAGGCTGAGGGAGGGTAAGGGATAACACAAGTTGGGGATGTACAGGCTGAGGGAGGGTAAGGGATAACACAAGTTGGGGATGTACAGGCTGAGGGAGGGTAAGGGATAACACAAGTTGGGGATGTACAGGCTGAGGGAGGGTTAGGGATAACACAAGTTGGGGATGTACAGGCTGAGGGAGGGTAAGGGATAACTAAAGTTGGGGATGTACAGGCTGAGGGGGGTAAGGGATAACTAAAGTTGGGGATGTACAGGCTCAGGGAGGGTTAGGGATAACTAAAGTTGGGGATGTCAGGCTGAGGGAGGGTAAGGGATAACTAAAGTTGGGGATGTACAGGCTCAGGGAGGGTTAGGGATAACTAAAGTTGGGGATGTCAGGCTGAGGGAGGGTAAGGGATAACTAAAGTTGGGGATGTACAGGCTGAGGGGGGTTAGGGATAACTAAAGTTGGGGATGTACAGGCTGAGGGGGGTAAGGGATAATAAAGTTGGGGATATACAGGCTGAGGAATGGTAAGGAATAACTAAAGTTGGGGATGTACAGGTTGAGGGAGGGTAGGGAATAACTAAAGTTGGAGATTCACAATGTAACAAGTAGTTATAAAACAAAAGAATAATCATGTTTACATTATTTCCTTTTTAAACGTTTTTTACAAACTGGACATTTTTTAAAGTTCATTCAACATGTTTCTTAAATAGTAAAAGTTTTTAAATTGCTGATGAGCAACAAAATAGTGAAAAACCTACATCCTCCAACCTACAAACATATGAAGGTAGTCATTTGAGAACTTACGGTGCCAATGTCACAAGTATTTCTACTTTGATTTTCTACATTAATCTTATCAATAAGAGTCTTTTATCTAAAATATGACATAGGTTATGCATAAATATGATATTTTTGGTCTATAAATGATCACTTTCCCTACAACACTGTAATTAATCATGTAACAGAGAAACTTTATAAAAGCATAGGATCATTAAGCTTTTCATTAAAAAGATCTTACCTTATTTGTCCATTTGTATGCTTGTAGAAGTTGTGAATATACTGGAAGTTTGTCAATCGCTGGATCCAAGCACACATTAGCACTGTTAGGCACCTGAGATATAGGTGTCAAGTTGTTCGCTACCTTTTCAAGTTCACTGAAAAATACATTTAATTCACCATACAATTGAATTTGTGTTTCATAGATTTTTTAAAACACTTTCTTTTGCCAATGAATATTGCAGAATTCTGTTATTTTATTTTAAAAAAGGATAGTTAATTCACAGGGTATGTATTTTGCTGAAAAAAAATGCTCTCGATTAAAGACTCGTTCTCTGGCATCTACATCTGCATACAAGTGTTTGGAGACATTGCAGGAGCAAATGAACAAAAGAACAAACTTTTGACCTAAACTTTTTTCTTTCATCAAGGACTTGCTTATAAGACACATTTTACTGATAATTACTGAAGGAATTTGCCGGGACCAAGGAAAAGTGTTTACCTATAATTTTTTTTTAGTTAAGCTGTCTTTACTTAGGCGGTTTCCACTGTATTCTTTTCAAACATCTCTATGAATATTTTTACAATCAAACAGACAACCTCTGAGGCTCAATGAAATAAGTTTTGTGGCAATCAGTATAAGATTGTTGGCACACTGTCACGTGACCTAAGAAGCAAAGCAAACAATATGAAACAAAATTGATACATTATACTAAATAAATTTTATTTACTTAAAAAAATCTAGACATTTTGGAGGCAGTGTAGTAGTGTTTCCACAATAACTACCCCGATAGAACCCTCCTTTTATGAATATAAGGCTTTTTTTACATGCAATATATCTCTTAGTACTCTCGCCTTCCTGTTTTTCTAGTTGAAAACTTTTCTTCCAAGTCGAGTTGGCGTGACCCCATGTAAAAATATTTGCATTGTGACATTTGACCCTCTGCCGTTCTCCTAAAATATCGCAATATTACCAATCGCCGAAACAGGAGAACGTGGAATTCATGTTACGGTGGGATATTATTATTAATTTCTTTGTTTTATTAATAATGGAAAATAACTTTGTTATAAGTCAAATTTTTATTTTTTAAGAATTCTTTTCGAACGTTAAGAAAATATAATCATGAAATACGAAAATGACATTTTATACCTGAAATCATTGGTAACAGAAACCACAGATTTTTGAATGTCTGACAGAAATGTTTTTTCACTGCCTTGTGTGTTGTAGGAAACTCCATCGCTGAGGTTTTGAAATACTTTTGAAACACTTGATCTAAGTTTTTGAGTCAGTCTGATAGCTTGATTTAAATTTTCAATCTGTTCCTGAGATAACTTAATCGCATTTTTTGTGTCCATCCTCTCGGTATCTTTTCACAAAAGAAAATAGAGTAAGAGTTACTCCCCTTGGGTAATTAAAAAAACAAGGCCTTGGTCCATTTTCCGAACTATGATTTTGTATATAAATTCTGTAAAATGAGTTGGTTATTTCGTTTGTACTCATATTATTTTATCCATAATCCAATTGACATATCATATTTCTACTGAAAGACTGTTCTCGAAATAGCTAGTTCACAAAATATTTCACATAACCGGAAATTAAAACACAGTTATCTCCCTTACTCCACTTCCGGTTATATTTCAATCGGAGTGCTTGAGCACTTTGAAACTGAAATGGGCAACAAAGACAAGAAAAAGCATAAACGCAGATCCAGATCAAGAGAGAGGTCTCGTCATGACTTGAAGAAACGAAGAAAACATCGGGATGACAGGTTACGGTTACAAATTTTTAAATCTGATTACAATTTTAACATTTATTTTACACTTTTTTAGCCTAGGTTGTTTTTTCACAAAATGTTCCTCATCTATTTATTATTTCAGATAATCTAAAAATCGATATAAATGTGATAAACAGTGGTAATTTTGTCTTGATTTGATACACTTCACAGGTTTTGGCCTTGGGTAATAAATTTAAATGTCATATCCTTGGCCAAATTTATCATGTTTTTTTTATCACCAAAGCACTTTCCCCCAATTCCACTGGAATTCATCATTCATTACATTTGTGACATGGCTGCGCTCTCAGTGTCAACAAAAGTGACCTAGAAAATAATGTCACACAAGTTCGATCACATGACTTGTCAGTCTGTAGCATGGTTGAAAAAGAGAGTCACACACAGTCATGTGACTCACAGTGGAAGGGGTTCTTCGAATCATTTTCAAACACATTGCACATATTACGGACACAGGCAAAAGGATGGTGCTCAGAGTTATTATACTCGTGCTGAAAATTGTCTGAGGCCTAATATGATTGGCTAGTTGATAGGGCTAGGAAGTTGGTTGGAAAATTTGGTAAACGTTTACACGAAAGGTCAAAAACGAAACTTTGCCGTGTACACGATCTCATATATATTGTGTTGATTATTGTTATAAAAAGCAAGTTCAAGTACGTGACTGATGTGAGACGTAAATATCCTATCAAACTGTTTGAGAAAAAAACATGCAGTTGTCAGTAAAAAGAACTAATTTTACTATAATGTCCAACTTTAAAACAATATTTGTGTTTCAGATGTGTGGCAGCGACGTGTAGGCTACAGTACACTATGTAGTACATTACATATCATATATATATACTTTTGAAAAAAAATCCCCATTTCAGTCAACATGTTTTTGGTCATGAATTAATAATAAAATATTCAATCTATGTTAGTTACTTTTCAATTTTGAATGTTACACGAATAAATTGACATGAATTAAATACCCGTAAAATGGCCAATTCGTCACAGATCGATTGGCGAGTCAAGTATGTAGTCAAACTAACAATCACTGGTGAAACTCTTGATGTTGGCGTTTGTATCCACAATTCAGACATACTACGAGTCATGATAGCTCCCAAATAGTTATTATGAAACAATCTAACCGGTAACATATTAAATTTGCTGAGATTTGACCAAAATATGCCCTCAAATTGACATGCTCTCACAGCCACGTGCTAAGTGATTCCTTGAATCTGATTGGTCGATATATTTATAAATATTTTGTTACAGCACTAGAGATTTAATTTGTAACAAAAACCTTTGAAACGACCCCTTCATCGATGCTCAATAATGGCTGCGAGTTACGCACACGAGAGCAAGTTTGTAAGAAGTATTTCCACGAAACTTCATAATGTTTAGAAGATGACATTTTATATTTTCACAGTGATGTACAAACTTTGCTACCACGTGACAATTCGTTTAATCGTTTACCGTTTACATGATTCTGTAAACGTTTATTCACTCATCGTGTAGACGATACCGTGTAGTATCGATAGTATCGATAGTTAACCTTACTATTGCGATAGCTATAGTGTTTTTGTATATACTATCGATATAGTACTATTGCCAAGCCAACTATTGCGATGCATCGATAGTTCGATGTATTGGTACACCCCTATTTGTTACTTTTTTCATGACCGAGTATGTACTGTTGTAACCGTGGTCATCAACTTTAAGATGGCTACTTGGAAGGGGTTCTAGGAGGTTTTTCTGCCGTATAGTTAAAGGGCTGTCTGTACCTTACAAAAGAACAGGAGATTTAATTTATAGGAAGGTGCAAGGCTGAGTACAACTTAGTTAATATAGTATTTTCATGAATTAATCATCTACAAAGTTGTTCAGTCTACAAATTCACAGAGTCTATGAGCCAGCCTGATCTACAAAAAGTTGTATCCTTATAACCATAGAGACAGACACTGTATTTTAGTTTCAATCTTGAATAATATTTCAGCGATGATTCAAGTGAAGATTCCCCCTCTAGAAGTAGGTCACCCCGACTCAAGCACAGTAAGAAGAAGAAGCACAGACAAAGATCAACATCACCAAAAGAAAGTCGGCACAGAAGACCCAGTTCCTCTAATAGCAGTTCGTCTGAGGATAGTGACGATAGCGCCTCCAGAAGACGAGGTAAACACAAGAAAGAGAAGAAGAGAAGAGATGAACCGGAGAGGAGAGAAGATATGATGGAGGAAAGAAGGTGAGAGCATTAATGTCATTGTTTTGACGTAAGGATTGTACAATTAAATTTTTACATCAGTTTGGTTGAATCAAGCCATCAGGACAGTCACCTTATCTCTGCTTGCTAAGTCAGTTTTAATCTTGCATATATATATTTTGAAATTTACAACTGAAGAACTTTGAACCTCCAAGATAATTCCTCAATCCCAGAGGTTGGGTTAGGATAAGGGGTACTTGGGGAGGGAGGTATTTCTGGGTTGAATGTATTTTGCAGCTACAAGCCGATGTTTTGATTATTTCAAACACGTTATTAGTTTGTGTTTTGAAATCAAAGCTGTGCATGTGTATGTCTTTAAATTACTATGTGAGCTTATTAATGGAATTAAAATGAATGTATTTCTCCACTGCAGTTGGTACTATCTGAATTACCAATTATATTCTGTCAAGGAAAAAATCTTATGAGTTTAATTGTTTCTAATGAGTTTTAATAGTTTCAGGAAAGCTTTTAGTTGTCATATTTCATTTTTGAAGAGAAAGGAGCGAACATCCTTAAAAGGGACTCTTACATTGCAAGGATCCAACTATTTTCAAAGGGGTTTTCATACCCCTACTGGAATCATCATCCATTTTGTTCATCCCCTAATGCATGCTCAAGGCACTTCTCACATTATGACTCTGATCTAACCCAAGCTGACATGATGCCCGTACATCATATCAAACAAAATCAAATGCATCAGGTCCCCAATAGAATAAAGCTTCTTCCCAAGATGACACCGTAAATCTCTCATCTAATGTCTCAGTGTTGGGCAGGGAATCATCCTTCAAACTCTCGGTTCATTAATCAAGCCATGAAGCTGGTCAAATTTAAGTAAATTTTGCTACTCATTTTTTAAAATTCTGTACAAGATTCTGCAGTTTAAAGCTGAAAAAAAACCCACCTACAAAGATTTTTTGTCATTTTTATTTACTTCATGATATTCTACATCATCTACATACTTTTAGAAAAAAAATGAAATAAAGAAAATGTGACTTTAGAACATCTAAAAAGTGCTCAAACAGCATAAATGGCCTAAATTGACTAAAAAGGGGGATTTTCAGGTACATTTTGTGTCAAAGCTTAAAAAAACCCACACTACCATATATATTTTTTTATCGATTTCAGAAGGGGAACATAAATTGTGTAACATATCAAAAAAGGAAAAAAGTTGAACATCCTTAAGTTTTATATTACAGTACAGGAAGAAAGATGCTCCTGGCAGTATGTTAAGTACTGATATTGTACTTGGTGACTTAGTTACCTAACCTTTGATGGATAGAAGATCGCGCATATTGAATAAAGAAAATAGTAAATAAAGACAAAGTAAACATGACTTTAAACATGTGCATGCTGGTCACACTAATTAGACTAAGCTTCTTTACCAATCTTTATTTTCTTGTTTCAGGAAACAGAAAGAACTGATTAAAGCACTTGAGACCCCTGAAGAAAAAAGGGCAAGGAGACTTGCTAAGAAAGTGAGCCTTGTTTTTCCAGTATTGGATACATCGACCTTTTCTTTGTAATGAAGCCTTGTTATGAAGAACTTACATATGTACATGATTACCATATGCATGTCAAACACTTGCTAATGGGTAACTAACCAGGATTTGTTAAACTTATGAAATATCTATTAATCACTTCAGGTTTATTGTTGACAAGTTTACAAAATGTTGAACTTTGCAAGTAAACTTCATCCAAACATTTTGATAAGATCTGTCCTTGAAATGGGATATCCATCATTATTAAGGTAGAACCACTGGCCATTGTGTTGACAGATTTTAAATCAACATCTGATTTAGTACAATTTTGATAATTTTTCCGACAAAAAAATATGTTTTTTTCCTTTTTGTGTTAATATGACAAATCCTTCCTTATTTAAATGTCTTTGTTTCAGGAAGCTAAAGAAAGGAAGAGAAAGGAGAAGATGGGCTGGGATCAAGATTACTTGGTGAGAATCAGTACAACACGGTGTATATATATTTATATTATAGCAGAGTCACAACCTCTGTGTAAACTCTGGACAAACAATCTCCTCAGTTACCATAGTACTGTACCACACAATGAACCTTCATAAAATCCTTCAACTTCAAATTATACATGTATATATATTTCTATACATTCTACTTATTGCCATTCTCTTCCAAAATAGGTAACTCAACTCATAAACTTCCTATTTAACCACTGCTACAGTACAATTATTGGAAAATGAAATGGAAAATCTGTAGGTTGCAGTAACAATTTGTTGTGCAATCAGGGATGTTTCCAACTGAATAAGTGTCAGGAATACTAAGGCTCTGTTGCAAGTAAGAAGCAGGATGTGTAGATATCTCTTACTAACAAGACAAAAGTCATAGAAACCAGAACCCATATTTTCGAAGCTCTCTTAGTGCTAAGATAGTCGTAAACCAATGTTAATGTATGGCACCCAGACTGTCTTAGCACTAAGAGAGCTTCGAATATATTGGCCCTAGATGTCAATGTGTTGTAATCAGATTATGACTTGAGTAACCTCTGAGGGGAGGGAATGTCTCATCACTGTTTTATTTCCACCACCAGGATTACACAAATGCTGACAACCCATTTGGAGACGAGCACTTGTTAGATGCGTTTGTCTGGGAGAAGAAGATGGATAAGGAGGGGAAGAAGAGTTTCTCTAAAGATGACATTCAGAAGATTGCCAAATCCAAGATGGGAGAAAACAGGGTAAGCATATGATTAAGTCTAGCATGTCCAGCTGAAAGTTTGATTGTGTCATAGATTGTAAAGTTTTAATTATCTACTCATCTAGCAGAAGTCAAGCCCCAAATTTTCACTTTGTACTACAAGAAAATGAATCCAAGGCTTGCTCCAATTTGATGGATATGAAATTGATTGACTAATGTTTTTTTAACTGTGTTATATTAATGATAAAAGCGAGAAAATAGCCATCAAGCAATGTTTTCCTCCTGTAGTTTAAGGTTATATCATGTTTCTCATTCTTACAAACTCTTCTTCATAGAGTCATTCTAGGAAGCTACAAAAAAAGTTTAATAATAGGCTCCTTGTTAAATAGAGATTAAGATTTGTTAATTTCATTATCATGTTCCCAATAATACGAGCATGGTAGAGATGGGGGGAAAAGGAATATATTACCTATTTGTATCATATTTTCATCAATTTAATCTATTTTAAACAGACTATAAGACTATAATTGCAAATTGATAAATCATTGCTCATAATAATCCAATTATTTCACATTCATGTTACAACCTTAGATTATAAGTCATGTATACATAGATTGATGAGCTAACTACACTACACATTGTGTGGCTTTATTTTACACTTTGGCAACATTTTAATGCAGAGAGATTCTGAAGCATTTTTTTCACCAATTTGTCAAAATCTTGGTAGGTGATAAAGTAAAACAATTAAAAAATTATTTTCCACTGAATTGTCACATACTAGTAACTGTGTTCACACTGTATGCAATAGTATGAATTCATGAACTTTCTATAATGAGACTCAAACATACACCTTCAGAGTCAGACACTTATTGCAACCATAGAATGTCCTTACAGCTAACAGACTTTAGATGTCGGTTCAGATTCTGTACTTCATTATGTAACAAGACATAATTCAAAACTCACTTTACTCTACAATTGTACTTTTTGCTCCACCAGGAGGATACCTTTTTGCGTCCTCAGAATTTATCCTAGTTAAATGCCCAAGACTCTCATGATAACAGTATCAATAATGCCCTCATTATGTTTATCACAATATTTTCATTGTTTCAGAGGGAATTGGAAAAAGTGAAGAAAAGACGACTGGAGCGTGAACATCAGCTGGAAGAGAGAGAACAGGAGAGGGTGAGTCTACAAGGGTTATCACAGGCTTAAAGTGACACACACTGAGTAGAAAAGCGGGGAAGGATTATCAACTAACAAGACGGAAAAAGTCTTAGAAAACCAAATCAGTTATGACAGGTTTACTGTGGTGTGTATAACTTACATCCAACATTTGGTTCCTCTGCTTCTAGTTTGAGATGTTAATGCATTTTCAATAAGGTATGTACACGTTTGTAATATGATTTTGAATAGACCATCTTTAGCTTTTTACTGCATCATGCAAAAATCTTTATTTCTAATTAATTTCTTCAGTTGTGTTCCTTACGTAAGTCATGAGAAATTTGCTCATCTTTTGGACTCGGTGTGAAATAGGATTGCCTTTCATTGCTCTAGGGTTCTTGTTGTAAAACAAAAATTGACCGCCTCAGCTAGAAATAAGACAGCTGGTCATTTCCCTCTTATATCCTTTGCTACCTGGTTATAATTCCTGTAAGTCGATCACACAGGAATTGTGTGATGTTGAATGATTTACCATGATATGTGTCAAATATACAATACTCACATCAAAAACAGAAAATGAGGAATAGATTTGATACGTTGAACCCTAGATTATTTCATTATATTTTTTGTCAAATTTAACAATTGATGAAACATTCAGTGTGATTGACATGGAGGAGTGGCCCTGTTGTAAATACAGATCTATCGACACATTCAATGTTGAAGTATTTACAACACAATATGAATCTCTGTTTACTTCAGGAACGACTTCAAAGAGAAAAAGAACTTGAGTACTTCAGAGAATGGGAGATGCAGGAAGATTCGGTAAGAAAATATAATAATAATTTCTCATTGTCAAAATGATGTTTTTTCAGGCATTCGAGAAAGACAAATGTTCGGTTGATGTGATTAATACATTTCAAGTTACAAGATCAATAGTTGTGTCTCAGGGATTCCTCACTATTCAGCATTTGCAAATTTAGTTTAAAAACATGAGCAGGGATAGCATTTCCTGCTTCAACATCATGTAAATGTGGAATGATGTTAGAGGTTGTTCTTTAACAATATATGCAACAAACTTGAAAAGTATTCACAAAAATAGTACTTTGTTGATTCAAGGGTTAATTGATCAAGAAGATAAAATGTTAAAATCTTGAGGAAACTTTACTAAACTTGTTTCATTATTCACTGATTTTTAGCCTGAAAGCTTTTATTGATAAGTATGATGTGTTTTACAGTTTCATCTCCATCAAGCTAAGCTGAGATCTAAAATCAGGATACAGGACGGTAGAGGTAAGACCTTGCTTGATTCTGTGCTTTCCTCCTCCTACCAGTGTATACCAGGTAGTCATGTTGAAGTGAAGTCTGGTAATCAACTGAACTTGGTCTTTCTGTATGTCTGTATTTTCAAGGAACCACCAGTACAAAACAATGTAGCTTGATCTTGTTGGCAAAAATGTGTCTGTTTGGAATGATAATTTTGTTTTTGTTCCCCATCCTCCAGCCCAAGATAAGGCAAACAATTTATCTTACTTGATAGTCCAATAGATAATTCAGCTCTCTTTGAAACAGGTAAGATAAAAAAATACTGAAGAGGTAATGTCATTTCTTAACAATTTCTTATGAATCAGTACTTCCGCATCATAAAAATGGTTGAACACTTAACAGTTTAAGGATTGAACTCAGTTCAAAATCAAACATTATCTCCATTTTCAATATAAATATTTCCTAATGTATGAACTTTTTTTCCCTCAGCCAAACCGATTGATCTGTTAGCCAAATACATCAGTGCTGAGGATGATGAACTCGCAATAGAGATGCATGAACCCTACACCTATCTACATGTGAGTAGAACTTTCACTTGAGAGAAACTTTGCTTGCAGGGTTTAGTCTCCAGTCGCCTACACCCTGATTCGCCTACATCACGATTTGCCTTCAAAAGCTGACTAATTAAGCTATGACAATGCACCCCTACTCCTCATTCTGTCTCAAGGTATAACATACGCTATCAAAACTTTCATACCCTGGGTGCAAAGGCAGCTCATTGCTTCGCGAGGTTACGTATGATCGAGGAACAATCTAAATATAGACAACCACTTGACATCACCTGAAAGGCGAGTCGACAGAATTGAGATGGCGGCGCCAAGTTCTTTGTCGTGGATCACTGCAGAAATCATACCAATCTCTCAAAACCGAGTCATCAAACATTTACCGCACCTACCTTGATGAATTGTGTGTCCCATTTGATCCATAGTCTGCATCTGAGACAATTTGACAAGAAAAAACTCTTCGATTTCAACTCGCTTATCTAAGGAAGTCGCCATTTTGCGGAAGTGCAAAAGCCAAGTACATTTTCAAAAGCTCTCTGTGATTGGTTAAAATGTTATCGCAAACAGGGCAAGAAAACTATTTGATTGGCTGGACCATACGTCACCTCGGGAAGCTATGAGCTGCCTTTGCACCCAGGGTATGAAAGTACGTTATATCCTGATATATGATTTTGCAGCACTTGGTGAACAGTAATAAATTTGCATGACTAGTTTGAAGGAAGGTATCCTAAAACGCCCAGGTAACTTATGTTCATGAAAGAACATGAACTGTTTTGTTCTTGTATCAATTCACATGTCGAGTATCTCAGTAAAGGGCATTTCACTCTGTTGATCTCACACTTAACCTATTCAAAATTAAAAACTGATGGAAACATGCACACCTATCAACATTAACATCCTAAAGAAATTCTACTTCAGAGACAACCTGGATCAGTCCAGGAACAACTTTTATTCTTAGTTTACATAAACGACATAGTTGAAACTTGAAAGTAACGTCCGTCTCTTTATAGATGACACTTCACTGTATGTAATAATTAACAATCCCTTCACTTTACTCTCAAATCAGACTTTAATAAAATATCTGAATGGGCAGAAACATCAAGTCTAATTTACTCCAAATAAGACTGAAACCATCCAATTTTCACACAAATCCGAACCCTCTATGATACTTATAATTTAAATGTTGGTAATCGATGCTGTCAAATAACACTGTCGCCTAAGACAGAGGTGCAGTTACTTAAACAATGATAAATATAATTGTTTCATTTCTGATAATGTATCCTGTTTCCCAAATATGTCCCAAATATAATATCTTCCAATAATCATATTTCTTTGAGAAACATTTTCATCTTAATATCAATTAATCAAAACAAATCCCATCCTCTCTTGTTTTTTTTCTACTAGATGAGTCCACTTTGACATCATAGGGGTGATATTAGTTTGTCATTGCGCGATAAGTAATCAACAGACCAGGGCATGTTGTTTTAAGACTGTAGGCGAATAGAGAACTCCACTCCAGTATAAAACAATATAAACCATCCATTTATTCAGCAACATATTGTCACTCTCGTCGAGAGTCGAGACAAAAAAAGTGAGGGATAAATTTGAAATTATGAATAATGATCTATTTATTTATTTACACACTGATGCAATACCAACCATAAAAATTAAAATATCCCAAGCTTATTTTGTCCAATATATTTTAAATATGAGAGTGTTGGCTACAGGGCTTGACTATGACAGATCTACAGTATATCTAGTGTATTGAACTATGTGAGTGTTTGCTACAGGGCTTGACCATGACAGATCTACAATATGTCTAGTGTATTGAACTATGTGAGTGTTGGCTACAGGGCTTGACCATGACAGATCTACAGTATGTCTAGTGTATTGAACTATGTGAGAGTTGGCTGCAGGGCTTGACTATGACAGATCTACAATATGTCTAGTGTATTGAACTATGTGAGTGTTGGCTACAGGGCTTGACCATGACAGATCTACAGTATGTCTAGTGTATTGAACTATGTGAGTGTTGGCTACAGGGCTTGACTATGACAGATCTACAGTATGTCTCGTGTATTGAACTATGTGAGTGTTGGCTACAGGGCTTGACTATGACAGATCTACAATATCTCTAGTGTATTGAACTATGTGAGTGTTGGCTACAGGGCTTGACCATGACAGATCTACAATATGTCTAGTGTATTGAACTATGTGAGGGTTGGCTACAGGGCTTGACCATGACAGATCTACAGTATGTCTAGTGTATTGAACTATGTGAGTGTTGGCTACAGGGCTTGACCATGACAGATCTACAGTATGTCTAGTGTATTGAACTATGTGAGTGTTTGCTACAGGGCTTGACTTTGACAGATCTACAATATGTCTAGTGTATTGAACTATGTGAGTGTTGGCTGCAGGGCTTGACCATGACAGATCTACAATATCTCTAGTGTATTGAACTATGTGAGTGTTGGCTGCAGGGCTTGACTATGACAAATCTACAATATGTCTAGTGTATTGAAATTATGTGAGTGTTGGCTACAGGGCTTGACCATGACGAATCTACAATATGTCTAGTGTATTGAACTATGTGAGCGTTGGCTGCAGGGCTTGACTATGACAGATCTACAGTATGTCTAGTGTATTGAACTATGTGAGTGTTGGCTGCAGGGCTTGACCATGACAGATCTACAATATGTCTAGTGTACTGAACTATGTGAGTGTTGGCTACAGGGCTTGACTATGACGGATCTGGAGGATCTCCTGGAAGACATCAAGGTGTATCTGGAGCTGGAGCAGGGGAAGAACACTGACTACTGGAGAGACATTGTCACCGTCACAGAGGACGAGCTCAACAAACTCCGCAAGATGGACACAACCACGAGAGGTGAGTAGTTCAGTTGATCATCTTGTACTGTGTTCCACAGGAGATCTCACTTGTGTGATCAAACAGTATCCTAGGAGATAATTGTTTTTATTGTAGATTTGTCACAATTCCTTGACATAATTATGTACATGACATCACGATTCTTTGTTATCATCAAGTACATTATGATGTCCCTTCCTTCAGTCAATTGAACAGTGCTTTGTTTTGAAATTATTAGCACTTGTTAAAAAGGGTATGCCAACTCCTGAATTCAGGTTTTTAATTAAAATGAAATTGAGTCTTAAAAATTACCACATACAGTAGAAATTGCCAAGTAGCTCATGGTGACGATTGATTTCCTTTCCTAAAAATTCTCCTAAATAATTGAGTTTATACAGCAGCAAAAGGATAAGGCTTTGTCAAAATAAACTGTAACGAACACTTACATTGGAAGTATGTAACAATGACATAATATCATGATGTATGCATATATATACTCTCATTCAAGAGCCTATAAGAAAGTGCCTCGGTTTGCATCGAACATCCTCCAGATGTACAGGAACAGGATTTTCAAAGGATCCATTGATTTTCACAATATTTTATTTTATATTTAATAAGTCATGTCTCCAGCCTGGACCTTCAAACTTCATACCTTTGAGAAAACTTCCCTATATGTTGTATTTGACCTGTTGGTGTTTGACCGTGTAGAGTATTACGGAGATCGACGAGAGGGTATCAACCAGGCTGTGAACAGTGAGGTGAAGAACATCTTCAAGGGGAAGACAACCAACCAACTCAAACTGCTGGAGGGACAGATCAGAGACAAACTCAATGGAGGAGAGGGAATAGATATCGGTCAGTGACACTCCATATTACCTTCTCATGTAGCTTTACCACTTCCTTAAAGGGGCAGTAGCACGTTTTTGGCAAAATTTATTTTTTCAAATTTCCCATTTATAATGATAGTTTATGTCATTTAAACTAACTTTAGAGGGTAAAACATCTTATTACACAAACCAATTATCTGTTGTGGTAAAAACTATGTTGCGTATAAAGCAAAAATTGCATGGCTTTACCGAAACATGTACACTCATTTTAAACTTTATTTTCCAAAGAGAGAAGGAAGCTTTACCATTTGTGAAATTATTTTTCAAATACATTTCATCAACTTATTTGAGCGAAAAAACGTGCTACTGCCCCTTTAAGACTAAATGAACAATATACTTTCTAGTTTTAGGATATTGCTCACAATTCAGCTCAAAGTCACCTTTAATGAAATATTTCTTATAACCTGCGGGTCTATAGACATAGCCAGTATTATTGTCTTTGTAAACAAGTCCTGATTTCTTTAAATGGACACTAAAAATGGATTGGAGCTATTACACAAATGTGAATGTTTGATGCTTTAAATCAATGTAACTCTTAATCGTAGCTATGTATCTGTGTTTACTAGACAACAAGCTGATGCCTTTTGATCTAGTCTGCTTTCCTTTTGAGATTTTTGTCTTTAATTATGTTAGACTTACATCTTTTTATATTCTCATTTCATACAGTCCATATCAAATGATATCATAGACACTTACATGTCTTTGAGTTCAAACATTTGAACAGATACAAACAATGTGGCTCATGAACATCTTTTGCTTGTTAAACACTAACACGGAGCGTTGTATGACAGGTTACTGGGAGTCTCTACTGCAGCAGCTGAAGGCTCACATGGCCAGGACGAGACTCCGTGAACGACATCAAGATGTGCTCAAACAGAAACTGAACTCTCTCAAGCAAGAGGTAAGGGAATAGTCAGCAATGAGTTGATCTCTGTCCCTGCCTTAAATTAATGGATTAACAATGATGATTACTTAGCGGGAGGTGTATTTTGTTTTTGAAAATGTCTTATGTGAAAAATATGTTTGACAACAATAGAGGTGTCTATAGAACATTTGAATATTATTAGCTCAAGTTGTTAAATATTTTGCTCAAAGGTCTTTTTTGTTTTAATCCAAGGATTATAAGGATTTTGAAGGGTGACAGTTTTCACGGGTCCAAACTTGTTATCTGTAGATAACAAACCATTTACTTCTAATACACAATGCACATCTGTTTTCCTCATGTAAAAATAGCTCCAGAATGATTTGAACTGTAAAATATTTATCACAAAGAAATAATTTTCAGAATGTGTTAAAATAAACAAATCAGTTTTATTGCAGTTGTTATTATGTCAGTATTGAGCCAAAAGCGGTCTAAGTTTGGACAATATCCATTGGTTAACAATCGTATGTCTGTTTACCCTGCTGCAAGGTATACACTTTTCACTTCTCTCCCCCTTCACAACAATGTGACACTGGCATGTACTTATCAACTGTATAATACACAATGTACATCTATTCACAGCAAGGTATAGACTCTGCACCTCTCTTCCCCATCTTCGATGAAGGATCTGATGGTAGTAGTCGTCATTCTCCAGCCATTCGACGAGGGTCACCAGCTGTATATAGGTCATCCCCGGTACCAGAGCAGCTGTCCTCGGCCGTGCACAGATCTTCTCCAACTCCCGGCACCTCGGCACAGACTGACAGTGAACCAGCACCCGGTACAGCAGCAGCAGCACAGCCGGAACAGGAAGAGGAGGAGGAGGAGAGCGAGTGAGTTTATTCATCTGGATTCTATTCAGTGATGCTGCTTGTGTTGCTATCTCGATTTTGAGGATCAGTTGAAAAGATCTTGTTGAAGTTGATCATTGTCCCAAGAATATTGTTATCAAAATAACCAATGCTTGTCTACAATTCATCAACTTACATGTAGTGTTTGAGTGACACTTTTGTGGTAGTAAGAACTCCACCTGATTCTTTTGTAACAAAAACCATGTGAGTGTTCGTTATATGTCACGATCACAAAGTGCTTGCCCTTCAACCAAGGTATAGCCAATGTTTGTCAGCTGTTACAAACATGAATTTAATTCCTAGGTTAAAAATGGTTCTTTTGAAACTTGATTGCCTGATCAATATTATTATATTGATTCTTTAATCACAGTCCTTAAAGGGGTGTGCCACTTAAAACTTCTCTAATATCATGCTTCTTTCTTTGCTTCTCTTCAGCTCTGAGCCGCTGATTACTGAAGCAGATCTTGAGGAGGAAGCAATAGATGACTACACAACTGGGAACTACAGTCCGAGACTACTCCGCACCAGTGAACTCGAGATCGACACCGTCTTATATGACCCGGTGGATGATCTCAAGAAACTGGAGCTGGCTCGGAACCAGGTCAAAACTACTGGCAGAGTGAGAGTAAGTTGGAACAAGAAGGTGGCAGAAATAATTAATTGTTTGTGCGGCTTAAGATGGATTTTATGATGTTCATTCAATTCCAGGATAAAGGGGACATATTTTCTTGGGAAAAAAACCATTGCTTCTTTATCTGCTCCTATCCCAAGTTATGATTCCTTTAAGTTTTAAATTTAAATATCAGAATTACTGTTAATTCAGCAGTTAAATTTAAAAATCAATATTTCATTCAGCAGAGTAAGACACTTAGTTCTATTTAGATTGTGTAGTACTTACAAGAAAGAAACCTAATGTGTTCTTTCTGTCAATGTTCCCAGTGAAAGTTTTATTCATACATTCATCCATTCCCTTTCTGCTTTGTTCCGCCTGGTTGTAATCAGAATATGTGGTAATCAAAAACTATTGAGATCATACAGTCATGGTTTTGCAACATGTCTTTGGTCCGAGGCACAGAACGTCATGCCAATTCTTTGAGGATGAAAGGCATTGGCACAAATTTTTCAGAATATCAAAGATATATGATCAGTCAGTGACCTTTAATTTTACAATTTGTCAAAATCTGCAAGTCATCAGTTTGTTATCCCCCACCACTAAGTGGAAGGGGAATATAGGTTTGCGCTCCGTCCGTGTTTCCGTCCATGTTCCGTCTGTCCGTCCGCGATAAAGGGGACAGCATTTTTCAGAAACTATTTAAGATAGGACAACCAAATTTGGTGTGTGGCTTGAGGGCATAAATACCTTGATGGAGTTCGATAGTAAGAACCGTGTGATTATTTTTTCCAGAGTTATTGCCCTTGATCTGTATTTTTTTACTCTGTTCACGGTATCTCCAAAGGGGACAGCTTTTCTCAGAAACTATTTAAGATAGGATTTCCAAATTTGGTGTGTGGCTTGAGGGCATTAATACTTTGATGGAGTTTAATAATAAGAACCATGTGATTATTTTTTCCAGAGTCTTTCTATTTCTCCTTGAATGATTGCCCTTGTTCCGATTAATTGGGTCTGGCGGGGGATGTTGATGACCATGTCTTCTTGTCTTAAATGATTTACCTTGGAAATTAATCTTATATCCCATAATTTCATCTTCCCAATCCTCCCTCTAAATATGAAGTCTTATGTTTGTTGCAGCTGGATGGAGAGACAGAGTTTGAGAAGAAGGCGAGAGAAGGGATGAATGATGACGAGGCACAGTTCAGCGTGGAGGTTACTCTCGACAAGCAAGCCTTCCTCTGGTCCGATAAATACCGACCTCGTAAACCTCGCTTCTTTAACAGAGTACATACGGTAAGTGATGGCTTGTTCATGCTTCTTATCGGCACGATCGCCGCTAATGGCTGCAATACTGCCGAAGAGGCGTTAAACTATAACTCACTCACTCACTCACTTATAGGCACGACTCAATCCTTGCCAAGAATCAAATTATTGTTTTCATACATAACAATTATATTGGATTAAAGTCCAGGAACTTTCATATGCTTTGATTATTTACCAAATAATTCCACACAGGAATTGGTCTCAAAAGGGCCCAATTTGGTCGGCTTAATTTTGTCAAAGTTGGTTAAAATTAAGAAAAAAGTGTAAAAACGCAATTGAATAAGATTTGATTTTGAATAATATATAGAGGATACTAAACGACCTTCTATTTAATACCATTTTTATTAAACGAGTTAATGAATTAGTATTAAACGAGTGAAAGCGAGTTTGATACCAATCATTCACGAGTTTAATAAAAATGGTATTAGATAGAAGGAAGTTTAGTATTCTGTTTATTACTCGCCCACCTATAATCCAGCGAAATAGCCGACATAGCTCTGAAACTATGATTCCCGCAAGTTTGATACCACTGTGACGACGTTACTCCCATTGTGACGTCATAATCTCAAACTATTGTGACGTCATAGGTGCGGCGGTATTACACTAGTTTAATATTGCCGTATAAATATTACACTGCAGTATCTTACACGGGGGAGTAATAAAAATCCATATTTACCGGTAACATAATTTAAGTAAAATTAAATATGAACAAAATTAATTTTTCAGGACAGCAACATCTTTATTGTGAACATACAGTACTTCACAGATTAAATACTTACTTACTCCACCAAATTTAGGAGCTACTTAATACTCCAAAATATTGTTGTTTTTCTTACATATTCCACTTGTACATACCCTCCAAAGGGTTCATGATGTTGTTTTGGGTCATGCACTTGCTCGTATTGAAACATTTTGAAAAGTAAATGTTACTAACTGTACATTTTGTTGTTTTGAAAATTAATTTATGTCACTATGTTATATGAAAACAGGGTACTTAGCTATTGGACATTTTTTGACAATTTGACAAATTGGCTATTGGACAATTTGACAAATTGGCTATTGAACAATTTGATAACACTGAAGTTAGTCTATGTATGTAGTGAATATATACAAACTGAGCCATCAACTAACAGTTAGTTATGTCTCAATCATGTTGTTATTTTGTCTCTAGTCTTTAACCATGAAATGTTCTCCTAAAGGAATGAACATAATTTTCAATTATTCATTCATATTTCTTGTTTTTAGGGTTTTGAATGGAACAAGTACAATCAAACTCACTACGATATTGATAACCCTCCACCAAAGATTGTCCAAGGATATAAATTCAATGTAAGTAAAAAGAATAGTGCTAAAACTCAATATAGATTCTATTTCTAAATTTTATATTTGTCTTTTGCCATGTTTGCCTGCTGTATGTCGGTGGCGATTGCTAATGGGTCATTGACATGCTGTATAGTTGACCATGGTGTGGCTATAGTTCAACAATCCAGAGACATGGTTGAACTATGTAATTTGGTTTCCTAGTTTCCCATACAGGGGACTGTTCAACAGAGCTGGTATGACCATAGCTGTCCATGTGATCGCTGTGCAACAGTCGCTTACAGAGTTATGTCCCTTGACATGTACAGCAAAGTACATGCGCGAAGTGAGAGAAGTGATTGTGAACTTTTTTTGGAACATCTTCCGCACGCCCAGAACAGTGTTCAGAGTCACTCCTTTCATTTCGCATATGTACGAGATGAGATGTTCGTAACAAACACCAATCATTGAAAGCAGCAGGCCTCAAGGTTGCTATTCACGGCCCCTATCTATTCACTTGTTCTGACAAATATTGCAATACACCAACAATGTCTAAGACAGATCGCATGATTCCTAACACCAAATTAAAGACTCACTTCTTTTGAGTTTTTATTAGCTCATCTGGCCTGAAAGGCCCGATGGCCTTCTGGCATGACATGTTGTCCACCGTCCCTCCGTCTGTAAACTTTTCGCATTTTTGTCTTCTTCTCCAGAACCACTTGGTCAAGGGAGCTGAAATTTTGTGTGCAGACTCGCTAATGGGGATTCTAAATTGTAGATTTCATGACCCTGTGACCTCAAATGGGGTCACAGGGGTCACAACCCCAAAAATTCTTCTCCAGTTCCAAAAGACCTAAAGAGCTGAAAAGTTGTGTGCTGACTCCTTGGCTAATGAGAATTCTAAATTGTAGATTTGGTGACCCTGTGACCTCAATTTGGATCACAGGGGTCACAACCTTAATAATATATTTTCATCCGATTCTCCAGTTCTGAAAGGTCTAGAGAGCTGAAAAGTTGTGTGCAGTCTCCTTGGCTAATGGGGATTCTAAATTGTAGATTTCATGACCCCCCCTGACACCAAATGTGGATCACTGGGTCACAAAGGGAGGTAATCCCAAATGTGCAAGTTCTAACTTTGAGAAATGGATGTTAAGAAAGAAGTTGAGACTTGAAAATTAAGAATAGAGGATCTAACAAAAATTGTGCAATATTTATTTTGTAAGCCCATAACTTTTATCATATTTCATATGTAAATATTAATATTTTATCATTATTGAATGCCTGATGAGCTACAGAGCCAACAGCTTTATTTTTTTCAATTTCCTGCATTGTATTTACTGTTGATTACCTTTTGTATAAAATAAACTTATGTTTCAGATCTTCTATCCTGATCTCATTGACAAGAGGGACACTCCAGAATATACAGTGGTAAGTTATAATACGAATGAGCTTAGCACCGCTTTACAGTTTACTTTACTTATATCACAGCTTTTAGTATTATTGCAGGGAGAAAGCCTGCAAGTTTTTGGCTGGAACTAGAAAACCGTGAGTGGTACTACACTGAAATTAAGTGTAGCAATGAACCGAAACTTTACTGCATATAGAACAGTTCTAAAGCACAGTTGATCCAAACCCGAATGCACTAATCACTTCGCTATCCCACCCCATAGCTAAATCTACAATGTTCATTGAATCCAAATCGTTAAGTATAATTTAGGATTCTCATTTTCATGAAATAAATCTAATTTGGTTTTTTCAGACACCATGTGATGATAACAAGGACTTTGCAAATCTTCGGTTTCATGCTGGCCCCCCATACGAGGTAAACTTGATTTCTATTAAACAGTCAAAACCTCTTTGTAAACAGCATGTGATTGTTGTCTTCAGACCACTGATATTGACTACAAGTTTGAGGTACAATGCAGCAGAACCTAAATGAAGTGCACAATTATTTTATGTAATGGATAACACCTGAATGAGAGGGTGTTCTAGCAAAGAGAAGCCTTTGCCCTAGGGAAGACCCGAGGGTCTTCCCGTAGGCAAAGGCCTCTCTTTGCTAGAACGCCCGAGGATGAGGGTGTTATCTAAAAAAACAACAACATGAGTGCAGTTGTCTAAATGTTTTACTGCAGATGGTCAAAGTAAAATAAAGCGCACATAAAATATCAAATATCAAGTTCTCCAACAGCAGAATACTGACCAACAATCAACCTTTCTCAGTCACCAATCCTTTGTGGTCTAGTGGTAGAGCCTTGGGCTACAAAGCAAAGGGTTGCGGGTTGTTTGCTATGAACATTTCAAACTTGGCAATTTTGTGGATTGATTACCTTACTACATGGGACTTAGAATTTCTTGGGTGCAAAGAATTGTACTTGGAGGGCCTTATACTGAATAATACCCTCTTGGAAGGTTATTATTCTGTTCAAGGCCCTCTCAGCGGCGTATTATCCAGTATAAGGCCTTCTCAATAGGAATTGTAAGGCCCTAGTTCTTTTCGTAGGGAAGTTTTCCTGGAAAAAAAGCTGAATTAAAAAACTGTTAAATGTGCATTGAGGTATATAACTGGAGTTATTGTCCGTCTTGGGTTTTTGGGACTCATGGTAACTCCAAAGGGGACAGCTTTTCTCAGAAACCGTTTAATAGGATTACCAAATTTGGTGTTAGACTTGAGTGCATCAATACTTGATCAAGTGAAAATGAGAACAAATAAATGGCAGGGGATGTTGATGATCATGTTTTCTTGTTGTGCGTTATTTTCCATGTTAAAATGTTCAGTATCACATTCTCTTTAATATCTACCTACCTATGCTGCAATAAATTAGCTGTAAATCCATGTCATTCTTCAGTATACAATCTTCTGAAAAGCTGTTTTGTTTTCTAGGATATTGCATTCAAGATTGTCAACCGTGAATGGGAATATTCCTACAAGCGAGGTTTCCGTTGCCAGTTTCAAAACAACATCTTCCAATTGTGGTTCCACTTCAAGCGATACAGATACCGTCGCTAGCAGAGTTGTGTCTGTACAGATCATTTGTAATTGTCATATACATACTGTTTTATCTATCATTGTAAATAAATCCATCAACTTTGTAAATAGTTTCTTGTTTCTTTGTAGGGACGCGGCCATCATGTCCCAGGGTAAAACGTAAACTATCTGCTCCACTTTCATACCATGGTTTGCAAGGCTGCACAATGTCACCTTTGATCAAGTCAATCAAATAGTATTATTGCGATTGTTAGCGATAAAATTTCAGCTTACCACAGTTCCAAGGTCATATCGCGCAGGTTTGAGTGAGGTTGTAAGTATAGGATAAAACATGCCAAAGGGTGTTTATGAGGTTTAAAACCCACAACCAACAAGACGAGGGGCGTTAGCCCTGAGTGTTTATCCAGAGGGTAAGGGTTTTAAATCCCAAACAACCATTTCTTTTTTTAAAGCTTACAAACCGACCCCATGGTTAAATTTTATATTTCATCTATTCTAATTGAAAGTGTGAAAAACTAAAGGAGTCGTCTGTAAAATATCCCCCTTTGGTGAAAGTCTGTAGGTATAAGGAGAAATAGGGAAACATTCTCATCACAGAGGTATCACAGTGGTGTAGTGGTTAGCATGCAGTCCACCCAGCTGTTTAAATGGGTATCTGAACACGGGAGGTACGGACTTAAATGGTCGAGCGGAGCGCTTAGTAGCAGCACCGAAAGTACAATTCTTTCAGGGTAATAATTGTACCGCCATTGAGCAGTGCTTGCACTGGATATTAGGCGTTAAAATGTATATTATTATTATTATTACTGCGCTTGGTGTGCAGGAGTATGGAGGTTTGGGTAGAGAGATATTATGTTACAATAATACATCCACATAGGAATTATTGAGTATAATGGCACAGGCAATATAGTGGTGTGACGTCACTGGCGGTTTGTAACCCAGGGTATGAAAGTGAAGCGGAGCGTATATATGTTTTACCCTGGGACAGGATAGGACGAGGCATGTTTATGAGAACTTTAAACTGGAATAGATTTATTAATCATTTCATATAATTTTGATAAAACTCATCTGTATTGACAACTCTTGTACCTTCACAATTCCATCTAGTGGTGTATTAAATAAGCTCCTTCTGACAACCCTTAACTTGCATCTTTTTGCCTTGACTGGTTTAGGCACCGACTAAACTAGAAGCTTTTTTTAATTGTAAACAGATGTCTCCACCTTCCCTCAATTCAATTCCAATTAATACCAATCTAAAAGTGATACCGGTAGTAAACATTTTTGCCATGGAAACAGAAAAGAATTAAAGTTTAAAAGTTTAAATCCAAAAAAAGGCACATCTACCGGTACATCATATGGGGAGGCAGTGTACCAAATTTGGTGAGGATTGGTCAAGAAGTTTTAGAAATCTGCTCTGGAAAGAAACCATAACCTTCAAATAGACAAAGTCCAAATTGTTGCCATGGAAACAGAAAGAAAATAAACCTAGATAGGTTTGAACCACCAAAAATAGAGCCATGGGCTCTGTAGCTCATCAGGATTTCATTGATTTATTATGTAAGGTTGAATATCTAAGTTATCTCAAGTAATATATTGTTAACAAACAACAAATACGTTGACCCCTGTGACCCACATTTAAAGTAACAGGGTCACCAATCCTACAATTAAGAATCACCTTTGACCACCTTTCTAGAGCTTGATAAAGATGAAAATAGGCTGCACACAACTTTTCAGCTCTTTAGACTTTTAGAACTGGAGAAGAAGATGAATATAGGTTTTTAAGCATGTGACCCCTGTGACCCCATTTGGGGTCATAGGGTCACGAAATTTACAATTTAGAATCCCCATTGGCCAAGGAATCTGCACACAATTTTTCAGTTCTCTAGACCTTTTGCAACTGGAGATGAAAATGGTTTTTTAAGCATGTGACCCCTGTGACCCCATTTGGGGTCACGGGGTCACGGGGTCACGACATTTACAATTTAGAATCCCCATTGGCCAAGGAATCTGCACACAATTTTTCAGCTCTCTAGACCTTTTGGAACTGGAGAGCATGTGACCCCTGTAACCCCATTTGGGGTCACGGGGTCACCCAATCTACAATTTAGAATCCCTTTTAGCCAATGAGTCTACACACAACTTTTCAGCTCTCCAGACCTTTTGGAACTGGAGAAGAAGATGAAAATAGGTTTTTAAGGAAGTGACCCCTGTGACCCCATTTGGGGTCATTGGGTCACGAAATCTACAATTTAGAATCCCCATTGGCCAAGGAGTCTGCAGATAAAATTTCAGCTCTGTGGAGTCATTGGTTCTGGAGAAGAAGTCGAAAAAGCGAAAAGTTTAAGGACGGATGGAAGGACAGATGGACGGACGCTGGACACCATGCCATGCCATAAGCCCATCGGGCCTTTCAGGCCTGATGAGCTAAAAAGCACATCTACATGATTTGGGAAGGCAGTATATCAAATTTGGTGAGGAATGGTCAAGTAGATCTGCTCAGGAAACGTGGGAGAAGGAGACATAATTTACGGAAATTACACTGAGGGGGAAATTTACAGGATTCACATCTCATTAACAAAAGAATGATCTTGGAATCAGTCTGATTAAAATCGACCTTGTTCCGAGGAATAAAATTTGCAAAAGTTTGCATCTGCCGGGATACGAACAGGTTCTGTAGATTCCTCGCCACAAGGTCTGAGAACACCCCGTATAGGCGTGTGTTCAGAACCAGTTTAGCGCAGCCAAAACCCAGTCAAATAGCTGACCAATCACATCATAGTATTTAAACGGTTGCGGTTTTGAAAGCATTCGGAACAGACAAAAGGATAGCTGTTTGGAGTTATCTGCCCCTAGTTTCTCGCACCGAAAGCATTTGTTGGGCATCTTTTGATTGGCTAGCTGAATTGCGCCCGAACACGCTAGTGTACGGGGTGCTTTCAGACGGTTTGGCGTGGAAACCCACGAACGAGTTCGTATCCCGGTAGATGCACTATTTTGCATTTTTTATTCCACGGAAAACCGTTGATTTTAATCAGACTGATCTTGGAATATTCACATGTCAGACTTTCTAAAAATATTCTTAAAGGGACTTTCAGTTTTTGTAAAATGTTTGTTATTTGGCTTTGACACATGCCGAAATACCATATGTGCCGAATTGAATTAAAATAATTTCACTACAGTTGCATATTCATCTCCTAGAGCCAAACATGTGATGTTACTTGTTTTCCATTTCCCAATGAAAATCAAGCAACAGATCCGGTTTATCAAAATTTATTTTATATACTGGTTACCACAAATTCCTGTTGGGACAATATTTTTGTAAAATCATGTTAGACATTGATTTCATGTGTATCATACTTAGAATAATTTGCTACAAAAGCATTGAAAACAATGAAAGCTTTACTGTAAACTGGTCTTTCTGCTTTTGTTTCCGTCCCTCTCTTTAAGTAGGCTTGAATTTACCAGCTTACTCACAGAATTATCATTCCTCAAATTTAACAACATAGGATTCTTTATCACTATATCATTCAGGTGTAATATGTTACAAGTCTCAATGTCATTATTAAGAAAATATCAAAATCTTTATTATCAATCAATATCCCATGGAATCCATGCCCTCGTACAAAGCTTCACACTGTTCAATGAGAGAGAGAAGAGGAGCAGAGTTGTAAGGGAAGAGTTCCTGTTCTCTCAGTCTCTCTATCCTCAGTCGAACTCTGATCAGCACACTCATCACAAGCTCCACACACTGCAGGTCACATGACCTGATGCTGCCATCTATTTGAAGTTTATGTTTGAGGTTTGACTCAGCTGAAATGTAAGTGTCTGATTGCTGATCCTCATGCTCAACTGTAGGATTACATACACAAGTTCTGTCCTCACCCACCTCTTGAGTTTCAGTCATGGATTCGGGGATGTGACACTCCGTTGAGTCACATTCACGTGTTGCATTAGCTGTAACTGCAAAGTTAAGAGGACATCTGCTAACCTGAATTTCTGATTTAAAATTGTTAACAGATAATTCCATTGAGTCTTGACAGTCCTCCTCACTTGAATCACTTCCACTACCGTACACAGTCAAACATGCAAGTCCTTTTAGTTTTGTTTCGGAGACACAAGAACTTGGCTCTTTCCTTTCATTAGAGTCATTTACAGACTTTAAGATATGAGAACTAACAAAATGTCCTGAGGTATTCGACTTGGAATATATTGAGCTATCATCAGTTATAACATGCTTCAACTCATACTCATTTTCACAAACTGAATACAGTTTAACTTTCTTAGCCTCACATGGACCAACAATTTCATCATATTTTATGCTGCTCTTTGTTGATGCTTTTACAACATTACAAGAACCAACAGATTCAACATTATAGTCTTCCTTTGAACCTTGGAAAGGTGATGTGGTTTCCATCTTGTCTTTGGATTGTTCTATATCATCACCAGTCCCACCATAGTTCCTTTCAAAGTCATTTTTATGGCCTTGGGAATGCGTTTTGATGTCTATGGAACTTTCTGAAATGTCACTAGAATCAGAAGAAATGAAATCAGAGTTCAAAATGGGTCCCTGGAAATGTGTTCTTGGGGCAATTGTGTCTCTTGATTGATTAACATCATCACATGACCATCCTGTTCCCATTTCAATGTTGCCTGTTAGCATTCGTGAATGTATCATGATATCTTTGGGTTCTTTTGTAACTGCAAAGTCACAATTGATGCCTTCAAGATACGTTCTTCTGACGACAATGTTTTTGGAGCTTTGTACAACATCAGAAGATTCACCTGAATTTATCATGTAGTCCCAACTAGGCCCTGATGAAACTTCATTGTAAACAAGTTTTTCTTTGGACGTTGCAATGTTGTGAGATTCACCAGATTCAAGCTCAGAGTTGCTGTGAGATTCTGCGCCCGTATGTTCATGAAGAAAGAACTTGTGACACTCCTCTACGAACCGAGGCCACTCTGAGGCAACACACTTCAAGTAGCGCAGGAAGTACATCAGGAAGCAGGTTTCTGGAGAGGTCAAGAGGTCAACTAGCACCATGTGATCTCGTGAGTTTCCGTCAAGAAAGTGTAGAAAAAGTCTGTGTGGATTTGGGAGTGTTGTATGACTTGATCTGAAATACCAGAAAAAAACCTAATATTCTATTATCTGATGGATATATAATACCAGTTAGTGATACTAAATCATCTATTGTTATTTGATTTGTCACATTTGAATAAAGAAGTGCTAAACTATTCCTGTTTGGTTTAGTTATTGGATTGCTCAAGGGGCAAATGTTCGCGATAATCTCATGAATTTTAATTACACTGCACAACATGTTACAAGATCTTTAAAAGCTTGATAACAGCCAACTTCCCAATGCAAGGCATAACTCTTGCCAGTCTCCATTACTGGCTGATTTTGGCCTTGCAGTATTTCCTTAAGAAATCTGTGTTTAGAAATCCAGGCCCGCTATGCATTTCTGGTGCAGCGATTCACTATTTTGACACAACAAAGCGAGGGAAATACCGCAAGGGATAAATCAGCGAGTAATGCAGACTGGCAAGAGTTATTCCTTGCGTTTGGAAATTCGATAACAGCTGTCGGGTTAACCTTTTGACATCATTCAAATCAGTAAATTAACAACTTTGCCTTATTTTCTCTACTTACACCGGACCTAGAGGTCATTGCACAAAAGAGCATTAACACTAAGGTTATCATGTATACAATCCTTTACCATTGCACCAAGATTACTTTAAACATTTTCTGGCTCTGTGCAACAGAACCCTGTACTTCGTTCCGACATGTCCAATCTTCAGTACTCAGAAATAGACATTTTTAAAAAATTTAAACAATCTTTTAAACTAAAGGCAAGTGTTATTGGGCTTTGTCAAATCTTATGTCATGTAACACTGTAGCGCAATACTGATATGCTTTTAATAAGATTGAACATTGTCACACCTGAGTTGATAGAGTCAATATTTCATCTGGATCATAGCTTATCCATAGTCAGAGCTACATCACACATACACATATATATATCACACAAACCTCTTAGAATGAAGGTAAACATCCAGCAGACAGAGTAGAGATTCTATCCACGCATCATCCTGATCACTGAACACTAGGGGGAGCCACTCTAGATCTCTCTGGGCTGCTGGGAAGGATCTACAAACTATGTTGTGGAGACTTGCTATACAGTCTGGTACCATGGCAACACCTTGAAATAAACAAATAAATTTATGTTTACTTTTTTGGTCATCAATAGTATAAGATTTTAGTCCAATGATATTAATCTTAATATGGATAAAAAAAAGTATGTTCAGAGAAATATTTATACAAGAGATAGTCAAAGATACTGTTATCTAATCTTAAATTTGTTTTACCTTGACAATGCTTCTATTGATGCCATAGAGTTCTTGTTCAGCATGTAAATCAATAAAATAAAGAAAACAAAGCACTGAAATATCACTGAAAATCTCAGGCATGACATGCTAGCAGAACATCAGGCAGTCCTTGAAAAGAGTAAGACTCATATCACGAACCAACTTCCAAACGCAAGGCATAACTCTCGCCAGTCTGCATTACTGGCTGAGTTAACCCTTGCGGTATTTCCCCCGCTTTGTTGTGTCAAGACAGTGAATCGCTGCACCAGAAATGCATAGCGGGCCTGGATTTCTAAACACAGATTTCTTAAGGAAATACTGCAAGGCCTAAATCAGCCAGTAATGGAGCCTGGCAAGAGTTTTTCCTTGCATTGGGAAGTTGATCACAAACAAAATTTTAAACATTTTTTTTACAGAAATCTTTGAGTTACCTTCTCTACATTGAAGCAAACAATATAAGACGTGTGTGTTTTGGGAGACTGTTACCAAACCGACACACAAATGTCCTTACCACTCTCTGAGTTACTCCTCACACTGATGGCACATGACTTCAGCAGCAACAGAATCAGTTTTCTCAGAAGGAGTACATCTCCCTGCCGATTATCAAATTCACAGCCTTCAATTTTGCTCCCACCAAATCCAACCCAGTCAGTTTCAGAGGGCATAGACTGCAGAACAGCAGGACACATGGCAGATAACAGTCTATCAGCAGTCTCTCTGTACACACAGGGGATGACCTTCACCTTGGTTAGGTTGCTGTAGTTGAGTAACACATGGAACACGTCCAGAACTTTCCTCAAGAGCAGACGTGAAAACATTCTGTTGACATTTTGAATACAATGAACCAAAAATTGAACAAATTCCTCACCTATTTGAGGAAAAATAGCTTCAATTTCTTTAAGCCTCACATTTGGGTCCAATTTGTTAAGATATTTGATAGTTTTCTGCACAAGGTTTAGATAGTTGTGAGGTCTTTCAATTGAAGGTTCACTTACAGACAGCATGTGTTCAGCAAAACCCGGAGTGAATATATCACTTAATTTTAAACTTTCACAGCACCATCGGTTTGTGTCCAGGCCACATCGGTTAGCCATGAGATGAACCAGAAGATCAAGATACTCTGCTTGATGTGGGGAGTGTTGCCAGTCCAAGATTCTCTCAAGAACATCCTGGAGAAGTGAATCTCGACTGTCCTGTAAAACATGTTACTCTGACGTGAATGAGAGAATCTTGCATAAATAATCATAACGAAAGGCTTCTTTGATTCTTCTCTCCATTCTTCTTAATTTTAGGTTGTTCAATCTAGGAGGAGAATGCAAAGTTTTTAATTTTAATGTTTTAGGGCCAAGCACGTTTTGCCAAAACTGTTAACGAAATAAACACTAACTGTCCATTTTGTATTAACTTTCAAGAAGATGAGTACCATGTACTCCTTATCTGTCCGATATATGCAGAAATAAGAAAGAAATATCTGCCGTATTTTTTCTATAACCAGCCATCAAGATTTAAATTCCGTAAGCTTCTTCAAACAGAAAATACTGAACTACTATTTAAGCTATCGCTTGCTTTGTACCATATATTTAAATTAAGAAACAATTTTGATTGTTGAAGTGAATTGTTGATGTCATACAGGTTGCGCAAATGTATTTTACAAACTTTATATACTTGTACTATTGGTCTCAGGGCCACCTAACAAAATCTGTCTGTCTGTCTGTCTTAATTTTACGTAGATATGATTGACCCAAAATAAGCAGAGAAAAATATCATTAAAAAGTTAAAACGATTATTATAAGACATTTAAAAATATGTTGATATAACTATTGTCACAATCCGCAATGAGTGACGAGGATCCTGCTGAAAATAATTTAACTTGCACTGTCACAGTGGCTGCAATTGACAAGCTCACAGGCTAAAAAAACGTGTTATTGTGTCTTAGTGTTGCATCATAAAGTACTTTAATAGAATGAAATATGGTTATCAGTGAAATTACTTCATACTCTACCCATGCTAATCGGATCAATTGTCTCTATATGGAAATTATTTCTCATATGTCATGATAAAGTGGGAAAATTTCTCTCGCGATTGATATCATCATAAGTGTTGGAAAAGGTCATTTTGTATTTTAAACACTAACATACTTAATCATATAATGGCTCTTTTAACTGTGACCTCTACTCTGTTTATCTTTAATTTTGAATTGATAATTTTTGTCGGGAGATCAATTACTTAATATATTGATTCTATTGATAGAGTTTAATTTGCTAAGACATGACGAAAGTAATTTTTGTGGGGAAAGTGAAACTGGTCAAATTGCTTACAAACCTGAAATTTGTTGCACTTCAATATGGCTATTGTTGACTTGAGCGCAGCATAGGAAACAAACTTGTCTCGGGATCTCATTAGATTCAACTGAAACAATGCAAAGAGAGATCAGTTGAAATACACTAAAACAGGACTCGTGTTAGCCACAAATTACAGGAGTAAAACAGTTCTAACAATGTTTACTTGAAATATTTTAATTGCCTCAGTCCTTTGTACACATTGCCATAACAAATTGTAATACTTATCATTATATTGACAATGAGCAAGCTGATGTGTGATGTTAGGTTGACCAACATGGACAATTTACCATATATGGGCATCAAGCAGTTTTATTTTGGAAAATCTGAACCCGCCAATAGATATTTTGGTATTCTCTTTGCAAGTTTGAGCTCTCGTTCAACCAGAAACACAGAAATTAGTGTAACAAATCATTTTGTAATTATAACTTTATGTTTGCCCTCATAGGTAAAAACATAAGTTTAATATATTGTTATTTCTTACCAAACCTGACAGAATATCTTTGTTCCTCAAAACTTCAAGCACTTTCTCCTCTTCTTCACTTGTCTTTTCATTATCTACAAGTTTCTTCATTAAAGTCAAAATCAAGAGAATTTCTTTTCTTTTTACTGAATTCTTTTCTTTTCCAAGGTGTTCTAAAAGTGTGTTTCCTGTCATCAGAATGACACCTCTACCTTTCAATTCATTGACATCACTTGTCTTATTTGGTGTAATTTCATCTCTGGTACACATGCAATCATTCGAAATATTTGATACCTTTTTATGAAATCTGTGATTGTCAGCTTCTTGAGTATTTTCATTAGTGGTGTCACTTTTTGGGATGAAATTATCTCCCTTTGAAGACTGTAGTTTATTGTTCCTGAAGTGCCCACAAAGTGTTTTCTGTAGTAATTCAGAGAATTCAGAATTTGATATTTTGATTTTCCTCTTCTTCATAACATCATTGTAAAGTTGTTGCATTAATTCTAAAGTTGTCATCTTTCATTCCTGAAAATTTAAATGAAATTATATGAAAAAGTGAAAACACTCTACTACCTATGTAACAGTGTCATACCTTCTTAGGTAGGTAGATATACGTAGGTGTATATTTAGGGTCTGGCGCCTGTGCAGTATACATATTTGATAGAAAGCTATTTTAGCTTTGAATTAAATTAAATTTGAAAAGAGTTTCCAACATTGATTAAAAAAAAAAACAACGAAAAAAAACTTGTCCTTTTTATCCCACCGGTATGTAATAGATAGTCATGGTAAATGGTAGTCATCTGATTACTTTCATCTTGAGATTGATTTTTCAGTTGTGAAATATTTTACTGACAAAAATACTCGGTTATCTCTTTAATACATTGTACTATATAGGCCTACTGTAGATGCGTAGCTTTTCCCGACAGCACTGTATAAACTGTCCCTCAAAAATGATACGTAGGCTTACAGTATCATTTACGATGTGTCGACGTAGGAAAACGTCTAGCAGGCTGGACTAGATTGGTGCATACGTTCATGAATGTAATTTGTAATTTCATATCTTGAGGCAAGTTTTATCAGGAAATATTAACTGGACTTTACTGCGCCGAGTCGAAATCCTGGCCAGTGTTTACAGATGGACAAAGGGAGGCTACTCTAATGTATTGTTACACGATAACTGAGTCTTGGTTGTGCTCGAGTAAAAAATTGTCGCAAGTTTCATGTTCAAGTCCTCGCTGTACTGCGGGACCTCCGTCGGCAGGAAAAATCTGCTATTTGTTACACTGCTTCACCCGATTGTTCCGATTTTGCAACGGTGAGGTACAGTGAAGAACAGTAAGTGTTGGGTTATTCCATCGCGAAGGAAAGATCAGGGCGGTTTTTTTTTGTAAAACAAATCTACAAAAAAACCGCCCTGATCTAATTTCCAAAATTCTAAATTCTATTCAAAATCTAAATTTCGAAGGCAAGGCAGTAAAACTCCTATGGGTACCAGCGCACGTCGGTATATTTGGCAACAAAAAAGCCGACAAAGCTGCCAAGGAGGGCCTTAAACTACCTAAAATTCTACCCCTTTTTCATTCGAAACAAGAGGCAAAAAGCCTATCAAAATCTCATGCAAAGCGAGCATGGCACCTGCAATATACAAATTCCAAAACAGCACACCACACCAAACAAATTATCTCCAAACCCTTAACTAAACAAAAAATATATTCCAAAAACAAAAATATTGATAGGGCAATAATTAAGCTCCAATCGGGGCATACAAAATTAAACTATCATATCCACAAAACCAAAATCGCAAACATCCACCCAACATGCCCACACTGCCCACAGGCAGAAACAATTCACCACATCCTTATTGAATGCCCACAGTATGCGGCCTTCCGCCACATACTTAAACTAAAATTAAGGGCTAACAATATCCAAACAAATAACATATATCAAATTCTAAACCCACACAATAATCACAGTACCTTCCAAGCGGTCGGCACTTATATAAAGGATTCGGGCCTTTTGGACCGAATCTAAAACACACTTAAAAATCAAATACCATCCAAAATTAACAATTAAACCTACCCCCTCTCCTCCCCCGGCTTAACCGGCCTAACCTAGGTAATTTACATATTCCAAATTTCAAAATTTCAAAATTGCCTCCACCTTTTGGCCTGGCTTCAAAATTATCCTCTTTATGGAACTTTCGGAACTTTATTAATGGTCCTTGCGACCCGAGTGGGAGAACAGCTCCGCTGAAAACCGCTCGTAAAATCCCCGTACTCATCATCAACAGCGAAGGAAACTATTTATTTTCAAGTTTGTGGATTCCCCAGATAACACACAACTGGTGGACCACTGGTGGGCCACTAGTACCTGCTCCAGTGGCCCACTAGTAGTTTGTCCAGCTGATAGAAGGTGGGCCACCGGTGGCAGCCACTATAGTGGCTATATCTGCCACCAGCGGCCCACCTGCTAACACGCTGGTTGGCCACTTGCTACCCACCAGTGGCAAGCCACCAGCTATCTGCTACCAGTTGCCCACTAGCTATCACACCGGTGGGCCACTTAATTGCTACCCACCAGTGGCAAGCCACTAGCTACCTGCCACTAGTGGCCCACTAGGGGGTGTGTTATCTGGGTTATTTTTGATACGATGTAAATGTGGTATAGGCCTATATGGTGGTTCCATCGGTTTTGAATTTTAAGAAGTATCATGTGAGGTCAATAAAGTGAAATATGCTTTACTGTGAGTAGTGTATTTTTTCATAGGAATAACTTTTTTCTTTGTAGACGTTTGCATGAAAACAAGAACAAAACAGTAATTAATTTCCTGTAGGTTTATGTTTTACTATCTGGTTAAAACATATTTTTATTTCCAAAAAGAAATCTGGATTGGCGAACAAGCCATAGGCTTATTTTAACGCCGCTCCAGTAGCCTACAATGAAAGCAAAAGCTGGACGCAGAAACAAGTCAATGAAATAAGGTAGACTTAAAACAAGAAAGAGCCTTTACAATTATTTTCCAAGTATAAAAAGGAAATTTTCTCTTGTGTTGTTAAGTATGCCTGGTAATGACGGTTGCTGCAGCTGTTATTCAGTTATGAAACATATATCAATTATATATAATATTTGTCTGTAACAACAATTATAGGAAACGGTTACTTTTAGAAATGAACTGGTGTAACGAGTTAAGAATTTCTTTATTTGTTGAATTAGCCAATAGGCCATTTCCATACAAACGTAGTTTGAACATCATATCCACGAGAATAAAAATACATTTTAATTCTTAAGTTTTGATAAATCAGAGAGAGAGAGAGAGAGAGAGAGAGAGAGAGAGAGAGAGAGAGAGAGAGAGAGAGAGAGAGAGAGAGAGAGAGAGAGAGAGAGAGAGAGAGAGAGAGAGAGAGAGAGAGAGAGAGAAACATTAAAATAATGTGCATACATACACAGTCATCCTCACCCAACCATACATACTCATTCAATCACTCACATTGTCTTGCCCAGTCATTCATACATTAGAACCCTAACCACACACCCCATCCGCCCATATCTTCTGTCAATACTGATATAAATACCCAATACTATAAGCCATAACATTCACCCAACAATACACATGTACCGACACATCACTACCCTTACCCAGTCACTCACACGCTATCACTCCCATCACAACTCTCACCAGTCAGTAGCGGCACCCTCACCCAGCCTAGCACATTCTACAATCCCCACCACAACACTCACCAATCAATACAGGCACCAAACCTCACCACCCTCACCCAGCCATTCACACACTATCACCCCTACCACAACACTCACCAATTAGCACAGGCGCCCACATCCCACCCAGCCATTCACGCCCGATCTTGGAAGTAATGTAATGTTAGTAAATTAGGTTGTCGGTAGATTAACGACTTTATAAAAACAGGATGTTGTGATGTGTTTTGATTGTCAATGACTTACCGTACGTCATCTTCGCCGACGTCTGCTAATCTCCCGTTTGTTGTTGATTGATGCTGTATATGGGTATTCTAAAATCGATTATAGATTATACTTACCATATTTATTTATTTATTTCAAACACAAACATTCTCCAACAGAAATAACAACACCGAGTGTCTGATTGCTTTATTAAAATTCTACGTCTACGAATCCACCGCCAATCCGTCTACGAATACACCGGAAATTTACATCTACGAACCCGTCTGGTCTACGAATTCACCTACAGCCATCTCTCTATCATACCAACATGTATTCTGCTGTTTTACCATATGCTTGATAACGGTATAAGGATCTATAGGCTACCGAAACGTACGTCGCCGTTGTGAAATAAAGAAATTGAACATCCATAAAATATCCTTTTCTTTCTAATTTTACAATGTTGTACATGTTTACATCCATACAATAACGATATTCCAGAAAAAATGAAATACACAATCGTACTATTTATACTTGAAACATTGTTACCATGGAAACAAAATAACACCTTTGTATGTTATACACACCGACATTTCCCGACATAAACTGTTTATAAGAGAAGTGAAGCAAATTGATATGTGTGTGTTATGTTGAGAGTGTAGGTCCTGTGCATGTCCTTATTTTAACAGGCCTACAAAAGAAAAAAAGCGAATTGAACAGAAAGAAACGAATTTGCATCGTAAATAAGCGTTCTTCGCGTCTTTCATTTTGCGTTCTCGTGTATTTTTAATAGCTGATCGTTTTATTTGTGTGCGAATTCGTGTCTTTTCATTCCGTATCGCTTATTTACGATGCAAATTCGTTTCTTTCTGTATGCATTTCGATTCTTTCCGTTGCAATTGGCTTTTTCTTTGGTAGGCCTGTTTAAGCTACTGCGAAAAACCAGTGTTCGTATGCCCCCGTCGGTGTTGATTTCAACAAGCACTAGGCCTATATGTCAGCAACATAAGGCGTTAAGATCCCCAGGAAGAGGCTACGTTGATAGCTGCAAGCGTACAATAATTAGACTATAAGATAATTTAGAATAAATAGACGTTATTTGGAAACATAATATACATGCAAACTTAACAGCAAAGTATTGAAACTCAACACAAAGCAGTTGATAATCACCTTGCTGACACAGAGCTCATTGTCCCTCAATGTCATCTACAATGTATCATCCCCGGGAGTTTTTATCAGTATAATCACCAAATTCCCTTCCTTGATTGATGTAAATCAATGAACGATTGGCCCTGTCAAAGACACTTACAACACGCTTCGGGCGTATAGTTAATTCTCTGGAGTTTGCAGCTAATCGTATTGGTTTAAATTGAATATGAATTTTCTTACATATCCAAGGGGTGATATCGTGCAGATGACAGTGGGTGGCTATTCGTCGATGCCGCCATCGAATTATCGAGTTGCCTTTGAAGACGTTGGAATTTCTTAGCTAAAGACGTGCACATCATATATACACTGAGCACGTGATCAACTGATACACTAAATGTTACACCTGTACATCAATTCATCCCAATAAAAAGCAATTGACATCAAGACGGAAAAGAAATTTATTCACAAGAAAAGTTATGTAAAAGTTCATCTTACAACTAGTTATGCAACGTATACATGTATTAATGTTCTCCATCTATATATAAATCTACAAACAATAAACATTGATATGAGTTGACAAAAGTTTATTCCCTTCTATCTATCTAACTGGACGCTATCATAAATATAAAATTATAAAGTTCAAATTAAGCGTTCCTATTTGTGATAAATGAGTTACTTTCCTTTTTTAGTTTACTGAAGTAGTCATTTTCAAATTATGCTGGAGCGGCGTTTAAATAAGCCTTATGGCCTGTTGGCCAATCCATATTTCATTTTATGAAATAAAAATATGTACATGTATAAACCATTTCAAATTATGCAAACTAATCCCAGTCTCAAATTCGTAAATTAAATACGAATGTCACATAGGATTTTCTCTCCTTTGCTATCTCTGGTACTCATTAAACGAAGCAGGTGAAGTTTATGTTCCTTGTATATGGTTATAAATATTTCAATTCAAAATATCGCCACACATCTAAAACATGATTGACTTGGGTTCTTGGATAAAGCACTTTCGTAAATGTGATGGACTGATCCTTACATGGGGGAGACATTGTTTTCATCAGTTCCCAGATATACGAAACTGACAGGATGAAACACATCTATTTGACAGTTCACTGGGGACAAGGGTGCTGTATTCTCATCATAGTCGATCTGTGTCTCCTTGACCTTGCATTGAGAGGATTCAGAAGGAGGCGAAAGAGTACTGATAACACTCAGCAAATACGGTGAGTTCCTACGAGTTTCGATCAGTGCATCACATACAAAGCTATTTCGTATCCCAACCGCCCGTCTGTCCCGCGGTGGAGAAGGTGGTGGTGATACAGTAGGGTCCAGAGGTGTGAATGCTAGTTTAGGTTCGGGTATATTTTCAGGTTTCTCATTCACTTTAAAATAGCTATTAGCAACTGACATGCGTTTCTGATTGTATTCATGAACCGACAACATATCGTTTGGACAAGACAGTATACGCTGTCTTGGTTTTATTGATTCAGAAAGATTGTGCAGCGAGTATCTTGATCTTTTCTTAGGACGAAAGGATAGCTGGGGTGACCCGGACTGTTGTTTTACGGTGTTTATAATTTGATCTTTGAATTTTTCTTTTGGGAATTCAAATTCAAAATATGAATCAATTTCAGGTGATGTTTGGACTTCAACATCAGGCGGTGTTTGAGAGGGACGTCTAGCTACATTCGTTATTTCATCTGTAAATTCATGACCTTCGTTCTCTAAGTTGGCATCACAGTCAACAAACATATCAGCATTTTTGGGCGGAACATCAAATAACTCAGACACACTGAGGATGTCATTCAAGCTGGACAGATGCAGACTGCCCCAGGACTCCTTCATAAGGTTGCACGGAGAACTTCGGAAATCCACCAGCATCTTACCTCCTTGCAGAAAGGGGAACTTGTACTTTTCAAAAGAAGTTTCAAATTCTTCATTGAACTTGTTTTCAACAGGAGGCAAGGTAAGAGTGTTTGACCTCTCTCGAAGTATGACTTCCGAATCTTCAATTGAATTTGACCTTAGGTCAGGACACGAACTGCTCGCCCTCGTATTAAGGTCCAAGACAGTTCCCCAATTAACGTTGACATTGTTTCCTTCAGTTGAGGTGTTGCTTTCCTCAGTTTGCAGTTTCTGGTCTATTTTAGCTTTTGACAAAGTGGATTCAGGCTCCTCAGCGATTATTGATTGATAGTCAGTTTCCGCGTTGGTCTGTTGAGATTGTGATATTCCATCTCTAACTACCAATCCAGGACCAGGAGTCAGATGTAGTTCTTGAACTCGGTTCAGGCGGCGTCCTTGAAAAAACGTGACAGCAGCGCTAGCTAGATGATTGTTTTCGAGTGAGGTAACAGCAAACACACTGTCACTATCCATGGGAGTGTCACAATGAGGAGTTCGAGAATGTGAAGACTCGTACGAGTTTATATTTTCTGTCTGAGAGAATAGGAACATTTGAATTTGACTGTCGCGAGGCAAAAAACATCGGTAGAAAATTTTCCGAAACTGTTTACTCACTAACAACAGAATGTAAGGCTTGACTGTTGTTGAAATGACCTTCAGTAATGATATCCACCATGTTTGTAAAACTTGTTGATAGCACTGAGTGGTTTCAAGAATCTTTGTAATTATGACTGGAGCTATCAATGCATGAGTTAGGACCTCCGTCAATATGATCCATCTGATCGCTTTGCCGCAGTTTATGTTCTCTCTGAAGTTGTTTGCAGAGATCTCATCTTGGTTTGTGTTGATGTCCTGTATGCTGTTGTCCAATTTGATGATGTGTTTTGTAAACGACCATACAATCCCAGCTACAAATATAAAGATGAACATGGGTAGGCCGGAGTACAGAATGTCCCGTGCGTCTGATTCATCTGTTTCCACCAGGGAGGGCCAAGGAGTGATGATACCTGCAACACGGGGTAAGTCAGAACTACGATCACTCCTGAAGATGGCGCGGAGAGACGACGGATCTAATGGATATCCAAGTTCTGATAATCTCTTTAGACAGCGTTTTGACAAAAATTCTAATGTCATCGCTGGTTCATCAACAATAAATTAAAAACAGTTGTAAGTCCATTCAAATAGTTATCATTTTTCTTTCATGTATGTATTTAAGTATTTAAACATGCACTATTCATGAAGAGGCTGCCCATATATATCAACTGTACTTACATATCATTTCTAAATAATTATTAATTAAAGAAAGAAAGAAAGTGTTAATTACTTGATGCACATGTTGGTTTACTCATCAGCTTTGATAATTATGGTTATTTCGTCAAATTTCTTCTGCCTCAGTGTTAAATAAAGAATATATTTTCTCTGATACTTACAGGAGCTGATGAGAATGATACAAATCAGTAGATACTTGACGAATGTAGACGCCCAGCCGCCTTGAGAGACAGATTTTAGTGAGTTGTATCTGAAACAATACGACAAAGGTGATATATAAAGAAAAATGATTAGACACTAAAACGCATTATTAATATTATGGACAGGAATTATAGAAGATCAAGGACGGACTCGAGGGACGACGATAAATGAGAACGAAGAAAAAGGACGTAAAAGTCATTAGAGAGTCACCCAGTCCTAGCAGTGGTGTAATGCTTTCAACCTCTACACTCATTCAGCTATGAGATTGTTCTTCATTCAAACTATTGGCTGACCAATGAAATATCTTGGAACGAGATGACGAGTTATATACATAGCTTGGAAGAGTGAATCTATCAACCATAATACCTTGACAAGGACACATTTATTTGTTTCAAGTTTTATAGATAAATACTTTTATGTCAATCCATCCTTATGAAAGATTTGTAAATCGTATATATTCTTAATGTAACATAGTGTTGCACAACTCTCGGAATATATTTTTCATGTTTATAAACTGAACTGCGAGGTCATTCAATAACAATTGATGTAATATTTAGTGGTTTACGTAACTGTATGCATTTTGTATCATATTTATGTTCTGTGGGCCTGTGGCCTGAAACTTGGAATAACTTCTTCTTCCTATAAACACAACTGGTTACCCTAATGGCTTCAAACAAAGGTGAGTTAAGCACTAATATCCCCAGTTACGATATATATATATATATTACCAAACAATGTCCCGCAATACGCACACGCCAATCAAACCACCCACTCAGCATCATAAAAAAACACCCCAGCAGGCATAAAAACCGCCTGTCACAAAATTTCTTCAAGCGAAGAAATATTTTAAAAATCCATACGAAACTGCCTTGAACAGTAGTGGCTACAACTACCAACTACGTTACAACCCACAAGAAAACAGAAATAAGACACGCCAAAGAACCCGCCAAGCAACCTGGTTCAACCTCCCTTTTGATCTTACAGTAAAAAACAAATGATGGAAAACAGTTTCTCCACATCTTGAACAGCTCATTTCCTAAAACCAGCCCACTCCATAAGATATTCAATAGAAAGCTCAGTTACAGTTGCTTGCAAAACCTTAAAACATTATTGACAGCAACAACAAAAATGTTAAAAACAAGCAAGAACCAACAAACGATCGCCGTAGTCTCAAAACGTGCCCTGTACAAGGAAATTGCCTGGCCAAATCTGTTATTTATCAAGCTAATGTAACCACCAACAATAAAAGCGAAACATATGTTAGACTCAAAGAAACACAAATTAAAACCAGGTATAACAGTCATAAAAGCTCCTTCAACAATCCCTGCAAAGAGAACACCACATAAATTAGCAAATACATTAATAAAAATTTGGCAGCTATTAAGGAAGAGAAATCCAACTTCAACATTGAATGGTCAGTAACCATACTCCAACATAAACAAAAGATGCAGTCTTTGCATATATGCAAAATTCATCATCATTTGCAAACCCCATATGAGAACCCTCAACAAACGCAAAGATTTGGTAAATACCTGCAGGCACAACAATAAATGTTTGCTAAAAACAGCCAAAAGAAAAACCAGCCCCAAAACGCAAGCCTAAGCGTACATGTAACAAAAGTGGCCAGAAGACCAATCAAGCTATCACTTGACATTTGCTACTCGCATGAAACAGAGTTGTAGTGATACACAATGAATGATGTGTGTAAATAACTGACTTAAGTTTCTATATTTATCACGCTCTATTTATGTTGATCACTCTACCAATTCGTGACAAGGCCAAACTATGACTGAATGTGATCAATATAATCAACTATGTGAGAATATCACAAATTGTCTTTAACAATGTCTTAAATGTCATCAAAAGCACATGCCAGTCGTCAAATACCAGCAGCGAGCAGGAAAAGATGAGATAACTTTATAGGATGGAACAGATCGGTTTCTTCCGACGCCTACTGTGAGTAACGTCATTTTAAGTATCCATGTACATCGTCTCTGTTAATGTTTCCTCGATTTCAGGTTGGAACGATTGGACGCTCAACAAGACACCAAACCGTCCAGTTATGTATTATAACTCGCCCGTATCAGATTGTACTATTTATGCGGCAATATTCAACTAGTGTAATACCGCTATACGTTATTTGATATGACGTTTGCATTGTGACGTCACGGTGTTTATACCATCGAAACCATGGTGCCGAATTCGTAGAAACCTTAGATGAATGACACAGTCATCTATTTTGCTTGATTAATATGGGCGAGTAATAACCAGAATACTAAACTTCCTTTCGTAAGATAGCCGTTTCATAAAATTAGCGAATGGTTTGTTTGAATTTATAAAAAGACACATACATGAACTTTTGATTTGGTACAGAACGAAGGCACACTGGAACATGGCATGGCATTATAAGACAGAATTCACTGGTCCGATGGATACAGAATGTTTTACATGCATATCCTTGACGGCAGGGTTCATGATTGTTCTTGGCATACAGACTGGTGAGAGATATTGTAATAACATCCTTCAACATCTGGTGGTACCACATTTCCACAATCACAGACTTCGAAACCGATCCCTTAACACAGATGATAATTCACAAACTTACAGGGTGAGGATTGTAATGAAGCTTATCTTTACCACATTGTACCTGCTTGCAGCTCTCACCTAAACCCGATATGGAACATCCCGGAGCCGATCAACCTTTATACCACTAGGGTCCGTTATGTCTATTGTTCTCAGAGGGGTTATTTCACATAACCTTGATAACCGCCCTAGGGCAATTATTTGAATTAAAAAAACATTTTTTTTCACTTGTAATGATCATTTTCTTTACATCTCATTCATTAAACGTACGTAAAAACAATATTCCCACGTGGTATAAGCCGTTTAATCACCCAAAACTGCGATAGTTATTTAGATTAACTCTGCTCGGGCTAACGCCCTCGCATAGTTAATCTAAATAACTACCTTGTTTGGGTGATTAACCTATACATAAACATGTTTATTAACGTTAGTGAATCCTGTGCTAGGAAGATGTGTAATACCAGATACCTCCTGCTTTAACTCTCAGGTTTTTGTATGCGTTAGATTTGGACATCATGTTCTCACCTTTCAACGGCTAGTCCGACTGCAATCATGAGAGCCACGTTACGAAGTATGCTGATGAAGATGAACATTTCTTTGCTGGAACTGTTCCAAGCCAGCTGGTAGATCTCATGAGCAACTGTCATGATAAGTATGGACATGTCCACAGCGAGGGTGCAAATGTACAGCACTGTGGAAATAAGATGACGAGGTCTTATAGTGTGGGTCAACTGGCAAGGTAACGGTACAGTGAGATAATGACGGGAGAGAAACCTGAAGCAAGGGGCTGATCAAAAGGAACAGCAAAATTAACTCACCTGAAAACACAGATCGGCCTGATGTTGATGTACATATGATTTTCAAGGACATTGCATTTCCTAATATCCCAACCAAACAGACGACAAGCGTTGCAAGGGCCACACCAATAGCCATTATGTACCATTTGTACTCTAAGAGAAAAATGTACACCATTTCTGAAACAAATGAACAATTTATCTAACATTAACGTTGTTCTATCTGAAAGTTTGAAAATAAAGTTTCTCGTCTATCCCTAATCCGAAACTACTGAACTTGGATAAACGTCTGTGCCCACCAAACATATTGTTACATCATACACGTCCGTGTTTTGTCACCAACCATGCTCATCCAATGTCTTTTAAATTTAATAAAAAGTTATGAAGATGACATGCTATATACATGACAATGAATCTTTTAATTGTTGTCATCTAAACAAATCAAATTTCGTTTGCATATTTTACATTATCATAATCCGTGTTCCAAAAACTATCTAAATATGATAAATGGTTTGGAATACTCTTCTTGACAAGATTTTCATGCTGCATGAAGGAATAAACGTTTTCATTGGTAAAGCTATATGTGTTGGTATATTTAGATTATATTTCCAAATTCTCCCGATTGGTATCCCGTATATCTCGATAGTGTATTTAATTAATGGTTATTAATATTTATTTTAAACAACAAACACCGTTTTCCTGAATTTTAATATCGTGTAATACATTTGGAACAATAGTGAGAAGTCAACAAGGCCACACGCGTAGGGATATGGAGAGTCGTTTTCTTTTCGCGTCCTTTATATTTAGATAAACGGTTTTTTTATTTGCGTTTTTACATTAAATTAAAATAGGAATAACAATAATAATAACCAACTCGTATCGGAGAAATAATTTTATCTTGATTAACTTAATGATTTTCTATCCTCCCGCCAAGGTTCCAGAATTCCAGAAAAGGGAAAATCCGCCATTCCGCGTCACTTTCGTTATTTTCTAGGTCTCCTTTAAATCAAAGTGCTTTAAAGCTACAGTTATTATATGAAATCACCACCCGACTGCCATATGATCGCAGTTGAACACAAATGAAGCAGCCTGAGAGATTAGGAGCTAAATCAGATTGAAGGCGTTCAGATTTCACTCTAGCTAACCGGTATAAACCGATCTGCAATCAGATCTGCGACACGCTACAGACATATTCATATTTACTGCAACATACATGGCTTGGAAATAGTCCTATATTCCTGGATTATACGGTCTTCTGACAAACAACTTACATTGAAGGTCTCTTTTATAGTTTCGATGAAATATTTATTCAATTAAGAACTAAACCATGTTCAGACAAAAGGTATGAATGTATAAGTGATGACTTAAATAGCGTTCAATATTTAAAAAAAGTCTCACGCTTTTAATAATCTGACAGAAGTTTCACAGTGTCTTTCAAATCAAGAACTCTCACTTTCCATGAACTTTGATTACGAAGTTGAAAAAAAACAATCACTAAATGCCCACGAGAGGGTGTAAACATGAACAAATGAATGATACAAGTAATAACGATCCTTACCGTGACTCTCTCCTCAATCAATCTGAGTCGAAGATAGTCGATGACGAATTTCAAATACTACGTTCGTTGGCAGGGTAACGCGAACAACTGCGATAAATATGAGTGAATTATAAACAAAAGATCGATTTGAAAGAGTTTAAATCACTGGTGGTCCAAATAACAACGCTTGTGACGTACAACGAATGGTATGAATTTCGTTTATTAGTGAAAAATCATGCAAACCCGATATTGGCATTTCACTTGAGTTTTATTTAAAAGATAATTCTCTATTACTTCAGTCTGATACTTGTTTAATGTCACGGGATATAGTCAATTCGATTATACACAGTTGGTATATGTCTGTTACTCGTAAATCATTATACAATTTACATTGTTAGAAATGATACCCGTCTTATAAACCTAAGTTGTTGTGATTAATATATCTCTAACCTTACTAAATAAATAACGTCTGACCTTGATAATTGTTTCTTGGTTATTTACCAATTATGCAAGCTAAATTTTTCAATGAGCTTAATTGGATAATTACACTATCGTTTATAATGGTTGTTATCCTCAAAAATCATTTGGAAATTGGAAAAAATATAGTTCACCAACTGTTAAATGTAGCATTTTTACGACCGAATATTTTGTAAAAATGAAAAACAATCACAAAGAAGGGTTTTTCAATTAATTAGTACTACATGTCATCGTTATTACATCGGCTACTGGCAAACCCAACCACCCATTTTACACATGAATTCACCTACCCTTGAAATGTAGCCATTTTACACATGAATTCACCTTCTCTTGAAATGTAGCCATTTTACACATGAATTCACCTACTCTTGAAATGTAGCCATTTTATATATGAATTCACCTACCCTTGAAATGTAGCCATTTTATATATGAATTCACCTACCCTTGAAATGTAGCCATTTTATATATGAATTCACCTACCCTTGAAATGTAGCCATTTTACACATGAATTCACCTTCTCTTGAAATGTAGCCATTTTACACATGAATTCACCTACTCTTGAAATGTAGCCATTTTATATATGAATTCACCTACCCTTGAAATGTAGCCATTTTATATATGAATTCACCTACCCTTGAAATGTAGCCATTTTACACATGAGAAATGGTTATCATTGCCAAAAGGGATAGACTGAAGTCGGCAAAAACGATCAATACTGAATTCAGATATGTGACTGGAATTCAGATCTCTGTTCAGCTTGTTAGGAACAGACTTCACACAGAGAATTTGCGTGCCTGTAGATCAGCTATATGTCCACTTTTGGCCGTTCATCACAGAAGAAATTGTCTTGCATTTGCAAGGTTGAATGTGGATATTAATAGGGCATCATTAAGGAACATTTTGTTCATAGACGAACCCCGATCCTGCCTGGACTTTCACGATGGAAGGAGACGTGTGTGGAAATATTTGCTAACTGTATTGTGGTTGAAAATGACATAATTGGGGGAGTTTCGATAATGGCATAGGGAGGCATCTCTCTGATAATGAATGGCAGTTTGAATATTATGAGATATCGGGACGGGATCTTGGATCCCTTTGTCAGACCATTTGCTGGTGCAATCGGCAATAATTCCATCCTAATGGATGACAATGCTCGACCTCACGGTGCAAACATTGTTAAAGATAACCTTGCCTTACCAGCCTATTCATCGGACTGTAATCCTATAGAACGTGCTTGGGACATTGCTATTAATGGAGACATGGGATGGATTCGTCCAATTGTTAGACAATGGATGTGTACTTTTAGACAATATTGTCGTTTTATTAGGATGCCTTTTAGACTAAATAAGTGTGTTTTATGTGGTCGGAGAGATGTACGAGTGGACGAGTGAAAAATTGGAATTATCGAGTGAGGGCTAAGATGAAAGAATGGAACCTGAATGTGGAAGCTGATGTGAGTGTTAAACGTGTCTGTGAGCGTGTGCGAGATATCTGTATGCAGAAGTATGTCAGTGGATGGAGTGAACAATTACGTCAGCCAAGCGGTAGAACGGGAGTTAAAGGATGGATGAAATGACATATGGTCCAAATCGGATTCATTAAAATGGGATGTCAATTTGACAATTGCTCGATTTTAAATTTCTGAAATCGGTCCATAAATTACTTATATACGGCCTTTTAAAGAACCGCCTGATTTAGCCCCGGCGACCAGAATGAAAGTCTGCGGGGGTGTGACCCGTGAAGGGATGACTTCTGTGACGTATGTGGAGGAATTTGATTTTCAGCGATAGTCACAATTCAACGTAGTTTCGCAACATTTTGATTGTTAATTTCACAAAGATATCTTCAATAAACCAACTTAAATTTCCCATATATCGAATGTTTAGATATCCAACTAGGTAAATCCGCAGATGACAATTACACAATTATTACATAAACATGTCTTTTTGGCGATGTAATACACCTCATAAATTCGTTTGGCGGCAGTGATAATTATCATTAATTAATTAACGAGACATCGGCGGAGAAGCTATCTAGCCGCCCCGTCTATCGCTTATCACAGTCACGCCTCAGTGAGCATTTTCAAAAGGTTTCGCCGAACAAATTGCGATAGTGTTAAAATGGGTGAATTAAAATCGTCTTAATTATCAATTGCAAGTGTATATTGTCTCGATTTTATGCTCAATTGATTCCGATATACAATATACGTAGAGGTAATCATCTGTCATTCTTGAGAAAAATGCATTTCATCTATCCTTTAATAAACTAAGAACGTATCGAATGTTTAAGGATGTGTATGGTTGTGAAAGTTACGTGAGTATGAGTATGCCCCGTTCATACCGCTCTGCCCTTTCCAAATTCAGATCAGGTACTGCTCCTCTGCATTTGGAAACCGGCAGATATACAAATAAGAATGTGAATGAGAGAGTGTGTTTTCAGTGTAGTGAGAGTGTTGAGGATGAAAGACATGTACTTTTACATTGCCCTTTATATCATGATTTGCGCGAGAGTTTGTATGAAAATGTCTGTTTTAGCTATCCCAACTTCTTAAATCTTAGTGATATCGATAAATTAGTTCTACTTTTTAAACACCATGTATATTTTACCGCCAAAACCTGCTTTTATATCTTAGAAAGAAGAAAACTTATTTTATGTGGATAAATTATGATCTGTTATTGTATATATGTATTGTTTACATCAATATTGATTTTAGTTCCTGTTATGTATAATTATACTTTATAGTCTCTCATAACCCTTATAGGGTGGCTCACTTTAATGTTCAATTTTATATGTATATACCTTTTACTATATTTTATGTGAGGTGAGACTGAAATAAAACATCTGTCTGTCTGTCTGTCTGTCTGTCTGTATGTCTGTCTGTCTGTCTGCTTCAAGGTCGCATTTCACAACGTCCTGTGTCCCCATCCACACTTAATGAGCTCGCTGACGCCTGTGTTGATGAATGGCAACCGATTCCTCATCAACTGTTTCAGAACCCTGTCCTTAGCTTAAAAAGACGCTGTCAAGTCGTAATTCAAGCACGAGGTGGGCATACACGTGCACGCTACTGAGGTTGATTTCGACTCCGTTTCAGATGTTTCAATCGAGTGTGTGGTTGAGTCAAGGTGCATGTAACTTGGTCTATTATTTGTCATCACAGTGAGGTTCATCAGCATATTAGTCATAATGGAATTGTCATGACACTCATTTTGAAAACTTGAAAATATACCAATGGTCCTTAACTCTTTTGGCACAGTATATATATATTAAATGTGGAAAGTCAAGTCAGTTATCTACAGGCCATTGTTTATTACAACAGCTCTGGTTCATCTCTTTTTCAAAAACCGATCCAAAAACATAACTCTTCCAGAAAGCCATAGCCAAAACCCAACCACATCATGCTAATGATGATAGTAACATTAATATGATTTACTTATATACTGATGTGTTTCCATCATATGTGTATCCAATTATCCCACTGATTTGACCCACATCATGACTTCACAGATATAGTAATATTAAGAAGATTTACATTTACTTCTAAAAAGTTTCCATTTAAAGTTTGTTTAAACATAATCATGATAACAGAAATCATTGTTGCCATTGACGCTTCATTTATAGAGTTCATTATTTCAGACCATTTAGCTGTATATGGATTGTGTATAAATACAGATTATATCTGGAAGTCATGGCAAATGTCCAACTTAAGTGTGGCTGTCTGTGGCAATTTAACTAGATAACGACACCCCTTCTCCATAAATAAAGTTCTGTGATATTTGATGAAGATGATCAATCAGTTTAAGTAAGTGATTTAACGCAAAACTTCCGTAAATGATTCGAAAGTGTCTGGCAGATAATTGTTTTCACATATTGGTTACTTTCCATTGAATGATTTTTGTTCATCAATATATAAGATAAAATAAGATAGATAAGATAAGATAATATTTATTGCCCCAAAAGGGAAATTTGCTGTGTATAATTACAATTCTCCAGCATACAAACATACAAATATCATTCTAAAACAATACATATTAACACAGTTTACAGAGACTAGAATAGGCTATACATGAAAGTGTTTATCGTGCAACATTGCACTTATCAGAATTTAGTTCTCTAATGCTGCAAGGAATGAATGATTGGCGAAGCCTGTTTGTTCTAAAAGTCGGCATTCGCAGTCTACGTCCAGAAGGTAGTATTGAATATTCCGAAAAAAGAGGATGCGTAGAATCACCTAAAATTTTGTTTGCTTTTTTTGATAACTGCTGCTCATAACAACTGCCGATAGTTTCAATAGGAAGCCCAATGATTATAGAAGCCGTATTAACGAGTTTTGTCAATTTGTTTTTGTTTTGAACAGACAGGTTTCCATACCAACTTATACGTTATGACATTTTGAATGAAGGTTCTGTAAAATAACATCATGATGGTTTGGTCAATTTTGAAATGTTTTAGTTTCAAAAAGAAATGTCAACGTTGCTGTCCCTTCTTATATATTTTCTCAGTGTTCTCATTCCAGGAGAGTTTAGAATCAAGCATAGTACCAAATACTTATATTTATTTACTCTTTCTATATCATTTCCATCAATGCTTACAGCATCTAATGTAGACTTAGTTCTTCTAAAATCAATAACCATTTCCTTAGTTTTTTTAACGTTCAAATATAAAGAATTAGCTTTACACCAAACTATAAATCTTAACATCTCAGATCTGTAAGCAAATTCCTATTCTCTAATTAGGCCTACCACTGCAGCATCATCAGCAATTTAATGGTGAAACATGAATCAGCATTTGAAGAACAGTCATTTGTGAACAAGATAAACAAAATTGGTGAAACGACACAACCCTGTGGGGCGCCAGTAGAAGTACTTACAGTTGAAGATTTAACACTATTAACTTGTAAAAATTGCTGTCTGTTAACATCCATTTAATGATATTTGAGTTCACATTCATATGAGAAAGGTCATCAATTAACAGATGAGGCTGAATGGTATTGAAGGCAGATGAAAAATCGACAAACATTATTCGGACATAAGAACTATAATTTTCCAAGTGCTTATAGATGTTATTTAAGAGTGTTGTTGTTGCATCATCTACTCCACGCCGTGCTCTATAAGCAAATTGAAATGGGTCTAAAACGTCAATCACATCATTTAACAACAAGCCCTTAACAATTCATTCTAGACATTTCATAGCAACAGAGGTGAGAGCCACTGGTCTGTAGTCGTTGTTAACAGTGGGAGTTTTCTTTTTTGGCAAAGGGATTATTTTTGACATTTTCCAAAGAATGGGGACATGATGGGAATTCAATGATTCTGGATAAATCTTTTGAAAAATATCAGCCAGTTGGACTCTACACTCTTTAAGAACTACTCCAAGCAAGTTATCGGGTCCACAGGCTTTGTGTGAATTAATCTTAGCAAATGAATTGATCACATCATCTGTTGAAATATTTAACACCTCACACGGTGGGAGTGATTCAAATACCTTTTTTCTTTCTTCTGAAAAATTACCACTATCATATCTAGAGTAGAATGAATTTAACTCATCTGCAAACAATAGATCATCACTAGTTTCCAACTTACAAGATTTACTGTTTCATCCAATAATAGTTTTGATGCCACTCCAAGCATTCCCCAAATATATACATATATTTCAGCAAAAAACATTATATATGTCATCGTTTGTCAAGGGTGTTTTTGTGAATATATAGGACAAACTGAGTGTCTCAGAGACAGAGTCCGGGTACATAAACAACAAATAAAATGTCCAGAGACTCGTTGTATACCACTCAGTGCGCACCTGGACCTGGACACCTGTGCCAAAAACAAAGAAATTAAATTTATTATATTTCCTTTTTACAAAATGGAAACAAATTATAGAATTGTGAAACAATTCAAAGAAGACTATTTTATTAAAATATTAAAACCCAAACTTAATTTTTAATAATGTAATTATGTTATACATTATTTACTCTGTTGGGCCTACATGTACAATGAGTCCACTCTACCGCTTGCTATATTATGACGTCATACCATTGTTACGTCACTCGCATTGTGACATTGTAACGTCACAACTGTCATTCTGCCTGATGATACCAATGAAACATGTTGGAGAAAAAAATGGCTCTGTGTTTTTTTTTACTTTTGAATAATATATATATATATATATATATATATATATATATATATATATATATATATATATATATATATATATATATATATATATATTGTTTGCTGATCTTTACTTAATGTATGTACTCCCGTATTTAGTGTCAAAGTTGTTGTCATTTTAACAATAAGTTAAATTATAAGACCCTAAATGAATTACAGGTGCACTGACATTAAATGCTTATTTTACTGAATAACGTTTTGATAACTACTAGAAACAGATGCTAACTGTGCGTTTTACTTGTGTCATGAGTGGATAAATTGTCAGATTTTCTATCTAATACACTAGGTTTGATACACGTGATTTCGGCAATGAACGGAAAGTTGTGATTGACAAGATTAACAATAGAGATGCGGATAACATTGTTATTACTCCAGAAACAGTTCAACTGCAATTCTCAAAACTGAACACAAGGAAAGAGCCGGGACCAGATGGTTTAGGCGGCATCGTCCTGAAACGGTGTAGTGAACAATTGTGTAATGTATTTTCACGACTGTATCAACTCTCCTTTGATTGTCATGTGATCCCGAAAATGTGGAAAATGTCAAAGATAATGATTTCAGGCCCGTTGCTCTTACTTCCATCGCTATGAAATGTTTCGAACGCATCATTCTTAACTCATTATTGTGTAATGTTAGACACTTACTTGACCCGTACCAGTTTGCATATAGAGCAAGAAGGGGTGTTGAAGATGCAAAACTCTGTATTTTAAACAGCGTATATAAGCATTTAGAACTTCCAAAATCCTATGTGAGAATTTTATTTGTCGACTTCTCTTCCGCATTTAACACGATACAGCCGCACATCTTGTTAGAGAAACTGTTGAACATGAACGTAAATTGTAATCTACTTTTGTGGATTGAAAAATTTCTAACTTTTAGACTACAGTTTGTGAAGGTTAATTCCGCCCATTGTGTATACAAACACTGGAGCCCCTTATGTAGCACCTCACCCCCTAGTAAATGATACACTGACAACAAACCCTACTCTTATGTTTAGATCACAAATGAAAATATCGTCACTCCACAAAGTGAATTGATGACACGTACGTGCCTCAAGATTTAATATACTTAAAGATTTATAAAGATTTATAAGATGTGTGTATACACTTGCAGATTTATGAGATATCAGATAGACTACACAGTGCACAGCTATCGATACTGTACCTAGTTAATGATGATACTGAGGCAAAGTGAAACTTATAAGTTATAACGACCAGAATTCGAAACTTATAAGTCATATAGTCGGTGTTATGGAAGAAGAGACGGCTGAAAGAGTCCACAAAATTCGACACAACGTGAGACCCAAGCACATATCATGATATCATAAACAATATCATAAACACACAGAGTTGAACAACTCTTGTCATAACAGGTAAATTACTAAACACCCAATATAGAGTTTTGTAATAACAACTGTCAATCTGTACAGGTTGAGGTGTTTTACTTTCTAGAATTTGTTGCAAAGGTTTCAGTTTTACTGGTAGTTTAGTTCGTGCTTATACTTATGTATAAGGAAAGACATTAACAGAAAGTCTTCAATGCCTATCTCTAAAATACGCGAATATGTTTTAAAACAGTTGATATGTTAGCCTGCCATGAAATGCATATCTGCAGGTTTAACATGAATAGGAGAAGGACGTGTTATTTCCCTTTTGAAGATACAAGGGAAATCATGTTTATAGTTTTGTTATAATATATAATATAAGAAGTGTCTAAAATGTGTCCAGTTTCATTTTTATATAATATGCACATGGTAAAAATGGTTGACACCCGTAAATAGAAAATGAAATTTAGCAAATTAAATGCATGGACAATGAATGTTGTTCGATATTATGGTATTTTCGAAATCAAATGGCACAAACACATGATGTAAACTATATAATACTTGCCATGTATGTATTGTGTGCGAATGAGACTCCATTAACATTTTGTGTATATTTGGGTTCAGCAGAAGTTTTCTTCAAATGCTACTTTTCATTATTTATTATAAGCAAAATGAGAACACTCAAACACTGTAACAAGCCAAGATCTCAAGACACAAAGAATGAAATCTTTTTAATAAATTTCATTTGTCTTATATTCCTCTTTCTTTGCTAATTTAAAGTACAAATGAAGAAATAGCAAATGCTCAATGACACTATTCACAAAACTACATCCAGTAGTAACATGTTTTACCAAAACAAATATAAAAAACACGTTATGTTGTTTATAGAACATTTCAATCCTATAACTATTGGGGGTGTCAACCATTATTACCATGAGTATACTTCTTACTATTCACAAAACTACATCCAGTAGTAACATGTTTTACCAAAACAAATATAAAAAACACGTTATGTTGTTTATAGAACATTTCAATCCTATAACTATTGGGGGTGTCAATCATTATTACCATGAGTATACTTCTTACTCATGTAAAGATGTAAATCGCAGAACTATTCATGCGCGTATTTAGTCTTGTAGTATATGTCTTATCTGGTACTGAGTTTTGTGGGAAACCTATCTCCCGATACAATTAACCAGCGAAAACCTAATTCCAGTTCATGAAAAAGTAAAATACATCAGTCTCATTTGATGATTAATAGAGGAAATATTATATTATGTGCAAAAGTAGAGACAATATTTTCTTGTTCTCAATAGATAATTGAAATGGAAATAATATATTCTTGCAAGAGAAATGCCACCATTAAAATCGACCGTGACAGGGATCACCCTTTATGAAATGGATTTTGGAAATATGCTTGGAAATTCACAAACATTACTTATTACAATGAGAGACATGGAACGCATTTTGTCAAATTGGATATTTCCATGATAATGATAAACGCACTATCTCACTTTGAATGTGAAAAAGCTAGCAAAGAATAATTACCGCCAATATACATCATTTATTTAGATGGAAATCACTTGAAACAGAAAGGCGTATTTATATCAATGAATGTTTTCTTAAATGGCCGAATATTTACAAATAAAAAAGATTAATATATACCACACCACTACAAATCGTTTCCGAAAAGTTAAAATGAAGATATTGTTATCACCATTCTTGTCTGTTTATGTAATATGTATATATGTTGTATTCTCTTGAACCGCCCTCCTGATCAACCAATCAGGGTGAAATGATTACCTCTACGCTCCTGATCAACCAATCAGTGTGAAGTGATTATCTCTACACTCCTGATCAACCAATCAGTGTGAAGTGTTTACCACTACCCTCCTGATCAACCAATCAGTGTGAAGTGTTTACCTCTACACTCCTTATCAACCAATCAGTGCGAAGTGATTACCTCTACGCTCCTGATCAACCAATCAGTGCGAAGTGATTACCTCTACACTCCTGATCAACCAATCAGAGTGAACTGTTTACCTCTACGCTCCTGATAAACCAATCAGTGTGAAGTGTTTACCTCTACACTCCTGATCAACCAATCAGTGCGAAGTGATTACCTCTACGCTCCTGATCAACCAATCAGTGTGAAGTGTTTACCACTACCCTCCTGATCAACCAATCAGTGTGAAGTGTTTACCTCTACACTCCTGATCAACCAATCAGTGCGAAGTGATTACCTCTACGCTCCTGATCAACCAATCAGTGCGAAGTGTTTACCACTACCCTCCTGATCAACCAATCAGTGTGAAGTGTATACCTCTACACTCCTGATAAACCAATCAGTGCGAAGTGTTTACCACTGCCCTCCTGATCAACCAATCAGTGTGAAGTGTTTACCACTACCCTCCTGATCAACCAATCAGTGTGAAGTGTTTACCTCTACACTCCTGATCAACCAATCAGTGTGAAGTGTTTACCCCTACGCTCCTGATCAACCAATCAGTGTGAAGTGTTTACCTCTACACTCCTGATCAACCAATCAGTGTGAAGTGTTTACCTCTACGCTCCTGATCAACCAATCAGTGTGAAGTGATTACCTCTACACTCCTGATCAACCAATCAGTGTGAAGTGTTTACCTCTACACTCCTGATCAACCAATCAGTGCGAAGTAATTACCTCTACGCTCCTGTTCAACCAATCAGTGTGAAGTGATTACCTTTACGCTCCTGATCAACCAATCAGTGCGAAGTGAATACCTCTACACTCCTGATCAACCAATCAGAGTGAACTGTTTACCTCTACGCTCCTGATAAACCAATCAGTGTGAAGTGTTTACCTCTACACTCCTGATCAACCAATCAGCGTGAAGTGTTTACCTCTACACTCCTGATCAACCAATCAGTGCGAAGTGATTACCTCTACACTCCTGATCAACCAATCAGAGTGAACTGTTTACCTCTACGCTCCTGATAAACCAATCAGTGTGAAGTGTTTACCTCTACACTCCTGATCAACCAATCAGTGTGAAGTGTTTACCTCTACACTCCTGATCAACCAATCAGTGCGAAGTGATTACCTCTACGCTCCTGATCAACCAATCAGTGTGAAGTGTTTACCACTACCCTCCTGATCAACCAATCAGTGTGAAGTGTTTATCTCTACACTCCTGATCAACCAATCAGTGTGAAGTGTTTACCACTACACTCCTGATCAACCAATCAGTGTGAAGTGTTTACCACTACCCTCCTGATCAACCAATCAGTGTGAAGTGTTTATCTCTACACTCCTGATCAACCAATCAGTGTGACTTGGTCACCACTACATTGAGAGAGCGAGTGATTCCTTATTGATCTGTACACAGCTGTACACTGGCTTACCTGCAAACAAGAGGTGGGCAGTCTAATGCATGCAGAGATAACTTCATCATTGGCGAGAGCGATCAGACTTTTTGGGACATTGTGAACATTTGTGGACCTGACCCAACACCCGAAATAAGACGGTTCTAGAAATTAAGTCGAACCCTTTGGACGCTAAATAATCCTCTTAAACTTTGATAATACACATGGGTGGAGAGCGATAAATTAACTGATCCCATGCCGAAAGATAACGATTTCAAATTATTCTGTACTCGCTTGTGGTACTCCTTAAAAGGAATGACTCTACTCCTTCCAAATGATGTTCATTGATGGAGTGGAACACACTTAACTGGATCAATACCCGGCAGATGACGACTTCATAACGAGTTCTCCGAATGACAGACACAGTAAGTTGTTACAGCACTTCACAGTGATGGACCTCAGTACTTTGTTATCGTGTAACGTTGAATGTTGACGTGGTTAGTGGATGTATGTAATCTCAACGAGGACATCGACACGCTTCAACTTCTCTCCTGGTTAATGGTAACAGATTGTCTTCAAGACATATCTACAGTTCCACTGTTAAAATAGCAGAAGCACTACACCAACGAAATGTTTTTTTATTTTTATAAAATGGTACAAGTTTTGACATTTGAATTCAATTTGTGATATTCGAGCATGGATCTATATTTACTTCTATTGTAGAGACGGTTGAACGCTGTCAGGGGGAAAGTTTGCATTCCTGACTAAGATGAACAGTGTTATTAATAGAATGTCAGGTCCAAAGCTTCTGCCTTCCCTTGCCTTTCTGACTTTAATTGTTCTTGGATCAACAAGAGAATTCCGACTTGGAATGTTGAGTCCATTCAAGCATGTCCGTCTCGGTTGGGAGAACAATGCTGCAGCAGCAACAATTGCCATCGAGAGAGCCAAATCTGAAGGCATTCTTCTCGAACATAATATCACGTGAGTAGAACATTTTAATTTTATCTTTTATTAGATTTTCAGTGGTGAAATATGGCATTTTCGGTAAAAATGAAATCCATTTTTTCACTCAGTGAAATAACATATTATTCTACATGTGCTAATAATAACCATTCCAATCATATGACGTCATCCTAACAAAATGATGACGTCATAAGAAGACAGCGATAAAGCGAGGAAGCCATGGATGCTCGATTCATAACATGAACGTCATTACAAACTATGCATATTTCTTCAAACTAATAAACAGAATATCTGACACTCCTCGTCGAATACCATGTATATCGCATCTCGTGAAGTATGAACAAATATATTTAAATTCGTGATGATGAGATACACATGGTATTCGACGAGAAATGTCAAATATCCTCTGTTTATTCCGAATTTAAATTTACGATATTTAATATCCGGTTTATACGTAGCTAATTCCAATTGCATCTATCAAACCTGTAGTGTTTGTAAGATCCGCGTGTAAGTGTGTCATTTCCCTAAACATGATAATGATGATAATGAGACCATAAGTTTATACAAAGGCAGGTGGCTTTAAAAAACTTTGTTTTGGACAGCATAGCCAGATTGCATGGTTGTTATTAACGAGTTAAACTAATAAAAATGATGACGTTAAAAATAGCTTACTTCATGCGTATTACAGAGAGAGATTAATATTTTAGTTGCGTGTCACGCATTACAAGTAAATAACATGATTATACTCCGTTATAGTTGTATAACATGTTTCACATATACGGGAAAGAACTTATTTAAATAATTACTAGTTTTGACTTATGGCGAATTGTGAATGCTCTACAATCCCAGTTATAGACACGGATAATTACTTCCTTCATTTAAAAGAAACAAGTACTTATTTAGTGTCAACTGTACAATTCAAATTCAAGTCGGTAAATAGTGTATATTAAGTGTAGCAGAGGCGGCGCTCCTATTGGACTGGAGAACAATAAGACCACTTTCATCTTTTAGTGTCAGACTATTTATAAAGCAAAGACATCAACGATACTCAAACATGATGGTCTGATGGTGTAAGGTCAGCGCCCAGAAACTGGGTGCAAAACGAAGTATTTAATGCGTGGTTATACACTTTTGCGAAAAAGCACAAACTCAACAGGAGTCCTTCGGTCCAGATTAATGAACATTGCATGAAATATAGAATACATTTTGTTATATTTATTTGATACAATTTAGGGTTGTTTTAAGATAATCTTTCTGACGCAGAATGAGAACGTTTGTATTATGAGATGGCATAGTTTCGTTTGTACATCAGTGTAATCCATTCGTGTTTTAATCACTGCATAATTCCGTACAGATCATGTGCTTGCAGTGATAAGGAAATAACGTTTAGATAGTCTATGGTTAAATGTTATTACAATAGATTATCTTCTACAAAAGGTGTTCCCTAATGTGGATGTCATATCCTACCAACGGTACTGATTTTTTACGCCTTCTGTGGTGTTTTTATCTCATTTTTTTTTTTTTTTATCTCAACGAACACATTAAAGGTACATCCATTGTGTTGTTGGGGGTCAAATATGACAAACGTTATAAATGGTCTTATTTTATCGAGAAGTACCAACTGTTACCGAAAACAATCATTTTCATCATACTCGACTTAGTATATTGACGATATGAAGGTAAAAGTAGTGATTTCTGATCGAAAACCGGACAATGCACCGCGTGTGGCGCGCGCCAATGAATCAAACGTAATTTTGGAATCTTATTTACGCCAGACAAAATAACAAATCTGGGTTGAAAATGTTCTATAGGTCATATAACTACTGTGCATGTAAATAGGACGTGCACTTTCGGTTTCTGCACATGCATAATGATGTAACTAGATTTTAATTGGAAACTAGTAATTATGATATATTTGGCGATTGGGGATGAATATGCAAGCTAAGTGAATTTGTTTGTATTGTAAACAGCACATATGGTGTGTTGGAACGTATTAAAGCCAAATCAAATTTTATGAAACACAATGGATGCACCTTTAAGATTATAAAAAATGGTGTTTGTCTATAATACAACACAGAAATCCAATATGGCGTCCAAAATGGCTGCCGACACCTCAAAATGTCTGCAAATTCATTACTATTCGCTCAAATTTGATGTTCTAGATGTCTATTTCAAAGTTTTGGAAGGTACACATTAGGACCATTACAAATGAAATTAGACCATTTTATTACAAGTAAATCTAACTTTGTCCAATATGGCACTACCATTTGACCTACGTTTCAGTCTAATTTTATTAAATATGATTCAAGATCTATCCCCTGGGTGTACCTTGAACCCATGTTTCACCAGTTTTCCGTACGACCTGGACACTTCCGGAATATTCACCTAAGTGTATACCAATGTTCTTCCTTTTGGTACCATCCAAAATCCCGTGGGCTAGATATTTTTTCTTCCAAAAATTGTGTAGAACAGCGCCACTGCGCAGCAGATGTGTCATATATATCGAGGCTATAACATGCATTACCAGCATAATTATTCAAGTATTAGGGGCAAATCAGGCATCATTAGGGACTAATCCAGTGGTAAATAATAACGCGCTATATTACACATGGCCATTATCAGTATTACCGTCTACAGATTAACGGCTAATTATATATATATAATATTGATGTTTATCTATTTTATATTCCCGTTCAATAGGTGGCATCTCCTCAAACTAAACCTGAGTTCTTAGGCATCATAGTTTGACTCATATTGGTTTTGGTCCCTTGATTGTTCTTAAATAGTGTTTCGACAGGCAAATTTGAAAGTCGAAATATCTTTGTTACTTGTGAAGGAAGCGGATTGTATTGAAATTGTTTGAATCATTGATTCTTTTATGATAAATTTGACTTTGACCTTTAACCTCTAATGAGTGTTAGATAAATGGAAATTTCGCAAGTAATTAATTTTCAAATGAAGAACTTTCGCCCCATACATTTAAAATATAATCAGTATACCGCGTTGATTGGATCTGTTCTGATAACATATTCTATTTATTAAAATAAAACAAGTTGTTAGTTAAGCATGAATTGTTAAAGTTAATTCTATAAAACAATTGTTTTACTTAGACAGAAGATATGATGGTTGTAATACTTTCAACACCCGGTGTTTTCCAACACCCGGAGCAACAAATGATGTTGTTTCTTGCTATTTTATGACGATATAGTATCATGTGCAACTTTGTAATATTTTGGTATCAAATCTCTTCAATAAAGAACGTATAGTGTGGACATACTTATTTAAAATGAATATATGTTATTCAGTTGCCAGTCAGGATCTCCACAAAGCATCCTTTACTATAAAAGTACATAATTACCGTTGGTCATCGTTAAATTTTACCTAAGTGACAAACGACAACCTGAGTGTTTTGTGAAAGGAGACCCTGATATCGATGTTTATTGCTTAAGCATGTATTCCATTATCTAACAAATATGAATACACTCCATCACTGTCTTTATACCAATTTGCTCTTCAAAGAAACACTTTCTTGTGGGTTTGATTGATTACCAACGCATGACAGTTTTAGAAATTTGTCATTTACGTGTTACATGTATTTTGAAAAAAATCATTCGGTTTTTATGGCGTTCAATATTTCCATTTGCTCAAGATCGTTTATCACGGTTCGTAAGAAGAACTTCGAACCAGAACTTATCCTTGGCTTACGGGTCTATATGACCCCCAATTGCTTGCAGTCGGATGTTTCATGGCATTTCATATAGTTTCAGCAGAAGATGACAAATATGCTGATTTAATGAATGTTAAAGATTGCAGAGTCGTGCATAAAAAATAAACCGTGGCGTAACCATGAAATGTATCCACGGTCATTAACACCATTAGATGTTCACAAAAGATCATTCCTGATATCCTTTTCACAAGTACGGTACAACATCATTTCATAAGTTTATATCAGCGTTATTCAAAGTAATGTTCACAAACTAGCATACAGTATCCATTCTGGTCTTCTGTTCATGAGATGGGTCGTCCCTGAAACAAAAATGCCACAAGAATAACAGACTCGCACTTATTTTCTGGAATTAAAATTCCCGAAAACCTTTTGTGATCTGTCACCTTATATTACCTTTGCAAACTTGCTTATGGATGATATACTTTATTTTAGTTTATTCTATTGTCAGGATATAGACGAAATACTTAAAGTCTAAATGATAAAAATAACCGTTTGGATTGCGCGACTTTCAAATAATGAATTTAGAGTTATAAACTTGCATGTGAGTTGTTGCTGCGACTGAAATTCGAAACTGTACCCGCAAACAGAATGGTAACTAGCTGGTAAAGACAATCATTCCACGCCCTGGTGCAAATCATTTTCTGTATATTTGGAACATAGTTTACTCAATCATTACACACTTATAACTAAGTTACAAAACTTCGAATCAACTAACTATTTCATATTCGAATTATGAATACAAAAGAGTTGATACTTAATGAAGCATAACCATGTGGTATAATCAGAATGACCAGGACCCAGTCAATAGTCACCGCGATTCAGAGGTCAGAGGTCATTACTTCAAGCACACGACCAAGAGTTGAATGTGCTAATAAAAACATTATGGTGAAGCTGGATAAACAAAATGTATAGTTTTGTGATGTTATGATGATGTGACAGAGAAGATTTCGGTACCCATAGCCAGCTTAGACAGGATTAAATAAACCAAAACTGCAACAACTAATGCTAACTGTCCCATGAGTTTTCACACCTGTGTTAAAGATTGGCCACCTTCCAGTTTTTTTATGTTCATTATAGGGATATTTTTCACCAATACTGACCAAAAGTAACCAAAAATAAAAATAAAAACATTTTGAAGAGTTGTGCAAGTGTGTCAGCAGCAATAAAGCTAATTCTTCTCGTTTCCATTGTATTGAGGTTACGCAGTATATGTAATTACTTGCCTTACTGATGTGTATATCATAGAAAGAGAAATGTGCTTGTTATCCTCTGCGTGGTTTACCAGTGCGGAAAAGCAATTAACAGTGATAAATCATAATCTGCAAAACCAATGTCAGCATTTTCTGGGGAATAGTTTGTGCTAATAATTATACAATTATAGATTCATCAAGCGCCATTATCACAGCACGCTGGAAATTAATTACTGCATTAATCAGTCTGTAGTACTGGTTGACGATGTCCCTAACGATGTGTTGACGTCAATGACATTCTCACCTCTGGTACATTACTTTAGGCCTTTCTACCATGTTATGTCATGCCCAAGTCCTGTTCCAGCACGATCGTTTTAATGTGCCACGCAGTGATCTTTCCAACAAGGCATGAAGACTGTAATGCACAGGGACTGGTATTGCTGAGAACAATACGTCCTAAGTAAAAAAATTCGTCATGTAGGTCGCTGTCAGAGAACGAAGTTTTTGACTTAGGACGTATTGTTCTCAGCAATACCAGCCCCTGTGCTGTATTGTCCATTCTCAAATAAGGAGAAGTATCACTTCCACAATATGACGCAATGAAAAACATTGAATCGTACTGTCTATTTCCCTATTGAACACGTTATATATCCTAACTCGGACAGTCTAGTCAGTGTCCTGTCTCCTGTGCTTACCCAACTATTCAGAAGGGTCTTAACATTATTCATTACTCAATAAGTGAGAATATATAGAGGAGATCTGTCCTTTCTTGACTAATACCATGTTAATCTCATCGAGTGAAGTAGAAAGGTAATATTTTAACGATTGGCGCAGCCCCAAGTGAAAATATATAACTTTTCTATCTCACGAGATGAGATGCATATGGCATTTGTCAAGAATTGACGGATATTCTATTTATTATATGTTATCCTTGTAATTACGTCCAAAAAGGGTCGTTTTCACGCCGAGCGGCCGCTAGGAACAGCTCGTCACCACAGTAACATTGTGACGTCATAAGCCAATTCTCTGAGTCAGATCATTCTTTTATGAAAATTATATCAGTCACTGGTCACAGAGCTTGATAGATAGTTTATTTCACTGATAAATCCGAGTATTTCATTGCTCGTCATATAATAAATCCCAGTATTTCATTGCTCGTCATAATAAATAGTTGTATGTATTGTGACGTCTCTATTGATAATCAGAGGACATAGGTCTTGCAGTTTGGAGTTGCAGTTTGGAGTTGCAGTTTGGAGATTTACAAAACATCATTAGTTACAACCATATAAAACACAGAAATAAGAACTTTCAATAGTCAAATGTTCAAATATCAATATTGCAATGGTTATCGTTGAAAATAAATATTTAAAATAATTGTCTTATATGTTTGGCAAAGAAATAAATTTTTAACCGACAATATTCAAAATATAAGCACGGTTATTTTACTTTCCCTCCAATAGTGTCAGATTATAAGTATTTAACCGAACCGGCGCCATTATTAAATAAAGAAGTCGGTCATCCATAAATGTCCTTGTCTTCCCTATTTTACGTGATAGTAATTTTTTTTATGTCTAATATATTTTAATTAAAGAATAAATTTCAAGCTCAATATATGTCTTCGATTTAAGAGGATGTTAGAAAAACATTTTAAACTTCCTGTCAAAATGATCAAGCTTCAAACATTCAAGTCTTGTAATAATACATGTATCGTCACTGGTATCACTCGTAGTTAATAATGAGATCAATGTTTGTGTCTTACATAAAAGTCAAATAGAAAGTTATGTTAAACTTTTAGCTCAAACAAAAAGAGACATGAACATGTTTTCTTTGAGAGATTAACCACGTACAATGTAGACATATATATGTATCCTTATCAGATTTCATGATGTTCGCATCTCTGTTTCTTTTCATCATCTACCACAATAAAGAGCAATTTTAAATTGGCTATTCGATGAGTGCTTTCATTTCAAAGATTACTTTTGTAGCTAGAAGTAGATTTATCTAATGAAGAAAAATCAAGTAACTAGCCTAATACCCAGAGAAAATGACTGCCTGTTTATAAGCCCCCTGCTATCAACTTCGTCCTTCAACTTCCAGATATCTTTCTATGTAGTTTCAGTTCCCCAATTAACTGTGTTTGAGTAATGAAAAGTTATAGCATTCATTACGTTATAAACCTCAAGGTTCTAATAGGATAACTACCTTGTCGCTCTAAGTGCCCTCAAACTTACATTATACACTTAAAGGTACATCCATTGTGTTGTTAGGGGACATATATGCCAAACGTTATAAGTTGTGTTATTTCAACGAGTATCGACTCAGTATAGTGAATATATAAACTTAAGGTAAACGTAGTAATTTCTGATCGAAAACCGGACAATGCATCGCGACTGACGCGCCTCAATTAGTCATGTTTATTTTTTGACAAACGGACGAAAAAGACAAAATTGTGTTGATAGTGTGTAACATGTCATATAACTACTGTGCATGTCAATGGGGTGTGTAGTTTCCGTTTCAGGGCATGCATAATGATGTCACTCAATATTAATTGGAAACTAAATAAGTATTATATATTTGGTGATTGGAGTTGAATAAACACATATTGTTTGAATAGCACATATGATATTTTGACACATATTAAAGCCAAATAAAATATTATGAAACACAATGCATGTTCCTTTAAGGGCAAAAGATACGATAACAAACTTTCAACAAAAAGAAAAGTAATATGCTGCGGCGGAATATAGTCGGTATTGAATGTCTTTGATAAACACGTTATATGTAGATGTAATGTAATCCCTTAGATCATGCCATGTCTGCTCAAACAGAGGAGGACTGATGGAATCGTGAACGTCTATGGAAATTAACTTATTGAATCATTTTATCTAACATACCTGCTTTTCTTGGGCTTTAATCCGTTGACACAACATCTCTGTCCTATCTCTCCCTTTATTCCAAAACGAAGAATGATTTGATCTTTCACAAAGTTGTCTAGTTGCTTCCCGAGATATGACGTAATTTCGTTCGTATTTATCATTCATGGATGTAACTATATTGCAGGTCTGTTGGGTATTTTTCTTTTACCTTTGTGTGGAAAACGGAATGATGAAAAGTTCGACAATGATAGCCATCAGATTTGATATCTAGTCACGAAGGATAGAGAATATTTCAACCATCTGCTTTATATCACCGTGAATCATGGTAACTTGACGCGGAGAGCGGCACAAGATGATACAAATCTTAATGTTTACAATGATATGACATCTTATTTTGATTACAACATAACTGGTGTTCTCGTGACATTCAGACCCAATCGGTTTGAGACTTTAACCATCACTGAAGATTTGCGTGAACTTTAGACAGTTTTAGTTTACTTGAGGAAAAGAGGAAAGAGGAAAGAGGAATAAACCAAATGTCAGCAGAAATCAAGAATTAGTTTAATATGAAACACAATGATTAAGGATGTTCGCACCTAAAATTTATAGTATTAAACTTTTTTTCTAACTTATATTTTTTAAAAGATCAAAGTATATGATTGAAATATCAGCATTACAAAATAGGGGATAGTGTGTTTTTTTTTCGAGATGTGACGCCTGCAAGAAAGTTGAGTGAAGTACAATTTAACATGGGAGTCTATGGGAAAATGAGAAAAAAGTGCTAAATACTTTAAAATACTACATTTCTAGCATTGAACTTTTTTTCCTTTTTTGATATGTTACAAAGTTTATGTTTCCCTACCGAAATCGATGAAAAAATACATATGGTAGTGTGGATTTTTAAAGCTTTGACACAAAATGTACCTGAAAACCCCCCTTTTTAGTCAAATTTAGGCAATTTATGCTGTTTAAGCACTTTTTAGAGGTTCTTAAGTCACATTTTCTTTATTTCATTTGTTTTTAAAAAGTATGTAGATGCTGTAGAATATCATTATTAAATAAAAATGACAAAAACAAATTTACTAAATCATATTTCATTTTTGAAGTTCAACAGGAAGGAGCGAACATCCTTAATTCCGCACTGACCCAATGATTTTCGGACAACGTAGGGAGAAAAAAGAGTTTGTCTTTATGTTGCCTAATTAAAGTTGCTTCAATTGTACATAAAGAAAAAAGTCTCTGCTGAGAAGACCGGAGTGGCTTCACTTACTAGGCGTCAGATATTTCTTACACAACAGAAGTCAGTCGGAAGATTTCTGATTGGATAAACATATAAAGACAGGAAATTGTGCTCACTTGTAACAGAGGTTACCTGAGAAGACATGAGAGGGATTAATTGATACATAACATATCCAAAAGTATATGGTTATGTTAGACTATTAATATACTATAGTTTTGCACATGTATAAACAACATAATCACCATTTACCAGTGTAAATACCATTGTAATTACAGGTGAACTGTAAATGCTTCTATTATTATTAATGAATTTGCCTCTCTATCCAGTTTGGTTTATAATATACAGTTATAAGAAGTTCTATTTCTTTTAAAACACGAACTGAAACGTGTTTTCATACAGTATCGTAACTAATTACCTACGTTACCTAATACACAGTATTTATATTCTAGTATCCAGACAAAATGACTGCAAGGTTTGAGTCCATCTGTTCAGGAATATAACTCATATCCATGCTGATAATATATGTTAGAATGTAATTTTGTCGTTTATTTTAACTGATCTTTTTCTATGTATTGTTATTTTCCGCTTCCAATCCTTAACCATGTTGGAGAAAGTCTGCATTACCTAATAAAGAGGTCTTAGTTGGTTCTACAAAAGCCATTACCATGCACATACGATCGCATTGTATATATTGATATAAGATGTATAATTATTTAAAAAAAACAAATCACGCAATTAAGGACAATGATCAGTAAGGTAGTGGCCAAGTCACAATAATAACATGCCTTTTAGGCTCTTCGATTATTAATTTCAAATTGTCACCAAATTCTGTCCTGATTCCAGAATACTGAATTAACCTTGAACATGAAATCTAGTTATCCTAATACAATGTAATTGTTCTTCATTCTCGAGAACTTATACTTTTGCTGGACTTTTTGAAGAAATATGAAGAATACGAACTTGGTAAACCTCAAGTCTAGCATAAACTGAATACAGTACACACCATACAGTAAACAGGAAGGGAAAATGTTAAACTATATCATTAAAAATCATTAAATGCCAGTGATAGCTTTTGAATTTAACATTGTGTTAATAAACCACTAAACCCGACTTTATTACGTTGAGGATTTCATTCATAATAATTCATAATTAATCCTAGAGGATCAGATAAATAAAACATTCAAGCACCTCTTTTAGAACGCCATGGAATAAACACTTCGAAAAACGCCATGAATATGACTCGTTTGGAGTCGACTTCGTGACGTAATAAAAAAATATCCTCAAGTAAAGACGACAGAATGTGACCTTATATGTACCTATATGAAATTAATATCAGTATCCTTCTAACACAAAATCCTTTAATTCTTTTATTTATCCAGTATATCATCACATCACACCCTGATGTGCTGGGATAAATAAATAATTGAGAGTCAAAAATCAGTTTTCGGTTGATTTGCAGACATGACAATATAGAACTGGTGGGTTTCATGAATGGCGATCAATAGGTTGATACTCCAAGTAGATGATGATATATAAAGGATATCTGTCTTTCCTTGACAAATGTCATTTTGATCTCATTTCGTTAGGTAGAAATAGATAATACTAAACGACGCCCCGTTTAATAACAGATTTATGAAACGAGTGAGTGGTTTGGTATTTGACGAGCGAAAGCGAGTTAGATTCCGATACTATTCACGAGTTTCATAAATATGTTATTAAACGGAACCGACTTTAGTATTATATTCATTAGTCACTGATTTAAATCCCACCGAATTCCATGAACTCGTCGTTAAATGGGACACTCAATTGCGACCGCAGCACTAACATTGTGACGTCATATTTATGTCATTATGACGTCATACCAATCGGCAGCAAACCATTTTTTCTGGAGCAGAACTCGAAAACCTTTAACCTAGTTAAACAAAACTTGTATGTTGACTAATCATCACATGTACATGTAAATAGGACGTGTGATTTCGGTTTCTTCAGATGTATAAGGCCATTGCTCGATTTAAATTGAAAACAAGTAATTATCATAATTTTTGCGATTGGATATGGATACGAACTTAAATAAGCACATATGTTTTTCGGAACGTATCGAAGCCAAATATTACATTATATAAAATACTTAATGCCACTTAAGTAAATGTCAATTTCTAATTAAGAATTCTGAAATCCATAGTATTATTACCATTTTTCATATTTCTTAATGTTCATGCAGTCTGATTAAGTACATGGGCATAGCTTAAATTCTTAAAGGCACATTATTATGTTGGAGAGGTCAAATGTATGTCCAATGTTATAATTTGTGTTATATAATTGAGAGTACATTTTAGAACCAAATAAAATATCATGCAAAACGGATCATGCATCTTTAAATCAGAAACGAATTAATGCTTTTATTTGACCTTGTTGGCTGATTGATCTATTAATGGAAAGTGATCAACAAACCGATTAAGTACAGCACATTGTGACCTTTAAAGAAAGTGCTCTCAATACAGGACACGTATTGTTTATCTGATTTCTTTATTGCATTTCAGCCTTGATAACGTCCATATACAAAAGACGAATTATTATAGATTCAATTATTGCATTCATCCATGAACATTATTATCATAATGCACCAAACAGATGTCATATCATCATCTTTATAACAAAGTTGGTTGATGGTCCTTCCGTCAATAGATTTATTTTTAGAGTATCGAATCAATCAACATAAATTGCTTTCACACAGTAATGTTAATAGAGTTCTCTACAGAAGCGTATTAGTGTCACGGTGAAAAAAAACCTGTCAATCTCCAATCTCCTACGTAGGACTTAGTATCTCCTACGTAGGACTTAGTATCTCCTACGTAGGACTTAGTATCTCCTACGTAGGACTTAGTATATCCTACGTAGGACTTAGTATATCCTACGTAGGACTTAGTATCGACTACGTAGGACATATTATCTCCTACGTAGGAGATAGCATGATAAAGCACTGATCACTTCGTTTCATACTTATCCTGGAGTTGTGGAGACACCTAAGCATCTTGTGTTTGTCTTTTTCATAATAAACATAATTATGTTAGTCTGATTAAATCATGTAATTTCGAAGTGCCGTCTTGATTTTCAAAATAAAGTATTTTCACTTGAAATGTAATGGAGGGAATATTGACTTTCCGTTACTGCTCTCTTAGTGTCCATTTCGTTAGTGATAGTTTTGTGTTACGTTAGAGGGTAAAACATCCTATTTATACACGACCCGATAGGCCGCATGTATAGAAAACGGATACACGTATTGGTAGAAAATGGGGCGACGTATAAAGGGAGCATTTTATGGAACTCTTCAGTGTGAGAGATAGATTTGTAGGTGTCATGCGATTTTGAGAGTTCAGACAGATTGCTGACCATTCCGTCATAGTGTTATATTCAAAATTATATTACTGGGTGATTAGTTCTCGCTACGTCAGTCAGAACACTTGTACCACATTCGGGCGGCCATTTTCATGTGAACACTTTAAAATGGCCGTTCGAAGGGAAATGGACTCGAATGGCTTAACCAAACCATTACATTCGTTTTAGAACTATTTTTTATTGATTCAGGTGTATTATCTAGCCATTGGTAACACGTATTAACCTTTTTGTGAGAACATTTTATTTCAATTCATTAGGAATAGCGTGCTCCAACGCCTTTAAAGGGTTAGGGTTTGGAGACAACCGACAACATAAGACTTTGTTAGGCATTGAAAGGGGTTCTGGCATAGGATTGAACATACATATATAAACAAAAGTTATATTTTTTGCTTAAATGAGGCACTTTTATTATCTATTTGATATGCTTATTTGTCTTGTGTACTTGGTCTCAGATTGTTTTACAAAAAGTTTGCTTTGAAATCGAACAAGCATATATTTCAGACCTGAAAAAGGAGAAAGCACATACTACGAGTCGAGTCGCCATTCCTGATCACATTTACGAAGTTCTTATTTGGAAGTCTTACTTCATGTCACTTCATTAAAAAATTGATTGGAATTATATGTAATTAAATGAAAATCAAATAAGAACACTCATTTATGGATAAATAACCTCATTTAATCAAAATTAATTGTTCTTATTTCACTTCAAACCTACAAAATACCACTCAAATAAGTTACATGTATATGTAATTAGATGTATTCACCTCATATCAGCATTAGTTCTACTGTCGTTCTAATGACGACATGCTATAAATGACAATAAGAACACTTAACAACTGAGGTAGATTTTAAAATTCGTCACTTCAAAATAGGTTAGGTATATTGGAAGTTTATTATTGATATTTAATCAGTGTGTAAATGTGAAAATAAATCAATATAAAAAAAATCAAAATTTACAAGTATCGCTAACTATGCTTCTCCAGTACATTCATAACATCAAGAGTACATAAATTCATTAACGGTAATTAATTATGGAAGCTGAGATCCTTTATTGTTGAGAAATGTTTTGAGTGTCCAACACCACGTTCAAAGTGTAATTCGGTCGCTAGTAGTGGCAATGACCGTGGAATTTCATTTCACGGAAATATTGACTGTACTTGAATTATTGAAGGAGTTTAAAACTTATATTCCAAAACATAAATACGGGAACCGCAATCATATTGTGTTTTGCAACAATGTAGAGATCTACCGTGAACTATTGAATTAATATCAGTTTATTGAATATAATCGTTCAGTGCAAAACTATACTGGATTGCATAACACATGATGGCTCAAGCAACTCCGCTTATACCAATATATAAAGTACTTAACTCTATCACGTTTTTCTTGAAGATCTGATGAAAGGCATTTTTCTCAAGAATGACAGATGATTACCTCTACGTATACTGTATATCGGAATCAATTGAGCATAAAACCGAAACAATATACACTTACAATTGATAATTGAAACGATTTTAATTCACCAATTTAGCGCAATCAGTTGGGCGATTCATTTTGTAAATGCTCACTGAGGCGTGACTGTGATAAGCGACAGACGGGGCCGGCTAGACAGCTACTCCGCCGAGTTTCGTTAATTAATTAATGATGGTTATCACTGCCGCTAAATGAATTTATGAGGTGTATTACATCGCCAAAAAGACATGTTTATGTAATAATTGTGTAATTGTCATCTGCGGAATTACCTAGTTTGATATCTAAACATTCGATATATTGGAAATTTAAGATGGTTTTATGAAAATTTCTTTGTGAAATTAACAATCAAAATGTTGCGAAATTACGTTGGATTATGACTATCGCCGAAAATCAGATTCCTTCTGATACGTCACAGAAGTCATCCCTTCAGGGGCCACACCCCCTCAGACTTTCATTCTGGTCGCTGGGGCTAAATAAGGCGTTTAAAAAAAAAAAGCCGTATATAAGTAATTTATGGACCGATTTAGCAATTGTCAAATTGACATCCCATTTTAATGAATCCGATATTGACCATATGTCATTTCATCTATCCTTTAATGAACAAAATGACCTCACGAAAAGGTAAATAAGTCTTACCAATGGCTAAATAATACTCCCGAATCAATAAAAAGAGTTCCACAACGAATGTACATTTTCCGGTTAAGTCATGCGAGTCCATTTCCCTTCGAGTGGTCATCGGCTGTAGCGATACCTAAACACTCAAAGTAGAGTTTTGAATATGGAACCATGATAGAATGGTCAATTATCTTGTTGTCTGAACAAATGACCTACAAATCTATCTCTCACACTGAAGAGTTCCACACAACTGTCGCTTTATACGTCGCGCCATATTATTTTAACAGGGAAAACCTTTTTCTTAGGATGCAGGCTTATCGAATACTGTAACGCGATGTTTTACCATCTAACATAACAATATATTGTTCAAAATGTAAAGTTCATGGCACATTTGAGAAAACAAATACAGCTACAGCGTCTTTAAAGCTTTTTATCGGTCATATATACTATCATATACTTATACATCATATCATATACACAATATTTTTTATGGGCATTCTAGAAAGCGGGGTGATGAAGAATGAAGAACAAGTTGATGGATACACAACTTCTTTATTCTATGCCGAAACGTCGCCTACATAGAATTAATAAGTTGGGTATCCATAAAATTGTTCTTGATTCTTCATATACACGAGAGTTTACATACACTATATGCGTATACATGTGTTTAATACAATTGTGAAAAACGCTATAGATGTGATAAAGTGGTCCAGGCTTTATAGAAGTTATCTCCTACGTAGATACTATATCCTACGTAGGTGATACTAAGTCCTACGTAGGAGATACTAAGTCCTACGTAGGAGATACTATCTCCTACGTAGGAGATAGTATCACAATTGTTTTTTCATCGTGACACTAATACGCTTTCGTAGTTCTCCATGAACGGGCTCTCCCGGCTATCCCAACTGTGGATAAATCGATATCTCAAGTTGAGATAGCAGAACTTTTGAGAACAAAATGAGTTTGATAAACCAAGTAACTTTAATAAAAAATGACTTTGAACAAAAAAACGAATTGATGAAAAAACTGAGTTTTGTGAAAATATAGTGTTACGTCAGAGGGTAAAACATCTCATTACACCACCCGATAAACCATATCAATAGAAAATGGTTATCTACACTGCAAGAAAATTATACGACCTATAAATCGACAATGGTACGGTTCTCTTCAATGTGAGAGGCAGACTTCTAGGTCTGATTTGAGAGTTAGGACAGCAAGATGAATGATCATTTCATCATGGTGCCATAATTAAAACTTTATTCTGACTGTGTAGGTATCGCAACAGCAGTCAGGTCACTTGAGCTGTCATTTGAAGGTGAACACATAAAAAAAATGCCCACTCGAAGGGAAATGGACTCGCATGGTTTAACCGAACCATGTGCATTCGTTTTTTAATTCTCTTTATTGAGGAGGTTTATCTTGACATTGTAACACATATTAACCTTTTCGTGAAATCACTTTATTTCAGTAAATGTAATGGTAAATGGGATTTTTATTAATTGTATCAACATCCATGTTGTAAATATGAAAAGGAATGTCTGTAATCAAACTGATTTGGCCCGAATTGATTTAGCTGTGATTTTTCCACGGTTAGGGTGTCTAAACTTTAAGTAGTATTCATGGGAATCACTGATATTGCTTTAATGTGATTATCTTACTAGTAGTATTAGTGAAACAATTGTGTGTTCAAATTTAAGAAATAAAAGACAATTCCAACAGAGAAGAATCTCTTCTGCCATTATCTTTCTGTTTTGGACCAAATGTGATTGATCCCTTGTACCATCAATGTATTTCAAAGTCCGTTAATTTTGCAATACTCATTTGTGTATTCAAAGTCATTTTCTTAATAGGTAAATTCATTTATTATCAAATTAAAAAATTGTTCTATTAATTTTTTTCTTATTATCACCAAATTCATCAAAGAATATTTTTCATCAAACTAATTTTGTAAACCCAAGTTTCCTCTCTCATCAAAGTCAGTTTTTCAGCTGACTATTTTTTTCATCAAAGTCATTCTTTTACCAAAGTCAGTATTGTCATAAAAGTCATTTTTGTCATCAAAGTCATTTTATTAATCAAAGTGATGTTTCTCATCAAAGTCATTTTTCATTTAAGTCATTTTTCATTTAAGTCAGTTTTTTCATCAAAGTTATATTTTTCATCAAAGTCAGTTTTGTTCATCAAAGTCAGTTTTTTCATCAAATTCACCTCTTTTAATTAAAGTTAGTTTTATCATCAAAACAAGTCGTTTAGTTTCGTATCTTCTAAGGCAGCTAGATATCGATGGTGTTCTTCTTGATGAGTTCCTGAACTTATCAGCAACAATGATATCTCCAAGATCTTGAACTTGTGACGACTTTGAGGGTAGATCTACTCCAAGAGATATTAGCTTTATAGCTGAATCCTAAATTGTAAAACAACATTATTGAAAGATTGTTTAGTTCTCTAACTCCATTAATTGAATTGATATAATGCTACTCGGTTACTAAAAACAGTCATCGAAACAAGAATAAACAACGTGTACTAATTTAACTCATCTGGCTTGAAAGGTATCTTGGGCATTTAGCATGGCATGATGTCCGGCAACTGTTCATCCACCCGTCCGTCCGTAAACTTTGATCTTTTTTTACCTTTTCGAACAACTGGCTCTAGAGAGATAACTCATGTGTAGCTCTTGGTCATTGGGGATTATAAATCTAGATGTGGTGAACATGCGGCCCAAAATAAAGGTGTCAGGGGCCACGACGTCTGTAGGACGTAAATGCCTAGTGAGCTGAAATGTTGCTACCGACTGCTCAGCCAATTAAGAGAATAAATTTTAGATTTAGTAACTCTGTGACCCCTTTAAAGGACCATATAGGTCACGATGTAAAACTTATATTCATAACCTTTTTTTTTTATTGAGAATGAAAATCCCTATATACTTTTCAGCCAATGGGGATTATACACCAGTGATGTGGTGCTTCAGTGGTCAATTATAAGCTGAACACCTATTTTCCGTTTTCCTCTTCATCTCCAGAACAAAAAGCTGGTGATTCGGTGGTCCCAGATAAAAGACCACAGGATCCGTTCTTACGTTTAAGAATCGTTCATTCAAAAAGTCTATCAAAGTACGAATTTTGGCCCCAAGAATTGCTAGACCCGTCACACGATGTGATATGTAGTTACGACTTAAAGTTCAACATTTAAAATCGTCGTCCATTGAACTTATCAACTTATCCATCATGATGTACCTTCTGCACGTTGATACATCACACTGTGACACAAGTTGTACCACGAGAACGGACCCTTATATTCCAATGTTTCCACAAGGTAACCGATGAACACTACCACAATCAACTCGGGTGTATGAGTCTTCTAATCCCTTCAACATTGGAACTGAATTGAGTACTTATGTCCTCGGGAGAGTAACGATTTATCCCGCACTAATGGTCTTTAGAAATAAAAGATAAAAAACAATTAACTAACATTATAAATCTATTGTTGGCGGACATTCACACATCGTGTTCCCAGACAAGGATCGAATGTACTGTACTGTACTCGGGTTCGGTAACATGTACCAGTATATGTGGATATTTAGAGAGGAAACATTCAATAATCTCATCAGAAGTATTGTTCCATCCCTCCAGCATCTGCAAGACTATGATGTATTGGTTCAACGACCTAACTTGATCGCAATTAATACCAAACGCTCAAAATAGCAAACACCTGATTTCTCAGTTATACTCAACAATGTCTTCATTAAATGGATAAACAATGGATCCAGTTTGAAAAGTCTTAATACTATTAGTTTAAACTTATACAATAGTAGAACATAAATAATAATAATTAATAGCACTTATTGAGCACAATGTCCATTAAAAGACTCAATGCGCAATGAGGAAAACAACACAGATGGAATGTACACAGGACAGGGATAAATTGGGAATGCTTGTTTGAAAAAGTAATTTTTAAGTTCGTGTTTGAACTGTTCTAGTGTTGGTGTGCTCCCGAGACAGCTGGGAAGAGAGTTCAATTGTGAAGGGGCAACGTAGCTGAATGATCGTCCTCCAGCTGTTTTCAGGTTGTGCTTGGGAATCCGACCAGATGTTCACCTGAAGATCGTAGAATACGGGATCGAAGTGTTGTACGTGCCGAGTTTGTCTCAGAGATAGGCTAGAAGTGTTCATCGAAATGAGGATATGCCATGACTGCTATCTTGTACTGGCAGCAGGAGTACACAGGAAGCCAGTGAAGCTCTCGCAGCAGAGTTGTCACATGGTCATACTTCATCTTCTTCATCACCAGACGCGCAGCACTCTTCTGGACTCGTTGAAGACGAGCAATTTGCTCTGCTGGAAGCCCGACTAGCATTGAGTTGCAATAGTCTATTGTAGATGTAATGAAGGCATTTACTAGTCTGGCACTGGCGTCCTTTGACAGAAACAATAGAAGCCGCGTGAGGATATTGATACAATTCTTATTTCCATTTATTAATCAGAAAAGTAAAACATCAGTGTCTTCTCTGTAACACAAACCTCTCTTCTCTGCCTCTCAAACAGTTAACAAACCTAATTATGTTGATGGTTTGAAAATGCTTTGTGCTTTGATGAGGGGTTTCGTGGTTTTACCTATATTAACTAACATCAAAACACTGATGTAAGTATAAAATTGTAAAACAAAAGTTATTAAAAGTACAATCTGTAGGATACCACACTTTTGCACGGGACCCTACATATGTCCATAGTTTAACAGGCGCTTTTAATATTATACATTTCTTATGATTGACAGTAGGTGTTTCATTGCAATGGCTGAAAGCGTATGAACATACTGTAACACATGTATTCAATGTGTATAATGTATCTCGTTATGCCGATAACGTAAATGGGTGCAAAATTTCAATTGCCTTGTATACTCAACTGATAGGTGATCTCCAACCTCGCAATTTGTGATAGCAATAAGGCTTCATTAATCATTATTTGATGTGACGTCAAGAGTGACGTCACATCGGGGTTTTACAATTTTGTAGGTTTTGTAAATTGTAAATAATCACAGGCGCCATACCCTAAATATAGACCTACGTATATATATATATATATATATATTTACTTACCTATGTAACATATAAAGAAGGTATGACACTGTCCGCCATTTTTAACCATTGCATAGGACCGGAACTGGTTTGCTGGCTCAAATACGCCTTGTAACATTCGTAGACTGATCCAAGTTTACATTTCCGGTCCTATGCCAGGATTCAAAATGGCGGACAGTGTCATACCTTCTTTATATGTTACAAAGGTAGGTAGATATACGTAGGTGTATATATAGGGTCTGGCGCCTGTGTAAAAAATATAACCTTTCTGGACATCTCTCTATGTGAGTAAAATGTATCTGGTTTTAATCTCAGTAGTTTATGGAAAGTACCCACTTTATTCAAGTACATAATCGATAAGAACTAATTGAATTAGTGAAAAAAATGCCGATAACCTTTTTATAGTTCGGTAACCTCCAAATTTCTTATATTGTTAGATAAACCACATATTAAATATGCAATTATCAAATAGTTTCCAGCTATTCCCCAGAAACCACCAATTAACTAAAAACTATAAACGTGTGTTGAAGAAGATGTGTGTTATGTTTTATCGTGCATATAGTGTATTTGTTTTCAATTATTGCCGGTATTAAGGTGGAACCTTTTCTTTAGACTGGACAATCATTTCAATGACAAACAAATCACCTAATGGCATCCTTAATCGTAAGATATTGACCAAGATTCAAGGTAATCGATTTCCTTCTTTTATTGCAATTAAATGTGTTAGGGTGACACTGAGGCTATTCACAGCAGCTTATGGGTTATCTTTCTGTTATATTTCGAAATTAATGTATTTGTCCGGAAGACAAGCCAAAGCAATGCAGCTTTTAATTTCTGTTCCAATATTTCTTACAGGAGTGATTTGACACTTTGTTATGATTTTATCGAAAACAACACATGACTATAATGTCCGAAGTTATTTTAGTGGTGCGTTTGATAAAGCATTAAGTGGAATCTCAGGGCTTCAAACGTTTTAAAAATACAAATCTCAACCCCCCCCCTATGGACGGATCAGGAACTGGAGCATTTAAAACATATGAAATATAAAGCACTAAAGGACCACAGGGACAGTGATGTAGATATAGCCATTTTTAAAACCCCGCGTAATTTTTTAAAAACATCTTTCTGCAGTAAACGACAAGCCTACGTGGATTCACAAAAGCAGAAACTTATCGCAGCATGAGACAATCAAAAGGAATTTTGGAACACAGTGAAACAATTCGTTTCAGCACCAAAATATGACACCTTACAAGATATCAGCTGTGATGACTGCTTCCCCCACTTCTCTAAGCTCTTGAACACTGGTGATGACAGTGACTGTAATATCAACTCGGATAAGATAATGATCTAAAAACATTAAATAGTGACATTAGTGAAAATGAAGTGTTACTCCACATTGATATGCTGGCAAAATATAAGTCTCCTGGACCAGATGGTACATCCTCGGTTACCCATGGTTTTATATATGCTCCGGTACTCTCCACAATATCGTCCATGGGAAACCTTATCAGGAGAATCTGTACTCAAATTACCCGCCCTTGTCCGGCGTGACGAAGTCAGTAACCAAAGAAAATGCTCAATGGGATAAGACGGAAATAGTCAAGGGAGATAACCGGTGACGGATGGCTAACACAAGGACCTCGCTTGCTTTGAAACGAAGTGATCTGAATTGTCCTCCTTTACTGTGAGGCCTACCAAGATATAAGGAATATATTTCTTGATAAATATTTGAGACGCCCCTTATCAAAATACATTTTTTTATAATCTCATGTCATCAACAAATAAAAATGTTATAAATAATTTATGCCTTTTCTATATTGTGCAAGAAAAACATTCTGACATATTTATGTAAATTCATCTTCATGTATTTATGGCCAATGGCCTTTTACTTAATAAAATGTTCAGCTGTCGGTCTGCCTGTCAAACATTTCGAAAAGGAGGCCCGATAGAAGTGAGAATCAACGTTGCATATTAATTTATTGAAAAACGAAAATACATACTTTCAAATCTAATGTTTTAAACCTAGTATATCCCTTTTGTATGAATAAAAAGTATCGTCCCCTTTCCACTTTACCAAGATCCTTGTTTGAAGCATATTAACGAGTTCCAAGGGATCTAAAGTTGTTCTTTGTTTGTACGTGTTCAATAATTTCCTGTTACTGTGCGCCCATCATTTCAGAACCATATCGTAGAACAAAATCAGTATCCAATGTTGCTAAGGCTTTTGGAAAATAAATGTGGCAATTTTTATTTACATCAGTACATATTTCCGTATTATAATACGTACACATGCACCGTTAATCATGCATTTAATCAGTTACAACAGTATACACACCTCTTATTGTTTAAGAAAAATAATCTAACGATACAATTTGTGATGTTTTTTGTATCTACCCAATACCTTTTGATACGTATCGCTTTGTACAAGTTCAGTATGAGCACCTGTTAGATAAACGGTGGTGAGATTCTCTCTGTGTTGCAGGGTTGTGTGGAGGGATGACGGCTGCAATGCTCGGGATGGAGCCGGTAACACAGTGCTTCTGAGAGATGTTTATGACGTAGATGTTTATATTGGTCCTCCCTGTTCTGGATGTGAGTAAACACCAAATCTTTCATCAAAGCAAAACGATGCTGAAAGTCCAATAAACATTTTTATTGCTTATTACTGTTTTAACAATAAAGTTTAATATCTTAGCCATGCATATGCCTTATATGAGAGTGCTATATTTCATAGTAAAATAAATGTATCCGATTTTGAAACATTGTCCGAATTTACCCCACAGGTAGGGATACCTCGGACAAGGGGGTGGGGTACATCCGGACACAAAATCCATTGCCTTTCCTGAAATGTCAGTTTATTGCAATGAAGTAAACGTGAAAAAGAAATTAATATTAAGCAACATCAAGTAAAACTACAACTTCCCAATGCAAGGCATAACTCTTGCCAGTCTCTGGCTGATTAGGCCTTGCAGTATTTCCTTTAGAAATCTGTGCTTAGAAATCCAGGCCTACTATGCATTTCTGGTGCAACGATTCACTATCTAGGCACAAGAAAGCGAGGGAAATAACGCAAGGCTTAAATCAGCCAGTAATGCAGACTGGCAAGAGTTATGCCTTGCGTTTGGAAGTTGGTAAAACTACTACTACAGTAGTTTTCATCTATTGTTTTACCAATAGTCGAAACATCAAGTTAATAGTCCTTAAGAGTAGATTTCTTAATATCTAGTCAATATCTGTCTGTGCATCACAGAGTAAAACAACTTGGTCAGACGAACTCAAAGACAGTTAATCTATTTCCAATTTCTGAGAGGTTGTCGAGTTTTGTTTTATTTCACGTTGACGCAAATGTAAATAAATAGTTCCATCAATGATACTAGCATCAACTCCGTCAACCAGCATTTGCATTTTCATGAAAGCAGTCTAAAAACAAAAACAAAATAAAAGCCATCAGAAGTTTTAATAGTATGTATAAATGACAACGCGTGTGTAAACAAACTATGCATTGCAGATGTCAAGTTCTACACTCATTCACATCATGATTATTCCTTAGAGTGAACATGTGAACACGCTCTTCAACCAATAGTAAATATGCGTTAAACTAATAGTAAATATGCGTTGAACTTAATTAAAAATGTTAAAAGTAAAGGCTTTTGATTAATTTCCATGTTGGTGAAAGTTTAAAACATTCGCACACACAGTAAGGGATGGTTCGGACGTGTAGATCTTTGGGGTATGTTCGTCCATGTGGACGAAGCTATCCCACTGTAACATTTTTCAGACACATGGAAATTGACAACCAGACAGGAGAGATTATACACATGCGTTGTGCATATCGCTGCAATGCAAACTTATATTCCTAAACAACGGTCATTTTATGGCAGTGATCGCTAACGTTCTGATAGTCATATGTTACATGGGATTTGGTGAAAAACGAAAATCGTCTGACCTGATCAAGCTTTCCGCCTGCCCAACTTGTCGCTAACATGGTTGTTAACGTGGCGCGAATTTCCTCAAACATTGAAAACATATGTTACATTTTCGGTTTGGGAGTTAGCGGGGGTGTCCGAACCATCCCTCTGTCCGAATGATCCCCGCTCTCTCCTACACATACATATACATACAGTGCAATATAGAGAGGGATCTATACCCCATTCTCGATAATCCAGAGTATACGCTCCGATAAATCTACTATGTATACTCTGGACGCATGCATGGCTCGGCCCGATAACTTTATTACCTCCCCTACTCTGGATTATCGAGAATATATTACCCATATGGGAAGACGGACACAGGGTAGTATTTTTCCTTTTTCTGGCTTTTGATTGGCTGTTACAGAAAAATAAGAATTTCATTGGTTGCCGGAACTATTTCATTCATCTTTCTTACTTTTCTCAACTAGTAATTTTGGAAACTGTCTTCTGCATTTTAACATGTTTTATTTGTTTCTCGTAGTTGCAAGTAGCGTTTTCTCACATATGCCGACGCATCAAATGTCGGAGGAAGCAACTAAATTGTCCGAAATTTAAAGAAATTAGCGATTACTGCTTAATTGTATAACCACGGAAAGCTTCAAGAGCGAAGGCTATCGTTCGAATGTAATGACGTCATAGGCGGAACGGTTATGACGTCACAGTGTCGATTGAAACGTCACATGACTTTTCGGTTTGCGCCTACTTGCTTTTGAGCTACGCAGACCTCTTGACAAGGATGTTGCGATAAATTATATGTATAATCATGGATTGATAGTAATTTGCAGAAATGCAAAACTTTCAACTAGAACCACATCTTTCTATTATTGTGAAAGACATTTTCGCAGGGGACATTTTAATCGCGCGTAGAAAACAAGGATAGGTACGTAAGAAGTGAATCCACGTCACTCTCGTATTGATATGGATTCATCTCCTTCTCGGGTACTTATAGGGAAACTATTGACTTTTAATATTCGCGTTTTTACTTTAATTTGTTATATGGGTAATATAAACAATAACCACACGTACTGCTTAAACTTACCGTTGATGTGTTTTCTGACAGGAACGTACAATCTGGAATGAAACTTCGAATCATATCCCAGAAAATAAACTCTTATTGCCTCTTTACTGAAAAGTTAATCACTTTCAGCGACTACTCCTGCTGGTCTTCTGGCTTCGTTCTGGAATCTTCCGATGTTCAGTCAAGCATCCAGTGATCCAGTTCTTGGCAATAAGGCTGTGTATAAAACCCTTGTTCGACTTGGACCTCCCTTCAACAAAATGGGCAAAGCGTTTGTGGAGATTTTCAAAGAATTCAGTTGGAGTCGAGTTGTAATAGTTTCAAGACGTAAAACTGACAACAGGAGAGTATTCTGTGACTATTCATCACGCGCTGCTGACGAGATTTTCAGGGAGAACAATATAACCGTTGCGGACTGGATAACCATTGACGACGGGATAAGCGAGACTGCTATTGTTGACCTTCTGGAGAGGATAAAACAACGAGGAAGAGGTGAGTTGCCATGTGCTATTCAAATCTCTCTACGCATAGATAAATCGGGTCATTTCTTCTCACGTAACCATTGTTAATATCCGAGCGTGTTCTTCTTCCCGCAATAAAAACTCGTGATTGGTTTCAATGAGAGTTAGTTGTCAGCGACAATAGTTTCAAATCGACCAATCGACCTCTATCCATCCGTGTCATGCGGACACCCTCTTTACGGAGACGTAAGATGAATTGTAATTTCATACAGAAAAGGCTTGTTGCAAATGGTCACTAAGAGATTTTGAGAAAACGGGAAAATATGACCCAATTGAAGCAGAGGTTACGTGTGAAGGAATCGATTGAATATCTGTGGGGAGAGAATAGTGACAATCCATCTAGAAATCTTATTGTGCTCGTTTTGGCCGGGAAAGACGTGTTCATCTTGAAATTAAGTCATCACATTTTGTTCCTGTGGTTGTGACATACAATGAAGATAATGCACAAGGTCTCCTTTCACCTGAAAACCATTACAAGTTTCACTTTCACTTCTTTTCATTGACATAACACTTCGGTTACATAGATCGCCCGGGGAGCCCTTGGAAGTTATATGCTGTCAATAGGTTTTCACGCTAATAAATATGGCAAAGAAACCTAGTTCACTTTTTCAAAGCTAAAATGTATTTAATGGTCCTCTCTATTGTTAACGAAATATAATCATGTCCTTCCAGGGCACACATAAAGCAAAGAGGGGTTATATTATTTCCATGATGATCCTCTGGTTATCTTTGCTAAATTATGGATGCTTTATATTCACAATATCGAGCTTTTGTTACTCATATTTCCATACCGAACATAAAGGCAATCTTCCAAAATTTATCTACAGCTTTTAACAATATTGATGATTAACTACTTTTTCACTATACCGACACCCGGTAATTATTGTAATCTCTATTATACTAGGTTATGTAGTTCATTTCAAACAATGTTTATAATTAAACTTCAAAACTGACAGGATATACCCATTTGTCCATACAAAACTGTACATCATATAAACTCAACTACCGCTTGTTGATATATTTTTCAGTCATCATCCTTTGCTCGGAAAATTCAGCAGATCGACGCAAGATCCTTATCCAAGCTGCGCGCGCAGGTATGGTAGACGGAAGTTATGTGTTCTTCCTTCCGGAGCATCTGCCTCCAAACAACGTGCAGGAACCATGGGTTCAGGGGGACAGTGAGGACAATGTGGCAAAGTTGGCTTTCACGTATTGTTTCCAGGTACAAATGATAACAATAGTTTATGAAGTTGTTGAAGGGTTGAATGTATCAACCACTAATATCTTGTTTGACACAGCTAAGCGAGATAAGCGTTACAAATTTAAACATACTGATCATTGATCAAGTGTTATGACATTTCGTTGCATTATACTTCCGTTACAACATAATGATAACAATGTTGTTTGCTTCCGAAACAGATAAATTATTTACTCTAATCATTACGTTCAACGTTAATTATTAATTTTGAGCGTTCTGAAATATTGTCACCAAATGAAACATATGATTCAGGTTAATAGCTTTTTAATGAATGTTCCTGCCAGATAACTGTAGCAGAAATGGCTGGACCGGAAGTAGAACAATTCCGAGATCTGGTTCCTGTCAAAATGGCTGAAGAACCCTGGAACTATAACAATACTCTAGTATCAGGGATAAAGGTAATCACAGATGTAACTAAAGTAACATATATTTGAAATCAGTTCATTAATTTATTCAACACATTTGACGTTATGTCGACATTGAAATAGAAATGATTACGTGAAACTTGACCTTATGATTAGTCCATCTAATTATACAAACTATTTCTAGATAGAGGTCGACTTGTCCCCGTCTCACCATTACGTTATACAATATCCAAGTTTCTCCAATTTGTCTTTACGGCATATATGAAACATGTCTCCTCTCTCGCTGAACTATGTTGCTGCACTGTGTTGTATATATATATAGGGGTCAGAATATGCACCATTCCTCCACGACGTCGTGTACCTGTACCTCCTTCTGCTGAACGAGACACTGGCAGAAGGACTCGACCATAGGAACGGAACTCTTATGTTTGAAAAGGCTAAAGGAAAATCATTCAGAGGTAAATTAAGTACTTTTAGTGGAATAATATACACTTTTCATTATTTTCTAAAAGCACACCACTACCAATATACGTCGTGCTTAAACATAATTATAAAAAGACGGCTCAATCAATTGAATCTAATGACACCTGTAAAACATGTGTAAAACCACTCGCCTTCTCAAATCTGATGGCACATCATAAACATTTTTCAAATGATAATTGTATAATTTTAGTGTTTGGTATAGGAAATGAAACGAAAAGTTTGAACGATAGCTCAGAAGAATGTCCCATTAGAGCATTGTTCCTTTCATTCATACGTATATTGAAATAACAATACCAACGTCGGAGACGATTAATAAAAAAATCGGCAGATATTCGAACATGTAAAGATCCAGTTCAACAAGTAAATCTCATTAGTGACATAGTGAAACAAAATCAAATTTACTCTCATTTTGTAAAAGTCATTCATCACAGATTTACAAGTATGAACCATTTCTAATAATTTCCATTCATGTTTTTTCCCCGAGAAGGATAATCCTAGTATTCACGACAGCGCGTAACAGGAACCAACAATGAAAATAATACCAAGGAAGTCAGAATAGTATAAATGTAGAGAGTAACAAAAAAGCTTTGATTATTGTTGAATACAGGCGAGTTAATCATCGGTTTATCCAGACTGTAATGTATTTGTAACTTTTCATTAGAGCTTATACCGAAACGTCGGTCCCCTTATCCGTACAGATGATACCAATTTGTCGGTAATGTTCTGTTTAACAATGCATCGATACCACCGTGCTTACTGAATTAATCATTACCTGTGAATGATAATGGGACATTGATGAGCAACGGCAGTGATTAACAGGAAATGATCCACACGGCAGCGCGACCAATACCCGTGTCGTCGACGATCATACAGGAACCATACTTCCTTGGTCTGGCAGAATACATACATCCCTCTACGGGTTGCCATTGCTAGATTTGCATGGCCTTGCAGTTTTGTCAAAGTTCATTGACAGTGTTTTGCTAGCATATATCAAACTCAAATCATTGTTTTGTTACCTACATATAGGGATACGATGAACAAGTGAGTAATGGTACAAAGGCAATATTATGAATTGAAAATTCTTTATTTGTTTCTCACAAGAAGTTGTAATACATAATATTGTCTTTGTATTAGGAATACGATTGTTTCATAATTATGTGACTTGCTCGGTGTTTTATGATAAATTTCCGTGACAAGTGAAAGATACCAAAGAAATGGATTTGTCAATAAAGAGTTATCTCTTCGGTATGTGACATTTATTGAGTGTGCTGTGATAAATGATATATCTGCTATCCGCTGGTAACTCATTTTTATTTTAAAATTTTTTTTAATTGCCTGTTAACTTGCAATAAAATAAAATAAAATAAAATGTTAAATGTAAAACAAACAATATTGATTACATAAATGCTCTTTAGCTTATATATATCGAGAGTTATATATCATAATTATTATTATTGATAAATGAAGTAGCTATTTGATATAAAATTATATGAATGCCACATAAGGAGGCATTATTATTGTACCGGTCGTTCCAATCATAAATTGTCGCAGACATTCAGAGTATGGAATGTTTAATGCTTATTGTTTATGTCCCCGTATAGGAGATTCCGCAATTAAATTGTCTGTCCGTCCTTCTGTTAGTCCGAAGAACCAACTTTTGATTAATTGGTGATAGTTCTTTGATACTGGATATGAGCATCCATTGTCATGAGACCTTTCAGATGAGGTAAAAGGTTTTCACCTCGTGACCTTGAGTTGCCGCACGTTATTTTCCTTTTAAACCTTACATTAGTAAGTGATATACGCCTTTGATACCCAGCCATATTCATTCACACGGGGCATAGTACTTATCTTTGATATTTTGATTCCAAAATTATGCTTCTGTTCGAGAGCATCAGTGGTAAACAAACACGACGTTACTTATATAAGTTGAAAGTAAAATCGACGTGAATACACACATTGGGCAATTTATGACTAACGAGGTAAAATTAATTTGAGTTACTGATAAAGACCAAAGGAACGTTCTCATTTGTCATGGTGAGGTGACGTCATAGAAATTTGTTATAGAGTGACGTCAGGTTTCTACTATGATGGTTGGTTGTCCAGTCTTCTTTCGGTCACCGTTAGTTACCAGCCTTTGTAGATTAAAGCTTAGTTTCGTCACTATAAGTACTTTGATAACCGTAGAACTTTATGTCGTATCTATAGTCATACTTCACTATTATTAACAGTTATGTATAGTTACCTTCTTCACGTTATACGAGCGGTAATAGCGCGAACATAGTGTATTAGCAGAGTTTTTTTCTTTTGTTTGAGTTGCAGGTTATATGCCATAACCACAGGTTGGTTATCTCATTTTTCTGGAGTGTTTTCGATCGTAAACCACTGAAGAAAGCAACACGTTTAATGAAATGTTTAAAGGTAGAAACGTTATTTATTAAAGACCATACTTTCCAAACTTGCATCTGTCATAGTTGACGTGAGACAAGTCATAGAACATTGAACATCACCATTTTCAGCAAAGTTCAAAGGATCATAACTGCTTAACTAACTACGCTATAATTGAAATTATTGTATTTACATCTGCGGATGCACAATTACAAGAACAACAACTTTTCTGTTGTACCCTTTCAGTTAAGTTAAGCTCCGAACATCGTGTACGTTGTCTAGGGGTCAACAAATAAGTATTTTCTTCAATATTCAGAAGAACAAAACGCATTTATTATATATGCAATCTAAATGATGATTACATCTACTAAAGTGGACATTAAAGCACATGTTCTTTGTTACACCTTAATATGAAAATATTAACCACTTTGTCTTAATCGTGAGAAAGATAATGTAGGGGTCCATTAATATGTGACTTTTCCATTTTCAGAGGGGTATGTTATTTGGAGAATTTTTGTGAAAAAACTACTGAAGATAGAGGCATGTTTGATCGCTCATTTTAAAGCAGAGAAACTGGTGAATGACCGAGAGTCCAACATGGAGGTCAAGGTCATGCAGAAGTCTTGAAAACCTAAGTATTGACGCGTCAATCCTAGTTATTATTATTATTTATTCGATGAAGGTGTAACGGGCACTGTACAAGTTGACCAGAACGGAGACCGTGAGCCGGACTATTGGGTGTGGGACTTGGAGCCGGGCGGGCGCTTCTTTAATGTCGCCATGGAGGCCAGGATGACAGGTCAGGGGGAAAAGGTAGAGAAATAATTTGATTACGAGGAACAGATAAATATATTATTTCATCAGCAGAAATCTTTGACATAAGCCCCAATATATCCAATATCAGAAAATTAGAAAAGGTATGTTTTAATGTCTCTGTTAAAAGTGTTTTTATCTGCAAAAAGGACAAACATTTACACCGTTTTACATATAATATATATATATATATATATATATATATATATATATATATATATATATATATATATATATATATATATATATATATATATTTTGTACAGTAAATACATTTGCCTCTTTATATCAAGTGTGTAATTATGCCTTTTATAATAATTTGTGACAGATCTATTATCTGCGCACCATACAGTGGGCAACACGGGATGGTGGCCCGCCTCCTGATTCACCCGTCTGTGGATTCTTCAAGGAACTCTGCCCTCCAGAGGAAGATGGTTAGAATGCAACACTCGTAAAATCAGATTTTGAGTTGAACAATTCCTCGATCAAGCTGCACACGAGTCGTCGTTTTGGTACCCATTACCCGTGTCATTAAATTGTCATTACACAATAAAGTAGCCTTAACCATCATGTGTATAGCAATAAGTACAATTTGGCATTGACGAGACCCACGTTCGGCTGGTTCGGCGTCTTTATGTTACCCACAATTTATATAATGTTCCATAGGATATTGTGACAGTGTTAAACGCACACGTAAACACATTTGAGTGAGTAAGTTATTGTTTAACGACAATTTTGCAGCAAGGTAGTCAAAAGGTTCGTCAAATTTGATTTGATTACACAATTAAGATATTTACAAAAGGAGAACACGAAAGGCCGTAAAACATCAGCAAAGTACCACAAGGTTAAAAAGGTGATTTAAAAATGTTCAGATTTTTTAAAAAGATAACAACAAGATATGTTTTTGTATGAACAAGTTTAAATAGTGAGTAAAAACTTGATCACGTGACATGCTATGGTGAAAGGTTTCCCTGATTTGTGCAGTCAACCCAACACTCATACAACATGTGCTTAAAGTGACACTGGCAGGGTATACACGTTTGGGGATCTTCCCCTTTAGAATAATAATGAGAGATATGACTGTGTCCAATACGACACCATCGTAAGATACTTGCCTCCTGGTCGGTAAAAGATAAGAGTGTCATACGGCATAAAGCCCAAGTAAGGTGGGGTATTGTTATGTTTATTGTGTTTTTGTTAATCCCATTTGGGCCTCAATCTATGTTTATTGTAAAAATATGATTACAGGTTTGTATGGAACTTTAGTAGGGGAAATATGTTTGAGGTCTAAAAGTTATTTAGCTGCCGAGTGAGCTGTGTATTCCCATGTGACTAGGAAGCCAGCAAAATAAGTGTTATGAAGTGTTAAAGTGATAAAGGGTGATCAGACTTGCAATATGTGAGTGCCAACTCTCGTTGGACGTGATCGGTTGAACATACTTCAATAGTTTGCGTGTATATGTTAATTATAAGAGGCCTGTGAAGTATATGCCTATTTTCATTTATTACCTGCATCTCAAATGATTTTCCCCCGCTTTCAGACAACTCTTTGGTGATAACTATTGCAGTAATTTTGATAACTATCGTCCTTGTGGCCGCTGTGGTGACATCCTTACTGTACAGGTGAGACTTTGATATGAACGAATATGATAAATATTAAACTGTTTGCGAGGCATTCTAGAAGCTTTAATAAGAAGTTGATCATCCATAAAATATTTGTCTTCTTCATGATCAATATTGCTGGGCTCTTCTAGGATTGCAAAATCTGCATTGCATAGAAACTGGTCAATTTATATATATTAATCATTTATATTATTATATCATTTATATGATATCTTATATAAAGGATATTTAAATAAACGTATTAACAATGAGTGTAAGTTTAATAATGAAAGATTTTGTCTTATACATTGGAAATGTAAGGTAATACAAAATATGTCTTTTGAAAAACAAAATCCTTGGTTTGGTTTGGGATAACCCACTGCTAATTCATATATTATTTACGGCTAAAAGATATATTTATAATGTTCCTTGAAGAAAATAATTCCCAAAAAATTCTTGTTAAAAAAATCATATAATTTTTAGAAATTCTCTGAAAAGTGGTTTCAAATACCCAAATAACTTTGTCTAACAATAATCTCTAGTTGATGTAACAATTATGTTGAATCCTCCGGATGTTTGACTGTATATGCTAGATGCTGCTTGTTTCTATGAAAATTAGGAGTACGTTTATCACGTTTCCGATGCTCGTCACGTGACATGTTTTATGGTATTTTAAAATGAAAAGAGAAGATAGATTATGTTAATCATGTAATATCAAAGTTTCAGAAAACGAGTATAATTTTTTGCGGGTGTGTCCATTGAACAATGAATTAGGCAGAATATATCTTGTTTACAATGTCCATCCCGCTACTTACAATATCTCGTAGTTATTAAATTGAACTAATCGTAAATTAATGTAAATCGGAATATTGCTATGTTCATATACTACTCAATGCAAATTATTGAGAAAAGAATCATAACAAATACGGGTAATAATAACATGTATATGTATTCTGTACCTTTGCATAATGTACTCCAGGCCTCTGACTAAACTAATTATTAGAGCAATTGAACAAACACATCACGGGTGTGATTAATGAGTTTTTCTATGTCCGTATACATTGCAAATCTCAAACGAGAAGAATACGTCATAATTCATAAATTTGTAAAATAACATCATGCATATCTAGAATAAATAATTCTGTAACATATATCATTACTTTTAAGAGGTGAAGTTTATAAAGCACTTTTTATTAATATTGTTCCATTATTGTACATAACTTGTTATCAATGCACTTCTTATAGACGCCACCTGTTGGAGAAGAAACTACAACTACAAACATGGAAGATTCCCTATGATGACATCACATTCACCAAGTCAAAGTTAATTGGGAGCATTAGCACGGTAAAGAATTTCATGTCACTGTATGGCAATAAGATGGGTAAATACTAACGTTCAATTGGAATAAGGAATGTTAACATTTTACTTCCCCGACACATTGCACGTATATTGTCAGTGAACCAACCCAGAGCTTCCCCATACACGAGTTCCACACTGATCCCCATGTTTACCTCTTTTGCCTTGCATTTAGTTCAATAATGCTCTGTCCTGGGAAGAATAAATACATGAGTATATTTCCGGGTAACACATTAATCTGACAAGGAACCAAATGGCTTTTGAATCACGATTTGTTTTGATCATGTCAGTTTTGTCACGTACGTGACCGAGTGCTAATGATGTTAGAGTCACGCAGTGTCATTTAACATAAACATATATCTTATACCAATAGATGAGTAATATATTGTATTAACACATACTACAACTGAACATTCTTTAAATGAAAAATACCAAATGAGATGGTGAAAACTGTTTACAAATATCAAAGGTTTGACAAAGGATATGTGTCATCTGTAATTTTTTTATTGAAATATGTCATTAATTTTACAAAAATGTAACAAATACACTCTATCAAAATTGTTGCATTTCCACCTGTATAGATGTCAGCTGGAAATATAATATAGGCATTATTTGTATGATAAAAAATGCCAAAAGGTTTTTATGAAATGAAAATCCCGTGGGTAAGGCTCATAAAAATCCGATGTTTGATGTTTTATCGACTATTCTACATGTACATAACCTCAATCAGCACACCGCTGTGGTATAGCGGTACGATCGCTGGGTTTTGTATGCAGGAGTATAAAGGTTCCGGGTCCGAGACCGCCATTCGGAAAAACATTTGTACAGTTGGTATTTTGAGTAAAGTTGTTTTTCAGTAGAGTTAGTCATTACACACAGTAACATTCAACTTCTCAGCGTTGAAATTTAGACATTTGATGAGAGGCTTTAGGAAGATAATCGCAGAGGGACATTATGTTACAAGCCCCGGAATTGTGTGATGATCTCCGAGAGTATACAGTCCCAAAGGATGAACTGTATGACGTATGATAAAACAAAGTCTAAAAAAACGCTAACTAATCTTCAGAGTGACAGTTTTCACAACATGTTCAAGACATTCGGTAAGGCAGGTGTTTCAAACAGGATATGGGTATGATGTGAAAGTATCTTCTTCCTACATATTATAGAGATCATTACCCGAGGAAGTGTGTCATATGAATTTTACGAAAAGTGTGTGAATTTCCGATTTCCCGAGCGAGAGCGATGGTTATATATAAATTTGCACGAGTTTCGTAAAAGTCATATGACACACTTTCGAGTGTAATAATTTCTTTATTACCCATTTTATTCCATTTGATTTGCGTAAAAATAACCAGGAAGCGACCCACTTCTCTTGCGACGGCAAGCTACAGTGGCGTCACGAACAATCGTTTTATGACGTCACAGACGACACAATACGGGAGGTCGCGGTGAAACAATGTTTGCTAGGTAAACGTGATATGTGCACATGTGCTCATATCAATAATATTAACTCGGTTATTTTCAACCATATGGGTAATAAACAATTATACCGGTAGTTCTATTTCATATTGAATGATTCTTCAAATAATCGTTAATTACCAGGAATACATATTTTGTACCTTTGTATTGAACTGTGTGTTTCAGATAAGTATAACAGCAGCAGTGACCCGCCAAAGAACGGACTCGGATTTGGGAGAGATTCAGGTATTCTCCACAGTGGGGTACTACAAGGGTGTTGCTGCGGCCATACAGAAAATGGATCGTGGTATTCACGTCCACAGTCTGTCCAGAAGTGATACCATTCAACTGAAATCGGTAAGCCCATCGTTAACGAATAACGTCTGTTAATTTGTAGGTAGTTAATTGCAAGAGTCTTCAAAGGATTTTTGTGTGAGCACTTTCTAAGTTTAGGTCTTTCCATTACGTTAAAGGTTAATGAATATCCATGAAAACTGTATTTGGACAATCATGTAGAACCACATTCAAAAACAAAGGAGAGAATAATGTTGTGTAACCTTGACCTTCATTTCAAGGACACAACGTAACTTTATCAGAAGGACATTTCAAGAACCGTTCAGATTACCATCAAATCCTAAACGAACTTTCCAATGGATGATGCAGTGCAGATTAGAGTTTACAGTGACATTATTTTCAAGGTTACGGGGAAATTCTGAATTTTTCTGCATTGAAATCTGTATGGTTATCTCAAGAGCCATTGACTGAAGTCTCTTCATAGCTTACACAAAGGTTTCCCCTAAGAAAGACGAAGAGCCCACTAGCCTATATTGATCAAACCATTATTTTCAAGATCAAAGTGAGACATTTAACCTTAAAACATGGAACCCTGCATCACTGGCTTGTGAGTCCAATATTTCCTCAAATGTTAACACATAGTCTCCCCGAGGCACGATAAAAGACACAGTAGATGTTGGTGACCGTGCCATTAATTCAAGATTAAAACAATGCGTTGAACCGGCCTGTTTAGTTTTTTAAACTTACAACTGTGCCTTGAAATGTTGACCACGACTCAGGATCGTGTCTTTCACTGTTCAACTTATAAAAATAAATATTAATATTATAAGATGTGCTCCTGCGCCAGTGTGATGCCAGTGGCATCGTGGAATCCTGAACCCATTCAGAGTAGGACATGGAAGTGACATTGTGGAATCCTAAACCCACCCAGAGCAGGACGTGTCAATAACATCGTGAAATCCATAACCCATTCAGAGTAGGACATGTAAATAACATTGTTGAATCCTAAACCCGTCCACAGCAGGACATATCAATAACATTCTGAAATATTGAACCAATTCAGAGCAGGGCGTGTCAATAACATCGTAAAATCCTAAATCCATTCACAGCAAGACATGTCAATAACATTCTGGAATCCTAAATCCATCCAGAGTAGGACGTGTCAGTAACATTCACGGGACAAAAAGTGGTAGAATCCATTTGCCGGATCCTTCCGGATTCTCCCAAATTTTGGCGGATCCTTAGGAATCCGGAAGAATCCGGAAGGATCCGGCAAGCGGATTCCATCACTTTTTGTCCTGTGATTGTGAAATCCTAAACCCAACCACAGCAGGACATGTAAAAAACATCTCGAAATTCTGAACCAATCCAGAGCAGGAAATGTGAATCACATTTTGAAATCCTAAATCCATTCGGAGCAGGGCGTGTCAATAACATTGTGAAATCCTAACCCATCCACAGCAGCATGTGTCAATAACATTGTGAAATCCTGAACCCATTCGGAGTTGGAATGTCAATAACATTGTGAAACCCCAAACCAATCCAGAGCAGGACGTGTCAATAACATTGTGAAATCCTAAACCAATCCAGAGCAGGACATGTCAATTACATTGTGCAATCCTAAACCAATCCAGAGCAGGACATATCAATAACATTGTGAAATCCTGAACCAATTCAGAGTAGGACATGCCAATAACATTGTGGAATCCTAAACCAATCCAGAGTAGGACATGGCAATAACATATTGAAATCCTAAACCAATCCAGAGCAGGACATATCAATAACATTGTGAAATCCAAAACCAATCCAGAGCAGGACGTATCAATAACATTGTGGAATCCTAAACCAATCCAGAGTAGGACATGCCAATAAAATTGTGAAATCTTAAATCCATTCCGAGAAGGACATGTCAATAACATTGTGGAATCCTTAACAAATCCAGAGCAGGACATGTCAATAACGTTGTGAAATTCCGAACCCATCCAGAGCAGATCACGTCAGAACAGGACACGCAATTTTGCAATCAACTAACCATTATGCTCTCTTTCAGATGAAGGACTTAAATCACGAAAACGTCAACATATTTATTGGGTTGTGTTTAGACGAGAGATTCCCGGCCTGGTTGACAGTTTACTGTTCCAAAGGAAGCCTTCAGGTCAGTGAAAATACAATATGGATTGTATTACTTTATTAACACGTTAGGTAAGAGCTTTGCAATATTATTTTCGCAGAACATTTAAAAAAACATGTTTTATCCATGTTCGGCATATCCTCTCTTTAATGTTTGCTATCTTGTTCTTCATAAAACAACATGATTCTGATTTTTGTTATCAAAGTATATATTTAGAACTACATGAGGGTTTTTCACTACTTGTATTCTGGTTTCTTTTGCCTTTTGCATACTCCTTTACATACCTCAAATCGTCATTAATGCTTTATTGACAAACTAATGAGAAAACATAAAAGCGGACTACAAATTGAAACATGATACAGCATTGATTAATTATGTACTGGGTGCTTCATCAGATAGTAAAACCTGATGGTATATAATAACCATTGTTAGGGACAAGGTTTTTCCCGGATCCATTTACTAAGAAACATAATGTCTCCTAAAGGAAACGCAAGAGTATATTTTGAATAATGATTCGCAAACAAACAAGGATTCACAGACCTGTCAATTATCATATGATATATAAGATTCAGTTGTCAATAATGTCATAATTCAATATAAACATGACAAGTGCTGTTTGTTGCTCACTGTGTAAGTTAAGCTTTGATTCAGTATATAGTTTTAGTACTGACATCTTGTTGACATGGACATCTTTTATCCTTCATGCAGTCTCTGTACATCACATAACTGGCCTCCACTAAATTAGTTATTCAACCTTTCGCCATCAACTCTATTTGTGTATAAACAACCCATCTCCATCTCTTGTAAAAACAAATTATGTATATTACCAAGCTCTTTCCCCTGTATCACTTGCTTGACAACGACATTAGAACCTGTCAAAACGTCGCCTACAAAGAATAAAGAAAGTCTATATCCATAAAAATCGTCTCTATTATTCATGGATATCTTAATCTGAAACCGATGGATAGCTTGCCATATAGACCTCTCCACGGAGCAGTGCGTCACGACGCTCTCAGTTACCTCCCTTTGTGGTGACGCTAGCGTCGTCCGCCATTAAGCGGCTGCAAAATGACGTTTAACGTTAAGGTCATGGGTCGAAAGCTGTAGCTTGTCTCTAAAATAACTCTAATCAATGGATATATCGATTTAATCCTGACTGTTGACTGCTTCCAAAAATGCAATGTTTCATCGGATACTTGTTCATTATGAAATTAGGGCATCTTAAAGTGATGAATGAGCATGCAGTTTCGCAATAGGTCTTAGTTAGATCTTGTTAGAAAACTTGTTTTTGTTTACAAAAGTTCTTAATATATTTCCACATATTACATATCTTCTGAAAGAGAAAATGTTGTTCTGATCCAACTGGGTTTCTCATGTAAAGATGATAAATGTTTGCAAAAAAAGTTAATTATAATTATGCAGCGATAAACAAATTGTACGTTGAAATTAAAGTTTTCTTAAAGGTGTGCTAAGTCTTTTCGCCTAAGACATCCATTTTCTGTAGAAGCAGTTAAAGGTCTATGTAATTAATAAACATAAATTTGATGATTAAAAATAGTTTTTAAAAACGTTTAGAAAGTGAAAAATGTTTGGTTTATGAGAATGATATGATTGAAAGAACTTATGTCTTTGTTTGGCCACATAAAAAGAGGATTATTTGGTGTTTAAAACGCCACATTTCTGACCACAAAAGCATATAATATTATGCAACATAATATTTTGTATTTACGAGTGTAATATCACTTAATTCTCATCGATTTATGGGTGAAAGCCGGTATTTACAGATTATATAAAATGCTCTCCGGCTTATCTTTGGAAATCCGGTCCAGTCCGAAGTTTGTCGCGACAATAAAAGTGTCGCGACTAACATTTTTTTTACAAACAAGTTTCATTATTTAAATGCCCTGCATGAGTTCTCTAGAAATTTTCAGGTTAAAATTATTTTTTTTTCCAATGGAATTTTTTTTCCAATGTGGAAAAGGGTGGTGGGATTAGTCATTGAAGGCAGTTTTGATAATAATGAATTTATGAAATATTATAATTCTATTTCATTGACTTTGGTGGTTTTCAATGAAATGTTGATTTAAATAACATATATTGAGTTAGATGAAATATTGCTTTGGAAAAAATATAATGTTTGTGAAATGTTGACTTTGGAAATATTTAGTGACTTTGGTGGAAGTTTTACTTTGATAAAATATTGAATTCGATGACATGTTGACATCGCGACAAACTTCGGACTGGACCGGATTTCCAAAGATAAGCCGGAGAGCATTATAAACATCATTTTAAACATCTACAGTAAATCTTGACACTATATACAACAAATGTACAAATATATAGTATTTCATTCTGTTCTAATAAAATAACATACAATCAAAAGTGTATACAGCGGGTGGCCATATTATTCCGCATGTAACGCATTTCCCATAGACTTACGTGTTAATTAGCTGTTGCGAAAATAATTTTCATTAACCTATTGTTTGTCGATTAATTCTGAAATTGTTACCAAAATATAGGAAATCGTCTCAGCTACAGATACATAATTTTCATAATATTTTCTGACAATTATTAAGAAACCCACATCTTATCAAACAACACATATGCAACACACCGATTAGATTAAACATTCCGTCAATCGGACATTGGAATCAAAATTGTAATTCGATGTTTAAACAAGTGTCATTCGAAAACGAATGAACTGATAGATGAAAGGTAAATATATGCCTGTAGCTGAGATGATTACCAATATGTCCGCAAAATATGACATACATTGGACATGTATTTAATGTATGAAAATTATTTTTGCAACAGCTAATTAACACGTAAGTCTATGTACATTTGGTTCAGATAATTTTGAATAGTCCAGATGTGGGGATAGGCCTATATATGTGTCAATATTGACAATTCTTGAAATATAAAGACCAAAATAAAAACCCAACTATTTTCACAGATAATACAAGTGAGCTTTAGTTCAAAACTACGTTCAAGTGATATTCGCCTCCATTCAAATACCTTAAGTTTCCGTGCACTTTGATATCGTCAATTTAAATCAAATAACACACAGAACTGTTATTATCTGTTAACTTTTTCAATCTAGATCTATTACTCATGAGTCGTTGTTTGCACTGTTTGTCGCAAATATGACATTAGAAATCTTAAAAAGGAATCATTATTTGGTCAGTAAGTATGACGTCTTTTATACCGCGTAAGCGTTGACAAGGCACCATCTATCCTTGTTTACGTCATACTTGATTGTCGCAGCGTTGCAAATAACATAGGCTAGTTTAACGTTGCAGCCGCTTAATGGCTGCCACAAAATGGATGCGCCCATGAAATAGGCCGTGGTAGTCTATAGGCATATCTTCTTAGAATGTTTCATAACGTCATTGCACTGAGTCACCAGACGTGAAATCGTCAAACATGTTCCCAATGTGAACATTAGGTAATTAAAAGGATATGAACGTATTATGATGTCCTGGCTAGTGACTAGTGTATCTCTGGTAGATCTCAGTGTTGATCGTGATCTACCGTGAGTGAAATAAAGAAATCGTTTCCATTCAAAGGTCATAATAATTATTGGGTTTTTGTATTAGTCTCTTTCTACAGAAGTGCTTCCGTCCATATGGGACAATTTCACGATGCTAATTTGTCACACTGGTGACGTCCCTATTTTTATCCAAATGAAATATCGTTTTAAATCAGCGACAGACTTATGTCTTGTTACTAATACCAATATGTATGCATAACTTATACGAAATAGATCTATTCAGTTTTACAGTTCCGTTTGAAGCAACGTCGCTAAATGTACAACCAACGTTTGATGCGACCAATCAGCATTCTCTAGTTCTCTAATGCTATATGTGCAACAGGGGTTAGGATGCAAGAAGTGAACGGAGTAACCGTTGTGAGAAGATAATGTTTACAGATGTGCATTTGCGATCTATCGGTTTTCCAAACACAATCGTAAGCTATTATTTGTTTCAACACAATTAACATGATAAAAAACACAGAACGATATATTACCCGCTGGTGGTTTTAGAGTGAATAAAGATTGAATGATTGAATAAAAAAAGTATTATACATGCTTCTCATCTATGGAAGACTATAGGGGCCAGGCATACCATTTCCTTACATGTACTTAATGGTGTTGTACCAAATTAAACCGACATATGGCCCTCAATTGAATATGTATATCTTATTTTTTTAGTGAATACAAAACTGGAACCAAATTCAATTTAATTTGTCTGTCAATATATGACGGAAGCTGCTAAAGGGTAACAGTTGCCGTAGTGATGGTATATTTACGTTTTATATTGTGCACCTTCGTCGGGTCATATTCAGATCATTCACTCTATATATCATCATATGTTCTTCATTAGGTAAGCTCGCACTAGAATATACGTTATTAAGGTTTCGTATGAAAACACTAAACAATAAAAAGATGATGGAATTGTGTGATTCCATTTCATGCATGCACTAGGGCGAAATATACCACAGATGACGTTATCTGATTGGGTACACCAAAGGTTAGGTATGATGTACTATAACAGGTATTAAAATGTGAAAAGCGCTTTGTAAGATGTCTCAATCGACGTAGCATATGGTCGGTTTACTCCGACCAAATTCAGTAAATTGAGTACAATATGTTTCCGTATAATAATATCAGGGATGTCGTACAGAGTTGAAACATTCAGGCTTTTGTGAGTGTGGATGATAGTTATAAGACACGCGTCGTCTGTAAAGGTAATGCTCATTATTTTAATACCAATTTATCAAACCATATCACAAGTATCATATAATCCATAAACATTACCTTGTTTGTGGTTTTACAAATTCATCGTTTGGTTTCTACATTCTTCTTCTTAAGGTTGCTTATATAGCGCTAATTCCATACACACGTATGCTTAGAGCGCGACAGGTAGTGTAGGAAGTACATTTCAGAGGAGCAGGGGAAAGAGCATGCTAATTAAATATGAATGTCTTGTGGCTGGTGTTTGAATTGTGCCACAGTTGATTCAGTCTTTAACTCTATTGGAAGTGCGTTCCAGAGTGCGTTCCGATATGCTGGAGAATGATCGACAGCCAAATGTTTTCAGTTAGTCCGAGGAGTAGCGAGATTGTGTTACGAACAGGATCGGAGTCTTCTGGCTGACTGATGGTAGCTGACCAGGGCGCAGAGATAACTTGACACATTGACAATGCTTTGGTTACCTGGTAGCAACTGTGGCAGCCGTGTTCTGGATCCTCTGAAGGCAGTCTGTCTGCTTTAGAGTTACTCCTGCAAGAAGACAGTACATTAGATCATCATGCAGTAGAAATAAACCAAATTTATAAGAAGTGACTTACAATACATAGAAATAACATCATGGGTTTTACTGTTTGAATGGCATTCTAAAAAAAGTGGTAATAAGGTAAAGTACAGTTTTGGGATATTCAGCTTCTTTAGTCAGTGTCAGTGTATAAATGTCATCCTATTGCAGCCCCAAACACAGGCATGTCAAGTAACTTTTTAATCGAAGTTCTCCTCCTTCTATCCTGCACCCAAAACAATCCATGTAGCTAAACAAATATAAAACTGTAGTTTTAATTCAGAATACTTTCACTTGCACCCTAACATAATGCAACCCCAAAAGAATACATACACCATATTAACCATTCGGTAGCGTCCCATACTGCCTACAGTCCCAATCTGCCTACAGCTTATAACAACATGTTAAGGTCCAGTGATCAGGAAATCAGGGTTATATGCTGACCCGTTCAACCTCTAAAAAATGAACTCAACCAAATTATCTTTATTTGTCAACTGATTATTTGTAATACTAAATAAACAGGTTAACAGTTTCTGTTTAAGTAAAGAAAACATGTCAATGAGAAGATACAGGGATTCAGTTGATCCTTCTCTGACATAAATTTTGTTATGCTAAGTTAACATGTTAACTGTTTCTGTATAATTGTATGAGTCAATTTAAAAAAGGTGTAAATTTCATGTCCAAGCTATTTGCTGAAAAATATTAGTTATTGTTACTCTATCAATTAGTTAAAAATAATAAAGACACATGTCCTCTACTCACTAAACTCATTTTCTCAAAAAGTATTTTCGTAATATAATACATAATATAATATAATAATGATCGTTTGTAATTTTTTTTTAAAAAGTCAATTATCACTGTATTCGTTAATTGAACATGAATTAAACAAGATTAAGCGTGCATATTTCACACTTGTAAACTTGAAGATGCATTAAGCTATTTGTGACCCACAAAAATTAGAAGTAAGAATAAATGATATTTGGAAGTTCGAATGGAATAATCTCGATGGCAATATAAAGGAATCCGAATCCTATGCAATGTTTAGAAATAAATTAAATGACAAAAGCAACGTTCACGAAATTGTACGAAATTATGGCTTCAGAAATGACCAAATATACTGCATCCGATTGGGATGTAGCAACTTAAAAGGTCATAAATTCGATAGATTTATTGATGGTGATTCACAATGTTCCTGTGAAGATGCACATCATTATCTATTCATACATTGTATGTCCAAATTCTACAGATATCCGCCATGTAAGCTTTTGTTATGTTAATGGTTACGACCTGAATACTGTACTATATTTGGTAACAACAACCTGTCAAATCATATTAATGCACAAATAATCCAGTCTGTTCATAAGTTCATTTCTCATATACTCATACTTCATATACTCTCTCCTTGAAATTTAAACATTTTTTAAAAATTGACTCGTATAACTGCAGATAAGCTGTTAGAAAAATGGTTAGTAGATGTATGAATGTACGTACTCTGACATGATTATGTGTAATACTAAATAAACAGGTTAACTGTTTCTGTATGAGTGCGACACTGTCGTGATGTTAGAAACTGGAAAATGGGTTGTTCCATTATACTATGGGTACAAAATCATTTCCCAAACTGCCTACACTATATTTTGTAGGCAGAGTGGGATGTAGGCAGATTGGGACTGTAGGCAGTATGAGACCTAACCAACCATTCCACCGTTGCTGGTATTCTATTGTCTAACATTCACTCCCATCCCATTACAACTCACCAACAACCATGCGACTAATTATTGACATGTTGTTTTCTCCTTTTAACTAAATGTGTGCTTTATTAGTCCTATCCTAGAAGTTCTACTGATGCATTAGCGATCGATCAGTCTACAGACATCCAATTTCCATCACAAATGCATTCTTTATTAACAGGATATTATCGGAAATGACGACATTAAACTGGAGTGGATGTTCAAGATGAGTCTCCTCAACGATCTGGTGAACGTAAGTGGCTCACAGCAACCCTTATTGTATTAGACCCGAACTTTGTTAGCGAAATAGAAATTGATAGTTAGTTACGTCGTAAAACTGAAAGCCAAAAGTGTATGTACATCAATTTGATTAGCTAGAACAAGGGATTGTTACTATCCAAACTGGAGTGCGAGTATGCTCTTGCCTTTGGTTTATGTACAATCTATTTCATTTGACCAGAGTTGAAAATAAGGTAGCCCATAAATTAAAGAAGAGACATTGACATGGCAAGGATCTGTGATTGTTTCTAAGCCAAAACCCTGAATTTCGTATGTAAATTTATGATGTATCTATCGAAATGGATAGAAATGGATGGATGAATAATTAAATTGATAAATCTTACATTTTATATCATTACATTAATTTTGATTTGAAACATTCATTTTCGATTTTTAAATTTCTATTTTATTTTAGTTCCAGTAATGTCAGAAAGTCAGATAACTATTCATGAAACATTTCACATATGAATAATGACAGATGGGATTACACGTATTGCAGTGACCCAGTAGCACAGTAACTGTGTACTTGTAGTACATGATTAGCACTAAACAGTAACCTTTCAGAAATAACTCTTTTCCAAATCATTAATGTAATTTACGTAATAACTCCATCAATCACATTATCTACTGTTTCCATTTAGGAATTAGACATGCTATAATAGAAATGTTATAATGCAAGTATCATTAAGATTTTCTTGCTTTGTTAGTATCATGAATACATTCTTGTCTTTGTGAGTGGTAACACACATGGCATTTACTGACAAAATACATACATAGGGATGCAATACAATCTACAAGTTACATGATGCTTATTACAGAAATGAAATGTAAAAGTATTACTTACATATTTTTCAGGGAATGAACTACATTCACAACTCTCCGCTACGTTACCATGGTAATCTGAAAAGCAGTAACTGTGTGGTTGATAATCGCTGGGTATTAAAGGTCACCGATTTCGGAATGAAAGACTTCCGGTTCAGTTTCCGGAAGTGGGAAAACGATTACCAGAAGCAACAAGGTATGGATCATAATATGAATTAAATTATTTAGTTGCATAAATAAATGGGAAAAGTTATGATGCAAGTGCAATTGCAATTCGACGAAAGCTCTCTGACCTAAACTGTAACTGAAATGTGTGGTAAAGGCAATATACAACTTGATCACTGTATTACCGTGTTCGTGTAATGGGGACATATTGGCTGCGTCGTCTGGTCGTTTTTAACATTAATTAATAAATAATGGTATATCAAGAGATTTTGTTACTGGACGTTATTTTGCAAATTGACAATTTTAATTAAAGATACATCCATTGTGTTGTTGGGGTCAAATATGGCAAACGTTATAAATGGTCTCATTTTATCGAGAAGTACCAACTGTTACCGAAAACTACCATTTTGATGATACTCGACTTAGTATATTGACGATATGAAGGTAAAGGTGTCGATTTCCGATCGAAAACCGGACAATGCAGCGCGTGTGGCGCGCGCCAATGAGTGAAACGTAATTTTGGAATCTCATTTAAACGAGACAAAATAACAAATTAGGGTTGATAATGTTCAATTGGTCATATAACTACTGTGCATGTAAATAGGACGTGCAATTTCGGTTTCTGCACATGCATAATGATGTTACTCGATTTTAATTGGAAACTAGTAATTATGATATATTTGGCGAATGGCGATGAATATGCAAGCTGAGTGAGGTCATTTGTACTGTAAACAGCACATACGAGTTGGAACGTTTTAAAGACAAACACAATTTTATTTAACACAATGGATGAACCTTTACTATTCCTAATGCTGACATTGAAGAGAAACCGAAAGTTTATACCTACGTCAAATCATCTTTTTGTAAAATATATACCGTATTCTTCGCCTAGAAAATTAGGAAAACCATATGATATAAAAAAAACATTCCCAAAAAGAACTACTCAATAAGCGACAGACATCTGTACATCTCTATGTGATATATTGACTACTAATACAAAGCGACTAAATAATTCTAGTATAATTAACGTTACGTTTATTCTTCGTGTTTAAAAGCAATGCACACAATTTATCTTGCAATGATACAACTGCTATTAAAAGGCATAACTTTATTGAAATTTGTATTTTTCTATTATTCAAGAAATATTTTTTTGCCCTTTTCAGGTCTATTCTGGACGGCCCCGGAACTGTTACGTGATGCTAGTATCGAGATCTCCAGTTCACTTCAGAAAGCTGACATGTACAGTTTTGGAATTGTTTTGTTCGAGCTTCTGTATCGGAGTCATCCGTATGACACAGCCGTGAGGACACCTGATGGTACGCTCAGATGATACGCTCAGATGATACTGAATTGTGAAATTAATATTGTTTCATTATAGTGAAGCAACATATATTGAGATTTCTGCCAGTGTATCCGCGACGCAACGCGTGTTTATTTTATTGATACAGCATGACCCACAGGCATTATTAAACAGTCAGGATGTTTTCCTGCAGACATGCCCGAAGGAACATGCCAATGTTTAACCAATTACTGATTACAATTACTGATTACAATTTCGTCGTTATCAATCAATTACGCGAGAAAAGGATGCAGACAAATCTACAGAATCGTCCGTAAAATCTCGTTAAATAGTGCAGTCAACGTAGGATTAAGAGGACTTATGAATCCCGCCTCATTCAACTCAGTCGATAAGGTACAGTTTAATGATCAACGTTTAATGATCTTTGTTGTAAAGGTGTATGATGATTTCGGCAATTAAATTAGAGTTAAATGTCAAAGGCTTTATCAGTAAACCCTAAGACTTTTACCATAAACTAAACGTGAACGTATAGATTTTGGAGAGGGCAGTTGGTACCAGGCGTCTTTGAAGTCAAATGATTAACATCACTGACAGTGTATTGTGCATGATGATAGTGACACTGTTATTTACAAGATAATGTTCCCATGGAGAGGGAGATTAAGTTAAAATAGTCAGGAAACGACCCACTTTCCTTGCGACGGCAAGCTATAGTGACGTCACGAACATTGGTTTTATGACCTCACAGACAGACCTCACATGTGCTCATATCAATAATATTAACTCGGTTATTTTCAACCATATGGGTAATAAAATGAATTATTACACAGTTCACCATTGGAAAGGCTCTTAACGTGTTTTAAAGGTCAAACAATTACTAATCGTATAAATTGTTCCTGTTAAGTTTGGTTTCTAAAGATGTAAAAGGTTGTGGCTCGATTGTCATTGGAAACATGTAATTAATATACATTTGGCGGAAGAGTGTGAATATGCAATTCGAGTGAAGTTTCTAAAAAACTTAAATCGACACGTATTAAAGCCAAATAAAATATTATGAAAGATACTCAATTGCTCTTCAGGTGTACATGATATATTCACATGGACTCTAATGTTATTCTATATAATTATCACCATTTAGGGTCCCTATTCCATTGACAGAAATAATCGAAAATATCCGACGATATCAGACACCTCAGTTCCGGCCAGGCAACGCCAGTGGTTACGACAACCAAAAAGTGTCCATGCTTCCGGATGTGCCAGGGGCAGTTATGGATTTGATGGTTAGAAGCTGGCAGGAAGATCCTGAAGCTAGACCAACCTTTTCTGCAACCAAACAGATACTTGTGTCTCTCAACAAGGGCAGGTAACTCTTCAGATAGATGGTTTGCACAATGATATAATTATTTGGAACCAGGCTTTTTTAAGTCAACTGATCAACATCATTGACAGTGTGTTACACAGTACGACACTGTAACTATGTTCTATGTACAATAGTACAAGCTGTGGGACATTTTTCTTGGCGTATTTTTTGTGGGCGTCCAGCTCACATCCATACACTCCAACACTGAATGTCCGGAAATATTGGCCACTCGACCACCAGGGCTTTCTGGAAGACAATAATTTGTACTATTGAAAATAATATGATCACACATTTACATGTATCGATGTTACATTAATTTTGTGTACTGTTTAAGTGACATGCAATTCTGTGGCTAATATTGATAACAGACTGGCATATGTATGAATTACTGGCAACTGTTCTTGTACGTTATCCGACACTGAAACCAAAGCAAACATTTAAGCTGGCGTAGAAGTATGAAGGAAAGGGTTTTAATCAATTCAACGTTACCATGTTCCCCAAAATATGACGTCATATACAATGCAGTTCCGTTAACCTTATACTAAATAATATAACGTAACATTGACAGAAACTCGTTTGTTTGCCTCGGAAACTAATCTATCAGAATGTACAAACATGTAAAGTTATAGAAGGTATCCAAATTCAAGAAACTATTGTTTGTAAGTGTGCATAATATGAATGCGTCGTCACAATTACATGTAGGCTGATACAGATGTTTATCAACATACCTCCGTTTATTACCTACGAGGGCAATCGTATCGGGGTTCATATTTTTCATACGATGCCCTAGTGCAACATATCACTCTGTCATGGTGACGTGACGTCATAAACAATGCTATGACGTCACGCTTCGTCTATGATGTCTAAATGCGCGACGGCGAGTCGCCAGCCTATTGTTGAAAGTGTATTGTAACGTGTTTTCATTAATTTCATGACCTCGGTAATAAACAGAATATTATATTCGTGCCTATGTCATACTATGTTTACGACACTCGTGCCTGAATATCGGTATATCCCTCACTCTCGCTCGGGAAATACTAATATCCAGGCACTCGTGTCGTAAACATAGTATGACATAGGCACTCGTATAATATCATCTATATAATCGTTCATTTCAATATCATACCCACTTCCATTGATATATAGACATAGAATTCTAAACGAATGGTGATGTGATCACATTTCTATGCAACGAGTGAATAGAATTATGAGTGTTTAGGTATTGTTACATCAGTCCGAATACTTGAACTACCTTCAAGCGGCCATTGCAATGTGAACACCTTAAAATGGCTGCTCGATGGGAAATTGACTAGCATGGCGTAACAAAATCATGACTGTTTATACAGTAACCATTTTTATTGATTGAGAAGTATTATTTAGTCACTGGTAACACAACTTCCAAACGAAAGGCATAACTCTTGCCAGTCTCCATTACTGGCTGATTTAGGTCTTGCAGTATTTCCCTCGTCAAGATAATGGGTCGCTGCACCTGAATTGCACAGTGAACCCCAATTTCCTAGCACATATATCTTAAGGAAATACTGCAAGGCCTAAATCAACCAGTAATGGAAACTGGCAAGAGTTATGCTTTGCTTTTGGAAGTTGCTGGTAACATTTATTTACCTTTTTTGTGAGAGCGCTTTATTTCAAAAGAACGGCGTGCGACAGTGCCTTTAAAGTTTTGGCAGGATTAATATGATAAAATGTATGGAGTCAATGATTTCTCTCTCTCAAAAATGCAATCCTTACTTTTTATCAGGTGAAATGAAATTCATCACTTGATGGAAAGACGCGGGCGCATTGCTCCAGAAACGTCAGACAATTTTAGTGATACACCTGTACTCTTTGCTATTGTCGATGTGTTTCATTGTCATCGAGACAATTATCAACCCGTCTTACTATACATTGCCTGAAAATTTTCTCTCACAAATCAAATTGTTTATAATACTTTCCCCTTAATTGTCAATTTACTAGCTTTCTTTATTCCAGGGCGCTTATATATGCAGCTCTCATATCGTTAAGATAATCGAACACCAATGTTCACAATTCTAGTTCCTACAATCTTGTACTAAGAAGGAGACCACTGACATTTTATTTAGTGTGAATTTACTAATTTTGTAATTTATACTTTCGAAGCCCTCTTAGCGCTATGGCCGCCGTAGGTTTATGTTTATATATTTCAGATAGGTTGCATGACAATGACAATAAACAGCCGTCACGAGCATTAATAAAAGTGGTGCGCCGACGCCCGAGAAACATTTTTAATGTTTTATTACGACTATCTTAGCACTAAGAGAACTTACAAGCGATACCCGTTCGTCTAATCTTATTCCAGAAAGCTAAACATCGTGGACAACATGATCCGGATGCTGGAGAGATACGCCAACAACCTGGAGGAGATCATCGAGCAGAGAACTGGAGACCTCCTGGAGGAGAGGAAGAGGTCAGACGCGCTGCTCTTCAGGATGCTGCCCATGTGAGTTGTCGGGGCTGTCAACAGATGACTTTGTGTTTGTTCATATATAAAACACACTGACGAATAACGTCTTTAAGGTTACTCGGAGGAGAAAACTAAGCAAAATGACGTCATTAGAAAAAAGAGATCAGCTGAAGAAGTAAGGAGTTCTGTGGATTTACAACTTCGCCCAACTACTGCAAGAAAGGAGCTGTAAATCAATAAAACTCGTTTCTCCTTCAACTCTGTATATTATGCAAAGTAATTCTCCAATGGAAGATTACTGAATAAGGGAATTGTGTATTTCGCTAAAATCAACGCACCAATTTAATCTTTGATAGTCACCCGCGTTCTTCTACAATCACTCAAACGTATACATACTGTATTTTGTGTTAAAGACACAAACATGCGGTCCGTCGATGTCAATAAAAATACTAAAACTTATATATATATATTCATGTTGATTCACACAAATCACATTTCTCATGGCAGTGCTGATTTATTCACACATTTTGGATTATGTTCCGTTGAAGTTTGCAGTGTTGTGATTCAGGTCCATAGCGGAGAGACTAAAGGGAGGCATCAGAGTAGAACCGGAGTTCTTTGATTCTGTCACAGTTTACTTCTCGGACATAGTGGGCTTCACGGACCTGTCAGCACGCAGCACGCCGCTCCAGGTGGTCACTCTCCTCAATGACCTGTACTCCATGTTCGACGGTATCATCGACACTCACGACGTGTACAAGGTGGAGACCATCGGAGATGCATACATGGTGGTCAGTGGCTTGCCGGAACTCAATGGCAACAAACACGTTGGTGAGATCTCCAATATGGCGCTTGACCTCTTGAGGTCGATAGGTAACTTCGAGGTCGCCCATGTCCCCGGATACAGACTACGACTGCGCATTGGCATGCATTCTGGTCCTTGTGCTGCAGGTAGGGTGTTATTTTCTTTTTAGGAAACAAACATGCTCACTTGTATTCACGGAAATAGAAAGTACAATGCGTTTTAGTTTTATTTTGTTAACTGTTAACACATCCATAACTGAGTTAAGTTTTACACAGTTTTGAAAAATGCCTCATAAAGGATGAGTTTACAGGAGAGGTAACCATATTTACACCTTGACATATTCTGAAAGTCGAAATTTGAGCTTCTAATGCAATATTCCTATAACAAAGGCTGCTCGTGTATTGAATGCAGGAAATTTCATCTCCTGTCATTCTTAGATATGTCCCTTGATGTTGTGCATTCTCTTGATAAAAGAACATGTGAGTTTAGTGTCATAGAGAAGCACTTCCATTGTCAGTATGAGAGGCGGCAGCACTGACAGTGCACTTTATAGAGGGTGACAATGCACGTTATATAGGGTGACAGTGCACACATTGCTCCCGGTAAAGAAACGAGGATTTTTTAAAAATTTTCTGCAGCAAGAATTGTAAAATAACATGCATATACCATTGCAATTTTGAAGACTTTTACATTGACTCTCTGCAGGTGTAGTTGGACAGACAATGCCCAGGTACTGTTTGTTTGGAGACACCATCAACACAGCGTCAAGGATGGAATCAAATGGGGAACGTAAGTATATTGTAGCTTTCTTAAAACACACTTAAGAGGACAAGTACATTATACAACTTCATAACGTTTTGTATCGTAACATTAACAGACCAATATTAATGATCCATTTCTTAGACAACTGCAAAGAATGTCCAGGTATCACTGTGTTTGTTGTGCTTATTATATTACTGATGTTTCTGAAGCGACCGTAAAATCATTTAAATATGGTCGATATTATGAATTTCCTGTTCTTATGTGGGCCATTTGTAAACGGCCATCAAATATTTAAATAGACATACAGTTTAAATTTTGTGAACACTTGAAATTCTCTTACTTTTCTAGTAAAGACATTTTCGCGAATAAACTATTATTATAATGTGGCTAATACTTTAAGGAGAACTGGGACGATGAATTGAACTATTTTAGAATTCGCTTATTTAAAAAAAAATAGCAAGTTTATCATGTATTTTATCAAAAAATGTAATAAATTATGGGGTCACCAAATGAGTTATCGGTATTAATAGTAACACCCCTGTCAGCAAATCACACTAGTTTTGACCGACTTCACCTACTTACATGAAGCGCGCGCTTTCAACGATTACACTGAGTCTCCGAATCCTTTCAGGTACAACTTTATCACATACGCGGATACATAGCAAGTTTATATTTTGAAAATTAATGACACTGTTAAATAAAATAAAATAAAATTAAGCAGTTTTTAAATAAAAACAGCATTTTTATCATCGTGTTTTACAAGTTCAAAAGGATTTTTCACTGACACACATATTTTAGATATTGCTAAAACTGTAATATGATCTGCGCAGTGGAATAAGCAAACGAATTCAGAAAACGTAATATGGGGTCACGTTTTTCATCACTTACACCTCATTTTTAAATCACCTAAATAAACGTAAAAACTTGACGTCACGGCTGTTTTTATAAATTCAAAGGTAACTTTGACGGTCTATTGTGAAATTATTTTTGATTATATTATCAATCTAAGACTTCTTAATGGTAGGACAACTATCAGTTGATTGTACAAGGCGATCTATATTAAACACTTATAATTACTAGAGATTTGTATGTAATTGAAATAACACGTATGGTCACATATTTACCGCGAATATAGGTGACGGTTACGACATGCAGCATGTCGTAAAATGTTATATTATTGTGTTTGCCCTAGTTTTACGAAGCCCCAAAACATTTAGTGCTGCCCTGTCTTCAACAGTAACATGTTTCATTTCAGAACCGGACAGTGAAGTGAAGTTATATACTTTTATCATAAACACTTGGGGAATTAATTAGTACATAAATCGAAACGTCCCCTTTACAGAATAAATAAATACTCCATAAAATAGTTCTTCATTCTTCTAAACTAACTCGTGTTTAACTGTTGTGACTCCTTATATTCCCATACATGCTGGTAGTGCCATCTGAACAGACTCACAGGGGGTAAGCCCTGTCCATGCTAAACCGGAAGTTGGCAGTTGTCAACAACCATTTTCTCGACAGACAGTAGTTTTTCAACTGGGGTGAGTCCCGAAATTGGTAAGTTTTGAAAATTTTCCATTGAATGATGTTAACAATATCAACATGTTTCAACTCTTGAATAGCTATAGTTTACAATCGCTACATCTTTAGAACATGACATGTAATACATAATTTAGAATTTGAACATTTCGGAACTAATCAATCGACGTCAGAGAGCAAATCCGCGAAACGGCGACTTCCTACATGAATACAGCAAATCTACATGGATGTAGTCGATATTTTATGTAGTTTTAAGTTGAATATGATAATCTAGGACTTGTATCAACGTTATAGCATTCACAGATTAATCGAAGCCGAGATATTAGCAAAATTAAAAACTGTACACATTGATGGTAGTTGCTCCAGTTGACAAACACACTGTCCAGGTTGTTGAAAATGAACTGTACAGGTAGTTGGTCTGATAGTTGTTAGTAGGTAACTTGATTTATCTATCCTAATTAAGTAGACCTTATGTAGGAAGTTATGACTTGAGGAATGTTTCTTGAGATTGCCACAACATCTGACTTTTTATGATTTTCTTAAGCGAGTCAGAAGTTAACAGAAGTTACTAAGCTTGACCTATCTTATGGAAACTGTATCACTAATATTTCCTCCGAAATGTATACAATCGTAGTTCAACAATATCGCCTGTGCATTTTTGGTGATTAAACTTTTCCCTTGAATTCTGCCTCTTTACCATTATGAAAAACGCCCGGGCTTCCACATGAATTTTGGTCAATATTGTGTTCTGTTGTTTCGAGTCAAATGCGATCTCAGAACATTCTTCTTTAACAGCATGTTTCTGCAGTCGTTCCTCTCTGAATAATATAGTCTCTATGTACAGTAAATATTAAGGCTTATTACCATTACAGTCAAAGATTATGACAAAGATATTATTCCATTTTAAAGGTATCTGTCTCTATTGATGATTACTTAAATATACATATGTGTAAATACAATGTACTTTAATTAATAATTAATACAATTCAGGTATTTACAATCTACCATCAACATTACAGGACCTTTAAGATTGAAACTTCGGTGAACTGGTTTGATGGACTGCATTGTCCTCTGAATCTATTTGAAATGTAAAGCTACATGACCAGGATTAAAAAAATAGCTTTATGCATCTTAAAAGATTTGGTTAATTTGTCATTTGTGGGTGATTTCACAACTAAGGTCTCGTCCCAGTACTTTACAAAGCATATTTTTTTAGTAAACTGTGATTGCAAAAAGCTAATTTAATGTTCATATCATTCAGTAACATCTACAAATGCTATGCGCAAATATTTTCAAACATATCTAGTCTTAACATATTGATGACATGCATGTTGCTCGAAAGGATATGCTCATTTCTTCGTGTCCTTTAAATTTTAATAACAATCAACTTTAAAAAAGGTGAACTTATAAAATTATATGGATATGCTCATTTCCTGTCCAGAGATTCATTGTTCAATGTCATTACAATCACACTGTCTTATATTGTTGATAAAGGTAAAATTAGGGCTATAATTCCTAGACTAATGGATGACAAGACTGAAGTTAAAGAGGGCATCCGTTACATCGTGCTTTGGATAAATTATTGATAGGGATAGTAACAAATTATTATTACATTATTATTCTAGATAACAATATTTCAAGGGGTAATAATGACACAAATGGCACTATTATAACATATAAGTTGTAGTTAAAAAATATAGTCGACATCTACGCAAAACTTCATTTTAGTGTGTACAATAGTTTACCGATTAAATTGTCAATAAAATTTATGAAAAGCAGCAGCTAAAATCAATTCACGTTGCACCTTTACATGTACTATTAACCCCCACAATGTAAAAAAAGGTTTCCTCCATAGCAACTACCATGGACAGTTATATTTCGAATTTTTCAACAACCTGGACAGTGATGGAGCAACTACCATCAATGTGTACAGTTTTTATTTTTGCTAATATCTCGGTTTCGATCAATCTGTGAAAGCTGTAACTTTGATGCAAGTCCTAGATTATCACATTCGACTTAAAATTACACAAAATATGGGCTTGATCCATGTAGATTTGCTGTTTACATGTAGAAAGTCGCCTTTTCACGATTTTTTCCCCTGACGACGATTGACTGGCTCCCAAAATGTTAAAATTCTAAACTATATATTACATGTCATGTTCCACAGATGTAGCGATTGTAAACTATAGCTATTCAAGAGTTGAAACATGTTGATATTGTTAACATCATTCAATGGAAAATGTTCAAAACTAACCAATTTCGGGACCCACCCGAGTTGAAAAACTACTGTCTGTCGAGAAAATGGTTGTTGACAACTGCCAACTTCCGGTTTAGCATGGACAGGGCTTACCCCCTGTGAGTCTGTGACTATTATACGACACATCAAATACAGACAGGTGCCCAGTCACTGTATCGTCGCATTACAATATGCTTGCGAGTGTATCAAGAACACTGTTATTAGACAAAGCGGCCTGCGAAAATGGTTACTTAAATTGCTGTTTACTGTCATTGAGCATAAGTAGGAAATCATCGGCAACATTATCATGGACATGCTCAATGCCATCAATAAATTGTTGCATTAATAATTTAACAAATTGAGATTCCTTTCAAATTTCTGTAAATTGTTGCGTTACTAATTTAACAAATTAAGCTTCATTTGAATTCCTCTCAAAGTATAGCCACACGTGGATATCATTTCAGCTACTAGTTATGTACATAATTTCTACCAAATGTTTAGCTCATCAGGCCTGAAAGATGGGCTTATATGGCATGGGCCGTCGTTAGGCGTCCGTCGATCGTTCGGCGCTGATAAACTTTTCACATTTTCGACTTCTCCAAATGCTGAATTTTTTGTTGGGACCACCGGGATCTGAGTTTGCTTTGGTCAAAACTTAACCCCCGAAAAATATGACAGACATTTTCCCGAAAAACCTTTTTAACGACTTCTTCTCCGAAACCAATTGACAAAGGTAGCTGACATTTAAAAATAACACATCTTACATAAACTTCAAATATGGGCGTAATATAATATACATGTACCATAATATCTTTAAACCACTTCCTTCCGGGTAAGTTTTGTAAATTGCTTACCCGTCCCTCAAAATAAGCGCGTGACAAGAATTCCAAAATAAAATGATTCACCGTTTTGGGGTTATAATACAATGACATTTTTTAAGGTAATCATCTTATCATCAAGGTATTGTCGTGAACTTTCAAACACACCCACTTTTATGACTGCAGCACCACAATTTAGCGACATTTAGGTGATATACTCTCGCTCGTGAGTAATTTAACTGTCAATTTCAGTGGCGCAGGCTTTATTGTCTCAGTCCAACTATCCGTGGACACTTAAAGCTGGGTTCCGTTCCATAACAGCGAGCGCTTATAATCGCTCATTGATTGTTCAATGTAGCGCTCAAGTAGCGCTCAAGTAGCGCTCAGTCTCTCCTGAACGACATAGTGCAAAACCTCAAAGTTCGCTCGCTTTGCTACGTAGCGCTACATTGAGCAATCGCGTTCAAGAGAGGTTTAAAAGTAATCGCTAATTGAGCGATAACTTTGAGTCCTCTCTTGAACACGGCCCCGACCTTATTGTGACTTCATGTATACTAGTTAGTATTACGTAACAAAGATGTTAATTGGAGAAAAACTGTGTCAGTATAGTTTGAGGGATGGGGAGGGATTAGTGTGGAAGAGGATAATTAAAATCCTTCCAGGATGATTGGGGAAAAGGGGTAACCTACATGTCTTTACTGTCCCACAAACTTTAACCTTTTGAGAGGAGGTGTTACCATAGGAAGAGGGATTATTGCATATCGTTTAAGGGAACGCGCAGATGATATTTAACCATTTACATGTCATTTAAGGTTTAACGTTTATAAAGCGATAATAGCCATGTTTAATGAATGTTTGTTCAACCGTACATGATATATCATGAATATCCTGATGAGAAACTGAGTCAATGTCTCTATTTCTGAAAATCTTTTTGTTTTCAAAAGTACTTGTGGTCAGTTAACGATTTTCAATTAACATTCACGTCTAATGACATTTCACTTATGATGACCCATGTATGGCCTACTATTCAGGCTTTGATTTATGGTCTAACTGGCCGACGGTGTTTTGTTACAGCACTGAAGATCCATGTGAGCGAGTCGTCCAGACAACTCCTACTGGATCTGGGAGGCTACAAGCTCTCTCTCAGGGGGAATATAGACATGAAGGTATTCACATAATCTGTAATATGTATAACACATTACAGAAAAGGTTCTATGTGAGTAATATACTGCAGGATTAGCAACTCATTATTTGACTCTGGATAGACAGGGTCATTCCTATCACAGATCACATGTAGATGTTATTTTAAATCATGGAAACAAAGATGTATCGATAGTCAACTTCTGTATTGTAATTTGTAATGTGGTAACGTCTATATTGCCTCTCAAAGACGTAACTTAAAATCCCTTTTTCAAGAACCTAAGTGAAAAATCAAAGAAGCGACACTTTCAAATAAATTGGCCACACTATTAGTGCTTCAGGGTGTTAATTGTAGAACAAACATGACCTAAGAACATTTCACAAGGGTCATGTATTATCCAACTTATAAACCGATTACTAATTACAAAATGAGTCAAATTAATTGATTACAAGAAAAAGCAAAATAATCGTCCGTAAAATATCGCTATATAATATAAGGCTGTAGGGTTAAGATAACTTACGACGTCCACCTCCATCAACCCAGCCACTGTCATGCAGTGGTATGATCGTGTGTTTGAGGTGCAACCGTATGAAGGTTTTGGATGACCTGTCGGCAAAACGTTTGCAAATTTGAAAATATTTGAATCAAGAGATAGTCATCACACACACTAACTTTCTCCTTAAACTCGACAACACAGCGTTTAGATAATATATTTTATGATTGGCAATTGCCCGGCGTAGAGGGGCATTATTTTGATAACTGCCCGCGGAAGCGAGATTGTATCTGATTGTAGGAAATTACGAGAAAAAGTGCCCCGAAGAGTGACGTCACTGGAGGTTTGTAATAACAGTTACTATTGCATTGAATCAGGAGTTATGTGAAATATACCTAGGTTTTTTTTAAAACAAAGGAACCCTTACTTAGGTTTACCGTAACTCCAATTCGTTAACAACTCCCAATCTTTAACGTTGTTTCATGGTTACCTTAGTTAAGTTGGTGTTTAAAAGGAACCCTTAATTCACGCGTACGTATAAACTCGGCTTTGACAGATTATGTTCACTTTTGGATTTCATAATTCGTTGACTGTCAGGGGAAGTAAAACCGGTGAGCATAAAGTTGTTCTTGTATTTATGATCAAGTTTAAGTCCCTGCATACATCTGGGTCATACTCCATTATTCAGACGACCCAATAGTCAGGCGCCCCAGTTGACAGACAGAAGATTAGGGGAAGCTCAACGCTCACCCATTGATATAATGGACCAGTCCTAATTAAACCGTATTGGCTTATGCTTTTACTTGGAGTGACCAGTTTGATGCTAGATTAGTATTGTGAGTAATCCAGTATATCACTAAGTTAAGTCTCATCTCGCTAAATAACCAATTGTTATGTATGGGATAAAAAAAATCATTCATTTTATGGATGCTATAGGAAAGCTTGTTAAGCTGGACTACGATCATCTTCCCACGGCAAGGTGAAAACGTATAGAAATAAATTCTATGCATTTTTTACCTTGCCCTCAACAGCCCAGATAACAGTGTAACGAAGCAGCGACATCTATTGTGATCACGAGTTATGCCCCTTACCAGCTGCTTACATACAGCCAATGAAATCACCGTTTACATTCGGTACTGCAGAAGCGATAATTCTAAAATTGTTATTTTTAGAAACATACGTTGGGTAAACGTTTCTTCTTGTACATTGCAATACTCGTCGTTTAGTACTTAAATACATGAACATATATCATCATAAACATGCTTATTAAATAAGACCAAATGCGAGCCAGGAAGTGTTATTAGTTGATTGTTAAGTTTATAACGGAGACACATGTAGTTCATATGCATATGAGAAGTACCCACGTTCAAACAAAGTTAAAAGATTTGAATACAAATCGTCGCATTGAATAAGAATATTTCAATTAGTATAACATGCTAATTGTAACATTTATAAATAAGAGTTATTAAGAGTTATAGGCACAATTTATCAAGCAAGAAATCAAATCACAGTTTTTAAAAACGTTATACAACCTGTATTTTCGGTATGTAGTTCAGTATTAAATAATTGAGATTGTTAAATCGAAATACCATGATGCCACACGCGTTATTTTGTAAAAAAAGATTAGTTTCATTCAAACTTAACACTTGATTTGTTCGATTTCGGAGTGAATAACATGTGCTAGTTATTTTTTTATAGCTTATATGACTTTTTAAAAACTATGACAACCAACTTAATTAAATCACTCAACGTACTTCCAGCTGCAATGTTGTGAAATTAACAAACGATACCTGATAACATGCGCAAAATCATACGCGAAATTTATGAATATATCCAGTTTGGCAGTTATCAAACAGTAACATCGTAACAGTGGGTCCACTCCATGTGCCAACTTTATGGCTTTTGAAGCTGTCCGCTTCGACGTTTTGATTATCGATTACAGGTTTATGAAAGCGAATTGTAATTATTTTATTGCATCAATTAAAAGTTTATACAAGTCCGGGACTGATCAAAGTACTGTCAAAAAGTGTGCTACAGTTTGCGACCCAAAATAAGCGGAGAAATTGGACGAATTAGAAAAGGTGTTTTCCAGTCTAAATATAGAAGTTCATATTGCAAGCTTTCTTCTGATTGGCCTATCGGATTAGCCTGCAGTACGCTAAAATCTTAGCGCAGAAAAAGCGGGCCGTGAGGTCAAGGGCGGAGGGAGATGATTTGAAAATCTTCTCGTTACGCCCGTGACGTTGTGAAGATGGACTACGATTTGAGTACTTCGCTTAAAACTTTTGTTCTTGTCTAACAAGTGGGGTAAGAGTTGGACTGTTTCTTTTTCCTGATGGGTAACAGCCTATGTCTATGTCTATGTATGTCTAACTAATGGGCTGTCTGCATATGGGGTTCCACTTACACATGTACATGATAGTTTTACCCTCCCGGTGTAATCACTTAAGACGTCGTTCTAGAAATATATAAACAAATCCAAAGCGGTCATATAGCCTATGACAAAAGTTAAAATATTAAGGGCACACTTTCCGCTGGCTTTGATAGATTCCAATTTACATTTTGTTTACAAGATGATATTGTATTTGTTTTAGGGCAAGGGTACACAGACAACGTATTGGCTACACGGGACGGAGGATAACACAAGGCGTGGTTATTCTGCTGTTAGTTAGTTATTCAGTACCTCACACCCCTGTAGCAATTTCCGGGGTTTGATCAGCTAAATCAGATCAAATGTAAGTCTTCTGGGATCCATCAGACAAGAGTTGCGTCCCCTTAACGGTACCCGATCAGTGGAAACATGCACGCCGAGAACTGCTGACTCGTGCTGACGCGTTAACAAAGAAATCCAAAGAATATCGTCTCTGTAGCTAAATATATATGAGTCTACATTAAGACTATACCTATAAAGTCGTATGTATGACCCCTCTAATTGCTACAGGCGCGTGTGTGCAGTGCAACACTAGACTAACTGCAATAACACGTTATCAAAATGGTTCCATCTTAACGGTTCTAGAAGCTTTAAAGCAACTAACCTAAATGAACGAAAGGTGTTAGAGAACTTTGACATATATTCGCAATAATCTTTAGATTGGAGTGAATATTTAATGAATATCACAGTCTTGTGTTGACTAAATGCTTTGGTCCTAAGTATTTTGTGGGTCATATCCGTAGATGTATGAACATCAATATATTTCGTCATGTTGTCTTGAGAAATGGTTCGCCTCCTGTTCTGAGTACGCTCAAGTTGGAATGATTCACATGAGGTATGGGTTTACTGAAATGTTCGATATGTTGTATTTAGCTGCAAATTGACATTATGTTTGCACTGTGTTCGTACCATTGTCTCAATTAACTCCAAAAAGAGGTTACTCAACTTATTTCTTCTCTGGTGACCTCTATTACAATATAGATGGGTACTCTCCAAATCTCAACTAGTGTTGTACTTTTGCAACGTGTACTGCCCCATATCTATACAAACAATGGATCGGGGAAGGCTACACGATGGCGACACGACGGTAATACGGCTGTGTAAGGAGAGTACGATCCGTACGATGAGTAAATACGATGGATGGATCAAGGAGACGAGGGCATCACATGACAGCTCTTCCTGGCTTCACAACCTGGTTCTGTAAAAATGAACTTTAATATCTGAGATCATGTAACATTAATGAAAACACGTGAAATGATCTGATTGTATTTTGTGTCGATATCTGACATTTTGTCCTTTGTAATGTAGGATTGTTTATGATATAGGAATGGACAAAATTGACATACAAACTGAACATTAAGTGTATGTATTGTACTATTTTATCTACATATTGGAGACGACATGTTATTCATCCTATGGAGACTCTTGTTTACATGTTTTCCGAGATGTTTTTTTTATCAGAAACAATATGGATAAGAAAAATTTAACAAAATCTGAAATTGTTTATTTGATTCATTACTTGTCATCATGAACTGAGCTGTCATTAACATATTTGATGTTAACTACGAGGGCTTGAATGATTGTATTTCTTTTTATTATTTTATTATTGAAGTTTCCAGCTTCCAGACAACATAAACATAAAACGGGTATAAATGACTTTCGGCTCAGTGCAATCTTACAGCATTATACTCAATATCAAATATACAAGTATGATTGTTACTAGCTGAGTGTAAACTGACATCAGCAATGAGACGAACCAAGCCTTCTTGAGTGCAGTTTCCTTTACAAAACGCCTCCATTGCTCAGCCATCTTCTCAATATGTCAATGTTATTCGTCTGCTGTTATATTCCCACTTTTGTTTATCACTATATTGCAGGTACGCCTTTGAGCTATGTAAAGTGATTGGGGTCTACTTAAAATAAAATCATGTAAAATGTGAAGCGCTACTCGTTACTTTTGGTACGTACCAGCAACAATAAAAGAAAATCCGCAGTCAAGCTCACGCTGTTATTTAGGAAGTTATGTCGTTCTACCAATCAACAATGCATTGAGCATGACATGGTGGAATATTCTTGGAATAAATATATGAATAATAACAATAATCTTGTATGAGTGTTTGAACGGAATACAGTATATGATAATTAAATGCGTATTAGCCATGACGTTAGACAAGTAAACAGATCTCCTGTAACCTAAACAAGAAGAAATCTATTTTAGGTTTGCCTGTCTTACATATATTTACATTTACAAGCTACTTTTATTTCGGATACAAACATAGGATTAAAAGAGTTATCGAGACGGAATCGTGAAAGCAAAACTATACTATTTTCCAGTTCCTCTTCATATTGGTTTCGATGATGTCCGTTATTATATTATAGCCTCGGTAAACATTCCTCTTTATAATACCTAACATTCCGAGCACTTATCCCAATGATTAAACATAAATGACGTTGAATGAGGCTTGATGGCTAAGTTAACGACAAATTGAAGGAAATAATATAAATTTACAATGAAGTTCTAAGTTCAAATTATGTAAAGGTGAAGGCACTTTGCGTTGTCATGCTTAAACACTGAAACAACAAATGCAAGAATACGTCGTTAATATATTGTATACATACATTACTTTAAACTGCTTAACAACCTCATTCAACAACTTTACTTTGATAACCTTCAAGTATGATTGAAAACGAACCGTTTACCATGCTGTGCTCCTAGGTAAGGTACATGTATATATATATATATGTATATAAGGGTAATAATTGGTAACATATATGCCATGCATAAAACCTATGGACACACTTATTTTAGTTCTTCGGAATTTTAATCACTTCTGTTCCGGGTGTCACACTATTGATAGATTTTCTCATTAGAGCAGTTCACATTCTCTTAATCTGTCTAAGTAAATGATTAGCACCTTAATGAACATTTGGCACATTTTAAAGTTCGTGTGTTACGAGTGCTATATGTGTTAATCACACATGGTTGAGGTGGGTCACCTTCAATTAGACGGAGAAGACCGTGAAGTGACAGGGTCCTCGTTCTGTAGCGTCATCTCACACCCAGTAGAAATACCAGTTAATGTAATTACCCACAGACCTTTACCGTCCTACAGCAGCTGTGAACTCAACTGCCATAGTGTCATTGACCAAATACACACACCGTCCTCTCTGGTAACCTTGCGTATAAATCCTTTCTTACGGAAACCTTCACTGGTGGGTAAATACGCCTTTGTCTGTCAATAAAAGAAATGATGATGAACAAATTATGAAGAATTTATAATGTTATACATTGTTATCGTCCAATGGAATGTTTGAGCGAAAACTGTCTAAAGTTGATTTAGGTTAAGTTAAAGTGAAAACATATGATCTAGCAAATGCATTACACAAGACTAGTCCTAGAATTTACTAGGTACAAGGTACAGGTTACAGTACCATATATTGTAATTGAACTATCTCTCCATCAGGCATATGCTGAGAAATGTTGATTAAGAAGTTGATTATGCACATGAAAATATCATGGTAAGTTTATGTCAAAGTGGTATTATATCAACTATCAACTAACAACTATCGATTAGAAAGCATTTGTAAGGTATGAAAGTCGACGATCCAGTCCTTTATACTATAAAGAAGAAAAGGGATCTAACGAAGTGAACACCAATTATATTTCAGAATGTTGTCATCATATTATCATTCAATAGTATAAGCCACATAAAAAACAATACATGTGTCTTTAAAATAAGTTATCAAACATAAACATCGATCGGGTAATAACAAAGGTATGATTTTTGAAAGCCTCAATATTAGCACGTTGCTCATGTGAATCATTTGGTGTGTCCACCAAATTTATAAAATTACCGCTTGCTTTATTTTATTATAAAATCGCTTATGATATCATGTCAACTAATAGTGACCCAGTTACAAAGCCCAGTATTTGGTGCATCAGATCGCGCAATAGTTATGACATGAGGGACACTTAAATTCTCTAGGAACGGTGGGAAGTGTGTCTGCATATTTATCCCTGTTTTCACAGCATCTCACTCACGCACATACACACACAGAACAATGATGATTCGCACGGAGTAGTGAGAGCACGCGAAAACACGTTCTGCCCACTATGCCCATCCGAAAATGAAAAATGTAGATATCAGGAAAGAAGACCTTCAAACCATTCCCGATAGGTTGAACTGGATCTTTCACAAACACCAGAAACTATAAAGCAAAAAACAGAACACATCTGGCTTGAACAATAAAGAAATAGGACAAGAGTTAAATGGGACAATAATTGCCGAATTTGTTCAGTAAAGAGAAGTCCTAAATTGTTATAATGCCTTTTGCTGTTCCTCTAAATTACACTAATGTCTAAGCGTGTGATCAAGTTAACTTACGTTGTGGGGTAAGGAGACTCCTCTGATACAAGTTGTGTTGCTATCCCCAAGCACTGTAAATTTTAAAATTTAATGTTTAAAAAAAACAGCTTTGCTTTTACTTCAAAGCTATCAGATAACAATTGAACTGTGTTTTAAATTATAAAATCACGTGTACAATGTAACTAAAGGGGAAATTAGAAATAACACTTTTGGTCACCGAATTGAGGAACATCGAGGCCGTTTCATAAATAGATTTTATTTAAACGACCCACTTTTCACTGAGTCTTGGCAATGAAAGCTTAATGATGATTTGAATTGTTCCTCCATTGGGTCATATTAAGCAATTCATACAATGACCAAAAACAAATTCACAGCCATATTGTCTGATGGCAACTGATACCATCCTAAGCTGTAGGTTCATTCAGGGTTGCTTACCCTTGATGATGACTTTCATGTAGACCAGTTAAAAGTGCTACATAATTTATGATAAAATCAATCTCATAATACATCTCATAGATATTATGCTTGATCGATAAAATCAAGAAGAATAATTACAATTATACGCCATAGTTTAATAAACAAACTTTCCTGGTAAAATCACAATACACCATAATATACTATTCAACAGGTCAATAATCTAATCTAATCTAATCTAATCTAATCTAATCTAATCTAATCTAATCTAATCTAATCTAATCTAATCTAATCTAATCTAATCTAATCTAATCTAATCTAATCTAATCTAATCTAATCTAATCTAATCTAATCTGCTCATTTTGTATAGCGCTGAAAGTTCCAGGTTAACTGTTCACTGTGTATAGTTACAAGACATTTGGAAACATGTCAATATAACTATCGTCACAACCAGCAATGAGTGACAGGATTACCTGCAGCACGAAGATAGTCGAGAAGAGTCAGTTTCACGTTGCCATGTAAACTGTGCAGTTGACAAGCTCGCAGCCTAAGAAATCCTTCTTATTGTGTCTTATATCATACATTCTAGCATGACATTGCTGGGTATTCGATTCTGATTGGTCCTCCAGAAAAATCAAACGCATTCAATTCTGGATTGAACCTCACCTTATTTTAACGTTACGTTCAGTTTTAATTTTAAATTTACTCGCTATCAATCCAGTATAACATAGCTCTTCAAACACAGTAGGTTTATCTCTTTATTACATAGAACGTAATAAAAGAGGAGTAGTAAAGTGACATCACATTCAGATTTTACGGCACAAAATGTTTATTTCATACATATGTTACTTTGACAGGACATTTAAGGTGAACTTTCAAGAAATTGGCCAAGAGGTAAACCGTTGTTCTGCTTGGAAAAGTTTCGTTGAAAAATCGACAGTCAGATACTTTGATATCATTCCAATATAACTGTTCTGAATGTAGTTTTGGCATGTTTAACCAATAAACAAAGACTGAATTTTCCTGAAAATTATAATCAAATTGACATACTGATGTTCGTCTATCTCTATGTTACTCGTTGGTAGATGAGATAACTAATATATATAGTTAAAATGTTAACATTTATTTGTTGACTCACAATACATCTTTGTGAATATAAAATGTAGAACATCATAGACTTTCGTATTAGATTCAAGTCTTTTTTATCATATGTGTATCAGAAAATCCGTCTATAATATAATTATATGTAAAGTATGGCCACACGATACATACATGTATATGGAGTCATTTGTAATCAGCGATTGGAAGCTATTATTTGGTTTAATTAATCCGAGGAATGGAGTTTCCTTGTTTACAGGATTATGAATATCGATACAATAAACAAGAAGGGTTTCAGTGACAACCATCAGCTTACGATCCGTCATTACTGAAGTGTCAGGTTTTGCCTCGACCCTGATACAGAGATATCATTTTCAGTTTCTAATAATTTTTTCTAGAGTATTAATAATTTCCCTACGTTTTCAATGTGCAGTATACTTACGTTTTATCAATTCCTCTATAGATTTGTATTTACGTCTTAATCAATTATTTATCAGAAATGTTTATATTTTTAATTTTTAAATAAACCACGAGATTTGCAGACCTTTAATTTAAGGAGGTTTAAGCACTGTGTATTCCAAATGACATCCACGAGAAAGTCGTGCAATTCACATGTAGTGTTCTAGAAGGAAACGCAATGTGAACAGTTCAACAAGCTGAACATATTGAATAAATTACTGAACATAACTGTTGAACGAAATTAATGAAAACAATATGTTGAGACCATTGGACATTAATTATGAATAGAAAATGGCTTAAAGACGTAACTGTCAGGGACTTTCAGATAATTGTCTCCGTGCAGTGCCATCATGGAGACAGGGAACCTGAAATAATTATCCAGTCAATATATTGAACTTTCAGATATAATTAAAAAGCAAACAAACAATCATTAATAGACAGCTTGTTCAAAAGGTTGTTATGGAGTTCTTGCGGATTGACAAAAATGTATAAAAATATATTCTAAATGGATTATCTTGCTACATGAATGTACACAAACGGACAATTGAAACGATACAAAATTTTAAACAGTCAAAAACAACTACTGCAATAAAGGTTAATTTCAATGTCTTATGTAATGAAGTATACAAAATTTCATTCATTATGTTATGATATTTAAATTGTGTATGTATGTTCAAGCATTCACAGGGTATTCAGAGAGAGTTTTTTGCAAAATTGTTTGGCATTTTATATGATATTGATGGAACATGGAAGTTGATAAACATATGCACCTTCTTAAATTGGTTGAATCATTCCTGTAGGACGTCATTAAACAGGGAACAAATTCCTATTTCACTCTCCAATATCGTCTCATGAAGAAGATTTAAAAACGATGATTTTGGAAAGCATATTTTCCTCCGAAATAGGAATAAATAATATTTTCAAAATTAAATGTTTTGTATATTTAGTTCTCATTTAAGTATCTTGCATTATTGTTGGGATCTTTTTCTTTACCCGGTAGTTTAAGATTTATTCGAAACATTAAAGGATTAAAGGATATGTTGTGAAAAAGTAACCTCAATGGAAAACTGTTAATCATTCAATCTATCATTATTTGCAAACTCAAAGACGATGAATATTAAATGCTGGATCTTGGTGTCAATTAATATTTTGATTTTAAATCTTTAATCATGATTTCTTTCCGAATCTGACTTTGAATTTTTATGCAAAATATTAGATGTGAAATGTTACAAACTGTGAATGAATAATCGCTTTCACCTTGTCAGCATAATTATGTTTTCCTTCTCCTCAATGGAATTGCTAGTTTAAACTATGTCTTTTTACATTTCAGTTCCAGATTATAACTGAAATGACATTCATGGAATACAGCACAAGAACCTCCAGTTGTAAAAAGAGTCTATACCGTGTTCATTATTTTCAAATCTTATTCAATGAAAACCACTGGCCTAAAGCAACATTACCCACACTTTTCAATGCTTCCTAAAACTAAATCTAAATCCTTCCAAGAACTGCAACATAAAAATCAATTATATCTCAAGCAAAGGAAGCGCAATATTGGATTTCAGCATGAAAGCACCTCAAGGCTAATGTCGACCTTCAGAATGATTGATTTGAAGAGATCCTATGAAACCTTTAGGAAACACCTCGATAACGTTAATGTTAAACAACAATGAAAACGTTTTTGGGGAGCAATTTATGAAACGTGAAATATATGTAACATTTAGGATAATAGGACTTGAAAACTTTATAAAGCGTAACAACGTACATCTATGATGTGGATGTACAATTTCTTAATTATATTTACATAACCGTTCCAATCCGTGCATCTCCGCTACGTTAGTGATAGTAACAATGAAAAGCTGATGATATATAGAATATCTACAGTGAATCAGATGGACAGTACACGATTTACAATAGACTGACACATGTGAGTGTAACATAATGTATATAAACTCACGTGCAAAAGAAACGTCCCCATACAAAATACAAGATATTTCAATCGACGGGCGATGAATGCGACTGAAACAGCGTTACATCATGTCTTCAGAACCCAACAATACTAAATATGAATTTTCAAAACATTATCTATTCATAACTCTGAGAAACACAAGTTTTAAGAAATGGTCGTTTTGGAATCTCCTTAACTAGACGAGATAGAAGCCTCAAAAAGCCAGTTTTGGCTTGTTTTGTGACGTCCTACAGTAATGACGCGTCAACAAATTTAAATCAAAGAAGGTTATTTATGTCGAGGTTACCTATAATTAATTAAATTTCTACTTGTTCAATGTTTTAAGTTTAAATACCAAATATTGTGGGCCAAAAACATCTTTAAAAATAGATTGTATTACCCCATGTCTATTTGAATAGATGTAAAAATAAAAATTGCATACTCTGATGTATGAAATTGTGAATATTCTTTACAAAACATGTGGCTACCAAATGCATTCAAAATCTACTTTCTCCGACATCAATATTTCATTTTATACTGTTTTCAAAATGTGGGGACGTTCCTTTTATACGTGAGTTTATAAACGCTATATTTGGTGAGTAGTGTGTTATCTGTAGCGAGTCAAATCAACACTGGATTTATCGTTGGTCAATGCACCATTGCTCCCGGGTCTACAGAGTGTGATACTCGCCATCTGCTTGCGTTTATGTTACTATTTGATGCTGGTGGCGAGTATATCAATTTGTTCACAATCAATGGTATGTTTAGTCTTTAATACAACGTGCTGAGATACAGTTGATTTCATGATTGCGTTGTTAACATAATCTGCCAGCCAAAGAAAGTACTCACCTCAGTTGGTTTCGATTAAATTCCATATTTAAAAGAAACAGACTATGGCACGATACAATACTATTTATCTTTAGTAGTTTAAATGAATTAATTGGTGACTGTAGTTATATTTTAATTAAAATATCTTTGTTTAATGAAGTGGTAAGAAATGATATTGTTTAAAATGTTGTAAATGTGTACAGAATCAGGCACATAGATAATGTTTTATATGTCAAATTGAATGAACAGTTGTGTAACATCAGACATAATGCGATGGTTGTGGCCTTTTAAGGTTTTATGGTGTTTACAAATTCCATGTATCAGAAAAATATCCATACTGTTATTTATGGCATAAGTACATGGAAATTAACATTTAATTTGGCCACATCTGTGTCTTCATGATGAAAGAAATCATTAACGGTCTCGTAATTTAACCTTCCCGCGATGGAGAAATCTGCATGGAGATACAGAGAGATTGTCTTTACGACAATTAAGATACGGATAGATATACACTTAGAGAGGGTGTCTATAGGACAATAAAGAAGTATCACCATAAACAATCCTGATCATCTTCTAAAAACATTGATACCAACTTAGGGAAAACTCAAAGATTGAAACATAAACTTATAAACATTTTCATTCTAACGGAAAACTTGCAGTCAAAGACTGTGTGATGTTGCCCTCAGTGCAGTCGATGCTCTGTGTTTCTCCCACAATGTTCAGTCCAGCATTTCACATACCTAGATATCCTAGAATAGTTCTTGAAGGAGTTAGTATCACTTCTAGGAAATAAATCCGAACCGTTGTAACGACTGTAATATACTGACATTTCCTCACATCTTGCTGTGAATATTCCCTTCGTATTGATCAATTTAGAATTTTCCCGAGTATATAATGATAACTTTTTGTACAGTGTTCGTTCGTTCTGGTCTTGAACGAATAGTATGTACGTGCAGATCCAACATCACCATTTTGATACATGCGCTACTTTGGGTTTATTCGTAATGATTAATTGCCATCAATAAATGATGTTCACTTTTCGAAATGTTTCTAGAAGAGATACACATGGCAAACCGAAGTGGAACCAAAAACTCCAATAGATTTGGATTCTGAGGAGAGAAACCCTAGGTTAGAGCCAGTAACCCCAGGTCATTTTCCCATTAGTTATCCTATTAGGTCCAAATTCCCAAATAGAGTTCACCTGTCTTGCTGATTGTCTATGTCCCACGGGTGTCGGCAACCTTGTCTATGAGTTAGCATACATAACTGATGATTTTGTGAAACATATCAATTGCATGTCGTAAAGTGCTAAAACCTCAGAAATATAATTCTTTTGGAAATGTTTTTTCTCAATTTAAGTATAATCTATTATATGTTTACTATTTTTCTTGCGGCCTCATTAATATACAGATTCAATGACAAACCTTACCTGAAACACGGAAATACTTCATTGTACTTAAAGTCATGTGTCAAGTGTCATAGCAGTTTAGATATTTAATAATATATTTATTTGTCCAAAAAGAAAAAAAATCCAATTAAAATAGTTTCGTCCAATCTCTTTGACAAAGACACCACAGAGTTGTGAAAGAATCGAAGAAATGGAATAATACAGACTCAAGTACTGATTTTATCAAGTAATCCAGACCTTAAAAAGTTGTCTCGCTCAGTATCTGCCGGTTGCTTCAGGGCAGCTTCCCATTTGTTCAGATCCTTTGATGTTCCCTCATTATATCGAACTGTCTGGCTTATTATCTATGTCCATTGGCAGTTTTCTGCATGTCCCTGACTTCGTGTATACAACGGTTTACATATATACCAGTTCACCTTCACAATTACTGAGCATGTGAACATTTGATCTTTGTTATTATAAATCACGCTTACAGTGTCTAACAATGTCAGTCACTTTAAGGTAGGGTTCTGTTGCCACATTGGATATTTTGCATTGCATTAAATGAAATCACGCTATATTGTACCCAAATTTGCGTTAGTTCATGATTAGTTCAAAGGGATAGGACAGTACCATCCATATCTCGTTAGTTCAAAAGGATAGGACATTACCATCCATATCGCGTTAGTTCAAAGGGATAGGGTAGTACCATCCATATCTCGTTAGTTAAAAGGGATAGGACAGTACCATCCATATCTCGTTAGTTCAAAACCAATGATTGCAGGTTTTACTGCAATGCATAGCCACAATAGTGTTGTGGACTTTCTCCCTGAAATAATACAAAGTTTCATGATATAAGTGAACTATTTTTGTTAAAACATAACTAACCTTACCTCACCACAAGTAAACTCACTTTACCTAACCTAACCTTACAGATGAAAGGTTATAATTACCACGACTGTGGTGCTGAAAAACACACGGTTGCCAGTAGCAATGAAGCCTATTTGTACAGAAATAAACCAGGCACCGTACAACACTTATTTGTATTCATGGGTTATACCGACAATCAATATCAATAATGTTATTCAATTATTTCCTAGGAGAATATTGCGAGTTGTCAGGAGATGTTTGTCATTTAAACTAAGCTGACGACTGAAATGTTGCCTACGCGGTGATACTTATATAACTACCGTGTCACCGAGTACGTTACATGCTAGAACTTCCTGCTTCAGTGCCTGTCGAGGACATGTTCTTTATGTCTAGGTAAAAGATCAGTTTCTTGATTTTGTCTTTATGTAAGTGGTCTATTACAGAAAAAACTATCCAATCAAGCAGACAAGTACACATTTACATTCAACAGTTCACTCTGTAGTCATCGGCTGAAACGTTGACGTTTTCAACAAATCGATCAATTAAACGCTAAGGGAGATTTATATCCTTTTCACAATATACCAGTAATATTTTAAAACTACGATGGTCAATTCAGTTATGTCCTGTCGATGATAGGCAAAATTCAGCGTGTGCTCTTAATTAATCAGTTTATTTGGACAAGTTGAACTATTTCCAGGAAACGATACCTGTATTCTTCATGATTACTTTACACGTGGAATTAACTCGAGAGGTAAAGTTAAGACATTATCAGATCATCATAATTCCGATCAAGAAGCTTCCCAGGAAAACTCCGGGTGATATGTACTAGAAATAATACTAACGCTGAAGTTTGGTAATGTTTTATCATCATAAAATGATAAACTCTAGGTTGAACCAACATAATATACTGCACGCAGGACTTATAAGAAGTATCTTTCACTTTCATATGATGTTTTCACATGTATTTGTGATCCGGAAATATATTTGCTGATTGCAATTCCGCTGTTAAATTGATCTCATAAAAGTGATCAGCGACGACATATTTGACACATAAAAAATATGTAAGGGAATTTCTATCAAATTAGTCGTCAAATCATACGCTAAGTCCTCTTCCAAATCAAGTCTGATCGTGCTATAAGGTATTGTGGAAAGTGTGGTAATTGGTGAAGATCTGTTGACCAAGTTGTTACCTCAGGCTACAAATGTTCTAATCACTTAAGGAACAACCATAGCAAATAATTCATTTGAGCTTAATACTCTACTTGTCCCCCGGTTATAAGCAAATAACTCAGGCCAGGCAGACAGATCAGCGATTTACATTTTCTGTGAAGAAGGTGACTTACAAGTCCGCATTCATACTGAACGTGATGTCAAGGTCAATGTTCCTGTGGGTTTTAGTTTCATTTTCTTTGGCAACTATTATCCCCACAGTTCTTCGTAAAAGGGTACCTACATGTTTTAACTGACTAATCATTTCTAAATCATATTGATAAAAACAACTCAATGTTTGATTGTGTCAATGACACTGGAACAATGGTTAGTATTACACATATCGTGTTGAACTCCACGCTACGGAGGACATGTTGAAAGCCCACAAGTATTACATGTATAACCCTGGTGTAAGGGTTAACGTCGTTCCTTTCTCATTCCAAATTCACTCGGAGTATGCAACCTTATAGACAATTAAGGCGTCGGTTATCTCTCACATTGCCTTCGATTCCATACCAGGTACCCTATTTGACACCTTCATACTTTGCCCCTGGTAACAGCACATGTTTTACAACTCAGTCTAATATATGTATACACTGCTATCGAATAACCAAATACAATAATTCATTTTGAAGCATTTGAAACCTATGAGAATCCTTTTGGTTTCGCTTGTTATATTTGTTTAGAATAAAAGGTACACGCTGCTGAAATTTATATTTCTTTGTTTCTTGTTTGTCTTATGTGTTTCACAAACAAATTATGCGACAAATTATACACAGGACAGATACCGCGCTATTTGAGAGAAAAAACTCCCGCTTCCCCCCATTTGAAGTGGACTGTTCTCTGTAGTCTCTCTAGAATAATAACATAATAATCGACTGAAACGTATACAGACGTTTATAAATCGATATTTCAAATTAAAAAGTTGTGAACAGTTTAAAATGGGCATTAAACGTTAACATTTACTGGTAAGACATATTCGACGCAACAATCTCTTTACACAGGAGCACTTCAAAGCGCCGACAGGGGCGCCAGTCAAGCATATAACTGCAGCAGGGTCTATATAGATCTTACCATACAACTTGCGCGTATACCTATAGGTGACAAGAGTCGTTCAATAGAAGACTAATTTCTCTATCTACTTGTATCTTATGATCAGATGTACTGCTATTATTATCACAATTCACGGTTTGGTGATTGACAAATACTCCTTCACAAACATGTTGCCGTCGGTGAATGTTGTGACTGTATCGATACGATTCATCTTAGTGACTGAGAATACAAAGGGATCTGTCTTATATTGAAGAAAACAACCACGACTGTGAGTCTCGGTACTCTACAGGAAACTCAGTATCAAGTTATCCGCCCTTGGTTCATGTCAGCCTGCATTAAATAACCTTTTATATAACTAAATACAACCGTATCTCATTCATTTTTGGTTTTAGCCTAAGAATTGACAAGTTAGCTTTTACAATTTCCTAGTCCAGACCGTGTGAGTAAGTAACTTAGCAAGTACCATGTCTATCCATTAGTTCATTGTATCGTCAATAAAATTGAACCACATACATTGACTGGGTATAATCATTATACCCATGTGTAAAACGATCGTTCTCGAACGTGCATTGGTGCATGTTTATGAAATTTGGCATAGTGAAATAGACAGAAGGGATCAAATTTAGAAAATTCAAATTTCATTAATTTCCGAATAAAAGTTTCAATATTGACTAAATCAGAAAACAAATCACCACAAATACATTGCATAGGTTCAAGAGCAAATGTATGATGCATGTTAGGTGCAGTTGATCACTAACTGAATATTTCACAGAAGAAAATAGAAACTGTATTATTCAAAAGATTGACCCCTGATCACTTCAAAGAGTTGCCAAAAACTGTAACTGCTGAATATCAGGTTTCGTATCAGATTATGTTATGTTATACCCTCTTCTTATAATGCAAAAATACAAAGTGATCGGTTTAGTTTTCGCGTTGATACGATGATTCAAAGACACGCCAAATTAAATTACATGATATTTGAACTAAATACAAAAGTAGGTGAACAAACTTTCGGCATGCAGCTGTAGAATGCTTAAAATGCTTAATGTTTAAGAGAGTAAAACATCTTGTCACACGACCCGAAAAGCCGTATTCATACTAAACGACTATCCGTCTTTTTGACTATTCTATCATTGTACCGTATTTAAAACTTTATATTGAGTGTCTAGGTATCGCTACATGTACATCAGTCAGACCACTGGAATGAGCGGTCATTCTAATGTCAACACCTTAACATGACCGCTTGACTGGAACCGGACTCCCATGCACTAACCGACTCATGTACATTTGTTTTAGAACTTTATTTTATTGATTCAAGGGTAATATTTAGCCATTGGTAATACACATTTAACTTTTTGTGAGAGCACCAATTTAAGTATATACGGCGTGTTACACAGCCTTTAACTCACAAGATGACAATAACCTTTTGTATGCTAGACGTCTTAATCAAAGTCAGCTGGCTCAATTTGTAACATAGCATATACAAGAGACATAAAAATCTTACACAAAATAACTGAACCCATGTGAATTGAAGACGAATTGTGTGTGCGAGTTACAGGTACGATTCCAATCAAAAGGCCGACTGCAATTAGTCTTTATGACCTGATTTTTTAAAACAAAATCGCCTCAGAATTATCGTTTTTAGAAACCCGCTGGAGTGTGTATTTAATCTCTCTGGACTGCCAATTGATGGAGTTGGTTGGCTGAAACCTAATTCTGAGGAAACATACTTTAACTCTTTTGTCAAGACCATACCGAACCTAAGGAGACCTTTGAGAATGGCTAACATGTTCAGTATCACAAATGTTACACAGACTTCTTAGAGTTCCACCATAACTAAACCTTGGACTATGTATAGCGTTCATAAACTGATTTTACCTTCTGGCTACTCAAATATGATCGCATCGCATAAAACGGACTTTTAAAAGTTAAATGTTAAATAAAAATGAACCATTAAAGAGAGCTTCGGGAATCATTGATTGTGGCAGAATAGGTAGAAAAGACATTACAAACAAAAACATTATAATTCAAAGTTTATCCTATTCCCTTTCATAAACTTATTTGTCCACAAGGATGTGTTAATTGCCACCATTTGAATACAATAATACAGTTCAAAGACATGATCCCGTTTAGAAATATTTGGTTCACAAACGTCACTGTCTTTAAATAACATATAATGAATTGGTTACACTGACCTTGACATTTTATGTTTCTATTTTAGAATTAAAATTACAACATTCTTTCAGTAATACAGAACAGAAACTAATCAAAATAAGTGAATAAACATGGATAAGTAATAAAAGTGGATCCTATTATCTAGCCTTAAGTTATTTCGGAAAATATTATTGGATATCTTATTATAGAAATCTTGATAATTAGTGAGGATTTATTGCTCAAGTTACAAACTTTCGACTTGAAACCATTCCAATATAAATTACAAACAGGGAAACTACATGTAGATATATGGACCTTAGAATAATGCTAGACGTCCGCTAATATCTGAAGATGGAGATTCAGTGTTAAATTGCACCGTGAGAGTAAGTTAAACACTAACATTATTTATTATCAAAGTTCAATTACTTTAGTATCGGTAAAGTACGAATTATTTTTATATTTAAAGATTTCGGTATGCCTTTTACCTGTGATGCTAAATACTCTGCTACATACATTTAGTTACCTATCAGAACAAAATCAAATTCGATAATTAAACAATGTCAACATTCCACTTGTATAACTTACTTGTTATATCACTTAAAATTACTATCCATTTGTCTACATTATATCATCACTAGGACTGATAACACTGTCTATCAACCTACTAGCCACATACCGTGATACTTGAAACGACCTTTCTAAACCGTATCACCCGGTACGAGGGACTTACAACATTGTAAGTTCCTCCAGGAGGGTTTACACAGACAGTTGTAAACCCTGAAAGAAGGAATTATAATGATTGTAAACCCTGATATATTTGCTGAGATGACGGCTTGAAAGTACAGATCTGAAGAAACTAACTTAGAGTTATTTTGAAAAATTCCTTAAATTTACGACAGCATATGAACAGCAAATGCTTTGCAGAAAGTGCGTCTCGAACCCGTATCCACTATCACCTATAGTAACTTAGCTAATGCCTTAGTCTACTGCGCCAACGGGGCAGGTGATATTTCACTGTACAGAAGCAACTCATATAGAGCGACTGTTAACAGGCTGATATCAGCGAGGGATCCTCAATATAACCCCAGGGATCCTAAATATAACGCGATAACAATTAAAAAGCTTCCTCGGGTTTTTCCTTCCTACCAGTGTCCACAAACTTATCTTTCCTCGATATCATGGTTTCTCCTTATAGTATCACACACTCGTGACATTAACGGAATACAAATTTAGGGATGGAAAATATCTGGGGTAGATACTAACTCCGTTAACCAGTAAATGATAGGGAGAATAGGTATGTTTCAACAACGAATTAAATGTATCAACAAAGTGATTGTATACAATGTACAACGATGCTATAACTAGTAGAGAAGTCAATTGGACAATTGCCCTCGTATCGCCTACATCCCATATTGCCTATACCTAAACAAAACCCTCGTTTCGCCTACACTAAATGCAAAGTGTCCTATTGTGTAATATGGTACAGTCCACATAGCCATTAATGAACTGGTTCATTGTTATGAATTGGAGTGGATGGATTTTCCGATGAAATAATCTGATGTTTGCATAGGAGTATCTGATTATTGAGTATGTTTTGACCGTTTATCCTGGATTATTGCTTTTATGTTTGACTGTCTCACACTAGACATCATCCAGACAGACTACGAAACAGCTGTCATCAATGCCGTCAATGAAGTCTTCCCAGCAAAATCCGCAAGAGGATGCTTTTCCACTATACCCAGGCTCTCTGGAGGCAAGGCCTTGTCAAGGACTACAACGGCAACCCAACAGTGCAAACCCACGTCAGAAGAGCCTCAGCGTTGCTGCTTCTACCACTAGTTTGAGTCAAAGATGCCTGGGTCGAAGTGATGGAGCAAGGACCAGATGGTCAGCAGATCACCAGCTTCAACGACTACGTCACCAGAACGTTGGTAGACTTCGATGCCACGTTCCCTCGAGCCCTGTGGAATCAACACCAGAACAGCGGCCCACGCTCCAACAAACACCTTGAAGGTTTCGACAACGGCCTGAAGAAGAGAATACCGAGAGCTCATCCAAACATCTTTCAGTTTGTGAAAGAACTCAAGAAGATCGAGACATCTGATAGGTGTAGCCATCATCGGGAGACTCAAGCAGCAGCTTGCCACTGGCAGACGATCAGTGTTGGAATTCCTTGATGCCGTTGGACGCTTAATCAAGTTAAAGTAATGTTGTCATGCCATGAAGCAAAGTGAATAGTGCTACGAAGAAATGTATATTTCATGCTGTTAAAATAAAAAATACAGTGCTATCATTACATAATCATCATTGTGTAAATCAAAGTGAAATTAAACCCTCATAAAATATTGCTTATACGGTATGTCGTCATTGTGTATGCCATAGTTGTCGCCATTGTCCAAATCAAAATGAAATTAAAGTCATTTGTTCTGTTAATCTGTCTTGGTTATCTTCTTGGAAGAGTTCATTACTTTCTTAAGGTGTAAGGCCGCCAGGGTCATGGCACTCATCCATAAATTTGTTTTGATGGTGGTGTAGGCAATATGGGATAGGCGATACGAGGACAGGCCGCAAAGCCAGCCGTTTGACCTTAACAACGAATAGAAACAGAGGATGGGACACAGAAAGTGCACTCTGTCATCCTATGATAAGGTTTCAGTAGTTTCACCATATTAAGTTACATTGTTCGAAATATTGTTTTGTAAGTTATGTATCTCATAGGTTAACATCTTAGAGACAATATACAACATTCACTAAAGTCATACTAAATTATGTGCCGACATAGTTATCTTGGAAAACTTCTTAATGTTAACAATTCTTTTGATAGACATGAACATTCCTCTATGTACACTCCTGAGATGCCTAACGTCATCTCTTTTAGTATAAACAATTCATTTATAACCATGCAGTAAGTTGTTACATCTCTCTCATGTTCCAAAGTGAAATAGTTGATTTGAATACTGTAAAGAGGTGTAAACTGACAAACTAAACCTATTGTGGATTTTTTTTATTGATCTCAATTAACATTTTGTTGATAGCAGAAACCTCTTTATTATCGTATTGAATACCACAAGTTGTTGTTTGCACCTGGAGACTTGTTTATATGTTTAACCTGTTAATATTGTTTTTTATATTCGCCCACAGTTGTATTGTTCTGTTATTGAATATGAATCAATTTAATAAAACGTACAAATAGCAACACAAATAAACGTTTAAAATAAATGTTTAATGTGTGTTTGAATTCCAAAAGCATACTAAAAAAATATTAGGTAAAAAATATGGAGCTGTTTTTGTAATTAAACAATCCTAAACTTAGATTATGAAGAATATCGGTGACTGTGTATGTTGACAAAACGGAAGCCTGTTAGATTCTATATACGATACAGATCTGGAGCACACGCGTAGATTCTTCCATATTGCTTCTTTTCTTATTACTCATTAGAATAAGTTCTGTCAGAAATACAACAGGACGGGGATTTAGAAAGTAGCTCGTGTCATTGACTCAGCTTTGTAAGTGACAGAAATGGTACAATTTTATGAACATGGTCAACAGATGCAATTATGTGGACACACTTTGTGTAGTTGGATTATAATAATAATAATAATAATAAATTTATAGAGCGCCTAATATCCACCATGGAGATGCTCAGTGGCGCTATGACAGTAATTGAAAATTAATAGGAAGCAGAGAACAGATAGGTCTTCAGAAGAGATTTAAAAGTTTCTTTAGATGAGGTGTTTCTAATGTCACTAGGGAGGGAGTTCCACAGTTCAGGACTTGCGTAACTGAAGGCTCGATCAGACAGTTTATTTGGAGATCTGTGTTGTGTTAACAGAGAGTCAGACGATGATCTGAGGGTTCGCTGGGGTACATACACAGAAATAAGTTGCTTCAGATAGTCAGGAAAGTTGTCATTGTAGAGACAGTCATGAGTAAGAATGAGGATTTTGTAGGAGATTCTAGCAGGGACTGGCAACCAGTGTAGAGACTGTAGTACTGGGGTGATATGGTCATAACGAGAAGTGCGGGTGAGACATCTGGCAGCAGAGTTTTGAATTCTTTGCAGTTTTTGAAGTGACTTGGAGGAGAGGTTGGCATATAGAGAGTTGCAGTAGTCTAGTTTAGTAGTGACAAGGCAGTGCATCAGAAGTTTACAGGTGTCAAGGTCAAGGTAGTGACGGACTCTACTGATATTGTGGATGTTGAAGAAGCAGGCTCGACTGATGGCAGTGATGTGAGCATCCATGGACATGGCGGAGTCGAACATGACACCTAGGTTCCTGACACTCTTGGATGGTTCGACGCTGGTGTCACCGATGTCAAGAGAAGGTGAGATGGAACTGGTCTTCAACTTGGCAAGCTGGTGTTTCGAGCCAATAAGTAGGAACTCGGTCTTCTCCTCGTTCAGCATAAGGAAGTTGGTAGTCATCCACGACTTAAGCTCCTGTATACACAGTTCAAGAGTGTTGATGTTGATGGTTAAGTCTCCTGATTCAAAGGCAATGTAGAGCTGTGTGTCATCTGCATAGATGTGGAAACTGATGAAATACTTTCTGATAATGTCACCAATTGGGAGAATGTAGACAGTGAACAAGAGAGGCCCGAGAACTGACCCTTGAGGAACACCGTATAACAAGGGTGACTTTGATGATTGTACATCACCAACTTTGACAGATTGTGTGCGTCCTTGTAAGTATGAGGAGATCCACTGAAGAGCAGTTCCTCTTACCCCGATACGGTGTTCAAGTCGATGGAGGAGCAAGTTATGATCTATGGTGTCAAATGCGCTGGAAAGGTCAAGCAGTACTAGCGCTGTCATCTTTTTCTGGCCCATGCTGACTAAGATGTCGTTGTGGATTCTCACCAAGGCTGTCTCCGTACTGTGGGAAACCTTGTAGGCCGACTGGAAGGACTCTGAAAGGTTATTCTTCTCAAGATGTAACTTTAATTTCCTGGCTACTACCTTCTCTAAACATTTAGATATGAATGAGAGGTTGGAAATTGGGCGGAAATTTTTCAAATTGTTCTCGTCAGCACCAGTCTTCTTAAGGATTGGGGTGACTATGGCATGCTTGAAAATGTTTGGTACAGTTCCTGAGGAGAGTGATGAGTTCACAATGTCCCAAACTGCAGGGGCTAGGTGCTGAATTACAGACTTGAACAGCCAGGTAGGAATTGGATCCAGTGGAGAGGACTTGGATGGTGCTTTCTTCATGAAGTCCAACACTTGGTCAACGGAGATGTGCCCAAAGCTTTCAAGCACTTGGCCAGAGAACTTGCTCGCATCCGAACCTGAACTAGTTTGACTGCATCCATGATTAAGGTGTGTTCTTATCCGATGTATCTTTTCTTGAAAGAACGTGGCGAACCTGTCAGCCAAATCGGTAGGATTACTGTGCTCGGGAAGCTTTTGTTCAGAATTGCCCTCAAGAAGCTGATTTAGCAGTTTAAAAAGTTCTTTGGTATTGTTCTTATTTTTAGCAACGCTGTCAAGTACAAACTTCCGCTTTGCAGCTCTCAGAGCTGAGTTCACTTTATGTCTGGCAGCTCTGTACATCTGACGATGAACTTCCAGTTTGCTTCTCCGCCAAGCCTTCTCTGCAGATCTACACAAGTGCTTAAGGTGTCTGACCTCATCATCATACCAACTTGTATTTGGTCGGACAATGATGGAACGTGTCCTAAGAGGAGCATGGCTGTCGAGAATGTCTACTAGGGTGTTATTTAATATTTCACATTTAGAGTCCACATTACTAACATTGCAGACAATAGTAGTGATGTCTGACCTATTTATGTCATCAGCAAAGGTATCCACATCGATGTTTCTCATTTTGCGATAAGTAAAGACTTTCCGAACTGGATCAGGTTTTGATAATTCAAGAGTAATGTTAACCAGATAATGATCAGACACCTGCCTATCTGAGACCTCCTCTACTGAGATGAAGTCATCATTTTCTCTAGTGATTACAAGATCCAATGTATGACCATGTTTATGAGTATCTATGTCCACATGTTGTCGGAGGTTAGTAGAAGATAACAGTTGGAGGAAATCCTGAGCACACTTGTCCATACACTTGTCAACATGAACATTGAAATCTCCAACCATCAGAAGATGTCCGTTGGAGACACTGATTGTTTCAATCAATTCTGACATTTCAGTAAGGAACAAGTCGATTGTTAGTTTGTTTTTCTTTGATGGTGGAGGCCTATAGACGGTGAGAAGTTTAACTTGTTCGTTCTTGATGGTTAAGGTGAGATCAAGAACTTCCAATGATTTGAAAGCATGGACGTTAGATTTGATTGCATTTAGAGAGCTTTTGTACACAACAGCTACGCCGCCACCCCGGCTATGCTGCCTGTTTTGGGTAAGTATACTGTATCCATTGGGTAATAATTCAGAAAGTACAACCTTGTCATTGTCATTCAGCCATGTTTCAGTTAGAGCAAAGATATCATAGTCCTTCTCAAGAATAAGATCATGAAGATACAGATATTTGTTGCGTACGGATTGGGCATTTTGAAGGCCGAGATTGAATGATTTTTGCAGTGCAGGTTTACATGTATTGCCTACAAGAGTTACCAAGTTATCAAAGTTCACAACACCTGAGTTTGGAGGGGAATCATCCTTGAATCTAGATGAGGTGACCACTGGAATCGGCTTGTTTGATCCTCCACGACAGCCTCGCTTTGTAGTATGTTTTCCACAAAGTCCCAAATGTTTTAGTTTTGTCCACAGTTGTCTGTCCAAGTGGCCATAACACTTATCTCTCAGGTTAAAGCAAGTCTCTCTGAACTGTAGATAGTCCGTGCAGGTTACAGGGACACCCATTGTTTCACCACAATAGGCAGTGCTCACACTGGTGAGTGCACCCAAGCCAAGCTCACTGTGACTTGTGAAAGTTATTGTGAAATATATCAGTCCAAATAACACAAATTCCATAACTTGAATCTTCAAAAAAATACAGAAATGTGAATCCCTGTTGTCTTATGAAGCTTGTTGTCAAGTTTCATGAATGTCAGAAATTGCTGTCAGTAGATATTTGAAATACTTTGAGGAGAGAGTTTACACTGCTGCTACCTGGCGCAGTGATACATACATTATGACTCTCTCTCTATGCGGCTGCTTGTCAGATAATGTTCAGAAGAAATCAATAAAAGCTACAATAATATATGGGAAAGGCTTTCTCTAGACAGAAATGTTTAAGTGGTCAATCATTTGTGGCAACCCAATTCATTCTCCAAATACACCAAACCACGTTTTCTCCAATTCTGTTTTACTGATCAGAGTGTTGTCTCTACTTACATACATATATTTAAATACTTTGTTCGATGCAAGTGACAGTTGTTCCCTCTGAGAATATCAAATTGAGTCTGGTAAGAAGTTTGCAATGTCCCCCAACACCATTCCATTCAAAGATGTCACCAGTCGCATATGAAGATGTTGAAGCTAAACACGAATCTCGCGCTGTTCGAGTTCCAATCTCTTGTCTCCTTCTCAGCTAAAGCTACTTGTCAGTCTCCTTAACGATTGGACAAAACTACAAAATGAATTTAAGACCATTTAGGGAAGGACGTGTCGAAAGCATTTTCTATTAGCTATTCTTTTCTGTCGCTAGAGCATGTACTAGAAACTGAAATTTCCAATGAGAAAATAAGGCTGCTAGATCATTAGTAGCCACGCAATCATTTTCAGAGCAACGTCCTATACCATTTATATTACCTATTATACTGTAAGTGATGTGGTACTTACTTTGTATCGCAGTTTAAAACACACGTTTCCCCAATTATCACAGCATATTGCAATTCACCATATCCAAATAACAAATCAAATAAACAAGGAATTGAATCGTTGACCTAGCCATTTGAAACTTGGTTCGCCTACAAACTAATAAAACTTTTCATTGCTGCAATATGTTCAGATAATAATATTTACTAATAGTTGGATGTAATAAATGTCCTTCTCATTCTGTATGATGGAAATTTAGCTTAAAATATCACTGTATTCAATTGTATATACATAATATATATAGAGTTGAAACTGATGCTACATTTTGAACAAAAACAGTTTAATTTTGTATGCTTATAATGATCTAAAAAATGTTTCCTCACCTAAAATAATATTTTGCTTCACTTACCTCAGTTTTATGTGAAACTACTTGAAATCAATAGCTTACAAAATTTCAATGTATTTTATTTATTTTATTAAGTCTGTCTAAAGTGGATATAAGAAGGATTTCACTTGGAAACAACTAGAAAGTTTGTACTTTACTGAGTTTCATGTCTTCCAAGGATTGACCATATATTCTCTCAAGAAGTCGTAACTTTAGCACAATCCTATCTTAAAGCGAGGCTTGCAGTAGGTCACCCTTTAGGCCTGATACGTATGTTTGTATTTATTTGAAATGACAATCGATGTATCAGCATTTTTTTATGAAAAATATAGTGTAAGACTTAGACGAGATCAGTACTGACACAATACATACATGATTAGCAAGACCTAGTAAACACATTTCCATTATTGATGATGTTTAGTTTATGTCCGGATGGATTATTCTTTCAGAAGGAAATTAAGATGGAAAGTACAGGATATGGTATCTTAAATGTATTACTGAAGTGGTGTCTTTCATACTCGACAATGCGAAAATCAGGTCTGTTCATTAATTAATCATAAGTAATGTTCTTGTATAGACATTGCTGTTTGGTGAGTGAAAATGTTTGGTGAAGAAATACAGCAAACACTGACTAATCTGATTGTAACAGATGAAAACAGAGTAAACACGGATGGTGAGACTTGTACAGTAAATAAATATTTGATTGCGGACTAATTAATGAATTTCTTGGATTCATCAATTCAAACATTTATACTTTGACATTGAACCGATATGGTTACTGCTATTTGGACTAATCTGACTATCTCGACTAATCTAATGAAGTTTTGCGTTTCAAACATACATGTACAGTTCACAATCCTCGCGATTAGATTGCCCTGCACTTTGCATAATAGATACAGGATAGACATCGATCACTTGTTAAATGCTAACAGGAAATGAAATGTGAATCTGAGAAAGATTGATTCAAAATTAATGAACTGGAAGACATGCACTTCCTGTTGTTGACATTTCACACAGACATGGTTCGACCGATTATATGATTTCTCTTTTCTTTTCATCAACAGAATTTGAAAATTCGTCATTGCCGCTTTGAGTGTGCATGTATAGATGTCGCATTTTTGCGATTTAAAGAAATCTTTTTTAAATGGCATTTCTGTTGGAATGTTCTTATCACTTTAGGAAATAAGGATATGTACAGCTTGTGGATGCCTGGGCATTGTTACATGTACCACTGGCTGACAAACTTGAATTATCTCTTAGAAATCTAGAATTTGACAAAATTAAAATGTTAGCCAAGAACCAAAAACAGTACAAGCGGGTAAGTCAAACGCAGAACAATAATATGACACTTACAACAGTGAGCGAAGGTGACAATCTGCTTTTGTGCAGTGAATCAATCAGCCAGTAATTGCATAGGTGTTCGTGAAGTATACATCAGGTTCGGAGTTCGGACATGCATCAACATGTATCATTACATCCGCAGTACATTGCAACATGCATATCATTTACGTAATTGTAACTATAAACATACATGTAGGAAATCAAGAATAACAGATGTTTAAGCTCCCATGTTCGATCTGCAGTAGATGGGCAATTCACTTGTTCTCTCCATTAACACAGTTGCTCCCGAACAGCTTTGTAAGTGACAGACATTCTCAATCTCATTGAACCTGGTCAACTAATGCAATTATGTTGACACACGCTGGCCTGGTTGAACTGGGCTTCACTTGTGACAGGGAAGGATTGTCTTAGGAATGATCAATATCAAAGGTCATACTTTAAAATCAGTCAGTTTACATTCGTTTTTAAAGTTCTATACTGTGTTTGATATATATGTCCACAGTAAAGTAATCTACTGTAAGTGTATATAATTAAATTACGACGCTAAATCATGAGTCATTATACAGGGACGTGTATCGCTTAGAAACAGCGTTTGAAGACATATACCTTTATAGACCCTACCCTATTACCTTATAAAAGGAAAGGGATGTAACGACGAAACCACCCCATGCTTATTCAAAGTCATATGTCGCATCAAAAACTATTTTATGGTACGGTACGAAGGCCAAATGATTTCCCTACAAAATGAGATATAAATGGTCACAATCGGATCATTATTTCAAAAGCTATACGACAAAACAGTCCGTATATCACAACCTTCACAGTTTCAAGCCAATTTCGACGCTCACGAAAACAAGCGAAAACTCAACTTTTAAAATCGATTATTAATTCCAGCAATGTTGACAGCACCTATGAATCGGTATATTCGAACTGCAGAGTGAAACTACAGATATTACACCTACATATAATTTCTCCGGCTGTACTGCAGCATTTTTTCTCAAATCATCGTCATGCAAGTTCGCCATTCAGCCATTGATGACCTTGACATTCACTTGACCCGGATATCCCATATTCCACTTCCAGGGCCTTCTATCGGGAAAATTTAGATTTGTGGTAGAACGAACATTTTTTCTGATATGTCGTGTTGTAGAGTAAAGATGTTTCAAGAGATTGGTATATTTTATCATTTTTCATCCCACAGAGGTTACTCTCTTCAGATTTCCTATCGCAACGATCATTCTTATTACACAGAGGTTACTCCCTTCAAGTTGTCCATCATAACCTCTGTTATATTTCGGCTACTTTCTCGGCTAGAATCGGAGAACCCTTATTGGTTGACTTGACTTGCTTCATCTGTTCGATGCTTATATGTCGTTTTCAAGACAGAATTCGGTCGCAGACGTAAAACGATATTTGAATGGACAAAGCTAAGGACGTTTCAAGTGTTGCAAGCTTTCAGAGGAATTTACGAGAACAGTGAAATGTCGCCTATATGTAGGATAAGGTACGATAGGAATTCTGAAGGGAGTAACGTATTAGAGAAGAGAGTGATCACTTATATGTGTCGCCTAATATTTGGGAAGTAGAAAGACTAACATTATCACTTGATCTTTAGAACAAACAGTAAGGACATAAGCTTCTATTCCATTCTAACAAAGACGAAACTCCTTATTAAGCTATCAAGTGTCTACCATCTACCTTTCATCACTCCTTAGACGGAGTAACCCCAATCGAAACTTAACTCAATAGCTAAATATATATATCTGGTGATAACAAACCTTAATATACTTTATATATTCATATCTTTCACTAGTAATTGGTATTGCATGTCGATGTTATTAGAAATGATTTAAACAAGTATAAAACACTACTCTGTTTCCTATACGGTTTGATAGTCATGTAAAACCGAATCAACAAGAGGAATATGTTTCTATGTGTGAAGCCCCACTTTTACAGGAATTTACATAATTTAAGATTGGTTAGACTTCATGCATAGCCACCACCATCTAAATTTCACGGTGACAGCAAGAACAGTAGTAATTGGTATGCAGTAAGTATCGACCACATTCATCATCAACAATCGATTTGGTGTTTCTGGGCAGACATTTAACAATAGTTCACCGACAGTAAAGTTATTATTTCCCATGATTTTTAAAATCCATTACATTATAAACCCCAAAAGTATACATCAGGCGAAAGACATTAAGCCTTAGGTCATATAGTCCTTAAGCCCCACAAGAATGATTACCAAGCCAGTTTGCCACATTCAATTTACAAGTATAATATAATTCAAAATAATTTTTGCGATTCTCTATTTTACTTCGAACGCCTTTTAAAAAAATGTATCAATTCTTTGATAATCTTCCTTCCTTCAAAAAAACAATTGTTTGAATTTTCCATATTCACAGTGAATCCCTTTTATTATGAAAAATAGATTATACTAGTTTACTGCCATTACGGAAGACGATGCGTGTCTGAAACTAAAATGCCATTGTCAGTTAAAGAAATTTATATTTCATATCATATCAGGATTCTCTATTCCGTAATATATAGGAAATAAAAAAATCATCGTACTTAACATACTGACTTGACGTGAAATATATGTTTTATTTTAATTTAATCACGCCCATTATTATAAAGATACACTTACCCCACATTTCAATTTGTCTTAAGTTTGAGCTAATTTATTTACGTATTAGGTTCTGTCAAGTATTGCATTGATGTTTGGAACATGTAAACCGGTTTTCATCCAGTTGAAGTCATTAAGAAGATGTTTATGAATCTTAACCTGTCTGTCAAAGTCGTTGGGGACTTATCACAGTGTGTTATATTTCAAGGTTGTGCATCAAATATCAGCAAAGTATTTCATATCTGCTTTATGACAAATTGAAAGCTAACAATGATGCAAGAAATCAGTACATCATATCGTGCATCTTAATGTCATAAAATTATCACTGCAACTGTGTTATATAACTCACGTGATGAACATCATTAGTTCGGAATTTTCCTTTGAAATAACTGTTTCCATTGTTCACGCACGTATTGTAATCACAAATATTGTATTGTATTACACTGAGAAACATAGATAATTTGTTTGTTTCCTCAGGTTGGAATCATAAAACATTACTTTTTGAAGCAATGACGACGCCGACATTAATGTAGTCTACTGTGCAAATGTACGTACACAGTCCTCGTGAACATATATATATGCATCATCCCAACTGCGGATCCCAACTTGGGATCCCATCGATGGTGTATATTAAAGCAATGTCTACGTCGATATTAATGTAGTCTACTGTGCAAATATAAGTGCACCGTGTTCGCGAACATATATATATATATATATATATATATATGCATCATCCCAACTGCGGATCCCAACTTGGGATCCCATCGATGGTGTATATTAAAGCAATGTCGACGTCGATATTAATGTAGTCTACTGTGCAAATGTACGTAAACCGTCCTCGTGAACATATCTACTATAATAATGACATGAGTTACCGGCTTAATGATTTTGCAGATGCAGTTTAAATATTGACTTCCGTGAATAATAATCAATTATTCAAGTTGCTATTAAACGGATTCGATGTCATTAAGTCATTATTGTTTGCCTTGTATGACAGTTCTGATAAATTCCAATTAGTTGTGAACGCTTTTATGTGTCATTATTATATTCAAGGCGAATTGTTAAATGACAACACATTTCTCAGTCTTATTGATTGTTAGCTTGAAGCAGAGAATAATGTGTTTGATGTTAGCTTTCCGGTGGTAGTACAATCAACATTTAATGAGTTTTTATAGAGATTAGTTTGGTTACAGCTTGCTACCGTTCGGAAACTGCGAGATTCGGATTATCGGTGGCCGGACTATCGCGGCTGGACTGTACATCATTAATATGATTAATTATGATTGCATGTGCATCATTAAGTTTTATCAGAAATTCAACATAATCTAATGTCAGTAATTCATCTTTAATGCCGGTCGGTACAAGTTAGGATTTGAACGGGGAGTCCTAAGTTGACCGCCCAAATTTCATCACTTTCGAAAGATTTGTTTCCATCAAATTGCATTTTATTATCAAAATCAGCTTAAAGATAAAAAATTAGTAATTATTTTTCATGCAACCCTATTTTGAAAAATATAGTTTAAAATAAATAGTTTCTTTTCAATTTAGTTCATGACATAATCTAAGTCTGAATTTTCAAAGTGTAACCTATATATCAATTATATTTGTGAAATTTTACAATTAAAAACATGAAAGACACTTCCCACAACAAGTCAACATGGATATTTGAAAGTAATCCATCAACATCTATGTTATGTTATATAGGGTTATATCCGTTGAGGTAATGTTGTTTCCAGTGCATAATGGCTTCATTGCATGTGTCGATGAAATAAAACTAATAGATGATTATCAACTTCGCTTAAAATAGACATTTAGGTAGATGGAATAAGATAAAATTCTCATAAGAATAAAAACATTATCATGTATTCTATTTGCTGCTGATCATTGGTACAGCTGATAACAGGATATATTTAACAAATCATCAGTTGTCACTAACCGTTATTCATATTCAGCTGTATCCCAAACGTTTGCTTACCTACATGCGTATCTTAGTGTAAATATCATCATGATGTGATTCGTGATGTCTTTGAGGTATCGAATAAGGCGAAAACAATAAGTTTGTGTTTTCACTTGAGAGCTGATGGTTGAATTACCATCACCTACACACATGTAGTCTAATTGCATTCATCACAGATAGCCGGGACAGTTTTGGCAGCTCTTTTAAGTGATCAACAGCATGTTTGTATTATTGTACTCAAATTCAATTTCAGTTGACTTGACATAAAATAAATTCTCATCAACTTGAAACTGGAATTTCGAAAAACGGACCCCTTCCGTCTATTTCTATATGCGAAATGATAAAAAGATGCACCACTGACTTGACAATCACATGTTTGAGAATGATTATTCCACATGGAGAAACGAGGATCATTGGATTGTCAGTGCAACTGAAGTAATGCAGTTGACGCCGAAACAGAATCCACATTTCAAATTGATTGATGATGATTTACAAATTGCCAGAGATATACAACTAGGTGAATAAACGTTCGGAATGTAGCTGTAAAGCATGTGTAATACTGCATATACCACATTTGGGAACATGCCATACTAGGAATCTTATACCTTTTACCACTGACAGCTGATCGGGACCTGGAGATTTCTAACTCTACTCTTTAACAGATTTAATGATGCAGATAATAAAATTGAGTAATTTGAGAATACGACATTTGTGAAACTGTGATGCAAATGCCAGCTACATGGGAACATAGTATTCAGCTCCCCAGATAAACATATGCATGGCGTCATAAACTCTGACCTGACATTCAACCAAAGTGTGATAGATATGACTTGACTACCTGGACAGGATTATATGCATGCATTCCTTTTCTACGTTTCTGTTAAGGAGAAAACATGACTCCGAGGTCTTCTGCTCTGAGAATAACCTGAAGGGAGGGATAAAGCCCCGAGGGCGTTAGCCCGAGGGGCTATCCCGACCTTGAGGTTATTCTCAGAGCAGAAGACCGAGGAGGAGTGTTTTTTCCAGCTTATAAACCGTCAACTATCAAAATTTACGAGTTATAGTTTCGGACGCTCAAAGGGCCTAATTCCTCCGCTTAGACCATTTTAAAAGCAGAAGACGAAGGAGGAATGTTTTCTTCCTATTTATAAACGTCAAATGTAAAAATTTACATTTTATAATTTTTGATTCCCAAATCGTGTTTTTATAAAGGGTATGTCGCCCTCGGTTGCGTTATATCGAGGCAAAGACGGTATGACTATAAATTGAGTAATTCAAGTCCACTCATCATCTCGGTCTGCATAGCCGAGCGGTCTAAGGCGCCAGTTTAGAGAGCGAAGGGTGCCAGGTTCGAATCCAGCTATTTCAACTTGGAAATTTTTAACTTTGTGTAATTTTCGATAATAATTGCTGCTTGTTGGCCATTGCGTTGCAAGTCTGAAAAATTATTCTAAGTGCATTTCCAGGTCTTACTTTCAAAAAAACCTTAGGTTCAGGTCTTACTTTCAAAAGTAAAACCTCATACCGGGTTATTCTCGGAAGTAAGACCTCATAAGAGGTTATTCCAAGAAAAGAAAATACCTACAAAACAACAGACAGAATCCGACCTAGGTTTATAATTAAAGGGACATTAAGAGCGTTTTGTGCACGTGGAGTCACACATGTCACACATGTATGGTGACAACAGAAAGTTGAAACTGCACACGCCATCTTATCAAACGTATCTACATTGAATTATAGACAAAAAGAAGGATTTGAGTTGGTAATGTTAAATAGCTCACATAAGTCTGCGTGTAAACCGGACGTGTAATTTCGGTTTCTGGAAATGTAAAAGGCGTTTGCTTGATTTTCATTAAGACAGATCATTAATGTGAACTTAAATCATCACGTGGGGTATTTCGGCGAGTCTGAAAGCCAAATAAAACATTATGAAAATTAGTAAGTATTGTCACTGATACGTGACATATCAAAGGGATAGTCATTTATACATTACAAACTTTAGGTTCAATCATTTTCATTACATTCTAATCATTTTAATTTGAACTTGAAATTATAATTAATTTTATTACTTAATGCTCACATGACATGCGTTCTACATGCGGCAGTTAGACAGCTATTTGTGAAAGTTTAATTAAATATAATTATGAATTATCCTCAATTACATGATTTCGGTAATAAATAGATATAGAACTAGTTAACATGTCATACTATATGTATGCTTATGACATCTAAATATCATATATCCCTTGGCCTCGTGCATGAAATAATTTCAGGCACTCATGTCATGAATGTAATATGGCGTAAGCACTCAAACTATATTCTCTATACCTATTTTACTGAAATAGCTGACATTTGTTAGCAATCAATAGTACGTGCTGTTTTTAAATACGCAAGAACTTGTTCAAGGCGACAGGTTGAAAATGTCGTCTTTCTCACTGAACAATACCTTATAGCGCATGATGACATGTGGAACTGTATTGTTCCCATTCATTTTTTATAAACCACCAGTCAAAAGAAAGTACTCACCTCAATTGGTTTCGATTAAATCAATATTTAAAAGAAATCAGATGCCCTTGACTATGGCACGATACACTTATACTCATCTGCAGTAGTTTGAATGAATTAATTAGCGACTGTAGTTACATTTTTAGTTACAATATATTTGTTTAATGAAGACAGGGATAAGAAATGCAATGACGCCTACCATGTTCAAAATGTTGTAAATGTGTGCAGAATCATGCAGGCACCCTTATTAATTTTCATTAAATTAATTTCATTTTCTGTCAATGATACCTGATTTACAGTTCACTCGGTATGATATACATCGTATGTATATGTATGTAGTGTATATATATTCCCCCAAAGGGCTGTTGTTATATGTATACATCGTAGATTCATGCACACAGTGATCCCATATAAGTTAAAATCCTGTAATGTGACGTAATATGTCCATAAGACTGTTCAAAACGTCTCTTGACTTCAACGTTTAGCGATGTTTGAAGAAAAAAGACACTATGTTTAAAATATATTTTCGAAGTATTAACACGCACATATTAAGTAATAACATCAACATTTGCCAAAGCAGACTTTAGTCAAATATCTCAGACAAAAATCCCGCTTTGGGATTGTAGATGACGACAGTGTGATACATTGAGAAAAACCTCATACATATTCTGTAAATATCACCGTATAATTCACTCAGAGCAGTCCATTGGGAACACATTGAACTAATGTAAACGATTTAATAGTATAATTTGGTTAGTCGGTGAACTGTATGCGTCAACGAGACGACTGGATGACACATACCGTTTGGGAAATAACTCGGAGTCCATACCCACTTTAATATCCCATGAAAGATTATGTAAATTGTGTAAGGATAATTTATAGAAGATCGATATCATTTGATGTTATATTACTTATATAATACACCTTGAGACCGCAGAGTTTGCGAACTTTGTTAACAGTTTTAAAATAAAATAGTAACCATTCATTCCATTGATTTTAAATTGAGTGATTTGTGTCTCACTGACATTAAACTGATCGAACACGAGTGAAACTTGTCAGCAATCTGTCATGGAAAACGACAAAACGTACTCTTTGGGATTTTCAAAATAACATCTACAAGCGGTTAATACATTGTACTTTACTATTATCTTGCATCTCATGGTAATCTGAATCAGGTATATATGTTTTTGCACCTGTTCTGTACATGTTCCTTATCTGTAAGATGTCACCCAATATCATAATACAAGAAGTGATATTTGGAATAAGAAATAGTTTTCTACAAAGTCATGAAATTGTAATTTCATTAAAAAGCTAGGTTTGACAATATATTCAATATACAATATATTTTTGTATTGAATAATTGATAAACAAAAATTACAATAAAATGGTGAATTCATGCGCAGCTCGACGACAAGAATGGTCCCGACTGAATTAAGATTATCGCAATTATGATTATTGTATATTGTATACATATATTTAAAGTCACGTTTGCTATAGACAGAACTTTTAAATAACCTGAATTGCACATGCTCTAAACACGCCCCCCACGTCCTGTTACCACTATTGGGTAGCATGTTTCATACTGCCAATCATATACCGTTTCCAACGATTTTCTTAGCGCCGATTAGGCGAATGAAGATTTGTCCATTGTATCAAGACTCGCACACTTCACTAACTAAATATATCTATTTGAGAGGTTTTATTATTCTATAAAGATATATACCACAAAATACACCATTCTTGAAGCATGTACTCTAATGTAATGGATATTATGTGATTAATTCTGGGGAAGATAAGTTACGGGTGATCGAATATTAAGATTAAATATTGAAAAAAAACGGTCCACTTATTACAAAGGAGAGTGATTACGAACCGACTTACTGGATCGGTTTGTAATGGATAGTCTTCTGGAATAAGATGATACGTCCCGTATAGAAATAAGCATCCGAAGTCATCGCATAGGGAAAACAGTTTTCATTGTCAAAATATTATATATAGTGACTTCCTCAATGGTATCAGCAAATACGACTGGATGCTGCGACAACCTAAAGAAAGGCGACCTAGAAGTAGAAAGTGTAAATCGTCGAGAACTCTTGCTTATAATTTTGGGATTTTCAGATTGGTAAACTTTACCCGACACATGCCAAACCAATCTGATCTTTCTCTCCCAGACCTTATCACTGGCTAATACATTGGAAACAAGACTGAGATCCTGAGTAGTCCAATATGGTGATCTATGTTCAAAGCATCAGGACATTCAGTTTTGAATTGACAGTTTCATTGTGTGTAACATTTGCCTTGGCTACAATTGAAAAAAATACATGTTTTTTTTTATAGTAGACATACATACACATGTTGTATCCTTGAATAACTTGTTTAACATTGTATTCGCGTGATTGATACATGTAGGTGAACAGACTCACAGTTCACTTAGCTCACATAGTTCAAGGTCACATAGAGCAATGGTTGTCTCTTGACAATTACAAAAATTGCAAGAAGATTGTTGCCGACAACAGAGTGAAATATCAGGAAATCTCACACATATTAAATAAATCAACATATAATTCACTAAGACGATTCCGTTGGGAGTGCGCTTTCGGGAACAGAAGTCTTCATAACACATCATCTTAACACGATTAGTGTCAACTGTCTGTCAGTAAAAATGACAGGAATATACTCCACTGGGCTTTGTACACATTTCTATGAAATGCCAATTCTTTTTAAATTGGGCGTGTGACAAGACATATCATTTGTTTAACAGTGCTGACATTGATGCATCATTTTGGACTTGTGATTCCCTAATGAACTAACGCGACTCGCTCATCCTCTGGAAATATGATGATAAACTGAGGCGTTCTGACATTTCTCTGTTATAATACTTTTAATCCTATACTTATCCGACATTAAAGTATAAATCCTATTAACTCTCGGGAATACGTAGTTTATATTTCACAAAAGGGAATATGAATGTCATTTGTGCTTGGGTAATGTAATTGATATGATTTATGTGCATACAGTATTCCCACATAACGTAGGTTTTATTTCAAACTATTTATTTCAAAGGTTTTTTTCAGCAGTTTTACATCTTTTGCTGTGAGTAACTGGTTGAACTTAGATCTGGTAGGATTCATAGTATAGAAATGAGGAATGTATAGTGATCGTTGTTGTGAATAAAATGGACATATGAGCTTGAAATGATACTCATCTTGAATACGATCAAATGTGCACTTATCACACTTAACAGAGTTTGCAGTTAACTTATTAAAGCGACACAGTTGTATCTTAAGTCTGTGACTCGTTCCACGGAACTTGAATAACACGCGTAAAAGATCCTTGTCATGGCATAATTCTAAAATATATTAAGTATAGATTTATAAGATGAGTAATGTTTTTAAGAGGGAGGAAGAAGATATTTTATGGTACCAATTTTGGATAATATCTATATCCTTATATCTTTGCTTAAAAGCACTAATAAAACTTATAACATCCCTACGCTCTTGTGATATCCATACGTAAGAAAATCCTGAGTGAAATAAAAGTATTTCTGCACCATAAAGCAAAATTGTAGATGAAACACTAGGAGATAGATTTTGATAAGTTTTAAAGAAAGAACATATTGGAAACGAAGCCTTTCTTGCTTGTAACGCTGTTTCGCATGCTTTGGACCAGTTTAATCTCGATGTGAACATAATACCAAGATATTTGTAATGAGATAACACATTCATAGTTATACCATCATAAAATCATTTTTCTGATTTTCTGAGATATCCACCATTCCTAAAAACTATTAAAGAGGATTTCTCAAGGTTTACTTCTAGACCCCATTTGACACAAAATGAATTTAACACATCAAATTTCTTCTGCAAACCTATTACTATTACTATGAGAGTTACGTCGTCTGCAAACAACAGTAAAACTTTATCATTAATATCGCTGTTTACAAATATTCCTCGTAAACAACATGCATGCATCTTATCTACCAATTCGTTAACGAAACATATAAAAAGGACTGGACCTAAAATGCAGCCTTGGCGTAGTCCAGATGTTGTCGAAAATAGCTCTGTGCGAACATTATTTATTTTCACAGAAGCCGTGCTTTGTTGTATATACATGTATCTATAAAGATTAGCAGCATTTTCCCATGCACTCCTTTGGAAATAAGAGCATATAAAAGCTTATTTCTAACTATGAAATAAAATTCTTTTCGGAAATCTATAAAGGCTGCATAAAACCTGTGTTTCGGTTTTCTTAAATATTTCTTACATAAGGAAGAATATATTATCAGCTGTATAGTAGTCTTGTCTAAACCCTGCTTGACATTCATGTTGAATTGAAATCCAACCAGGCACGTATTTTGGCTTCAAGGATAGAGGTAAATAATTTACCCATTACATTTAGTAAAAAGATGCCACGGTAGTTGTTTGGATCATCGGTAGGCCTATTACCTTTTTTGAATATTGGAACGATCAATCCAACATTCCAACTATCAGGAAATATGCCACGGTCTAGAACAGCATTTAATTTCTAATTAAGTAGGGAACTATAAAGGGAGCATTTTTGTAAAATTCGGAGGGAATTCCATCAATACCTGGAGATTTATTTGACTTTAAAACTTTGAGTGCGTTCTCTATTTCTGGTTCAGAGAGGAAGTCGGTACTATCACAGTTCGAACGAGAATTCATGGAGTGACAGAAAGCCGTTAACATGTTCATTAAATTCAGCATCAATTTCTCGACATGTCGGGTTCAACAATTTCTTAAAATATCTCACCCACGAATCTGCAGTCACTGAGATATTTTCATTACAATTACTCAAAAGAGATTTCATCCTTTGCCATAACTTCTTACAGTCACCACTTGTTGCTACACTCTGAATCTCATCAGCAATATTGTATTGTTAGACATTCTTTTTGCTTCATTGTATCTGTTTAGATTGACTTTAGATCTGCATTTAAGGAACATGTTAAGGCGATAGAATTTCTTTCTTTCCGAACTTTCACATTCTTCATCGAACCATTTTGGTTGTTGATTTACTTTAGGGAGCTTAAAATCCCGACATTTGAAGTGGTTACCTATAACGTGAAGTTTCTTGGACGGGTCTATTTGTCCAATTATACATTTTGTGTGTGAGATAAGCACAGGTTTATTGAACCGCACGTTAGATTAGTTTGGCCTTCCGGTTTTCGATCAGAACTTCGTAGAGCAAGTGTCCTCCCTTGTGTCTTTATATCAAAAGAGGGGATACTTATCTCAAATCTTTATTTCTTAACCGATTTCGCTCAAATTTTGGCTCACAATATCGTACATAAACATCACATGAATGCAACAATCTAGATTTTGAATTTTGAAAATATTGTCAAAACAGCGATTCGAACCCCTGTGGTTCTTTCAGTTCTGCGTTTTCTTTCTTTATTTTCGTAAATTCGTCTGTAATTTCTTTTCTCACAGTGTCGAACGTTTTGTTGAACTTACTAATGTCAGATCGAATGGGAGGAAAAATTAACAAAGTCTGGAGGGGTAGGAGAGATGAAGGACCAGTTTTCCCTACGTGCAACGAAGTGAGCAAACGTCTTTCGACTCTTTTCCGACTCGATTGACTTTTTTTCAGGTTTGGGTGCAATGCTACACTGAATTTCAGTGCAGTACAACCCATGGTTCGCTAGTTCCAGCCGATGCTCGCAGGTTTCACCGCAATGCATAGCCACATGGCGTTGCGGGCTTTCTCCCTGCCATAATACTAGCAGCCGCGATATAATACAATTTATTTAATCTTGTAATCAATAAATTCATTTAAGTGAAGGAATGGGCGTGGTGGTGATGATAATATGGCACGAGTTGTCTCCCTTTGACCGCTCAATGACTTTAAGTTTGACTGTTCGGACTTTGACCAATTGAATCGCTTGAATCTAATCACGTGATAGTGTGTAGTGTGTATCGTTCTTTTCGAAGCGGACTAGCAGAGCGAAAAGACGTGTGTTTGCAACCCCACCTCTCCCACCCTTATGAACATTGATATTTCAGTTATTTTAATGTGCAATTTCTAGAACAGTTTAAAAGTTTGTTTTGGTACTTAACAATATGTTATGTTACAGTTGTTGGTAGGCACAATTCTGCTGTATTAATTCTAATTTCAGCATCCATGACAGATGTTGGCTCCTTTGAGACCGGTGCAGCTTTGGATTCAGATGGCGGATTTAGAGGCAGGCTAACAACATTTCCTTGAAATATTGCTGTTTTTCGACCTTTTGGGTCTGCTGATCAAGTCCGGTCGCCGTCTTACAGCAGCATCTCGGTGTGACCAAACCCGCAGAGGTGAAATGAACTGTGAGTAGGCTAAGGACATTATTTGTTTGTGGCAACACTATGTGCAGTACCCTAGGTTGTCACTAGTGCTATTGCTGTTTGATTTGGGGCATCACTTGGTGCAGTACCCCTCGGGTGCCTCAATCTGTCAATCATTGCTGTTTCTCTAATGATATGTGACCAAACCCTGTCATAAGAGATCTGAACTGCCATTACCTTAAGGGTAGGCGTTCAAAGCTTGTCTCCATTTCCGCCTCTGTATCTGAATAAAGCTACGCCCATTTATGCCATAAAATCGACTTTGTTTTAATTGTGCAAGTGCCAGAAATTTCACTTAAGTGAAATACTCTTGAAAGCGGCGTTGAACCGAACCTCTGTCAAGGTATGAATGTACCCAACGTGACCAAAATACATTCGTTTGCTGGGACGAAAGCACTGTCGGTCATTGTAAAGTGTGTGGGTATCTATGTCGACAACAATGTAGTTCCCGTGTATATATATATATATATATATATATATATATATAAAACTTGTTTGTCATGACAACACTGACCTATATATATTATATCAGTGCTGTCTTGACGGACAAACAAGTTTTACAAAATCAATAAAATAAACAGGTGATACAGACTATTTTCCTGTGCCTGTTTCACTGTTAATTATATGTCATGAATGTAATCGATTCTGTAGCAATGAAAAGTTTGATGATAAATACATAAGTTTAGTTCACATTAAAATGACCGCTCGAAGGTAGTTCAAATGATATGACTGATGTACTGATACCTTAACACTCAGAGTAGAGTTTTAAATATGATACAGTGATTGGATGGTCAACCATCTTGCTGTCTTAACTCTCAAATTCGCATCATATGACCACCAAATTTACCTCTCACACTGAAGAATTCAACACCACTGTCACACCACACTTTATACATCGCATCATGTTCTTCGAATAGGGATAACCATTTCTATGGAAACGGCTTATCGGGTCATGTAATGAGATGTTTTATCCATTAACGTATCAATATTGTGTATAAACTATAATAACAAATGGCAAATTTGAGGAAACGTATACACAAAAAACGTGCTACATCGTTAAATGTGGAAGATAGAAAGAAACACTGTTTTCCATTACCAATGCTTTTCCTATGTCAGTATTGTCATGACTATTTGATTGGACTGCCAGATACCTTATCTATGTTCTTAATGATAAGAGCAACATTAGTGGCATATTTTCTCTCTCGAAAAAGGTACTAGTAAAATGTAATTTTGGAATTATTAATTTAATTGAAATCGGTTTAATGTTAGTTTCTGTTTTCTAATGTATCTCTATTATTGTTTATACTGCTATCATTGAATCCAAAATAACTAAAGTGTTATTAACTATCTTAGTTGCATATCCATAAAACGTCATTTTCCGATGATGCATCTATACTTAGCATCAAAAAGTGTAAGTTGCAGTTATTGTACAACATGTGAAATGCAACAGTAATATATCCGTGTATTTATTTACGGTAACCATTTAATGCTTGACAGAAACAATTCATGGTGTAATATTGTGTTCGAAACGAGCATTTTGGAGATCTGAAAGTCATTTGCATTCATCTTGCTATGCCGTGATGATTAAGGAACCTCCCAGCATTTGAAATCACGCAGCACTTACAGGAACACTCTTCACCAAAGTTTAACATTGCTTATAATAAAAATCCATTTCGATGAAAAAAATACCCTATGTTTGGACATTTGAGGCGGTGTCATGGTCGTATTTTGAATGTTCATTGGTAGTGTGAAATAATTGAATTTGATTCAGCACTGCAACGTAACGTGTCGGTGATTCAGACGCATTCAGCGCATTATGCCCACATGTTGAATAATAAGTGCTTGATGACGATAAACATGTCATACAAACAGAGGATAAACATTTCAGATATGACTTGGTGAAATACTTCGTTTAACAACCAAAGAAAAAATAAGGATGAACAACGGACACACGCTTTCAGTACATGATAAATCACGCTATCGACGATATGCCAACCTGTAATTAATCATCTTGGTTTATGTCAGAGGTCTGTTGAAGCTTGTCATAACCGTACACGTCCAATGACGTCATGAAATAAGAACCGGTGGCTAGTGCACACCAGATGTTGATCCAGAGATCCATTTAGACTTGTCTATTGTTTGTCAATTAAACAGTACAACAAACTGTCAGTACCAAAACCATACACTGAAGTCAAAGGTGTTGCTGTGGGCAGCACATAGGTCATGTTTACGTTGATTTATGTGATATGGCGCAGCCGACCATTGAATCCCATTATGTGAAATTTTGATAGTTTTAAGATTCATTTTCATATGCTCGTGTGTTTCTATATTTCGAGAGAGTAGATATCAAAATCATGTACCCAATATATAATGTGTCCTTATTAAGAAGACAATAACGAAGATAAAATGGTATCCCCATAGATTGAAATATATGTCAACATTTATTAAGTAAGCATAGTTGTACAGCAATATGATTGGTCGAGAGGAGATCAAGTTACCGTCGACAGGAATTCATACTGACTCAATCCCCAAGTCGGGCCAAAGCTGTATTGACTTGAGTTACTAAATATAGACTTGATGACGTCAAACTGTTTGAGGATAGCAAGGTACATGGTTAAAGACTTGTAATGAACAAGTTAGTTAACAGGTATTATATTATTGGGCTGCTACACTTAAAACATCTGAAAGAAGGTAGTACATTAGTGCATAGATATAAAACAATTAAAACACACATAAAAGTCATATATTACAACCTGCCCAATAAACATCAATGGCATGATTGTTCAAACGAGAGTCTGCCGTGCCACGTTTTCGCGAACTGTCCCGAGTGGTACTGTCTCTTTGAGACACTTAATCAATATCCATTGTAATGACATCAGTCCCACATGTCAATATCAATAAGGCAATGATCCATCTTAGAGGAATATGGAGGATGTATATAAAAATAAATGGAAGCGGTGAACTGTCGTGGAATCCCATAAGCTGAGCTACGGACAGGCAGGTACGAGTAAGTAAGAGATTAACAACGGTCAAGAGACTCCTAACATAAAACCGGAGACTTGCAATGTAGATTGCAGAAGAATTCTCGTATCCATGGATTCTGTAATCATAATTACTATAGAACAATCATAATTAGAATAGAATAAGCCAGGGGAGATGATTAAGAGTATAGTTTGAAAATGGATTAATCTCTAGCACCCAGGTGTTATTAAAGTTCAATGACTTCATCTGTAACTTTCCAGAAGTAAAGTTGGTTGAATTTCAAAAAGGAAGTATTTTCTTTCGATAATTCGATAACATTAAAGTCTTGTAATATTCTTCACAACAATTTTTTTCAGACTCACGATTTAAGAGCTGTTTCATGTTTCATATGAAAACCTTTGGCTTAATTAGAAAGATATATTATATTGGACTGGCTGACATTAGAGCTAAGATTGTACTTAAAATGCGCTCTAGCAAATGTCTCTCAAATTTGTTATTTATATATTGCTTTGTTAGAGGGTGAAACATCTCATTACACGACCATAAAAGCCGTATCCATAGAAAACAGTTACTATATTGGTAGAAAGTTGGGTGACGTGCAACTCGTCAGTGAGAGGTAGATTTGTAGGTCTCATGCGATTTGGAGAATTCAGACATCAAGATAGTTGAACACTACTAGGTACAGACGGAAATCTTTTCCCCTAATAAGGATGTTCACTGTATGCCAAGAGAGAGGTCATAGTGAAATATATATGAACATGTAGTTGAAATATGTCAAGGTCGCGATGGAATCTCAAATGCAGGTGGCGATGGCGACATAGTCTATTCAACTGCTATCTTGACAACAATGTCAAATTAAGGTCGCCAAAATTGTCTCGGTGCTTGGAGTAAAATGTGAGATGTAAGGAGACATCAATGAACGCTTCTTGAGATTTCGCGATGACTAACTTGACATGCATGTTTCCATGCTGACTAATTCAGAACTTCTCCTAATGATCTGGGCTGGGCCCTGTTCCTTCTCTGGTCTCGTTGTGACCAGTTGTGAATGATGGTCAAGGTCACACACCTCTATGGAGACCTTTCACGGGTTAACATATGTGCAATATACATACATGTATGAAGGGAGTCAAGTGATAAGTTCTTCATTAAGATATTCCAATTCGTACACGCACCTGTTATTCAGGTGGCGTGTTTGTCAAGGAAAGTCATATTGTCAATAAAGGTTGTCAATCGTATTATTACTTTCCTAATTTAGGTTTATTTGTAATTGCGCTATATTTGACAGAAGTCTGATAACAGGACGGACGTCACTTGTGTCTGAAAACAGAGCCATAATGACTCTCAGCATGTTATTTATGGGAACTGAGAAACTGAGATAATTGATACCAAAAATAATGAAAGTATTCAAATAATCATTTATACAAAGGAAAATAGTTCATAGGTAATGGAGTGACCAAGTCTTTTATTGCTATTGTAATGATAAACATGTATCTCTCTGATTGTGAATACAGTAAACGTGATAGTAATTATGTTTTCCTCGTAATCGCTCATATGTTGTGTAAATATTTCTATAGCTTCTTACGCAAAAATACATGTGACATAAGGCATCTTTCTGAGATTTTGTCAATTTCACTTTCATCATTTTCTGATTTCTCTTAATCAATGAATATCATATTTACGTTCAGGGAACATATTTTACAATATATCAGAACTAAAGCCATATTTTGATTCATCACTTACTATGACATAGTGAAAGTAACTTGTTATTGCTTTTTTGATTGGGTTAATCCTTTCAAAATTGAGAAATTCAGTAATGTGTCATTCCGAGAAAATTGCCATTATTATAGTGTTATTGAGAACAATAACGTATTGTAATATATCTCAATCTAACATCTACACGTCTCACTAGTTCAAAGCACCGATACTCATAGGAAGTGAGGTAGATGAGGGCCTAATTGATTATCTTGCCTAATTTAGTTTATTAGATTATAATAACCTCCGTTGCTTTGATCTGCGACTGATACATATTAGCGTGGTACAAAGGTTGTGATCTAATTAGAAATTGTAAATATTTACAGCAAAAGTGCTTCCACCTACTGACTTTTGCTTGAAACTATATTTTGATAAATTAGTTGCTTTTCATTTGTAAATTATTCAGTTATTGTAAAGTTTTAAAGGAACACTCAGTCTGACTATTCACCCATTTCATAATTATGTAATATTTAACATAACAGAGTACATCATGTTTAGCGTAATCCAATTTTAGTTACCACCTACATATACAATTATTTTTAAGCACCAAGATGTTAGAGGCACCATGTCCCAGCACTCTTTTTCTAATTATGTACAGAGTTTCAATAGCGTAATTTTGTCAAGAATACTCCAAACCAATAATCAAAACAAGGAAGCTCTATTGGTTGTTTGTTGAATTTGTAAAATACATATTTATAGTTCATATGCAAATGAGACATACCCTCGTTCAAACAAAGTTAAACAAATTAAATACAAATCGTCGCATTGAATAGATATATTCAAATTAGTGTATTTGATCATTGAAACATTTATAACAGTTATGTTAGAGTAAGTATGAGTTAGGTACTAGTTTGTCAAACAAGAAATCAAATCACAAAGGCCAGTTTTAAAAAAAGAGTTAAACAGCTTATATCACCGGTATCTTGATCAGTTATAAATATTTGAGAATGTTTAATCGAAAAATCATAATTTTTGGTATTTTATAAAATAAAAAAAAAATATTGTGCAATCATTAATTGTAGTTTCATTGAAACTTAACTCTTGATCGTAGTGATTTTTATAAATAAATAAACATGTGTTAGTTATTTTTCAGCTTTTGACTTTTTTTAAAACTATGACAACCTAATATATTGAAGACATACCACTCAACGTACTTCTAACTGCATACATGTAGGTGTTAACATGCGCAAAATCATACGCGCAACCTATGAATCCTATGAATGTATCCAGTTTGGCAGTCATCATAACAGTGCGTGCTACAGTTCTCGCTGTATGGATAGGCATGTTTACATTTCATCACTTTTGAAGCTGTCCGCTTCAACGTTTTAATTATATTAGTGCATCAATAGAAAGCTTAAAGGGATATAAAAGGAATAATAAGTCCTGGACTGTCCAAAATACTGTCCAAAATACTGTCAAAAAGTGTGTTACCGTGCCTTTAAATAAGGTACAGTGTGGGAGAGTATACATGTAGTTCCCAACTTTTCCATTAAAGGAAGGCTGAAATGAATTATTTTCTATTGAATTCTTAACTGCAATTGGTTCATCAGACTATTTTGTGCAAAAAGAAACCAAAAATAAATCCATATGTTGTTCCTATATTAAACTAGAGCGGCTTAAAAACACCCCAAAACATCGTCTGCTTTTCACCCGTGACCAACAAACCAAAAATGGGGCGGGGCTTAGAGAGTTGGAAGATACCGGAAGTGACGTACGTGAAGGGACGGGGTGTAAACATTCGCTTACTATTTACAATGGCAAACACTGGGGAATCGGTCAGTTAATCTGTTATATCTACGCTTTGCAATGATGCCACATCGCTGTTCTGCTGTGTAATCTGTTCGAGTAATGTTAGTTATCAAGTTACACTTTACAAATGCACCAAAATATCGTTATATATATCAAATAAAATATAATTGGTATAACTAGTGAGAGACGGTGGATTCATAGACGTTCGTAGACATAGGATAAATCAATGCTAATGATATATAAGATGACAAAATGAAACCAAGATATGATAATATGAACGAAGTACAGTTTAGACAACGAAATCAGATAGTCGGTGTTGTTGTTATTTTTTGTTAGAGATTGTTTGTGTTTAAAATAAAAAAACAAACGTGAGATAAGCACGCCGGCGAAGTAGACCCTATTGTGAGCCATCGACAATAAAAGCACTTCACAACATCCTGTTTTTAAACATCGTTAATCAACCGACAACCTAATTTACTAACTGTACATTACAAAAATCAAAATAACTCACCACATATTTTAAAACATCAAAAGAATAATACGTCTACGAATCCACCTACGAAAACATCGCATCCCAATGTTACCTTTTACGATTTAGTTATCACTTATTACACATTAAAACATTCAGAATTTCATAGTTTATAAGATAATGGTTTCAATAAAATGTGTGGTTAATCAAATATAATCAAATAAACATCGTATTAAATTGACAATTCATCAAGAGTGTCAATTAATGTAAGAAACTTACCTTATAACCGTATCCAAAAGGACAATATGAATATCCAAATGCACATTAGACACAAAATGTTAACCTATAATTCCATCAATGACAGTACTTGGAAACAGAAGATGGTCAAATAATAACCCTCTTTCAGCAAAAGTCTTTTCGCAAATGGCAAGATAGAAAACCAAATAGTTATGATGATTTTACACTAAAAATAATTTCATTGGTACATTAGATTTAAACAAGAGTTTTTATTGGATAACTTGATAGAGATATGTTCATTGGCTGAAATTTCTAGACTGAATGTCGCGTAAAGTGTATTGTGTGTCACCAAGACAGGACGTTGGCAATAAACATGACATGCTGGTCACGACTTGTGTTATATAATTAAGTCGGTCCAGTAAACTTGTTATCTGTACAAACATAATTACACTCCTTCCTTCTCACATACTCAGCTTCTTAAAGACACCATTCGAGCGGGGTATTTTTTGTGGAAACGAAATTAGGAGGGAATTCCCTTTTGCACACGGCTCATTAGTGTATTTGACTAACTCTTTATCTTATTGTCTATATTGCTCAATAATACTGTTTAATTTGATAATAATACTTAATCCCACTTTAGAAACAAAAAAAATAACAAAAGTAACAAAAAATAAAAGAAGCCACTGATTGGCGCTGCGAGCGTCAAGGGGATTAACTCCATTGTTTTGATGGCGGCGATAGTATCAAGCGATCAAGCATTGGGAGTTTCTGATGTAAAATCGGATTACGTTAGGTTGTTATCACAACAAATTATGAAAGTTTTGACAATAGACATCAAAGCTTCTAAGATAATGTCTACACTCAATATGACACTGAGGGGAAAACTGGCTTCAATTCGATCATATAAACCGAGGTTCGTTCGCGAACACTCAGTCACTCAGTCACATTTTGTATTGATATTTTTCGAAAATACATAGAGACAAATTGCAATAAAATAACTATGAGCAAGGCTGGTCGAGGTCGACCTCGAAAACACGCGGAAACTTCTCCGAAGAGTAGAAGGAAGGAGAGGAATTCTCAACGAATTTATTTGGGTGATATTGCATGCAGATGGACTGAGCTGAAAACTGCAGCAAACTTTACTGATATTCAGCTGGCAAGACACCTTCTTGATATCCATGACAGCACATGCCAATGCAAGTAAGTTGGAAAAATAATTATATCTATTGGCAGAATTATAGATCTATACATTGAATGAATGAAAAATATTGGCCTAGATCTACATTCAATCACGAAATTCAATATTTTCATCTGCCCATACTGTAGACAGTACTGTACTGTACAGTAGGGTCCTGTATTTCATTTTCTAACGTTTGGTCGCCCATTTCTTACTAAAAAAATTTTTTTTATTTGCTTGATGCATAAAAATAATATTCATGTATGCAGCAAAAGTAACTGATTTCAAATAATACATTATAACCCCACTGCCAATATAATATATTTTGTTATTTCTGTTTTTATCATAATGAAATAAATAAGAATAAATATTTATTCATCAATTCAAACTATTTCCTATCAGTTTTATGAAGTTTAGATATAATGATTATCTTTATTTTCTCAGTTCCAAACCAGACCAAGAGACAACCCAGTGTGATCCATGGGATAGAAGTTCACAACAGGAATGTCTTCAGCTACCTTCTATCAGCACACCACAGAAGAACAGAGATGTAGATATTGCATCACATGTTGCAGGTAAGTACATTTTTTAGTTACTCAATAAATAGATGTGTCTCACTATCATGATTAAAAGTACCTGTTAGTTTTTACAATGAAATAGTCTGAATATATTACTTTTACACATTTACACTTGAGTTGTGCAGATATATCGATAATAATAAACCACAGTGGGGAAAATAATTATTGACATATTTTTAATATGAGCACATGTGCACATATCACTTTTGTCTGTGACGTCATGAAACCATTGTTCGTGATGTTATCAGAGCCAGTCTCCAGAAAGGAAGAGGCCCATTTTCTAGAATGTCTTAGATAATAACATGGGATTAAATCAGTAATAAAGAAATTATTGCCCTCCGAAAGGTATCATACAACTTTTACGAAACTTGTGCAAATCTGTGTATAACCCTCGCTGTTGCTACACTTACTCTGTTAATAATCTCTAAGTCAGGTATCGTGATACTATACTAGTATCTGACAATATATCATGATACAATGGCTAATTTTTATATATATCATTGAATTTAAAACCACCTTAATGATTTTTCAAAGTTTGTTTTCTGTAAGATGCACAAACCAGTCTAAAGAAATATATTAATATTTAGGAGTATGTAATATTGAAAGAACTTATCGTTATGAAATACCTTTCTAAACAAATTATCATGAATGATTCCTAAGGTGTCTTTATTTTCAGATCTATCCATGATATCATCATTGATGAGCTCTCCAACCAGTCAAGAAACCCTTGAAAATGCTGAGGAATGTTACAATAGGTATGTTTGCACTATATTGTAAAAATGTTACAGTCAGTGATGCAACCTACAGACATCAAAACTACTTAGTAAAAACAACTATTCAATATGCATTTTGCTGGTAGAGAATACATACAGTTTTTCATATCTACACCACCAGACACTACAGGTCATACAATTTTTATTTACTATCAAACCATTATACTTTTTCACAGCCATTGCAGAGATGAGCCAGATGACTTGTCATCAAACCCCGACACTTTAGACGAGACAGTCAACAAAACCGGGTAAGATTTCAATTGAATAAATATTTGTTTGTTATAACATAAGTAATCATTTGATAGATAAGATGTTTTCAATTTTCAAAAATAAAGTTATCTCTTTTGGTAATTCCAAAAAAATATATCAGACAGACCTTTATTGGATTATCCAAATGCTTTTGTGTATTATTTCATTTCAGTCCTGGCCTAATTTCTCTATTTCTTTTAGCAATTCTTAACGACAATAATGCACTCAGTGAATGTATAAGCAACCGTCTAAATACAGTTTTTATTTATTACAGTGCCACCCTAGGAGAGAGCATAGATGCCCTCAGCAGTGACGATGAGTTCCTCAACATGTCCCTGCCTGACATGGATGACGATGCATGCCCAGATTTGGAGGATGGTGATAAGTTCATGGGTCCAGTATCAGCTAAGAAGTGCATCGCCTTTGTGGACCAAGTAGTGCTTCTAGTGAAGAATTCCATTGGACATATTTGTGACAAATGTAAGGGAAGCTTGGTCTTCTCTTACACCATGAGTGGCACTGCACTTGTTGTGACTTGGAAGTGCAACAGTGGACATTCAGGACGCTGGTCATCCCAACCCCAAATTGGGAGTTCATCTATGTTCACAGGCAACCTGCAGTTAGCTGCGAACATTCTGCTTACTGGTAACTGTTTCTCCAAAGTATCCATGCTGTTCTCGTACATGAATTTGGGCTGTGTCAGCAATTCCTTCTTCTACAATGTCCAGAGATTCTACACACTTCCTGCAATAGAGTCGTACTGGGCATCAATGCAGCTCGATATCCTAACAAAACTGAAAAAAAGTGAAGAACCAATCGTCCTTGCTGGAGATGGACGGAATGATTCCCCAGGTCACACTGCTCAGTACTGTACCTACACAATGATGGACTCTCACACCCGCCAGATTGTAAGCCTTGAGATTGTCGACCTGCGAGAAGCCCCAAACAGTGTTGCGATGGAGAAAATTGGGTTCCTTCGATGCATGGATCACATCACCAAGATTGTGTCTGTTGCAGAGGTCGTCACAGACCAAAGTTCTTCCATTGCCTTGACTATGCGTAAGTGTACAGAATATCATATTGTACATGTCAATTATTAATGGGGGATAAGATTTTCCAAACTCTCTGCGTGCTAAGATAGTCTAATGTACAATACTCTAAAATTGGCCTACTACTATCTTATCAGTAAGAGAGCCCTGGTAAACATTTTCAGGTAATAAATTATCAAAATAAGTTGGTTATAGTTTACTAACTTTACTTTTGTCAAATTTGTTTTATTGATTCCATGACATGTAAAGGATAATGAAATGATTCATAATAGAGTTTACAACTAATAGTTGACAATTACTCTTTGGGTCTTGATAGTTGACATTGCGACACTCAATATAAACATGGAAAATATATTGTTTCTTTTCATTTGCAGGAACCAAGTATCCTAATATAAACCACCAATGGGATGTTTGGCATGCTGCCAAAAACTTGGAGAAGAAAATGACAACGGTGAGTTGTGCTGAATTCTAATTTGGAGATTTGAAAAGTCTGCTTTTATGTTTGTGTGATGTCAAGTAATCAGAAAAACTTAATTAGAATTTTACAACTTGTAAATAATATTTATTATGATAATAATGGACGCACCGGCAGTAATATAACATCAATGTTGACTATTATTAATGTAGCTGTTATGCTTTATAAATTTGTAGCATAGTGTTCACAATCCATGAATCTTTCAGCTTGGGAATACCAAGAAGACGGCATTGCTGCGAACTTGGGCCCCTTCCATTAGGAACCATTTTTGGTACTGCTCCAAGATGTGCGAGACCAATGAAGATCTATTGAAGGTAACTATAGGTGTCTTGAACATATTATTTGTTCAACATTTACTAAAATAAAATTAAATGAATTGTGTAAATAATATATAATGGAGATAGTGATGTTTCATACTTGAATCTGGTCAGGTAGTTCAAATTTGAATCATTTTCCATTCTGTCCTCCACTGATCTATTACACAGAATATGTGTCAGTTTATGTGTTATATTGAAATTCTGTGAAATTATTCTGTTAAATTAACAGAAGATGCAAATCAACAGGAATCTACATTTGCTTTTCACAGGAAACTTGGATGAGAATCCTTCAGCATGTCTGCAACAAGCATGAGTGGACAGTGAGTGAGATGACCACAGGTTGCTGTGCTCATGCACCCCTCAACGCAGATGATGACAAGAAACCGTGGTTTGAAAGCGATAGCGAGGCGATGGAAATCCTCCGCAGTGTGGTAATGGACCGCAGGCTCATTGGAAGCATGACTCACTTCACCAAGTTTCGGTAATTGATTGTTTTCCATTTTTAGCTCATCAGGCCTGAAAGGCCCGATGGGCTTATGGCATGGCATGGTGTCCGGCGTCCGTCCGTCCGTCCATCCGTCCGTCCATCCGTCCGTCCATCCGTCCGTAAACTTTGCACATTTTCGACTTCTTCTCCAGAACCAATGACTCCACAGAGCTAAAATTTTATGTGCAGACTCCTTGGCCAATGGGGATTCTAAATTGTAGATTTCGTGACCCCGTGACCCCAAATGGGGTCACAGGGGTCACATCCTTAAAAACCTATTTTCATCTTCTTCTCCAGTTCCAAAAGGTCAAGAGAGCTGAAAAGTTGTGTACAGACTCCTTGGCCAATGGGGATTCTAAATTGTAGATTTTGTGACCCCATGACCCCAAATGGGGTTACCGGGGTCACATCCTTAAAAACCTATTTTCATCTTCTTCTCCAGTTCAAAAAGGTCTAGAGAGCTGAAAAGTTGTGTACAGACTCCTTGGCCAATGGGGATTCTAAATTGTACATTTCGTGACCCCATGACCCCAAATGGGGTCACAGGGGTCACATCCTTAAAAACCTATTTTCATCTTCTTCTGCAGTTCCAAAAGGTCTAGAGAGCTGAAAAGTTGTGTACAGACTCCTTGGCCAATGGGGAAACTAAATTGTAGATTTCGTGACCTCATGACCCCAAATGGGGTCACAGGGGTCACATCCTTAAAAACCTATTTTCATCTTCTTCTCCAGTTCCAAAAGGTCAAGAGAGCTGAAAAGTTGTGTACAGACTCCTTGGCCAATGGGGATTCTAAATTGTAGATTTCGTGACCCCATGACCCCAAATGGGGTTACCGGGGTCACAGCCTTAAAAACCTATTTACATCTTCTTCTCCAGTTCCAAAAGGTCTAGAGAGTTGAAAAGTTGTGTACAGACTCCTTGGCCAATGGGGATACTAAATTGTACATTCTGTGACCCCATGACCCCAAATGGGGTCACAGGGGTCACATCCTTAAAAACCTATTTTCATCTTCTTCTCCAGTTCAAAAAGGTCTAGAGAGCTGAAAAGTTGTGTGCAGACTCCTTGGCCAATGGGGATACTAAATTGTACAACTTCGTGACCCCATGACCCCAAATGGAGTCACAGGGGTCACATCCTTAAAAACCTATTTTCATCTTCTTCTCCGGTTCCAAAAGGTCTAGAGAGCTGAAAAGTTGTGTGCAGACTCCTTGGCCAATGGGGATTCTAAATTGTAGATTTCGTGACCCCTTGACCCCAAATGGGGTCACAGGGGTCACATCCTTAAAAACCTTTTTTCATCTTCTTCTCCAGTTCCAAAAAGTCAAGAGACTTGAAAAGTTGTGTGCAGACTCCTTGGCCAATGGGGATTCTAAATTGTAGATTTCATGACCCCTTGACCCCAAATGGGGTCACAGGGGTCATAACCTTAAAAACCTTTTTTCATCTTCTTCTCCAGTTCCAAAAAGTCAAGAGAGTTGAATAGTTGTGTGCAGACTCTTGGTCAATGGGGATTCTAAATTGTAGATTTTGTGACCCCATGACCCTAAATGGGGTCACTGGGGTCACATCCTTAAAAACCTATTTTCATCTTCTTCTCCAGTTCAAAAAGGTCTAGAGAGCTGAAAAGTTGTGTGCAGACTCCTTGGCCAATGGGGATTCTAAATTGTAGATTTCGTGACCCCATGACCCTAAATGGGGTCACTGGGGTCACATCCTTAAAAACCTATTTTCATCTTCTTTTCCAGTTCCAAAAGGTCTAGAGAGCTGAAAAGTTGTGTACAGACTCCTTGGCCAATGGGGATACTAACTTGTAGATTCCGTGACCCCATGACCCCAAATGGGGTCACAGGGGTCACATCCTTAAAAACCTATTTTTATCTTCTTCTCCAGTTCCAAAAAGTCTAGAGAGCTGAAAAGTTGTGTGCAGACTCCTTGTCCAATGGGGATTCAAAATTGTAGATTTTGTGACCCCTTGACCCCAAATGGGGTCACAGGGGTCATATCCTTAAAAACCTTTTTTCATCTTCTTCTCCAGTTCCAAAAAGTCAAGAGAGTTGAATAGTTGTGTGCAGACTCTTGGCCACGGGGATTCTAAATTGTAGATTTTGTGACCCCATGACCCTAAATGGGGTCACTGGGGTCACATCCTTAAAAACCTATTTTCATCTTCTTCTCCAGTTCCAAAAGGTCAAGAGAGCTGAAAAGTTGTGTGCAGACTCCTTGGCCAATGGGGATTCTAAATTGTAGATTTCGTGACCCCATGACCCTAAATGGGGTCACTGGGGTCACATCCTTAAAAACCTATTTTCATCTTCTTTTCCAGTTCCAAAAGGTCTAGAGAGCTGAAAAGTTGTGTACAGACTCCTTGGCCAATGGGGATACTAACTTGTAGATTCCGTGACCCCATGACCCCAAATGGGGTCACAGGGGTCACATCCTTAAAAACCTATTTTTATCTTCTTCTCCAGTTCCAAAAAGTCTAGAGAGCTGAAAAGTTCTGTGCAGACTCCTTGTCCAATGGGGATTCAAAATTGTAGATTTTGTGACCCCATTGACCCCAATCTAGGTCACTGGTCATGACCCAAATATTTTCATCTTTATCTTAAGTACGTAAAGCTGTAGAAAGGTGAAATTGTAATTGTAGGATTGGTGACCCTGTGACTCCAAAGTTGGGTCACAGGAGTCATGGTCTAAAAAACCTATCTTTTTCTTGATAACAATGTATTACTTGATATAACTTAGATAGTCAACCTTAGATAATAATCAATGAAATCTTGATGAGCTACAGAGCCCATGGCTCTATTTTTAACATATCCTTTATATCAAGATGTTATTGTATTCATATATATATACAAGATTCTATTCATTAGGTGGAGTCAACATATGTAATACTAAAAACACAAATGACACTTAAGTATATAGAAATGAAAAAAAAGTCTCTAGCATGTTTTATTATATACTTTTGTTTTGACAGTAATATTTCTTTGTTTTAGGCACACCGGTATCCTGGAGACTTTCCACAATCATCTGCTGATGTACTGCTCCAAGAGACAATCCTACCAGTAAGTTAACACAGACTTTTACTTGCAGGACAAAACAAATATTAAGGCTTTCTTTCAATATTTTATTTATTTAGGGGGGGGGGGGGGGGGGGGGAGACAAACGCAGTGGTTAGCGCGATCGGCTTTCGGATCAAGTGGTCCGGGGTTCTAATCCCGCCAGGGGCACAGCAACTTTGTCTGCAGCAGAGACAACCATTTAGTAAGGTTTGGGTACAATGTTACACTGAATTTCTGTGCAGTATCACCCATTGTTCGCTAGTTCCAGCCGATGCTCCCAGGTTTCACTGCAATGCATAGTCACAATGCTGTTACAAGCTTTCTCCATGTAATAATACTAGCATCCGCGATATAAGTGAATTACGCTTGAAAGTGGTGTTAAACCCCAGATCACCTCACCTTAATATCTTATTATTATATAATTATTCATTATGACCTTCTTTACTTCAGGTTTCCTGGCTACCGTGCTCGTAATCTGTTGGCGGCTATTGACTACAACCACCATGTGAACAGGCCAGATCATCTTGACCAGAATGGAGAAGCGAGGTAAGCAGAGTTTTAAATCTAGTTTTTCATGATGTTTTTTATGTGTGTTTTTCTGGTTAAAATACAATATGCTGAGCAAAATATTTTCATCATGATTACAAAATGCTGCAATTGTCATTTCTAATATGTTGTTTTGTCTTCAGACAAAAACCAAGGTTCAACAAGAGATCAAAGACTTGGAGTGTCGCTCCGGTCAAAATCAACAAGGGTTACGACTACAAGTTCGACATACAGTGCATGGTGTTCGAAGAGAAAGCAAAGGACCATCTCCCAACCAACAGACGTGCCGAACCAAGGGAAGACGACCCAAGGAGAATCTCCAGGACTATCGCCAAGTTGCCTGTCCTCCCAAGTCTGAACTGATAGCGAAACAAAAATCAAGATTTTAGTATCAGATGTGTCAGCTCAAAAACTGATATGAATGGAAAAGAGATAGAAATAATCTTCAAAATTATTTATTGATGTACCTAAGTAGACAATGTTATGTACATCATGTATCCAGCCACTGTCAACAAGAATAATTCATAAAATATTATTGCTATACAGTAAATTACTAATAACTGTTATGACAATATTTGTGCTTTTTTAAATGGTTACTATGTACGTATGATACTTCAAGTAAAAAACATGTACACATCTGGATTTGTCAACACTCAGCATGAGTTAATGTATTTAGTCTGTTATTCGTGTGTATGTACAGGCATCACATCTTGATGTTATTTCTAATCAGGTATATGCATCCTGATCTGTCAACAGGAGTAATGCTTGTAATGGTTTTAAATTATCAGATGTCATTCATGTACATATCAAGGTGTTATTTCACCTATCGGTATTTATTATAGTCAACACATTAATTCAATTTCAAGTATGTACAAAAAGAATAATGTTCTTACATTCACAATTTGTCATCATAATGTTAAGATTGATGTATATATAATATGTACAAGCAATTTTTTTTTATCTATTTCAAATAAAAAAATAATTTATATTCAAACCATACAGCCAGTATATGTTCAAACCATACAGAAGTAAATCTGAGTAAAAAAAGAGTCACATGAGATTTTGCTGTTTCTGTTTATATATTGGTGATCATTCAGTTCACTCAAAATTACTACACAAATAACTCAGTACAATAAACAGTTTAACAATGTAAAGTTTTCTTTGTTCTTTTTCACAATGAACCATTACAGACGACCAGGACGAAATCCTGTGTAATGTCCATTGTCAGCAGGGTAGCATTCTCTTATTTTCAACACAGTACATGATGGCACAACTTTCCTCTCACCAGAACGCAACACACCATGCTTCATAAGGATGAACTGTCTGTATGCTGTATGTCTGAACATCCTATTGTTCCTGTGGTGGTCATACGCATACAGGTCATTTCTGTAGGCCCCCGCTGCGTCCAAAACATCCTCGTCCATCACGACACGGTTAAACTTGTCTGTGTTGGTCACACACTGGCCTTTCTTCTTAGTGCAGCACCTGTTTTCAATGTCTGTAGGCATGGGTCTACAGTTGCCGCAACGACACCAACTAGGCCCTGATGAAGGTGAAGGTTCCTCAGGGGGTTGATCACCAGGCTCGTGGGATGTTTCCATGACTGTTTTGTAGACTTCCTTATCTTGACATATCAGCTTGGCAAGCAGCTCGTGTCGAGTAGTATCATCTAAGTCATCTATGTATTTCTGAAATGAAAAATGCACTTAATAAATATAACACAAAATGATATCCTGTTTATATAGAAACATGTCAATTGTGCTAGTGGAAACACTACTTGGCATTTGGATGTAACTTTAGAAGTTGGGAATACAATAAGGAAGAGGATTATATGGATGACAACTTCTTTATTCATCTAATGCGATGTTTCGACACAGCTCCTTGTGCTTGACAATGACACAAGGAGCTGTGTCGAAACATCGCATAAGATGAATAAAGAAGTTGTCATCCATATAATCCTCTTCCTTATTTGGAAAGTAGTTTATTCATGTGTTTGTTTTTGTTAATCTAGATAATGATGAAGAATTATTAGTTCTCACCATATAATCATCAGTTGTTGGGTTTATAAGTAGGGTTTTTAATTCACTAGAATAGTTCATTAAAGAAACAAAGCGCCGCTAATGTTTGTGATACTACCGAAGCGGCGTTAAACAATAACTCACTCAAGAAACAAAACAATAGTTCTTACCTTAATTTTTAAAAATCCCAAAGCAGTTGGGATTTGATTTGGAGGGGGCATAGGTCCAGCTGATAACGTGGAAGGTGAACGGGTAGATGTGGCTGCTGGTGTGTTAGAAGTAGATGTAGCTGTTGGTATGACTGATGCAGGCTTGGATTTAGTGGGCTTGGGTCTGGGTTTGGCGGACGTGAGCTTGGATTTGACAGATGTAGACTTGGTTGAAACTCTGACGGATGAGGGTGGTGGAGCTTGTAGTTGACTGTAGGATGGGTATCTTTGATGGTCTGGGTTTTGTCATCTGTTTTCGAACTTTCGTTGGCACTTCTGGCACATCTAAGTGATGAACCCTCTGGAAAATATTGATTTTCATTAGTACAACAATTTCAATAATCATGAAAGGTTTCTTCAACTCTCCAGACGGACCCTTACAGACTTTTATTAAAAAATAAATTAATTTACATAAATCCTCAAACTAGTCTAGTGAGTGAAGAATTTTAGTGTGGTATTAAAATATTAAGGGTGAGATGCTTTTAGCAGTGAAATCAACCCTCCGGCTACATTAGCAATAACGTTTAGAGCCACTGTAAGATGAGTTGATGAGTTCATGTATTGGAATTAGTGATGTATTCTTGTATGACTGCATTCTGTTCTTCTTAGCGACAACTCAACATGAAATGAAGTTCGGCGTTTGATTGATTCCATTATAGAATAAAGAGAACCTTTCAATTCTTGACAGATACCATGTATATCTCACGAGTATATCTCATCTCGTGAGATAGAAAAGTTTAACATGTTCACTGGTGGATACCCAACTAGTGAAAACAAACTTTCTATACATGGAATCTGTCAAGAATTATTGGATATCCTTTATATATTTACCCACCTTTCTGTGTGTATTAATGTCCTTGTGTTGTTTCATGGGCTAAAATAAAACAAAGAACATTATGAATTATTTATGAACATTTTGAAGGATTCAACTTGCGGTAATTATAGTTAACCTTGAAATCATTTAAAATTATGATTCATGTTACCTGTTACCTATTTGAATTATTGAAAGGTGAAAATAAGCACACTATGAAAAATCAATGTTGACACATATGGAACTGTGTAATGGATAAAAACCACATATGTTGAACTAATTGCCATAGTTTCAACACATTTTATTTACATTGTATGATTATAATTGTAACTCTCTCAAAAATATGTATAATAAATTAATTCTAAACTGAAATTGTATCGTTATTACTATTTTGGTAATTAACATAGTAGTCTAACAATTTTTACATGTATAATTGATGTAGCTTATATAATGTTGATTACAATAATTTGACTGATGTTTTGCCTATATAAAGGAATAATTATTATATATATCAGCTCATATTTCTGGGTCAGTTTCAAAGATCATTGAAAATTCAGTCGATGGTAAAATCGTCATTATTACGGAATTATTTCATACTTACTCCAAAGCAAATGTCCTCATCAATCGTTGAATCTTCAAGGTTCGTGCATGGAAGTAGATGACCACATCTGCAAAAGTAGTTGCAATACCGGTTGTTCTGCTTGCAAGGACAGGCTCCACGTTTTCCAGACCGTGAACAGGTGTTGTTGCATTGACAGCTCGCCATGATTGCATATGTAGAACGCAAACATCTTTACCTCTATTTATTTGTTCAGCATAATTACCCCGTGGATGTCTCCGTTGACACTGACACTTGCATACGACAGTGCCCCACGCATTACCCCATAACCCATCCGAAATGCCAAACACAGACACACTGTACGCCATATTGTTTATAACATTACCCGTTGCATTGTGGGAAGGGACTTTTTCAATTCTATTAATAGATCTGGCTCAGCGATGACGCGCATTAAAGTGTTGTAGCTAAAAATAGATCAATTAGCTTCGGAGGCTGGTACGGTAAAAGGGGGCTCGAATAGTGTCTTTAATTGCGTAAACTAATGTGCTGTAACAACACTTCTCCCCTTTGATCTGGAAGAAACATCTATATGGTCCGCTAAACTGAGAATTGTGTGTTGATGTGCAGAAGTGACACATAAAAGCTATCAGACTATTAATTAAACCATTTCGTTTTCATTAACGATATGTTCATTAAAATGCTTCTGGTAACATAATTCTTTTATTCGATAATGTTCGTTGTCTATATCAATCTGTGTATATGTTTAGCGTGCACAATAGAGCAATCTTCATGTAAATTTCATTGAGCTTGTTGACCAAAACAGTTCATTTATTTATTCATGAAAGTGAAGTGAAAATGGTTTGCATTCCGTTACATCATATATAGAATATTTTAATTGACAAACTTAAAATACAGTAATCTTTTATATTAAATACAAAATGTTATTTATAAATCTGCAACGTTGTCTCGCTTGTTTGAACAGTCAATCGTTCAGTGTATATGAAGTTATACCTACCATATATATTTATTTATTAATACATACAAAACAAAATTAACATGCCGATTATTCAACATACTTTGATCAATTGATGCTACTTAATCTCTGTTCACCCGATTCCCGCGATAATCTTCTTCCCTTGTTTCAGTGTCACTTGAACTGTCATACCTTCCCTTCTAGTTCCGCGATTAATTGGTACAAACATACTATACAAAAGCGCAGAATGCACTCTAATAAAGCACGCCCCGGTTGTTGTAACCATATAAAATCGCTAGTTGAATAGTTTAGTAATCCGTTTATCGAAAATTTGGGTTGTTTTGATGAAGTTTTCTGTCTTATATGAGCAGTTTAAAAGTGGGGAAAACGCGTTAAATTATGATTAGCGGCCATGTAGAGGCTCCTTCACGTACGTCACAGCCCGATACGCTTCAGTGACCACCCCCGCCCATTTTCATTCTGGTCGCCGGGGCTTAATTGGGCACTTTTAAAAAAAAGCCGTATATAAGTTATTTATGGGTCGATTTCAAAAATTTAAAATCTAGCAATTGTCAAATTGAAACCCCTTTTCAACGAATCCGAAAGTGACCATATGTCATTTCATCTAACCTTTAATGTGTTAGTAGCATTTCTGGAGTGATACTCTGACGTCTGATTGTGTGGTCCAAAATAGCTGATGATTATATATGTACATAATACTTGCTTTTAGGAAACTTGTAATTATTCAAAAGGAAGACTTATATATAATACATACTCCGAATAATACATACTCTAAGGTTGTCAACATAAATAACGAGGGACAGATAAATTTTAAATCCGAGCGTGGAATTGGTATAATTGTACTTTCTAAAAAATCGCAAAGAAATCATGAAAAACGTTTCGACTGAACCATATTAAACATATAAATCATGACACCATTCAAGAACTCTCTATAAACTGATATAACATAATGCATGTAAACATACAATCTTATTCAAAGTTAGACACCGCTTTTTCCTTTTTCTCAGACCTCATATACCCGGAAACCCTGCCATCCACATGACTTTCAAATAAAACGAAAAATGTGTTACTAAATTGTCCTCAATTATTCGGGTCCTATATTTCCGTTTCTACCGTTTTGTTAAATACTCTTTTTGCATTAGTATACACATTTAACTCTGAAATCTCAATATCGCCCCGGAATAGAAAAAAACCTAGCAAAATCCAAGTCAAGGTGAATTTACTATGCATTGTAGATTTACAACGTAACCATACATGTAAGTCATTATGGCTGGATGACTGTTTTTCTGTTTAACGTGCATGTACATGTATATCTTAAATATGTTACTGGCTTAGGGCACATGTATCTTTCAATTCTTATGTCTGTCTAACAAGGTTACATTTGGAATAACATTACCTTCAACTGTACACATTCTTGTACAGTACTTTTTCGGGCCGAGTGCCATGCGGGATTCGAACCAACACCCTCAGAGTAAGGCAACTATATATCCAGCACTGACCGTACCAGCAGCGACCATTTCGCCAACAATCGATTGTTATGCTAATCTTACATTCAGCATCCCTCTGAGAGAGAGAGAGAGAGAGAGAGAGAGAGAGAGAGAGAGAGAGAGAGAGAGAGAGAGAGAGAGAGAGAGAGAGAGAGAGAGAGAGAGAGAGAGAGAGAGAGAGAGAGAGAGAGAGAGAGAGAGAGAGAGAGAGAGAGAGAGAAAAGTACAAGAAGTTGTATTATTGAAGGTAGTGTCATTTCAAATGTAACCTTGTTATATTTGTTCACTATCTAAATGGCATATGTTTCTTATGTTTGTCCTTAACAGTATACCGTTCTCTTCCCACGAAGTTTAATCCCTTCAAATTTTCAAATCCTAACCTTTGTTCTGCTATGGCGAATTTCTCGGCTAGAAATGGAGAGTCCTGATTGGTCACAATGGAAGTTAATTGTGCATTCAGCGACGCCGTTGTAAAAGTGACATCAGTCAGTGAAAGGTCATAGTGCTTTGTTCGGAAACAGAAACGTGAGATTAACGTTTTCTCGTTTTATTTGTTTTCCTTTATATATAGAGAGGTTATAATGTTGGCGAGCTAAATACATAGTAATTATCGCTATTGCATAAACAACGTGCCAATTATAAGATAAATAGTTGCGTTTGTAAAATCTCCGGGATTCATTGCTATTCAACACCCGCAAATTTAGTTTAAAACCGACGGCGTTAGCCGGAGGTTTTAAACGCTGAAATTTGCGACTGTTCCATCTAGAGGTGTGGTCAGGTCAGGTCAAAACAAATGTAAATACTCGGCGTAATATGTACATTAGTAACAATTTACACATAAGCTCAAACAGTGTCAGTCAACTATGTTCACTTCATAATATTCACGTATCCTTTTAGGTGGCGATAAACATTTATCTACGACATCAACACAGTAAAAAACCTAGGAACAAAAATCTTAAACTTGCCCTAACCCATTGTGACAATGACGCTAGCATTGTGACGTCAAAACGGTTGATCACTATGACGTCATGCCATGGCAACGGCATTCGGTAAACACAGCCGCATGGAAGAAGGCGTGACACTTGGGACACATCTTACTTGTTAAAAACATTTTAGTTACTTGAAACTTATTAATTTTGAGAGTTATTTGTGACCTATACTGCTATACACAAGTAAGAAAATGACAATGCCACCTGTCAAATTTGAGTAAGGAGCACATATTAAGAGAAATAAAAAAAAAAAAATTGAGTCGGGCCGAATCTTGTGAACACGATGTATATGTTCGCGGTGATTCGCCCCAAATAATTTGCGGGTATTCATTGTAATTCAACATAGGCAAATCAACCAATCAGAATCAAGGATACACCGAAATCATGTTACAATGTGCTTTTAAGGTGGCTAGTACCGTGAACGGCAACACGCACTGTTCTCGGGGCATCACAGGGTGCTTTACAGGCATATCTACTTTATTATTTTCTACACGTATTTCATCTATGAGTGCAAAAGTCGAATAAAGTTAGATTGAATTGTTCATGATTAGTTTCCTTGCATTTGGAATTTCGAAGTCAATTTACTATTGGTGCAACTTGTTAGTCATGTGGTTTAATATGAAATGATGATGATGTCATCTTTGTTTTAAACACAGTATGATAAATATATGCACGTTGTAGCCACGTGAATATCAGTTCCCCTATCACGATACGAGTTTTTACATTTACCTCACCCAACCTCACTTGTCAATCATTATGATAAGCCGATCAGATAAGTAAACATGTGCACCAACCTAAATGCATTATAACACCCTGGCGAGGTAAGGTATTAGAGTTAGTATTGAACAGATCCATTAATGTCGTGATTACATTTATGTAAATTGATCAGCAACCAATGGCAGAACTATTGACGTCATTTACACCTTTGTTTACTTACTGCAATTGACTACAAAATGTAATGAAAGGATGTTTAATCATGGAATGTTTACTTTTCATTATTGGAATAGCACGAAAAGAATAAAATAATATATAGCTTTCATTTCGTATTTAGTACAAGGGGGAACATTATTTGACTAGGTAATGTACATTGATACATTCCCTAACATACACATATATACACTATATACATGTAAATATATACTCGTTAGATTCCATTTAATTATATGACATATGACGAATTTGGTATCTGCGATGAAAAGAAGTGTTGACTTTTCTGTTAACCAGTCATGAAGTCAAATAGTGTGACAGAAACACGTAGATTGACCAAACTGCAGTATCTAATACACTTTATAGCTAAAATGGATGGAATTATCATGAAACCGCCCTCTCGTTATCAGAAATGAGCGGGCCGCTGCAAATGATAACGGCCCTCTCAACGCTGACGACGGGCCATTATCACTTTGTTTCTAAGTGACGTCACTTTAGAATCTCCTCTTGAAATTTCAACAAATATGGCGACCAAATGAGTGTATCGACTCGAACATTTTAAAACGTTTTACATGTCTTTCTTTCAAACGAGGACACATAATTTTGACAAATAATATCATAAAGACGATGTGACAATACAACCGCACTGATTCGTAAGTGTTTTAAACAAAATAAAGATGAATATCGTCCTCAGTCACCTCCGGTAGACCTTCAATGTTAAATTTAGGTAGTCTATGTACGCATGCATCTTTAACTTGCTAAATGTGTAATGATTTGTTTATTTTCATTATTTCACTGATTGGTTATATAATAAAACACGACTTTACATCAGTATGATAATCATTAGATATAGACTGCTTTCGTTTTCCCTAAAACGGCTGACATTCCATTCATCAGCCGTGAAACGCAAGCAACTATGACGTCATTATTCACTTGTGACGTCACAGTGGTTCTCGGCGGTAACGCGATGCGGTTTATGCTGTTTTGTTCATATACAACTGTAATTAAAACTAATTAATTCCCGTACAAATGAACAAATCCCATTCATTTGAACTATAAAAGGGGTAACGTTGTTTTTCAGGGCATTATCATTTGCATAAGCCCTCAGTCACAATTTTCCGTAATTGTTGTTATACCATTTGTCTGAGATTGCGTATTAATTATTTGTAGCGATTTGCCCTATGGCTCTTTTCCTTCCTGTCCAAATTGGTTCAGGGAAAGTGTGTGTGTTCCTATGTAATGTATGTCTAATTCATTGGTAATATAGAGGTAGTCCTTTCCTAGTGCAAATACCGTTACTGAATCTATTTCTCTCTGTTAGATATACTTCTTATAGTACATCTACATCTTCGACTAAAGTAAACTGTTTTCCCAGATAGGAGTACCATTTCACATCGATTGCTGTTATAACAGTACCAGTCATAGGTTTATTCTAAAATTAAGGACATTGATTAATTAAATATATTGAACATCTCATTGCTTATGAGTTGTAGCAGGCACTCATTGTCTACGACATTACCTTTTGGTGCACTCTTTCACACTATACTCTTTCGCAAAAGAAACGCACGGACATATCCATTATCCATGCACTATTTATTTTAATAATACAATTTTGAAATGAATAATACAGACTCAATCCCCAATTGCATTCCATTCGTGATTGTCACTTGTGGGAGTGTATACAAACTGATGCAACAAGTGGCAGTGTCATAATGTGAAACAAACGTTCACATTTCTGGGAAACACAAATCGTAAACAGTGATACACTCTTGCTCAAGTTCAAATAATAAATATTAAGTTTAACTCAGTTTTACAAACATGTTACTTATCTGTTCATGCCTGAAAACAAAGGTTACCCATTACCCACGGATGGACTTGACATATGAAATTGATTTTGAAATAACCTTACAATAAGATGGACATGTGTTGTCGAAATTTGACAATAATCTTTTTCAAACTAGCAACTATTTTTTATCCAAGACATTAGTGAGATACGTTGAGACGTGCTAAGTACAGAATCAAGCAAGTAATCTACAATAACAAGATTACATTCCTTGGAAGCGCTTCTGTGGAGTGATGACGAGACCGCCCGAGGCCCAGCTGACAATATTCGCAAAACTGTAATTACTATGCTATATATGTCTCTAGTAGGTTATTTATGTGCTTGAACTGTATATCATCAATCTAATAAGTGGGATATGTCCAAATGTTAATTAAGTAAAGGTCTATTGTGAGTTAGTAATTTCAGTCCACGTTGGAAATTTAACCATTTCAGAAAACAGCAAGCAAATGGTCCAAAAGCAACATTGCAAGACTTAGATAAGTGTATTTAAAGGCATATGCACATCGCTCCATCAAGCATCTTCGGACCATTAGTACATATTTCCACTGACCTGATGGATAATAAAAAAAAGTCGAATTAGCTTGTAAGAAAGTTGCAGCAACTTTTGAAAACAATGCCGCGTCTCAGAGTAAAACAATTATAAAACTATGAATAATTTCATATATATATATACTAATTATGTACGTAAATTGATATAAATTAGATAGGTTTCCTAAAATAACGCTTGGGTTATCTAAAGCCTCTTTCACATGGACACACTTTACTTACATTGTACATAAGTAATTTACTTACAGGATTAAATATACTCTCACATAAGTAAAAGTAAATTTACATCATGTTCACATGTTGTTTTCTCCAGGTATGAGTAAACGTAATACCGTTATCAGAATAACAAAAGTTTCATCACTTGAGACAATGTCTTTGAGAAAGATGTTCATACAAAAAGAGAGAGAAGTGCATGGAGAGGAGAACGACCTCACCATTGGTGGTCCCAAACCATGTCTTTTTATGAGACCATTTGGATACATAACTTTCGTGTGACTAGAGTGACAATTTATGTTCTTTGTGCTACTCAATTAAGTGATGTAACTATCCCCAGAAATATATTATGATGTCATAAAGAGCCATTGAGTATGTTGATAAAAATGCAGGAAAAATTCCCCAATTCTCATTGAAATATAATTAGTAAATGATCAATTGGTAATGGTGTTTTCCACACTATATATATATATATATATATATATATATATATCGAGTCTTTTATTTTCAAACACAAAGTCTTGTGGTCAATTCAAACACAGTAAATACACAAACAAAAGAAAAATGAGTATTCCTACTCGCAGAAACTGAAATTTGGCATTATGTACTTCATAATGATATTGAAATGGCTGTTTTTGCCAACTAGATATTATGCTTGAAGCATAATATAATATATAATATAATATAATATATGTGCCATAGGTTGCTGGAATAATCACAATAAAATACCATTCAACAGATACAATATCAATATTGTGTGTATTTACAAGACGTTTAAATACACATTGATATAACTAACGTCACAATCAGCAATGACTGACAAGAGAAACCTGCAGGGCAAAGATAGTCGAGAGAAAGCATTTGCACGTGCACATTATCACAGGGTCTTTGCAATTGACAGACTGTTGGTATCTAAACCCTTGTTAATGTGTTCAACATCATGCATGCAATAAAGGACAATCTGTCTAATGACATCACATTCAGTGGTGAACGCTAATCCAAACGTACATGTCTTCGAAACTGTATTGCATCGGGCTGTGCTTATATGTAAATTATTTCTCATACGCCATGACGTAGATGAAAGATTTCTCAAATGTGTCCATGTGAAAATGGCTTAAGATTAACAGCAAATCGGAAAAAAAAATCGTTACCGGTAAATCATTTTATAATTTATCATACTGGGGTTCATATATTACCTGTGATGACCTAGATCAACATTTTGTCAAGGTGACGGGTTATATTGCGTATTTACTCAATGTCATGATTGCGATAATTTAGAAAACACTATATTATTGTCCATGTTATAATATGTTCATGATACTCGTGCCTGAAACTCGCTTCCGCTCGGAAAATACCAATTTATATTATGACGTCGTCGTTGACACTCATTTACCATCCGAATCCCTGTTACACAGCATATATCGCTTGCTTGAGATAGTTTTGACAGCACATGTTGTACAATGCCATATCACTGCCAACCATTTGCACATGACACTGCAATGCATTTACCACATAAAGGAATGACACATTGCTATGACGTCTTAAACATGATGACGTCACAATGCCGATACATCCAGCACTAGAAATATAAGGGGAGTGCTGTGTTCAGAGTGAATCAGAGATATAAATTTTTATATTGAAAGTATTTAAGAATGATTTTGGTTGATAAATAGAATCTCACCTTCGTGTCTTATGATATAAAATATTACAACACCTGTTGATAAAAGTTAAATGTACAAGTTGATGTCTAATTTATTGTTAATTATCCTTGTGTAAGTCGACAGTAGATAATTTATATTATTTACACTTAATTCTTTTGTCATTATTATTATATCATTAAAATATGTATCATATGTTGACACGATTAAGGTCTGTAACAGTATCGAATGATGTTTTCAAATTAAATTCAAACTTCCTAAATACGAAAAATCAATATATAAAGCGCATTGCATTTAAATAAATCAAAATGTGATTTTTTATTCTTTTTGTAATTTTCTGAATATTCATGCTTTGCCAAATGATAGAAAATTGTGTTGTGGGATGCATAATAAATATGAAAAGGGTTATATCTATTTATAAAGCAACAATTTATTGAATTATATTTAATCTTATGAAACTAAATCTCTCAAGTATTTTACACCCAATCCTGAACACCTAAAACCACAGGTACAAGTATGATATCAAATGAAACCAACGTTAAATCAAGATATTTCTTAATGAAAATAACACTGCTGAATTTGCATTGACTTCCCATGCCCGGCACTGGAGTAACGTCCGTCCATTCCACAACTTTCCACACTTGGAAATAACGATCTTTCCAAAACCGAAAGGCGTCCTTTCCACACTGTGGAATGATCACATTTCCACAGCCCACCTTTCCAAACTGTGGATTTCCATTGAAGCGTGAATAAAATCACATTATCTTTTTTCATCTCCTTACTTCTAAAACTAAATTAATAATCACTCTTCAAAACTCCTTTTCAACCTATTTATCTTAATTTATTTTAATGCCATTACATTTAAATGATACATTATATATTAATCATTTAATGTAGTATTTAATTTGTTCTTATCATTATGTGAAGCGTTCATAAAATCGTGGTTCAGTTTTCTGAAGCAACGGAAACATTTTGGAATAGTTTTATTACCAGTACAATAAATAATGATATTTTCCTATAATATCCTGAACATGTGATAGATGAGATCATTGTAATTTACATGACTAAATTATCATCATTCAGATAACCAGAAATAATAGTTGAATAGGAAATGAGATTAAGACCATCCTTACATACAACCTATGGTGAATCTGTTTTCTCAACCAAACGAAGACATATCCAGAGATTTTGCAAACAAATATTAACAAAGCGCGAGTGGCATTTCTGTATGACATTGAGTGAGTGAAATTTCGTTTCAATAGCAAATTAATCAGGAAATACGAGTCATACATTGCAATGGATGTAGTTTTGTTTTTTGTTAAGGGTTATAAGTATTAATTAGTTATGTTGGAATGTATACGACACAATTAAAAACTACTATTATTTGAAAAGATCATTAAACGAAGCATGTTTAAAGTCACTGTTCGTGTGTTTTGCCTTTGGTATAGTTGGGATAACATTATCAGCAATATTATTATTTACATAGTGGTCCTGCAAATACACTTTACTTCATCAAAATAATTTATAAAACGTGTCAATTTTAAAAATAGTCTGTACGTTGACACTTACATTTCTTTTCTTTTTTTTTTACTAATTTTCCAATTGCCATTATGTAATACATACGAGGTATTCGAAACTATGCAAATTTATACAATTTTACGTTATGAATCTAATTAGATTGTTCCCACTTTTAACCTTCCATTCATATTTTATTCACCTAATCACAGAATGTTTCTTTTAAATGAAAACTGAGTTACTAATCCTTCATGTATGTATAACTCATTAACCACACAATGATTACAAATTTGTATTATACAGTTCAATCACTGAGGCAAAATGTACATTAAGTGATTACACAGGGAAAGGACACGCATATAAAATTACTTTTGTCCATACATCATAGTTTAATTGATCTTGTACATTATCGAATATTGCACCAAGTTACAAACAAATACCAATGGGAGACATCTCACAAGAGAAAATATTGCATTTCGTTAAACTATAACATTTGAATATCATGAATATCCTTATTGTAAATTATGTAAATAATATGTGTCAAATACCTACATAAAGTTACAATTGATCATCAAATCAATGATGTAAACAGTTTTGTCATGTCATTTTGTTATTAGAATCATCTGAAAGGTGCTGCCGAAAATAGAAACTTGTTACACAACGCCAACAGTTTGTTGTGCTAATTTGCCTGACTTGCTACAGTTCTTCAGTTAGGAAGATATAACTGTATAACGTTTTAAATTATAGACAACTTGCATAGTCTAATCTCTTTCTCTCTCTTTCCCCTCTTTCCCGCTCTCCCTCTCTGTCTCTTTCTCTTTCTCACTCTTACCCTCTCTAGCTCTCTCCCCCGTCAAAGGAATCTACCTGGCCAACCTCGTGCCTTACCAAGCTAATGTAACCACATATAAAAAGGTAAACATATGTCGGACTGACAGAAAAATAATTTAAAAACCTGAAACTTGTTACACAACGCCAACATTTTGATGTGTGGTAGCGAATTTTCCCGACTGGCTACAATTTTTCAGTTAGGAAAAAATAACTATATAACGTTCTACAATTATAGACAACTTGCATAGTCTAATCTATTTCCCTCTCGCCCTCCCTCTCTCTCTCTCCGTCCGTATCTCTCTCTCTCTCTCTCTCTCTCTCTCTCTCTCTCTCTCTCTCTCTCTCTCTCTCTCTCTCTCTCTCTCTCTCTCTCTCTCTCTCTCTCTCTCTCTCTCTCTCTCTCTCCGTCCGTCTTTCTCCCTCTCTGTCTCTTTCTCTTTTTTCACTATTTACCCTCTCTCCCCCGTCAAAGGAATCTACCTGGCCCATCTCGTGACTTACCAAGCTAATGTAACCACATATAAAAAGGTAAACATATGTCGGACTGACAGAAAGATAATTTAAAAACCTGAAACGTGTTACACAACGCCAACATTTTGTTGTGTGGTAGCGAATTTTCCCGACTGGCTACAATTCTTCAGTTAGGAAAATATAACTATATAACATTTTACAATTATAGACAACTTGCATAGTCTAATCTCTTTCCCTCTCGCCCTCCCTCTGTCTCCGTCCGTCCGTCTCTCTCTCCCTCTCTCTGTCCGTCTCTCTCTCCGTCTCTCTGTCCGTCTCTCTCTCCCTCTCTGTCCGTCTCTCTCTCTCTCTCTCTCTCTCTCTCTCTCTCTCTCTCTCTCTCTCTCTCTCTCTCTCTCTCTCTCCACTCCCTGTATCTCTGTGAAGATATAACTGTATAACGTTTTACAATTATAGACAACTTGCATAGTCTAATCTATTTGCCTCTCGCCCTCCCTCCCTCTCTCTCCGTCAGTCTCTCTCCCTCTCTCCGTCTCTCTCTCTCTCCGTTTCTCAGTCTCCGTTCTCTATCCCTCTCGCCCTCCCTCTCTCTCTCTCCGTCCGTCTCTCTCTCTCCCTCTCTGTCCGTCCATCTCTCTCTCTCTCTGTCCGTCTCTCTCTCCCTCTCTCTCCGTCTCTCTCTCTCTCTCCGTCTCTCCCTCTCTCCTTGTCTCTCCCTCTCTCCGTCTCTCTTTCTCTCTCTCTCTCTCTCTCTCTCTCTCTCTCTCTCTCTCTCTCTCTCTCCGTCTCTCTGTCTCCGTTCTCTTTCCCTCTCGCCCTCCCTCTCTCTCCGTCCGTCTCTCTCTCCCTCTCTGTCCGTCCATCTCTCATGTTATTTCGATAAATACATCATCTCGGTAAAATGACAAAATTGGTTATATGAGCATTTATGCAATGTAGCAAAATCACGCATGTATTTTAATTTCACAGATATCTTGCAATATTGTACGTCATACCATCGTATGTCGTTAAATTTATATTTTATCAACATGTATTTATGTGTACGAAATGAGCCATAATAATCTCTCTCAATACATTCCACAACAACGCAATCAAATGATTGTATATTTGAGTCGTTAAGTACTGATTGTGTATTTAGTCATAATACCTGCTGAGATACACATGTGCAGTTGTTACACTGAGTTGCATAACTACTAGCTACGACAATCTCTGCGCTCAACTTGTGCAAGACCTTAATTCGGAATACATAAAACTAATCAGTAATGGTACCCGCTATGGTCTATGGTTATACTACAGCCTGCATTTAATTACCGACCCATTCTGTAACAAATGTTGCAATTTTTGATTGATAAGACAAGTTTTGAAATTAAGTTTTGGTTTTGATATTTAAAACAAAAATTCAGAAGTAAATAACAAAAAATTGGAATGAGTGTGTAATTGTACATACAAAATATTAAGTTAATGTAATTAATCTACTGCAACATTGTTAATGATTACCAAACAATATATGTTTATTTTCACAATTTCCATGTTAAATTCCTCGTAGAGCTTACGGTTTAACAACAGATGGCTGTAGCTACATGCGAACACATCAGATGAAAGTAAAATTACAATTACGTTTTGAGTTTGATTTCAATCATCTGTTAAGATATCAGTAAATCGTTATTTAATGCCAGATTTAAATTATATTCAAAATAACAATTTTATTACATTGATGATGAATTGTGATGTTTTAAATGCAACAATAGCATACCACAAAAGCCGTCAATTTGTGGGGAGAAGTACGTTCTTAAGACAGAGTCTTTCATGTCTCACATGCTTTGTTGCGAATCAAGTAATCAATTGGAACGGCGACAACCACTGACGCGGTGGGTAGATACCCAATCACAGTGCGTGCTAATAAACATAGTTGTGTATTCTGTTAATTAACAAATATGTCTCGCATTCATGTACATAAATGTCTGAAAAGCAGGTTGATACCCTCATCAACATAATACAAGCTATTCTATAATATAAGAAATTCATTCATTAAATTTTAACATTCTGTTTTTCGCTGACCTTAAAAAATGTCAAAATTACCATTCAGTGTCAATAAATCATCCCATATTTAATTACTGACAAAACAAATAATAACGAACACTTGGTTTCAATTCATAGTTCTCAATTAAAACAAAATGGACAGACAGGCAACTTGCACTATGATTACAATTATCATAAGACATCAGTTCAGTTTCAAAGAGTACGCCTTTTTGTGAGTTTTGATAATGGTTGAATACCAGATTGCGCCCAGACTGCAGTCGACTGCAATCAGTACCGGTAAATATATATATATATATATATATATATATATATATATATATATATATATATATATAAAAACAGACAGTATAGTTTATATATATATATATATATATATATATATATATATATATATATATATATATATATATATATATATATATACAAGCGGATATGAATAAACATGCAACATATGCTAACCCGTCAGGTTTGACATATGTGACACTCAATTACCAATAACGTGATTATAATGTGATTAACATTTATATTATTTTAATAAATTTGCTTCCGCACTTCATTACATTACAGCAAGAATGAGTGAATATAGTGTTATCTTTAATTATTGAGTCACAGAATGACGAGTTTTTACCGATAATAAGGAAACAACGTTAAATGTGTGATGACTATTTTGTAAAACAGTAACATATAAAAAAAAAGAAATTTCATAAAGTTAAGATAAAGTGCCGTAAAATAATGGATAGACTTCTCAAATAAGTATCCTAATGAGACGTACGCGCCAAAAAAACACTCATAAAGCACAATAAACATACAAATTTTACAAATATGATAGTGTTACTACAGTTAGTAAGAACAGATTAAGTTTGTCAATTACCATTCTCGTGTATTGCACAGACTGTTTTATGACCCGCAATTGCTATCTTTAGATAGGCTCAACAGCGTGTATTCGCGACTTCGCACACATGTATATTCGGTTGTGTATTTGTGAACTCTGACGAGAGTAGTCTCTTCTTTGACCAATACACATCCACGTGTATATAGGACAAGCATTCATTCTTCAACAAATTAAATTGTATCATCAAGATAGCTAACATAAGTTTTCTGTTTAATTGTTGTCCCATATGTATATACTGTCTGTTTTGCAATTGTGTCGGGGTATGATTTGTAAATATTTTATGGCTGTATATAACAATTGGACAATCTTCAATAAAAGTAATAAAATTTATCTCATGTTCTGTCCATCGTACTTTTTTTCGGATCACAACTAGAAACTGGTGGAATCAATCAAATATTGACTTGTATGTGACGCAAGAGAGTGTCTACTGAATTTATATATTAAGAATTAAAAAAAAACTCGGGAAATATTGATTAAAGGTATCGTTTGTGGAAATAAAGTGAGACCGACTGAAGATGTGACAGAAATTTGGAATTTGTATTTGTATTTGAAAATGATAAAATGTATAAATGCATGCTTTGTTTATGAAGCATATTACATTAAAACTGAATGCGTGTGCTATGTAGTACGTTCGCAGCAAACGGCCTACTAATTGTTTTAATTAATATATATATATCATACTGATGCAAATGAACACAGCTAGCAAGTTCGTATGAAATGTCAAATGCACAACATTAGTTTTAAGATACATTTTCAATAACGTGTACGCATCCTTAAATATGTCCCGTTAACATGCATTATAGTTAGCTGATAGGAAGAAATATTTATTGTCAAGTGGATTGTCTTATATCTGGTTGAATCCAAATGCTGGTGACAGGCACATATTTTTGTTTATGTTTAAAGGGTATGTTTATACAAATTGGTCCGACACAAATAATTCATCAATTTATTTAAGTCATTACATCATTCAAATCGGGTTTTGGACCAGACTAGTATTTAAGTGTTCTTAGTGATAAGTCACTCTTACGAAATCTATGTAAATTTAGAATCGCATTACACTCCTTAAACATACAACATTTTAGAAAGGACTGTTACACACAGGATGATCTATGATGTTCTAATTATTCTTCTTGTCAAATAGAAGACGAATTTTACAAATGGTTAGTTTGTGACGCTTTTGCAATCAACAAACAATGTATAATCTACATATTTATAATATATCTTAATATGCCTTGCCATTTTTATAAAAGATTTGATGAAAACTCACGTCATCTCAAGCTGTCATGTTAAAACTGGGCCCTATATATAGAAAAAACCTGTCTGTCAGTGATTCTTTCGCAAATAACTATTGCATATGTTTTAACGATGCATCAATATAACATGCAATAATTATGTTCGTCTGTCTGTCCTAATGGACATTTTATAAATGATATTACAAATATACTAATAGTACCGATGAGACGTTTTCACAAGGTTTGAAAACAATCTAGTATGAATTGGTGAACTGTATGCGTGTCACTCAAAAAACTGCAATACACGCAGAAGTTCCAAAGATAAAATAGATAGAGGTGTTTGTGGTAGAGATCGCAATACAGTAATAACGGACATCATCAACTGATATTGTATAAATAAACAACATTATCCCAGAGAGCTAGAAAAAGCAAGATTTAAAATACTTGTCATTATTTATGTAAGGTAATACATACAGAGCGATTTTCTAATAACGAAATATTCAATGTATAACGCATAATTTCTCCCCTGGTTTATGACCCGCAATTAAGCTAGGCTTGTTGGGGCGAGGAATGGCGTGTATTCGCGACTAGCTGTGGATGTGTATTCGGATGTATATTCGTCAACTCTGATGAGAGGGTTATCTTTAAATACTAATACACATACATACACATACACAAAGAAGTGACATAACTTGAGCGAAATGTAATATCTAGATATCTAGCGTAGGTATTCGAGTATGCAATAATGAACATGTTTATATAAATCGCCTTCTATGAAATTATTTGAGCAGAACAAATATGAAAAATCACCCCATCCAAACTGTGCTAAACAGAAACATGGGTCTGTGGTGAAATGATGTGTGCTTATTTTATGTTTTAATTGGATTTTATGATTTGTAGTAATACATGTTAAACTTCTATAAATACCTTATAGTATCATTGCTTACACAACTGTGACCTTTTATCTAGGTCTATACTGTCTAAATGTTTAATTTTATAATGTAATTATTTGTAGTTATAGTAGTAATATCCGTTATAAATAGTAAAATCCGTTCAACTCTATAACATGTTAAAGTCATTGCAATTTTACAATATTACATTAAAATGTTGTTTCGACAGATAATGAGACGTTTATCGTTTATAGGCTAGTATACAGCATTAAATTGAAGCAAATGCACATACTGGTACCTCTTTGTCATCATAACTGTTAGATTTAAATACCGATATGAAAGTGTATATAGCGATTGTTGTTAGATAGCTCAATGTGGCTGCAGTACAAGATAACCGAGTCAAGTGTTACAGTCCACCAGGAAGACTTGTTTAAGAGCGAATACACATGTTACATAACACCGACCGGAACGCAGCGTTTAACAGGTATAGCCAGGGACTCCATCTGATTATATAATCCCTGGCTGACCACTGTCAGCGAAGTTTACCAAAAATGAGATTGACAAAAAGAGTCAATGCATAATAAAATACAGTTGTATATAATGTAACAAATTGACAACATTATTGTCATGATAATCACTCATATTTTGCTTAAGCTTGCGACATAACAATCACAAATTTAATTTGTATTATGGCTGAAACTCTTCCGCATACAATCTAAAAATAAAGAACAGGTGAACCAACACGTATTAGTATTTTCATTCAATACACTTAAACAGCATGTGTTTTTTTTATTATCATTAATCATTCATATTAAAAAATATACACTTTCATAAGAGTAAGTCGTGTGATAGTTGTAAGGAGTCTATGATAAATTGTTTAACTCATAAATATAAATTAGAATTTCTTCTGTTCATTACATATAAGACTGTAAAAATAATAAATCATATCAAAATAACCGGATGAAATATCGTGGAAAAAGGCAGACAGATCTTTACCTATACACGTAACTGTTTTAAAACAACAATGTTTGTTGGAATGAATGTCTTCATGCTCTGTTTGTTCTGAAAGTGGATTTTGTATGCAGCATATGTTATGCGTGCCTAATAAGTGTTCGAAATTTAAAGCATCACCTCATATTTTACTGGTCAACTCGATACTGTTTTAATGCTTGTTTTCGTTTTGCAATGAAATACCCCCAAACCAACTTGCCATGCTCAAACAGACTCAAACAGAGCAAGTTTTTAATACAAGTTTTGTAATAAAGAACAAGTGGAAAGGTATTGACATTAAAAGCTTCACGTAAAACACAGTCTTTGTTGGCATTTCTTGTAGATTCTCTGTGTTTGGTTTAAAGTTAAATTTTTCATAAAAAATAGTGCCGAGATATTTGTACTCTGGGACAACTTTTATGCTGGAATTGTCAATGAGAACGGGTTTACAGTTGTTTTTCTTCACTCTATAATCTATAATCATTGCCTTTGTTTTCGGGGTATTAAGAACTAAAACGTTAACAAGAACGTTCTATGGCCTTATGGAAAGGGAAGTACATAATTCATTAAAATCATAATCAATAATTCTTTTAAATGACTCTCTCTCTCTCTCTCTCTCTCTCTCTCTCTCTCTCTCTCTCTCTCTCTCTCTCTCTCTCTCTCTCTCTCTCTCTCTCTCTCTCTCTCTCTCTCTCTCTCTCTCTCTCTCTCTCTCTCTCTCTCTCTCTCTCTCTCTCTCTGTTAACGAGCGTACGTAAGCACGCACATTGACCCTTGAAATACTTTGAAGCGTGATATCTGTGAAACTCGGCCGTCTTTGATGAAACCATTACGTAATTCATTAGGAGGGACACAACGTTTATGCAGAGAGCATGACAGAGGGATAACGTAGGAAAACGTAAATGTCAGACAGCATATGAAGCATATGACGTATGACTGCAAGTTTCTCATTGCTGTGAATGTCGATCTGAACAGTTGAGAACAACTTTGACATAACAAACATATGCTAATGTACATGATCGTTTCTCTCTTCTTCGTCACCCCAACTTCTAGAATGCCAATCAAAGAAATGTACACACTCTTTGAAACATTTCTTCTTTGAAATGTACATATGGTTAATACGATCGTTATACATAACTTTGAGTAAAAACGAAATGATTAATGGTGAGGAAACCGATATTACCCCGCATATACATAACATGGCTAATTAACAGATTTAGTGAACATTTTAATGTCATTGATAATGTAAATGTAAAATTCAGTCCCATGATAAACACTTAGACATGTTTTTAAAATCTACCAGTGATTGATCTTAATTGATATCGAATCTGCAAGTTAAGAAGCAGTGGTGGAGCAGTAAACAGACTGTGAGATTGGTTAATCATCAATATGACAGAACATACTTTGCCCAAGTTCTTACTGTAACTCACAGTTGTTAAGTTATGTATTTTTGTGATTCCGGTCGAATGAATAAGCTTTCGGGATAGGTCTATCAAATTTATGATAATTTAGATCACTACTGCTTGGATAAAGCATACACTGACTAATTTGAAAATCGGCCATTATTCACATCAGAAAGAACATCCAAATAGGGTAATTTGCTCTCATGAAACAAAACCTCCTATTTATCTCGATATCTTGTGTGTATTCATTTAATGTACTTAATGTTTTTGAAAAGCGCTCTAGGTGAGCATTCACAGTTTTCTGGATATAAATTAGATGATATGAATGAACATGCCAATCTCTCATTCATTTTCTCTTTCGTTCCATCGCTAGTCAATCATTATATATGAAGGACCTACTTTTTAACTGATTAATTACTGGTTAGCTAATGATATCAAGGAGTGGAATAAACATTTTGTCAGCCTCCTCTCTTCTTTCAGTGATTAGTTTCATTTAAAAGATGAGCACATTACGTCGGGGAGTATTTTTCTCACCCTGTAGGATCATGTAGTGTTTAGACATGATCATAGTGGTAACATTATACATAGTTATCTTTTCTTATGATGACATCATGCCGGGATGGTTATTGGTTTTATCTTTGAACACATCCGTGATTCTTTGGTCATATGCAAACCTATTCTTTTAAAGCTGCATGATCAGTTTTGCATGGTATTTTATTTGGTTCTAAAATGTACATATAACAATAGGTGCTGGTGTAAGTTATATCTTCTTAATCGACTTTCATTCTTACCCCCAAATGCTTAGTATAATAAATATATAAATGAAAATTAAAAACCAAAAACAGTTTCATACATGTGTAGTAGCCGACGATTATGGCTCTATTTCACGAATTTACTCGTTATAAGACCTATTAATGGCTATAGAAGCAAACTGTCTTCCTATCAACTTTGTGAAAGTTTCCAAAATTACGTTTGACTTCATGGCTGCAGCGTGCCAAGGTTCATTGTCCGGTTTTCGATCATAACCACGACTTTAAATGGTTGTATGTTCGTTATAATCAACTGACTGACCGTAAACTTGCTATTTTCGGTTAAAGTTGATATCAAATAACAATTAAATAACACAAATTATACCACTGGATATATATATATATGTGACTTCACCAACATGATTATGTCCCTTTAACATGAAATATTATCGAATTAGAGACCCAGTTTCAGTATATGAGCGTTAGTGACATTGAACTACATAATATATTCTTGCTCGAACTACAAAAAAACTAAGTAAGCAAACTGCATTAACTGCAGGAAGAAATAAATAGTTCAATGTATCAATGTTCAATTGTTTTGGTATCATGAAGGTTATCCATGTTGTAATTAATCCTATATTAACAGGTCGCAAGGTGCATAATCAGGGATGTCTGCGGCATAGGGTAGTTGGACAGCATAAATTAAAAATGCTTATCAAGAAGAATTTCCAGAACAACTAACCTCCAGTACATTTTACATTTAGTTTTTTCAGCTTAAGTAGGATTTGTAAAAAAGTTCTAGAAAGCCTGTTTCTGGAGTTCGTTCGTAGACTGATTACATTCCAATTAAAGTCATACTTACGGATTAAATAAAAACAATTTAAAATCATTCAACCAAAATGTTGTTTTTTTTATTAAAAATAAAATAAATTTTATCTAATTATTGTCAAAACCTTGTACAACTTTATGTTTTAAAACTTAAATATAACATTTACTTTTCAACAATATCATTTTGGTTATCAAAATATATGAACAAATATGTTCAGTAATTTCATCCTTTTAACAAAGTCAACATATTATGCTATCTCATTTTATTTTAAAGTCACTTTCTTGTTAGAATACATCTCAAATCAAAGTTTGAATTTAGTTTACAAATAATGTTTAATTAAGTCAAAATAATGAAAACAAACATATATTTATCAACTTATTCTTTTAATGTCAAAATAGTTATCAAAGTCTTAAAATTTCCTAAATCAAAATGATATTTAATATGGTACATAAATCAAAGACAATCTAGTCATAAACGATATTTCTATAGATATTGTTGACAGGTAGCGCTTGACAAGGGGAAAGACCGCCTTTTGGCCTATATTTCCAAAGGGGGTTTGGAAAGGTCGTTCTTTCCGTCTTTGGAAAGACGTGGAAAGATGCCTCTTTCCACGCCAAAAGAACGCCTTTCCACAAGTGGAAAGAACGTTCGTTACTCCAGTGCCCTTTCCCAAAAAATACTGTTTTTAGGGCCTACATGTAAGTGGACTGCAATTACATGTTTTGTCACATTTCGTCATGATATATTTGAATGTCATAGTTTAAGATTGTGTCATAATATAATCTGTTTCTGTTGATACACTTGTATATGATATATTCATCCATTCTTGTGCAAATTATTATTGAAATAACACATGACACACCACAGCAACACATACAACTCGTGATGGTCTCTTTCATTTAAATCCATTATAAAACACGTCCTGATTTTAACTGTTATTAAGCTTAGACCTGTGTAGTGTAGCATAATTATACGCTGGAACTAGTGACAATACGAGCGTAAGTGAAGTTTGGAGCCTGCTCGCGTTAGAAATGCACTGAGATAAGTTCGTCTTAGCATCACTGTCACAGAGGATGGAGAATGCAACATTGGGAAAAGGATATGTTTTTGTGATTTATGCCCGTCCTTGGCATTATACATGTATGTTATTCAACATTAGCCTCTCTTAAACAAGAGTCTTCAGAAGCTGACACATCCCACCGGTCCCACATAATTTTGTAAAACATGTTTGACAGATAAGTGTGTATCTAGTACTTCAGTTAATGGATAATACATGCTGAGTTTCAGGTATGATCAAGCGTTTTGGAGTACTGCCCCGGAAGTAGACCTATCCCTGAACAAAGTCAAAATCCAATTTATCTATGGAAACAAAAACAATTTTCTTTTAAATCTGAAAATATCAAAAGGCACCACCTCAGTTATTGGGTAATACATGTGCAAAGTTTCAGGAAGATATGATGAAGGGTTTTGGAGCTGTGCCCCGGAACCTATCTCTGGTAAAAGTCCAAATCCGACACGTTTCTATGGACATAATAAAATAATAATTTCAGAAATCTGAAAATATCAAAAGGCACCACTTCAGTTGGTGGGTAATACACCTGAAAAGTTTCAGAAAGATAACACGAGCGGTTTTTGAGGTGTGCTCCGGAAACGAATTACGGGTGAACGGACGGACAGACGGACGGACAGACGGACGGACGAATGAACGGACAGGGCGACGACTATATCCCAGGGTATTACATACCGGTGGAATAAAACGATTTCTAATTGTATTTGTTTGTTCTATTTTTCCAAACTGTACATGTATACATACGCTGAGTGTCCCTTTAATCTGTATTGGGGTACAATTTCAAATTGATTGTAATTTGTTAGCTTTGACACACTTCGTAAATTGAACTGATGTTTCTTATTTCATGATAATGAATGGTTGGGTGTATTGGTTTTTCAGAAAGAAAAGAACAGAAATATGACACATGACTCAGGTTGCATAGTTATTGCAGGAATCTGATTTCAGGATACTGAGAGTGGTTTTTAAATAAAATCATTTTAATATTTTAAAATATTTTACAAAATGAACATGGATTAGATTATATTTCATCATTTAATCCATTTGATTGCAACACGATCAACATGTTTACCTAACCTTATTAATGATTTGTTTAGTTTATATCAATTTCTAAATACTTAAACAGTTGACAAAATTTACAAGGTTAGTTTCTATATAATCATCGATATTTATAGTTATTAAATGTTGAAAAGAAGTTTATGACAAATGGAATTTGTAAGCTTGTTCATGTTTAGCTCATCAGGCCCGACTTCATACGTAAAACGTTTATTTTTAACTGTCTTCTAACCATTGGCTGCAGAGAGCTGAAATCGTGTGTATATACTTCCTTACCAATGGAGATTATGAATGTTATATTTGGTGACGCTGTGACCCATAATAAGGGACATAGGGGCCACACGGTTTATGCAACCTTTCATTGTTGACATTGTCCATGAGAGCGTTATTCCTGCCCGACCAACCCTCACATCAGATGTTAATTAATGAGGGTTGACACTTTTAGATATCAAGAGACTGCCCAGGGGTAAGATAACTGCTCCAAGGCATTCAGTTTTTAGTTTGATGGAAAATCCTGTTTTTTCAGTCTGAGTGTAAGAATAATGGATAATTGAATCCGAGAACTATAAAAGCATTTTAGAAGATTTTAAATAGCAGATTAATGGTACTTTAAAATATTTAATTGTTGTTTATTTGGATTTAATGTTAGCATCATAATCTATTAATATTAATTCTAAAATTATAATTTCAGATATATACTTTCACGTTTTTTCTCGAACACTCAACATAATTTTGTTTTTATTTCATAATTCACACAAGAAAAATAAATATAACTCGTGATCTAGGTAATAAATCAATAAATCACACAACCTCACAAAGAAGGTTATGATAAATCTGCATAAACATAATCACTTTGCTGATGTTTACAGTTTAGACTCATGGCTCATTAAGGATTAAGAAGTGATTCCCGTAAGGATTGCAATGCGAGTCACATTAATTTGTAAACATATATTCCTGGAGCTACAGTCAATTAATAGTGTGTAAGGTTAGATGTTTGAAGAGAAAATAATCTCTATCTGATTCTAATTTGTTCAAATGGCAATATATCAAGTTTAGAGACTGATAGTTTTCTGAATAATAGCGATCACTAAACTACAAAATATACATGTTGGTAAGCAAGTATTAATGCGTCGTGTTAATGATTATGTGGTGACTTTGAAATGTGTCTGGTATATTGATGTTGCCTATACATACACAAACATGTAAATTTCACCACATTTTATCGTTTCAATATGATCGTGTATTCACAATCTCTATAATAGCTCTACAATTTCACCTACACGTGTTAATACTAAATCGATCGAAGAAAGACCATACGATCATTCTCGATATTCTGAGTTATCAATGCTCAATCAGACTGTACGGGTTACAGGAGACAAGCTATTAGGCCACACTTATTATTACAGGAACATCGAACCAACTCAGCGTTGTCAGTATGCATTTTGTGAACGTTGTCGAATAAAATACACAATCTCAATTTAGGACCGACCAATACAGTAAGATACCACTTGCTTTGAGCATGCACTTGGTGTATGGAAGTATAGCGCTATATAAGTACACACATTGTTATTATTATTAAATACAAGAAAACGGAATGTACATACAGAGGACGTGAGTTATATTCCACTTGACATACCCTGGATTGACACTCCATTGTACATGGAAGGAAGGTTTCTCTCTCTGAACTGCATGTAAAATGTTGGTATAGTAATCAGAATAATGAATCAATCTTAGAAAATAGCATATGTATGGGTATGTGTTGTCAATCAGTTGCAATTTAATTTTCACTGTTTGCTTTTTGGACATTAGAAATTTAAAGAAAAACTCGACCATTTAATGAGGGATAGTCATACATCCACTTTAGGGCTTGTTCAGGTAGTACACTGAATTTGAAATTCCTCTTTGATATCTGCTGGACCAATTGATTTTGCACTTTGCAAACTCATAACAGGGACAATATTTCAAACAAACTGTTAATATTGCAATGACGTTTAAGTTGTACAATGTTTTTTAAGAAACGAACAATGTCTTAAACAAACCAAAATACTCAACATTCACAATGCATGTACAATGCACATCCGCCTTCTACATCACTCCAGAGAACATACACAATTGCAATAAGCATGGAGAAGTATCAAAGAGAAGGAATAATTCAGGCCAAAGCAGTTATCTCTCTTTGCTTAAGGTAATGTACAGCCTAAATATGCCTAGGCTGAAAGGTATGCAAATGAGAGTTATGCCTCTTACAAACGAGTCCTTCAAACGTTATATAACTATAAAATGAATGTTAAATCAAGCTGCTGAAATAAAATATTTTGTCTTACAAAGATAAAATTGATACTGTACAATAACATTCAATTTATCTAAAATTACATTGCAATAGCTTGCGAGCGGATTTATATAAATGCATTGATTATTAAGCTCAAGCTTTTTTAGTTCTTCAAGTTTTAACATTGATTTTATAGTTATAGCGCTGACGGAATACGTGCACGAGGAATTTTACAACTGATCACTTACAATTTTCATAACGTATTACAGTGTCCGGTGTGTGAATAAATCTGGCTATTCACTGTATATTGCCTTCGTTGATATGTAGCTTATCAATAGATTTATGTAATGTTATGTTATGTTATTTATTCCAGTTCACACAACGGGGACATGAACTAGACCACATCATTCAGTATGGATATAATAATGTCAAGGTATTATGTGTGCAAGGTAATGGTCACTATCTATAGTTGTCCAGCTAGGATGTCGGTCAGTGTCCTTGTATAGCCCCCAGCAAGCTCGCCGGTCATACGGAGCAGCAGGAGCAGATTGACATTTGCCAACAGACTTAACCGCTAATAAAGAGACCAGAATATTTTTATGAATGTGGCATCATGCTAATGTTTTCTATCCATTAACGATGACATTTTGCCTTGAATGTTTCTTATTTTATTCATTGAAAAATTGTAATGCAATATTGTAAACGCGAATAACATTACCCCAAACTCTAGGGGCCGCATTACTAATGGTAATGTTACACGAATTCGACTTATTCATTTACTCTTTAAAGAGACAGTATTATTCAAAATTAAAAACGTGCATCATCTCTATTCAAGATGTAGAACATCTAGGGGCCTCATTAGTTTGTTGTAGTGACATGTGTCTCATTACTCTGCTCCCTCGTCATATTACATCACTCTGTAATCAGATCATTACTGTCATCTTTATTGAGTAGGTTACATGCTGAGACGGAGAGAGAATCTACATCGAGTCCGCGTTTGACATTCTGCGAGTTTGTGGGAGTTGTGAATGGACGACCACATGTAATTTGATTGAGATCTGATGCAATATGCTGTGTCCCTTATATCCGGTGATAAGTGTCTTATGTGCCTTCCTCAGTGCTTCGTTAACAACTATAGAGAATACAAAGTGAAAATCTAACTCTTGTATAAGATAATATTATAATAATGATATAGTATAGTATAATATAGCAGTACTTTGATTACGTTGTCAAATTCACATGATTAGTATATAACTTTCAATAAATTAATGATTACAAAAAAATTAATTCAACATTAACACAACAACAAAGAAAATGGATTCATTTAAAGATTCCGTTGAAAGTGCATAACATTTTTGCTTCCATTCAAACAACAAATCTAATGCAATACTTCACGAAGAATGTTTTGTCCTGCTCGATCAGGGCATGGTTACTCATCGCTAAAAGTACCATGTATTCTATAAGCATATGATATGTCGTCGTCGATCATCGGTCATCTCATCCGGTAATCTCATATGCTAATATTGCTCAAAATGGCATTTCATTGGCTGTTTCTTTATAATAAAAATCGAGGGAAAAATCGGCGAGAAAACTCTATCAAGATAAAATACTGTTTTTAATCCCGGTTATTCACCATATCCACAATAATCAACGTATTGGCCAAAACTAACTTAAATAAGCTGTAAAGTTATACGTCCCAGAAGTACACACCAAATTGTAACATGATGGACGTAATGAACAGCTGAGGAATACGAAACTTCAATGTTAATATTTTCATTCCTCAATAATAATACTCTGGTGCAATATCAGGTTTAAGTTTACTGAAAGGGGATGCTTGAGTTTCTTAAGTAAATCATTCTGACAACCTTCGTGATGATCTGTTCTAGAAGCGAAATTGTCTTTCTATCGAAACAGCTAAAATGAAATCCAAAGAAGATGAACATCTCAAAAGGTATATCTAAAAACGGCATTTGGGATTTGCTCGAGGTGTTTTTTGCCATCGAAACGGCTGAAAGCAAAAGCCCGACGTTGAAAAACAGCACAGACACATCAACATATGGTTATTGTTGCACATACCAAGTTTCATTGACATAAACCAAACCGTTTACAGTTCTGGTACGGAAACAGACATTTACGTTTTTATGGAAATGAACAAACTCCAAAGAAAACCCCCACAGCAACTTACTAGTATGATGATCATCAAGTCAAAGTTAGCTAGGCCTAATAAGTTTTTTGTCCGACGAAATTGTGAGATCTGTTTCCATGGAAACGGCTAAAACTTAAATTCCAAAGAAGTTGAAAACCCCCAAAATCTATACATGATGATTGTTTTCAATATCAACTATCATTGACCAAGTCATTGCGGTTTTTTTAAACTTCTGGTCCGGAATCACACACATACCGATGGACGGAGGTCATTTCTATCTACAAAATGAATATTCTGTTTATATAGGTATTAATAGTCTGCTGATTATATAAGCGTTGTACCCTTTACTTGTGTAACTGGAATCACAGGATTGGAAATACCAGATTCACAACAAGTGATAAGGATATATAGAGATTATTACCCGAGGAAGTGTGTCATATGACTTTTACGAAACGAGGGTGAATTTGTGTATTGCCCGATCGAGAGCGAGGGTTATACACAAATTTGAACGAGTTTCGTAAAAGTCAGATCTCACACTTTCGAGTGTAATAATTTCTTTATTACCCGTTCTATTCTATTTGATTCGCGTTAAAATAGTCAGAAACCCGTCCACTTCTCTTGCGACGCCTAGCTACAATGACGTCACGAACAATCGTTTTATGACGTCACAGACAGCAAAATACGGGAATCCGCGGTGAAACAATCGTTGCTAGGTAAACGTGATATGTGCACATGTGCTCATATACAAAATATTAACTCTGTTATTTTCAACCATATTGGTAATAATAGAAGATATCCCCTGCACCTATTGCATTTACACAAATACTAAAAATGACATTTCAGGGCTGACACCAAGCACTGCAGCGATGATACAAGCAAGGGTGTTAGTGAAGATAGTAAGCATAGTGTCCCATAATCCAAGTCTCCTGGCAGTACTTTTTATTTGTACAGTAAATGTTGGTTTGTTAAAAAGAAACACAAAGTCATTCATATAGAATTTATTTGGAAAGTGTATCAAGAGCATGTGCAATATTCAACAACAGATCACTCTCATAACAAACAGATAATGCATCGATGTCAACCATCCATTGCAAACAATTTCCACTTCCACCCTTGCCGTCGTTGTACGTCGTGAACATTGTGTCACTACTTACATCAATAACATTTCAACACAAGATATTCAGTTGCATGATAATACTTACGTCATGTTTTACTGGGACCTCCCCCCTCATGATGTACACATGACAATTTCTAAGACATGCACTGCAGTTGCATTTCTAAATATTTTCATTTTCATTTTTCAGTTGGAATTGTTACAAGCACCATCTAAACGAAAACCTATTCATAATTCCTAATGGTATATAATATCCAGCAAAAATCATTCCGTGTTAAGGAAAAAGTCTACAACGGACTCATCAACATAAGTAGTCGTCACATAAGTCTCACCCTACAAATATTGTTATTTTGTTTTTACTCCAAAAGTCATTAAGGACATTAAAATTTGAAACTTGTATAAAGCAGGTATGAAAGTCTGTATCTTCATTAACTGTGACATATTAGTTAAAAATCAAATCGTATAATGTGTAAGTAATTGACAAGTGTATATACACTTGGAAATTAATTAAGCAACACCCATTTTTTTAACAGCAAAATCGTTCCGATTTGAAAGAAGACAATGTGTCAGGAAAACTGTTATTGATTTTAGGTTGAACAATCATTAAGCAGGGTTGAAACGAAAGGTCACTCAAATAACGGTTCACTGTCTTTTTTATAACGGCTGTTACAATACAATTAGGTATTTTGGCGTCAAAATCCAAGTTCCATTATGAAATCAAATGAAAGTCAATATTTGTTGCTGTAATGTGATTAGTGTCATTCTTTCAAGTGAAGTGATTACACTCTACTAACTGACTTTTGAAAAAATGTCACTCGTTAAAGCATTATGCATCTCATATTCACAAAATCATGAACTTGTCAATTTCAATAAACGTGTCTTAATGAACAAATACGGTCACTACTTCGGGTGTTGGCTTATCTAAAGCGAGAAAAAGGGTTTGATTGAAAACAGATTGAACTCAAATAATCTCAAATTTATTCACAGATCATATGGTTGTAGGCATTTTCTCAATTATCGTTAAAAAGAGACTGGAAGTTGAATGCCTGTTTAGCTACTTATCATGCATGATAAACGATGTTTTGGTGTGTGACTGTCAACTTGGTAAAAAAAAATGTTGTTTACAATAATTCAATTCTAATGTTTATCTTCTAGGACAATAGTTATTTTAGGTAAAAATTCAGTACCTTCACATTTTCCCATACAATACAACACAATTCCCTGCAAGGCTAAATTGAATGAAGATAACTTAACAGCTTACGAATAATTTACATTTGCACCTCAAACATTTGTTCGCGTTAATACATCAGTGTGAAAAACATGGAGAATATGTAAGAAACACCACCATGTAAGTTGTTATAACAATACCATATTTACAACGTGTTAAAGTGATTGTGTCGCCACAAAATGTGACACATGCACAAACCTTCACCAAATGCATGAAATTCATCAGTTCATTGCAACGAACACTTGTAACCACCATTTCCTTATTGATTCTTGTTTTCATTATTTTACTAAAGAAAAATCAAACTTGTTCAAACTACGCGTCAAATTTACATTCATCTAATCCGAACTTGGTTGTGTTCAAACCTCTCTCGCAAAAATGTATCAACTGCGTGTCAAATATTTGTTTCAATTCAGTTCAAGTCTAGTTTGTCCCATTGACATACTCGTGCGGAAACTGAGCATCATAAACAAGTTCATATATTGCCTCCAAGAAAACCAAAAAAGTAATATATTTCAACATAGAAAAATTACATAAGTTAGCTTACATAATACACAAATAGAGTTAATATGATTCCTTATCACCATTTGTGTCAATCGATAATCGATATGCACTCTAAGCGAAAATAACAGTCAATATGCCACCATCGACAACCTATCAAAACTAATTAATTCAGATCTTTTCCAATACTGACTACCGAAATCCATTGCCATAAACTTAAGATTTAATTCATTTAAGTCATTTCATATTCGACATATAGCAAGGTCATGCCATTTATTAACACCGATCATATTACAATTATTTCCTATTATCCACTCTGCCGAGAGTTAATTGGTTCTGTAGCTCACTTGGCTAAGGAGTAAATGTCATTTAAGCTTTTAAGAATTGTTTGTAAGGAGAAACCGTTAACAATAGTTTTGATGATGTACGACCTCTTTGGCATCCGCTCAGGGTAGCGCCATTCGTGTTAGAGCTTTTAGTTGGATAAAACCTTTCAGCATTGACTGTCACTATAGTTTGCCTAGTGATTTAGAACCAGGTCATATTTTGGGTGTTTAACAGTGCCGTTTTAGTGTTTGATTTGCGTTTAAATCTCGATTTTGGTTTTGTTCTATTTCGTTCAGAAGCGGGTACTCGTGAAATCTCGAAAGTATTCACTCTGCTGAACACGCCTCCCGTCTTATGTCAAAGGAAACATGTATGAACTGCCAAAATCATATAATTGATCAATCAAACGTGTGAGCCAAGCTAGGTTAAAGGTTAACACACAAAATACATATGCGCTTCACCGACTTAAACACACGTACAAAATAAACCTTGCCACACACAAAAAATATATTTAAATCCACGAGTGCTACATAAGACTGAAACAGAGTTACATCATGTCTAAAGAAGAAAACTAAACTTTATTCGAATTTCAAGACATTATCGTTCATATTTCTGAGAAGCACACGTTTCAAGAAATCTAAACTAGACGAGATAGGAAAGGTCAAAATGGCATTTTGGCTTGTTTTATGAAGTCCTACAGCCCATGCAGGTTAATTATGTCGACAACATCATTAAGCAATTAAAATTCTACAATTTGTTAATTTTTAACTTAAATGTCAAACAGTCTGGCCCAAAAAACACTTAAAAAACAGCGATTTCATCATCCCGAGTGTATTTGAAATGCCATAGATAAAACAGTAACAAATTATGATTCTGAGTACTTATTAACTTAACATGAATCTATCGAATACACTTAATATCTACTTTATCAGACAGCAGGCTTTCGTTTCATACGCTCTTAAAATGTGGTAACGCTTCTATTGTACGAGAATATATATCAAAAGCATGTGTAAAGTTCCGGAAAGATTGATAAAACTGTGGGAGGAGTTAATTTCGGTACAAAGGAAGCCCTTTCGGGACAGATGGACAGAACGACGAACCCCCCTTTCGCTTTCACCCGGGGGTTAAAAAGGATAACTGGGCAAAGGGCAGCTATGAAGTGTTATACCTTGGGTAGAAACTACCATATGGTCAATGCATGAGCCTATATCACACCTTAGCTATCATTTTACAAACATGCATGTGGATTTAGAATGAATGCCTCTATATGTATAATTGATAGCTATTACTCCAGACTTACATGTGAAAACGTTAATCTCCATATAACCATATGTGCTGTAACCATATCGTGAATACAATACTAATTGTTAAAATGAAATGAACAAGCAATTACAAGCAAGAATTACAAAAGCAAGTAATTCATAAATGCAATTTGTAATATTCAGCTCAAGCGTTATAAATTGCGCTTCGTGGCAACGCGTGGTACAGTTCATTGTACGATAGCACAAGTGTCATTACAGACACACTGTGATGTCCAAATTAGAAACGTGATATTGCACAAGAATAAAGTATAAATACCATAAAACAGAGAGCATGTCTATATCTGAATCCATTTAAAGATAGTCCTCCGTTGACTCCAGTATATAATGCCATCGACACACTTCACTCCCGAGTCGCCGGAGAACTTCCTCCCAGTGCTGTATTTCTCCATCCTCTGTGGCATCAATGCCAAGCCGGACCTGTCCAATAACACTGTCACTCCGAATACGAGCATGATCCAACACTGTCACACAGATAGATACTAGTCTCAGTATATCCATACGCACACTGCACAGGTCGAAGATTAATACTTCCTTGAAGTCGGGATGTGTTGTCTTTCTCTTTATCCTAGTCTGTTGTCGCGTCATACCCTCGGCTGGCTGAGATACTTCAACTCTCACATACGGATCTGAAATGTTCCATGAAAGTAGTATCAGCATAAGTATAAGAATATCAACTTAGTTGCATTGAATATCAACATGGAAAGATGATAAAATTACACAGACATCTGTCCCTTCGGTAAAATATCCTTTAGTTTCTTTACACACTTTGTATCTTGTCATTCATTATATGACGTCTCAGTGATGTACAGTTGGAACATCAACATTTATACCCCACCCCACTGATATACCTATACTTTTTCTGATATACCTAAACTTTTCTAATATACCTACACTGAGAAATCAATGGAGTCTGAACATCCATACTGAAACCTGCTTCTCAGCGATATGCACGTAAATCTGCGTTGACAATACCATCATTGGGCCATATCAATTAGATTTCGAGCCCCGAACATGGGCAACCGTACAACGAAGCACGGGCTGAGCATAATAGGGAGTTATCACAGATGAGGACTAATCGGGGTTGTGCGTTTCATACACAAGCTTATTTACAGCTTTATTTGTTTAGAAATATTATGAAATATTATCCGTTTACACTCGACCGTTAGTGGGGTAAGCCAGATATACCCATACTATTCCTCGGCCCCACGGGGAAAACTGTAGGGTATCATTCGATACACTCGGAAAAGTATGGGTATATCTCTGACATAAGTACTGCCGTCACATACTAGCTCTTGTGACTATTTTCGACTATTTTGTTAACACAAAGATAAACTCGCCTACCCATAGCTTACGAAAGAACAGGTTAAATAAACGAAAATGTACAACATAAACTAGTATTCCTCTTGAAAATATTACATTGTCAAGGTGTTGGGGGATTCACGTTAAATGTCGTTTCCTTAAATGTATAATTGCTGATTATGTAAACTGTGAAATATTTACCAAAATGTTTATTTAGTTTAATTAGGACAACACCAAGCCGGTTTTAAGTCTTATTATGGCAATATTAGCACAAATAATAGATTTTGTTTCTTCTAAATTACAGTAAATAAATGTAGTAGAAATACAAGACTTAGTGCTCTAACTGTTGTGGTAAATATTCACACTAAAACATACATTTACACCCTCAGATATGTCATTAACTAACTACATTCGTATTCCCATTAGACTACAATGCTATTTGCATCTGGAATGAAGACAATGTACTGACCAGGAGCTCCAGTTATCTGATGGTGTGGCAGTCCAGTGGCTTGACCGATGGTAACTTGCAATCTCTTTTGGATGTTATCGATCATGAGTGACACCTGTATATGTCCAAGGTCTTCCTAGAAATACGGAAACGTTTACTCATGATCAAGATCTATTTTGACATATGGTGTGTTGTTTTTACTCAACATAATAATTTTACCAAATCATTATTACTCGTCATAGTGAATATTGTATGTGTCATAGTAATCTATTGCTACTTACAACATACAACTTATATAACACATAACATAATACTTAAAGATCCCGTGTAATGCATTTTTCTCAAGAATGACAGATCTCTATGTACATTATATTTCGGAAGCATAAAATCGAAACAATATACACTTGCAATTGATTATTAAAACGATTTTAATTTACCCATTTTAACAATGCCGCAATCACCACCGCGTACCCTTTGAAGACAATCCCTGAAAAATTGTGATTATCACTGCCGGGATGTGATTTTATGAGGTGTGTTAAATCGCCAAAAACACATGTTTATGCAATAATTATGTAATTGTCATCTGCGGAATGACCTAAACATTTGATATATGGAAAATTCAAGTTGTTTTTATTGAAGATTTTTGTTATTGAAATTAACAATCAAATGTTGCGAAATTACGTTGAATTATGACTATTGCCGATAATGAGATTACTCCAGTGACGTCACAGGAATCATCGCTTCAGGGACCACACCCCCGCAGATTTTCATTCTGGTCGCCGGGCTAAATTAGACGGATTTTTAAGAAGCCGTATATAAGTAATTTATGTGTCAATTTCAGCAATTTAAAATCGACCATATGTCAAATTGACATCCCATTTTAATGAATTCGAATGTGACCATATGTCATTACATCTACCCTTTAAAATAGATACATTATTATGACCATTTTGACCACTTCTTTAATTTTGGACCATCTATCAAACTTTGGTTAAAAACATTATACAATAATATAATTTCCAGTGTTCTTGTAAATGGATTCCAATCAGACTTCTTTCAAATCACGCGTGGATGTAGGCAAGGTGACCCCCTCTCTCCGTACATATTCCTTATAGTAGCCGAAATTCTGGCTCACTTGCTACGGCATAATAAGAAGATAAAAGGAATAACAATGGTAGATTTAGAATATTTACTAACGCAATTTGCAGATGATACAACAATTATTTTAGACGGATCGGAACGCTCCTTTAGAGAAACATTACGTGTTCTCGAATCATACGCATCATTCTCTGGACACAAAATAAACATAGACAAAACTAAAGTTGTTTGGATAGGTTCTAAACAATTTTCAAGCACGCAATATTGCAGAGATTATCTATTAGATTGGATTCAAAAGCCATTTCTACTTTTAGGCATTCTATTTCAACGCAATAAAGCAGAAATGGTAGAGAAAAATTATAAAGATAAACTAAAGAAAATCGACAAAACAATGAAAATTTGTTCTCTGAGAGATCTAACACCTTCAGGGAGAATAACTGTGTTAAAGAGTTTGATATTGCCAACTCTTAATCATTTATTTACCTCACTAGCAAATCCAAAATTAGAAACTATAAAGAATCTTCAACAAAAAAAAATTCTCCTTCATTTGGAAAGGCAAACCTGATAGAATAAAACGATGTTTGATAACAAAAACATATGAAGAAGGCGGTCTAAAAGTACCGGCCATACTAGAAACAATTAAGTCTCAGAAAATATCAACTCTAAATTAAGTAACCTGGTTTTTACCTCCAAGTGAGTAAATTAAACTCTATAGAAATGGGACCTTCGTATCTGAAGACACAGTATATTCCCAATCTTATCAGCCCATTCTGGAAAGACGTATTTGATGCTTGGTCTGATTTACAAGAAAACTGTAAATATGAAATCAATTTCAGCAGACAGTTTATATGGGCAAATGACAATATAATAATAGGGAAAAAACCTATAATATACGATCATTATCTGCAATCCAATATTAAATTCATTAATGACTTTCTAAACGAGGACAGCACATTTCTACCCTATAACGACTTCTGGGTCTATACGATGTTAAGACAAATTTTATTGAATATGCGGGCTTATTAGCTTCTCTAAAATCCTATTCAAAACGGGGTTCGGTCAAGTTCAGTAAAGAGAAGGATTTGCCTTTTATTTTTCAGATTTTCATTCTGGTCGCCGGGCTAAATTAGACGGATTTTTAAGAAGCCGTATATAAGTAATTTATGTGTCAATTTCAGCAATTTAAAATCGGAAACGTTTACTCATGATCAAGATCTATTTTGACATATGGTGTGTTGTTTTTACTCAACATAATAATTTTACCAAATCATTATTACTCGTCATAGTGAATATTGTATGTGTCATAGTAATCTATTACATCTACCCTTTAAAATAGATACATTATTATGACCATGTTTGATTCAAATTGACTTTGTTTACAATATTTACCTTACATTTCCATGGATTTATTGGTTGAATAATCATTTTAATTAAAGCTCTGAATAACCGGAGATTTTAATCCCGACGTCACTTGAGTAGCGCTTTAAACTATGTCAAGCTGTTGTGAAGATTTAGAGCTATGATCAGCCGAGATCGATAACAGTAATACCATACCTCGCCTTCCCGCCTTGGTTCAATATCCCGCCACATTCGATTTTCCTGAAAGAGATCAAATTTCCCTAAGGGCATATTCAGTTCCCCAAGATATTCGTTTGGCTTCAGGTGTCCTTTGTTGTAGAGTTTTATCCTAAGCGTCATCTTCTGCAGCACTTCAAAGGATAAATCATTAAAAAAGATATCCTCATTGAAAACCGGGTCCTTTGAATGTTTGGTTACTTCCGATATTTGTTTCTGAACTTTTCCAGGCGTTAGATAGAGTTTCCCAAACACATTGACATGGCAGTCCAGTCGATGATGTCCGCCCAGATTTTCTCCTCTGATTAAAGACACTTTCAACTGCCTGGTGTCTGGCAGATAATGAAACGCAAATTTCAACTCCCCAAACACAGGCTTCTGTTTCAAGGGGAACGTGTACCCAGGCACAAGAAGGCTATTCACAGATGATGACCGAGCGTGTCCTTCACCAAACAGACTAGGAGCTTGAGTGGTCGGGGAGAAATCAGGTGAAGAGTGTCTCTTCACATTAGAGGAACCTTTAGGAGATAGGTAGGTAGTGCCTGCCGATTCACAAGAAGGGATATTCTCATTTGAACTGCTCTCCTCGTTAGAATCCCCAGAGTTCTGTTCAACAAGACCAGGCAGGGATGAACGCCTCCTGTAGTATTTCAGTGATCTTCTACTGCTTTCTCTTCTTGGAAGAGTATCCAGACAAGAGAAATTCACAACACTTGGACGCACGGGACGACTTTCACAAGACATGTCTGACAAAAAATGTCCCGTTGGATGATCAAGTGATGCAGCCTTGCGCAGTTGGTACACAGGTACAAAGTGGAAGGATGACATGTCTCCAGCATGAAAAAGAGACTCTTTTCGTCTTGTGTGGGGAACTTCTTTTAGAGTTGTAAACCCATATGATGTACTCGTCTTGAAGTGGGAGAGACTCATTGCAGCTTTAGACTGAGGATCTGCATTAGTGTCACCGTGAACAGCAATAATATTACTTAGAGATCTCGACTCAATAGTTTCAGACATACGTTTGTTTTCACGTCTTGGTGATACTGGAGCAGACCTGAATATTATAGAACGGCGGCTGTTTGGCACACCCAAGCCTGAAAAGGAACTCCTTGGCGAAATCCCTGGACTTGTATGCGCAGAGCATGGAAGACTATTTTCACTCGAATGACTGAACTGTTCATCATCTGCAGATGTGCAGATGCTAGGGTGACGGGATGAATCATTTGATCCAGGAATAACAAATTCTGGAATTGTCTGAGGAGTGACAATAGAACCGAATGATCCAGCAGATTCCTTGCCGGGGGGAGACATGGGTACAGACACATTGATGTTAGGTATCCGACACTTGTTTATCAGCCAATCTTTGATATCCTTAATTGAAGCCATTGTTTGTCCTTCAGGGGTTCCACCTTTTCTGTAAAAGAGATATCACCTTATTACTTACATTTACTTTGAAATAACATCCAATTGATTTAGTATATCGCTTGTTAATTCACCAAATACAAGTCAGCGTCCAGCTGTAATTGTTGTGACATTGATAATTCTTGCTTTCAATATGACAGAATAAATGACGCGATCCCGTTTATAAGAGAATTACATCCTCAAAATACTGCTCCCCTGCATACTTGACCCTTGAAAGTTATTAAATGGGTTTTGCTTCTTGTTCTAACTGTTCTTGTTTCCAATAAGATAAGATAATGTGTTCAGAACTTCATGAATGCTTAAATGCGCATTTATACAATATGTACATGCTTTAAGTAAAACATTAAATTGGTATTGACCCCAGGTCAGTGAGCGACGCTAAGAGCTAAAGTCACACAGAACATAAAACAAATACAATGTTGAATTATTCAGCAACAGCAAAATGCACATTGCACTGCTAACGTACATCCTATATATCGAAAAGTATACCCTGATTTATCGAGGATGTGCTAGCACTATACATGAGCACAACTTCGTTGAAATACAGTCTGACCCCGTTGATCCGCACGAGGTTGGTTGCAGTTAAAAATCGTCCGAAAATTGAGTCCTCCCGTTAAGCTCAAATTTATAGAAATGCATAGAAACGAATTGAAAATATTTTAGTGCGGATGGCCGGGTTTCAAGATAGACGAGGCCTCACTGTATATTCGGCAATTCGTGAATTAAAATCAAGAACTCAGAGGGAAGAAACATTCCCATTTGAAAAAAGGCAAGTCATCGTTGAGTAGCTAAGAGATAATGTACACCGATTGCTTTATAAACGTACGCAATCTCATCGAAGTACAACAATTCTGTTTCAGTACCGAAAAACCTCGAAGCGCCCATTGATTAACGGACGGAGGTCATTACTATCCAGCTAACTAAGATTAAGATGTATGGCAAACTATGTTCCTCTATAACAAATGTTTTGATCAGAAATCAATTAAATTGGGAAATCGAAAACTCCTCTGTCGTATATAATTAACTTTTAATCTTTGTCATACATTTCACAGGCAGGTTTGATCATTAACTTTCTCAGGTGACGTCCTATGACTAATTATTCCCATTATTGGCACTCGTCGACGTATTGAAATATTTGTTCAAGTCAACTGGTATGAATTCAACACAAATTATATGTGTTGTTTGTGTTTGTAACACTACCACGTTTAGTATATTCACCATATGGTGCATCTTATGTGTTTTGTATATATTTTGGACCGGTATTCAGTTAAGCTAATACCTGTCCAGTTCCATCAATAAAATTAGCATGTTCAAACAATAAATAAATATACAAACATGACATACTTGAATTGTAAATTTGGATAAACAAAAATGTTCGACAAGATTAATATCCTTCAACAAAAATAAAAATAATCGGTATAATTTATAACGTATGATAAATAGGTTTTGAACACTCGTATAGCTAAAGAGAGTGCACATAAATGACCGGAACTGAAGACAATTTAACCTGTCTGCAATGTTAATTGAAACAAGTGGATTAGGGCGTCGTTCTCAAATGTGACTTTCCCTCCCCTTCTCATTGTAAGTACTGTTTGAAACGTGGGATTGTTGTCTGAACTGAACTTTATTAAAAAACTCAGGCTGCAAACAGCAGCATAAGAGGTACATCTGGACCATATCGGCCAGCGTCTAGTGTCGACTGAACGTCCACGGAGGTTAAGCTCAGCGTTGCCTACCAGGGAAGTTCACAACAGTTACTGAGAATAGTGTTACCTCCCTGAAATATGTGGTTTGCATGAAAATAATGTTTTGAGAACCACAGTTCATACAGTTGTGTCTTTAGTCCCGTCGTGATCACATTATCACAGAAATGGACGGCGGTTACGACGTTGATTTGGTTACTCCGAATACAAGTGACATGATTGAATAATACATTTATCCCGATGGACGGTTTGGACAGTTTTTCTTTATCGCAGAGTACATCAAAGCTGTAATTGTTGTCAATAGAAAAACACAAAGAGAAGAGAATTCAGGCTCATGATAGGGAAATAAATTTGGTTATTTTTTCTTCCTATAATTGTTAAAATATATTCAGTGTCACTTCAGTTACTTCCTTATTCTTATTATTTATCCAGACATATAAATGTGTCCATACAATGTAAGCATCTCTTAAAACAGTGTGCATATAGTTTTATATGAATGATTTCATTTTGAAGTAGAGGTATGTTGAGCAAAAGTTTTATTATCAGTTGCAATGTCTGTTTCTATTCTTAAACTATATACCAGACAAGCAAATACTTGAATCCATGTAAATGTCAAAGCCATTTAACACTGGAGGAAATATGTTTATGATGCGATTGAAATCATGCAACGTGATAACAGCAGACCATTAAGACAAAGTTTGGCAGTTACCTCTCGTTGTCATATAAGCCTGAGTCATAGATGAAGCACCCGACTTTAAAATGATGATCATTCTACGATACACTTTTCCCTAGACATTCTCGTTTAGTGCGATATAATACAGGAATCAATATATCCAAAAATACATGTATATGTTACATTGCAACGATATATGTTTGTTCCCTGTAAGTATAAACCCCGGACTAATCTGGATGAAAACTTCGAGAACGATTTTTCAGTACTGTAAAGTACTGATATTAATGGTAGCAGAAAAATGTACGACATAAACAGAACCTTTGTTCTTGATAATGTAATGTTCGTAACATATATATGTAAGGTCCACAATGACCAGATGATCATTCCGTGGCCTAATTTATCTGAATATCTCGATTTGAAAATTTGTAAACAGGTTATCCAAGCTGAATGTATATATAGACTTGTGTCATAAAGTAATTTTTGATCCAGGCCTATCAGTCATGGGAACAACAGACAGGTGAGGTGAAAATGTTATCAGTTACTTTCTACTGTCCATGGTAATAGAATAACTCACTTACATGTAAATACATTATTGAATCGATCGAAAGGCGCGATTGATATATAATCCTGAAACTCCTATTTTTGTGTCCAGTATTGATGTTGTCGGTATACACTTAATATCGACTACCTTTGTACCCGCTTTACTAAGAAATGTCAAGTGTCTGGTGATCTCAATATCCCTTCTATTGACATAATTGATAATGTAGGTTTTAAGTCAAATATAATGTTTGTGTTCAAGTTAATAAGGGAATCATACCAGTCCGCAACCTTATCTCTGTCTGTAATTTTGTTCAACATAATTTACAGATAGAGTTAAAACGCAAAGAAGCATCAATTAACGGGCACAGATGTCGTTGGTGTCACTGGCGTCGAATTGCACAAGCCTATTAGTACGTGTCATTATTATATATATCTTGTCATAGAAGTGACCTATTTGCCAAACAATCATTATACAAAATGGACTTCCTCCACAAGTTACACAAAGAGACTGAAAGAGTTATCTACACTAGCATACAAGTATTCAAATCTACCTAAATATATACAGCATCTGTTGCCAAGTGTATCACCAAAACAACCAAAGCATGCTGCCTCGTATATCCGCTCTCCTAGCTCTACAAGCTGATAAGTGGCCCCATTACTGATAAGAACTAGAAACGACGGCTTTTGCAGTGTTTCCCTCCTGTGTACATGTAGGTATCGATTTGTAGATTCTAAACAGCTTATAATGAGCTATTGTATTTACAGGAATTTGGTTACTAATGATGTTATTAATGCACGCGCTAACTGCAAACATCGTGAGTCAAATATGAAGTTTGCTTGGATATATTTCCATACGTGATTAAATTGATTTAGTTGAGTAAATATTTACGAGTATTCAAAGTTTTTCCGGTGTGTAAATACATTGTCTAATCATATATCAAGTTTACAGACATGACATCAATCTCAATAGTTACAATCAATTAATAATTAGTAATACCTAAATATTTGTTTTTCTAATGATAATTAAGGCTAATTCAACCAATGTCCTTAATGTATTCCACCAACGTGACACAAACTCAAACAGAAATGTTTATTAGCGACTTCTTGTTTTCTCGAAGAGAAATTGTCATTCAGAGTATGAAGCACGCATATGATCAGAGACTCTACATTCAGGGTATGAAGCACGCATATGATCTGAGACTCTACATTGAGAGTATGGAGCACGCATATGATCTGAGACTCTACATTGAGAGTATGAAGCACGCATATGATCAGAGACTCTACATTCAGGGTATGAAGCACGCATATGATCTGAGACTCTACATTGAGAGTATGAAGCACGCATATGATTTCAGACTCTACATTCAGAGTATGAAGCACGCATATGATCAGAGACTCTACATTCAGAGTATGGAGCACGCATATGATTTGAAACTCTACATTCAGAGTGTGGAGCACGCATATGATTTGAGACTCTACATTCAGAGTATGGAGCACGCATATGATCTGAGACTCTACATTCAGAGTGTGGAACACGCATATGATCTGAGACTCTACGTTCAGAGTATGGAGCACGCATATGATCTGAGATTCTACAGTCAGAGTATGGAGCATGCATATGATTTGAGATTCTACATTCAGAGTATGGAGCACGCATATGATCTGAGATTCTACAGTCAGAGTATGGAGCACGCATATGATCTGAGACTCTACATTCAGAGTATGGAGCACGCATATGATCTGAGACTCTACATTCAGAGTATGGAGCACGCATATGATTTGAGACTCTACATTCAGAGTATGGAGCACGCATATGATCTGAGACTCAACATTCAGAGTGTGGAGCACGCATATGATCTTAGACTCTTCATTCAGAGTATGGAGCACGCATATGATCTGAAACTCTACATTCAGAGTATGGAGCACGCATATGATTTGAGACTCTACATTCAGAGTATGGGGCACGCATATGATCTGAGACTCTTCATTGAGAGTATGGAGCACGCATATGAACTGAGGCTCTACATTCAGAGTATGGAGCACGCATATGATCTGAGACTCTACATTCAGAGTGTGAAGCACGCATATGATCTGAGACTCTACATTCAGAGTGTGAAGCACGCATATGATCTGAGACTCTACATTCAGAGTATGGAGCACGCATATGATCTGAGACTCTACATTCAGAGTATGGAGCACGCATATGATCTGAGATTCTACATTCAGAGTACGAAGGACGCATATGATCTGAGACTCTACATTCAAGAGCATCAAGGGATCTCATTAATCTGTTTACTTGACTCGGACCTAATTGCTTCATTTACTGGCCAATTCCTCTATTACTACACAGGCATTACTGTCACCAGTATTGAGTAGGTTACAAACAGAAAGGACGCTAATTTGTTCTTCACGTTCAGCATTCGGCAATAGTAGGATTGTGCTTGGGCAACCCAATATAAGAACAATAGCAAGATCTTAATATAAAATACTAATCTGTATACGCTTGACCTTCCACATCCTTAGTCAACAACTATTTAAAGTAGAAAATACAAATGTCAAAACAATCCTGAACCCATTTCCATGAATACCAGTACATTGATGAGTGGTAAGTGTACATGTTTCAAAGTGGAGGGAGCTAAACAGAGTACACTGGTTTCTCGGATGTGATTTCACGACAGACTGTCCGTTATGTTTTTTTATTGATAAAGATAATAATACTATCCAGTTATAAGCAGTAAACGAATACGTCCATGTCATGCATACATGTCCAATTGCATTGTAAATGACGTAGTTTTAGTTAATTTAGCTTAGTTATGTCAATTCATGACTAGGCTCCATTATAATGTTAAGGTTCCCGGTCGCGTCATACCGAATGACGTTAAAAGCTGCTCTGACTTGCTTCCTTGCTTTAAACTCAGCATTATAAGGACTAAAAACCGATTTAACTGACTCTGCATGTGGCTGCACGGTGCATTATGCACAATTGAATTGTCCACGTGTATTGTACTTGTACACATGACAATAAGGAGTTTTTAAAATTATTATTTTGATGTGTCTTGAAATAAAAACAACACATGTCTAAACCAAGTATATAAATATAACACATAAGCATTTCGTTCATTTCGCATCGCTACTTTGATTAAGATTAATTTATACGTCTAAAAGCGTAATTACGACGTCACAATACATTGCATATATGTATTCGTAGATAAAATACAATCGTTGTCGTTCACAAATCAATCAAAAGCGCGCATCTACAACTATGTCAGCAAAATACATATTCTGTATTTCCGATGTAAAACGTTTATTCAACTGAATCTTCTTGCTTGGCAGAAAAATGGTTGTTTATTAACACATATAAGCCAATACTTATTTTTTTAAATGTAATATTATTTCCAGTTCAATGTGCATGTTTTTCTACGTATTGTATCTATGACCTATGAGAATATATGTACAACACAACCATTTTCCCGCTGAACCTCATTTGCTGAAAAAAAAAAAGATAGAGTTTATTTCTGTAGCATTATATAAAAATGTTCAATATTAGAGTCCGTTCAGACAGACACATCTGAAATGTTCTTTTGTAATAGCATGTAACTGAAAGGTTGTTTCTGACACGCTGATATACTCGCCTGTGACACTAACTGAACAGACTGACACTAATTAGTCTTTGCTACTTGTCATTCGCAGCATATCGAGTGAGTGAGTTCCAAAGCTCCAATCAGTTTAACTAAAGTCTCAGGCTTTTATATTGACTTGACAGTGGGTGTTATCTTTCAGTGCATGTTAATGTTCTCTCTGATTACTGATATGTTTGCTTGGTTGCAAGTAATATATTCATGACGAAACAGTTCTATCATAACGTTGTTAATAGCTTGCACTGATGATTGATAGAATTTCACCGAAACATGGTTTATATTTTGTCGAGTAGTTGTTGTTGTATATTGTTCCTTTATGTATGAGTTGGTTTAGATTGTGTAGGTGCTATCGTCTAAGCCTCTTAAAATTAACCAATATGTCGGTATACATCAATTTATAACTTCCAAAATGATTTAATAAATACTGAACCTAAGAAACTGGTACATTTGGACAGTACATTAGGTACTTTAAACATCAACACCAATAGTCAAAATACATACAATTTATTTGTAATGTTACTCTATTAGTTTCTTATTTTCTAAAACTCAATTGATCACCTTTTCATTTTATACATCTTATACTATCTGTGCAATAATATTTCTGACATGTCATCGCCACATGCTTCATTAATGCACAATATGTCGAGTAAACGAAACCACAAACAAACGTGTTGAGTATTGTAAAATATGTCGGTATAATAAACAGCTGTTTCCATGCAAGTGTGTATTGTGTCCTGCATATGTTACCATATCACCATGTTACCATATTAACAAAACGCAAAGAATACGTGGGCTGATATAAATACAATTGACATGTATATTGCAATGAGAAAATTTCACATTAATAACGTTACAAATAATATACTCCAAAATATTAGGAACAGTCATTTGATAAGTCGTATGGTCCTGAAGAATTGGTGTACAGACTGACAATGGGTGTTGACAGCATTACGTCAGTTACATGTTCCCTCCAACTCCTGCCAATTATTAGTCAGGATATGCTGCTTGAAAAGGTACTTATTATTCACATGTAAAAGAAAAACCAAGTTGTTCCCATATTACTTAACTTTCAGGAAAACAACAATTAATTCATTTATCGTGAAAAGCATTGATAAAATCACGATTGTTCAAAACATGACATATTCTATAGAAAATTGGAACGAAATTAAAATGCCAAATAAAACAACAAAATGGTTACCAGAAGATAGACGAGTATATTTTCAGTCAACAGAGCAAAATATTGATTAACTAAACTATAGGTTTACAAAGAACCGATAAACGACAAACTAAGTATGAGAGGTGGTTTGTGAACATATTTAGAACCTCAAACTTCGAGGAATCAACGCAACACACCGCAATGGTATTCGCATTATGTGTCTCTGCTTCTATAATATATCTACATGATCTGTTACTGCTGTTATTGTCAATTTAATATAACGATATGACTGTTATAAGTGAAAGTGGAGAGAAGCACAAATATACCAGAACACTTAAGTTATATCATCGATGTGTTTCCTTTGAAAACATGCCAAACGTAAAGCCTAGATCTTTCATCGAGTTTAGACGTGCTGATAAACACACGTAGTTCATCGATGCATAACAGTAAGTTAAAATACACTATGGGACAAAAGAAACGATTGTTATCAAAAGTTAACACAAACGTAATGTATCCCCCAAGCCAAACATTCTACATACACTGTCACAAGAGAAATACTACCTTTATCCTCGTGGAGAATCAGTGTAGCTATGGTTTCTTTATGATTATTATGTTTTATTCCTACATTAGAACACAACTCATGATATCCAGAATCCTTCTTGAATTGTTCAGATTTCACCAACACGAATGTCACATTTGAGGCTACAAGGTGTGTGGTAGGGATGTTGCTTAATCGGGGCAACGCAGGGCACACATATTACAGTGCATGTTATACCTGATTTCAATGTTAAAATGATGATGGAATGCGACTTATTTGTGAAATAAACAAACTGACATGGACTGTCATTGCATTATGTAATACCACGATGCATTTATGTATACTGTATGCCAGTAACAAACATTAAACTATTCCATCAGTTGGTATCAGTTGTCATAGTTTATGGAGAAATTAGAACCCACCATTTCCTTTGTCCCTGCGTTTATAATCACATGACTTGAAATTGATATCATCATTAGGAAGTAGAAAAACAACGACGAGAAATTCAGAAAACATATGATCCTTCAATATACACAGATTCGGTGTTGGATGTACATACATGTACACGTACATGAACCAAAATATCTTGTTCCGTATTCGCTTCACACTACTAAATTTACCATCAGTGTCCCCAGATACAATTATATCACCTATCACATCTGGCAAGGCACTCATTATCGCCTGTTCTAGGCATTGACTGACTGGTGTGTACAACAATGTCCTGTGTAGGCTACAGCTACGGTCAATGTTATTTGAGGACAATACGCATATATTGTCATTACCACCAAGAAACAAATTTATGACAAAAATGAGTATACCAGAAAAAAATAAAGCCATTGACTCTGTAGCTCAACAGGTTTTAAACAATACATTATAGATATTTCAGGAGTATTTTTCAGAGGTATCACAAATGTCAAATACTTTATGCAATGGAGATCTGAAATAGATTAAAATTTGTTTTTAGGCCATGATCCCCGTGACACATATTTGGGGTAACAGGGTCACCAAATCTGCAGTTTAGAACCCTCATAGGCCAAGAAGTCTGTGCACAAAATTCAGCTTTCTCGAGCTTTTCGTACTAGAGAAGGATATGAAAATAAGTTTTAGGTAATGATCCTCGTTACCAATAAGTGGGGTCACAGGGTCACCAAATCTACAATGTAACATCCCATTCGCCTAGGAGTATGTACATAACAGTACATCTTTCTAGAGCTTTTTCATACTGGAGAAGAAGATAAACAAATGATATAAGGGCATGACCTCTATTTGGGGTCACAGGGTCACCAAATTTGCAATTTATACCCATTGGACAAGAAATCTGTACACAAGATTTCAACTTTCTAGAGCTTTCATGCCTGAAATTTATGTCACCTAAAACAATTGACGCAGTGAATCGTGTATATGTAACCAGTCTATATTACTGAATAAACTTGAACAAACAGAGTCGGCTATATCCCCCTCGAAATGGGAAAGTTTGAAATATATTAAATTTTAATCTTTTTTTTGGAAGAGTTTTGCCCCGCAAACAAGATGAGGATGCTTTTCCATGGAAACGGCCCAAAATAAAATTCGAAAGAAATTGAAAACTCCATCACCCAATCTACATATAATGATTGTTTCACATACCAATTTTCATTAAACTAGTGCTTACAATTATTGAACTCTGGTATGTAAACAAAATACCAAATAAGTTCAAAACCCCAAAAGGCACATCTACACACGAAATTTCAATTAATGATTCCAATGAAAGGGATATGAATACACCTCCAATGAAGCTGAAAACCCCCAAACCTACCCGATGATCCCCATGTAAAGTTTCATTTAGCTAAATCTTGTTACAATTATAGATACAGTCTTTTGATATATAGTTCAGGAAACGAAACCCGCACGCACAGAAGGGCGGAGGATGAGAATTGGTCACTTACAATAAGTAATAAAATTATATGATGTTCGTACAGAAACTCTCCTTTGCAACAACGTTGTCTGTATTAACGTCATGGCATGGCAGATAATTGGATATGATGTGAAGACTGCAAATGTTGAACATTGTTCATGTTCATAAACTACACACGGACTTACCTTTTAAATCACAGTCATGAAGTCAACATGAATCCACCCATCGTCTACCTCCTTCCTGTGTTATGTGCACCCAGCCATCCGACATCGTCTTCTGATGAAACAATAAAACGTAGTTCGACCTCACATGCACGGGTTCTTTGTCGTTCACCGTCAGAGTGGCAGGTGAGTTTTTTAATTAGTCGCTAATTAGCCTTTGTTACTTGCACCAATCGATATGTTGATGTCTCGTATTCTTGCAACTGGCGACCATTTATAGTCAGTTTTGATGAGTTTTTGAGTAAAACACAGACATTTCCCCTTTAGCACATTCTGTAATCCGAGAATTCCAAACTTTTGGATAGTACTGGCACGTGCATTAGCAGACCGCTTGTGGTCAGTTTGTAAAATGCCAGTACAGTTAAAGATAGTAACCAATATGTATCGTCGTCTTGCGTCTATTAGCTCAAGTAAGTATTGTCCCTCGGGGAATGTTATGCCAAAGCTACAAATACTTTCTATAAAGAAACATCTCAAGAGTGATATGAAATTACTGTTCTCGTTCTGCCGTATACAACATGGTATGTGAAGGTGACAACACACCGAACTGGTTCACAATGACTGTGAAGATATGAAGTGGCTGATAACGTATTGTTATGATTGAACGGAGTGAAGGATACTAGTATAATAGTCAAAATGTTGACCTGTAACTTACAAATTTGTAACTTGAATGACATACACAATCCTCGTAATATGTTTAATGGCTTGGATCGCATTGGACACGATTTAAAAATGAATATCCCCTGCTTTGAAGAGGTGAAATTGATTGCTAGCGAAATTGTGATGTCTCCTCTGAAAGATTGGGACCTGCTTATGCACCTTTCTAATGTTGTAAATGTTGAACATGTCTTGTCAACGCTTTGTACGACGGTTGAGTCACTGGGAACCGTGAACTTTCTGACAGGATAAAACATTAAATAGTGACGAAAAATTGTACACACTCCTGACAAACTTGGTTATATTCCGAAGGTTTTTACATGTTAACACCGTCTTGTAAATGTCGACGATATTCAATACAATCCCCTGTTATTGATGATTTGGTAAGCGCTGCGTTGAGATGAAAACACATCACTGCACAATTGCTAAACAAGACAACTCTGCTGGTATAGTATTCCGATGTGACACAATCTACAAACGTTGACAATACACTTAAAGTTTGACAAGGACCTGCGAACACGCTCTACACCGGAGTGTTCCTTGCAGAATGTTCCTATGTTGACAGCGATCTGTACACACGCCTTACTCCAGGGCTGAATGACTCTGTTCTGAATCGAGTGACAGTGTGATAGCGAGTGCTGTCCTCTGTGTTCACCTATTGATCGGCAGGAGGACACAGCCAGGCTCCGAGACATGGGCTTATCACATCAACTCTGACGATAACACTTCAATTTATCAGCATTTACGAATTTGTTGTATTAGATTTTATCTTTATCGTATCATTCAGCCTGTTTCACAACAGATGACATTTGCCAGGATGAATGTAATTGCAGTTTTCAAAAACCATTCATTGCTTTTATCATTTACAACTATTATGTTCTTATATTGGAATAAATGCATTTTATCTGAACGCTCGTTTAGTATAATTATAGTTGAGAGTATTATTCTCTATGTGCGGTTGGCATGATGCATATGGGAGCTGACTCGTGCAACTGTCTCTATGCTCCATGTTCAACTACAATTAGCAGAGATTTGCCATACAAATGTATACTTCTTGTTTCATTTAATCTATATATTTTCAGTGTTGTTTGGTTTAAATATACAGATTTACAAATAAGAAAGTCTGAATATCATGACAGGGGGTTCAAGCATTCAACATTCCATGTGGAGAATGTACCTAACGTTTATGGATATGATACTGATACGGAGGATTTCAACATATGTTAGAGATTAAATAAGTATCATAGACACCAACGCAATTAACATATATAAAGTGATTTAAGCAAGGATATATCTCTGATTATAAACAGCACCAGAGAAAAGAAGGAGTAACCTTGGAAACTGTCTGCTGCGTTAATAATTCAATATGCAATTATCAATATTTCAACTGACCTTTCTTGCCAAGTTTCACTTGTCCTTTTGAAGTAACTTCTTGTGAATTATAGAATATGATTTTATTATCTCATAACACTAGTTATGTATAGAAGCATAATGGATTGTTATTGTGACCAATGTGTTTATCACATCGAATTAGGTAGAAATCTGACATTTTACGAATGGCATAAATACAAGATAAAATGAACATGTTTTATCATCAGTTTGCATATAATAATATGATATGATGTGATATTTTGACAACAAATTTGGGTTCATGTTTATAGGGATGATGCAAGGATGAAACCGTTAGCTCTCTCAGAACGTTGGTTCGTATTTTATTTGCAAACTCAAACTGTTTTGTCGACTTCAAGCCTTTAAATGTTAATTGTATGGTAAACATGACATGTTATAACTACTATATACTGCTTAAGAAAAGGAAGACGAGTTGGCGTGCTTTATCGTTGAATAAAACATAGCAGAAAGCTATCTGCTATATTTAATTCGTCTTTTATTTCTTATAATGAGATGCCCTTTAACAATTACTCGCTTTTTTATGAACACTGTTGATATATAAACTTATTTGTATAAACCATATTTTGAAAATATTAATGCCTCCCGTCGTAGAACACATTCTCTAGCAATCGAAGTGACGTAAAATATGACGTCATTTGCTAAGCGACGCTCTAATTGACGATCATGTCTCATCAACCACGCTGTCGGTCCCATTGACTGCCTGTGGTTGATTACCGTGGTTATCTTATATTAGTTAATAACATGCGATCTAAAATAGACATGACACATAAAAAATACAAGCGATGAGTATATGTCACCTGATAACAGGAACGTGTATACTAATAATGGATATACCATAGCTATTTTTTTAAAACGTAATTTAGCGTAATTAAGTTTTAAAATACAGGATTCGTCATTAAAAAGCACAAAGTAAAAACACGATTCTATAAGAATAGTTACACACATTGGAAATTTTAGTTTCAAGGGAGGCAGTAGCAGCTGATAACCTTAACCATGTGTCGTCGTTCGAATCTGGAAAAGAGTTACTCCCCCTTTTGAATTTCACACCTGTGAACTGTGGAACACTATCAATAGGATGAACTATAATGAAACAGAACAGCACTATTTTTGCTGAGTGCGTCTGATTCAATAATCCGCACAGACTGCTTCAGTTGCTCAGGTACTCGGTCTGACATCAATGTTAGGTACATGTAGAAGTAATTAATATAAGATCCTATTTGAAAAGTAAAAGAATAACTCAGACTTTGCAATCACGCGATATGTTGCTTCCTCTGATAGGACTTCATATTGACCGTTATATATCCTGATAAATACAATACTGATGGTACACAATATAAGCAACATTCCGTGACGTTTACTAAAGATAACTATATAGCTGTAGAACTCCACAGAAACCAATATTGTAACTGTAGGCAAGATGCAATAGCCAATTTCTGGCTAGCACATCTTGCCGAAAGTAATATCTTATTTTAAAACATAGCATTGAAATCGATTTAATTGTATTTTTTACATGTTATGGAACAGAAAATGCGATTGGACGAAGTGATAAGACTCATAGTAGAAAGGGTTAATATATTTTAATTTTGTTTTAATATTAAATTAAATATTTGTAGTTTATATTAATAAATTAACCAAGGGTTTCGAATATCTCTTGAATTGCATATTTTATATATGAGAAAGATAATGTTTAATGTGTACTTTGTTCCTTTGTTTTTAGTTGGTTGGAAAAGTCATGTGTTTTAATCTCTGACACTTATACCATTGTACTTGCCTATTTCAAACAGTTTATTAGCCCGTGAACAAACGCACTGTGGAATGTATCTCTTCAGAAGAAAGGCTCAGGTGGACGAACGATGCTTTAACGGATAGAGCGTGTTGTCAGCTGAAAATGACAGATATTGATTAATCAACACCATGCGTCGATAAAGCCATATGTGTCTGACAATCTAATGCAGTGTGCTGATAAGAATAATTTGTCCAACACATTGTTCTCACCTTGGAGATTCCAACGGTATAACCTTGGCAGACAGCAGTAATAGTCATCCATAGTGTTTGTATATGCCAATTTACCTGTAGGTCTATGTATTAATTGATTTTTAACGACTCTGCTAATATCAAATCTGTTGGAAAAAAAGTGACAATACCAGTGCACATCGGGATATTTATGAGGAATATTTACTTGAAAATACGGACAGGAACATTTCTGGACAACAGTTAGTTCTTGTGAAAATAAACGATGCATCAGCTGGACCTATACACAGTGTACATAGATATTAACATCCAAAAGACTGAAACGACATGAAACTATATCATGTGTACAACACATGTGACTGAACAATGATATCATGATGTTTACATGCATGTTTGTATATATTCAATATAATAACATGAATAATAGGCAACGAAGTACATAGCACTAACTGTAACGACACCGTGTTTATTTATAACCAATTAGTTCCATATCTATAACCAGTTAGATGTGAAACATAGTCCTACTATCCAAGCACATATTTGCTGCCATAACCCAGATCATCCTTCAGAGGTATATAAATATCGATATCGATATAACATATGATAGAAATGCCTGTCTGGAGTGGTATATTTTGAGCGAAATGTGATCACCCTGTTCCGTCAGTGTAAGTGTATCCGCTATTCGACAATGTTTAACAGTGGAGTGACAGGGTGGATGATTGCATCGATTTCTGACGTACCCCGGTAGCTTAGCTCGAGTGATTGAAGGTCAGCGTACCCAAGCGACGCTATCTTTATTTCGCCATCATGACGTCTTCATTTGGAGGTGGAGGTCAGCTAATGTACGTCAGTGTGCCCAAGCGGCACTATCTTCAAACTGTAGGAGTCGTTCAGCATTCTCGTATGTAGCCATTGTAGCTACGGGTACCCAAGCGACAATATCTTAATGACACACGCTGGGTGTGCATTGGCATCATTATTCTACCCGCGTTAATAAACGAAGGTCAGCGAATGAAGGAGATGGTAACGTCACCATGCGACACCATGTAACCAATCATTGAAAATAGAATCAATTACCATCCTTAAGCCTGACTATGGTTGGATTGATCTCGTCCGGACGATTAAACATAAAAAACAATGCACCCCTTGACCAGTGGTCAAGAACGATTTTTGGGAACTCTTAGACAGTGTGACCTGTCATTGAATAGGAACATGTCGAGGCGATTCCACATCAATGGCATGTACATACTCATAAACACTTCTTTAAATAGCTATCATTATAGTTTTATGTTTGTTTTGATATTACAAATCAGGGTGTAGGAACACTTGGGGTAATGTCTAGCAGGTCGCGTAAGCCTGCGATTCACGTGCAGGACCTGAGGTCAGTTTTACTGTGTGAGTGGATTTGAGAAAACATTTCAAAGTTATTACGATCGCAATGAATTACTCATAAGACTTCTAAGTAAGTGACGTTTTTATTTTGAGACGATGTTTCCATTTACAAGCTAGATTCCACCACACAATAAACCTGGCCTCAGATCACGCACGTGCATTGCAAATTGTACCCGACCTGTTAGACATTACATTAATTGCTTCTACACCCGCCTGTGCGGTATCAAAGCACACATAAAAATATAATGATAGATATATAGACAACTTTTTAATTGTGCAATGAAATAATTGTTAAACGATAGTTTCTGTTACGTCAAGTAAAATAATCAATATGCGCAAAATTTGTTTTTGACAGAACTGAAAAATTAATAATAAGATTATAGAAATAATTGCCATTTAGATAGTGAAGACATATAACATGGTTATATTTGGGATAAAAATTTATCCCAAATATAACCATGGAATAATAAGATATTTGCGATAAACGCAGTCCCAAAAGTTAGGTTGACTGAATATGTAGGTACACAGTGTGTACAATCCCTGAACGACCAGCGAGGAGTAGACTATACTGTCTGTGTCATCTGAGAAGACAACCGATATGCAGGATAGCAGCTATCGTACAACGTCCTCGTCAGTTTGGTTGAGCAGATCCACTCCCAGAACTTTTAGCCAGTTTATCTTATTCACTGCATTCAACTGTACAGTGACAAATGGTATGCATGGCTTAGGAGGTCTGTGAAGTGTGTTTGACAGAGTTCATATATACCTTGTGCATATATGTAGAGGATGAATTTCACTTTCTTTACAAATGTCAAGTTTATAATGATTTACGTGATAAATATTTTGAAAATATACCAATGTACATCAATGAAGACATAATGATCCATAACTTCCAAGATTATAACTTAACACATTTGATAGCTATTTCAAATTATGTGAAAGATGCCTTGAGTGTTCCAAATTCTTTTATTTGACTACACACAACTCCATTCATATATTTGATTTGTTGATTTTGTACGGGGGCGTAGGCCTTTCTGTTGAAAAGATTGATTTATTGTGCATCTCATCGAAGAGGTTAACCGCAAGTTTGCACTGCCGTGGTAGGTATAGGAACTGTTGCGTAGGATGATGAACCAGGTTTTACCAGATGATTTTTACGTGTCTCAAATCAGAACCAGTGTCAACACGTTGACACCATTCTGTATTTTAAAATCAAATACCGTCTCCATAACAATGTGTTTCGATCTTGAGTATTTATAGAGGCGACCAGAGGTATAGATGTTGTGCAGATGGTAACACACGTTATACTTCTTTAAGATTCGAGGTCAGAGATGAATACTCCTGGATCAGCCAGACAGTTGTTCTTCCGCGCAAAAATATTTGTCATTAGTAGCTTGAAGCTAGTATTCCTGGAAATGGTGTGGTACAACCGTCAACAGAACAGAAGCTTAGATAATCTGATTATTCCTGTAATGATATGCAATGTCTTGAATCAACTAGATATGGCGAGAGGGCGATCCTTTCTAGAATCCACATTGTTGCGAAATTTGGGCTCTTACAGGTGATCAACCAGCAAATTGCAGATGTCCTCATGACTGGTGTCGATACTGATGCCATCTTTTTTTCAAAGAATCCATATTGATGGGATGCCAAAATAATATTTGGTCATATCATAGAGAGTATTCTCATTCTGGAAGTATTCTCTCTCTCGTGCTTCTCGGCATTGTCACTCATGGATGAGCAGAACACATCTTTAGCATATTTGGACAGGCAGAGAGTGTTATGTTCCATGCCTTTGGGTTTACCATCTCATGTCCAGAGACGTCTAGTTTCCAACAAATTTATAATGCATATTCGTGGTAACACATTTCCAAAACGGCTTCAGGTGGGAATATATTTCTTGACAGGGAGGCACATATCAGCAGTTTTCAGGTCATTGACAGATATTGTCTCTCCGCATTTTCAAATCTTCAATGAGTAGAATAAATGTGAACACTTCCTAGGGTGACCAGGTTTATAACTTTCTGACAGGTTGGTTTCTTTAACAGGTTTTCAGGTATCGATTTACAAGGTGAAAAGACATTTAATCTACACATTGGTTGGTGGTCTGTGCGTCACCTTCCATCTCAGCTTTAAGGCAGCAGGGATTAAAATGTGGTCAATACAAGATTCGGATCTACCGTCATAAGCTAGAAAAGTGGGGAGTGGTCCACTGTAAAATGCGTGTTTATTTACTGATAACAGTGAGTATTCATTAAAACAGGATATCAGAGTCCGACTCCTCTTTTCAGGGTTACATGATGCTCTAGGGCCCTGTATCTTTGCGTTCATGTTGCCGAGGAAGATCAAGGTTCTGCTCCGAAAGTAGGTCATGACCAGTTGTGCTGAAGTGTAAAATAATGCATGTACGGTGTCCCGCCTCTGTTGTATTGGGGCAAATAAACCACAGAAATGAAAAAAGGAAAGTTCTTTGGGTATCAAGGGTCTCCTTTCACAAAGTACTAAAGTGATCGTAAGTCACTAGGGTCGTTCGAACAGGGCGTGGTCACTCATAACACATACATGTATGTCGACGCCATTGCTCATCAGACAAAAGTTCAGGTATACAGCACTTGTCATGACGCAACTGCAATTCCATGCCATGAAAGATGAATCTTATTCAGGTGTGATCTATTATATGACACCATTGAGAAATGTTATCTGGTCAACTTTCGGTCATACTGTACCGCATTCTCTTCACACAGAAATTACTCCCAATATCATATTTCCAATCCTTACCAATGTTCTAGATGGCCTGAAATTCTAGGCTTCATCAAAATTCCCTAGAAGAGGAAAGGATAACCTCATACTGTATCCCTGCTCCTTAACCAATGTAAACTCATCTTTCAGCGGCCATGTCGTCCGAGTGACTTCAAAGATCTAGGCGTTTGACTTTTTAGGGTCCTGCTAATTAGCACATCTCCTTCGAATGTGTCTGATGTGAATAACACAAATGAAATAGTTTTGGTATTTGTCTCTGATTTTTTTCTTCTCTATTTATCAGCATGTCTATGATTAGTTGTTTTCACAAAATTAAATAAATTTCGAGGAAAACACATTAAAGTAAACATTCTTTATCTTACGTTTATTTTATCATTATCACGTGTCATTGGCAAATGTCACTTTTAAAATTGCGTCTCTGATTGCACAACCAGATTCAATTGCAACCCATCAGGACACTCCATGTTTGCAGCGGATTTAGGCCATCCAGAACAGAGATTAGGATCGGAAATCTGAAGGGAGTAACCTCTGTGGGAGCAGAATGACTATACCGTTTATTTAATTTCCCAAGAATACGTCTACTGCTGAAACATGATTAAAAATGATGTCTTGTGAAAAGAAGGAAGGATTTCCAACATATTTTCTTGAGACGGGATGTTTATCTCCGCTGTTGCAAAGTTTCTTTCTGCTTTGTTAACTAGTTTCAGGTGAGACTGAACTAAATACTTTGTCTGTCTGTCTATCTGTCCCGGTACAATTTATTTGTCTGGTAGTTCCATCGTGTTACTGTTCAAAATGTTATAAATTACATAAGTAACAGAGATATTATGCCGCTCTCACAATTGTCTGATCTTTATAAAGTAATAGTTTTTGTAAATTTGAAATCTATCTGAATTATGTGTAATATGCATGAGCATTATGTTATAAACGTGATCAACTGTAGAAACCTCTCTAATATCAAGAGATTACGCATGTGTAACTAGGGGTGACTATTGACCCAAAGAGACTATTGCGATAGCGATAGTCTATTGCCACTTACTATTGCGATAGCGATAGACTATTGTAGCTCACTATTGCAATAACTATTGCGATAGTTTTTTTTGTACAAATACGCAATAATTATAATCAGCTAGGTTTTAGTAGAAATGTTTAATTGATGTAAGGACTATGGAACAAAAATAAGTAAAGAAATCATAAATGAAAAGACTTTTTGTCATTTTGCTATTTCCTATCTCTAGTTCTTCCCTTTTGACATTCTAAAATGAAAAATCTTGAATTAAATGCGGTGAGGCTTGTGTAAATCATTCATAATTAATGGAAATTTTATAGTTTCGATAGTATCGATAGTTAACCTTACTATTGCGATAGCGATAGTGTTTTTGTATATACTATCGATATAGTACTATTGCCAACCCAACTATTGCGATGCATCGATAGTTCGATGTATTGTTACACCCCTATGTGTAACATATGAATATTTATCAACAGAGTTTTTCTGACATACATTGTACATGGGCAAGAAAGGTCGATCCGCCTCGAATAATAAAACCTTACATTATTGACTAAATAAGGTTGTTTAATTCTATACATGATGACAATTTAAGTTCCACTGGAATCAAGCTAACGGTTGACTTAAGACGGACACGGTATACTATTCCAGAGAAATCAAAGTGACAGCTGCATCCACTTAATCCTACAATATGAGACAATACCTTGCCTGTTTACCATTGTTGTAACTCATCGCCTTAGGGTATATGTGAATGTCAGTGGATAAGAGTAATCGTATTCAAAGATTCGGATTCTTTGATTTTTATGTGCTCAACAGGCGCTTTGCTAGAGGACATACATGTATATATAAACTGATAAACGGAAATGGTTGACTCTCACCTCATATACAAATGTATACGCTCCTTGATAGAAAAGGACGTGTTTTTTGTTGTTGAAAATGTTCATGTACGTAGACATTAAGAGGCTAATTTTTAATTGAAGAATCGTGACACACTTGTTTAAGTTTAAGAGAAATACATTACACAACATTGAGTAGAATATTTAACGCAATACATTCAATGAAAATTATCATCGCCTGATTCCTTACCATCTGAACGGGATTTTACATTTTTTAGAAACAATAAAACATTTAAACAAATAGATGTAGAACAAACATACTTTTTCAGTCATTTTTACCAAATGAGCTTATTTTCTTTGTTCGATTGTTAACGATGTTCTCGGAAAAAATCAAAACAACAAAAAAGGATGTCTTTGATTTAATTTGGTTTATGTTGTCGACGCACTGAGCTGCGGTGAAATGAATGATTTCACTGTATTTTCATTTGTCGAATCTTGAAAGTATTAGATCACATACATGTATGAACTTTTATTTTCCTGTATGTTTCGACATGTGTGGCAATATAATTTTGAGTATGTTTACGAATAGTTATATCAGTAACTCACATACAATCACTTTATAAGTAACCAATGACTGTTACAATTATATATGCAATGTATTTCAAAATGAAATATAATTCTATCTGAAAGCCGCTTCAATTCTTGCCACTCCCAAAAGCATACATAAGCACTTAATATATTAAGGATTTCCTCTTGATTTTACAGTCTTTGATGGACCATGTTCTCTTAAAACTTTTTAATTTGCTACTGAGGTGGCGTTCAAATAAGCCTTATGTATTGTTCAATTCATATCTTATTTTGACAAGTAATTTCTCTTCCAACCATAATGACACATCTATGTACAGAAAGAGTCAAGTTAGCCCGTAAATGAATATCGGTCTTTTGCATACAATATACACAAGCTATCCATAGCAAATAACAACAATGGTTCGAGCAAATATGTAAACTTCATAAAATGCCGAACATTGTATTTTTCACAAAAAGAAGATGACTCCAAAAGAGCTTACTCCCCTGAAGACGTTCTTAGACATCGTACACTAATGCATACATATCAATTTACTGATAATGATAATGACAAATTTGCTTCATGGTAATGTAAATCTGATTATAATGCGATTTCCACAGTCAAGGATCTGGAATTGTTATCAATCGACATGTTCTGAAATAGATATCCATGCCATTATATTCTCCTATAAAATGCTTATTTCAACCTATTATTAAATGTATTTCATCTAAATTCAAACTTTGCAATGTAAGAGAGTTTTAGTCAGAAAATAAACTTTTGAAAATAAAAAATCTCTACAATTTTTTTTTTAAATGCTCACAAAAATACCGCATTATGTGTCACCACGCGGAAAACGTAGTTCACAGGAAATGTTATTAACCTATTTAATTTTTGGTTCTTACATGCTCTATTAATCTAAATTTCAATCAAACTACAAATTGAATTCCTGTTTTAAGGTTCTTTCAAAAGTTTAATCAAGAAAAGATCTTATGATAGCAGTGTCATAATTGCGCAATGATACAGTGATAAAGTAGTCGCGCAGTTTATTTTGTATAAACTTAAGCGTATGAAGGTTATCCTTTCCTTTTCGTGTTTATGAGAGTGAATATCGGTCACATGACCTTGTTTAATCCAATCAGCAGAGGGCATATCGTTCAACTTTAACAAAGTCTTAATTTAATGTAATTCTACGGCCGTATTCACATTACACCAACTAGCTAAACAATGCTAACCGGGGCATACTTTGACAATAGATTGACAAATAAATTAAGTTGTGTTTATTACTTCAATTATTATCCTTCAAATGAATAAAACCTTGGGGAATCGAAACCCATAAACTTTCGATTTATTTTGTTTAAGTTGTATTTCTGTGCAAATATCGTAAAACTGTCATGTGTTTGTCATACATATATCAAAACGAACACTTTACCAATCGTTTTGATTATTTGTATTATAAGAAGACAGTCGACTATTCAATAACACAATCTCATTTTAACACAAGTTCTTTTCAGTGACCATGGCTCAATCTTTTCAACACTACACTTTTTATTTTCTTCTGTGAACTATTCAGTAAGTGATCAACACACATCATACATTTCGTTTTATACATATTTAATATACATGTAAAAATGTATTTGTGATGAATGTGTTCTCATTTAATCGATATGAAAACTTTCAATTGGAAATTAATGAAATTTAAATTATAAAAATCGAAAAGTATACGAGTATGAAGAAATTTTCTATTATTATAACTGCTTAGGAATTCTAAGGGGAACAGAGGTTTGCTAAGTCAAACACATTACAGTGACCCAAAGACTTAAAAAACCTTAGCATTTAATATAAAATTTAATATACATGTAATTAAAGAGAAAAAGGAGGTCACCGCACTATTTTTAATGATTTTTAAAACAAAATAAGATATGGTCACTATTAGTCCAAAGCTTGACTGGGTATAACTTTGTTTCACTTTGAATAGATTGAATTGGAAAGTATGTTCTTATCAAAACACAAAGTGTATTTCGATTAGTATTTCGAAAATAAAATGATTTAATGATCCAGTAGGCATATTTAAAATTCCAATGTACATGTATGACACTGTTATTGTCTATGCACTCCAGAACCTGACAACAGAGAGTTTGCAGGAACAATGTACGTTGAACCTCTTTAAGTACAAATTGTTGCCTTAATATACGATTTAATCAAAGGATAATGTATAACGTTGTTTTTCAGGTTGTAATGGAAAACAAATTGCAATGGTCAGCTTTCCAGTATTTGTGTCTAACCATTATTAGTTTACGTTGTGAGATAACGCCATGACTGGCATTTGATGAGATAAGCAGGTAGAGTAGCAAGTAACAGTCCACTTTACATGGAAAGTTTTATCATCGATCTATCGACAGCATCCGCCATATTGGATTCTTTGCATTTCGTGAAATGAAAACACGCTATATTTAACCCAATTTTACACTTTTTGATAATAAAACATATACAATGATAGAATATACACATAGTCACACATAACACATAACGAAACTGAAAAACAATATGCTGTTAGACCGTGGCGAAAATTTCCCCACTCGTAGCGCCGATGAATGGCTTCACTTTTCATTGTTTTTTATTTTTTAACAAATGTGCGATTGTCTTTATCAAGTTGTGAAATATAAAGCCATCAAAATATTAACTTCATTAATATCTATCGTTTTGACTATGTTTTAATCAAATTGTATATATCTGTAAACGAGAATATCCTCTCCCAAAAAAATACCCCGATAAAACCCTCCTTTTAAGGATTGCACAATATGTTCACAGCGGGGTAAATGTAGGAAAACAAAGCAATATAGCTCTATGATTAAATGTAACATACAACAATGAAATCGATATGCAATATTCAGGAAAGTCTGTTTTAAAATAACTGAGCATATCCAATGACCAATGCAACATTTATTTTTCGGTTCTTTATTAATAATTTCATTCATCATATTATATTTTACATAAATTAAATGTAATGAAAACATGATGAGTATACGAAAACTAAACTTGCCAGTCTGCCAGGCAATCGACAATCGTGTATAACATTAGGTATGACAATAACAGACTGGAAATGACGATGTGGTTGTGAAAAAATAGACATTAACTGAAATATGATTTTCATAAATGTCTTCCAAGCAATTTAAAGTTATATCTCGTCTTCTGTGTCTGGATTTGTCATAATTGTCACTTTGAATCACTGTTTATTAAAACCAACGGTACAACACCCCAGTTTGATTGACTTCAATGACCTGTCTGACCACTAGAAACTAGACGTCTTTTTCTGAGGTTTATTGCGGTAATTTACTGTCTCCGGAAATACTAAAATACAATCGTATGACAACCAGGCAAACACCCCCAAAACACTGTGAAAGACAAGAACGCAGAAACACTATCGTTACAGAGAATGTTTATTGATCTTTTATTACAATATATTTGATTTAAGAACTTAACTAATAAACGACACTTCAACAGTGACTGACATTTAAATACTACTGAATTGTCAATTACAAACATGTAACAAGTTTCTCTACGCATTCCAGAAGATGGTTTGAAGCAGAAACATTTATTGAAACCAAAACAATGATTGATAATAATCCCTTCGGGAACTGATATCTATCAGAAGATTAGTCCTCTTTGTTAAAATAAGCATCAAATCCTCATGGAACACAAACTCTTGATATTTATCTTATCTTATCTTATCTTACTTAATATTGGACATTATCATGGTAGCTGCTTTCCCAAATGTTTAATATATTAATAAATCACAGGCCAGTATGGACACTGTTTTTAATTCATAAATCAGACAGAAGCTCTAAATATATATGAAACTTACGAGTCAAAGGTTCTGTACGAACTACTGTCCAACATGGATATCACTAACATTGCACATAAACTACAGTAAAATATGCATATAATGAACACTGATATACACTTGATAGACAGAACGAAATCCTGATCGATTTCTCTTTGTTTCCGACATTTGGTGAGCAACGAAGTACAGTATAGACTACGGTATACGCAATATACTTGACCCCGATGACTTTATTACAAGCATATTTAACTTGAAATGTGTGCAAATTAATCATGAATGTCATTGGAGTACAAAATCAGTACAAAAACAATTCTTGATATTATTTAACGATATTATGTTGATCAAGGGATTTAATTTATTTGATAATTTATGTGCATATATTAATTTTGTTTGTGTTGAGGTACGAGAATCACACATTCAAGTAATTTAATTTATTTTATATGCGCTATCCACTATCCACACCCATGCCATTTCCTATCAGCACAGGGACGTGTTTAACAGAAAGCCCCTTCTCCCCTCTTACCTGTATAACAAGAGTGTTAAGGTACTGGTGACAATATAAACTCAACTCCCATTTTCGGTTAAATAAGTCATTTGCTGTAACGGATCACTTAGGTTTCGAAATGTTCTCGTTAACGACGTATGTATGTATCCTACCTAGTAATATATGTTAAACTACATGGCTTGGAAACTGACTATTGTAACAGTCAATTTATGTGCGTCGATATCTCATGGGTATCATTATGTACATCCCGCCAGGGGCACGGCAACTTTGTCTGCAGTAGAGAACTGTTCTACACGCAGTAAGGTTTGGGTGCAATGCTACACTGTATTTTAGCGTAGTACCACCCATGGTTCGCTAGTTCCAGCCGCCTCTCGCAGGTTTCACCGCAGTGCATAGCCACATGGCGTTGCGGGCTTTCTCCCTGCCATAATACTAGCAGCCGCGATATAAGTGAAATACTCTTGAAAGCGGCGTTAAACCTCACCTCACCTCACCTCACCTCATTATGTACAGTCACATCCCGTTTATCCGCACGATTTGGTTACAGCTGAACATCAATATCGTTATAGACATGTATTTGACCAAAAGATAACGAACATACTAAAGCATTGATTGATAATATAAGTACACATGTGAAATAAATAGAATATAAATTGATAACATGAATGCCACTCTCACGACATTGTCATTTCACATACATTTCATAACACTATTATGAAAAATGTCATCATTTGCATAGAAATGAATAGAGACGATTTGAAAAAAATACTACCTGATGCGGAATAACGGGGTCGGGTTATTTGAATATAATTTGTTTAAAAAATTAGTTTCAATTGGAAATCGTGCGGATAATGGGATTTCCTGATAGACGGGACCCGGGTAACAGGGTCTGACTGTATTATAATTTACAATTCTTTGCATAATGTAAACGTGCAATAAAGGAATTAAGAACGAATTTATGTGTTACCGTGTCAAAGTGACAAATTGATGCCACATGACATTCTGATCTTGTAATAAAACAACAGTTGTAAAAAGGATTACTGGCCGGTAATGTGACAAGGAAGGGATAATCTGACATAACGTCAGTTACGAACGAATGAACTGTCATTTGGAACATAGGACAAGGATGTTGGAACGAACAGACAATATTTAGACGGTAAAGGAATGCTTATTACAGAGTTTCTACTTTTGTTTTAAGACCGTTGACTGCAAGTAACATTTTATCTATTTTGAACATTAATTCGGAAATTGAACGGAATTAAAACATCAAAGAACAAACCGCATTTAAATCAATATATTAGAAATGAAATAACCCCGTTCTGTTATCCTAACTCTATTTGTGGACGACATGATGTTCTTCGTGATACAGGCTCAATGACGTCATTCAAAGGAAATGTCTCCTTTTATTCACAGCATGATCAATCCCGCTAATAGACTGTGCAAATGTCATGTAACTTCAACCATAACGTTATCTTGTCAAGATTCCAGCTTGCTTTAATCTAACAACCAGTGTTACTGTCTCAATGATCATACAATCATGCATCAAAGCATAATTCAGACAAGGATTTAGCAATTTAGGGTCGATGGCTGTTATGATATGGATGATTCAGTAAGACTGTTTTTCAGTTCACTATAGTCTATATACAGTTGGCATGGACAACTGGGAAGATGTAAGTGTATATATACTTCATAATATTTATAATTAAATTTGGTGTATATTAATTTATAAATAACTATTAAGGAAATGCTTCCATATCACATGATGTGTCTTTAAAATGTTATTAAACAAGTTAATTAAACCAAAGCACGCACTTGTGACAACATGTAGTTCTTAACCGGGACAGTCCTTCTCTGCCATCAAACTAATACAAAGGTAATAAAGGATGCAGCCATATCCTTATTGTTATTGGCGTTTTTAAAAAAAATAAATATTTGTATTATTCCATGGATATTGTGTACAAGATTCAGAAACAACGTCTGCAGATAATTCAACCAAACTTTACGGTCTGATAGCCCTTACTATGAAGTCGCGACACCTAGTTTTTGGGCGCAATCGGTCCAGCAATTAAAGGTCCAGTTCGAATCCAAATTACGATTTTTAACATGGAAAATGTTTTCAAAATGCACATAGAGACTTGAAGATCCGCAAGGTGAGCATTTTTGTCAAGTGCTGAAGTATAAATACAAGTACGTTGATCTTATTCCATTTCATACACTCATTTTACAAATCAGTTAATTAAACATCACATTTCATCACTAGTGTACCAACTTCTAGCATAAATGAAGTCACTGATATGACCTAGAACAGAGTGACCTGTCTCATAACTATAATCTATGTCAGTCCTTTTCATTGCGGATTGTCCCTGACGTAGTCTAGTCGGGTACGTCTGAGATAGTCCTAGATTAGTCGTAACAGGACCATGTCAAAGGTTGTGACTAACAACGGGAGAACCTGTATGTGTTCAAACTTGGAGACATTTCCCGTACATCTCTCTCCATACGTGCAGATCATAAAGTGACGTTATCGTATTGAACCAGGGTTATTTTTCCGGAATAGAAGCACCACAGATTTCAAGACACTGTGACATTGTGAAAGTGGTTATTGCCACTCTTCCCGATGTAATTACATTTTTATGTTTGACATCGTCACGTAAAACAAGACATAAATGCAAAATAAAGGAGCTCAGCACCAGACGTAAATATGATATAGTTACAGTTAACGACTAGCTGTATTGTATATGTCATATACATAAACAGTTTATGTAAAGTTTGAAACTTTGAATATTTTTCTCTTGAATGTAAATGAAATATAACCTAGTTTGATCGTTATATATACGTAGTAACCATACCTGGAAAATGACCATCTGAAGTGACTAATTTCAAAATCTACCTGTCTATTGTTTTTAATTTTCCTTTAGAGCACGTCGTCATTATTGACCAATTAGAGTCGGAATATAGATATCCGATATATCCCTGCAACAGAACTACTTGCAAATATCACATATCACTTCTTTGAATGGCATTTAGAAGTTGGAAGCTAAACATGAATAATTATTTGTGGATAAAGAATAAAATGTTTATCGATAAGGTTATTTTGGTATAAAGAAGTTGTTTCTCCATAAATATTTATTCTTATTTGATTACATATAATTCCAATCACTTTCTGAATTAAGTGGAATGAAGTATGACTTCTAAATGAAAACGTCTTTATTGTGAACAGAGACGACGATTCGCAAGATGTGCGTATTCCTGCATCAGGTATGACGTACTGGCGTGTTACGCAAACTTGTTAGTAGTCATATCCGTGATTTGTAAAACAACTGAGGCCAAGTTCAAAAGGCAAATGGAAATACAAAATAGCTACGAATGTGCCCTTTCAATCAAACATCACTTTTGCCCGTTCCAAACGCCACGCTAAAACTCCGACCAAGTGCTTAACACTTGTCCCAAGTTGTCCCTAGCACCTAGCCCCTTAACATCATTTGTTTGTTGAAACTAACTGGCTAAGCTAAGTAGTGGTATGACTTGAGTAGCAATAACTAGGTAAGGCCAAATAAAAGATCAACCAATGCCACAGTTCCATTTGGCCTTATTTCCCCCGATGACAATAAGATGTAGATGGGTTAACTTTGTGTTTATCAATCGTTATCGATTCACAAGAACTTGCATCAACAAATAACATTAACATATAGTTGATTAACCAGATAACAAGTTTCCCCACAACCTTCGATAAAGACAATAAAGACGTTCACAACCTATCATTTACGGAAGCAATAATAAAAAAGCCGATATCCTCTTTGTATCACATATATATGTTTTATTTCAAAATTCAATATTGCACTTAGAACTTACATGAAGTAATCACATTAACACACGTTTACTGTGAAATAGACAAACGCAAGGCGGTTAAGTCTCTCCACAATCGATGGCCATGAATGAAAATGGCGGAAAAGTGATCAATGCGTTGTACAAGTATGATTATACTGAGTCTTAGATAGGAAATAATCTATTATTCGTAGCAGATATGTCTACTATGTCCTACGTAGGACACGTTTAGTGATAGTTTGACAGATTGTTTTTCATCATGCCACCTAATAGGCTTGGATAATAAGTTCCATATTAAACCAAAAAGGTTCTGTTTTACTGATCGATAAATAAATCATGCGTAGTATAATATAAATTACCACGATTAAAGACGGTTTTATGGATTTATGAGACATAAACAACAGCTTTTAGATGACGACAAACATGATGTGACTATCAAAAATATCACGCTGAAATATAACACATTCAGTCATAATGACAGACAATCACAAAATAAGTTTTTTTAAACAACCATGGCAACAACTTAAATCTATGGTTATCAACGTGAATATTCTATTTCTATGAACCCCAAGGGTGCAGCATTAATTCTCAGTATCTGACTGATCAAGAAAACTAAATCTCTATTGCAACATATAGCTATATATATATATATGTAGTTCATGGTTGTAACGTAAATATCGTAGTCTACATATTGCCTCTGAAGATATAACATGGCAACAGTTTAATTAGTTAGATTAATATAACTAATATGAGACTGTCCTACCTTGAGGTATCCTGCTTAGCGGCCTTTCGTATGTATATTAGAGATATACCCATACTTTTTCGAGTGTATCGAATGATACTCAACACTTTTCCCGTGGGGCCCTTACGAGGTGCAAGCCGAGTAAGGCCTCACTCGGAAAAGTGTAGGGTATCATTTGATAGACGAGAAAAATTATGGGTATATCTGTCCTATACCACACTTATGGTCGAGTGTAAACGGATACTATTTCATAATATTTCTAAACAAATACAGCTGTAAACAAGCTTGTGTATGAAACTCACAACCCAAAAGGTGCCTCATTTGTGAAAACTTCCGGGTACGCTCAGCCCGTGTATCTTGCTAAAATGTACAGCTAACGCCATAGACTGCATTGCTAATGTCAACATGGCCAATGTTTAGAAAAAAAGAGAAGCAACTTTCAGTATGTTAAGACATATCGGACCCAAAATTAAATAACATACTTAAATGAAAAGAAATACAGAAATGTATGATATCATCATGCATTATAAGAACCTTATTCATTTGGTCATGAACACGTGTACGAAGTTTCAACTGGCTTAGTGGTGTTATGGTTAGTTCGTTCGGCCAGAAAGCAACAGGACACAGGTTCGATCCCAGATGTCTTATATGTTAATAAAGAATATTTTATAAAGTATCATCACTTAGATTTGGAAATTTAGAAAATTGACTCCATTGAATTCTTAGTTATCAAAAAGTGTAGGTATATCAGAAAATGTGTAGGTATATCAGAACAAGTGTAGGTATATCAGAAAAAGAGCAGTAAATCAGAAAAAGTATAGGTGTATCGGCTAATACACCTACATTGGCAACAACAGAAACCATAGCAACGAGACCGGAAGTGGGGTATATGAACTAAACGGTCAAGGTACTGATAATTATAGTTACATGGTTTTGACAGAGTGAACGCGACTCTAAGACTTTGGATTTTCCCTTCCACGCAGCCGAAGGAAATAAATTATGTTATTACCCTTCAGATCTATTTTCGTACGTTGTTTTCACTCTCTACCATTTATTTTTCATAAAAACCCGGCGCAGTGTGAAACATCAAAACACGGCTTCGAGTTTATCACCAGATAAGGGAGGTAACTCACCGACTAAAACATATTCAATTTTAGGTTTTCGATAAACTAACTTTTTATTTTTTTTTGATTTATTTTTTTACGCAAACAAACTTTGTATATATAAATTGAATTTTCCCTAGTAATGTTTGTTAAGCCAGTAACCGCTTAGCTTCCGCATTCCATCTAAGGTCAAGGTCAAGTAAAACACGTTTATTTTGTCACATTTTCTCTTGACGGTGTGTAATCTTGACGGTGTGACCCCGGTAAATCCGTGTAATGTCATGCTGACTGACAATTTAATACTACTATTAAACTATGTTTCATACTATAATGTTACGTAAGGAGTTATCTGTCGTAATACACGTTTACTATATACTCCACCTGCGTTGGCAGCAACACTTGGCAGCACTTGGCAGCACTTGGCAGCAACACTTACATTTAACATAAATGCTTATTGTTGAATTAAGTGAACACATGAACATGAACCAAGCTCATCTTACACAAGTTGAGACGTTATATACTCTTGTTTACATATAGGTTGTATGTGCACATACAGTTAAGCAAGAAACAAAGTAACCCTTTCTAGAAAATTTCTAGTGCGTATCTGGAATGTTTCTAGAAAGTTCGAGTTTTTTTATATATGTTTTGCAAGATATCTAAACAGTTTGGGCATTTTCTGAAACTGCTTATAAAATTTAGCACTCCTTTTGAAAATCAACTTTATAACTTGATTAGAAAAGCGGATATTTAATGTTGAAGTTTTCCTACTCTGCCATGCTTCCTCATGAAAACGCTCCTTGTCTGCCTCCGGTCATGCATGGTTGACGCGCTAATTAATGAATGATCTGTGAAGGAATTAGCTGATAAGCAACTATGGATTTACTTATATTTTCATTAACACTATTGTGCTTTTATCATATTTTATCTTCGTCTGGTATATGCTCTATTAAATAGTGTATCTGACATATTGTTTTCTCGATTTGAACATCCAATCATTTCTTCAACATTAAAGTCCGATAAAGTTATTCAACTGCGTATAGAAGATATGATTTAAAATTCCATAGCATGAGAATTCTATTACGTTAAACTTTGTACAGCTGCCTACCGAAAGTTGTTTCACCTTCTTGTGTATTTCAGTGCAAATATCATGTAATTGCCAAGTAAAACATCATATCAACGCGAAAACTAGACCGATTGCATTTTTACATTATATGAAGTCAGTGGAGTAGAGTAGAGTGTTCCATAACATTATATGATATGATACCTAATAATAATCAGTTACAATTTTGGCAGCTCTTTGAAGTGACCAATGTTCAATATTTTCAACTACAGTTTGTATGTTCTTCTGTTGCTTACACACTTTTAATGGTTGTTGCACTTCGATTTAGATGCAAGCTATGTTTGGACGGTGCAACAACATAAACCTCATGTCGACTGCTAATTGAACTATGTAGAGAAAGAAACGTTGTGCGCATAGTTATTAACCATTAAGACTCACTAAAATGCTTTATCAAAAGTACATGGACATGGACAAGTATTTCAGGTCATAAATAGCGTACAGAACAAATATAATACAACTTAATAATCTCAATATAATTATATAATATATAATTGCATTAAATTAATATTTCTGAAATGCACTTCTTCCCTTGCAGACAACTTGCAGACTTACTACTTTGAAAGGAATTTTTTTTTTTTTTTACATCCAGCGTACATGTAGCTGTCTCATCGCAATATAATACAAATGTATTCAGTTATGAACATCGTGACATTATTCAGGCTGGGATATTGACATTTAGGGTTGACGAATCGATTATTGCTCTGACAAATACTTCTCGTTTTGTGAATTATTCACAAAACGATAAGTATTCGTCTGAGCAATTAAAACATAATACACTGCAATTTTCGTTTTATTGCTTCTTTTCTTATATTTGGTGAGCAGGATGTAAATGTTTATATCTAGGAATCAATTACATTACATTAAGCTATTGGTGAAATGAGGTAGAACAACTCTCACATTAAACCTATGTTTGATTAACTTATAGATGATCTCTATTGAAACCTTTAGTTCATATATCACAAGCGTATGTTTGAAATAAATTGTTAATCAATGAAGAATAGGAATCATGTTGCGTTTCATATATATTCATTATTCTATCCATATGAGACTGAAGGGATTAATTGAAATTAGAGGCACTTCCGTTAGAAACAACACGATCTAAAGCGCTATTAAATTGTCAAAATGTCATCGGATTTCGACTAAACAATTTTTACTCCGACGATTTATTCTTGTTATAATTACATCTAGAGAAATACTGATTTTTGGGTACGTGTATAACATTGACACATCACTATACATTTAGCAGAAAGTCATGACCTGTGCGCTTTCAGGAACACTGACTTTTTAAGGCATCTAGAAGTTGTTTAGATCGCGGAAACACGAGCTCTATGGATATACAAATTCTTTATTGCAGGAGTGAATTTTCAAATGACTTTTCCTGATAATGGTGTTCTCAATCTACAACGTAACGTCGCACTCTTGCAATAAAGAACTTGTATAATTATCTATAGAAGTCATTTCTCTTTTAACACAGTGTAATTTATAATATAGTGTAAAGTACTTATAATGATGTGTTTAACTCCTACAGTTACAGGAATAAATGAACAAGTTGATTGAACTGATCGATCATCTGTGGAGTCCACTTCCTTATAATATTTTCTTATTAGGTTGATGATATCCGATCCCTGCTATCACCGTAATTAATGGCCTATCTGGTTCCAACGTTTTGTCACTTGCAGTTAGTCTACCTGATTGACTTTTTGTTGGATGTTAAGTTCTTTATAATGATACTTTAGCAAAAATAAACATAGAATTTAATTCTGGTTGTATTGCCTTGAATGATTTATTCAATGTTCTGTTATACACTTTTGTTTACTTGGGTGTACAGTTTATTGTCAGAGCGTGTGTGCAAGTGTGTCATAATGATATATTTACCAGTGCGATAGGTCATATCACAAGAGCAAGAGCGGCGCGTAAACCATCCTCGGTTACCCATGGTTTTATATATGCTCTGTTACTCTCCACTATATCACCCATGGGAAATCTTATCAGGGGAATCTGTTTTCAAATTAGCCGCCCTTGGCCAGAGTGACGAAGTCAGTAACCAAAGAAAATGCTCAATGGGATAAGACGGAAATGGCCAAGGGAGATAACCGGTGACGGATTGCTAACATAATGACCCCGCTTGCTTTGAAAAGAAGTGATATGAATTGTCATTGGCTCGCAGGTCCAAGCTGCGTAGCAGTTTGATTGGCTCACGCCGGCCAAGGGCGGGTAATTCGAGTACAGGTTTCCCATTGGTGATATAGTTGAGAGTAACGGAGCATATATAAAACCATCGGTAACCGAGGATGCGCGTAAAGAAGCATTTGCTTTAATTTAAATTTGTAAAACACATAAATGCATTAGCTTCGTTAATTTCATATATCACACTTACAAGCGTTATACTATCATTATTAGCCAGTATGTGTTAGTTGAACAATTAGCACTAATTCAAACGTGGCTATATTGGCTTACAAATGACAGAAGTGTTATCAAACTGAGATGTTATTGGGTCTGATTGCCGACCAGTACCACTATAAACTTTGTTTATATCCTCATAACACAAGCTTGCATGCATATTCTAGAACACGCAAAACTGAAAATGTTCTTGTTGTCTGGCGACAGTATCTGGATATATTACCAGCAGTTACAATGACATGGGACAAACTTGGATTGTTGTTTCAATAAAATTAAAGGATCCTTTTAATTTATTTGCTTCAGGATAATTTGGAAGTGTTGTTCTCATCTATAACATCTCATGTATTAATATGCCAGGTACATGAGGTGTCTGTGTCAGTTTTTTATAACTTAGGCCCGATTACATGCAGCTATATACATTTGTAAGTATATATATATATATATATATATATATATATATATATATATATATATATATATATATATATATATATATATATATATATATATATATATATATATATATATATATATATATATATATATATATATATATATTTATATACCAGGACTTGTATATGGGAGTAAAAGTATATTTACTATGCGTTTACTTTAGGATATAGAAGGAGTGAGTATTACAGATTTTGAAAGAGATTTCATTCATATTTAACACATCGAATAGTGTAGACTCGATTAGCAGTAAAGCGTAGAACAAACTGTCCTCATACCTGAAAAGCCTGATAGACTGATGAAATGCCAAGGAGTTCGGCGTCTGTCCGTCAATCCGCATGTAAGGCTTATTATTATTTATTTTGTTCAAGAACCACCGGCTCCAGAGAGCTCAAATCACTACACACTGTTTGGAGAATTGGACTAACAAAATGTTGATAAATTTTGATGATGCTGTTTTCTATTTTCATCTTTCCAAAAGCCCTAGAAAGCTGAACTGTTGTGAACCCACTCCTGAACCAGATGCAGGGGCAACACTGTAAACACCCTTTTCATCTTCTTCAGAAATAAATGTAATAGAAAGCTGAAAACTTGTGTTCAGACATCTTAACCAATGGGATTTTTGTAGATTTGGTGAATCTGTGGCCCCAAATAAGAATCACAGGGATTATGCCCTATACCTCTTTTCCTCTTTCTCTTCATAAAGAAAACTAGACAAAACTTAAATCTTGTGTACAGACATCTTGGCCAATGGGGATTATAAATTGTGAATGTTGTTCCTCTGTGTCGCCAAATAAGGGCCACAACTTGAAAAGTATTCTCCAAATGTTGAAATATTGTGAACAGACTCCTCAGCAAAGGTGGCCCCTTAATAAGTAACACAGGAACTACGACCTAAACAATTATTTTCACATTGTACATCAGAACTGACAAATCGTGTGTACAGACTCCAAGGCCAATGGTGATCATTAATGATAGCTGTTGTGACTATATGGCATCAGCGGTGGTCACAGATTTCACGACCTAAAAAACGTTTACTTTTCGAGAACCAAAAACACCCCTAGTAACATGAATGTAATGTATAGACTCCTTAGACAATAGGGATTTTTTTTATCATAGTAATTCGCTGACTGTGGCTCCTGACATGGAGCAGAGGGACCATGCCCTTAAAACCAATAATCTTCTCTTCCATAACTAAAAGCCGGAGATGAATTCTTCTATACATACCCTTTGGTGAATCGGGATTATAAATTGTAGGTTTGGTTTTGACTCTTTAGTCCAATTTAAAAAGGCAGTAGCACGTTTTTTGCAAAATTAATTTTTTCAAATTTCCCGTTTAAAATGATAGTTTATGTCATTTAAATTAAGTTCAGAGGGTAAAACATCTTATTACACAAACCAATTATCTGTAGTGGTAAAAACTATGTTGCGTATAAAGCAAAAATTGCATGACGGCCATTTTATTGTGAACACAATTTCAAAAACGATTCCCGTGGCTTTACCGAAACATGTACACTCATTTTAAACTTTATTTTCCGAAGACAGAAGGATGTTTTACTATTGGTGAAATTATTTTTCAAATACATTTCATCAACTTATTTGAGCGAAAAAACGTGCTACTGCATTTTAAGGGCTACATATGCCACTCCCTAAAGAACAATATGTGTATTCTTCTCAAAAACTAAATGCACTAGCCATAATAAATGTGAAATATTTTGTACAACCTGGGGATTATACATGGTAGAGTTGGTTACTCCGTAGCCACCAGGACTTCACCTTGAAAATATTTTTTCTATGTTTAAAGGATGTGTTGAATGTATTGTACATTCGTTAAACATCTGACAATTACATTTGGAAAATTACAATGTTCAACCTTCTATATTTCATTTTTGAAAGCCTGAAGAGATACACAATCAGTACAGGAGTACAGGAATAGTGTTGCCACTTTTTAAAGAAGCACAATTGCGAAAAAAAGGATTATATGAACATATGTATTTGCAGAAAAGCGTTTACATGATACCAACTCACGTGTGCAGACATACATATATACTTTAACGTGACCTACCAGGAGCAAATTTACACCCATGAGTATTAATACATACGTATGTATACGGTTGCATGTAACGGGGTTACTTAGTGTGGACATTATTGTAATGTTGATGTATTGGAAGATGACATTTTCACTGTAAATAAACCTAATTTGTCTCTGCTTGCTGTCATCGTCAGTAAGCCACATGGGCCGGTGAATGATAATCCTAATCTGCCTGTATCCTCCTTCCTGATAGGCTTTGAAGAGACACGCGTCACATACAGAACACGTGTCTGGCATTTGTGTCATGTATTGACACTGTAATCCATCGTCTCGTTAGCCTGTTGGAAATACGTAACGATGCATAAAGGTGAAACAATCCTTGTCCATCACTCTTGCTGCAGAATCAGATCCAGTTTGTGATCAGATCATATTTCGGGAAACCTTTGGTATCATATATCTCATGGTATGGCACAGCATGTTCCAACGCATATTTCTAATGACAATGCCAAAGCAAGGTACTGATTCCTAAGGGTTTTTTTAAAAGTGAACCTCGTTACATCATTTTATCGTTTGACCAATCAACTTTAAGATTCATATATTCTGTGGTATTGTTACATAAAACTAAACATTACCAGGGTTTTCAGGATATAGTAAACGTACCCCATTGATTACCTGAGAAAACGTATTTTTATGTCAGTCGAATAAACGCCGCATACGTTCCGAGTGCGCTCTGTGTGTCTATTGTACACAATCCACCACTTCCTGTATTGATCGTGAAGGATAGCATTTTGACAGTGGAGGGCGATTTGATATGCAATTGGAATGTTTTTAAAATAATCCCTTACCGAAACATATCAAGAGGGTTAAACTGGATTATGTTTAGCATAACATTTAAGTTATTTTATATAATTTGACCTTTACTTATCAGGTTTTGCTCAGGACATAATTGATTCAGTAAATATAAAGTAAAAGGTAACGATTATTGTATTGTTATAACGGAAAATAAGTACTATTTTGAGTCTCTTAAACGCATGTGTATCTTATCGGCAAATAACAATGTAAGCGGGTGTCAATATCCAAGTACTAATGGTGTCTCTTATGAAACAACTTATGTAAATGACAGCTTGATGTTGATGCAGTAGGAGTCAGTCTCGGAATGGCGCTAATTAGGCTACGATGTTGTGACATATGATAATGTGTAATTATCAAGAAAAGAATGGACTTTAGTTTTCAGTAAGTGTACCTTAACTTGGAGGAGAGAGGCTAGATTGAAAAACACAAAAAAAGTTGTATACTACACTGTATCTTATATATTCATTATCGATTTCTGCATTCGGAGTCAGATTTCACTTAATGCTTTGAACACATTAGACTGTTATGAAGTGTCTATATATTCGATTGGGACAATACCGCAGTTTTCTTATTGTCATAATGACACTAAATAAATGCACATACTGATATCTTATCACTTAAATAAATATATTGCGAAGCATTAACCCTTAAAGATTGGGAGACTTATGTCCTAACATGAGTAATGAACAGGTAACAAATAGTCGTGTCTGTATTTGCCATCATGAAAAAGAGAAGTAATTAATATTCAAGGTCACACGGGGAAAGGGGGGGGGGGGGACGCCCAAAAAATAAAGATCTGGAAGATGCATTCCAACCCTTCTTGTCCTGTGTCATGTGTGAAAGGAACATATGGAATGTTGCATGTGTTGATAAAACTACCATAACGAATTTGAGTTGTGTATTCTACTCTGGTAGCGTGTTAGAAGTGGGAGGTAGATCAACGTCACCATGGAGTTACATACGAGCATGGACGCTATATATCTAATTAGAGAGTCCCTGATAGGAGTTACATCATGCTATTCAGTCGATAAAATCGGAGTCTCGCGTCATTTATTCTATAATTGTTAAAAGGGCATTATATTGGTATTATGTGGTATGAATACTTCCTAACGATTAAAACAGAAAAACTGAGCATCTGTTTGGTTGTGTATTGCATCCTGTTTACTGGAGCATGACACTACCAAACTTAACTAACTCAAGTCTGATAAGGCTTTCACAAATGTACCTGATAAAGAGACAATGTCATGTTATTTGACAGTTACCAATTGGAAATCTTGTGCTAAACTGTGTGATTCAGTGTCTCTGTCCGCTATGCCTACTGTGTGATGCAGTGTCTCTGTCCGCTCTGTCTACTGTGTGATTCAGTGTCTCTGTCCGCTATGTCTACTGTGTGATTCAGTGTCTCTGTCCACTATGTCTACTGTGTGATTCAGTGTCTCTGTCCGCTATGTCTACTTCGCGAGTCAGTGTCTCTGTCCACTATGTCTACTGGGTTAATGTGTCTCTGTCCGCAATGTCTACTGTGTGATTCGGCGTCTCTATCCGTTTTGTATACTATGTCTTTCATGGTAGCTGGTCTCTGTGTAACTGTTTCAGTATTTATCCGACTTCAACCTCATGATTCAGTGTATCTGTGTCTGCCCTCTGTAGAAACTCGAATGTCTCTGTCCTCAAGAACATTAAAGTGTGCTTCAGTATGTATATGTATATCTTCTGTCAATACCTCACAGTCTGTACTCGTGTCATGGAAGCCAAAATACACCTTCTACTCAGACTATACTTTCACAATGATATCCCTCATACAACCATAGTATGTCGTATATCTACTGCTAACTAGACGCTTCGTGTCAACGACGGTGTCAATCATCAACAGCGGACAGTTTTATTCTCCAACACCAGGTAAAACAGATGCGCATATCACTGAGAATTCGGCCTACATAATCGTTTGCTTTGGTACAATACAATAACAAAACAACAATATAATAATACAACAAAATGTACAATAAACATGCACATAATATCCGTTGCATTCATTTGGCGCAGCATGAGACTGATATATTTCTTTCAAAATCTAGCAATTATATACTCTTTTGTTCTTAATTATTCCCAGATGTCTAAGGTATAAGGCACACTAAAATATCTCTAAATCTATATGTTCATCGATCTGAAGAACCCGAGCCTAATTCAAATGTCAGCCTTGCATGTGCTAATGCGAACATGCTGTTTATACCAATGGGAAACCATTATAGCTAATGGACTGACAAACGCCTATTCTTTAAGCCAGTCCTTTGATAGATCTGTTGGAGAAAAACATGAGTGTTTGTGTGCACTCTCAAGATACGTTAAATACTTTAAAACGTAAATGTACAATAATTCAATCAAAACAAAAACATATTTAACCTTTATTTCCATATGCTGAAAAATAAGCCGATGGATACTGTTTATTTTAATTCAAGTGACTAATTGTCTGTTATAAATATACGATGGGATATCTTGGCCCTAAAGCTGCATACCGAAAGTTTGTGCACCTAACTGTGTATTTCAGTGCAAATTTCATGTAATTTGAAATGTCTTTAAAGCATCCTACGCTGATCACTTTGCATTTAAGGTAACGTTACATTATAAGAAGACAATTGGGTGTTCAATAACGTAATCTGATATTACACCCCACCGTAAACAGTTACAGTTTTTGGCAGCTCTTTGTAGTGACCCCAGGGTTCAACCATTTCAGTTTTTTTTCTTTTGTGAAATATTTAATAATCATCTGGGTCAAACATACATCGGATATATCCTTTATACTCATTCAATATACTCATTATGCCAAATTTCACAAAGATGCACCCCAGGCGTAACGACCGCAAGATATGTTTGAGAATGATTATTTTACTCATGGATACATGATGATTCTATTGACGTTACAATGGACGTTAACTTACGTGATGTATATACTAAGAAACACAATTTCATAATAGATGAAACGTTATCATTTACATTCATAACTAATTAAGTCGTAATTTCTAAGTAAATATTTGACTTAAGGTGACAGATTAATGCTATGTGATAGGTTAAAGCTGTAGTACCCACTTAAATACTACTTTACACGAATATATCACTATTACCAGTTGGTATTGAATTAAAAAAACATATGTAAAACATGAAATAGATCTATACAACCAAAGGAGAAATATATGAAACAGTAATGCTCTCAATGTATACTTCCTGAACCTTTCACAGCAAAGGTCACATACAAAAAAAAAGTTAATTAAATAGTTAATATTCTGTTTACGCCATATATTTGTAAAGGAAAGATCAGGGAGACTAATGAAATTTAATTATTCATCAGTTTCCTTAGTACACGTATATTCAGGTGTAAATCAGGGAGCGGGCTGAAATTAATGAACACTTCAGGTTTCTTAAACTTACTCCAGCCTATATTTTTTTTAATACAATGTAACACACTGTACGTTGAAATTTTCTAACATTTCAGATTATACTCGAAAAAATATCCATTGTCAAATATGTTTTCAATTATCATGGTAACGACTTAACATTGTGATTGCAAAGATCAGGATTTGTGACAAATGGGAAACTTCAAAGGTGCACAGTGAATTAAAATACATAACAAAGTTTCAAATACCTGATCTACAAGACTCATTGACGTGAGTGGTAAGTTAAATGATGTTGCCGTTTAACAAACATTCAAACGTCTCATCCATAGTTTACTGAAAGCCGTCCCTGATTTATCGCGATCGGTTGCTTATATATCCGTATGTCTCAATTCCACTCAGATGAATAAGGCAACATAACAAGCGAGCCAATGCACATCAAAACTCAAATGTTTTAACAGTAAAATACACGTTTTTGAAAAACGATATTTATGCATACAATACAAGTACGTCTTAGGACAGCAGCATACCAATGAATGTTAAGTCTATGGAACACAACTATTGACGAACATAGAAATAATGATCGATAGTACAGGTGTCATACAGGTGCTCCAAAACTCGAAACATACTCCAAAAATAAAAATATGTCTATACAGTAGAAGACTTCAGCATTATTACGAATTTATGTTTGCATAGTACAACGTTATATAACATATATGTAATTAGGCATAGCTCAGACATACACTGTATGAAATCACTCTTTGACATTGGAAAAGGAGAAAAACAGATCTACCGAGTTTCCCCCCTCATATCAAGTTTATGTCCCCCGTGAAATAAGTTTGCTTTATCTCGTGTTCACTTTCCATCAAGTCCATACTCAACCAATGTGTCAAGCGAACTCTTGTATCTTAATCTAAATATACAAATCTTGCATTTTGTGTAAGGTTGCCATTACCATGTTGGAATCATTAATTTTTCGAAATCAGAAGATATCCAACGCCCAGCTGCCTCTAGCTTACATTAACAATACACCCGTCTGGCGTCGGCTGTCCTTTGTAGGGCTGAAACGGGTAAACAAAATTATACTCGAGTACTCATACCTCATTAATCGACTCGTGCTCGAGTACTTGGATGCAAGTTACGAAGTGACTTGCCCGAGGTTGCGTAGCAACCGAGTTTGCTAGGGGGGCCCGGAGGGTATACTTTTGCAATGAAACTCCTTTGTTCATAAATTGACTTTCTTAAAGCCCTTAATAATGGACGTGATAAGAACCATAGGTGGGTTTGATAGTCTATGCCTACTGTGTGATTCAGTGTCGCTGTCCGCTATGTCCACGGTGTTTTGATTCAATAGTACAAAAAAAGAAAATGAGAAAGAATCGATCAAGAGATGGAACATTGGACCTCTATTCCATATATACTATCTAAAGAAGCATCATCATATATAATCACCTTCTATCGCAACAGTTACAGGCAAGAATGTATGTACATCTCGGTTTTTGTCATTATCAATCGAAAACCCTAGCTCATAAAATATTTAATTAAATTCATAGTAGGCATTTAATAACAGCTAATACATTAATATTAGAATTGTTAAAACAATATATCTAAACACAAAGGTTATTATGAAAGTTATTTAGATGAATAAACAAGGCTAACATGGTCACAAAAGGTTTCAATATGTTGTTGAAAGTAATTCCAGCATCAACAAACTTTTAATTTTGCAAGCTTGACAATGTTTTCAAAGTCTCAAAGAAACCTCTTTTCAGCATGTGAACTTGAATTTAGCATTATGAACTTTATAACCCAAGAACCAATTTACTGTACTCTCTTTATATCTTATGCCAAACGATTTTGGTGACTAATTTGTATTTTTAGTTTCAAAGTCACACTGAAACGATTATATTTTCAGTTTAGGATCCTACAGAGTGTTAAAGGCTCGCCAGAGTATGTTTATATCTTTACACAAATGCCGTTTAGAGTTTATGCAATATGAAGTAGATTTTGCTGTCCATGGTCAAAGATCAAATCAAAAGATGTTTTGGCATAGGAACCGACAAGTTATCAGCAAGAGTTTGACATAATATATCAGGTACACAGTGAACTGTTTTTTAGCTTCAACAACCACAATGAAACATGTCAAACAATTAAACAGGATCCTATTTCTGTTGATTGTTTCATTATGATTATTTAATTTTAGACGGGACATGCATCTAATTCAATCCAAAACAAAAATGCGAATTAGATATACTGGTCAAAGAGTTTTATACATACAGTAATTGGCCGGATCTGTAGTTGTTTCTAGTGAAAAATAGTATGATAAATAAAAAGTAAACATGAACAGTTTTTGCAAGAGGTGGCTCATAAAGACAAATATATAGTGTTATGATGTAAATTATTTAAACTGAAAGTGAGCTAAGAGATAACGCCTGAAATAAAAGTTCATAAATATATTAAACTGCAACAGAATACTTTTAGGAACCAAAGTGCTTCTTAAAGCATGAACATAAAAGATAGTAAGTTCATCTTCCTTGCCACAAGAACTCCGGGTCAAACAGTCTTTTACGGTCACGAAGAAATAATTATGACTGTTAACGTTAATCGAATCCTGTACAATGCAGTCTATAATAAGAACTCCACCGTCTCACTCAATATGAGATGTTCACTAATTACAACTTGGAGTAATTGGAAAATATCGAGTGTCCCTGGCAGATATACTCTCTCTTGTACGGTAACATGACGTTACAGCTGATCAACAGATTGCCTACAAAACGGTTTCGAAACAGTAACCGGGCAATACAAAAGTTCACACAAGTTTCGCAAAAGTCATATGATGCACTATCGCGGGTAATAATCTATAGACATGTTTATGTCAACTTATTATTTGACGACTTGATATAATATTGAGCCACATCCGTTGTTGAATTAAGTAACTAATAACTTGCTAGGTTGGATTGTTTTACTGCTTGTTCCTTCTGGTCGATGGTATAGGTCTTGGTCACCATTAACCTGATGTCAAGCACTCGATCCAATAAACATAGAGCATGTACTATATATATATAATTTATATACACTGCAGCATCTCAAATGAGTTTATAATGTATTGCAAAACGAGTCCAAGTGTACTGCTTCTCAGGTTAACGTTTTAACCTTATTCATTTGTGTACGGAATCGTGTCACGTGTATACCATTATCTGTTATTGGATATCTAAAGCCAGCCAAACTAGACGTCATGTTCTGTGTGATATGATTCAGGGCTTTGCTACTAGCTCAAAGCAAACGTTATAAGTTGTATGCTTCTCACGAGGGTATTATGGTCTCATGTACCAACCTTGTACCAGTATTTCCCGCTCCTTCGGGCGAGGGATGACACTGGTACAAACATTACAACAAACTTAAACAAATAGAAATGAAAGGGTACTGCAGTGTGTGTACATACACTGTTGAACGTCAGCCTACAGAGATTCTAAGAAGATGTGGTCAGAGAGCATCGGCTTCATATTCAGAGATCCGTGTTAAACAGTCTAACAAGTTGTCAGAGTGAAGACATACAAGTATACTGACGTCAAAGGCGTCACCGTGAGCAACATGCATGTGTACGTCCTGGTTAGATCGACCGGTTACCTGCTTATCTGGTTATCTCGATTAACGGCATATAGTGTAGATGAACATGCTAAATGATAAATGATAAATGACAAATGATACTCGTTTTGTCAAATGTGAAACATGTACGACTTCCTTTTTTATGCAAACTAATGGATGTATGCTCCAAACTTATTTTCAACAGCGTAAACAAAAAAAAAACTGCTGCCGGAAAAAGTAGATTTTGAATGTATTCGATATACAAATGTTTGATAAAGTAGTTTTATAAGTCCATGCATTAGAGTATGATACATGTATTCTTATGTCAGTTCTCATACACTTGGGATACTGAAATTATTTAAAAAAAATGGTTTTTGGTGTTTACGTAGAAGGTGGGGAAAATATAGAAATTCAATAAATAAAATATGTTGTCGAAATAAATAACCTTCTTGAACTTTAATTTGTTGACGCGTCTTTACTAGGGACGTCATACAACGTCATAAAAACGCCTAGTAAGGAGATTCGGAAACGACGATTTATAGATTTCTGAAAACGTTACGTTTCTCAGAAATATGAACAGATAATGTTTTGAAATTTCGAGTTTATTTTGGTTGGCTCCTGAATACATTATGTATCTCTGTTTCAATCGTGTTTATAACTCATGAATACACTTATCTTATGGTGACCTTTCTTTCACGTTTGAGTGTACGTGCGTTTCATTTTGAGAGAATAAATACCGTTGTCAGGATTCAACTAGCACTTGTTGAACTAAGATAATGCTTATTATTCTACTTGCAGGTTTATCGAATATCCATAGAACCTCGTACTTGTTAACGCTAGCACATCTCGCATATTTGATCATTACCGCTTGCAAAAGCTGCGTCTTATGTGAATCATTTGTGGCCAACTTTATAACATGATATGAGCATATCTAACCCTATTCAATACCCGAGAAACTCCGGCAAACCAATAACACCTATCTCCAAAAGGTAATTGTTTTGAAAGCCACTTGTCTAATTAATTACATTCTAATTAAGTCTAGAAAGTATACTTCATCACATGACATAGATGGATACTTTAATGAAGTTATTGAAGTGCAAACTAATTTCTGTGTAGATGAGATACCATATGATAACAACTGGTATAGTAGTAATGACACTGCTGTTAACTTCTCTATTCTTTATGGTTAGAAATTCAAGTTATCAATGAAACACATACATACTTACCAACATTTATTGTTTGAAATTAAAAACATCGAGCAAATCTAGAATATCTATATTGAACATTAAAAGGGTTAAAACGTCTTGTCAGAATACATTGTAATTAAATCTGGAAAGTATCAGTTAACAGTGATATACCTTAATTAAATGAATTCAATTACCATTGAATGTAATATGTTCAGCCTTACGGTATTCATATAACACTGTAATGTTTTGAGATCATCTGGGATAATGTTTCTAATATTCTTCTGTTCTTGATACAATACATCAAGTTGATAAATTATATAAAATACAAATAATAAATAAACTTAATTCTTTATGTTCTCTTCGCTCAATGCCGCTGAAGAGACACAGGAGATAATAACAAATGTCAGACCGCCAAAGTATACTTATAGTCATAGGTCAATTTCAGAATACATCTTCCATGTCTGCCTTATGTCTATGTGCGGAATAATGTAGAACCAACAACCCCGTATAGGAAATGTTTTCTCCAAACTTTGATAACATTACTATGTCAAAAACCACAGAAATGTGTTAAATTGAGAATGTCACCTTGTATCACCGCATCTGTATCACAATATTGAATGATATTATACACACATAGACGAAAGTAAACAACAATTACAAAATAAATATATCGAAATATGTTGACATTTGCCAAATATTATTAAAGTTTTAATTGTATTATTTTTTTTCTCTATACAATCGAGAATGATGTTTCAGTTAAATCATTGCTGAAACTGGCCAATTTTAGCAAATGTTTTTTTGAAAATCCATATACGCCAATTCTCAAAAGAAACATATATAGTAAATAGCTATAGATACCACGCAGTGAATAACAATAAAAGGACAATATATGTTAACTGAGTAGTAGATTTGATTCGTGATAAATCTTGATCACTGGGGAATTTTTCTCATTGATATAGCAGAATCTGTCATCCAATAGTACATGTACACACGGGCTAACCAAGCATTTAAACCATTTAGATTACTGTTCTTTGTTAATTGTATGTTAATATACACAATGTGGAGAATATTCTCCTCAATTTATAAAAATATCGTCAGCAACGACTCTCTTGAGGTTTTGTTTTTGCAAAGCAAAGATCATGTAATGCTATATTATTTCGGCAAATCATTTATGTTATTATTAAAGCTCGTGCATATCATTATGTACCAAAATTCATTAAAATAGTTCATGATATTTAACCATTGAAACATGAACATGCCTCAAGACAAAACGCAAGGCATAACTCTCTATTAAGTTATGTCTCCATTACTGGCTGATTTTGGTCAGTGCTTGGAAATCCGGGCCCACTATGCATTTCAGGTGCGACGATCCACTATATTGGCACCACAAACCGAGGCCAGGCTTAAATGAGCCAGTAATGGAGACTGGCAAGAGTTATGCCTTGCGTTTGGAGTTCACCACAACCTAGCCAGATTGAATTAAGATTATCGATTTCTAAAATAATATGTTAAAGAAGTAGTTCTACATGTACAGGACTTTTAACACGTTTAACACACATCTGATTATGAGATGAATGGATCTGTATACATACATTTGGCACACAATTTCAAATATGAAAAGAAGATGTATATGTGTGAAATAAATATCGGCTATCATTTAATGGAAACTTCATATATACAGCTGCGTATCGAAAGTTTGTTCACCTTGTGTATTTTAGAGCAAACATCATGTACTTTCCATGTCTTTGAAGTATCAAATCAACACGAAAACTGGACCGATCATTTTACATTGTTTGCATGAAAAGACAGTTGGGTTTGCCATAACACAATCTGATTTGATATCTCATAGTAAACAGTTATAGTTTTGGCAGCTCTTTGACCAGGGGTCATTCTTTTTAAACTACAGTTTATATGTTTTTTTGTGTGAATTATTCATACATCATACATTTCCTCTTATACTCATCCAATGTATTTGTGATGAATATGAATCTCATTTAGTCAATATGAAACTTTTTAAATAGTTGACTCTTTCTCTCTATTTCATTTTTTATTTTATAAACATGAATATGTGGGGCGATCACAGAATACGTTCGAGAATGACTGTTTTACTCATAGATATATGATTATTCATTGTCATTGTATGTGATGAAATTTTATTGACATTAACGTAAATGTACATGAGGTGAACAAACTTTTGGCACGCAGCTGTGTAGTATATATAACCATACCACCTCAAATATATCTAGGATCAGTACATTCCTCAAAACGCAGTGTAGTAATGAAAAACTTCCTTGAACACTAATCACTGACTTCCTTTGACTTCATTTTACACCACAGTTAATCCCGGTACTAATGAGACAGACTTCAGACTAACTTCATAAGTACAATGGTAGGCTTCATAGGTCGACACATTTAGATTCTCTTTGATGTATCATGATAAAACTAGATATATGAAGCTCCTTATTTTCACAACCTTATTGACCTAATCCGTTTCAAATTGTCTGTACATAATGAATAGGCCTACAACATATGTAATCATGATTGGTTTAAATTCTACATGATATCATACATTAGGATGTATGTAGCTGAAGATAAGAAGAAGAGAAGAGAAGAGAAGACAGAAGAGTTTAGAATAATTATTTCAGTGAGAAGATATTGATAATGTCAGTGAGAAAGTATTGATAATATATTATAAGAGAGTATTAGATCGTTGGGAAGTTCAAATGCTAGGTGTATATATATATCTGAAGGATCTCTGACCAAAACACTTGAGTTTAAGCTGTATTAATCTTGCCAGCAAACGCATTCAACATAATCTTCGTATTTTGTATTCAAGTACAAAAACGTCTTCTTTCATTGTATTGCATTCTGCACAATACAGTATTGTATTTATATCTTGATCTGATCAACGCTGTTTATCAAGAAAGCATGGAACAACTTCTAAAAAAAACCCATCTGTGTTCCCAATGTGATATTCTTAATAAATATAATTATCTTGAAATTGATACGATAAATATATGTATGAATTCTACTGAATTCAGCACGGTGTCTACAGTAATTATCCCGTGAGGTTTTGTAAGTGTCAAGCTCAGATTGCACGACCTCATACTATTGAGGAAGTTTTCAAGCACGTGCGCATGGTAACGTTGAAGAATTGCCATTCAAAGAGAGCGATTACAACATCTGGAGATAGCAACCAAGTCAGACGCACTAAATCAAAGATGTGATGTATACGGTGTTCGTTTGCAGAATTTAAAGTCAAAAGTGAACAGATGTCGATCTTACGAGTAACACAGTAAAACAATCACTCCAACATACCTTATGACATTGACATACGACATAGTGTCTATATTCATGGCAATGTCCAATGTGTATATGTATACATGATTATATATGTTAGTATACGGAATCTCAAACGTGTGCATGTAAACTATGTACATGAATCTGCATTGAATTAGTTTAAACATATTTTATTCATGAAAACAATACATTTCATGAATAGATAGGCCAAAAGGCTCCGAGGAGCTTATTTTATTTGAATCTGCATGGAATTGGTGACTCTTATAACATTGAAGGAAACTCGACTTGTTATAGTATAACTAGTTACAGCAGCATTGCTACATATCTAACATCATTCATTTTGCATATATGAGCGTCACGTGCTTTTAGTTTGTAGACATATTGAATTGCTAATAGGAATACATAACGAATAACTTTATCTATATCAGACATATATTATCAATTCAAGACATCATTGATTGAATCACATGACTATAAGAGTGTAACAGACAGAACTCAACAGCATACTCCCAATACGTATAGTAATGACATACTTAGATGGACATAGTTATTGTCAGTGACCTCTGTTGATTCAATTTATCGCCCACATTTACCACGGTGATAATGAAACGGACTCTAGATGGACTCTATCAGCTTGACGAGAGGAGCTTTATATATACCAGGTCACCTTTATAGGTAGGTAGGTTTAATGTACCATGGCACACTTACATGCTGGTAGTGGTGCCACAGTAAGGGAGATTACATCTTCTTCTCGCCCACTTACGTATTGATCTGAATAACTTGATATGTTTCTTAATGTATAATACAATATGTAGACAGAAATTCGTGAATATGTTTCACAAGTCATTATTAGTTGTACATCGATTGATAAAAAAGGACATTTTCATTCTATGTACATGGGTTATTTTGTACATTTTTACAAAAAGAATATTGATTGATAATAATGCAATGGATTCAGTAAAAACTTGTGTACACGTGTACATTATACAGTTATAACATTATAAGTTGTATGCTTCCCACGAGGGTATTACGGTCTCATGTACCAACCTTGTACCAGTGTCTCCCGCTCCTTCAGGCGAGGGATGACACTGGTACAAACATTAAAACAAACTTAAACAAATGGAAATGAAAGGGTACTGCAGTGTAAATGAAGACACTGTTGAACGTCAGCCTACAGAGATTCTAAGAAGATGTGGTCAGAGAGCATTGGCTTCATATTCAGAGATCCGTGTTAAACTGTCTAACAAGTTTCCGGAGTGAAGACTGTATACTGACGTCAAAGGCGTCAACCGTGAGCAACATGCATGTGTACGTCCTGGTTAGATCGACCCGTTACCTGGTTACCTGGTTACCTCGATTAACTGCATATAGTGTACCTGTAGATAAACATGCTAAATGATAAATGACAAATGATAATCGTTTTGTCAAAAGTGAAACATGTACGACTTCCTTTTTTATGCAAACTAACAGGATGTATGCTCCGACCTTATTTTCAACAGCGAAAAAAAAACGATACTGCTGCCGGGAAAAGTAGATTTTGAATGTATTCGATAGCCAAGTGTTTCATAGAGTAGTTTCGTAATTTCATGCATTAGATTATGATACATGTATTCTTATGTCAGTTCTCATACACTTGGGATACTGAAATTGCTTTTTGAAAATAGTTTTTGGTGTTTACGTAGAAGGTGGGGACAATATAGAAATTCAATTAATAAAATATGTTGTCGAAATAAGTAACCTTCGTGAACTTTAATTTGTTGACGCGTCTTTACTCTAGGGCGTCATACAACGTCATAAAAACGCCTAGTAAGGATATTCGGAAACGACGATTTATAGATTTCTGAAAACGTTGCGTTTCTCAGAAATATGAACAGATAATGTTTTGAAATTTCGAGTTTATTTTGGTTAGCTCCTGAATACATGATGTATCTGTGTTTCAATCGTGTTTATCACCCGTGAATAGACTTATCTTACAGTTTGTATGGTGAGCTTTCTTTCACGTTTGAGTGTACGTGCGTTTCATTTTGAGAGAATAAATACCATGGTCAGGATACAACTAGCACTTGTTGAACCTCATAGTACCAGATAATAAGAGGTTATTACATGACAGTTTTCCTTTCGCCGCTCATATCAACCCAAGAGTGCCATATCAGCCCGAGGGCTGATATGGCAGTCGAGGGTTGATATGACCGGCGAAAGGAAAACTGTCATATAGTAACCTTTTTATCATATACCACATCTGTGACTGTCAAACATATGAAGAAAATGGTACTGTAGAACTACTCTGAACTAGTAAACAGTTTATTGATAACAAAAAAATAAACAATAACAATGGAAACATCATTGTTTGGATCTGCTGCTTTTCTCTTTAGTATTAGCAGAATATTGTTTCGAATATCTACAAAGACTCGACTAGGAGTTCAGCGAATCTGGTTCATATTCAGGTTTTCTCACTTCGCCAACTGAATCGAAATAAGTTTAAATGAGTTTCAAGTCAGCTTCACTTTTCTTCACGGTGTTGACATTTTCCATGCTGTCCACAAATGAAACCGTATCAGTTTCATCGGAGAACCGATCTAAAATTCCTTCCAGTTCAGTCATTCTGTCGGCAAGAGATGCCAAGACATCGTCTCCGATACTCATTATGCCAATGTCAACATTGACAAGGGTGACAAGGGACGTAACTCTAAAATATAAACTGGGCTCTGTCTATTGATGTTTGCGCGCTTGCGTGACTTGATTGCAAAACCTGCTTACTAGCCGGGCAATACGGCTGATATGGATTTTTGGCCCTAGGGCTGATATGGCTGATATGGATTTGCGGCCCGGGTGGGCAATACAGGCGGAAGTCCGTAAACAGTACCGTATGTGCAAAATGGTCCATATTATTGATAGGTATATTATAATGCTTATTATTCTACTTGCATGTTTATCGAATATGCATAGAAGCTCGTACTTGTGAAGGCTAGCGCATCTCGCATAGTTGATCATTACCGCTTGCAATAGCTGCGTCTAATATGAATCCTTTGTGGCCAACTTTATAACACGATATGCGCACATCTTACCCTATTTAATACCCGAGCAACTCCGGCAAATCAATAACACTTATCTCCAAAAGGTAATTGCTTTGAAAGCCACATGTCTTGTCGAATTACATTTTAATTAAATCTAGAAAGTATACTTCATCACATGACATAGATGGATATTTTAATGAAGTTATTGAAGTGCAAACTAAGTTCTGTGTAGATGAGAGACCATATGATAACTGGTATAGTAGTAATGACACTGCTGTAAATTTCTCTATTCTTTATGGTTAGAAATTCAAGTTATCAATGAAACACATACATAATTACCAACATTTATTGTTTGAAATTAAAAACATCGATCAAATCTAGAATATCTATATTGAACATTAAAATGGTTAAAACGTCTTGTCAGATTACATTGTAATTAAATCTGGAAAGTATCAGTTGACACGTGACAGTGTGATATACCTTAATTAAATGAATTCAATTACCATCGAATGTAATATTTTCATCCTTACGGTATTCATATTACACTGTAATATTTTGAGATCATCTGGGATAATGTTTATAATATTCTTCTGTTCTTGATACAAGACATCAAGTTGATTCAGTTATATATAATACAAATATTAAATAAACTTAATTCTTTATGTTCTCTTCGCTCAATGCCGCTCAGGAGACACAGGAGATATAACAAATGTCAGACCGCCAGAGTATACTTATAGTCTTAGGTCAATTTCAGAATTTACATCTTCCCTGTCTGCCTTATGTCTATGTGCGGAATAATGTAGAACCAACAACCCCGTATAGGAAATGTTTTCTCCAAACTTTGATAACATTACTATGTCAAAAACCACAGACATGTGTTAAATTGAGAATGTCACCTTGTATCACCGCATCTGTATCACAATATTGAATGATATTATACACATATAGACGAAAGTAAACAACAATTAGAAAATACATAAATCGAAATATGTTGACATTTGCAAAATATTAGTAAAGTTTTTATTCTATTCAAAATTATCTCTATACAATCGAGAATGACGTTTCAGTTTAAGCATTGCGAATGTATTTTTGAAAATCCATATACGCCAATTCTCAAAAGAAACATAAATTGTAAATAGCTAGATACCACGCAGTGAATAACAATAAAGGACAATATATGTTAACTGAGTAGTAGATTTGATTCGTGGTAAATCTTGACCACTGGGGAATTTTTCTCATTGATATAGCAGAATCTGTCATCCAATAGTACATGTACATAAGGGCTCACCAAGCATTTAAATCATTTAGATTGCTGTTCTTTGTTAAGTGTATGTTAATATACACTCATAATGGAGACTGGCAAGAGTTATGCCTTGCGTTTGGAAGGTCGCCACAATACCGCAACCTAGCCAACATATTGAAGTCAGATTATCGATTTTCTAAAATAATACGTTAAAGAAGTAGTCTACATGTACAGGACTTTTAAGACGGTTAACACACAGCCGATTATGACACGAGTGTATCTGAATACATAAATTCGGCACAACATTTCAAATATGTAAAGAAGATGAATAATAAAAAAATAAATATCGGCTATCATTTAATGGAAACTTCCTATATACAGCTGCCTACCGAAAGTTTGTTCACCTTGTGTATTTTAGAGAAAATAACATGTAATTTTCATGTCTTTGAAGTATCAAATCAACACGAAAATGGACCGATCATTTTATATGTTTTGCATGAAAAGACAGTTGGGTTTGCCATAACACAATCTGATTTGATATCTCATAGTTAACAGTTATAGTTTTGGCAGCTCTTTGACCAGGGGTCATTCTTTTTAAACTACAGTTTATATGTTTTTTTTGTGTGTGAAATATTCATACGGCATACATTTAATTTCCTCTTATACTCATCCAATGTATTTTTGATGAATATGAATCTCATTTAGTCAATATAAAACCTTTTAAATAGTTGACCCTTTCTCTCTATTTCATTATGCCAAATTTTATAAACATCAATATGTGGGGCGATCGTACGTTTGAGTACGTTTGAGAATGACTGTTTTACTCATAGATACATGATTATTCATTGTCATTGTATGTGATGAATTGTATTGACATTAACGTAAATTAACGTGATGCACATGTAGGTGAACAAACTTTTGGCACGCAGCTGTGTAGTATATAGAATCATACCACCTCAAATATATCTAGGATTAGTACATTTCTCAAAACGCAGTGTAATAATGAAATACTTCCTTGAACACTAATCACTGACTTCCTTTGACTTCACTTTACACCACAGTTAATTCCGGTACTAATGAGACAGACTTCAGACTAGCTTCATAAGTACAACGGTAGGCTTCATAGGTCGACACATTTATATTCTCTTTGATGTATCATGATAAAACTAGATATATGAAGTTCTTATTTTCACAACCTTATTGACCTAATCCATTTCAAATTGTCTGTACATAATGAATAGGCCTACAACATATGTAATCATGATTGGCTTAAATTCCACATGATATCATACATTAGGATGTATGGAGCTGAAGAGAAAAAGAAGAGAAGACAGTAGAGTTAAGAATAATTATTTCAGTGAGAAGATATTGATAATGTCAGTGAGAGGGTATTGTTGATATATTATAAGAGAGTATTAAATTGTGGGGAAGAGAGTTCAAAATGCTAGGTGCATATATATCTGAAGAATTTCTGACCAAAGTTTAAGTTGTATTAATCTTGCCAGCAAACGCATTCAACATAATCTTCGTATTCTGTATTGAAGTACAAAAACGTCTGCTTTCATTGTATTGTATTCTGCCCAATACAGTAATGTATTCATATCTTGATCTGATCAACGCTGTTTATCAAGAAAGCATGGAACAACTTCTAAAAAAAAACCCATCTGTGTTCCAAATGTGATCTTCTTAATAATTAGTATTATCTTGAAATTGATACGATACATATATGTATGAATTCTACTGAATTCAGCACGGCGTCTACAGCGACACCTCCTGCGAGGTTATGTAACTGTCAAGCTAAGACTGCACGACCTCACACTATTGAGGAAGTTTTCAAGCACGTGCGCATGGTAACGTTGAAGATGCCATTCAAAGAGAGCGATCACAACATCTGGAGATAGCAACCAAGTCAAGCGAACTAAATCCAAGACGTGATGTATACAGTGTTCGTTTGCAGAATTTAAATTCAAAGTGAACAGATTTCGATTTTAGGAGCAACACAGTCAAACAATCACTTCAACATACCTTATGACATTGACACATGACATAGTATCTATATTCCTGGTAATGTCCAATGTGTACATGTATATATGATAATATATGTGAGTATAGGGACTCTCAAACGTGTGCATGTAAACTATGTACATGAATCTGCATGGAATTAGTTTAAACATATTTTATTCATGAAAACAATACATTTCATGAGTGCATAGGCCAAAAGGCTCCGAGGAGCTTATTGTATTTGAATCTGCATGGAATTGGTGACTCTTATATCATTGAATGAAACTCGACTTGCTATAGTATAACTAGTTACAGCAGCATTGCTACATATATACATATATATCATCATTCATTTTGCATATATGAGCGTCACGTGCATTTAGTTTGTAGACATATTGAATTGCTAATAGGAATACATAACGAATAACTGTTATAACATCTATATCAGACATATATTATCAATTCAAGACATCATTGATTGAATCACATGACTATAAGAGTGTTACAGACAGAACTCTAAAATGTATAAAGAATCAACAGCATACTCCCAATACGTGAAGTAATGAAATACTTAAATAGACATAGTTATTGTCAGTGACCTCTGTTGATTCGATTTATCGCCCACATTTACCACGGTGCTAATGAAACGGACTCTAGATGGACTCTATAAGCTTAACGAGAGGAGCTTTATATATACCAGGTCAGCTTTATAGGTAGGTATGTTCCCTTTAATGTACCATGGCACACTTACATGCTGGTAGTGGTGTCACAGTAAGGGAGATTACATCTTCTTCACGCCCACTTACGTATTGATCTGAATAACTGATATGTTTCTTAATGTATAATACAATATGTAGTCAGTCATTCGTGAATATGTTTCACAAGTCATTATTAGTTGTACATCGATTGAATAAAAAGGACATTTTCATTCTATGTACATGGGTTATTTTGTACATTTTTACAAATTGAATATTGATTGATAACAATGCAATTGATTCAGTAAAAAGATGTATACACATGTACAATTCTTATTTGGCCTTGGCCGTGTTGTATCTAAATTATTCAAGCACCGTATATATAACCAAACACAACGTCAGTAAAACCGTATATACGCGGGTTTTAAAAATAAGCCTGTATTACTTCCTGTGCGGGTAAATTGTGTGGCATCTGTCAAGTTTGTATATTTGAATGTCAAGTGTTACGAGCTAGTTAATCTCTGTGACGCCATTTTCCTTTTGGGAAATCAGCACAACATTGTAATTTAGCTGGCATTTATATGTTGCTTTGAAAATGCCTCAGAACGTCTTCAATTACAGTCTCTGATATTATTCAGTTTAAACTACAGAAATTTGTCTCAAATATGAAATTAAGTGAAGAACACACAAAGAATTTAAGCCATCGAGTTGCAAGTGGTACGGTGTTCAAATCCCGGAAAAGACAACATTATCTGTAAATATGAAGTACCCTAAACCTTTCGAGATTCTGCATTAGTAGCTGCGATATAGAAGTGCTTAACAATTGACAACAATAAAGAAGGTCGCTACTCTGTGTGGGTTTCGACATAATGCAGTAACGTAACCTACATACTACCACAGTGGAAGCATGTTTGAAAAACAACAAATAACAGCTGTTGGTTTTATTTGATCTGCACAGTAAAAATTAAAACATTACGCACAGGTTGGAGTTTACTGCAAAACGTTCAATTAGCTAAATGATTGACACATTTGTATTGATTGATTGTGTCTGATTGACTGAAGTTAAATTTGAACATGAGTATACGTGTTTAACTATTATCAAATGAATAATGTCAAGGTTATTTTCCTTAACAAACGGACGCATATGAACGCATATTCCATCATTGTACACTGTCCTATTTATTGAAAACGAACATCAAACGCATTAAACCTTAGTCCAACATATAAATAAGTAATATTGAACAATATGATAGATTGCCTTTATAACAGTATACATGTATATATAGTATATATTTTGCAGTATAACAATCAAATGGCTCAAATATTCAAACTTAAATGAGATCAACTCTATTTATTACCCAGCTTATAACACAAACAAATGAGTTCATCAACAGTATTGATGTGGCTACTCTTGTGGAACATTATCAAATTCAAATACTGATGTGTAACTGCAATTTAACATAGGTTTAGATAGAGAGGGCGTATACTATTGTTTGTTGCACAAGCAAGAAAAACAAAGAACATACCATAAAACAGTACAAAACTCTTCTGAACTTAATCAGTTAATGGACTTCCGTTCACGGTGAATATTACGAATGCAGATCATATTTAAAACAACAGTTGTATTATATATAAAGAAACCGATACTTAATCATTAAAACATTGGCATGTCCTGCACGACCAGGGTCTAGTATCTTTTATTACACATCCGCATTCGTTGCAGCAACATAATCTGCCTTGGTTGAAGAAGCCAGAAAAATAGTTCTGTAAGTGTTGCTATTACAAGTACAAGTACAACTAGGACTGCCAGGGCAGTACTTACTGTCTTCAGACTGGCGCATTGTAGCCAGAGCAATCGTTCCTACTTGTCCACGTTTCACATAATGTTGAAGAGATCAAAGCTTTCCGCAAGCTCCTGACAAGGTGCATGCCGCCCAAAACAGACCAGGCTTTGGAATGATGGAAATGTTGAATTATAAAAATGTTACCCCTGCTACGAATATTATAAGCTTTACTTATGTGCAGGTAAGGTTATTGTGTATATTTTAAAACAAGTTGCAAGTCTGTAAGTGGATATTTAGAAATGATACAATAAAAACAGTGAAAAGATGCAAGGTTCCCGCAACCTCCTACCAACGAGCATGTCGCCAAAAGCAGGGCTTCAAAGGGAGACGAAAGAAATGCATTAAAATATAGAAAATGCAAATGAGGGCTCAACCACGTGACCTACGATTTCGTCTTGATTTACTTTTTTCGTCACAATAACATTAGCTAGCAAGTAGCAAGTCTCTAGTTCTATTTTGAAAATAGTGCCCATGTTAGAAATTGAATTTTTTATAAATGAAATGTTTTCGACATTTCTACAGACAGACACAAATGTACACAAGCAATTTTATTATTGATTCTTGTACATGACATATGTGTCCTCCTTCCTTGAAAAACTGATAAAATTCGCTATGTAGGTATTCGAGGTATCTGCCCTTGAAGTTTGCGATTTTTCATATTTTCTCATTTTTAGACAAATTTGAATGTTTACTGTGTCACAGGTATATATACTTCACATTTGCTAAATACTATCGTTTTTAGTACAATGCATCAGCTACATCATGTGAAAGTGTCAGCTCGCATTAGCTACATTCTGTGAAAGTGTCAGCTCTGTACTACAAGTATATTCAGAGGAGAAGATTTTTGAAGATCGGTAGGGTCGGAAAGGCTGAAAATGCAAAAAAAGTGCACAAAAATCAAAATGGCGTCTAAGTCACGTGACGTACGACTTTCTCATGATTCACTTTTTTGCTGAGAAGATGATTGCCATGTTAAAAATCGAAATTTAAAGGGGCTGTAAAACAGAAACAGAAGCCGGAAGTCAGTATTTTTCGTGATGTGTATCAATTTCAGGCCAGAGGCTATCATCCCTGAAAGTTTCATGGAATTTGCAATAACAGTTAAGGCTTTACATGACACAAAATTAAAACAAATAAGTATAATAATAAGGAAAATCGGATAATAACAATAGGTCTTTCAGACTAAAGTCTGAAGACCTAATTATCGAATATCCAACAATATAGACAGATTTGCAGGCAGAGAGGCAAGGCATATGATCCCATTCGGAGGTGGATCCGTCATGGTGTGGGGGTGTTGTTCCTACGATTGTAAGAGTAACCATGTTACCGTTCCGGTACACTGAATAGACAGAGGTACCAGAATCTGATCCTGGATGGTTTTTTAGTCCCTCATTTCGACAACCACGCTCTCACCACACGTGCAATCTTCATGGACGATAATGCCAGACCACATCGTGCACAATGACGACTTGTAGTACAAACATAGGGGAATAACTACATGAGAATAGTATTCAATGAAGGTTTGAAATACACACAAGAGGGGAGTAAATACTTGGTTGGTAAATACACAGTGGTCTGTAGTGTTTACTGAAGTGCTGAATGGATGTAAGTAATACAAGTTGGTAAAACGAGGGAGGCCATTTGGCGTTATTGAAATTGTAACTAAACAATAATAAAAGTTGATTGGGTGTATAATTCAGAAGCCATGGTTTATACGAACGAACGAAAATGGCCAATAGTTGATTCAATATATTTAATATGCATTGATTCCTCCTGCACTTAGACAGTCCGTGTCAAATATGAAGCACGTTATCTAACCAGACAATAGTGTATCCTAGCAATCGCATCTTCCAACTATCGCTATCATGTTTGATACTCCTTGTCACTGTTATGGCTTTGGGTCTGAGACTGTGTCAAGGGTATTCTTATAATGTGCCAATATACGCTCTTGGGACATCGGACCGGCAATACTTTCAAGGTGAACCAGATGGTATCTGGTTCATCGGTCAGATACGATTTATCAATGTTATTATCGTGAATTGATAGAATCTGGCTGTTGTCGAAAATCAGTTTTGAACCCCAACCTCCTTTGTTCATTTCATTATTAGCATCATATTAACAGACATGAAATATGACACACTCTCACACAATATAACGGTTTAAAAATGCAATTGGAATTGGTTATGTAAAATTTATAAATTTGAAATAACACCCTGTCAAAGCTTGATATAGTTTCTTTTAAATAACAGTGTATAATGATATAATAATATTGCCAAACCTACTTTTAAAACAGTATTATCAGAATACGTGAAATGTGTTACTAGTAATACGAAGCAGAAGAGACAGCAAAACTCTTATATACTGCATCACTGACTTCAAGTAGGATATATATACTTTGTCATTCAATAAAAGACAAATATCAGAAAATTATTTCGTTAATCGTTTTTGTTAATCCTCATAAATATGAAATGTAAACCATCAGTAGTCGCCAGTTAATCAGCATTTAGTCTTCGAGTGCAATGTATACATTTATTAAAGGTACATCCATTATGTTTCATAGAATTTCATTTGGCTTTAACATGTTCCAACTCACTACATGTGCTGTCTACAATACAAATGAATTCACTCAGCTTGCATATTTATCCCCAATCGCAAAATATATCATAATTACTAGTTTCCAATTAAAACTGAGTAACATAATTATGCATGTGCAGAAACCGAAACTGCACGCCCCATTTACATGCACAGTAGTTAAGGGACCAATTGAACATATCAACTCAAAATTGTCTTTTTGTCTGTTATAAATAAGATTCCAAAATTACGTTTGACTCATGGACGCGCGCCACACGCTGTGCATTGTCCGGTTTTCGATCAGAAATCACTACTTTTACCTTCATATCGTCAATATGCTAAGTCCACTATCGTCAAAGTGGTAGTTTTCGATAGCAGTCGGTACTTCTCGATAAAGTAACACCACTTATAACGTTTGCAATTTGTGACCCCCAGCAACACAATGGATGTACCTTTAACCGACAGGCTAAGTGAAGAAAGTGAGAGTGTGAAGGAAAAAGCTGCTTTATTATCCAAGACAAAATTGCACAAATTGAGAATCAATCAGTGCAACACTCCGATGAGCGGAATAGATTCGCTGCGACATTAATTTGTTTTGACTAGATTGCACATGCATATGATGCAATCACCGAATTGAAATGACCCACTCTTACGTGCATTTCATGCAGATGCAAAGGTTGTTGAGTATAAGGAAAACTAGCTCTAGCAGCTCTTGATATCAATGGAACGCAGGCTCTACTAGCAATGAACCCATCAGTGACACTGACCTGCACGTGAAGACGTAGGTGCACCAGTGCTCGAAATGACTATACGAAATAAGACTGGTCAACATGTAAATCTAAGAGACTAACGTGCTAATATAGATACACATGCATGAGATCATCATTATGATGAGTTGTAGTTCATTTTGAAATGCATTATACATGTACACAATTATCACTGTCTTCATCTCATGGAACCAACGATTTCTACCCGACAAAGGTTAATCAATAATTATGTAAAAAAAGACACTTAAAAATACTTTTAACAATGGAGTAATGCCTTTGAAATCTTATATATAGACTAATTATTCACATGTCTCCTTCGTAGTGAACTGAATTCCAGTGATTAAGTGAGGTTATATGTGTGTACATAATTATACATGTAGCATAGTATGGGTAAATAGATGCTACTGAAGAACCGAGATAGGAAAGCTGACAGTGTGTAAGATTCACATGTAAGTTGGAGCATATCAATGGTTTGGAGAACTCGTACAGGAATGTATTGCTATTGACTACGTCAGCTCAATACAATTCAGGTAACTGCTTACACAAGGTCTCGATAATGGACGACTTCAACCAAAAATCAAACTAAACCACTTGCGAAGATATTTGCCGTGACTGCTAAGCACATATATTATCAATCATGTATGCATTGTATTCATATGATAGATACTTGATTTGAATAAAGTTACAGTTAATTATCTTAACATAACAACAACCAAACAACGTGGGTAGATATGTATGAATACAAAATTATAGCACATCATAGATATGAACACTGCCCCTCAGTCAAAGATGTTTCATTAGCAATATTAATAGCAACATGAATATGATATATTCAAACCAAAATGTCGCTTATTTTCTGTAAAATGTTAACAATGGTGTAGTGTATAAAGACAACATACATATTATGCTACTCACAATCTATTCGTTGTATCTTTGCTGACAAAGATGAAGTAATTGAAGACCACATCCCTGTGACACCAGACACCGTCTCATTAAAAATGAAATAGCAGTAAGTTTTCATGTCGAGTGGAATCTCAGGTGTCCGATTCATCAGATTGATTGGGAAAGGTGGATAATATACATTGGAACTCAGATTTGTTGATATTTGATAATGTTATGAATTTGCGAGTTATAATACTGTGTGTTATACTCGCAAAACAATTCACTGTCGATAGATGATGATAGTGTTGAAAGTCTATTTATGGACTGTGATAAATACTTGTATAATCAACATGACTTAATTTGAGATTTACTGATTTGACTCATTCAGGTATACATTATTCTATACACAATGCGACTAAGAGGTAAACACTAGTTTCTTATTTCGTTGGACGATGAATAAAGCTATTAATAATTGAGAACCTACCATATCTCCTCTATTTCTAGACACATATGTATAACGTCATATCCTCGTTTTGGGAGTGTCTAAATTAGAAACGATATATTATTTATAGGAAAGGATATAACGGGCAAGCAAAACAGCTCGCTGTTTATAGACTGTCTAGATAAGGCATTCCATATCATTCATGTTTTGAATGATTGCCTGCGTACACGTCAATGATCAATAATTCAAATAATGCCAGTAAATGTTATTCCTACAAGAATATAATAAAGTCCTTCCGATTTCTGTTGACAGAATGATTCTAACAATATTAACTTACGGATCTGAAATTTGGGGGTTCAAGTACGTAGAACGCACTGAACAAATTCTCCACCATTTTTTGGAAGTGGGAAGTAAAATTTGTGAATTGACCCAGTCCGTACTTTGCGAACTTTGCCACTAGCCGTCCACTACATGAAGAAAAGTATCATGTTTTGGTTGAAATTACACCACATGTCGGACGATTGGAACCCTAAAAACTGCTATAAAAGCTTACTACTCTTGATAATGCTGATAGGAAACGTGGGCTGGTAATATAAGGACTTTATTATTTTCAATGGGTACATGTATGTCTGGGTTGCTCAGAGCATTGGATGTATAAAAACCGTTTTACTGACCTTCTCTTAACGTCTCAAGGATATCAACCTACAGAATTCGAATACGCATATCAAAGAAAATAAACAACTGGAATTTCATTCTCAACTACAACTACTATTACTTCAACTAGAAAACTACCTTATATATTTATAAAAACATAATTTAAGAAGAATAGGGATTGTCCTATACTATTAATTATCTATCAATGTGTACAGTATTTACGGCCAAGACCACATGATTCGACAACTAGGCCAATACAGTCAAACGGGGCCAATACAGGAAAAACAGGGCCAATACGGGCCAATACAACGGACCTCGGACCTGTAACTGGGCCAATATGGAAATACTTAATTAATATCATTAAAGTATAAAAGTTCTAGGACAATATTTAAAGTTCGCCAAATAGATGTTTGTATAATTCCATTCATATCATTCAGATGATCTATCGAAAATTAGTATTTCAATTGCTTTGAGTTAGAAGAAACATTTTGAATGACGCCTAACGTCAAAATAGGGACAAATACATGTATGGCTGTCATCCATGGGACTGTTATTGCCTACATTTTGGAGAAGGTTTTATTGAATTATCGTGATAGGTTTTCGAGATATTAGGGTTTTAAGGGTCAACGTTAAGGGCAGATAACTCATGAAGGAAGTAATACAATTTTGTTCGTCACAAATTCAATTTTCATTTGTAAGTCACAAGGTATTAACCCTGAAACTTTCTGTGAAATCGGTCTACCGGTAAGATGAGAATCGGACACACAAAATTCGGTACAAATGATATTCCAAACATATCAGAAGGTGTTTTGATTTTATCTTGATACATAGAACACAATTTCCCAAATATCAAAATAAGTTTAGAGAACAACATATGTGAAAACATATTCATGCAAAGATTCTGACAAATCACATTTACATGTACATGTAAGTCCTGTTCTAATCAAGTTCCACACAGGCGATATATAACATGAACCATTGTAAGCTTCATGCCACTCCAATCTGGTTCATCGGTCAGATACGATTTATCAATGTTATTATCGTGAATTGATAGAATCGCGATCTGGCTGTTGTCGAAAATCAGTTTTGAACCCCAACCTCCTTTGTACATGTCATTATTAGCATCATATTAACAGACATGAAATATGACACACTCTCACACAATATAACGGTTTAAAAATGCAATTGGAATTGGTTATGTAAAATTTATAAATTAGAAATAACACCCTGTCAAAGCTTGATATAGTTTCTTTTAAATAACAGTGTATAATGATATAATAATATTGCCAAACCTACTTTTAAAACAGTATTATCAGAATACGTGAAATGTGTTACTAGTAATACGAAGCAGAAGAGACAGCAAAACTCTTATATACTGCATCACTGACTTCAAGTAGGATATTATACTTTGTCATTCAATAAAAGACAAATATCAGAAAATTATTTCGTTAATCGTTTTTGTTAATCCTCATAAATATGAAATGTAAACCATCAGTAGTCGCCAGTTAATCAGCATTTAGTCTTCGAGTGCAATGTATACATTTATTAAAGGTACATCCATTATGTTTCATAAAATTGTATTTGGCTTTAACATGTTCCAACTCACTACATGTGCTGTCTACAATACAAATGAATTCACTCAGCTTGCATATTTATCCCCAATCGCAAAATATATCATAATTACTAGTTTCCAATTAAAATTGAGTAACATAAGTATGCATGTGCAGAAACCGAAACTGCACGTCCCATTTACATGCACAGTAGTTACAGTGGGACCAATTGAACATATCAACTCAAAATTGTCTTTTTGTCTGTTATAAATAAGATTCCAAAATTACGTTTGACTCATGGACGCGCGCCACACGCTGTGCATTGTCCGGTTTTCGATCAGAAATCACTACTTTTACCTTCATATCGTCAATATGCTAAGTCCACTATTATCAAAGTGGTAGTTTCCGGCAGCAGTCGGTACTTCTCGATAAAGTAACACCATTTAAAACATTTGCAATATGTGACCCCCAACAACACAATGGATGTACCTTTAACCGACAGGTTAAGTGAAGAAAGTGAGAGTGTGAAGGAAAAAGCTGCTTTATTATCAAAGACAAAATTGAAAAAATTTAGAATCAATCATTGCAACACTCCGATTAGCGGATCAGATGCGTTGCGACATTAATTTGTTTTGACTAGATCGCACATGCATATGATGCAATCACCGAATTGAAATGACCCACTCTTACGTGCATCTCATGCAGATGCAAAGGTTGTTGAGTATACGAGAAAACTAGCTCTAGTAGCTCTTGATATCAAAGGAACGCTGGCTCTACTAGCAATGAACTAATCAGTGACACTGACCTGCACGTGAAGACGTAGGTGCACCAGTGCTCGAAATGACTATACGAATTAAGAGTGACATGTAAATCTAAGAGACTAATGTGCGGATATAGATACACATGCATGAGATCATCATTATCAATAGTTGTAGTTCATTTTGAAATGCAATATACATGTACACAGTTATCATGTATCACATCACTGTCTGCATCTCATGGAACCAACGATTTCTACCCAACAAAGTTTAATCAATAATTATGTAAAAAAAACAAAAAACCTTTTAACAATGGAGTAATGCCCTTGACATGTTATATATATACTAATTATTCCAGTGATTAAGTAGTGAGGTTATATGTATGTACAATGTACATAATTATATATGTAGCATAGTATGGGTAAATATATCATATTGAAGAACCAAGATAAGAAAGCTGACAGTGTGTAAGATTCACATGTAAGTTAACAATGGAGTAATGCCTTTGAAATCTTATATATAGACTAATTATTCACATGTCTCCTTCGTAGTGAACTGAATTCCAGTGATTAAGTGAGGTTATATGTGTGTACATAATTATACATGTAGCATAGTATGGGTAAATAGATGCTACTGAAGAACCGAGATAGGAAAGCTGACAGTGTATAAGATTCACATGTAAGTTGGAGCATATCAATGGTTTGGAGAACTCGTACAGGAATGTATTGCTATTGACTACGTAAGCTCAATACAATTCAGGTAACTGCTTACACAAGGTCTCGATTATGGACAACCTCAACCAAAAATCAAACTAAACCACTTGCGAAGATATTTGCCGTGACTGCTAAGCACATATATTATCAATCATGTATGCATCGTATCATATGATAGATACTTGATTTGAATAAAGTTACAGTTAATTATCTTAACATAACAACAACCAAACAACGTGGGTGGATATGCATGAATACAAAATTATAGCACATCATAGATATGAACACTGCCCCTCAGTCAAATATGTTTCATTAGCAATATTAATAGCAACATAAATATGATATATTCAAACCAAAATGTCGCTTATTTTCTGTAAAATGTTAACAATGGTGTAGTGTATAAAGACAACATACATATTATGCTACTCACAATGAAATCGTTGTATCTTTGCTGACAAAGATGAAGTAATTGAAGACCACATCCCTGTGACACCAGACACCGTCTCATTAAAAATGAAATAGCAGTAAGTTTTCATGTCGAGTGGAATCTCAGGTGTCCGATTCATCAGATTGATTGGGAAAGGTGGATAATATACATTGGAACTCAGATTTGTTGATATTTGATAATGTTATGAATTGGCGAGTTATAATACTGTGTGTTATACTCGCAAAACAATTCACTGTCGATAGATGTTGATAGTGTTGAAAGTCTATTTATGTACTGTGATAAATACTTGTATAATCAACATGACTTAATTTGAGATTTACTGCTTTGACTCATTCAGGTATACATTATTCTATACACAATGCGACTAAGAGGTAAACACTAGTTTCTTATTTCGTTGGACGATGAATAAAGCTATTAATAATTGAGATCCTACCATATCTCCTCTATTTCTAGACACATATGTATAACGTCATATCCTCGTTTTGGGAGTGTCTAAATTAGAAACGATAGATTATTTATAGGAAAGGATATAACGGGCACGCAAAACAGCTCGCTGTTTATAGACTGTCTAGATAAGGCATTCCATATCATTTATGTTTTGAATGATTGCCTACGTACACGTCAATGATCAATAATTCAAATAATGCCAGTAAATGTTATTCCTACAATAATATAATAAAGTCCTTCCGAAGACTTAAAAAGATGAACATTCTACACATACTTTCACACCTGTATTCACAGGTATATTACAAGAACTCTCTTCGCCAAGGTATGGCCTCTGTAAATGTAAATCTAAAATATATACTTCCAGATCACAATTTCTGTTGACGGAATGATTCTAACAATATTAACTTACGGATCTGAAAATTTGGGGTTCAAGTACGTAGAACGCACTGAACAAATTCACCACCATTTTGTGGACGTGGGAAGTAAAATTTGTGAATTGACTCAGTCTGTACTTTGCGAACTTTGCCACTAGCCGTCCACTACATGAAGAAAAGTATCATGTTTTGGTTGTAATTACACCACATGTCGGACGATCGGAACCCTAAAAACTCCTATAAAAGCTTACTATTCTTGATAATGCTGATAGGAAACGTGGGCTGGTAATATAAGGACTTTATTATTTTCAATGGGTACATGTATGTCTGGGTTGCTCAGAGCATTGGATGTATAAAAACCGTTTTGCTGACCTTCTCTTAACGTCTCAAGGATATCAACCTACAGAATTCGAATACGCATATCAACCTACAGAATTCGAATACGCATATCAAAGAATTTCATTCTCAACTACAACTACTATTACTTCAACTAGAAAACTAACTTATATATTTATAAAAACATAATTTAAGAAGAATAGGGATTGTCCTATACTATTAATTGTCTATCAATGTTATGATATGTGTACAGTATTTACGGCCAAGACCATATGATTCGACAACTGGGCCAATACAGTCAAACGGGGCCAATACAGGAAAAACAGGGCCAATACGGGCCAATACAACGGACCTCGGACCTGTAACTGGGCCAATATGGAAATACTTAATTAATAACATTAAAGTATACAAGTTCTAGGACAATATTTAAAGTTCGCCGAATAGATGTTTGTATAAATTCATTCATATCATTCAGATGATCTATCGAAAATTAGTATTTCAATTGCCTTGAGTTAGATGAACATTTTGAATGACGCCTAACGTCAAAATAGGGACAAATACACGTATGGATGTTATGCATGGGACTGTTATTGCCTATATTTTGGAGAAGGTTTTATTGAATTATCGTGATAAGTTTTCGAGATATTAGGGTTTTAAGGGTCAATGTTAAGGGCAGATAACTCATGAAAGAAGTAATACAATTTTGTTCGTCACAAATTCAATCTACATTTGTAAGTCACGAGGTATTAACCCTGAAACTTTCCGTGAAATCGGTCTACCGGTAAGATTAGAATCGGACACACAAAATCCGGTACAAATGATATTCCAAACATATCAGCAGGTGTTTTGATTTGATCTTGATACATAGAACACAATTTCCCAAATATCAAAATAAGTTTACAGAACAACATACATGTATGTGAAAAAATATTCATGCAAAGATTCTGACAAATCACATTTACATTTACATTTACATGTAAGTCCTGTTCTAATCCACACAGGCGATATATAACATGAACCATTGTAAGCTTCATGCCACTCCAAAACATGGTCAATAATTAAGTACTTGCTTGAAACAAAAATAACTTCGTCATCTACATAATTCCCCAAGACATAGAAGAACGTGCTTGTCCATATAACCCAGGACAGAGACAATATTAGCAGAATATATACAAGCAGGTCTAAGTGTCTGCGTAAACAAACCTTTGACTACATTGCTAAAATAATATTTAACATTTTCAAACATGCTTAAATAACTGTCTTAACTTGATTTAACTGGGCTTTACATTTATATTTGACATCTTGGATAGTTCATCAAGAAAACCTGTCCCATTGATGTGCTATGTGAAAATGTCAGCTTCATGAGGTATATTTTGTACATTCAAGTAAAAACTAAACAGACAGACTTTCATTAGCACAGGCCATTTTGGTATCTGGTCATTACACACACATTTCTTATGAATTGTTTCTGAGAAGTCAAAATTTTCTGGATAACAATTTCTTTATTGTGTGGACACACAATGTTTTGGGATACATGCTCACAAAACGATCCCTGTTATCAAAAAGAGCCTCCACCCTACCATCTGTAGAGACATCAAGTACGAAATCCAGCAACGAAACCTCGTGACACAGCTCAACAACACCTCACCTCAACTTGAACAAATTCCTTCTGGTGATTTGTACAAGACGACAAGCAAGCGCAACCTACTAATTAAATGAAAAGCCCAAAGCCACTCATATCAACAAGTTAAACAGCCTTCGACAACCTAAACTACAACATGGCCCGTATACGATATAACTGACGCCAAAGAAAATACAGGAAGCGATCAACATCTGATGACAAAAAGCCTGCAAGAAACCATGATCAAGGGATGTACTTGAATCTACTCTACATTACCGCCAAATCTGGCGAGCTATCCCCATTGCAGCTCATCCTTTTTGTAAAAACTATCTTATATACATACATCTCTTAATTTTTTATTCTCACATTTGTAAACATTCTGTACCTTGTCATCTCACATTTACCTTATGATGGAATGAACATAAACTCTGCAAAATAAAGACGTTATCTATAAAATATTTGTTTCCTGTGTATTTCACTTCTAAATGCCAATCAAACATACGTAATATTTCTATACCTAACCATTGAATGTTCATGTTTTTTATATGTTCTATCTGGTAATATTTCCTCATGATCTACATGAGTGATGTAATGTAGATATTCCGTACCAATAAGCTACCTACGATTTTAAACACGTGGAATATTAGCATGGTTGTACATGTATGTATCGACAATCAATTTCTCTCTCTCTAGGTAAACCACATTTGGCTAATGAATGAGTGTCACGGGAATACATGACATGGTAAAATCGTTAAATCTCATTTAAACTCACACTTTCCCGAGAATCCGTTAATGGAATGGGGATTTCTAAACTGGGTTAACGATCTTACATGACAATCCTGTAGGCTTTAAGGCAACAAAGTCTAGTTTCAACTGACTTGAAATTAATACACATCACATACACATTAAGGAGGTCTTTATCCTGCCGAGAACACCATCCATTGTATGATAAATCTCTTTACCATAAAAAATACTATATTTCACGAGTATAATACAATGATTTTATTATCATATTCCCAGACAGTTATTTAAGTTTCAAATGTGCATTCCGAACACTGTTTCTGAAAATGTACACCAAGGCTACAAGGCTATGTGTCTACAAGGCCTATCTGCTGGAGGCGCTTGTAAAATGTCTATCTGAATCTGACAATTGAGGATGTTCAGAAACAATGGTAAGGAACCTCCTTCATACACCCAATGAATTCTGCATGTATATGAATATAAATGTATGGTATTTTAAAACATTAAATCAAAAAGCTTTGAATACCTATATCCATGTAACGGTAACATTGACATCGTGAGCTGTATTTAGGAATCAGAAAATGTGCATACTATTCCAATGTACAATGCACTCTAATTCACTAATGTAGGTAACAATATGAAATATAACATTATAACATCCTCAATCACTTTCAGAGAATATGATAAATAAAATAATCTACTCCTAACCTAGATTTGTTTGGTATATTCATTTAATGAACTGGCTTCATTTGATACACCTTGTTACAGTAACCAAACAGCTAAGTTCTTTCATAAGAGCTATCTTTTCTTTGAGGGGGGTAGTGATTTTATTATATTTATACGGTCAACTTAAGCAAAACCTCTAACAACTTTTACTTCGGACCATAAGTAACCAGATCTACTGCTATGTGATAGACCTTACTATACTGGGGTTTTGTTTTATTGCGTAAGGGACAGTATAAACTCAGGAAGCCAAGCCTTTGATGAATCAAGGGTATGAATAGAGATTTATCGGAACTTAAAGAAAGTTAAAGCATTCCATAAAGTAAAGCTTAAGATAATACCACATTGGAAGTGGAGCGTTATACCGAGATCCATTGTTGGGTTTGTTTGTTGGTTACGTTATATGAGCTGGATTTGAGCATTCTATCTTCAGATGAAAAATCCTTACAATTGAAGTCAATTTTCCAAGTCATTCATCCAGGTGAATTAATGTGACCTGAGTAGTCCTTGCAGAAAATGTCTTCCTATTACTTACTTCTTACAGTATCGAACGACTTTGACATTTACAATTTACGAGGCTTCATATAATTCATATTCAAAGATCCAGTAACAATAAGAATAGAGCTTTATAAAACAAGGTACACTGAGATCATTTCACCAAACTAAAAGCAACTGACGTTCATCACAAGACAAGATAAAGAAATACAGACACCAGTACAGACAACAACATGGATGATTTTACATTTTGATACTGACTGGATTGACAAAGTGGGCGAAACTGCCTGTAGATGGGAGAGACTCTGACCCCTTTATTCCCTTACTTCTTAAAAAGCAAAATACTCTCATTCCAATGACAAATCAACAATAGTTTGAAAACATAATGATTTGTTGCTGTATATTTCAAATTATTAAAATGATACAATAAAAAGTCTATTATTAGTGAAAGTTCTTCAGCGATATATGCTTACAGTCAATGATAGTATTTGCTTGGTCTTCCTAATGTCAAAGAATGGAAAATCTAAGTTTAAATTGGTAAAGATTGACAACATTGCACCTGCATCTGCACCTGCACCTGCACCCGCACCACGCTTATTTTTGCATAGCAGACACAGCAAAACTTTTCCGTCCGGACAAATCAAACTTGCCATCTCCCAGACGATTAATTATGCCTGACATAAGAGAAATAAATCTTCTTTGATGTGATGCAGCATTACACAAAATGTCTAAAACGTTTTTTAATGTAATAAGGTGAAGTTCAAGACACCAAGTTGCAAACAAATATGATACACTATGTGTAGTACCAATTCTTAATTAGTTATCTGTTATATTTCGTGACTTTTAGGTTTATGTTGTTGCGCAACCTGTCTGTCCTGCAAATGGCCCTTGACCTACTGCACTCGACTATCTGATTTCATACTGAAGGTACATGTGTTCTGAAATCAAATCCTCTTACAGTTTTTGATCTTTTTTTCTTTTGAGAGAATAAATATCATTGTCAGTATTCAGCTTGCTCTCGTTTAACCTCAATGTGCTCCATAAAGCATTTATTCTCTTGCAGGTAAATCGGATCTACTTGTCAAAAAGAGCACATCTCGCATTGTTGACCTACACCTTGCAAAAAAATGCAGCTTCTAATATGAATCTATTTGTGATTAACTTTAATAATACAAAATATATTTGCAAGATATGAATATGCATCTAACCCTATGCAATACCCGCGCATTAAAAGTTGTTCCCATGACCTTTGTGAAACTTACATACTCTGGCAAATCAATATTACCTTCCCCCAAAAAGTAATAAATGTTTAAGCCTCTTGTAAAGTAAATGTATATTGCATTATTACATACGAGTTCTGAATATCTTTATGGGATAACTTTGGTTATTTGACACAAGCGTTGTGTAACCAGTTTAAAGTTATTTAACGAGTATTGTGTAACCAAAACAAGACATAATGCCGTACTATTTTTGCAATCAGCTGATCGAGTACAGACGAACACTCTCGCCACTTAAGTTATTCATTTCATCATATCTTTTTGCTATACGTATTTTCTGCCATTAATAATCTTTCATCATAGAAAAAAATAGATGTGCAAAATTTAAAATAGAGAATTGTGTTCTGATCAAAACAATATTTTATAATTTAATCACAATAATATTTTGCTTCAATTTAGTCTAGGAAGATTTATATCCCTTTTGTTTACAACGGTCGTGTTTTTGGCAATATATACAATGCACATATAAACCAAAGAAGATATGTATGACACATAGATGCTCTCCATGTATTCTTCCAGAACAGTTCAAAGCAAAGGGCACATACATGCTTTAATGAAAAAGTTACTTAAATAATTAATACTCTGTTTACATCAAATCTTTGTTAGGGAAAGGTCAGCGAGACTAGCGAAATTCAATTATTCATCAGTTTCCTTAGTACACATATATTCAGGTGTAAATCAGGGAGCGGGCTGGAATTAAAGAACACTTCAGGTTGTTTAAACTTACTAAAGCCTATATTTTTTAAATACAATGTAACACACTGTACGTTCACTTCTAACATATCTAACACTTCTAAAAATATCCATTGTCAAATATGTTTTCAATTATCATGGTAACGACTGAACATTGTGATTGCAACGATCAAACGGTGCACAATAAATTAAAATACATGACTAGTTTTTATATACCTTATCTACAAGACCCATTGACGTGATTGGTAAGTTAAATGATCTTACTGTTAAGAACACATTTAAACGTCTCATTCATAAGTTACTAAAATCTGAACATAATTGCCAATTCGCTGATTAATCGGTTGCATATATAGCCATATGTTTCAATTAATCTCAGACAAAAAGAGCAACAAAACACGCATGCCAATGCATATCAAATCACAAATGTTCTAACAGTAAAATATAAAACGATATCTATGCATACAATACAAGTACGTCTTAGGACAGCAGCATACCAATGAATGTTAAGTCTATTGAACAGAATTATTGACGAACATAGAAATAATGATCGAGTACAGGTGTCATTCAGGTGCTACAAAACTCGAAACATACTCGAAAAATAAAAATAAATCTGTACAGTGGAAGCCAATTGACTTCAGCATTATTGAGAATATTTGTTTGGATAGTATAATGTTATATAACATATATGTAATTAGGCATAGCTCAGACTTACACTGTATGAAATCACTCTTTGTAAAGGGAAAAGCGGAAAAACAGATCTACCGAGTTTCCCTTTTCATATCAAGTTTATGTCCCCCGTGAAATACGTTTGCTTTATCTCGAGTTCACTTCCCATCAAGTCCATACTCAACCAACCATGTGTCACCAACTCTTGTATTTAAATCTAAATATAAAAATCCTGCAGTGTGTAAGGTTGCCATTACCACGTTAGAATCATTAATAGTTTCGAAATCATAAGATATCCAACGACCACCTGCCTCTAGCTTACATTAACAATACACCCCGTCTGGCATCGGCTGTCCTTTGTCCTTTCTGAAAGTCATAGTATTGATTTTATTTCTGACACCTTAATAATGAACGTGATAAGAACCATAAGTGGATTTGATAGTTTCAGAAAACTGTTCGGTGTTTTGATTCGATAGTACAAAATGGAACATTGAACCTCTATTCGCATATACTGTCACTGTCTAAAGAACCATCACCATACATAATGACCTGCTATCCCAACGGTTACAGGCAAGAGTGTATTAACTTCTCGGTTTTTGTCATTATCAATCGAAAACCCTAGCTCATACAATATTTGATTAGATTCATGCTTACACATAGTAGAATGTTGTAAGTAATTCCAGCATCAACAACATTTTAATTTTGCAAGCTTGACAATATTCTCAAAGTCACAAAGAAACCTCTTTTCAGCATGTGAACTTGCATGTTAGCATTATGAACTATATATCTCAAGAACCAATTTACTGTACTCTCTTTATATCTTATGCCATTGTTCTTCTAGATGAAATTAAGACGATTTTGGTGACTTGGTATTACTTTCAAGGTCACACTGAAACTTTTCACTTTGGAATCCTACACTTATTTTAAAGGTACCATGGTGTCAAGGTCGAATCAAAAGATGTTTTGGCACAGGAACCTGTATGTTATCAGCAAGCGTTTAACATAATATATCAAGTTTATTTTAAACATGTTTTCTTTTGCTTCAACAACCACCGGATCCTATTGCTGTGGATTGTTTCATTATGATTATTTAATTTCAGGCGGGACATATTTATATTGTCCAATTTTATCGTGAAATGTATCTAATTCAATCCAAAACAATATGCGACTAAGATATACTGGTCAATGAGTTTTGTTCAACCAGTAATCGGCCGGATCTTTAGTTGATTTTAGTGATAAATAGTATTATGAATAAAAAGTAAACATGAGCAGTTTATGCAAGAGGTGGTTCATTTAAACTCATAAAGACAAATAAATAGTGTTATGATGTAAAGTATTTAAACTGAAAGTGAGCTAAGAGATAACACGTAAAATAAAAGTTCATAAATATATTAAACTGCAACAGTTTGTTATTTTCAACCAACGTGCTTCTTAAAGCATGAACATATAAAGTTGTATTCTAAGATAGTAATTTAATCTTCCTTGCCACAAGAACTCCGGGTCAAACAGTCATTTTACTGTCACGAAGAACTAATTATGTCTGTTAACGTTAATCAAATCATGTACAATCCAGTCTATAATAAGAACACACCGTCTCACTCAATATGAGATGTTCACTAATTACAACTGGGAGTAATTGAATTGTCCCTGGCAGATAGACACTCTCTTGTACTGTAACATGAAGTTACAGCTGATCAACAGTGTTGCCTACAAAACGTTTTCCAAACTGTAACCAGTATTTCTGCTTTAATTAAATGACAAATGCATATACTTGAGGTGACGACATAACGACTGAAATACAAACTTTCCAGATGTTCTGTTCTACTGGACTGCATTTTATTGTAAAGCTGGTTATGATCATACAAAAACAAGTACACTAAATTTTGGAACAATGACATATCATGTTACTACATTTAAAAAGACATAAATTACTTCAGTCATCAGTTCATCATTATCCATAAAAAAAATAATACTTTATTACCCATATGGTTGAATATAACAGTTGATTTTATTGATATGAGCACATGTGTACATATCACTAATGCCTAGCAACCATCGTATCATCTCGACGTCCCGTATTTCATCGTCTGTGACGCCATAAACGACTGTTCGTGACGTCACAGTAGCTTGCCGTCGCAAGATAGGTGGGTCTTCTCCTCAGTAGTTTTACTCAAATCAAATTAAATAGAACAGGTAATAAAGAAATTATTACACTGGAAACTGTGCTATAGCTCTCACTCAGGCAATACAAACATTCACACTCATTTCGTAAAAGTCATATGATGCACTATCGCGGGTAATACTCTATAATCTTTATGTCAACTTATTATTTGACGACATGATATAATATTGAGCCACATCCGTTGACGAATTAAGTAACTAATAACTTGCCAGGTTAATACAGTTGGATTGATTTACTGCTTGTACATTCTGGTCGATGGTATAGGCCTATAGCTAGGTCACCATTAACCTGATGTCAAACACACGATCCAATAAACATAGAGCATGTACTAGCTGATTTATCCACCATTCCATAATAGCTCCTTACATACACTACAGCATCTCAGATGATTTTATAATGTATTGCAAAACGAGTCCAAGTTTACTGCTTCTCAGGTTAACGTTTTAACCATATTCATTTGTGTACGGAATCGTGTCACGTGTATACCATTATCTGTTATTGGACATCTAAAGCAAACCAAACTAGACTTCATGTTCTGTGTGATATGATTCAAGGCTTTACTACTAGCTTAAGGTGAGGTGAGGTGAGTTGGAGTTTAACGCCGCTTTCAAGAATATTTCACTTATATCGCGGCTGCTAGTATTAAGGCAGGGAGAAAGCCCGCAACGCCATGTGGCTATGCTTTGCGGTGAAACCTGCGAGCATCAGCTGGAACTAGCTGAAATTCAGTGTAGCATTGCACCCAAACCTTACTGCGTGTAGAACAGTTCTCTACTGCAAACAAAGTTGCCGTGCCCCTGGCGGGATTCGAACTCGGGACCTCTTGATCCGAAGCCGAACGCGCTAACCACTGCGCTATCCCGCCCCCACTACTAGCTTAAAGCAAACATATACAATTATCAATTTTGTTCACAGATTGTTTTAGCAGTATTTAAAATTCAGTGGTGTAATATTGCAGTAGAGGTATTTCATTTTTTTAAATATGTGCATTTTTATGTTTTATTAATCCTGATGTATACTTCCATGTGTACACTATGTAATGGATAGATATAATCTTGATAATCGTTAGTTATGACGAAAGACTGTTAACGCTTGTTAAAACCTGGCGTATGAATGTTTCACTGCAGTCTCGTACACGTGTAGGTGTACAATCATGTATTTCTTAGCTTCATGTCTATCGTGTCATATCAGAAGCTTGTTATGCTTGAATAAAAGTTCTTCTGAAGGAACAAAATAGGTAGAAGTAGAGCATATTCTATTCATCTACTTATCCCCGGGATAATTCAGCTAGCTGCGCTGTCTGCCTTTCAGCTGATGGCGTCTCTACAAATAGACATCATCCCATTAATTTGATATCATTTATATTCGCCTTAATATTCCACAAGGGATTGCCTTCATATTGGCATGACCTTTGATACCTACAACATCCAAACCTCTAATTCTGATAAATTATGTCATCGTTAAGTTCAGATCTGTCAAATCAACTTGTATGTATCTCAGTTGTTGGTTTTAAGGAACCGGTAACTTTATGAATTTCATAAATGTGATATTACACAGAGTCGTGATTAATATATTTTAATATATTTCATTTTCTCAAAAGTATTAAAAGTAAGATTTCATAATTCAACTAACCTAACGATTGACAACATTAAAAAACTTAAACAAATGGAAATGAAAAGAGTACTGCAATACAAATTAATACACTGTTGAAATTCAGCCTACAAATATTCTAAGAAGATGTGGTCAGAAAGCATCAACTGCCAACCAGAGATCTGTGTTAAACAGTCTAACAAGTTGCCAGAGGGAAGACATACAAGTATACTGACGTCAAGGGCGTCACCGTGAGCAACATGCATGTGTACGTTCTGGTTAGTTCTGGTTAGCTCGACCGGTTACCTGGACTGGTTTCCTGGTTACCTGGTTACCTCGATTAACGACATATAGTGTAGATAAACATTGATGCTCGTTATGTAAAATGATAAACTTCCTTTTTATACAAACAGGTTGTATGCTCCAAACTTATTTTCAAAAGAGTAAAAACACAAAATACAGCTACTGGAAAAAGTAGATTTTGAATGTATTCGATATACAAATGTTTGATAGAGTAGTACTCAAAATTCCATATTTTTGTGTATGATACTTTTATTCTTATGTCATTCACTTGGCGTGCTGAAATCGCTTTTTGAAAATGATTTTTGGCCAGAGTGTATAAGTAAACGTCGTCGTCAAAATAAATAACCTACTTGATTTTTAATTTGTTGATGCGCCTTTACTCTAGGACATCTTAAAACAAGCCTAAAAGCCCTGTTTGATCTCGCCTTGTAAGGGGATTCATGAAAACGTGTGTTTCTCAGAAATACATGTATGAACATAAAATGTTTAGAAATTTTAGTTTAGTTTAGTTCGCTTCTGAATACATGATGTTTTTTCAATCGTGTTTATAACTCGTGAATAGACCTATCTTACAGTTTGTATGGTGACCTTTCTTTCACGTTTGAGTGTACGAGCGTTTCATTTTGAGCGAATGAATACCATGGTCAGGATTCAACTAGCATTTGATGAACCTCAAAGTACCAGATAACGCTTATTATTCTACTTGCAGGTTTATCCATATCCAAAGAAGCTCGTACTTGTGAACACTAGGACATCTCGCATAGTTGATCATTACCCCTTCAAATAGCTGCTTCTAATAAGAATCCATTTGGGGCCATGATATGCACACATCATACCCTATTCAATACCCGAGTAATTGCGACAAAACAAAATACTAATGCCCCAAAAGTAATAGTTTTGCAAGCCATTTGTCGTATTACAATTTAATTAAATCTAGAAAGATTACTACATTACATGACATAGGCGGATACTTTAATGAAGTTATTTAAGTTCTAACTAATGTCTATGTAGATAATGGACCAAAGGATAGCAGGTGATATAGGAGTACTGACACTGACAATCAAATTATCAATGAAATACATACAGAATTATCCAACATTTATTGTTTGAAATAAAAAAAAAAACATAAAGCAAATCTAGAATAGATATACATGTACCATAATTAAATAAATTCAGTTACCATCGAAATAATGTGTTCAGCCTAACGGTATGCATAATACACTGTAATGTTTTGAGATCATCTGGTATAATAAATATAATATTCTTATGTTCTTGATACAAGACATCACGTTGTTTCAGTTATGTATAGTACAAACATTAAATTAACTTCATTCTTTATTTTCTCTCAGCTCAATGACGCTCAAGAGAAACTGGAGATAATAACAAATGTCAGACCGCCAGAGTATACTTATAGTCTTAGGTAAATTTCAGAATACATCTTCCCTGTCTGCCTTATTTATATGTCTGAAATAACAACACTGTAAAGGAAATGTTATGTTTTCTCCAAACTTTGATAAAATTTATATGTCATAAACCACAGAAATGTATTAAAGTGAGGATGTCGACTTGTATCACTATATTTGTATTACAATATGGAATGATATATCATATATAAATAGTATATAAACATAGACATAGTAAACAACAATTACATTAGAAATATATCGAAATATGTTGACATTTGCAAAATATTAGTAAAGTTTTAATTGTATTAACATTTATATCACAATACAATGAAGAATGACGTTTCCGTTTAAGCATTTCTGAAACTGGCCAATTTTAGCGAATTTACTACGCCAATTCTAAAAAGAAACATATAAGGTAAATAGATACCACGCAGTAAATAACAATACAGGACAATATATGTTACGTGAGTAGAAGATTTAATTCGTGATAAATCTTGACCACTGGGGAATTTTTCTCATTGATATAGCCGAAACTGTCATCCAATAGTGCACACATGATAACCAAGACAAGATATTATAATCATTTTGATTGTTGTTTTCTGTGAATTGTATGTTAATATGTATGTGTATTCTTTTTTAAACACAGTTTATATGTTCTTTTGTGAAATATTCATACATCATACATTTCCTCTTATACTCATCCAATGAATTTGTCATGTATATGAATCTCATTGAATCGATAAAACAAACTTTTAAATAGTTGACCCTTTCTCTCTATTTCATTATGCCAAATTGTATAAACAGACGATCACAGACTACGTTTGAGAATGAATTTTTTACTCATAGATATATGAATATTCATTGTCATTGTATGTGATGAAATGTTATTGGTGTTAACGTAACTTTACATGATGCACAGGTAGGTGAACATACTTTCGGCACGCAGCTGTGTAGTATATAGAACCATACCACCTCAAATATATCCTGGATCAGTACATTCCGCAGTGAAATAATGAAAGACTTCCTTGAACACAAATCACTGATTTCCTTTGACTTCATTTTACACCATAGTTAATCCAGGGACTAATGAGACAGACTTCATAAGTAACGTGGTAAGCTGTAATGTCGACATAATTAGATTCTCTTTGATGTATTGTGATAAAAATAAAAAATATGAAGATTCTTATTTTTCACAACCTTATTGACCTAATCCGTTTCAAATTGTCTGTACATAATTAATAGGTCTACAACATATGTACTCATGATTGGCTTAAATTATACAGGAAATCATACATAAGGATATATGTAGCTGAAGAGAACAGACGAGAATAGTGAAGAGATTAGAATAATTAATTCAGTGAGAACTTACTGATTATTTATGTAAGAACATATTGATAATGTCAGCAAATGAAAGTGTTACGTCATTAAGAGGAATACTATTATTCACTCATTGAAAATACGGATTATACTTTAACTTATAAAAGTCATGTTAAACCTTTGAGAATATAAGCATCCATTCTTTCGAAAAACAAAGGAATATAAGCCTCCCATAGGATACGAATCACAACTTTACATTTACCTTCAAGGACAATTTGAAAAAGAAGCCTGCATAACATCCTTTCCGCCTTATTTTGTGCAATCTCTAATACCAGGTTTAGTTGAATGTCACATTTTTCAAACCAAACTTTACGAAATTAAATACAAAGTTGACATTCAAAGTTGACACGTTTAATGTCCCTTTCAGATATGTCTCTGGAACCAAACAATTATTGTTTCTGGTAATATTCTGTTAAACTGCTGAAACTAGTCCCATCTCTTAATCAGACATGCACAGGTAGTTGGAGAGAGTATTAGGTCGTGGGGAAAAGCGTTCAACATGCTAGGTGCACAATGTTCAAAGGATCTCTGACCAAAACACTTGACTTTACATTGTATTAATCTTACCAGCATACACATTCAGCATACTTTTCGTATATTGTATTGAATTACAAAAACGACTGCTTTCATCGTATTGTATTTTGCCCAATACAGTATTGTATTCATATTTTGATCTGCATTCAGCTTACATCCGTTTAAGTCCACCATTAGATGTGCAAAGCGGCTAGTAATCAAGTATCAACACTGTTTATCAAGAAAGCTTGGAACAATATCTCCCAATAAAATATAATTGTAATCTGAATCGATTGAATAAAATGACATCTATGTTATATATGTTATAGTGTATGACATGTACATACATTTTATCAACAATAATAGTGACCTTACTGAAACATAAAATGCCATTCATCTGCCATTTATAAACCTTGTAAAACTCCAACAAGCTGTTAAAATAATCATCAGGAAACCATACAGTTTAAAGCTGCGTGCAGAATTACATTATTATTAAAATGAAAAAAACTATATAAACGTTATTAAATGACCCCTTGACATAAGTTACATATTTAATGAAGTAAAAGTATGAGGTAATTTTATTTATATTAGATAAATGGAAATGTATCTTTCATAGATAGAATAGGTTAGCAACTTATAACTATAACATGCACTACATTGTGATTGTGAATTACATTGTGAACATGGCCTTGTAGAGATGGATATTTGACACGTTCATTACCGAATCGCATTAAGCTATTATACTGTTTACATTAGTATAAGGTTTCCCAATGTGATGTTCATAATACTTAATAATATCTTGATCTCGATACCTTTTGTATGAATTTCTCCTGAATTCAGAACAGTGTCTACAGCAACAAATCCCGTGAGGTTGTGTAACTGGCAAGCTAAGATTACGTAACCTAACGCTATTAAGGATGTTTTAAAAAGTTTTCAAGCACGCACGGTAACGTTGAAGACTGCCATTCAAAGAGAGCGATCAAAGCATGGGTAACATACATAGAGGATACTAAACGACCTTCTATTTAATACCATTTTTATTAAACGAGTTAATGGTTTTGTATAAAACGAGCGACAGCGAGTTTGATACCAAATCATTCACGAGTTTAATAAAAATGGTATTCAATAGAAGGAAGTTTAGTATTCTGTTTATTACTCGCCGACCTATAATAAAAGCCGACATGGCTCTAAAACTATTATACCCGCAGGTCCGATACCATTGTGACGACGTTACTCCCACTGTGACGTCATAACCACAAACTATTGTGACGTCATACGTACGGCGGTATTACACTAGTTTAATATTGCCATATAAATATTACACTGCAGTATCTTACACGGGCGAGTAATAATATAAAATTATGAAAAAAAGGAAAGAGGTTTATCAGGAGATAGCAACCAAGTCAGACGGACTTAAGCCAAGACATGATGTATACCGTGTTCGTTTGTACAATTGAAAGTCAAGTCAACAGATGCCCAATGTGTACATGTATTTATGATAATACATATGTGTAGGGACTCTCAAACGTGCTCATGTAATATATGTACATGAATCTGCATGGAATTATTATAAACATATTTTATTCAAGGAAAAATACATTTCATGAGTGGATAGGCCAAAACTCTCCGAGGAGCTTATTTTATTTTGAATCTGCATGGAATTGATGACTCTTATATCATTGAACAAAACTCAACTTGCTATAGTATAGATATATACAGAAGCATTGCTACACGTCTTACATCATTCGTTTTGCATATATGAGCGCCAAATGCTTTTAATTTGTAGAAATATTGAATTGCAAATAGGTAATTCAATACATAACGAATACCTTTATCGTTATATCAGACATAAATTATATCAATTTAAGACATCGTTGATTGAATCGCATGACTATAAGAGTGTAACAGCATACTTCCAATACGTGTTATAATGAAATACTTAAATTGACATAGTTACTGACCTCTGTTGATTCGATTTACTACCCACAATTACCATGGCGCTAATGAAATGGGCTCTATAAGGACTTTATCAGCTTGACGAGAGGAGCTGTATATATACCAGATCAGCTTTATAGGTAGGTAGGTTCCCTTTGATGTACCATGGCACACATACATGCTGGTAGATTTTTCACAGTACGGGAGATTACATCTTCTTCTCGCCCACTTACGTATTGATCTAAATAACTTGATATGTTCTTAATGTATTTATACAATATGTAGACCAAAAGACGTGAATATGTTTCACAACAGAAAATTTTCTCGAGCCTCGTATCAATTATTAGAGTAACTTCGTACTTTGTTTGTGATATATTTAAGAAGAGCACACACTTATCTACATATCTCCGATAGTTGTTAATTCTTACAAACAGTTGCAGAGCTGAAAACGGAACAGTAATTTTCTACTGTGGTCGGCTGTCGCCATTTTAGGATGACCGTAAAATATATTACGGTCATCAGCTTGTACACAGTGCAGTGTCATGGTAATTGTTCTATCTAAATTATTCAAGCACCGTATATATTACCAAACACAACGTCAGTAATACCTTGTATCCGCAGGTTTTGAAAATAAGCCTATATAACATCCTGTGCGCGTAATTGTGTGGCATATGTCAAGTTTGTATATTTAAATGTCACATTTGCTGAGCTAGTTAATCTCTATGACGCCATTTTCTCTTGGGAAATCAACACTACATTGTAATTTAGCTGGCGTTTATAAAAATGCCTCAAAACGTTTTCAATTACAGTCTCTGATATTATTCAGTTTAAACTACAGAAATATGTCTCAAATGTTAACTTAAGTGAAGGACACAGACAGAAAGAATTAAAACCATCGATTTCTTTCAAATTGCAATTGGTACGGTGTTCGATCGAATACCGGTAAAGACAACATTATCTGTAAGTATGAAGTACCCTAAACCTTTCGAGGCTCTGCATTAGTAGTTGCGATATAGAAGTGCTTAAAACACTCTCGCCACATTCCCAGTCTTCATGGACGATACCAGACCACATCGTGCACAATGAGGATGTGTAGTACAAACATACATGTAGGAGAATAACTATATGAGAATGATATGCAAAAAAAGGTTTGCAATACAAACAAGAGGGTAGTAAATAGTTGGTGGCTCCCTCGGCTCGTCACTGCCACAGTGGACAAGAAGTCTCAAATCTGTGCCACCTATCGAATCTTCCGATATTGATGCTTGGACGACGAATGCCGCATTCCATGGGCTATTCACAAGAGAGCTTACGGATTTTGTTGAATTTTACATCCATGATATTGAAGGTAAATTGACATTTGAATAATTTTCGACACTTCATGTTGAGATGTTATTATAACAATAGTGAACAAATTGCAAACATCATTTAATTACTTAAACTAATATTTTGGTTGATTTGAATAGTATGCAGTAGGCCTATATAGGCATACATTCTTGCAAAGTCCGACTTATGATTGACAATGCATATCTACTCGACAGTAGTCTGGCTAGGCCAGTACATCTATTTATGTAGTACTTTTATTATAGTTATGAAAAACATGAATTAAAATTTAATAGAACAATGTCTTTTTTAATGAAAATATTAATTTGTATATATATTATATATATATATATTTAGTAAAACATGTTATATCTAAGACGTTATTATAATTTAGGCATAGATGTGAAAAAAGGCAGCCTATTACATAATTTGATATAGGAACCAGGCATGTAGCCCGGCACGTGGAAGCTATGTCCAATTTTTCCACTGAATATGATATTTTCAAGTTTGTCAATTAAATGAAAGTCTCGAAACAATTTAAAATTATTATTATATTATAATTAATTCATAGATGCTATGCTCAAATTGATAATGTTAGTTATAAATAGAGAATCTCACCCAAGTGTCTTCTGATATCAAATATATCAACACGAGTTGATGAAAGTTTCCTTTTATCAACGAGTGTTGAAATATTTGATATCAGAAGACACGAGGGTGAGATTCTATTTATCATCCAAAATCATTCTTATTACTTTAAGTGAAAATAGTGTACATCTCTGAGCACATTTCTGCCATTTTACTTCCAGTGCGGTGAGGTCATAGCATTATGACGTCATCATGTTTATGACGTCACAGCATTGTGACGTCATTACTCGATGATGTAAAAGCATTGTGATGTCACGTAGGTGACGGCGACAGGGCATTGTGCAAAATCTACTGCCTAAAAGATATCTCCTAGGAGATATCGCTTGATCTCACACAAGCGATATCTCCTGTGGAACACAGTTTTGGATGATAATATCACATCTTATTAGTTAACTACATATTATTGAGAAATTATGTTGTCACAAGCTATGCTGAACTTATTTAAATGTTTACATTAGTATCAAATGATGCAGGAAAGCTACAGTAGTAAATTTCAATTCACAAAGTAAGTTAATGAGAGTAAATAACTCCCTCTTTTTATTACTTGCAGTGCGCGTAGCATGTGAGGGAAGCTTCGTTATGGCCAAGTGTTTCAGATCCATGAAGAAGAATGAATTACCCCATACACTGAATCTGAAGATAACAAAGAACCGGATACTGATGGAATTATTGTCACTAATATTGTCACTTATATCCTCTTCATCATTATAACATGTGTGGATTTAAGACTGTCCTCTCAGTAATTAGTGAAACATCATTACCTTAAACATGGCATGTTCCAAGAACCAAAGGTATTACACCGAAGAAAATAAGTGACATAAACATAAGTAAAGGTAAATTTCCAACTTAACATTCAGCCAAGGTGAGACTAGTTCAAGGGGTTCATTCTACATTTTATAACCCTGTCATGTTACCATTACTACGGAAGCATTTTTGTTATCTCCTAATTAGGAGATACTATCACCTAATTAGGAGATACTATTTCCTAATTAGGACTTCGTTATCGCCTAATTAGGACATAACTTAGTCCTAATTAGGTAAAAACGAAGTCCTCATTAGGAGTTAGTATCTCCGAATTAGGAGTTAGTATCACCTAATTAGGAGATAAAAACTCCTAATTAGGAGTTACTTATGTCCTAATTAGGACATAGTTATGTCCTAATTAGGCGATAACTTAGTCCTAATTAGGAGATAACTAAGTCCTAATTAGGAGTTAGTATCTCCTAATTAGGAGTAAGTATCTCCTAATTAGGAGTTAGTATCTCCTAATTAGGTGATAGTATCTCCTAAGTAGGTGATAGTATCTCCTAATTAGGAGGTAGCATCTCCTAAATAGGAGATAGTTTTACCTAATTAGGTGATAATCAAGTCCTAATTAGGAGATAACTAAGTCCTAATTAGGAGTTAGTATCTCCTAATTAGGAGTTAGTATCTCCTAATTAGGTGATAGTATCTCCTAATTAGGAGATAGCATCTCCTAAATAGGAGATAGTTTTACCTAATTAGGTGATAATCAAGTCCTAATTAGGTGATAATCATGTCCTAATTAGGAGATAACTAAGTCCTAATTAGGATATAGTTATGTCCTTATTAGGACTTAGTATCTCCTAAGTAGGTGATAACTAAGTCCTAATTTGGAGATATATTAAAAAAATCTCACTGTGGCACTAGGATGCTAGTTATAGTTATGTCCTAATTAGGCGATAACTTAGTCCTAATTAGGAGATAACTAAGTCCTAATTAGGATATAGTTATGTCCTTATTAGGACTTAGTATCTCCAAAGTAGGTGATAACTAAGTCCTAATTTGGAGATATATTAAAAAATCTCACTGTGGCACTAGGATGCTTCCGTACATTACCATGTCAAGAATTTGCTTCAACACTTTCTGAAAATTAAGAAAATGTGAATTGATCAGCTCAAATTAGATCTTGCTAGCTTCTACAGAGATGCAAACGGTTGACAGCAAGCTGGGTCCTGTCCCTAAGGGCTGTGTTTTGTCATACCAATGTCCTGTCAAAGTTGACATGGAATCAGACATTATTTCTGATCACCCTGATATAAGGGATGCTCCTACGTTCAATTTGCCTGCTGTTGCGTCTAACATTTCAACATTTTTGACTCATGGTCAACAAGATGTGTTTGATGGGTTAATAATTTCAAAGGAAGATTCAGTTGAAATTGTAGCTGAAACAAGGTCTCAATCAGACACTGAAATGTGGCATGACAGATAGATTGACTTCATAAAATTTTAAACCTGTATGTTCAAGGAAATGTGACTATCACAAACTTGTCGAGAGACTTTGTCCAAAGAAATCTGAATTTTTTTTTCTGACAGATGCTATAAAGTATGGAATGGAGTGAGAAAAAACTGCTGCAAAGTGTTAATATGCTGAAAGGACTAACAGTAATGTATTAAGTGTGGTTTTGTACTAAATCCAAGTTGTCCACATTTAGGCACGTCACCTGACCCTAGAGTGTATGATCCTTCATCCAATCCCACCTTTGGTTTGTTGGAAATAAAATGACCATCTAGTGTTGACTCTATCACAGAACTAAAGTACTTAAATATTGTCAATGGAGTGAAATATATATATGGGCTGGAAGGCCTACACTACCGAAATAAACATATATATATATTATTATGGCCTCTGCTACATAGTGGATGCAGATGCTTTTTGTCCAGCATCTACGACCTATCACTGACCCATGAAGAGTTATCACAATGGTTAAAATGCTCCTTGCGCTGAAGAAGGTCACGACTTTAAACGTCAAACGTTTGGAGTAAAGGACAAATATAAGGATGGCTGGACAGACAGACATATAATATCCTCCATAACACGGGCATAAACAATCATGTGTAGCTGTTGTTTAGTTTGAGTTTATGAATGTTGTTAAATTGATGAGTGTTCTCAAGTTTCACCATAACGTTATGTTTACAGTTAGCCGTCTCTTACTTGCTTGGTTACCCAGCTGTCACAAATAGAATCCGTCATTCTCATTAATTTACTTTTATTCTTGACAAATACTCATCTTACATTAGCGACAATATTCTATTTCCGATGGATTTATAAACAGGGTTACTTTTCTCTTTGTCGAGCGCGAAGGATTGAAATTCCAGTTGTCATATATTTAAGATACACTTCCTGTACCACGAATTAATTTCCTTCAGAAAGAATAGAATGTAGTGACACGTGATACAAACCATCATATAAACAATGTCGTTAATAGGAACATGGATAAAATTACCTCCTTGGGGAGAGAATTCGGAGCCTATAGGGATTTTATTATAGTATAAAAGTACTAGGACAATATTTAAAGTTCGCCCAATAGATGTTTGTATAAAATCATTCATATCATTCCGATGATTTAACAAACAATAGTGTTTGTATTGCCTTGAGTTAGAAGAACATTTTGAATGAAGCGTACCGTCAAATTCGGGACAAATGCATGTATGGTTGTAACCCATTGTGACTTTATTCTATTGAATTGTCATGATTGGTTTTCGCGATACTTGGGTTTGAAAGAAGTAAAACAATTTTGTTCGTCACAAATTCAGTCTACAAATGTAAGTCACAAGGTAAAAACCCTGAAACTTTCCGTGAAATCGGTCTAGCGGTAAGGTGAGAATCGGACACACAAAATTCGGAACAAATGATGTTTCAAACATATCAGCAGGTGTTTTGATTTTATCTTGATAAACAGAACACAATTTGCCAAATATCTGAATAAGTTTAGATAACAACATATGTCAAAGATTCTGCCTAATCATATTTAAGTCAAGTTCTAATCAACACAGGCGATATATAACAATAACCATTGTAAGCTTCATACAACTCCAAAACATGGTCAATAAGTATTCGTTTGAAACAAAAATAACTTCGTCATCGACATAATTCCCCAATGCATAGAAGAACGTGCTTGTCCATATAACCCAGTAGAGGGATATATCAGAATCTATACAAGCAGGTCTATGTGCCTGCGTAAACAAACCTTGGAATCCATTGCTAAAATAACTGTCTTAACTTGTTTGAACTGGACTTTACATTTATATTTGACATCTGGGATAGTTCACCAAGAAAACTTGTCCCATTGATGTGTAAATGTGTAAATTTCAGCTTCATAAGGTAAACTTTGTGCATTCAAGTAAACATTCAACAAACATACTTTTATTAGCACAGGCCATTTTGGTATCTGGCCATTACACACACATTTCTAATGAATTGTTTCTGAGAAGGATAACGACTTCTTTATTGTGTGGACACACAATGTTTTGGAATACATGATCACACAACGAACCCCTGTTATCGAAAAGAGCCTCCACCCTACCAGCTGTAGAGACATCAAGTCATCAGATACTTTTATTAGCACATACCATTTTGGTATCTGGCCATTACACGTGTTATGAACACTTATGTTAACTAAGAATTGTTTCTAAGAAGCAAATATTTTCTGGATAACAACTTTATTGTGTAGGCACACAATATTTTGTAATACATGCTCACACAACGATCCCCTGTTATCGAAAAGAGCCTCCACCCTACTGGCTGTAGAGACATCAAGTACCAAATCCAGCACCTACGAAACCGAAACGCCTACCTCATGACTCCGCTCACAAACACCTCACCTCAACTTGAACAAACTCTTCTGCCAACTTGTACCAGACAACAACCAAGCGCAAGCAATTACATGAAAAGCCCAAATCCACTCACATCAACAAGCTAAATATCCTTCAACAACCTACATGACAACATGGCCCGTATACGATATAACTGACGCCAAAGAAAATACATGAAGCGATCAACATCTGATGACAAAAAGCCTGCAAGAAACCATGATTAAGGGATGTACTTGAAACTTACTAATCTTTTCTACATTGCCACCAAATCTGGCGAGCTACCCAATTGTCGCTCATCCAGGATCCTTGTATTGTGTCCATCTCTTTCACTCATTTTTTCTCAAAATTGTTAACATTCTGTATAAATGTATCTCACCTTGTCATCCCACATTCGCCTTATGACGGAATGAGCATACACTCTGCTAGGACGTGCATCTGCACAATAAAGAAGTATCTATACAATCTTGGTTTCTTATGTATTTCATTAAATGCCAATCAAAGATGTGTATTGTTTCTTTCCTATACCAATGAATACTCGTGGGGTTCTTGTATGTTCTATATTTTCTCATAATCTACATGAGTGATATAGTGTAGAGTTTCCGGAACAATAAGTTACATAGGATTTTAAACAAGTGGAATACTAGCATGGTTTTATGTATCGACTGTCAATTTTTCTCTCTCTTGGTAAACCACATTTAGCTAATGAATGAGCATCATGGGAATACAAGGCATGGTGAAATCGTTAAATCTCATTTAAACTAACACTTTCCCGAGAATCCGTTAATGGAATGGGGATTTCTAAACTAGGCTAACGATCTTTCATGACAATCCTGTAGGCTTTAAGGCAACAAAGTCAAGTTCCATTTGACTTTAAATGACATAAATACACATCATGATTGCTGCATGTATATATATTTTAAATTAATATATATACTAAACGATGTCCCGTTTGATAACATGTTTATTAAACGAGTGGATGGTTTGGTATTTTAACGAGCGAAAGCGAATTAAATACCGATGCCATTCACGAGTTTCATAAACTTGTTATCAAACGGGACCGAGTTTAGTATTTTATTTATTACTCAATGGTGTAAATAGCGCTGAATTGCAAGAAAATCGTTTTTAGCGACGCTCACTTGCAAATAGGTCACCCGCGGCTAACATTGTGACGTCAACCAAAAGCGATTATGACGTCACGCTCTCATTATGACGTTACAGCAGCACGCGGTGGTATCTCACATGTGTGTAACCAACTCATTGTTATCTAATGAGTGATCTCACCACGATTGAGTAATAAATATATATATATATATATATATATATATATATAGATATGATATTTTAAAGGCGCTGTAGCACGTTTTTTGTTCTCATTTATACTGATAGTTTATGTCATTTAAATTTACTTTAGAGGGTAAAACATCTTATTACACAAACCAATTATCCGTAGTGGTATTAACGGTGTTGCGTATAAAGCCAAAATTGCATGGCGGCCATTTTATTGTGAACACATTTTATAATTTCGAATGACAAAAACGATTCCCATGGCTTTACAGAACTATGTTCACTCATTTGTAACTTGATTTTCCGAAGAGAGAAAGGTGTTTTACTATTGTTGACATTATTTTTCAAATACATTTCATCGACTTATTTGAGCGAAAAAACGTGCTACAGCGCCTTTAAAACATTAAATTAAAACGCTTTGAATACCTAGATCCATGTAACAATAATAGGAAAACATGGTCTGTACTAAGGAATCAGAAAATAAAGATACTATTTCATTGTACAATGCACTCTAATTGACAGATTTATGTAATAATATGAAATGTAAAGTTATAACATCCTCAATCACATTAAGAGTATAAAATATTAAATAATCTACTGATAACCTGAAACCGATCCTGGAACAAGCTTCATTTACTACGCCTTCTCACAGTAACCAATCAGCTAACTTCTACAAACTTCGCATGTTTTGTATTTATGATATCAATAATCACAGCTTCCATAATCCCATATAACACATTGTGTGAAACATTATGGTTTTGTTTCCAGACAAGAGTGACGTTTAAACATATATAGGGTTGTGTATGCAAAAAAAGTAGATCATAAATACATCAAAAATAGAAAAGTAATATTAATATATACATCCTTTATTGAATCTCTAGAAATACAAATATATCATTTCAAATCATAATGACTGTTATGTAAAACCATTAATGTACAGCTTTGATAATTGTCCTTTCAGAAAACAATTATTCGACTACTCAAAGGAGAAAGCGTCAAGCTATCAATTACTTCTATCTCCTGAGAAATGAGTAATGTCTTTTTTCAGATGTCTAAGACATTTCCGTTTTGTTTTAGTGTAAATTATAATATATAATACTAATACTAATAATTGACAAATTAATGAAGAGCATTTCCGTTTAAACAAACATTCAAACATCAATTATATTTGATATAATTATTTTATAAATATCAGTCTAATAAAATACATTGGTATATATTAAAAAAACATATTTAACGTAAAACATGGTTCCAGAAGAAACTCCATTCTGTCTCAGAAATTGTTTACTTAAGGCTATTCAGAATATTACGTATATTAGGAACAGAATGAGAAATATTGCATTTCACAGACATTTGTGAAGTTCAGGGATTTAGTTTATGGACCATTTAAATGCATTAGTCACTCCATTACAGAAACTTGCAAAAACTATTATAACTGTGATTTTTTAAAATATATTCTAAAGGTTTACTAAAATTAATGTATCTTTGTTAAAACGAAGCACACACGATATGCTCAGGTTTAGCCCTAGAAAATTTCATACATTCCAACTGCTTAAAACAAAGTTACGAAAACTTGAAAAAAGTCTTGTCGTGTTTGTTGTATTGTAAGTCCGAGATTTTATACTATTTTACAGAAAATGTTCAATAGTAGCGAGCATAGGAGCATGATACATATCATTGTCTGGTTCACTTCGCCTAAACACAACCACCTAATCTCATGAAACATGTGATCAGACAGCTTTTCGTGCAAACGTAATGATGATGTAGGTCACAACAAGCGTATGGAAAGAAAACACAACTAGACAATTGAAATAATGAAAGTGTTTATTAACAACGTTTAGAAATTCTTGAGAGAAGTTGTAGATTTTACAATTCAGTCTTTAGAAAGATAGCGAAAAGGTAGCGACGTCCTTTCAAGGCTCATTCTCCGTCGCCGGACGTGTGTTTGTTTGGCCGGAAGTAGTCGATGACGATGTCGATGACAATGGTGTTGTTGATGTCCTTGGCTGTGGCGATGGTAGTACCGATGGCGATCCTACAAAAGTAGGACTTACCACAGGATGTAAGTGGGGAACCTTTCATTGGACGATATCATCGATCCGTTCCTGCATGGCTTTCGAAGGTCTCTATATAAAATGTTAGAAATTTCAATAAAAATCAATATGTTCAGAAGCCTGTGTTAATATCATATATATAACAACAAACGTATTCTCCCAGATACAAGTTCGAGAAAGCCATACTTAACATAACCATTTTGACAATGAATGAATATTCTAAAGCATTTTAAATACCCATAATGTGCTCGTTAAAGATATCACTGTTAAATGAAAGTAAAACTTCGTCTATAATTTACAATTTATGTATGGGAATATCTCAACAAATTATACTATTTCTGCTGTGAGAATCGGCTACAAGTTAAATATATAAGCCACGTCGAATGGCAGGAAATATTAGCAGCATTTTTGTGACGTCTTTGCTTCTTTGTGTTGGTATTTTTGCTTGCATTGCGTGTAATAAACGGAGGGATACGGTATTATACGCAAATTCGTTTAATACACTCTTCAACTACAACGAGAAGTAGATTCATATATATAAGTATTACCCGAGGAAGTGTGGCATATGACTTTTACAAACGGAGCGTGAATTTTGTTTTGCCCGAGCGCGAGCGAGGGCTATACATAAATTTGCACGAATTTCGTAAAAGTCATTACCCGATCTATTCTATTTGAATCGGGTAAAATAGCCAGGAAATGGCACACTTCTATTGCGAGGGCAAGCTACAGTGAAAAGTAAATTTAAATAATACACTGAAGACGTATATCAACTTTCATAATCAATACTTTATATTCCAATATGCATGTTTCTGCTTCTTGTTTCGAAGCTTCATCAGGGCATAATTGTTTGAAGCATAGCGGTAGTCTTATAGTTATGTGCAAATGGTCTACCTTGGCAACACAGGTATATATATGATAATCACTGTCATGTTAACCTCCCTGACGAGTAGAACGAAACATGTAGGAGGAAATCGGAGTTAGTTATTCGTTTTAAAGTCTTTCTAACTCTTCTCGGCAATAACTTGTTCGTCCACACCAAAGCTGTACAGCCGAGTCGCTACGGTTTCCCTCTGAGAATGGTTTGTATGATAACCGTTTATACCTGCAGCCTGACACAGACAACTTATCGTAGATCTTAATGGATGAACCCAAGTCGGTTGGTCAGAATACCATACGGCATGTTTTGGGTAGCGCAGGGGACGTAGATAGAAGGCTGTGCACTTGCCATCCTCTGGTCTGAAACATTACGATTTCAGTAACAATGTTGATTTTGCAATTCAGATTATACAGATGACCGTAATGGGTTTTTTTTAACAGCATTACCCCTTCATAGTCCGTGGCAGGGTAATGTAACTTTTCTCACCCCTTGAAACTCTGCCATATCCTATAATCTTGATAAGTAAAGTTAAGCGAGAATGTGTTACGTAAATATATCACATAGTTCTAACACGAAGAATGAAGAACTATTTTATGGATATACAACTTTTTAGTTTTCTTTGTAAGCTACGGTTCCACATATATACTAACGTCGGTGTTAAGCAAGTGATACATATACTCAAATTGCTGTGGTTAATATACTTAAAATAGGGATAAGAAGATTTTGAGTTGTTTTACAGTAGATAGAATGTATGTACAAATATTGATCAGAAGCAAGATGAAAATAATTTTGAGTGTTCAAACAGTAGATAATGTATAACTTGCTTGAGAACGCGATGATATCTATGTGGAAACGTCGCCTAAACAGAGTATAGAATGTGTACATCGATCAAATATATAGTTCTCCATTCTTCATTTTTTCCAACTTGTAGATCGCCAATCAAAATGCTAGTTGTAACATGAATTCTATTTTCTTCGTAAATTGAAAGGATACTGTGATCAATATTTACCTTTTATCTCATGCATTTTTCATACGGCGTATGACACATTTTTGCGGCTCCTCGTCTCGTCTCCGATGATGACAGTCTTTCTGTCGATTCGTCGATCCTTTAGTCCTCCACAGGATCCTCCACGATTTGTTTTCGATATGTCTTTCGTGTATTTCAACTTCTTAGTACCTTTCAAGTCAGTGGACAATTGTATCTGAGAGTTTGACCCAACTCGAAGGAATCAATGCTCATCCCCAGCACGTAGGGCAAAGTTAAGACCAAACAAGTATACCAAAGTATCTAACAGTTTATGTGGTGTATCCTCCCCCAAAACTCCGAAATTCCACAACATATCCCCTTCTTCTTCCGTTATAACTTCCGCTTTCCGTTTTTAGATCCCAACACCAATTTTAGCTAACTCCTTCATTCGTGAATCCAAGATGGATCTCATGGATAATCCAGCATGTTTATTGGAATGCCATTCAAGATGATATTGAAAACTACCAATCAGTTCATACAATGTATTTTGGTTTTTAACTTCCGCGATGAAGCTGTCCATAGCTTTATTGAGGAGGGATTCAGACTTGACAAGTTCAGTAATATCCTCAGTTAACCATTGAGAACCTGCTTTATCTCGAATTTTCCGTTCTTTAACCCAAGTTTCTTACAGCCCAGGCACATTTGTTCACCGGGGTTCACCGTATTCTTTGGTCTTGATTTATCACAAAGTTTCTAAAAATAAACCATCGGACATTGGTTTTGATAACCGAAAGGTAGTTGGTTTTTCCTCCTGATTTTGTTTGAGTTTGTTACGGATGACGTCAAGGTTTTCCATTAGATCTTGTGTTCCTCCAAATAATTCCTTGTCAGAAACAGAATTGAAATCCTTGCCTATATCAAACGTTTGGCCAAAATGATATTCATCATCAATATGTTCATCTTGATTAATTAAGTCTTCAAATTCTGAGTTAACATCGATACTCATATCTTGAGAAAACTTACTCTGAGTAAGAAACAATTCTTCGCTCGAATCAGACATCGTGTGGTTTGGAACTGACACGGACGTGATGATCTTGCAAATACATATACATACAAAGTCGCCATTAGTTTTGCACGTGTACACACATGATGCGTTGAAGCGAGAGCGTACGTTTACAGAAACGAGTTTTCTTACATTAAACGACCTCAAACATGGTACACGTGCAAACTAATCTTCCAAAGGACATTGATGAACAAAGTTTTTGGATGCAGCTTGATATTTGATTACCTAATGTAGGATCAATATTTTACAAGGTCAGGTTCACTACTTGTCCCTGAAAACAAGAAGAATCAGGGACTAAGGCTAAGTTCTATCCTAGTCGACAATAGTGATTGACAATTCTGTCTTTTCATGGTTTTTATGTACTAGACTATATTCTTCTCTCTATGTTTTCATTATCCGCTTTTCGGCATCTTTAAAATACATTTTTTGTAGGAATTTATTAAGGAAAATTACTATCTGATATGACTGAACAGTCTCTTCCCACAGAAGTAACATCGCCCACTTCTTAAATCTTTACCTCTGTTCAATATTGATCACTTTCAGGGCTAGACAAAGAGTCCTGATTGGTTGCATAAAAGTTTCAAATGGTCTGCTCGCTTACAAGACAGAAGTCTTTTCAGATGAAAAACGTTGTGAAAATAAGGATGTTACTAGTGTTGCGAGCATTCGCAAACAGGGGACATTGCAAGCATATAAGCTACGTTTGCAACATAGGTTCGTAAGGGATAACTGAGTGCAGTGACCCTATGCTCTTAGTCTTGTGTCAATTAAAGACATTCATCCATCTTAATGGATAGATGAAATGACATATGGTCAAAATCGGATTCATTAAAATGGGATGTCATTTTGACAATTGCTCGATTTTAAATTTCTGAAATCGGTCCATAAATTACTTAAATACGTCTTTTTAAAAAACCGCCTAATTCAGCCCCGGCGACCAGGATGAAAGTCCCTGGGGATGTGGCCCCTGAAGGGATGACTTCTGTGACGTCACTGGAGTAACCTGAATTTCGGCGATAGTCATAATTCAACGTAATTTCGCAACATTTTAATTGTTAATTTCACTAACAAATCCTCAATCAAACAACTTAAACTTTCCATATATCGAATGTTTAGATATCCAACTAAGTAATTCCGCAGATGACAATTACATAATTATTGCATAAACATGTGTTTTGGGCGATTTAACACACCTCATAAATTCATCTAGCGGCAGTGATAATCATCATTAATTAATTAACGAGGCTGCACGGAGCGTGTCGGTCCGCTGGTCACAGACGACCCGTCGTCTGTGGTTAATCAGTCACGCCTCAATGATTCTTCTCAAAACGTTTCCCTGCAGAAATCGCGGTATTGTTAAAATGGGTAAATTAAACTCGTCTTGATAATCAATTGTAAGTGTATATTGTCTCGATTTTATGCTCAATTGATTCCGATATACAATATACATAGAGATACTCATCTGTCATTCTTGGGAAAAATGCATTTCACCAGCTCTTTAAAGTGAGGCAAAATACTCTAAGAAAGTTTTCCCTTTGTTGTTATCTGTAAATCAGGTAGAACAAAAATGGATATGTATTTTGAGATTTCTTAGCTACATTTCAAATAATTAAAATCCCTCTTCAATTTTAATATATGCTGAAACTTACATCACATATGAAATTTCATTGTATTTGATTGTCACAGGCAATAGTGCAAATGTTTCGATAACTGCCTTAGAGTTTTAAAATGTTAATGTTTATGGTCTGTATATAACAGAGCTTCTTCCGTCTTTGTACATGGTTAATATCACACATCATGATATCAATGATTCCACTTATGAAATCAGTTATGGTATTGACGTGTGGTTATGATGTTCGCATGACAGATACAATTTGAAATTATCATTCTGTTTAATATCAAACATAAGATTTCATTGCTTGCCGGTACTATTTCAATCATTCTTGCTTGGAGCATTTAAACAAGAGCTATTTGTTTCCCGTAGTTGTCATTAGCATTTTCCTACATGTGCTGACGTATGTGCTGAACATTAATAAAGCTTGTGTTAAGAATTTCACTGTGTGCTTGCAATTGGAAAAACATTGCAATGGCTCGTGATCAGCTTTGACATCACAATATCAACGGTAATGTCAAAGGGGTTTTCGGTTTCAGCCAACTTGATATTAAATGTGTAATGACTAATATAATTTAACTTTGAATTGGGAATATATACACACTTTTCAAAAACATCTACAATTATTTTGTATTCTTTAATACATTTAAGTTTCACACAATACACAAGAATTAGTACATAAGTAGTGAATCCATGTAACACGATTGGGGATATTGATATTCACCTCATTGTCGAAGCCTTTTAGAAAAATGTTTGGCTTTTAATATTGGCGTTTTTTAATTTGAATTAACATGTGGGTTATATACTCAATTATCGACTCGTGACGGGAACGATAGGTTATCTTTCCCTCCTCATATTAATTAAGTAATTCTCTCGCCAATAAAACGACTCGGGAAATATCATCTGTCCTTGCCCGTCACTCGTTAGTTATTATCTAAATCTCCAATAAAGGAATTCTGTAAAACTAATGGTACCACTTTGTAACAGAATAAATTCACCAACTGTACATGTATGTGTTGCAAATGGAAAGGTCATCCAATTATGTTACTTTGTACGTGAGAAGTGACGTGTATAATAATGTTAGTTGACAAATAATTCACAATGGTTTGTTTCTGTTCTACAGCTTCGCTGTCTTCTCTGAGCTGTAATGACTTACATTAACCAATATGTCAAGCAGGGAAAGCATTACGAGTCATTCGTACCATACACATAGAACAACTAAACATTATCTGAGAAATAAAGTTAAACATAACTGTAATTAAAGCTCGCGGGCAAAAGGCAAAACAAGAAATGTTCTAAGTTAATCTATTACTTTTTCATGATTATTGAACAAAATAAACGTTCATTTACTGAACTCATGTTGCAGTGAATTGACTATCCACAGTCACGGCCACTTATTGTGAGGCTATGACACTGTGTTGGGCGTCATTGACCATTGTTCCATTCCAGTACTGTTTTGCGGATACCGAATAAAACAGAGCTTCCATATCCGTTTCCCTCCTTCATGTTTAACAAAATACATATCGATAGCAACTAGTTCCTCAACTTATCATTTTGATATCTCCGATGTGTTAAATAACCCTAACTGCAAAAGTGAGATATTTTAGTTTCTATCAAACACCTGGATCAACGATGACAGTTTGACATTAAATGTCTCGAACCCTTTTCGGAAGCAACGTTTAATTCATATTGCTGATCATTTACATTCGGTTGATTCTTCAGTTATAACTACAACCAACGTGTATGAATATGATTGTTGTCATAAATGTTGGTTCCTCACAACATCACAATGTACTAAGCAAATCATAAACCTGATTCTTACATTATTGAACGACTTTGACATTACAATTTACGAGGCTTCATGTAATACATATTCAGAGATCCAGTGACATTAAGAATAGAGCTATATAAAACAAGGTACAAATAGATACATGTATGTGCTAAAAGCAAGTGACGTTCATCACATAACAAAATGAAGAAATACAGACACCAGTACAGAGACAACGCGTGGATGGATTTAATACTTACTTGATTGCCATAATGGGCGAACTGCATGTTGATGGTATAGACCCCTTTATTTTTACTTCTTAAAAGTCAATAAAACTATAATTCCAATGACATAGCAACAATAGGATACAAACATGGTTGATTATTTGTTGCTGTCTATTTCCAATTCTTAAAATGGCACAATTAGCCAATAAGTGATTTATTGTATGTCTATTATTGGTGAACGTTCTTCAGCGATATATGCTTACAGTCAAACTATCACATATCAAATTATAGTAGTGCTTGGTCTTCATTAATGTCAAAGAATGGACAATCTAAGTGTACAGTGGTAAAGATTGACAACACCTGCACCTGCACCGCGCTTATTATTGCAGAGTATTCCTTAAGAAACAGCAAAGCTTTTCTTTCCGGACAAGGGGGCGGGATAAAGCAGTGGTTAGCGCGTTCGGCTTCGGATCAAGAGGTCCGGGGTTCGAATCCCGCCAGGGGCACGGCAACTTTGTCTGCAGTAGAGAACTGTTCTACACGCAGTACGGTTTGGGTGCAATGCTACACTGAATTTCAGAGTAGTACCACCCATGGTTCGCTAGTTCCAGCCGTTGCTCGCAGGTTTCACCACAATGCATAGCCATATGGCGTTGCGGGCTTTCTCCCTGCAGTAATACTAGCAGCCGCGATATAAGTGAAATACTCTTGAAAGCGGCGTTAAACCCCAACTCACCTCACCTTACCTTCCGGACAAGACAAACTTGCCATCTTCTAGACGATTAAGTTTGCCTGACATACGAGAAATAAATCTTCTTTGATGTGATGCAGCATGATACAAAATGTCTAGAGGATTCAGAGAATCACTTCATTGTCAACAACAGCGTCAATTAATCAGTTCACAGAGATACCTTTGGCAAATATGATATCCATGACTATCTGCCCGCTGAAAAATTAATTTGATTTTGCAAAACCATGGAATGACTTATAAATATGCATGACTCCATTTTAATGACATGTTCTTTGTGAATTGAAAAAAACAACACAACAACATATTAAAACGTCAGTTCTTACAGATCAATGTAGAGGAATGTATTCATTACTTAAACAATTCCCAAATTTTTACGCAACAATTCAATTAAGAGTTTCTTGTTTTGCAGATTAATAACATTATCCTCTGCAAAGATATGTGTTCCGTTTAGAAATGAGTCTTTCTAATTTCAATAGTTTCCCATAAATAAAACTGTGCTATCCAATCACAAGTTCCAATTTGCAGAACGCCAAATACAGAACTCACATAGGATCTCTTCCAATCTCCAGTTGTAGCCTACTCAATAAAGGTGACAATCATGCGCTGATTACAGCGTGTAGTAATAGAAAGACTGCGAGTAAATGGACCAGTCACACTCATGTCACATCAGCGGACTAATAAGGTCCCCAGACACTCATTAATAGGGAAATCGAAACAGTGTTCTCCATTTTGCATGACAAAGTCTCTTTAACAAAAGAAGAAAATGACTAATAGCATGTTGATTCCTGATTTCATGTCTTAATGCAATTCAATGTAAAATTTCATAGCATTTTAAGAATGTGTCTTATGGGTATATGAACATTACTAGTGGGCACTATGAAAGTCAGTGTATAAGATAACTATTTGTTATTATATGAATTTTAGAATAAACCTAGAATGTTATTCGAATACATTGCCGTTTACAAATTGTAGGATATCTTCTTTTGCTTACTGTTTATCTTTTGCTGATCGAGTTATTTAAATGATAGACCACCTTAGAAAAGTACATGCACTCTTTGCAGTATCAAACTCATCACGTATCATTACAGATCATGTTGGTACAAATATAAAGGGGATAGGATATCAAACAAAGTCGACATAAATAAACTTACATTGTACATTAAATCGTATATTATTTTTCAGTCAACAACTTGATTCATCTGTATTCAAATATTTACGGCCCTAAGGTGAAATCATCATGATAATTATTGATTGTCTAATATCTAATATTGAATAATGAAACATATAGTTTATAACTTTTCGATCGTATAGTACCCATGTGTCTCATACATTGGCACATTAGTTATAAGATATATTAAACATTATCATATATCAATCAATGATATGGGATGTTTTGCATATGTGATAGTAAGGACACACCACCCTTATTGCTGCCCGGTCCGAAAATCCATATCAGCCATATCTGCCCGGTCCGCAAATCCATATCAATATTTGCCCGGATGACGTTAGACTAGAGTGATCTCCCTTTGCTCGCAGGCACGTTGACATTGAGTAACGTCATAATCGCAGCAGTGTCAGAGCTAGTAGGCTAGTCTTACATTCTGATTAACATAATCAAATATACTACTAATTGGACGTGAGATGCAAGGCTGAAAAAATTTGAACAAATTATATTATGGAGAGTTCACGCTTTTAACTTACATTATTTCTACATAATTACATATACTACTATTTGGACAAGAGACAATTGAATAAGAGGCATGGCTAAAAATATTTTGAACAAATTTTGTAATTGAGGGTTTGTCTTGTAGACCTCTCAAAGTAAATTTTCGCACAGAAATATTTTAATTTTAATCTTTCTTCAAGCATTCTTTCCTGTTTTAGAAAAAAGTATGATATATATATATATCAGCCCTCGACCCATATGTTGTAAATTCTAATTACCACCCCACAATTGGCGTGCATCCTTGTCCAGCTGTCGATCATAAATCACGAATTTCACCTTTATATCGCCATTACAGTAAATGAAAGACCATCATTTTTTTTTAATTTTCAGCAGGAATCAGTTCTTATTTCGATAAAATAACACCATTTGTATTGTTTGACATAATGCGACTCCAACATCATATTTAGTGGCCCTTTAAAAATGTGGCATTGTGAAATCACAAAAGCACAACGTAGTGAACACTCTGGGCCACGCATGCATTGTTGACGTAGCCCCCCTCCCTGTCTTTGTTCGTATATAAATACCTGTGTCTCATCATCTTTCATAGCTCCTAGGACTGAATGTAATGTAATAATAATAATGAGGATACTTATATCGCGCTGAACTCCACAACACAAAGGGCCATGCTCAAAATGCTACACACATTTTTACCCTGTGTAAGGACCAACATCGTTCCTTTTTCATTCTCAACTCACTTTTGAGTATGCAACCTGGGCTACCAATTAAGGCGCTCGAAGGTTATCTGTCACATTGCTTGCACTTCAAACCAGGTACTCAATTGTACTGCTGAGTTGCTGAGAGGCACATTTCGAATAAAGTCCCTTGCCCAAGGTGACACCACGAGCCTCTGAACTCATGTCTCAGTGTGGGGCAGGGAATCACCCTTCAAACTCTCAGTTTTCATTCAGCAATGAGGCGGGTTTCAAAGAAATCACATCACGAGTACTTACAGAAGTTTATACTCGCAGACTGTGTAAAATAACAAATACAAACTATCAATCATGTTTTCAATCTTTTAGTTCAGTGGAAAGGAGCCACGTATACATATAGCCTTGTTATTAACTATTATCTAATGGATAGAACCCAAGAGCATACCATATGTATCACACAATCGTATGCTTGTAACCTATTTACAACCTGTTATTCCTTATTAAGACAGAACATGATGGGATATGTGAATGAAATTGCAACATCATTTATGTCTTAGACTTTCAGCCAACCAACAATGTTTATGTTTTTGTAAAAGGTCATTGCTGTCACTATAATTATACCTTCTTAAAGTATACATGACTATACATGATGTTGATCTTTGTTCATACCATACACTAGAGCAGTTGCTATATTCCCCCGTTTTCAATGTAATTAGGTGAAATTAATAATATCAAGTTACAAACAAATTTGTCTAACTATGTGTGGAACTAATTCTTAATTAATCTAATATATATATTATACATCCTAATGATTGTCTCAATATGTCTGTGTAGGATATAAATATAACATCCGACTTAATATCCTTAGATGAAATCTCAGTCAGCCTGTAATATCCAGAATGTTTTATAAGAAATTTGATTAGACAAGACAGGGCTTAGACAGCCGACAGCCTCCAACTTCATTTAAACAACTTGGTACCTGAATAGTGTGGATGTGTAAGAGGCGGATAATTTAGATGACAATAATAGTATTCATCAAGTTTGACTACTTTTTTTTACCTCTCGGTGAAACCCAAGGAGGTTTATGTTGTTGCACATCCCGTCTGTCCGTCCGTCCTGCAAAGGATGCTGAAATCAACTTCCGATAGTTTTTTTTTATCAATCTTTGTGAACTGTTCAAATGTTTTGGATATACATATTTGTTTCTTTGGGACCAATCAGATAAATACTTTCAGAGTTAAGGTCTTGACTTATAACGTTCGCCTTTTTTATTTCAGCCGAGAGTACCTGTGTTCTGAAATCAACTTTTCCCTCAGTTTATTATCAATCTTTTTTCCTTTTGAGAGAATAAATATGATTGTCAGGATTCAGCTTTCCCTCGTTTAACCTAACACAGCCTGATAATGCATATCTTAAAAATCAGATATAATTGTCAACAAGAGTATGTCTCCATAGTTGATCATTACACCTTGCAAAAAATAGCTGCTTCTAATATGAATCTAGTTGTGACCAGCGTTATAATTCAACATATGTTTGAATGATATGCATTATGCATTTTACCCTATGCAATACCTTTGCTTTATGGGTTGTTCCTATGACCTTTATGAAACTTACATACTCTGGCAAATCAATATTACTTATCCCCAAAACGAATAAATTTGAAAGCCTCTTGTTGAATTACATTATAAATAAATCTAGAAAGCAAATGTATACTACTTTACTTAATCCTTCAATGAAGATATGTGAGTGCAAACTAATGTTCATGTCCATATTAGACCATAGGATAGCAACTGATATAGGAGTATTGACTAATGGTTAGAACAATGCAAGTTATAAATGATGATATTTTTTAAGATTAAAACATCTAGAATACCCATCATTAGAATTAATAGGGTTAAAACGTCTTGCCAGATTAACATGTAATTAAATCTGGAAAGTATCAGTTAATACGAGACAGTTTGATATACCTTAATTAAATAATTTCAATTGCTAGCGATTGTAATTCATTCAGAAAAATAGTATAAACTAACTTTGTATTGGTGTAAAGCAACTGGGATAAGATTTATGATATTGTTTTTCTTAATACAAGACATTGAGTTGTTTCAGCTATATACATGTACGAATATTAAACCTCATTCTTTATTTTTCTCCTGGAGATAATAACATATGCCAGATCGAGCGCCAGATTATACTAATAGTATTAGCCTTTTTAGAACTATTCCAAAACACACCTCCTCTGTCTATGTCCGAGACAATGGCGAAATGACAACCTTGAAAACGAAATGACATGTCTTCACCAAAATTGTTATAAAATTCAATTTCATAAACTATGGAAATGTGTTTAATTCAGAGCATGTGGTTTATCACTTCATTATGTATCATAACATGGAATGACCTTATACACACATGGAAGAAGATGATAAGCAGCAGTTACAAAAACATATATCCAAATATGTTGAATTTGCAAATAAATAGTAAAGTTTTAATTTTATTCGTATTTTATTTCTCAATCCAATGGAGTATGTTTGACGTTTCCGTTTTAGCATTGTAGAAACTGACCATTTTTAATTAATATATATTTTAAAATGCATCCACACCAATTATCAAAAGAAACATATACTTAAAAGATATCATGCAGTGAATAATATTAAATATGTTAACTGTGAAGTAGATATGATTTGTAAAGTATTTAATGAATATGTATATGATTGTCCTGCATGTATCAAACTGTTGACAGTAATAATTTCCTTGAGATTTTGAATTTGTAAAGCCAAGCATGTGTGGTATTTGAACATTTAAGCAAATTTTGTAAGATGACATTTACATGTACATGTAAGCTCGTACATATCAGTATGTATAAAAGTGCATTAAAATAGTGAATATGTAAGCTATAAAACATGAACATGGAAATAAGACCGATGTTATTATCAAATAGCAACCAAGTAGACAGTTTGATGTCAGGACATAAACAGTGCTGTGTTGCTTAATGGTCGTTTCATGTCACTTGTAAGATAATCGATTTCCCAAAATGCTATGTTATAAAAAGTAGTGCTACATGTACATGACATCGTTGAACTTTAACACACAGCTGACCATCACAAGAATGGATTTGTATACATAGAATAAACTTTTTACATAAATATTTCAAATATACATGTGCGAAATGAATATCAGTTATCATGGAAACTCACAGCTATTCGACCACTAACATCTCAAATATATCCAGGATCAATGCGTTCCTAAATACGCTATGTGATCACTGACTTCCTTTGACTTCATTTTACACCAACGTTAATCCAGTGACTAATGGGACAAACCTCAGACTAGCTTCATAAGAACCACTGTAAGCTTATAGGTCGATACATTTTGATTCCCTTTGATGTATCATGATGAAACAAGATACATGAATCTGTACACTATCATAATTTTAAATCTTATGGTCATAATCCGTTTCAAATCTGTCTGGAACGAATATAATTTGCTTACATACCACATGATATCAGATATAAAAGTGTAGTATACACTCAAACGCAAAAAAAGACACAATATTTTCAACAATGTGAAACAAGAAATGCTGCTGCCGGAGAAAGTCGGTTTTGAATGTGTTTTTTTGTAATTTGTTTTTTAAAAAGGCACTCGTAATTTCACACTTCAGTGTATTATACTTTTAATGTTTGTTCAAATACACTTTGGGTGATGAAATCGCCTTTTCAACATTACTTTTGGTCAGAATGTTTGGCATTTAAGTTCAACATTAATAAAATGCAGAAATTTTGTTAATAAAGGATGATATTGACATACATACCTTTCTTAGACTTGTTGGATTTGTTGACGTGTATTTACTGCAGGTCATCACATTTACCAGAAACGTCATTTCTGACTCTCCTATCTCCTCTAGTTAACGAGTTTCGTAACGACAACATCTTAAAACTTGTGTTTAACAGTAAAACGAACACATAATGTTTAGAAAATTCAGATTACTTAAGTTGGTTTCTGAAGACTTGCTATATCTCTATATCAGTCGCGTGTATCACTCATGGATTGAATTATCGTATACTGTGTCAGGTGACCTTTCTATTGTGGGTGAGTGTACTAAAGAATTTTGATTATTTCTTTGAGGAAGATCGACCTTGATACATAAAGGATATTTGACATTTCTTTTCGAATACCAATTAGTATACATCACCGAATGGAGTCGTAGATTATATTTTCTTAACAGGCGCAACTGTCAGTTTACATACATGTATATGATTTCTACTTCACGAGATGAGATATACATTGTTGAACGTGAACTGGCTAAATGGTAAATTGTGGTAATGTTATGGACAGATCATACATAAATTGCTTTATATTGGTCATCTTGTGTCATCTGAATGGTCATTAACTCAGTGAAAATATGGATATACTTTAATCTATAAAAGTCATGTTAAACCTTTGAGGATAATCATAATTCATCCAATCTATAAAATATATGTTATCAATTCAAAACTATCAAAGGGAAATGGGCCGCCCTTTAGAAAAGAACCATAAATTTACCATAACCTATAAAACAGATCTTTAAAAAAAAGAAGCCTGCATTACATCCTGTCCGTTTAATTTTGCAACATCTCTATAGCTAATGTCACCCTTCTATATTTGAATGTCAAATCCTCTCAACTGTTTCTCTTGGGACATACAAAGGTGTCAATTAGTAGCCATTTAATGTCCCTTTCAGATATGTCTCTGGAATCAATTATTATTCAGAACTACTGAAACTAAACAGATAAAGTTCAAAGATTAGATGACTCAATGTTATATGATCGGTCAGTTATGCAGAGGGGAATGAAAACAAGTTTGTAGGTTGTTACATGCAACCATGTATTACTCTCACCGGCATACACATTCAACATACTGGTTAGATGTCTGCATTTATATTTTGTATTGAATTTCAAAAGGTATGTCCATGCCATGTATTATTTCCCAAAGTAGTGTATGGTAGTGTGCTCAATACAGTATTGTATTCATTTCTTGATCTGAATTCAGCTGCCGTCCATTCAAGCCCACCATAAGGTATTCAAAGTGGCTAGTAATAAACACTATGTAATTACTTATCAACACTGTTTTCAGAGAAGCTTGGAACAAATGCTCTCAATATTCACATCTGTGTAATCTGAATCGACTGTATAAAATGTTATCAAGGTGTATGTTATGTACATAAATCTAATCAAGAATAAAGCCGAAGCATGAAATGCCATTCATCCGCCATTTATAAAACTCCAACAAGCTGTACTTCATGCTGCTACATATCACCAGGAACTCGTCCAGTTTACTGCTTAGTGCCGGATAACATTATTATCAGCCTCACCGTATTCAATCACCGTATATATTACCAAACACAAAGTCAGTAATACCTTATATTCGCGGGTTTTAAAATAAGCCTGTATAACATCATGTGCACGGAATTGTGTGGCGTCTGTCAAGTTTGTATATTTGAATGTCATATTTGTCCAGCTAGTTATTCTCTATGGCACCATTGTTCTCTTTGGAAATCAACACAACATTCTAATTTAGATGGTATTTAAATATAGCTTTCAAAATGCATCCCAACCTTTTCAATGTACATTCTCTGAAATTATTCAGTAAAAACAACAGAAACGTGTCGCAAATATTTGATAGTGAACACACAGATAGAATTAATTGAAAGCCATTAATAAACGTTCAAAATGCAAGTGGCACGAAGTTTGAAATTCCGGTAGAGGCCACATTATCTGTACCCTACACTCGGCAACATTATCTGTACCCTACACTCGGCAACATTAGCTACAATATTAGAAGTGCTCCACATCCTAAGTGATTCGACAACATTAGTTTGCAGCAATATATAAGTTCTCTACACTGCAAAGAATTCAACAACATTATCGGCAATATAGAAGTACTCATGTACTCATGATAAAGACACATGTAGCAGTTTGATGCAACAAATGTGCCCATTCTCGTATCAAAACAATAACTGCAAAAACTTCAAATTGGCTCAACTCATTTTCTTAGTTATTCATGTTCACCGATAACTTCTTGCCAAAGTATTATCAGAAAAGAGTTCATTCCTTTTGTCTTGGGATCTTGGCATTGGTACATTGTTACAGTGTTTGAGTGTTCTCATTTCGGTTATAATAAATAAGTGAAAGTTGCATTTGATAAAGGAATTTTACTGAATTCAAATATACCCAAAATCGTTCATGGAGTCTCATTCGCACACAAGCCATGCATGGCAAGTATTTTATAGCTTACATCATGTGTTTGGGCCATTTTCTTTTGAAATGTCATTATATCAAACAATATTAATTGTCCATGCATTTAATTTGCTAAAATCCATTTTCTGTTTTTATCTGATTTTGGGTATATTTGAATTCAGTAAAATATTTTTGCAATGCATCTTTTACTTATTTATTATAACCGAAATGAGAACACTCAAACACTGTAACAATGTACCAATGCCAAGATCTCAAGACAAAAAGAATGAACTCTTTTGACTAAATTTAATTTTTCTGATATTTCCCTTTCTTTGGTATTGTAAAGTACATGTGGAGAAATAGCAAGTGCTCAAGGACACTATTCACAAAAAGACATCCAGTAGTTACATGTATTACCAAACAATAATCTAAACTGACACGTTACGTTGTTTATATAACATTTCATTGCTATAACTATTAGGGGGTGTCAACCATTTTACCATGATTATATTACGAACCTGACGAAACAGCGAAACTCGTATATATTTTACTAATTAAATTATACACCCGAGATAAGAAATTTGACAGGGAGTAAGATTTATTTAAGGATTGTTTTACATGTCAGAGGATTCAATTTCGTTTCCCCAGCATTCACATGCATACAATCAGGGTTCGTTTTTTCTTGTTTACGCAATTTATGATTAACCCTCATTAGCATATCACGCGACGTTCAAACATGGCTACCGTTTGCGAAGCGCAAGTGAGTGAACAAGCTTGAGGACTTGTATCTATTAAAATGAAGTATTCCCGGTGAACTTAATTGTCTCATTCGGAAAAGGAATGTATATTCCAGTTATCGGCGTAGGTTTGAAGACGAAATGACATGTGTATATCTTATTTTGCATCAAAACGTTACGCTCAGTTGTAAGAACCAACTGACACGACCGTTTGTTCTGATGGATTGTGACGTCACAAGGTACGAATGCACGAGGTATGGTAGCACATTTTATCTGCATTCATTTAGAAATAGCAGCAGGTTTTTGAGAGCTCTCGTCCAATCAGAAACGCGGAAATTAATGTAACAAAACCATTTTGTAATTATATGAATATAGTGGGGCGTATCAAAGGGTTAGGGAACTCTTATATACATGTACGCTTAAAAAATAATTCAGGTTACACAAGGTTTGGATATGGACGACCACACACAAACTCATCAAACCATTCGCGACCATATTTGCATTCCTCAGTCTATTGATGTGGTATTCCGCAGGATAAACCTTAAGTGTTTCTATTTGATGCACGTCACCATGCAGATAGTTCATGTTGCACTACATTATTCGTTTTTGTGATATTTAACAGTGTTTAGTAAACATATATCTGACAAGCTGTAGTGAAAACACTTTTCTTCGACTGAGAGAACCCATACTGTAACTGCTAAGCACATATAGCATATATAATTCATTGTATTCATATGCTAGATAGTTAATTTAGATAAAGTCAACAGACAGTTATTGTACTTAAAAAATGGTTAGATATGCATGAATAAAAAATGATTGCACATCATATATATATGTGTACTCTGCCCCTCAGTCAAAGTATATGTTTCCATAGCAATATTAATAGCAACAACAATACCACATATTCAAAAAAACGTCGCTTATTTTCTGTAAAATGTAAACAATCATGTAGTGTATAAACACAACATTATGCTACTCACATTGAATTCGTTGTCCCTTTCCTGACAAAGATGAAGAAATTAAAAATCACGTCCCGGTGACACCAGAAACGCGTCTCATTAAAAATGAAATATCAGGACGTTTTCATGTGAACTTGAATCTCAGGTAACAGATTCATCGGATTGATTAGGAAAGGTCGATAATTATGGAAGCTTATTAGGGTCACAGGAATTTTAGGAGATACTGAGTACTAATTAGAAGATACTAAGTCCTAATGAGGAGATAATATTTTCAAACATATTTTTTCATGTGACCCTTATGCGCTCATAGATAATACATTGGTTAAATAGCAAATGAACTATTAAATTGGTATAATCCTGAAGACAAAATACTTTTGTCAATCTTATTCTTTTCATTTCAGATTTCGGTGACAAGCAATCGGATACTATAACAAACTTTATATGTACATCACTTTTATGGAATTCTGATTTGTTAATAGTTGATAATGCTATGAATTGTTGAGTTATGATTCTGTGTGCTGTACTCGTAATACAATTCTATGTCGGTAGATGTTGATAAAGTTGATAGCCAAGTTATATACTGTGATAAATACTTGTTTAATCAACATAACTTAATTTGATGGTTTACCGCTTTGACTCATTTCACCTGTTCAGGTAAAAGTCATTCTATACCAAATGCGACTAAGGGGTAAACAATAGTTTTATAAACAAAACTTTCATTTCGTTGGACGATGTATAAAGCTATTAATAATTGAGAAATTACCATACCTCGTCTATTTCTAGACACATATTTTGAGGTCTCCAGAATCATACTGTCGTTCTTGGAGTTAGAGTATTTATGGAAAAGGATATAACAGGCACGCAAAATAGTTTACCGTTAATAGACTGTCAAGATAAAACACTTTCCATATCATTCATGTTTTGAATGATTGACTACGTACACGTACATGTATTTCGAATGATAAATAATTCAAATATTGCCAGTAGATTCTATTCATACAAGTATAAAATAATGTAATGTTAAAGACTTCCTTTTGATAATAAATCAGCTGAAAATATATACACATTATTTCACAACATTGAAACATCTTTCATTCTGCTTTAAACTTAAAACTTAAGGTCGTTTTTGTGTTTAAATGTGCCTAAGAAGCTTGCGATCGTACATTTATAATGGAAAGTACAAACATTTCTTATTAAATATTTGAATTCCGATATAAAAAAAATATGTGTATGATTTTAGATGAGATACAGAAATGTTTGTCAAACACTGTTCGCCCGTAATAGCTTGTATATAAACTTTGAAAGTGTCAAGTCAAGTACAAAAGGCTTTTCAGGGGCAGGGTGACCGAGTCGGCAAATGCGTCAGGCTAGCAATCGTGAGGTGCCAGGTTAGAGTCTACCTGTGATCAGGTGTAAAAACTTTGTATGCGGACTTTTTCAGTGTCGTCATAACTGTGCACTGAAAATAACCCACGAATATGTTGGTAAATGACCAGATGGTGTTCACATGAATATGTGCAGATACCTAAATTTAGTTGCATGGACAAAATACTGTGACTATGTGTCCTAGTCCACCCAGCTATGAAGGTACCTCGTAAGGATGAGCAAGCTACTTTAACTTGGTGCACATAATGGCTGCAAAAGTGCATACTCCAAATAGAGCTGGGATTGACAAAGAGTGTCGTTAACAGTGGCATCCAATGATCGGGGGCAATCAAAACGCCTTTGAGCAGCTTAGCTTAGCTGGATATTGTTTGTATGTATGTAAGTATGTATGAAACGTACTCTCTGTGCCAAGGTCAAGATAATGTATGACAGTATTGCCTCAAAAGCCTCGCCATTGTAGATGTAAATGAAAATCACTGACCAATGAAGAGTTGTCACAATGGTTTAAGCTTTGGGGAAATGCTCCATCAATAGTTAGGATTAAAGGGCAAATATACAGAAGGCCGGACAGACAGACAGAATTAAGATATAACCATCATATCCTATCCAAGGACATAAACAATCCTATCCAAGGATATACACAATCCCGTGTCGCTATAGTTCAGTTCGAGTTTATGAATGTTGTTAAATTGATGAGTGTTCATTCTTCTCTACTAATCAAGCACACCAAAACGTGTGTTCACAGTTAGCCGTCTCTCACTTGCTTAGCTACCCAGTTGTCACAAATAGGATCCGTCATAGTCATTAATCTACTGTAATTCTCGATCAAGACTCATTTTACATTAGCGATATTATTCTTTTTCCGATGGTTTTATATACAGGGTTACTTTTCTCATTGTCGAGCGCGAAGGATTGGAATTCCAGTTGTCATATATCTAAGATAAATTTCCTGTACTATAGATCAATTTCCTTCAGAAAGAATAGACAGTACGGCCACGTGATAAACGCTAGCATATAAACAATATCGTTAATGGGAACATGGACACACTGACTTGAGTAATATCTTTGGGGAGAGAATTCAGAGCCAATTGTGTTATAGTATAAAATAACTAGGACGATATTAATATAATAGTTTGATGAATAGGTTTTTGTTAATTCATTCATGTCGTTCAGATGAGTTATCATACATTAATTAGTGTTTGTATAGCAGTAAGCAAACACTTTGGAAAGACATGTACCATGAAAATGCGTCAAATACATGTATGGTTGTTATCCATGGTGAATGTTATTGCCTACATTTTGGAGAAGGTTTTATGAAGTGATTGTGATTAGTTTTCGAGATATTGAGGTTTGAAATAATATTCCAAGCATATCAGCAGGTGATGTAATGTTATCTCGTTACCAAATATCTTAATATATCATGTCTATAGAGCAATATGTGAAAAAATATTCATGCTCGACCAGATATAACACTGAAGAATAAAGAGAGTTACCTCCCCCAAACTAGCTCCCCACTGGTGGCTTAACCAATCATTTCCTCCTCCTGGAGCCTGGACGCAGGTAGCTCTCAGACTCGCAGGAGGGGAGGCAGGGGGATTTAAAAACCGTTGAATTATCAACGGTGAGTATAAATAATGATGTTTACTCAAAAACGTACTATTAATTACTCTAGTTGATAACTCGTAGCCAGCATGCCACTGAAGGAAGTGGGCTGCCAGGCACCCGAGAGCAAAAGAGGTAACTCGACCCCAGAAAGGGTGTGGGGGTGGCAATGCAAAGTTTATTGAGAAACGTGCACTTCAGAAAAGGTGGAAAAAAACCTAACATGACGGATGCCCCGAGGAGGTCAGCTGCTGGGCGAAAACCTGAGGCCCCAATCTTGCCACGCGTTCCAGTGTTTTGGTAGGCACGTCATGTAAGTAATAGTTACCGAACACCATGCTAGACCCCCCACAACAGCCCGCCATGATGTCCACCACAGGTATGTTAATATGTAGAGCCATGTAGTGGCCGAGACCGCTCCGATCTCGTGAGGGTTAGTTATATTAGTGAGGTCTGCCGAACTGGAGACATATACTCTTGAACACTGTAGAGTGAAACATCCACTCTGTGGATGGAGGCTTGTACGTTCTTAGGCTCCTGGGATCTTGAGTGTTCTAATCAATAGGTTGAGGCCGTCGACAAGACGAAACAACTCTATCACCTGCTGAATAATGGAGTCCGCCCTGGTCGAACCATGCTTGTTGATCACCCAGGCCGCAGTCGAGCTGTTTGTGTGGACTTCACCGATCAGATGGGTCGACCATTGACCAAACGCCAGGCGAATCACATCTAGTTAAAAGGCCTTACTTTTGTTCTGTGTCCAGATGGGCTCCCCATTCTTGGGTTGAGGCGTCTGCGAAAAGTTGGGAGGTGGCTGGAGGAGGACGGAGAGGAATCCCAGAGAAGGTATCGCGGACACCAGACACCGCTAAAACGAGACCCTACGCTGAGGAGGCACCGAGAGTGCAACGACAGACTGCTGAAGCCAGTAGCCGACGCCCAGAGCACAACTGCCTACAAAACTCCTGTCTGCCCAGGTGTCGAAAGCTTAGCGCAACTCTCGAAATGCCGTCGTCTCAAAACGACGAGTGACACTTGTCATGATGTCGGGAGAAGGCGAACAAGAGACACTGATATGACTGAGCATCTGACAGTTGAAGGAGTGGCTGTCAGACGACACGCAAGACGAAACAACACTACCGGAGGGTAGCGCCCGGCCACGGAGACAATAACATCAGCCCGAGAGATATAAGCCCTGGTTGATGATAAGCTTTAATAGTATATCATCAAAAGAGGGAGGAATGACGTCATTGGCTAAGCCACCTAGCTTGGAGCTAGGGTGGGGGAAGTAACTCTCGTTATTCTTCAGTGTTATATCTGGTCGAACTGAGAGGTTCTCAATTGGCTACTGTGAGTTATCAACTAGAGTATGTAAATAATCATAGTTATGTCCATTCTAGTCTTAAAAGGCGATATATAACTTTAACTCGTGTAAGCGTCATACAACTGCAGAACATTGTCAACAAGTACTTGTTTGAAACAAACATCAGTTCTTTATCAGTATAATTTGCCAAACCCATATAACCCAGTGCAAAGAAAAGATTAAACGTATGCACATAAGCAGGTCTTAGTGTCGGCATAGGCAAACATTGGACTCCATTTAGAAATAAAGTTAAAGAGTGAAACAAGCATGTCATATTCACTTTGTTTTACCTCCCCCAGGTCCAAGTTATAATAATCTCTGTCGAGGCTTATGACTATCATAAAGCTATATATATATATAAGTTATATGACATCAGGGAAAGTGTATCATGAAAAACGTCACACTGATGTGATAATTTCTAAATGTCAGCTTAAACAGGTCGACTTCAAGACAAAATTCAACACTAATGTTAACCGTGTATTGTTTCTAAGAAGGCAGTATTTTCTGGATTACATCTTGTTTATTGCGTAGACGCACAACGTTTTGGAGTATATGCTCACTCATGTTCAACTATCCTCTGCCATCGATAATATTAATAATAATATGATAATAATATACAGTTTAATATTTGTACTTTAGGTGCCTCTAGCTAGCCGTATTTAAAAAACTGGGTGGACTGAGTGCAATGTGGATGAGACCCAGGTCACAACGTTTTGGTGCCACCCGGATTCGAACTCGGGTCTTTGGGGTAAGAGGCCAGCATGCTAACCACTACATCACTGTGCTCCAGCTGAAGATGCATCAAGCACCAAATCCAGGAAGTGATCACCATCTGGAGGAAAAAGAAAGAACGAAGCCGCAATCAAAGTATGTACTTGAAGCTACCCAATTGCCGCTTAAAATGTTTGTACAAAACTAGCTCATGTATATTAATCTCTTCAGTCAATTTTCTCACACTTGTAAACATTCTGTATAAATGTATCTCACTTTGTCACCCCACTTTCACCCGATGACGGAATGAACATAAGCTCTGCAAGGTCGTGTATCTGCATAATAAAGAAGTTATCTATAAAATATTGGTTTCTTATGTATTTCACTTGTAAATGCAAATCAAAGATATGTTTTGGTTCTTTCCTTTACCATTGAATACTCCTGTCATTGTATGTTCTACCTAGTGAGACTTCTTCATAATCTGCACGATTGATATAGTGTAGAGGTTCCGGAACAATAAGCTACCACGGATTTTAAAGTGGAATGCTTGCCAAGGTTTCTGCATCAACTGTCGATTTTTTTCTCAAGGTAAACGACATTTAGCTACTGAATGATCATCACAGGAATAAATGGCATGGCGAAATCGTTAAATCTAATTTAAACTCACGCATTCCCGAGAATGCGTTAATGGAATGGGGATTTCTGAACTAGGTTAAGGATCTTTCAAAGACAATCCTGTAGGCTTTAAGGTAAGAAGTTCTAGTTAAATGACTTTAATACACCATGTTGTACACACATTAATATATATATATTATCATATTTATCATAAATATCATGAACTACCTTCATTTGTTACGCCTTAACTAATCAGCTAAGTCCTTTTAAAAGAGCTGTCTTCTTTTTGCCATGTGGCATTTTGTTTCTTGATAATATATTTACAAACCGTTGTGTATATCCAACATACAGATATATAATACCATATATGCTATGCGTGTTTTTCAAGTAAACTTAATTAAACTTATCATAGATTTAATTCCCTATCGCCATTCCTTAATGTTATTTTCCGATGTGTATAATGTGTTGCATGTGTAGGTGGTAGAGCTAAAGATGCAGTAAAAACTAGTGTTTATTTCATGTAACTTAATCACTATTGTATTGTTGGAATTTTGTCCTTGCGTGATATGTGGAACCGATATGCATTCGAAAACACGATTTTCTGTAAAATTTCGTTATTGTGTACACTCAATCGCAAAAGAAATGTCACCGCAAAGAAGAAAATACTGCTGCCGGAAAAAGTGCATTAGAGTATGATATTTTTTATTTGTTTGTCAGTTCAAATACACATTGTCAAAACGGATTTTGGCCAGAGTGTTTGGCGTTTAAGTAAAAGATGGGTAAATTTGTAGAAATTTAATTGATAAAATATGTTGTCGACGTGAAAAACCGTCTTGAACTTAAATTTGTTGATGCATCTTTACTCTAGGACACAATGAAACAATCCTAAAAAGGCATGTTTGACTCTGCTCCCTCGCCTAATAAAGGCGATTCGCAAACAATGATTATGAAATTTCTGAAAACGTGTGTTTCTCAGAAATATGAACAGATTATGTTTTGAAATTTCGATTTTAGTTTAGTTGTCTTCTGGAAACATGGTTTATCTCTGTTTCAATCGTGTTATATTGTGACGTTTTTCTGCAACTGAGTGTTTATGCTCTCTCTTTCATTAGGTGGAATGTAGGTATACATGTATACAGAAAGTTAACAATTGCAAACTCATTTTCTAACAATCGTTAACATACTGTACACATGAACCTGGTTCAGAAAGACACTTCATTCTGTATCAGAAATTGTTTACTTGAGGCCAAGCAGAATATTACACATGACGTTAATGCATGATTCAACAAGATAACAACGTATCTGAATAACGCCCTAAAACACAACATGCATTCAAACCCAGGGGAATCTTGAGTTCCTGAGAAGATCAGACTGCTTCGAAATGCTAAATTATCTGGATCATTTGATTGCATTGAAATTTTTTTTCAAGGCCAGTAGCGAATGTATTGAATGAAGCAGTAAGGATATTTCTATAGTATACTTTTATAATGTTCACAACATAAAACCGCTGATCCATAGATGGGTAACACTTGACAAAAATCCATCATTGATCATTAATGGTACCTAGTTTACGGATATTGTTTTCTGTCAACACATAATACATGCCACAGGGGAAATTATATCAATTAACATTCTCAGAGGGTCATAGTGGATATACGCGATCTCAGAAGGCCTAATACGGGTAGTGCAAATATTTGAGCTTTAACTCCTCATTGAACTGACATGCTGAACACGAGATGAATCAAAGACTAATCATTAGGCTTGGCCTAGTCCTTGCTAGTCCATCATAGTGGTTGACATTTTCTATTCATGGTTCTAGCAATGCTGTTCTGGAAGACTATGTTATACCACCTGTGCATGTGAAGTTATATCACCTGTACATGTGCATGTGAAGTTATATCACCTGTACATGTGAACTTATACCACCTGTATATGTGAAGTTATACCACCTGAACATTTGAAGTTATACCACCTGTACATGTGAAGTTATACCACCTGTACATGTGAAGTTATACCACCTGTACATGTGAAGTTATACCACCTGTACATGTGAAGTTATACCACCTGTACATGTGAAGTTATACCACCTGTACATGTGAAGTTATACCACCTGTGCAAATCTAGTATGTGAAGTTATACCACCTGTACATGTGAAGTTATACCACCTGTGCAAATCTAGTATGTTCAGGTAAATATTGCTAGCAAGGCTTCACAGGCTTCACATTTTATAGCTTGATTTTAACATTTGAAATATGTGCATGTATATATACTATACTATAGCTGTCTAGAGTATTTATCATTTGAGACTGCAAACGCCATCGAACTGTCGCTGTTTAAAAGGGAAGATGAATAACAATTTATGATTTTGAAATTCCATGACAATTAGATATTCGTTTAAGAATTTCTACTTTCTTTCACGAGAATAAATTTGCAAGATAGATATAGACTAAATGAAATTATAACGCCTCATACATACGAGGTCAAAGAATTTTACATAAAAAATTAATCTCTTATTAAATCATTAAACAAAACCTATTATTTTGGATTTCAATTCATAAGTGAGAAATATACCCATACTTTTCCTCGTGTATCGAATGATACCCTACACCTTTCCCCGTTGGGCCCTTACGAGGCGGAGCCGAGTAAGGCTCCAACGGGAAACGTGTAGGGTATCATTTGATACATGAGGAAAAGTATGGGTTTATCTGTCTTATACCCTACTTACGGTCGAGTGTAAACGGATACTATTTCATAATATTTCTAAACAAATACAGCTGTAAACAAGCTTGTGTATGAAACGCACAACCCAAATACGGCCTCATCTGTGACAACACTCGGGTACGCTCAGCCCCTGCTGCGTTGTGTGGTTACCCATGTTTGGGGCTCGAAATCTAATTGATATAGTCCAATGACGGTATTGTTAACGCAGATGCACGTTCATCTTGCTGAAATGTACAGCTAACGCTATAAACTGCATGGCTCATGTCAACGTCTGACAACGTGACCAAAGTTAAGAGAAAACAGAACTTTCAGTATGTTTTTTGCACATTTTTTGCACCCAAAATTAAATTACATTCTTTTATAAAAAGAAATACAGAAATGTGTGATATCACGCATTATAAGAACCTTATTCATTTGGCCATGAAAACTTTAAAGAGTTTAAACTGCCTTCGTGGTGTAATGGTTAGGTCGTTCGGCCAGAAAGCAACAGCACACTGGTTCGATCCCAAGTACCTTATATGTTCATATATATACATTTTATAAAAGTATCATCATCAGATTATGAAATTTAGAAAATTGACTCCATTGTTTCACAGTTGTTAAAAAGTGTAGGTATATTAGAAAAGTGTAGGTGTATTAGAAAAGAGTATAGGCAAATCAGAAAAAGTGAAGGTGTATCGGCTAATACACCTACACTTGTAACAAAAGAAACCATAGCAACGAGACCGGAAGTGGGGTTTATTTCTCAAATTCCCACAATGTCAAATAGGAATCTCAAATGAGCTAATTTATCACTCTCTGCTAGTAACCTATTGGTGACAGTGAAGCTCTGAGAGAAGTAATAAAAGTACTTGCGAGTAAATGGACCAGTCGCATTCATGTCACATCAACAGACTAATGAGGTCTCCTGAAGCTCCAAAATAGTGACTCAATATAACTCACACGTACGTTCCCAATTTGGAGGATGACGATTCTCTTAAGAAAATAAGAAATTGCAACTGCATAGTGCGAACTGTTCCCATGAGTTCATGCAACTCAATCTCAAAGTTAAATAATGTAAAATGCTTGTTTTCAGGGATTGCTAGTGATTGCTGGCAGTCCCCACATTGTACATAATCAGAAACAATGAAAGGTTACAGGATGATCCAATGTCGCCAATAAAACTGATCAAATCCTCGTAAATTATGAACTTAGTTCATTCCTTTAAACATGAAATGTATTGAATAATCTGCATGTGACAGAATGAAAAAGATTGCATTACACAGACATGTGTAAGGTTCAAAGATAATTTTTTGGGACCAATTTATTTCATTGTGTTTACAACAAGAACATAAAATGTGCGATTTTGACCACGATCAATTGAACAAGCTGCAATAATTGTTATTCTAAACATTCATATTCATATTCTAATAAGTAAGGTTTCATTAAATTAATTTATTTTTGTTATAACGAATCGTAAACTCAATGCTCAGGTTTTTCCTAATCATGATAAATCAAATACATTCCAACTCCAAATTATGTTAACCTCTAAAGTACAGTTGATGAACAAGCACCATAGTGATTGACAATCAATCCTTTTTTGCCTTTTTTTTTACTCGACTAGATTGTTCTCTCTTTCTTCTTTTCCGCATTTTTCATAAGAACAATTTGTGCAGTGATTTCATTATATGATTATTATTTATTACTCTCAATTCTCTTTCCACAGAGGTAGCTGCAATCACTTTTTCAATCCTTATCTCTGTTGCATATGCACGCTAGATATAGAGAGTCTTGATTGGTTGCAGAACTGTCTGTCTCTTAGAGAGAGTAGTCGGTCGCACCACACATATGATTGGATAAACATAAGGACGCTACCAGTGTTACAATCTTTCATCGCAAGTAAAATAGTAAAATATGCTTCACATGCAACAGGGGTGAAAACTGGGGCTCCTCTATGAGGTCATAATGACGACTTACATAACATTTTGTTAATTACATAAACCACATTTTCCGTCAAGAACGTGATGTTATGTGTAATCGAGGTACAGTAAAGAAAAATAGCGTATATCATTGAATTCATAAATTAGGAGATTAACTTTTTGTGGGTCTAACGTAGATTCGATACCGATTTTTATCATTCGGAGCCGAACGCGTTAGACTCACAAAAAGTTAAAAACACAGTAGGTTTATCTCCATTCTACCATGACGAGTTATCAGCGTATTTTAAACATGTTTCTTTGACACTGCGGAAGTGAACTGAGTGATGCGGTAATCGGTTGAACCCATTTTTCTTCAGGTATGACGCATCACATTTCTGTTCTTTTCGATACGGTAAAAAGTTACTAACTAGTAAAATTAACAATTCATTCTTATTAAAATATGATAATTAAGTGACAACATAGATTTTAATCAAATAGAAGATACAGTTTTGTAAATCTTAACGTTTCTTCGCCTTGAAAGCTTTCCTCCACCACATGTCAAATAGACGCGACCATTCCTGTGACGTCATAACTGATAGAGCTTATGACGTCATTGTAACCGAACTGAAACCGGTTCGTTCACGGCTTATCGCGGTCTTCATCGACTACAGTGGTTTCACTGTTTAAAACATCGGTCCAACTTAGAATAACTTTCCAAAACAGATACACAGATTATATTGCGTAGAAGGAACACATGATGGAAACCGTAAAGTGAAGATTAACTGATTTACGCATGTTCATTTCAATGACATAGCTTGGCTTAGAATCTTACGTCACAATGTATCCAAACGCGGTAAATCGCAGTTCACAAAAATCGTGTTCGAACCTCCGTTCGACCATAAAATAAACCAATCAAAAACAAGGATTTTAAAATGTCATGGTAGAATTAAATATAAAATAACTGAGATTGCCTCATTGATTTGATCATAACAATGTAAACATACTCATAAAAAGATTGTTCATTATTGGCTACAATTGGTATATTATAACCCAAGTGATTACGGAAATGGCTAGTATAAAAAGGTTTAAATCTGTCTAATAGTTTCTGAACTGTTTATATAACTTATCTTCTCTCTATTTGTGTCAGTGTTAATATCACATATAATGTTGCATTGATATATCTGATAGGATGTGAAGTGTTGTAATGATGTGTTATGCTGTACGCATAACAGATATAATTTGAAATACAGAGGCTAGTGTTGATAACCACTCTATAATCTCTCCAGGATAGGTCAATATCCAACTGTTCGCTCTTTAAAACTGATGGACTCAAGGTCCCTAGGGCCTTCTCAGCTGTTTGTAGGTGCATCATTTGTTTGTATCTTGTACATTGACATGTCTTGGAACATCAATATCAATTTTTATACATTCTGCATATGAAGTGAACTGTAGGCTCTGTTGAAGTGACGAGTAAGAATCACAATGGTTTCTCTCTATTCTACAGCCTCTCTGTCTCTGTTGCGCTCCTACTGACATGCCAAGAGTGACAGATTAGTGGACGTCATTGACCATTGTTCCAGTGCGTTACTCAAAACCAGAACAGTCTTGCAGAAGTAAACAGAGCAAAACATATTAAACACGTTTGCCAGGTTCCTTTTATGTTTAACAAAGTTCATATCAAAAGTAACTAGTTCGGCAACTTATCATTTTGATAACCTTTATATGTTAAATAATACCTATCTGCAAAGTTGAGATAGTTTAGTTCATATGAAGCGCCAGGTCAACGAGGAATATTTGAAGAAAATCCGCTTAACTTTGACATTTATCTTGAAACCATTTTGGAAGTAATGATGTTTTTGTAATCACATTAACATTTGTTGCTCAGTTTACACCTAACTGAGACAGTTGTAAGCAACTCAATTAATCTGTATCATACAGGAACTAGATTCTTATGTTGTCATGAAGAATTGTTCCTCACAACATCATTCAGAATGTGCTTAGCAAGTCATGAACATTCATACAGTATCGAACTACCGCGGTATTTACAATCTATGTGGACACAGTACTACTTTTTCATAGATCCTTTCGACAAACTAATAGATATGTTCGAAAACCAACTGACATTCATCACATGACAAAATGAAGGAAAACTGTCACCAATACAACGACATGGATGAATTTATACTTACTGGATCGACATAATGGGCAACTACATGTAGATGGGATAGACTCTGTTCTTTTATTATTTCTAATTAAAAGGCAATACAACTTTAATTTCAATGATGTATCAACATTATTTTGAAAACATTGTATATGATATGGTCTTGTATATTTCTTAAAAAGAGACAATTGTTCGTTAAGTACATTGTGAGTCCATTATATGTGGAAAGTCTACAGCAATGCGATATCTGATAACACTCAAAATATCACATATCACATAATATTATCTGTTCCACCTTCCTTAATGTCAAAGAACAGAAAATGGAAGATTGAAGCAGTAAAGGTTGACATCCCAGACACCACTCTTCAAAAAAGGACATATTCACAATTACTACAATCATCACTTATAGGTTTTCTATTTTAGGTTTGCACACGTGCTTATTACTGCAGAGTAATCTTTTAGACACAGCCAACCTTTCCTTCCGGGCAAAGCAAACTTACCATCTTCCAGACGATTAACTTTGCCTGACATAAGAGAAATAAATCTTCTTTGATGTGATGCAACTTGATACACAATGTCTAGAGGAACTGGGGAAATCACTTCATTGTCAACAACAGCGTCAATAAATCAATTCTCAGAGATACCTTTCGCAACCAGGGGGCGGGATAGCGCAGTGGTTAGCGCATTCGGCTTCGGATCAAGAGGTCCGGGGTTCGAATCCCGCCAGGGACACGGCAACTTTGTTTGCAGTAGAGAACTGTTCTACACGCAGTAAGGTTTGGGTACAATACTACACTGAATTTCAGGGTAGTACCACCCATGGTTCGCTAGTTCCAGCCGTTGCTCGCAGGTTTCACCGCAATCCATAGCCACATGGCGTTGCGGGCTTTCTCCCTGCCGTAATACTAGCAGCCGCGATATAAGTGAAATACTCTTGAAAGCGGCGTTAAACCCTAACTCACCTCACCTCACCTCAACTTTGGCAACCATGTTTTTTCTGACTACCGCTGAAAAATAAATTGGCATGGAATGTCTAATACGAATGTCTGACAGTATTTACAAGGATAACAGTAACCAACTAATTTTTGACCTAAACCCTTATATTTTAGAAAAAAAATAGTAAACTGTTATGACTCTTTTGAATGTTCCCATAATGTAAGACTTGTTTAATTATCAATCATCAGTTAAAAGTTTATCAGCTCAAGTTGAAAGAAGGTGTCACATTAAATATTGACAGAAGTAACAAAGAAGTATTTGTTTCAAATGAATCCACTGTTCCCGATTGCAGTCTCCATTCCTTATACGCTATGATTTTTGTAATTACATTATTTGCCATACAAGTGACTAACATGTATATTGCAAAGTTGCAACTCGCTCATCGGATAGTGGTCAGTTATATATTGCCATCATTTACTTGGTAGTACAATTATTTCCAAAAACCGAGGACACTTAAAAATAAGAACTGAAATGTTATTTTACAACCCTTACAATATTCGGAAATGCCATTCCCTTTATTTGATTCAATAGACCAGCTCTATGAAGAGTCGGTAATAGTTTTGGCTGCGTGTCACACATGTTTTCTAACCTTCTTCCAACCTTATATATGCAACTTTCTATTCAACTAAAACGCTTAATCAAATTAACTGAGATGTCCAGGCACGTATACCAACAAAGGTTAATGTACATTAATTGAATCATTTCAAACGGTATACCTACACTCATATATGTTAGTCGTCCTGATTGAAATACAAAACTAAAAAGGAAAGGGAAGCATTCTTTATTAGATTAAAGACATATATCTAGTTTTAATTAAATATCATATGAAAGGAAACATACCATACAATTAACTTGAACACAGAATCTTCATTGACGTGTATATTGATACATATTGAGTTATTGAATTAAATAAATGTATGTGCCTGAAAACATGTATAACTCAATATGAGGGGAAACAATTAAACAATCTCATTGTTGTAGAAAGTTTATTTCCGCAGACGTTCCCAGGCAATGGTTAAACACACGAACATGAAGACAAATACATTATACCATAACGCTGATTTGTCCTGATTATTACCTAATGTGATCTTAGGATGCTTTGTTACTCGAACTGGCCTCTAGGCTGAGACAGAATTAATGATGATACACAAGCGATGAATATGACTATACACGTAATGAATAACGTGAGACATTAGGGGTCTATATGGCATAATTACACGTTATAACTTAGACCTGATGATTGCAAAGAGTAGACACCTCATGACTCTCTTGGTATTGACAATGAACGGTCAAAGTAGCTATAAACACATTTTTCCAGTTTCCTTTTATGAACTTTGCAAACTTGGCACCATTAAATATATGCACAAACCAATATGTTAAAATTCCTAACCAACAAGACAAAAAAGAGCATGGGTCACATATTCCCGCCATCTTCTAGTCGTTCATTACACATTATACCAGTTCTTTGAGAGACATTCTTGAAGATGTATGAAGAATGGGAGCAATATCTTATACAACATATTTTATTCTGCAAAGGCGACGTTTGGGCATATTTCTAATGTCGTTGTCAAGCAGAAGCTTGCATCACAGCAGCTATTTGCGTCAAGTTCAATTTTAGGTTCAAGGATAAACAATAGAAAATACCGGCACTGGCTTTCGATCTGGATCAAGAGTATCATCAGCACTTCTGGCATGATGAATTACATCAACCAAGATATAATAGTTCCCGGAAAATCCTCAGTTATCACAGTCTGATAAATCTAAAACCTAAACACATTTTACTGATGTATACCCTTGCAATTATTTGATTTAATGACTCCATTAAAATTATATGTTCTTTGTTAATTGCAAAGACAAGACAAAGTATTAAAAGATCAAAGTCCGTTCTTGCAGATCAATGTAGAGGAATATATTCATTACACACACATTTCCATGATTTTCTAATCCTTTATGGCAACATTTCAATTAGGGGTATATGTTTTTGCAGATTGATAACATTAACCTCTGCAATGGTATGTGTTCGGTTTCAAAATGTGTCTTTCCCCTGAAAAACTGTGCTATCCAATCACAAGTTCCAATTTGCAGAACGCCAAATAAAGAACTCACATAGGATCTCTTCCAATCTCCAGTTGTAGCCTACTCAATAAAGGTGACAATCATGCGCTGATTACAGCGTGTAGTAATAGAAAGACTGCGAGTAAATGGACCAGTCACACTCATGTCACATCGGCGGACTAATAAGGTCCCAAGACACTCATTAATAGGGACATCGAAACAGTCTTCTCCAAATGCTCTTTAACAAAATAAGAAATTACTAATAGCATGTTGATTCCCGATTTTAGGTCTTAATGCAATTCAATGTCAAATTTGAAAGCATATTAAGTATCGTACTTAAGAGTACATTACTAGTGAGCACTATGAAAGGCGATCTATATGATAAGTTGTCATTATATCTTTCCGGAATTAAACTTATTTGTTGTTCGAATACATTTCCGTTTACAAATTGAAGGATATCTTCTTTTTCTTATTGTTTAAGTTTACATAGCTGATCGAGTTATTCAAACAAAAGACAATCATAGGAAAGTACAACTTAGATACATATAAGCACTGTTTGCAACATCAAAGTCACCAGGAATTACATATCACGTTGGTAGAAATAGTGGTCAATGTTATTTCATTTATGTCTTGTTTTTTTGTTGTTGTTGGTTTCTTTTTTGCCTTTCTGAAAAAAAGAAGTATTTTATCTTCAATTTTGATAAAGTGGTCACACAAATCTACACAACAAACTCAACGTAAAGAAACTTATATTTAAACATATACCGCATAGTAATCAACACAATGATTCATATGTATTTAAATATTAGCGCCCCTGAGGTCAAATCATCAATATCTATTGATTGACTAATATCTAATATTAAATAATGAAAAATAAAGCAAAAACCTTTTTGATCATATTTTGCTCAATTCACCATTCAAATGTTAAAATATGGATGTTAAACGCTTCTGCAAAAAGCTTTCTTGATGAAAGAGAAGAATTGGATAATTAAGTGATATCCGATCAATTGAAATATGTCATGAAGTTAATGATCTATTCAAAGCGTTAATGATAAATGGAAAGGTCAAATGCAACGTCTTGAAAGCAGACCAAGTAAATGTCGATTATAGAAATGTTGGTGAGTATATAGGCTGACAGTTATCTGTTACGTAGCTCACAGTGTTCTGTTGTGTCTGATGTTATGGCCCGTGACCCCTGGTCATCCCAGATAATACCTGGCAATACCGGACTGATGTGCCCGGGTATTACATAGTTCAACCTAAAATGCCAACCTGGGGATTACAAGTCTTTGCGAGTAGTGTTATAGAACACACTCAGGCTCCACCATGTACCCTGTCTCACATTTGATTTATCTAATCTTTATATTTATATTATTTATATAGTCTTGGTATGGTACTTGCATGTGGTATTTCTTTCTAGTATTTGACATTTATTTATACTCTTCAATTCAAAGTCAGTCAAAGTAGTTTATTTGTAATGAGGCCAAGGGCCCATATACAAGACATACAATATACAAATATATATTCTGAGCAATATACAAACGCAGTTTTAAAGTGTTTCTAAATACATAAATCTGTTTGTAAATGCATGGTAAATATAATACTGTAAACATTTGATAATATTTTCCTGAGATGTACACAACAATGTTTTAAATTCATGAATAGACAGTGACTTCCAAAAGTATTCCGGGATAAATGTTATTCTCAAATCAGTGTAGAATTGACATACAAGAGTAAAATGATATTCGTCCTCTATCGCAGTGATGCAGACGGGACATATACGTAAAACATAATCAATTGACTGCCATCTACCTTTGTTATAGCTTAATGGCAGGGGATTACATCTAAATGTAATGTACGTTGAACGCACCTCGTTGCCTATAACAATATACAAATACCTTTCTGGTTCAAATATGAATTTATATTCTTTATACATCACATATCTGGAACTATTATTCAAAGTAGACATCCAACTTTGAGAAAATTCATTTATCCACGACCGTTTGTTGATCGACATTGATTTATTCTGTGACATTTTGGTTCATAGTGTATTCAAATGAATTAATGTTATTCTGATGACTATTACACTACTGTGATAAGTGTTGTGTGTGCTAGTTACATATACTGAGACGCAAACAATTTGTATATGTATTGTGAACTTAATGTTTTTATTTATTTCCTTACCTAGCTGTCAGGAGATGCAAACACAGAATTTCCATATATTAGAATTTGAGTTGGTTGTATTTACATGTAAATGTGTATTTCATGGGCATATTTATGATGTTTTTTTGAAGTTGTGACATTGGGTCATCTTGACCTCATACACATTTAACTGGAAGCATTCATCCTTATCACTGGTAGGGAACTTGGTTACAGTGAGGGTGGAGTATTTGTGATTATTGCCACAGAGTCCTTGTGATATGTAAGTTGTCGCTTCAAAACTTTGACTCGTGCTATTTTTTCACCAATCTTGTTTATAATTAATATTTTAATATAGTGAGTGAGTGAGTGAGTTAGGGTTTAACGCCGCTTTCAAGAGTATTTCACTTATATCACGGCTGCTAGTATTATTGCAGGGAGAAAGCCCGCAACGGCACGTGGCTATGCATTGCGGTGAAACCTGCGAGCAACGGCTGGAACTAGTGAACCATGGGTGGTACTACGCTGAAATTCAGTATAGCATTGCACCCAAACCTTCCTGCGTGTAGAACAGTTCTCTACTGCAGACAAACTTGCCATGCCCCTGGCGGGATTCGAACCCTGGACCTCTTGATCCAAAGCCGAACGCGCTAACCACTGCGCTATCCCGCCCCCTATTTTGATATAACTGAGATGCCTAGTTTTGTGCAAATAGAATGAAATGTAGTTAATTAATAAAATTGTCATTAATGAAGTATTTCCGTATTGGCCGAGTTACAGGTCCTCGGTCCGCTGTATTGGCCCTCGACTTCGTCTTGGGCCAATACAGCGGACCTCGGACCGGTAACTGGGCAAATACAGAAATTCTTCATTAATAACATTATAATAAATGTATGCCACATTCTACACTTAAAACCGTCTGCAAGTCTGTTGAGGTAGACGATGATGCAGTTCATGGTTGAGGGCATATATATATTTTAAAAAGGAAATACAATTCCGGAGTACTAGATTACTTTGTTTATCCATTATAGAACACAGGGGTGTTCTGTGTTGTTCTTATAGCTGATGACCTGACATATTTTCTAAAATGTGTTACAGATGCTGGCCTGAGTAGACAGTGCTGTTGTGTCCTGCTGTCCGCTTCCTCCTGGAAGGCTTACCTGGCAGAGCGACCTATTGACTCAACAGAACAACATTAGACGTCAGTGATGGACTCCCTTCATGGCTTCGTCTCTTCGATACCCTAGTCTCAAATATATTTTGTTGATAAGACTTTGTCATGCAAACCGAAAGTATGTGTATTGTATAACGTTACAAACCCACATTTCACTTTTTCACTGCCATAAGTAAGTTCCCCAAAACTACATGTTTGCCTAATTGGCGTTCACTCGTGCCAAAAACTAATCGCGATATTCACCTATATCTCGGCACTATGGTGAATGAACTGTCATACAATTTATAATTTTCATCACCGCACAGTATTTTCCGATAAAATAACACCATTTGTATTGTTTGACATAATGTGACTCCAACATCATATTTAGTAACCCTTTAAAAAAATATAGCCTTGTGAAAGCACAAAAGCGCAACGTAGTGAACACTCTGGGCCACGCATTGTTGACATAGTCTCCCTCCCTGTCTTTGTTCGTATATAAATACCTGTATATGATCATCTTTCATAGCTTCTAGGACTGAATGTTTTGTCTTATCTATAGAAATAATCTTCACAAAAACACAACAATACATTAATAACATATCAAAAATATTTCTTCTAGAAATGGTTTAATACACATTCAGCACTTTCCCACAATCTACTGTGAAATGTGTCACAAATAAAGTGTATAATATGATAAAAAAAAATCAAAATGATATTTCACTTTAGTCACCCTTTAAAAGAATATAGCCTTGTGAAAGCACAAAAGCGCTACGTAGTGAACACTCTGGGCCACGCATTGTTGACGTAGATGTCTCCCTCTCTGTCTATGTTGGTGTATAAATACCTGTATCTGATCATCTTTCATAGCTTCTAGGACTTCATGTCTAGTCTTATATATTGAGACCTTCTGCGAAAGTACTTACGACAGTCTAAACTCACAGACTTTTGAAAATAAGAAATTGAATACTAGCTGTGTGTTAACCATTATGACCCCTTATGTGTATTTAAAGGATTGAACCAGAGAGCATCCCAAACGTAATTTGGATAATCGTATGATTGTAACCTTTTCTTATTATAGAACATGGTGTGATGTGTTTTCTTATTTATGTCTTTGACATTAGACATCTAACGTTTATTGCGCAGTTTCCGCACACGAACTCAGCAAATCAGCAAAATCACAAGTATACTTATTATTTTTTTTAAATATCCTCATGTTTTTTTTACATACCTGCTTTCTGTGTGTATATAACAAAATATAGCAGGTAATATATTCGCCAGTGCCGTCAATGTAATTAGATGAAGTACATGATACTAAGTTGAAGACAATTTCATGTACACATGGTATTAAATTCTTGATTATGTTACCTTTCTCCTATATAGCAGGTGATATATTCGCCTGTGCCGTCAATGTAATTAGATGAGGTAAATGATACTGTTGTTTAAAAGTTGTTTAATACACATTCAGCGCTCTCCCACAAGCTACTGTGAAATGTATCACAAATAAAGTGTATGATATGATAAAAAAAAAATCAAAATCATATTTCACTGCTTTTTTATATGTTGCATCTGAATTATTAGTGTTGGTTTGAAAGGGTCGGTGTAGTTATATTGGGGAGAAATAGCCTGTAGTGGCTGTTGTAATGTAACACCTTTAGTATCTGGTTTCAAAGAAAATCACAGTACTTACAGAAATTTATACTCGCAGACTGTGTAAAATAACAAATTAAATACTATCAATACATTTTTCAATCTTTTAGTTCAGTAGAAAGGCTTTCGGCCCACATATACATATAGCCATTTTATTAACTTTTATCTAATGGATAGAACCCAAGAGCCTACCATACCTATTACACAATCGTATGATTGTAACCTATAAACAACCTGTTATTTCCTTATTAAGACAGAACATTATGTGATATGTGAATGAAATTACAACATCATTTATGTCTTAGACTTTCAGCTAACGAACAATGTTTATTTTTTTGTAAAAGGTCATTGCTGTCACTATACATGTAAGTATACCTTCTTAAAGTATACATGACTATACATGACGTTGATCTTCGTTCATATCATACATTAATCTGATTATGATATATACCTTTTACATCCTAATATTTGTCTCAAGATGTATGTGTAGGATATAAATATAACACCCGACTTAATATACTTAGATGAAATATCAGTCAGCCTGTAATATCCAGAATGTTTTATAAGAAATTTGATTAGACAAGACAGGATTAGAAAGCCAACAGTCTCTATATTCATCTAATGAAACAACTTGGTACCTGAAAAGTGTGGATGTGTAAGAGGTGGATAACTTTAGATGACAATAATACTATTCATCAAGTATGGTGACTGTTTTTTTTACCGCTCGGTGAAACCTAAGGAGTTTTATGTTGTTGCACAACCCCCTCTGTCTGTCCGTTCATCCTGCAAAGGATGCTGAAATCAACTTCGCATAGTAGTTTATCAATCTTTCTGAACTTTTCAAATATTTTGGATATACATATTTGGGTTTTTTTGGGGACCAATCAGATAAATACTTTCGGAGTTATAGTCCTTGACTTAAAAAGTTCGACTTTCCGATTTCAGCTGAGAGTACTTGTGTTCTGAACAATGCTAGAACAATGCAAGTTATAAATGATACAGACACAGTATTACCAACATTTATTTTTTAAGATTACAAACATCTAGAATACCCGTCATTAGAATTAATAGGATTAAAACGTCTTGCCAGATTACAATGTAATTAAATCTGGAAAGTATCAGTTGACACGTGACAGTTTGATATACCTTAATTAAATAAATTCAATTGCTAGCGATTGTAATTCGTTCAGAAAAAATGGTATAAACTAACTTTGTATTGGTGTGAAAGCAACGGGGATAAGATTTATGATATTGTTTTTCTCAATACAATACATTGAGTTGTTTCAGCTATATACATGTACGAATATTAAACCTCATTCTTTATTTTTCTCCTGGAGATAATAACAGATGCCATAGCGCCAGATTATACTAATAGTATTAGCCTTTTTAAGACTTTTCCAAAATACACCTTCTCTGTCTATGTCCGAGACAATGGCGAAATGACAACCTTGAAAACGAAATGACATGTCTTCACCAAAATTGTTATAAAATTACAATTTCATAAACTATAGATATGTGTTTAATTCAGAATTTGTATCATGACATGGAATGACCTTTTACATACATGGAAGAAGATGATAAGCAGCAGTTACAAAAACATATATCCAAATATGTTGAATTTGCAAATAAATAGTAAAGTTTTAATTTGATTCATATTTTATTTCTCAATCCCGTTTTAGCATTGTAGAAACTGACCATTTTTAACAAGTAAATTTGTTTAAATGCATCCACACCAATTATCAAAAGAAACATATACTTAAAAGATATCATGCAGTGAATAATATTAAATATGTTAACTGTGAAGTAGATATGAGTAGGGGAATTGTCCTCATTACAGTCATCCCGTCGTACATATACACTAACCATGCCAAGATTTTGTAAAGTATGCATTGAACATGTATATGATTGTCCCGAATGTATCAAACTGTTGACAGCAACAATTCCCTTGAGATTTTGAATTTGTAAAGCCAAGCATGTGTGATATTAGATCATTTAGGCAAATCTTGTAAGATGACATTTACATGTAAGCTCGTACATGTACATATCAGTATGTATAAAAGTGCATTAAAATAGTGAATATGTAAGCTATGAAACATGAACATGGAAATAAAACCGATGTTATTATCAAATAACGACCAAGCAGACAGATTGACGTCAGGACATGAACAGTGCTGTGCTGCTTAATGGTCGTTTCATGTCACTTGTAAGATAATCGATTTCCCAAAATGCTATGTTATAAAAAGTAGTGCTACATGTACATGAAATCGTTGAACTTTAACACACAGCTGGCCATCACAGGAATGGAATTTGGATACATAGAATAAACATAAATTAATAAATACATAAATATTTCAAATATGTAGATCAAATATACATGTGGGAAATGAATATCAGTTATAATGGAAACTCACAGCTATTCGACCACTAACATCTCAAATATATCCAGGATCAATGCGTTCCAAAATACGCTATGTGATCACTGACTTCCTTTGACTTCATTTTACACCAAAGTTAATCCAGTGACTGACGGGACAAACCTCAGACTAGCTTCATAAGAACCACTGTAAGCCTATTGGTCGATACATTTGTATTCCCGTTGATGTATCATGATGAAACAAGATATATGAATCTGTACACATTCATAATTTTAAATCTTATGGTCATAATCCGTTTCAAATCTGCCTGGAACGAATATAGTGTGCTTAAATACCACATGATATCAGATATAAGAGTGTAGTATACACTCAACCGCAAAAAAAACGACAAAACATTTTCAACAATGTGAAACAAGAAAAGCTGCTGCAGGAGAAAGTCGGTTTTTGAATGTTGTTTGTAATTTTTTTTTTTTTTTTAAATGCACTCACTCAGAATTTCATACGTCAGTGTATTATAATTTTAATGTTTGTTCAGATGCACTTTGGGTGATGAAATCGCCTTTTCAATATGACGTTTGGTCAGAATGTTTGGCATGTAAGTTCAACATTAATAAAATACATAAATACTTTAAATAAAGGATGAAGTTGACATACATAACCTTCTTGGATTTGTTGGATTTGTCGACGGGTATTTACTGCAGGTCATAACATTTGCCATACAAGCCATTTCTGACTCTCCTATCTCCTCTAGATAACGAGTTTCGAAACGACAATTTCTTAAAACCTGTCTTAACAGTAATACGAACACAATGTTTAGAAAATTCAGATTTACTTTAGTTGGTTTCTGAAGACGTGCTATATCTCTGTATCAGTCGCGTTTATCACTCGTGGATTGAATTATCTTATACTGTGTCAGGTGACCTTTCTATTGTGGGTGAGTGTACTGAAGAATTTTGATTATTTCATTGAGGAAGATCGACCTTGATACATAAAGGATATGCGACATTTCTTTTCGAATACCAAATAGTATACATCACCGAATGAAGTCGTAGAATATGTTTTCTTAACAGGCGCAACTGTCAGTGTACATACATGTATATGATTTCTTCTTCTCGAGATGAGATATACATTGTTATCAACGTGAACTGGCTAAATGGTAAATTGTGGTAATGTTATGAACAGATCATACATAAATTGCTTTATATTGGTCATCTTGTGTCATCTTAATGGTAATTAACTCAGTGAAACTATGGATATACTTTAATCTATAAAAGTCATGTTAAACCTTTGAGGATAATCATAATACATCCAATCTATAAACATATTTTATCAATTCAAAACTATCAAAGAGTAATAGGCCGCCCTTTAGAAAAGAACCATAAATTTACCATAACCTATAAAACAGATCTTTAAAAAAAAGAAGCCCGCATTACATCCTGTCCGTTAAATTTTGCAACATCTCTATAGCTAATGTCACCCTTCTATATTTGAATGTCAAATCCTCTCAACTGTTTCTCTTGGGACATACAAAGGTGTCAATTAGTAGCCATTTAATTCCCTTACAGTTATGTCTCTGGAATCAAGCAATTATTATTCTGAACTACTGAAACTAAACAGATAAAGTTTAAAGATTAGATGACTCAATGTTATATGATCGGTCAGTTATGCAGAGGGGAATGAAAACAAAGTTTGTAGATTGTTACATGCAACCATGTAATACTCTTACCAACATACTGGTTAGATGTCTGCGTTTATATGCCATGTATTATTTCCCAAAGTAGTGTATTGTAGTGTATTGTAGTGTGCTCAATACAGTATTGTATTCATTTCTTGATCTGAATTCAGCTGTCGTCCGTTCAAGTTCACCATAAGGTATTCAAAGTGGCTAGTAATAAACACTATGTAATTACTTATCAACACTGTTTTCAGAGAAGCTTGGAACAACTGCTCTCAATATTCACATCTGTGTAATCTGAATCGATTGTATAAAATGTTATCAAGGTGTATGTTATGTACATAAATCTAATCAAGAATAATGCCGAAGCATGAAATGCCATTCATCCGCCATTTATAAAACTCCAACAAGCTGTACTTCATGCTGTTACATATCACCAGGAACTCGTCCAGTTTACTGCTTAGTGCCGGATAACATTATTATCATCCTCGCCGTATTCAATCACCGTATATATTACCAAACACAAAGTCAGTAATACCTTATATTCGCGGGTTTTAAAATAAGCCTGTATAACATCATGTGCACGGAATTGTGTGGCGTCTGTCAAGTTTGTATATTTGAATGTCACATTTGTCCAGCTAGTTATTCTCTATGACACCATTGTTCTCTTGGGAAATCAACACAACATTCTAATTTAGATGGTATTTAAATATAGCTTTCAAAATGCCTCCCAACCTTTTCAATGTACATTCTCTGAAATTATTCAGTAAAAACAAGAGAAACGTGTCGCAAATATTTGATAGTAAGCACACAGATAGAATTAATTGAAAGCCATTAATAAACGTTCAAAATGCAAGTGGCACGACGTTTGAATTCCGGTAGAGGCCACATTATCTGTACCCTACATTCGGCAACATTATCTGTACCCTACACTCGGCAACATTAGCTACAATATTTGAAGTGCTCCACATCCTAAGTGATTCGACAACATTAGTTTGCAGCAATATATAAGTTCTCTACACTGCAAAGAATTCAACAACATTATCGGCAATATAGAAGTACTCATGTACTCATGATAAAGACACGTGTAGCAGTTTGATGCAACAAATGTGCCCATTCTCGTATCAAAACAATAACTGCAAAAACTTCAAATTGGCTAAACTCATTTTCTTAATTATTCATGTTCACCGATAACTTCTTGCCAAAGTATTATCAGAAAAGAGATCATTCCTTTTGTCTTGGGATCTTGGCATTGGTACATTGTTACAGTGTTTGAGTGTTCTCATTTCGGTTATAATAAATAAGTGAAAGTTGCATTTGATAAAGGAATTCTACTGAATTCAAATATACCCAAAATCGTTCATGGAGTCTCATTCGCACACAAACCATACATGGCAAGTATTTTATAGCTTACATCATGTGTTTGGGCCATTTACTTTTGAAATGTCATAATATCGAACAATATTAATTGTCCATGCATTTAATTTGCTAAAATCCATTTTCTGTTTTTATCTGATTTTGGGTATATTTGAATTCAGTAAAATATTTTTGCAATGCATCTTTTACTTATTTATTATAACCGAAATGAGAACACTCAAGCACTGTAACAATGTACCAATGCCAAGATCTCAAGACAAAAAGAATGAACTCTTTTGACTAAATTTAATTTTTCTGATATTTCCCTTTCTTTGGTATTGTAAAGTACATGTGGAGAAATAGCAAGTGCTCAAGGACACTATTCACAAAAAGACATCAAGTAGTTACATGTATTACCAAACAATAATCTAAACTGACACGTTACGTTGTTTATATAACATTTCATTGCTATAACTATTAGGGGGTGTCAACCATTTTACCATGATTATATTACGAACCTGACGAAACAGCGAAACTCGTATATTTTTTACTAATTAAATTATACACCCGAGATGAGAAATTTGACAGGGAGTAAGATTTATTTAAGGATTGTTTCACATGTTTTGTGCCTCTATCGAAGTATAACAGCAACAAATTTCGTATAACATCGCGTAGCGTAGCGGAGCGATGTTATACGAAATTTGTTGCTGTTATACTTCGATAGAGGCACAAAACATATAAAACCATCCTTATAATTACAAAATCAACAAGTTTTTCTTTAAATATTTACACAAATCTAATATATTTGTCATTTATCACGGGAGGCAGCAGCTTGTTACACGCAACAATACATGGCTGAAGCAAAATTGAGGAGTTCTTATTCTAAAACGTCAGAGGATTCAATTTCGTTTCCCCAGCATTCACATGCATACAATCAGGGTTCGTTTTTTCTTGTTTACGCAATTTATGATTAACCCTCATTAGCATATCACGCGACGTTCAAACATGGCTACCGTTTGCGAAGCGCAAGTGAGTGAACAAGGTTGAGGACGTGTATCTATTAAAATGAAGTATTCCCGGTGAACTTAATTGTCTCATTCGGAAAAGGAATGTATATTCCAGTTATCGGCGTAGGTTTGAAGACGAAATGACATGTGTATATCTTATTTTGCATCAAAACGTTACGCTCAGTTGTAAGAACCAACTGACACGACCGTTTGTTCTGATGGATTGTGACGTCACAAGGTACGAATGCACGAGGTATGGTAGCACATTTTATCTGCATTCATCGAGAAATGGCAGCAGGTTTTTGAGAGCTCTCGTCCAATCAGAAACGCGGAAATTAGTGTAACAAAACCATTTTGTAATTATATGTATATGGTGGGGCGTATCAAAGGGTTAGGGAACTCTTATATACATGTAAGCTTAAAAAATAATTCAGGTTACACAAGGTTTGGATATGGACGACCACACACAAACTCATCAAACCATTCGCGACCATATTTGCATTCCTCAGTCACTTGATGTGGTATTCCGCAGGATAAACCTTAAGTGTTTCTATTTGATGCACGTCACCATGCAGATAGTTCATGTTGCACTACATTATCCGTTTTTGTGATATTTAACAGTGTTTAGTAAACATATATCTGACTAGCTGTAGTGAAAACACTTTTCTTCGACTGAGAGAACCCATACTGTAACTGCTAAACACATATAACATATATAATTCATTGTATTCATATGATAGATAGTTAATTTAGATAAAGTCAACAGACAGTTATTGTACTTAAAAAATGGTTAGATATGCATGAATAAAAAATGATTGCACATCATATATATATGTGTACTCTGCCCCTCAGTCAAAGTATATGTTTCCATAGCAATATTAATAGCAACAACAATACCACATATTAAAAAAAAACGTCGCTTATTTTCTGTAAAATGTAAACAATCATGAAGTGTATAAACACAACATTATGCTAATCACATTGAATTCGTTGTCCCTTTCCTGACAAAGATGAAGAAATTAAAAATCACGTCCTGGTGACACCAGAAACGCGTCTCATTAAAAATGAAATATCAGGACGTTTTCATGTGAACTTGAATCTCAGGTAACAAATTCATCGGATTGATTAGGAAAGGTCGATAATTATGGAAGCTTATTAGGGTCACAGGATTTATTTTTTTAATTAGAAGATATTATGTCATAAATACGAGATATTAAGCACTAATTAGGAGATGTTATGTCCTAATTAGGAGATACTGAGTACTAATTAGAAGATACTAAGTCCTAATGAGGAGATAATATTTTCAAAAATATTTTTTCATGTGACCCTTATGCGTTTCCATAGATAATACATTGGTTAAATAGCAAATGAAATATTAAATTGGTATAATCCTGAAGACAAAATACTTTTGTCAATCTTATTCTTTTCATTTCAGATCAAGCAATCGGATACTATAACAAACTTTATATGTACATCACTTTTTATGGAATTCTGATTTGTTGATAGTTGATAATGCTATGAATTGTTGAGTTATGATTCTGTGTGCTGTACTCGTAATACAATTCTATGTCGGTAGATGTTGATAATGTTGATAGCCAAGTTATATACTGTGATAAATACTTGTTTAATCAACACAACTTAATTTGATGGTTTACCGCTTTGACTCATTTCACCTGTTCAGGTAAAAGTCATTCAATACCAAATGCGACTAAGGGGTAAACAATAGTTTTATAAACAAAACTTTAATTTCGTTGGACGATGTATAAAGCTATTAATAATTGAGAAATTACCATACCTCGTCTATTTCTAGACACATATTTTGAGGTCTCCAGAGTCATACTGTCGTTCTTGGAGTGTGTAAATTACAAAGCTAGAGTATTTATGGAAAAGGATATAACAGGCACGCAAAATAGTTTACCGTTAATAGACTGTCAAGATAAAACACTTTCCATATCATTCATGTTTTGAATGATTGACTACGTACATGTACATGTATTTCGAATGATCAATAATTCAAATATGGCCAGTAGATTTTATTCATACAGGTATAAAATAATGTAATCTTAAAGACTTCCCTTTGATAATAAATCAGCTGAAAATATATACACATTATTTCACAACATTGAAACATCTTTCATTCTGCTTTAAACTTAAAACTTAAGGTCGTTTTTGTGTTTAAATGTGCCTTAGAAGCTTGCGATCGTACATTTATAATGGAAAGTACAAACATTTCTTATTAAATATTTGAATTCTGATATAAAAAAAATATGTGTATGATTTTAGATGAGATACATAAATGTTTGTCAAACACTATTAGCGCGGTATAGCTTGTATATAAACTTTCAAAGTGTCAAGTCAAGTACAAAAGGCCTTTCGGGGACAGGGTTGCCGAGTCGGCAAATGCGTCAGGTTAGCAATCGTGAGGTGCCATGTTAGAGTCTACCTGTGATCGGGTGTAAAAACCTTAGAGTTAACTTTGTGTGCGGACTCTTTCATTGTCGTCATAACTGTGCACTGAAAATGGCCACATGAATACGTGCAGATACCTAGTTGCAGGTACAGTATGCTTGGACAAAATACTGTGTGTCCTAGTCCACCCAGCTATGAAGGTACCTCGTAAGGATGAGCAAGCTACTTTAACTTGGTGCACATAATGGCCGCAAAAGTGCATACTCCAAATGGAGCTGAGGTTGACAAAGAGTGTCGTTAACAGTGACATCAAATGATCGGGGGCAATCAAATTGCCTTTAATCAGCTTAGCTTAGCTGGATATTGGCGCTTTAACACTGTTTATATTTATGTAATTATGTATGAAACGTACTCTCTGTGTCATGGTCAAGCTCACAATGTATGACAGTATTGCCTCAAAGGCCTCGCCATTGTAGATGTAAATGAATATCACTGGCCTATCACTGACCAATAAAGAGTTGTCACAATGGTTTAAGCTTGGGGGAAATGCTCCATCAATAGTTAGGGTTAAAGGACAAATATACAGAAGGCCGGACAGACAGACAGAATTAAGATATAACCCATCAAATCCGATCCAAGGATAAATACAATCCTTTGTCGCTATAGTTCAGTTCTAGTTTATGAATGTTGTTAAATTGATGAGTGTTCATTCTTCTCTACTAATCAAGCACACCAAAACGTCTGTTCACAGATAGCCGTCTCTCACTTGCTTAGTTACCCAGCTGTCACAAAAAGGATCCGTCATTCTCATTAATCTACTGCAATTCACGATCAAGACTCATCTTACATTAGCAATAATATTCTATTTCCGATGGTTTCATAAACAGGGTTACTTTTCTCATTGTCGAGCGCGAAGGATTGGAATTCCAGTTGTGATATATCTAAGATAAATTCCCTGTACTAAATATTAATTTCCTTCAGAAAGAATAGACAGTACGGCCACGTGATACAAACTATCATATAAACAATATCGTTAATGGGAACATGGACACACTGAGTAATCTCTTTGGGGAGAGAATTCAGAGCCAATTTTGTTATATTATAAAAGTTCTAGGACGACATTCATAGTTTGATGAATAGATTTTTGTGTAAATTCATTCATGTCGTTCAGATGAGTTATCATACATTAATTAGTGTTTGTATAGCAGTTAGCAAACAATTTGGAAAGACGTGTACCGTGAAAATGCCTCAAATACATGTATGGTTGTTATCCAGTGGAATGTCATTGCCTACATTTTGGAGAAGGTTTTATGAAGTGATTGTGATTAGTTTTCGAGATGTTGAGGTTTGAAGGTCAACGTCAAGGGCAGATAACACACGAAAGAAGTAAAACAATCTAGTTCAAAACAAATTAAATATAAGTCACAAGGTATTCACCCTGAAAAATTTGTCGAAATCGGTCCGGCGATAAGGCAATAATCACAAAATCACTGTTCAAATAATATTCAAAGCATATCAGCAGGTGATTTAATGTTATCTCGTTACATAGAACAGAATTTGCCAAATATCTTAATATATCATGTCTATAGAGCAATATGTAAAAACATATTCATGCAAAGCTTATGATAAATAGTTGGGGTGCTAGCTGGAGATACCTATGAACAGAGGCTAGGAGGCTGACATTAGTCTTATGGGTCCACCGAACCCCGGCCCTTTGTGGCCGGCGCCAACAGACCATATTGGTTGCCAACTAACAAACCAAGTCAACCAACCAAATAAAAAGTGCAATGCAAAGTTTATTGAGAAACATGCACTTCAGAAAAGGTGGAAAAATCCCTAACGTGACGGATGCCCCGAGGAGGTCAACTGCTGGGCGAAAACCTGAGGCCCCAATCTTGCCACACGTTCAAGTTTTTCGGTAGGCACGTCATGTAAGTTATGGTTAACGAACACCATGCCAGACCCCCCCCCCCCCCCCCAAAACAGCCCGCCATGATGTCCGCCACAGGTATGTTAATATGTAGAGCCAAAATTGCCGAGACCGCTCCGATTTCATGAGGGTTATGGGAGGTCTGCCCAACTGGAGGCATATACTCTCGAACACTGTAGAGTGAAACATCCACTCTGTGGATGGAGGCTTGTCCGGCCGAGACAGAGCGTCCATAAGGACGTTCTTAGGCTCCCGGGAATGTGGAGCGCTCTAATGAATAGGTTGACGAAACAGCTCTATCACCTGCTGAAGAATGGAGTCCACCCTGGTCGATCCATGCTTGTTGATCGCCCAGGCCGCAGTCGAGCTGTCTGTGTGGACTTCGCTCCTCAGATGGGTCAACCATTGACCAATCGCCAGGCGAATCACATCTAGTTATAAGGCCTGATGTGTTCTGTGTCCAAATGGGCTCCCAATTCTTGGGTTGAGGCGTCTGCGAAAAGTTGGGAGGTGGCTGGAGGAGGACGGAAAGGACTCTCAGAGAAGGTATCGCAGACACCTGACACCGGCGTCAGCTCCCTGACCTCCACCATGTAAGGCATCTACTAACCCAACGGCGAGAGGGGGAGGCAAACTGCTAAAATGAGATCCTACGCTGGGGAGGCACCTAGACAACGACAGACTGCTGAAGCCAGAAGCCGACGCCCGGAGCACGACTGCCTACAAAGTTCCTGTCTACCCAGGTGTAGAAAGCGCAACTCTCGAAATGCCATTGTCTCAAAACAACGAGTGACACTTGACTTCCCAGTCATGAGAAGTCGGGAGAAGGCGATCAAAGGACACAGAGATGACTGAGCAGCTTACATGTGAAGGAGACAATAACAGCAGCCCGGGAGATATAAGCCCTTGTCGAGGGTCAGCTTTAATGGTATATTATCAAAACTCCGAGAGCTGCATAAACTAACTTCCATGCGACAGCTCGAAAGAGGGAGGAATAATGTCATTGGCTAAGCCACCTAGCTTCGAGCTAGGGTGGGGGAAGTAACTCTCCTTATTCTTCAGTGTTATATCTGGTTGAACTGAGAGGTTCTCAATTGGCTACGGTGACTTATCAACTAGAGTATGTAAATAATCATAGTTATATCTAGTTTAGTCAAGTTCTAAAAAGGCGATATATAACTTTAACTAGTGTAAGCGTCATACAACTGCAGAACATTGTCAACAAGTACTTGTTTGAAACAAAAATCAGTTCTTTATCAGCATAATTTACCAAACCTGCTTGCCCATATAACCCAATGCAGAGAGAAGATTAAACGTATGCACAGAAGCAGGTCTTAGTGACGGCATAGGCAAACATTGGACTCCATTGCAGAAATAAAGTTAAAGAGTTAAACAAGCATGTCATTTTCGCTTTGTTGTACCTCCCCCAGGTCCAAGTCATAATAATCTCTGTCAAGGCTTATGACTATCATAAAGCTATATATACACTGGCCCAAAAAAGAAACGCATAACAGAAAAATCAGAGTTTATTGTCATGTGTTTACAGCATAATTGCACACTAAATATGGAATGTACAACAACCAAATTTTTCACAGCATTAAATGCATGTCTCCTCCACTAAATGCAGTCATTTAATCCTCCTGTGGACGTCTGTGATTGTGACATCACTGTGACGAAGTCAGTACCGGGTGCTACCACCACGAGCATGGATCACCGCTCTGCATCGCCTGGGCATGGATTGAATGAGTCGTCGAATCTGGCGTTGTGGAATTCTTCCCCACTCATCCAGCAGTGCGTGGGTCAGTTCTTGAAGCGTCTGCGGTGGTTGTTGTCGACTTCGTACCCGTCTATCCAACAAATCCCACAAATGCTCGATTGGGTTCAAGTCTGGAGATTTGGAGGGCCATGGCAGTACATTCACATTGCTGTTGGCAAGATAATCCATGGTAACACGCGCAGTATGCGGTCTGGCATTGTCCTGTTGAAAAATTTTTCAATTGCGGGAAGAAGGTGACGTTGCAGGATTTCGTCTCGATAGCGTACAGCAGTTAAATTTCCTTGCACGTGAACCAAATTTGTCCTACCATTAAAAGATATGCTTGCCCACATCATTACACTCCCTCCACCGTATGCATCGATTGCACGGATACAGTGTTGAGCGTAACGTTCATTTCTCCGTCTATAGACCCTCATCCTACCATCGTGGCGATAGAGCATGAACCGCGACTCATCGCTGAACCAGATTCTTCTCCAATGCACTAGAGTCCATGGGCGAACGTTTCTGCTCCATCGCAGACGTGCACGACGATGATGGCGTTGCAAAGATGGCGCTGTATATGGTCGCATAGGACGTATCCCATGTTGACGAAGGCGATTGATGATGGTCTGCGCTGATACTCTACGAAGTCCAGGAATGTTGTTGGCTGTGTAGGTGGCACTGACTGTCCTGTTGCAAAGATGCATCACCCGGATGTATCGGTCCTGCGCCGGAGTTGTCACCCTTGGCCTGCCGGATCTCGGTCGATCTCTCGTGGAGTTGTGGACTGTGTAGCGGTGCCAGAGACGAGATATGGTACTCTGAGTATCGTTGAAGTGCCTGGCTACTGCTGACTGACTTTCGCCAGTTTCTAGACGTCGAATGGCCTGGTTTCTGCACTCTTCATTAAGTCTTGGCATCTTTAGAGTCGTGTATACGGAGCATCTGCGAGTGATTCGCAATGGGACTACCCAGGTTTTATACCCATCGGTATCAAGCCTAAGTACCCGTATTTGCACGTGCAACATGCTTTAGGATTTTTCTCCATGCACATTTTTTCAGGTTGGATTCGAGCTGCTGCGTTTTGGCGGCAATTCACAAATTTTTGTTTCCAAGTGCAAGAAATTGTCGTAAAAACTATAGTCTAACTTTAGCAGTAACTTTTACAAAATTTCAAGCCTTAATTTTAAAGATATCATACTTTGAAAAACACATTCTCGCTATGCGTTTCTTTTTTGGGCCAGTATATATAAGGTATATGACATCAGGGAAAGTTTATGATGAAAAACGTCACACTGATGTGATAATTTCTAAATGTCAGCTTAAATAGGTCGACTTCAAGTCAAAATTCAACACTAATGTTAACCGTGTATTGTTTCTAAGAAGGCAGTATTTTCTGGATTACATCTTGTTTATTGCGTAGACGCACAACGTTTTGGAGTATATACTCACTCCTGTTCAACTATTCTCTGCCATCGTTAATAATATTAATAATAATAAAATAATAATATACAGTTTAATATTTGTACTTTAGGTGCCTCTACCTAGCGCTCCGCCATATAGGTCCGAACTTCTCGTCTTCAAGTACCCATTTCAACAACTGGGTGGACTGAGTGCAATGTGGATGAAGTGCCTTGCCCAGGGACACAACACAGCATGAGACCAAGGTCACAACGTTTTGGTGCCACCCGGATTCGAACCCAGGCCTTTGGGGTAAGAGGCCGGCATGCTAACCACTATATCACTGTGCTCCAACTGAAGATGCATCACGCCCCAAATCCAGGAAGTGATCACCATCTGGAGGAAAAAGAAAGAAAGAAACCGCAATCAAAGGATGAACTTGAAACTTACTAAACTTTTCTACATTACCACCAAATCTGGCGAGCTACCCAATTGGCGCTTATAATTTGTATATGTATATTAATCTCTTCAGTCATTTTTCTCACACTTGTTAACATTCTGTATAAATGTATCTCACTTTGTCACCACACATTCACCTGATGACGGAATGAACATAAGCTCTTCAAGGTCGTGCATCTGCACAATAATGTATTTTTTGTATGTTCTAACTAGTGATATTTCCTCATAATCTACATGATTGATATAGTGTAGAGGTTCCGGAACAATAAGCTACCTTGGTTTTTAAAGTGGAATGTTTGCCTGGGTTTATGTATCCACTGTCGATTTTTTTCTCAAGGTAAACGACATTTAGCTAATGACTGAGCATCACAGGAATAAATGGCATGGCGAAATCGTTAAATCTAATTTAAACTCACGCTTTGCCGAGAATGCGTTAATGGAGGGGGATTTCTAAACTAGGTTAACGATCTTTCAAGACAATCCTGTAGGCTTTAAGGTTAGAAGTTCTAGTTCAATTTTATGTTAAATGACTTTAATACACATCATGTTGTACACACATTAATATATATTATTATCATATATATTATGAACTACCTTCATTGGTTACGCCTTAACTAATCAGGTAAGTCCTTTTAAAAGAGCTGTCTTCTTTTTGCCATCTGGCATTTGTTTATTGATAATATTTTTACAAACCGTTGTGTATATGCTACCAGCGTGTTTTTCAAGTTAACTAAATTAAACTTATCATATACTAAATTCCCTACCGCCATTTCCTAAATGCTTTTTTCCGATGTATATACTGTGTTGCATGTGTAGGTGGTAGAGCTAAAGATGCAGTGAAAACTAGTGTTTAGCTAATGTAACTAAATCACTATTGTATGGTTGGAATTATGTCTTTGCGTGATATGTGGAACAGGTATGCATTCGAAAACACGATTCTCTGTAAAAATGTATTTATTGTGTACACTCAACCGCAAAAGAAATGTCACCGCAAAGAAGAAAATACTGCTGCCGGAAAAAGTGCACTAGAGTATGATACTTTTATTTGTATGTCAGTTCAGATACACATTGTCAAAACGGTTTTTGCCCATAGTGTTTGGCGTTTCAGTAAAAGATGGGTAACTTTGTAGAAATGTAATTGATAAAATATGTTGTCGACGTGAATAACCGTCTTGAACTTAAATTTGTTGATGCGTCTTTACTCTAGGACGCAATGAAACAATCCTAAAAACAATGATTATGGGATTTCTGAAAACGTGTGTTTCTCAGATATATGAACAGATTATGTTTTGAAATTTCGATTTTAGTTTAGTTGCCTTCTGAAAACATGGTGTATCTCTGTTTCAATCGTGTTTATCTTGCATTTTGTATTGTAACGTTTCTCTGCAGCTGAGTGTTCATGCTCTCTCTTTCATTAGGTGGAATGTTGGGTAGGATACATGTTTACAGAAATTTTTCTAACAATTGTTAACATTCTGTACACATGAACTCCATTCTGTCTCAGAAATTGTTTACTTAAGGCTATGCAGAATATTACACATGACGTTAATGCATGATTCAACAAGCTAACAGCGTATCTGAATAACGCCCTAAAGCATAACATGCATTCAAACCCAGGGGAATCTAGAGTTCCTGAGAAAGCAGACTGTTCGAAATGCTTACGTATCTGGATAATTTGATTGCATTGAAATTATTGTTTTTGTAGCGAATGTATTGAATAAAGCAGTAAGGATATTGCTATAACATACGTTTATAATGTTCACAGCATAAAAACGCTGATCCATAGATGGGTAACACTTGACAAAAATCCATCATTGATCATTACTGGTACTTAGTTTACGGATATTGTTTTCTGTCAACACATATTACATGCCACAGGGGAAATTATATCAATTAACATTATAGTACACACGGCATTCTCTGAGGGTCATTGTGGATATACGTGATCTCAGCAGGTCTAATACGGGTAGTGCAAATATTTAAGCTTTAAAACCTCATTCAACTGACATGCTGAACACGAGATGAATCAAAGACTAATCATTAGGCTTGGCCTAGTCTGTGTTAGTCCATCATAGTGGTTGACATGTTCTATTCATCGTTCTAGCAATGCTGTTCTGGAACACTAAGTTATATACCACATGTGCATGTGCAGTTATATCACCTGTACATTGGAAGTTGTACCACCTGTACATGTGAAGTTATACCACCTGTATATGTGAAGTTATACCACCTGTATATGTGAAGTTATACCACCTGTACATGTGACGTAATACCACCTGTACATGTGAAGTTATACCACCTGTACATGTGAAGTTATACCACCTGTACATGTGACGTTAAACCACCTGTACATGTGAAGTTATACCACCTGTATATGTGAAGTTATACCACCTGTACATGTGACGTAATACCACCTGTACATGTGAAGTTATACCACCTGTACATGTGAAGTTATACCACCTGTACATGTGACGTAATACCACCTGTACATGTGAAGTTATACCACCTGTACATGTGACGTTATACCACCTGTACATGTGAAGTTATACCACTTGTACATGTGAAGTAATACCACATGTACATGCAAAGTTATATCACATGTGCAAATCTAGTATGTTCAAGTAAATATTGCTAGCAAGGGCACGTGCTTCACTTTTAATAGCTTGATTTTGACATTTGAAATATATGCATGTATATATACTATACTTAAGCTGTCTAGAGTAGATATCATTTGAGACTGCAAACGCCATCGAACTGTCGCTGTTTATAAGGGAAGATGAATAACAATTTATGATTTTGAAATTCCATGACAATTAGATATTCATAAGATAATAATTTCTACTTTCTTCTTCCAATAATTTCACAAGAATAAATTTGCAAGATAGATATAGACTAAATGAAATTATAACGCCTCACGCATATGAGGTCAAAGAGTTTTCCATAAAAAAATAATCTATTATTAAATCATTAAACAAAACCTATTTATTTGGATTTCAATTCATAAGTAAAAGATATACCCATACTTTTCCTCGTGTATCGAATGATACCCTACACTTTTCCCCGTGGGGCCTTACAAGGCGGAGCCGAGTAAGGCTCCAACGGGAAACGTGTAGGGTATCATTTGATACATGAGGAAAAGTATGGGTATATCTGTCTTATAACCCACTTACGGTCGAGTGTAAACGGATACTATTTCATAATTTTTCTAAACAGCTGTAAACAAGCTTGTGTATGAAACGCACAACCCAAATACGGCCTCATCTGTGACAACACCCGGTACGGTCAGCCCCTGCTGCGTTGTGTGGTTACCCATGTTTGGGGCTCGAAATATTATTGATATGGCCCAATGACGGTATTGTCAACGCAGATGCACGTGTATCTTGCTGAAATGTACAGCTAACGCTATAAACTGCATGGCTCATGTCAACGTGGCCAAAGTTTAGAGAAAACAGAAGCAACTTTCAGTATATGTTTTTCACATTTTTTGCACCCAAAATTAAATTACATTCTATTATAAAAAGAAATACAGAAATTTGTGATATCACGCATTATAAGAACCTTATTCACTTGGCCATGAAAAATTAACAGAGTTTAAACTGGCTTCGTGGTGTAATGGTTAGGTCGTTCAGCCAGAAAGCAACAGGACACTGGTTCGATCCCATGTGCCTTATATGTTCATGTATATACATTTTATAAAAGTATCATCATTAGATTTGAAAATTTAGAAAATTGACTCCATTGTTTCACAGTTGTTAAAAAGTATAGGTCTATTAGAAAAGTGATGGTATATAAAAAAAAAAGTATAGGTATATCAGAAAAAGTGTAGGTATATCAGAAAAAGTGTAATAGTGTAGGCTAATACACCTACATTTGTAACAAAAGAAACCATAGCAACGAGACCGGAAGTGGGGTATAATTCTTAAATTCCCACAATGTCAAATAGGAATCTCAAATGAGCTAATTTATCACTCTCCGCTAGTAACCAACTGGTGACAGTGAAGCTTTGATTACAGAAAGAAGTAATAGAAGTACTGGCGAGTAAATGGACCAGTCGCATTCATGTCACATCAACGGACTAATGAGGTCTCCTGAAGCTTCAAAATAGGGACTCAATATAACTCACACGTATGTTCCCAATTTGGAGGATGACGATTATCTTAAGAAAAATTAGAAATTGCAACTGCGCGCATATTGCGAACTGTTCCGATGAGTTCATGCAACTCAATCTCAAAGTTATATAATTGCTAAATGCTTGTTTTTAGGGAATTACTGGTGATTGCTGGCAGTCCCCATAATCAGAAACAATGAGAGGTTACAGGATGATCCAATGTCGCCAATAAAACTGATCAAATCCTCGTAAATTATCAACTTAGTTCATTCCTTTAAATATAATATTTATTGCATAATCTGCATTTGACAGAATTAAAAAGATTGCATTACACAGGCATGTGTAAGGATCAAAGATATTTTTTGGAACCAATTTATTTCATTGTGTTTACAACAAGAACATGAAATGTGCGATTTTGACCACGATCAATTTAACAAGCTGCAATAATTGTTATTCTAAACTGTAAAGTTTTAAAATATATAAGGTTTCATTAAATTAATTTATTTTTGTTATAACGAATCGTAAACTCAATGCTCAGGTTTTTTTCTAATCATGATAAATCAAATACCTTCCAACTCCATATTATGTTAACCTCTAAAGTACAGTTGATGAACAAGCACCATAGTGATTGACAATTAATCCTTTTTTGCCTTTTGTTTTTACTCGACTAGATTGTTCTCTCTTTCTTCTTTTCCGCATATTTCAAAAGAACAATTTGTGCAGTGATTTCATTATATGATTATTATTTATGACTCTCAATTCTCTTTCCACAGAGGTAGCTGCAATCACTTTTTCAATCCTTATCTCTGTTGCATATACACGCTAGATATAGAGAGTCTTGATTGGTTGCAGAACTGTCAACATGACAAAAGTTGATGTATCTATGCGATACACACAAGTCATATCTCTTAGAGAGAGTAGTCGGTCGCACCCCACATATGATTGGATAAACATAAGGACGCTACCAGTGTTACAATCTTTCATCGCCAGTAACATAGTAAAATATGCTTCACATGCAACAGGGGTGAAAACTGAGGCTCCTCTATGAGGTCATAATGACGACTTACATAACATTTTGTTAATTACATAAACCACATTTTCCGTCAAGAACCTGATGTTATGTGTAATCGAGGTACAGTAAAGAAAAATAGCGTGTATCATGGAAATCATAAATCAAATATACACTAACTGAGATTGCCTCATTGATTTGATCATAACAATGTAAACATACTCATAAAAAGAGTGTTCATTATTGGCTACAATTGGTATATTATAACCCAAGTGATTACGGAAATAGGTAAAATCTGTCTAATAGTTTTTAAAATGTGATGTTTCCGAACTGTTTATATAACTTATCTTCTATCTATCTGTGTACAGTGTTAATATTACATATAATTTGGCATTGCTATATCTGATAGGATGTGAAGTGTTTTAATGATGTGTTATGCTGTACGCATAACAGATATAATTTGAAATACAGAGGCTAGTGTTGATAACCACTATATAATCTCTCCAGGAGAGGTAAATATCGAACTCTTCGTTCTTTACAACTGATGGACTCAAGGTCCCTAGGGTCTTCTCAGCTGTTTGTATGTGCATCATTTATTTGTATCTTGTACATTGACATGTCTTGGAACATCCAAATCAATTATAATACATTCTGCATATGAAGCGAACTGTAGGCTCTGTTGAAGTGACAAGTAAGAATCACAATGGTTTCTCTCTATTCTACAGCCTCCCTATCTCTGTTGCTCCTACTGACATGCCAAGAGTGACAGAATGGTGGACATCAGTGACCATTGTTCCAGTGCGTTACTCAAAACCAGAACAGTCTGGCAGAAGTAAACAGAGCAAAACATATTAAACACGTTTGCCAGGTTCCTTTTATGTTTAACAAAGTTCATATCAAAAGTAACTAGTTCGGCGACTTATCATTTTGATATCTTATATATGTTAAATAATACCTATCTGCAAAGTTGAGATAGTTTAGTTCATATGAAGCACCAGGTCAACGAGGAATATTTGAAGAAAATCCGTTTAACGTTGACATTTCTCTTGAAACCATTTTTGAAGTAATGATGTTTTTGTAACCACATTTACTTTTGTTGCTCAGTTTACACCCAACTGAGACAGTTGTAAGCAAATCAAATATTCAGAAACATACAGGAACTAGATTCTAATGTTGTCATGAAGAATTGTTCCTCACAACATCACTCACAATGTGCTTAGCAAATCATAAACTTTCATACAGTATCGAACGACCGTGGTATTTACAATGTATGTGGACACGGTACTACTTTGTCATAGATCCTTTCGCGAACTTATAGATATGTTCTAAAAGCACCTGACATTCATCACATGACAAAATGAAGAAAAACAGCCACCAATACAGACAACGACATGGATGAATTTATACTTACTGGATCGACATAATGGGCAACTACATGTAGATGGGATAGACTCGGTTCTTTTATTCTTTCTAATTAAAAGGCAATATAACTTTAATTTCAATGATGTATCAACATTATTTTGAAAACATTGTATATGATATGTTCTTGTATATTTCAAATTCTTAAAATGAGACAATTGGTCGTTAAGTACATTTTGAGTCCATTATCTGTCGAAGGTCTACAGCAAAGCGATATCTGATTACAGTCAAACTATCACATATCAAATTATAGTATCTGTTCGATCTTCCTTAATGTCGAAGAACGGAAAATGGAAGATTGAAGCAGTAAAGGTTGACAACCCAGACACCACTCTTCAAATAAGGACATATTCACAATTACTACAATCATCACTTGTAGGTTTTCTATTTTAGGTTTGCACACGTTCTTATTATTGCAGAGTAATCTTTTAGACACAGCCAACCTTTCCTTCCGGACAAAACAAACGTGTCATCTTCCAGACGATTAATTGTGCCTGACATAAGAGAAATAAATCTTCTTTGATGTGATGCAACTTGATACACAATGTCTAGAGGAACCGGGGAAATCACTTCATTGTCAACAACAGCGTCAATTAATCAATTCTCAGAGATACATTTGGCAACCATGTTTTTTTCTGACTACCACTGAAAAATACATTTACTTATACGAATGTTTGACAGTATTTACGAGGATAAAAGTAACCAAATAATGTTTGACCCAAAACATTATATTTTAGAAAACAATTAGTAAATTGTTATGACTATTTTGAATCTTCACATAAGTTAAGACTTGTTTAATTATCAATTATCAGTTAAAAGTTTATCAGCCCAAGTTGAAAGAAGGTGTCACGTCACATTTAAAACTGACAGAAGTAACAAAGAAGTATTTGTTTCAAATGAATTCACTTTTCCAATTGCAGTCTCCAATCCTTATAGGCTATGAGTTTTGTATTTACATATTTGGCATACAAGTGACTAACATGTATATTGCAAAGTTGCAACTCGCTCATCGGATAGTTGGCAGTTATCTATTGCCATCATTTACTGGGTAGCACAAATATTTCCAAAAGTCAAGGCAACTTAAAATTAAGAATTGAAGTGTTATTTTACAACTCTTACAATATTCGGAAATTCAATTCCCTTTATTTCATGTGTAGGCATACGTACTATCCATTGCTTTCTCTATAGTCCAGCTCTTTGAAGAGTCGTACTAGTTTTGGCTGCGTGTCACACATGTTTTCTAACCTTCTTCCAACCTTATATATGTAACTTTCTATTCAACTAAAATTTCTTAATCAAATTAACTGAGATGTCTAGGCACGTATACCAACAACGATTAATATACATTAATTGAATCAATTCAACCGGTATACCTACACTCATATATGTTAGTCGTCCTGAAATACAAAACTAAATAGGAAAGGGAAGCATTGTTACATTTGCAATACATGTGCTATGATAGCTACAATGCAATTTAGACAGGTCTATAATTTGTATAGTTTTCATCTCACGTTGTTTGACATTTGCATTATGCTTTCTTTCATATTTAAAATCGAGTCCTTACCTTTGTACTCTTTGTGATGTGATGTTTTTTGGGCTCTATTTAATAATTCAAATCAGTTGAGTAGAACATTGAACAACGTTTCTTGAATCACAAAAACAATTACAATACATTTAAGAATAGAAAGCACCATCTGATGAACCCAGCATTGTTATTCACTTTAATTGATGTCCATCCATTGAGACGGATGATATCCTACATATCCAACTCCTTCATTAACAATTATTAGTTCTATTAGCGTTAGAGAATATCCTTTCATCCGATATAGACACCTAATTATTGTCACTAAATCTAGAATAGAAATGTTGACTTTGGAGATTGAACTGTACTGAAATTCAAAATCAAATTAATTTCTTGAAAACAATTTAATATGTAAAACGTGTATATTTTAATTTTTGTGTATACATATTGAGTAAATGAATTCAATAAATGTATGTGACTGAAAACATGTATAATACAATATGAGGGGAAACAAATAAAGATCTCATTGTTGTAGAAAGTTTATTTCCGCACACGTTATCCCAGGCAATGGTTAAACACACGAACATGAAGACAAATACATTATACCATAAGGCTGTTTGGTCCTGATTATTACCTAATGTGATCTTAGGATACTTTGTTACTCGAAATGGCCTCTAGGCTGAGACAGAATTAATGATGATACACAAGCGATGAATATGACTATACACGTAATGAATAACGTGAGACATATATAATGAATACCATTAAGGACTATATGGAATAATTACACGTTATAACTTAGACCTGATGATTGCAAAGAGTAGACACCTCATGACTCTCTTGGTATTGACAATGAACGGTCAACTATAGCTACGGTTAGCTATAAAAACATCTTTCCAGTTTCCTTTCATGAACTTTGCAAATTTTGCACCATTAAATATATACTAAGCATAAACATATATGTTCAAATTCCTAACCAACAAGACAAAAGAGAGCATGGGTCACATATTCCCGCCATCTTCTAGTTGTTCATTACACATAAAACCAGTTCTTTGAGAGACATTCTTGAAGATGTATGAAGAATGGGAGCAATATCCATTGATATACAACCTTTTTTTATTCTGCAAAGGCGGCGTTTCGGCATATTTCTAATGTTGTTGTCAAGCAGAACCTTGCATCACAGCAGCTATTTGCGTCAAGTTCAATTTTAGGTTCAAGGATAAAACATATAAAATACCGGCAATGGCTTTCGATCTAGATCAAGAGTATCATCTGCACTACTGGCATGATATATTACATCAACCTAGATTTAATAGTTCCCGAAAAATCCTCAGTTATCACAGTCTGATAAATCTAAAACCTAAACACATTTTACTGATTTATACCCTTGCAATTAGTTGATTTAATGACTCCATTAAAATTATATGTTCTTTGTTAATTGCAAAGACAAAACAAAGCATTAAAACATCAAAGTCCGTTCTTGCAGATCAATGTAGAGGAATATATTCACTACACACACATTTCCCTGATTTTCTAATCCTTTACGGCAACATTTCAATTAGGGGTATTTGTTTTTGCAGATTGATAACATTAACCTCTGCAATGGTATGTGTTCGGTTTCAAAATGTTTCTTTCCCCTGAAAAACTGTGCTATCCAATCACAAGTTCCAATTCGCAGAATGCCAAATACAGAACTCACATAGGGTCTCTTCCAATCTCCAGTTGTAACCTACTCAATAAAGGTGACAATCATGCGCTGATTACAGCGTGTAGTAATAGAAAGACTGCGAGTAAATGGACCAGTCACACTCATGTCACATCAGCGGACTAATAAGGTCCCCAGACACTCATTAATAGGGAAATCAAACCAGTGTTCTCCATTTTGCATGACAAAATCTCTTTAACAAAATAAGAAATTACTAATAGCATGTTGATTCCCGATTTTACGTCTTAATGCAATTCAATGTCAAATTTTTAGAGCATATTAAGTATCGTACTTAATAACTAGACAGCACTATGAAAGGCGATCTATATGATAAGTTGTCATTATATCTTTCCGGAATTAAACTAAAATGTTAATCGAATACATTTCCGTTTACAAATTGAAGGATATCTTCTTTTTCTTATTGTTTAAGTTTACATAGCTGATCGAGTTATTCAAACAAAAGACGACCATAGAAAAGTACAACTTAGATACATATATGCACTCTTTGCAACATCAAAGTCATCAAGAATTACATATCACGTTGGTACAAATAGTGGTCAATGTTATTTCAGTTATGTCTTGTTTTGTTGTTTGTGTTGTTGTTTTTTTTTATCCCTTTCTGCAAATAAGAAGTATTTTATCTTCAATTTTGATAAATTGGTCACACAAATCTACACAACAAAGTCAACGTAAAGAAACTTATATTTAAACGTATACCGCATAGTAAACAACGCAATGATGCATATGTATTTAAATATTAGCGTACTGAGGTAAAATCATCAAATATCTATTGATTGACTAATATCTAATATTGAATGACGAAAAATAAAGTAAAAACCTTTTTGATCATATTTTGCTCAAATTCACCATTCAAATGTTAAAATATGGATGTTAAATAATTCTGCAAATGAAAGAGAAGAATTGGATAATTTGGTGATATCCGATCAATTGAAATATGTCATAAGTTAATGATCTATCCAAAGCGTTGATGATAAATGGAAAGGTCAAACGTGGTCAAAGGTGCAACGTCTTGAAAGCAGACCAAGTAAATGTCGATTATAGAAATGTTGGTGAGTATATAGGCTGACAGTCATCTGTACATGGTATGTAGCTCACAGTGTTCTGTTGTGTCTGATTTTATGGCCCGTGACACTGGTGTGCCCGGGTATTACATAGTTCAACCTAAAATGCTCTCACATTTGGTTTATCTAATTTTTATATTTATAATATTTATATAGTCTTGGTATAGTACATGTACTTGCATGTGATATTTCTTTCTAATATTTATACTCTTCAACAATTCCACGACCGTTTGTTGATCAACATTGAATTATCCTATGACATTTTGGTTCATATCGTATTCCAATGAATTCATGTGATTCGTATGAATATTTACACTGTTGTGGTAAGTGTTGTGTGTGCTAGTTACATATAATGGGACGCAAACAATTTGTATATGTATTGTGAATTTAATTTATTTATTTCCTTATTGCTGTCAGGAGATGCAAACACCGAATTTTCATTTATAAGAATTTGAGCTGGTTGTATTTACATGTACATGTATATGACAATGTGTATTTCATGGGCATATTTATGATGTTTTGTTGAAGTTTTATGACATTGGGTCATCTTGACATGTTACATAATTAACTGGAAGCAATCATTCTTATCCCTTGTAGCAAACTTGGTTACAGTGATGGTGAAGTATGTGTGATTATTGCGACAGAGTCCTTGTGATATGTAACAGAGTCATAGTGATTTTAGCTTATGTAGGTCAAGGGTAATGAGCGATAAATGGCTTGCAGATATACAACTCAACGTTGTCAGAGAATTGAAGTAACAGTTAGTTAACACATATATCCATACGCGTCAACTAAATTTATGATGACCAAATAATCACTGATAATGTCGTAAAACAACTATTTGCCACAAACTTAATAGTTTTTCATAAATTTTGGGCAATGTTAATAACCGGTGCATATAGAAGTGTCTAAACAGAACATGTTGCTCCGATTAGAGTTCATCCTCTTATAACATAAAGCATTCGGCGTTTAATCAGTACAAAAACGTAGATATCAGTTACCTTGAAATTTTGTAATGTGTCACAGAAAATGTGTGATTACAAAATTGATGTAACGGACAATTTCTACATTGTCACAAATTATTTCAAATCACAAAATGGATGTTAAGTGGCTTGATTCATCAAATATGATCTACGAATTGGATAAAGATATTTCCCTGAACCTGTTTCTGAAAGCAGAAGATCATCGAACTGTTTTCTTCATTATAAAATCTTATGGCATGGACGTTGCTGTTTTAATGAAATGTTCTTACATCAGTAAATAACTGAGTTAGCAATGTTATTTTCACGGCACTCACCACTTGCAAAGAAATGGAAAATGTCGTCCATTCCTCAAGCTTATTTAATTAATGCAAATAATGTGTTACATAAGGCAACAGTTCTTGTAATTCATGTATTTTAGACTTGAAGAGGCACGATACAAACCTAATTTCAGTAAAATGCTTAATTTGGAAATACTATTATTTTGTAGAAAAATGTATTTTTGAATATAATTAAGGCAATCAATAGCGATTCACCTTAGTATTTGTTCAACAATTGGCACCCCCTTATGACACCGCGAGTGAAAGCATTTCGTCAATTTAAGGTCATCATAAAAGTAAAATGTATCCTATTATTAGTCTGTCTTTGTTAAAAGAGATGATATAACATGAAACAGAAATAATTATTGTCAAGACATTATGTAGATATTCACACACACTAATTACACTGTAAAAAAAACAATTAAAAAATATTGATTCATCACTCATTATTCATTCATATATAATATATATATAATAATATGTCACAAAAGGATAGATGAGATATGTTTAAAACAATTTTATTAACAAAAACTAGGAATATTAATTTTTTTTAACCTTTAATTAGATCTAACATCACAGAGCAAAATATTATTATTTTACCATAGAACAAAAAATAACGCACACCGATATAAAACGATCATCCTACGTGTACATCATCTCTTAAAGCCAACTAACCTGAATTATGTAAAATGCAAACCCTTTGATGTAGCAGTTTCAGCACCCCATGTGTGATTGATCAAATATCATACTGTCATTAATGAAAGTTTTTTATATTTCTTTACGAGATATATCTTCATCAAAATCGAATGTTAAACTGTTGAAAATTTGGTATAGTTTATTCTGGCCCCTATGTGTACATGTAGATGACGATTAAGGGTAAACAAATGTATCCTATACTTCTATCACATCATCAGCATTCTATCTACAAAATTGACATTATGATAGTGTCAACTATTTCTGGAAAGAATTGCTGAGGTCATGTTATAAAAGTATACAAATTTTGGGCTTTGTCAGGAGAGCTTTTCGTAATATATATTGGTATGTTTTATACTTCGTATTTGTGTCTGAATCCAATATTGTCCATTGATTGAGGGTATGTCAATAAAGATACATGTTCAGATTGTGAATGGATATTACAAGAGGTATTCGCCAACGAAATGTTGATAAACAATGCATGTGGCGTGTTGATATTTGAAAAGAAAATAATATAAGAATTTTCCGTTACAATCATATTGCCCTCACAAATTCTCCGTTACCAGTGATAAAGACTCTGTGACATTTATGAAATATGTTTGTTTATTTTAGCATATATCCATGGGCAGTAATTTTACTGATAATCTTGCAGGACATTCATTTTATATTTTTCTAATGTTGTATAGTATTATTATTACTGATTCTCTCATATTTGTAACGAAAATGACTTTAATTATAGTTTGGGATTTAATTAAAGGTATATATATATATATATATATATATATATATATATATATATATATATATATATATATATATATATATTAAAAAAAAAAAAAAATAATAATAAAAATTCCGGAGTACTAGATTACTTTGTTTATCCATTATAGAGCACATGGGTGTTCTGTGTTGTTCTTATAGGCGATGATCTGACATATTTGTTTGAAGTGTGACAGATGCTGGCCTGACTAGACAGTGCTGTTGTGTCCTCCTGGCCGCTTCCTCCTGGAGGTTTACCTGGCAAAGCGACCTATTGACTCAACAGAACAACAGTAGACGTCAGTGATGGACACACACCCTCCCTTCATGGCTTCGTCTCTTCTGACGCTGTGTCTACAGTCATTTCATCTTAATGAGGCATTGAATAATTCATCATATTTTCATATTTCTTCCCAAAAAACGACATATCCTGATTTAAGTTCAAATAACTTCACTTGACGTGCATTTTCATACCCTAGTCTCAATATATTTTGTTGAAGAGACTTTGTCATGCAAATATATGATAATTACTTGTTTTCAATGAATATCGAGGAACAGCCTTTCATATACGTAGAAACCGTAAGTATGCGTATCTTATATAGGCACAGCAGTTGTATGACATTTTATAACGTTACCAACCCACATTTCACATTTTGTCTGCCATAAGTAAGTTCCCCAAAACTACATGTTTGCCTAATTGGCGTCCACCCGTGCCAAAAACTAATCGCGATATTCACCTATATCTCTGGACTTTGGTGAATGAACTGTCATACAATTTATAATTTTCATCACCGCACAGTACTTTCCGATAAAATAACACCATTTGTATTGTTTGACATAGTGTGACTCCAACATCATATTTAGTGACCCTTTAAAAAAATATAGCCTTGTGAAAGCACAAAAGCGCAACGTAGTGAACACTCTGGGCTACTCATTGTTGACGTAGGCTCCCTCTCTGTCTATGTTGGTGTATAAATACCTTGATCTGACCATCTTTCATAGCTTCTAGGACTTCATGTCTAGTCTTATATATTGAGACCTTCTGCGAAAGTATTTACGACAGTCTAAACTAGCTGTGTGTTAACTATTATGACCCCTTATGTGTATTTAAAGGATTGAACCAGAGAGCATCCCAAACGTATTTTGGTTAATCGTATGATAGTAACCATTTCTTATTATAGAACATGATGTGATGTATTTTCTTATTTATGTCTTTGACATGAGACATCTAAGGTTTATTGCGCAGTTTTCGCACACAAACTCAGCAAATCAGCAAAATCACTATACTTATTATTTTTTTTAAATATCCTCATGACTTTACATACCTGCTTTCTTTATGTATATTACAAAATATAGCAGGTAATATATTCGCTAGTGCCGTCAATGTAATTAGATGAAGTACATGATACTAAGTTGAAAACAATTTCATGTACACGTGGTATTAAATTCTTGATTATGTAATATTCCTCCTATATAGCAGGTGATATATAATAATAATAATAATGCATTCATTTATATAGCGCATTAACTTCACAATAGAAATGTGCTCTTTGCGCTTAAAGGGACAGGACGATATTTTACAGGTAGTATTGGTTAAACAAGTGGGTCTTGAGTTGAGACTTGAAGGAAGTGAGGCTGACAGAAGATTTTAGATATTCGGGTAGTTCATTCCATTTAGTTGATGCTGAGTAGAAAAATGTTCTTTTGCCGAAAGTTGAGGATTTCACTTTTGGGATGACAAACAGGCATTTATTTTGAGATCTCAAAGTTCGTGGTGGGCAGTAAACTGGAAGGAGTTCTGTTAGGTATGATGGTGCACTGTTGTTGAATCATTTGTAGGCTAGAACAAGGAGTTTGTAGTCAATACGGGCAGCAACTGGAAGCCAGTGAAGTTGTTGTAGAAGAGGAGATATGTGGTCGAATTTGGAAGATCGGAAGATAATTCGTGCGGCTGTATTTTGAATGCGTTGTATACGAGTGATCTGTTCTTTGGAGATATTGGTCAGCAGACTGTTGCAGTAGTCGATGCGGGAGATAATCAAAGAAAGCAGGAGTTTTACAGCTGATGATCTTATCAGGTATGGGCGGATCTTTCCTATGTTGCGGAGATGGAAGTTTGTTGTTTGACATATTTTCGTGACATGATGTTTCATCGTGAGCTGTTGGTCCAGAATAACCCCGAGGTTCTTGACTTGTTGGGAGGCAATGATGGTGGAATCAGCAATTTGAATTTCAGTGAAATCTGCGCAGTTTTGATTTAGTTTGGTAGGGCCGATCAATACGAATTCTGTCTTGTCCTGATTGAGTTTAAGCATATGTGAATTCATCCATTTCTTTATATCGGTGCAGCAGTTGATGATAGTAGAGGCAGATTCTTGAGATTTGGCAGATGTGAAACTTGTATAGAGCTGATTGTCATCGGCATATTGGTGTTGATTTAGACCATGGCTTCTCGCTACATCACCCAGTGATCTTGTGTATAGGGTGAACAGGATGGGGCCGAGTACTGATCCTTGGGGCACACCTCTGTTGAGCTCATAGCGAGGGGATTCTGACGAGTTGATGGTAACACTCTGACATCGGTCTGATAGATATGAGCTAAACCAGGAAAGTGCTGTGTCCTTTATCCCAAGCTCCCTCTGAAGTGTGGATAGAAGGATTGAATGGTCAACCGTATCAAATGCTGCAGACAGATCTAATAAAATCAGCACTGATGACTTTCCTTGATCCGCTGCTGCTAAATTGTCATTGGTGACTCTTACCGTGCTGTGGCCACTCCTATATGCTGATTGGAATTTTTCATGCAGATCATTCAAAGTTAGATGTTCTTCTAGTCGGCTTGCGACTGCCTTCTCAAGGAGCTCTGACACGAAGGACAAGTTCGATACAGGCCTGTAGTTTTTAAGTGTATTCTTGTCAAGTCCATATTCGCCTGTGCCGTCAATATAATTAGATGAGGTAAATGATACTAAGTTGCAAACATAATTTCATGTACATGTGGTACTAATTCTTAAATCCTATATTTCGCAAGAAGTCGGTTTAGGATATAAATATAACACAGGGCTTATGTACCGCATTTTTAGATGAAATCTAACTCAGCCTGTAAATCCAGAACTTCTTAATAAGAAACTTGATTAGACAAGATTTGAGTAAGACAGTCTCAAACTTCACCTAATGAACTTTTTGGTACCTGGATAGTGTGGACGTGTGAGTGGCAGATACATGTTACTTCGGATGACAATAATAGCCTTGAGTGAGTGATGGCAGGGATGTGTTGGTCATGTATATCATTCAATTTACAACAATTCCCAAAATATTAACTAAAGTGCGTTACTACATTTTTGCAATTTGTTCATGCCATCAAAATCAGATATATATCTATTGTATCAGGCTATTTATATTCATTGTCATAATTGGTTTTCCTTTGAATCGACCACAACCCACAGGAACATATATCTTAAATGACGATATAGACATGTTCTTAGGTCCCCATGCAAATCATACCGCTTGTAGCATACGTGCCCGAAAACTTATCAGATGGGTAGTTTTAGGAAACATCATCAGGTACATCATAAACGAATAATCAAGCATGAGAATGGAAACAAACACACGGTGTCCAAACCAACACCAAGGGCAATTAGAATCAGATAGTCGAATTTAACAGTTAACCAGAACCATCAGCAATGTCAATCCAAAACCTGTTTCTTGATGTTCTCATCTGTGGTATTTACGTTGTTCATCCAGCTCATTTCGTGAATGCGATTCATCATTCTCAAACGTTCCTGTGGCTATCGTTCAAGAATACCTCTCAGGGGACCAGGTTTGAACATCAGCGTTTATGGGGCTGGATACACAATTGCGTCACAACTTATTTATCGTATGTCCAAATGACACAATTTCAATTAAACTATCTAATAAACGAGATCATCAAATTAACTCGTTATTTGATTTAAATTGGCTAATCTGATTTCATCTGTGATGCACAATAGACCGTATCCGAGAGATTAATAAAGTAATGCTTGGCTTATAACCTTTTAAAAAATTGTATGCATAAGCTTTATTGAAATAACTTACTTTGAACTAAGTATTTGACTTAATCAAAGTCACCCATAGCTTTAATGTTCACTTTCCATTAGGCAGACACTCGCACATCAAACGGAGGATTTATTGGTATTACTAACGAAAGATCCAAGCTTTTTTGCGATGGGCTCGTAATGTCTTGACATGATTGTAATGGATCTGTCAAGGAACATAAACCTAACTTTCATCTAGAATTGTATGTCATTAGCTATATTGGAGTCCAGAGAAAAGAAAAAAATGTATGATTGTTCACGTTAAACATGTCAATTTCAAAAGAAACTACCAATACATCGAATCAAAGCATTTCATGTAGTTTCAGTAGTTACAGCAACAATAATATAATAACTATAATTTGAAGAGTTCTTTTCACACAGCGGCTTATTACTTGTTATTTGAAAATAAAGGTTGTTTTGTCAATCTTTATTAATGGTTTAACTGAAACATACAGAAACATACAGGGTAAGTTCTGTTTATGACAAACCGGAATTTAGCAACCGTTTTATTGAAAGACATTGAAGAGGCAATGCCTTTTTACCAATCCATTAATCTTTTCTTGAATAAATATTGTTTAAATCACATTTGTTGTTCGAAACACGTTAATTATCACCAGAAAGCAGCTGAAGGGGCACTTGAATCCTAAATACACTTGTAGGTAATAGCATATAGCCGATAAATGATGAATTTGGAAGTCGAATGCTACATGTATATTATAGGAGTTTTATCGAAATTATACCTTCAATATAAATTGATCGAAATATCAATAAATTTGTTGGTAGTTGTTCCATAATTGTAATTCTCTTCTCACAGATATGAATCAAGTCCATTCTTCCAAACCAATCTCTGCTACAAGTGGAGAGATTTCTTATCTTGAGGTCGAGACTTATGGTTGCATCCAATGTTAGTTTTGCAGTTAGTGTCTGTCCCAGGAAAGAAGAGTTTCTGGTTTTGAAATTGTCAGTGATCCGAATACACATTTCAAGAATGATATATGTTTTGCTTTTTGGCATCGCAAGTGAAAATATGATCATGTCTTATATATCAACTATGAACATATTAATGTTGATATTGTACATTGTTTTAGCCAGGATTCGAACATGCAGCCCATCGTTTATTAGCAACTAAACTAGCGTGTCAACGAAACGGCTATACAAAATAAAACATATTTCAATCCAGGAGCGATATATACGACTTATACAGTGTTACATCATGTCTCCAGAAGCTAACTAAACCTAATTTTGATTATCCGTTCATTTTTATGAGAAACACACCATTTAAGAAATCCTCATTTTCAAATGTCATTAACTAGACGAAGTACGTTAGTCAAAAAAGGCTTTTTGTTTGTTTTAAGACGTCCTAGAGTAACAATGCATCAACACGTTTAAGTCCATGAAGTATATTTATGTCGTCAACATGTATGATTAACTAACATTCCATATTTTATAAATCTTTAACTTAAATGCCAAACATTCTGGCCAGAAAACATTCTGAAAAAGTGGTTTCAGCTCGTAAACATAAAACTATCCTTCTCTAATGTGTAAAATTAGTGTATGTCTTAACTATATAGGTGTATAACAGCATTTTGTTTCATATTCTCTTAACATGTGGGGTGTTTCTTTTGCACGAGTATATATGACTGTTTTCACTAAAATCCCAACTTTTTGTGAGGAACGTTCACATCATTGTCCGATGTTTTATTACTTCGAAGCAGAAATCCCCGCTTCAGGCTGAATGAACCCACATCATCTACGCTAGCCAGTAAATCAAATATCTGTGGGTAGCCCGGAGCTGCTCATCTATTACTTCTGCAGTTGAATCTACTAAAATTTGATAAACCGACGGATTCTGTTAGTCCAACCAGCTCTGACGATTACTCAGAGTCTCAGTAATATATCAGTTTATTACCCACGTGGTACTTCGTAAAGGGGTTTCATAACAATCTGTTTTGACACATATGTGTCATAACACCTTCAAGTAATTTGATTGGCTAACGATGAATTTTGACACTAAGTGGACTACTTTATTCATTCAGAAAACGATCGTAAATCCATTCATGAAATTATAAGTAAGTTACGACAACACTGTGATCTATAGACTATAATTTTGTATTTTTTAATTTTGTTTAATTTTTAATTTTTTTTATTATTTGTTCCCATTATTGAATACAGACAGCAAGTGGATTCCAAGCTTCAAACAGCAGGTACACACAGTAACAATATAGTAATAACACTTACAGAAAATCAAGAATTAAATATTGTGAATAATGGCGACCATTTGTCTGAAAATTTCTGTAAATTATTGTTTCTTCTGGAGATGAAATTTTCAACAACATAAATGTCTTTCAAAATTTTTAAAAAGTTAAACATTTTGGGAAGTATTTTCTTTAAAGTGCATGTATAAATATATCTTTTTGCAGAAAGTAAAATATGAAGTAACAATGGATTATTCTCTAAGGTCCCAAGCCAAACCATTTTTTTTGTTATTTCAAATCTCTGAATGTTTTGCAAGATCCAATTTTGAAGTTTCATCCAGAAGGTCTGGGTTACATTACATTCCCAAAATACATGACATAAGGTTTCATTTTCAACATTACAAAAAATACATATTTCATCATCAACAAGTTTCATTTTCAGTAGTTCACTCTTTGTATAAATAATTCGATGCAAAAATTTGAATTGAAAATCTAGAAGTTTCATATCTTTCAGATTCTTTCTGCAAATAGTAAAAATCATATGCCAATTAAAATCAGTATCATGAAATATATTTTCCCATTTTTGGCAGATATGAGGTTTAATATTGTCAGATAAGAGCAGGTCATAGAAGATTCTTGAGCCTTTGTTAGAATTCACAAAATGTTTAAGAAGAGAGTTTGAATCAAGGTCATTGGTATATGTATATCTGTGTAGTCTTATAGTCAGTTTCCAAGCTTCAGGTAAATTATAGATAACATAACCAAGATCCATATATGTACCTCTCATATCAAACTTAAGCTTCAGCTCCTCAAAAGACATAAAACCATGCTCATTGCAAAGATCATTAACTGTAAATATTCCACATCTGGCCCAGTGTCCAATAGAGTGATATGGATTTTAAAATTATGATTTAACCATAAGGGTTGTTCTAGAATTTTGCTAATGCTGTCATCTTCAACAGTATTTCTAATACAATATAATTTCCATGCTGTTAAAACATCTTTCCAAAATGGATTATCAGTTTTCACAATACTCTGAAAATTTGCTCCATACTTGAATATATCATTTAATGGAAAATTGCATGGATTACTTACATTTGTTTTTCTCGAATAATGTCTGAGAGTAGATAGTTTCATTGCATTAACGAAGGTCTTGATATCAGTTATGGTAAACCCCCCTCCTTGTAATCTTTTTTCAGTATACTCCGTTTAATTTTGTCCATTTTATCATTCCAAATAAATCTGAAAAAGATCCTCTCAAGAGAGGTGATAAATTCATCAGGTGGGTTAGGTAAAGTATTAAAAATATGTACTAATTTTGAAAGAGCTAATGTCTTGATAACAGTAATTGTTCCTATCAATGTCAATTGCCTTTTTCTCCATGTTGCTAGTAATCTAGTAATTTCCTCAAGTCTTTTTCATATATTGATTACCCAAAGGTCATTTAAGTCAGATGTAAATTTAATGCCCTTTGCCATTCAATTTCTAAATCTTGACAGAGTATATCTCTGCTACCTGTTTTTGAGCCAATCCAGTTGTTTTTGTCTTATCTACATTCATCCTTAACCCTGACATTTTATATAATGTATTGATGGTATCAATAGTAGCATATAGACTTTCAGTTGATCCATCAAGAAATAATTCAGTATCATCAGCATATTGTTCAAGTTTATATTCTTGGTCATCAATCACAATACCTTTTTACGAGGGGCGTTCAATAAGTGTTGCAACTTCAATATAAAACCAACCCGCGTAGTCAATTTTTTACTTTTATTTTTCAATATAGTTACCCTTCACCTCAATACACTTATTCCATTTCTCTTTTAGACTTTTGATGCCGCTTTTGTAGAAGTCTTCCGTTTGCCCCCCTAACCACGCCTCTGTGGCAGCTTTGACGTCTTCGTCATCCCGGAAGTGCCTTCCACGTAGGGCGGATTTCAGGTTTCTGAACAGGAAGTAGTCACTGGGGGCTAGGTCTGGGCTGTAGGGTGGATGGTTAAGCTGTTCGAATCCACAATCACGTATAGCGGCCTGTGCAACTCTTGACTTGTGGACTGGAGCGTTGTCATGCAAAATCAGAACACCACGTGTCAACATTCCACGGCGTTTCTGTCGAATTGTCTTTCGCAATTCTTGCATTAGGTTGGCATAATATTGACCATTCATTGTAGTTTTGGTTGGCAAGTAATCAATTAATAATATGCCTTTTGCATCCCAAAAGATTGTCGCCATAACCTTGCCAGCTGATGTTTGAGTGCGAAACTTCAGGGGAGGCGGTGAACTCGGGTGCCTCCATTGCTTGGATTCCAGTTTAGTTTCCGGGTCCCAGTGGTGGATCCAGGTTTCGTCACCTGTCACCAGACGAGACAAAAACCTGGCTTCATCCGCATTAAACCGATCCAGGAGCTCCATGCAACTTTCGGTTCTTTTCTGGCGATCTTGTGCTGTGAGGTTTCTGGGTACCCATCTTGCAGATACCTTGGACATACCAAGATGGTCATGAATTATTTTTTCAACACTTCCAACTGATATCTGGAATTCCAAAGACAGTTCAGAAACTTTAACACGGCGGTCAGCTAAAATTCGTCTTTCGATAGCGGCAATAACTTCCGGTCGGGTGACTTCAGATGGCCTGCCTGACCGTGGGTCATCGTCTAAGGACTCCCTGCCCCGCTTGAACTGAAGAGACCAGCGACAAACTATTGAAAAGTTAGGAGCATCCTTACCCATCACATTACACATACGATTATGTATTTCTGTAGCTTTGCATCCCTCTTTAGTAAGGAACTTGATCACAGCGCGTTGTTCATGTTTGAGAGAATCCATGATTAGTGAGACCCCTAGGTCAGCGCAGCTATTATATCTAAATAATTGTTATGTCTAGAAATTGTTTTGACATGTGTCAATGTTATGTTTTGACTATAGTAACACCTGCTATAAGCTGACACTGTTTATGTAAACACCAATGCCCCGCTTGCAACACTTATTGAACGCCCCTCGTATGTCAACATTCTGTCTTATCATGCATCCAATGATTTCCGCTACAAAAAGAAAGAGATAAGGTGATATAGGATCACCTTGTCTACAACCCCTTTCATTGGGGAAGAATTCAGAGAGATGCCAATTCTGTATAACACATGAAGATGTTTCATAAGTTAAAATATTTATCCAGCGAATAATTTCAGGACCAAAACCAAATTTTGATAACACAGAATTGATGAAATCTTTTGAAACTGTATCAAAAGCTTTTTCAAAGTCAATTAAGATCAATATAGACTATAATTAATGCTTATTTCATTTTTCAATTAATTCATGAAATCGTACTCAGCGCAATAATGTATGTTAATGAATAATTAACAAATACAAAGTTGAGAATGCAGCAAGAGTGTTTGATCTCTGTGTTACCGTTGGGAATTACGTTGCAACGAAACGTTATCTGTACGTATCTAAGGGTACAGAGTGACTTTATACTCACAAGACCGAAAGGAAAGGCATTTCAACGGTGATGTTCATTTAAACTTACATTTAATGAGGTTGTTTTAAGTTATTTACACATTTCGACGACGGCAAACATGCGAATGACGGCAGCCATGACATAACGTTATTCAAAGGACGGATAACTCTCATCTCCTGTCCTCGAGCAGGGAGATTGTATATTGCGTATGCTGCCTTCAGAATGACTAGTGCAGCTGGTTTTTTTTGGCCATACAATACATCACGAATTATAGAATGGATTGATTTTAAAAGGGTGAATATTTAACGTCTAAATTATAGATGCTGTGCTGTGAGTTGATATTACTCCGATGTTCCGTTCCTTTATAGGGACAACACGAATATATTCTAAAATACAATAAAGCTTATGAAGTACAAGCTGGTAATAAATAGGAGACAAAACTCTTTCCCCTTTCATATCACGTAAATGTCCCTCATGCAATAACAAACTTGATATGAAAGGGGAAGCTCGTGAGATATCCTATAAAACGAGCGACACTTTTTGGAACATAATAACGCCAGAGGTTTTGTAATATATTTCAAGATGTCTATGAGGTAACCAAGTCCGCAAAGTTGGTTTAACACATCTAATATTGTGTCACATATCATGTGAATGACTTTAGACATGTTGACTTAAGTAATAAAACTATTCCCTATATATTATTGCTAGAATAAATTTATGGAAATGATTATCTTCCTAATCATTTTATGCTTTGTTCCTGATGAAAAATAGGTTGCACTTTACAGAACAGATATTGACGCTTTAGGCTAAACTACCAACATAATGTGTGGGATCAACAAAGGAAATAGATTGTGTAAACAGTTTGTCAATGTGCCGTAGGTAAAGCTCATATATTAATTCTTTGGTCGCCTAGTGAAACCACATAAAATGACGGAGTGTGATCAATCTCAAAAGATCTGAAGACTTGGTCTTGGTCAAATATCATTATCCCAGGGATAAATTCGTAAAACATGTACCGTATGCACGGTTTGCTTAGATGTGTTTTAATCCGGAGGCCACTATCAATTTTCCAGATCTAAATTGCAATGGTAATATCAATAGAATTTGAATTTGAAGTCGAACTTCGATTGTAACTGATGATATAACAATCAGGAACATGTATGTCAGAATGGAGGAAGTGACGTATGTTGACCTACATTTCCAAAACACTGAATTTACAGTTCTCAGCTAATTTGCTATTTTTTTAAATTGATATCAATCAGCTGAATGCTGTTTACTCAGTCCGTATCTGTAGTTGGAAATTTAGGTCACTTCCTCCAAGATGGTGGAGGTGGCTCTAAGATTTGCTTGTAGTTACTATAAAGTTGCAATAAAGTTGTTACGGTAAGATACCACGGACGATTTAAGTATGTCAAATGTATCAGGGATATAAAGTGATAGGTGAAACCTCTTTTCGAGATTGATTGTTTTTGCTTGGAATGAAATATCGACTTTTTTCTCGATGTTATCGATGTATTTCTGAGACACCCATTTTGGCCCACTGAAGTTTGACGAATAAAAATAATGTTTAAATTGTCATAACTTAAGAAATAATGCAGCGATTGTTATGTGTTTGTTTTAATCGAAAGAGAAACCACTGTGATTTAATTCTGCAGTATGTATTACATGTAAAACAGCGCTCGCAGTTGGTATTTTGACGTGATTAGAACGTTTATGATTATATATCATCATGGATTTAACGACTATGCGACGAATATTGCATTGTACACGTACAAAATGAAACGTTTTAATTGCCCAACGTATGTGCTTCCAAAAGTAGCAATTATAGCTCGAAAGTTTGATTATAAAGTTGGGTCTTGTCTGTAAGTATATTTCATTGAGGAGTAGTAGATCGCTTTGTGAATGATAACTCCATTGGTTTCGTTTGGAGCCATGCTTGTGCAACACCTAATGGAAAAACAGGGCATTTCCGATTGAATATCGGAAATTTAGCTCGGTTGCGTTGTATATGTCTTCTTTTCATTAATCGGTTATCGTTAATGCATGTGGAATGGTATTTTCATATCTCAAGATTGTCCAGATGTGGTTGATGTATGTTTACGTATGTTATGTCTGGTTCTGATGATGGTGCTGCTCTGCTCAAAGGAACATAACGTTTTTTTTATAGTTTGTGTGATGTAAAATATGGTATTTCGCAGAAGTGGTCGTCCTAGATCAGATGAAAAGTAGCACAATAAGGGTAAACACGTTGTGGTTGTTAATTATAGTTTTTGATACCATGGTTTCACATTTAGTATAGAGCAAAAACAATCAGACAAATTTCAAAAGTAGTTTTTGCGTTGCCGCTCAGTGTTTTCAACCATGGTTTGTTAATACTCTGCATTTCTGACATAGGTATGATGTTCTCAGCATTACCTCCCCTGTTGTTTGGTAGAGTCACGTGACAACGCTGTAGCAGACGACTTCCTAGTTACCGACGTGATGTTGAAAACGGAGGCAATATATGGACTTCACGATTTTTATGACAAAGGGTTGAAATCAGTTAGAAAGTTACAGAAACAATCGGGGTTGTCTTTAGAGAATCATCATATAGACTTATTGTCAGATTTCAAGTTGCAGTGAGTTTCCAGTGCAAGCCGGAATCAAAGTTTTCGCTGTCTCAGATGGCGCGGATGAGATTGGAAATTTAGGTTCAATGCCGTTCTTTACATATCGCATTGATTAGAGGAAGTACTATAAACTTTTACAAATGGGTGTGCCGGATCTAAATACTGAATAAAGTGGACATTTGTTTGTTATACAACAAGACTATGACTGTGTTTGCACTTACGCGCACACCAAAACATGAATTTCGTGAAATGGCATGCAGAGTATAATTTTCTTGTCGTTTCACCAGATCTGAACCCCATTGCAAAGGTTTGGCAAATCTTTGAGGACACATTTGAATAGTTAGAACAAAAATATATTGCAGATTAGAAACGAGCGAGTCATGAAAAGTCGATCGAGCTATGTGAGGAACTCAAAGACGATCTGGTTTATTCCATGTCTCGGCAGGGCGAAATAGCGGCCTGACAGGCTATTGTCCTATTTTAAACAATTTGGAAATATATTATCTACATATGTGACAATTTTCATAAATCTACATGTTTGTCAAACTAAAATTAAGGAGTTGTATTCAAAGTTATCTCATTCGTTTTGCCCGATACTATATAAACCGTAATTGTGCAGAGATGTAGAGTGTTCCTTTTAAGAAGTTAAACAGGTGAACATCTAAAGCCCTGTTTATACGGCGAACTTTGCACATATGCAATATTGCTTACGGTAGTAATATACACACGTGAGAAGAAGTAAATTTAATATGCGTTCATATGCGTTTAATTTCTTCCTAAGCAAATGGGCTTCCAACTATTTTAATATATGAATGGAGAATTCCTAAAACATGCCAATTAATATTTTTTAGATGTAAATTAAATAAATGACATTAATTTATATTTGTCAACATTGTTTGGCTATATCGCCCTAATTATATAATGAAAATCGAATAATCAGACAGATTTTAAAGGTCATCGCGTGCAAGAAGGAGATTATCCAATATAGTGAAAAAAGTGAAAATACCATATTTACTCACGGTAGTAAACATTTGCACCTGCCCCTGACTAGGTGCAAATTTGCTTATGGTAGTGAAAAAATTGCTTACGGTAGTAAAATATACATATGTGCAAATGCGTCCATGCGGCGAATTTTGCTCATATGAGCAAATTTGCATATGTGTAATGCTTTACTCATATGCAAACGCTCGCCGTATAAACAGGGCTTAAGAGGGCTTATATGTGACATATGAAATGTAAAAAGGTTTGTGTCACTTTTGAAACATTAATTGCAGAGCATGTAATGCACTCTGTTCAACAAAGGCGTAGCAGTGGTACATGTAGAGAACCACCTATCAAAGATGTGTCAACGCTATTAGGATGTACTCTGTAAGAAATGCCTGTTCCTCGTCAGTATTTTGGTAACTTATGTATTGAATAATGTTACGGTTGCAATGATATAAAGTTTGTAATAAATAATAGCACATGTCGTATAAAAGCTACTAAAATTAGAAACATGTTCATTTCAGGTAATAGCGTGTATATAAAGATATACTTATAGTTATGTTAACATCAAGCCTGAAAGATCCGTTGAAACCTTCGTTAAGATATTTTACGGACGCTTCATCAATCGATATGTTCCTGCCGTCTGTTTCATAACAGTGAGCGATTAAATCGTTCAATTGAGCACTCATTCCCTCTTGAACGACGTGGAGCGATACCTCGAGGCCTGCTCCCTTTGCTACGCAGCGCTACATTGAGCAATCGCGTTCAAGAGAACATGGCCCGAGTTTTCCAGCATCACATATATTGGAATTCACAGAATAGTATGGTCCATGACCATGTATATTGGATGAATACTACCTATTAAATGATAGTTGCAATAAACATACACGTGTATTAACTTAATTTAGCAATACATTTCTGAGTATAAACCCCCCACCTGATGTTTTCTTATGTATCTTTCTGTTCATAGTTTGGTTTAATGTTTGATTAATACTTCTCAGTAGAACCATAAGTTAAATACGTATTAATAATTGTGTTAACGTTTAGCTTCGTTATTCATGTCGACAAGCTGTGGTATATATTTTTGGTAGTTTAACTAGCACTGTCCAAACCGGTAACAATCTAGTGAACTCAAGATTTCGTAAATAATGTTATCCACAAGCTCCGGCATTTATACCAGTTGCACTTTATAAAATGTTGATAATCCAGTGAACTTACTCTTTATAGAATCTCGCATTCAGTTCCTCAGCATCGATCAAAAATACAAAAACATGTCCTTGTGAGACACAGATGTTTTTGGCATCCGCTTTATGGTTGATTTAGGATATAAATTTAGGAGAGATATTAAACATACCAAGCAGACGGAGTCAACTATATTCCCCACTAAGTGGGGAACAATAAGACTGATAACGAAGCTTTATTCCAATCCTTCATTACTGCACTGTTTTGTTTTTGGAAAATGCCATTGTCAGTGGTAATGAACTCAGCGCCTAAATTATTGGTCAATATTCTAAGTTCTGTGAGCTAAGCCATACATTCTAGAGTTTTATTGGTGATACAAATTCGATATTGCACTTTTCTAAATGCAAATATAAATCACATACCAAATCTGATTGGGTCAAGGCTTACTGTTTGTGAGTGCACGGAATTTGACTGAATTTCCACTGAAAATGGCAAAAATAAAAATGTTGAAAACACCGCAGGGTACATCTACACTGCTTGCTTGATTATATTGTGTCATACACATGCCGTCTGTCACTGCAGCACAATAAACATAGAGCAATTGGCTCTGTAGCTCCTTTTTAAACAATACATTTTATAAGTTTCAAAATGTAATTTTCAGGAAGTATTTATCAGAGGGCACCCAGGAGAAGCATCCAGTTCATGCAAATGCTGCTTGAATTTTGCTACATTTGAGTTATAATGCGTTTGGGTGATAGACAAAAAAATTAAAAGTTTTCATTTCCAAGCAAACATGTTCACATAAATAATCATCTGTGTTCCTTAATACTATTAAGTCATTTGACAACACAGTAAACTCATTTTCACTAAGGTAAATTAAGAGAAAAGATCTTTAATGACTAGAAAAACATATTTCATAAGTTTCACACTTAAACTTACTCAATAACAGTATTTTTATCGTTTAGGGGTTATGATGTAAAGCATATAACCTTTTTGTCTAGTCACAAACGTAAAAGTTTACTTTCAACTTCTTCTTGACATCTAAATCACATTTATTTGTTACTACCAGCCTGGTCGAAAACTGGAAATTTTAAAAAGTGTGATTAGCATAAAGCTACGTCATTTAGCTTTCTTTTGAACTATTCATTTATTAAATATCCGGCTTTGATACTTAAAAAGTTATTAAAAAAGGAAGTGGGGTAACGTTTCTTTTGGCGTTTAGTGTATTGTGAACGCGTACGTTTATGAAGCTGAAGGTGCCAAAGTTTTAGCTAATACAGTCAAAAAAATGTTTTATAAAAAGATGTAGTTCTATTTATTTATCCTTACTTGTGTATTTTACTGTCATTTGTTGTACATATGTATATTATTGTGTAAGAATAGTGTCTCATAAGCCCTGTGTGGCTGGTTGTCAGTTTCTACTGTGATGCATTCATTTGACTTTATTTTAACATGTAACTGGTGAGTGACACTTAAATGAAATAAAGGAAATGGTTAAATAAGGAAATATAAATGTGGCAAGTGCCACATTCGACTTCGTGTATTGCTAGTCGCACGTCTACAATGCATATAACTAATATGTCGAAATATTCTACTCTTGGAGGAAACGGAAACCGAAAACGAAAACAATTTGTTTTCATGATTACGCAATGTCATTTGACACGGTAATCGCACCTCCTGGTTCCGTTTTAATGCAATAAAATAAGTTGGCAGTTTCAGATACAGACTGCTAGACGTTCTAGTCCAGTCGGATAACCGGGAATAACACCAGCTTTTGTCAGATGACTGTCAGTGTCAGAGGCCACGGTCAAAAACGGATGGTGGTTGAATTTAAAAATTTTGAGATTTGAAGAAAAAAAGTTGATTGTGAGGGTCGTATGGGACATAGACGGTGGCTTGGTGAGTAGGGCATGTGGTGGGTATGTGAACGCGTCGGTAACGGAGGTAGCTTCGCATGTTTTAGCATGATCGAAGATAAGGGGCGGAACCCGGAAATAGTGGGGTATTTACTCAATAGATCTAACATGCTGTATTGATCTAGTTGTTAACCAAACTACAAATATAATTTTCACTTAAATGTTTTTAAAAGAATGCAGGAAATATATATAAAACCCCTGATCACGTCTTCTTTGTAAATACCAAATAAACCCTAAAAGCATAAATGATTTTATTTACATGTCCCTGTATGCATTAGAAACAGCTGAGTGCTCTATTTGTTCCACTGAACTTGGAAATAATTCTCATACTCAGATGCTGCAACTTATTTGAAGTATTCCGACTCATTGATAGCATGTACTCGTCATTCTTTATTGGGTTGTATTCTAATCGTACATGAGTAAAGTTCCCCAAAATATAACGTTAGTCACAAGCCTAACCATACATTGATTCAATCTGAAAATATCATATATAACCTGACACAGCACAGACGCAGACTAAGATATTGATATACTTAAGGAAATACAATTGAATAAAAGGATTTTCGCGTTGAAACAATCTTTGTTTTTTGCAAAAATGTTTTTGTAAAATCAGTCGAAATAAGACAATCGTAATGAGAGTAAATCGTGTCAGTTTTACACATTCACACACACACATAATCGTATATCATAATTACAACGACATGTTACATTAATAACACCCACAAAGCTAAACAATACTATCAAATATTCACGCATTAATATATAGAGATTATTAACCAAGTGTGTTTCCGTATCATTAATATCATATTTTTGGAATAAAAATTGTATTATGCGAGCCTCTGGCGAGCATAATACATTATTTTTTATTCCAAATATATGATATTAATGATACGGAAACACACGAGGTTAATAATCTCTTTATCATATATGTCATTATTAAAATAAGCGTGTTTTTGTAGTAAAAGTGGAAAGAGAATTGACCTAGTTTTAGCGGAGTAATATCCCTGACGGTACATCAAAGTGATGGTCACGACATCGGCTGTGAAGTGCCTAAATAGTTCTTAATTAAAACAATGTAAAACCACATGTGCGCGATTCCTTCAAAAACCAACCGCCCCTGGTTTAATATTAATTTCTTCATGGAGATATTGTCAATCAGTTCATAAGCATCTATCTAAAGCACTAATAATAATTTGATCACGTTGCTAGAACAAGGGAAGTAACTCTAGTTTCAACGTTTTGGAAGCTGCGTTGCCGTGTTGATTCGGATTGCTGCATAACCAGTATCTTTCGCATTTTAAAGGTAATTATTTGTGAGGTGGGGTTGTTTCCTTTGTTAATGACAATAAGTACCTATTAATGTACCTAATAGCCTGTACTCATCCCTCAAGAACAACCAAAATGCTAATGCGATCGACTCGGCGCGTCGGTAGGTCACACACCGACACATCGAGATTAATTTTGTACACAGGACACTGCAGCTACTTGTTGCTCTTGGTCAATAGCGCACTGAAGTTTTGAATGGTTTTTAAAACAAATCTACAATTATCTTGACTTTTTTAACACTATAAATGCACATAGTGTCAGACTAAGTGTACTATCAGATGATTTCGTGTTTTCGAATATCAAGCGGAAATACTCGGGTAAACTCCCGGTTACGCTTTTCAACAATTCGTAAACAGTTTTAGGATTCGCATGAAACGAGTGGAATTCTGCGAAAGTAGTTCGTGTATTTGACCTTTGACCTGTTTTGCATATTTATCAGATTTGGATACCAAGTTTATCAGATTGCTTTATTGCATCGATAACACCCTCCATTATATGATAAATATTTATATTCCATTTATCAGTAAATATGATATTGGAAAATATTGTCAATTACTTACGAACTATGTTTTAATTATATATAAAATGAAATTTGAAACGCTTATTTTAATTAAATTATTCATTTAATCATATTGGTCAAATTTAGAATACATGTGTTACGACTATCATTAATTAAGTTAACAGCATATAACATCTGGTTTAATAGGATATTTATGTTTTCAAACATTACAAATAGTATGCTGGACGTTCGGGATTGCATGTGAGTATTTGGAAATTTGAGTTTGATAAATAAAATGAGTTGCCCACGAGGAGAAGCAATATCTTTCAACAGTGACACACAAAATAGTTCTGCCAGATAAAGTCGACATTCATGTTATAACCGTGAGTGTATATCAGAGCAACATGAAACTATCATCTACTGTCACACATGTCCAGTATACACAGCATTATATTCTATTTCCGTAAAAAATAGACTTATTAGGTATAACATTACAGACTTGCACTGCAATCTCCCTTCAACAGTTCATGATTGACTAATACACACGAACGATGCATGTCATGTCACTATGTTTATCACACAACAATTCGTGTATTGTATCCAGTGACTTCAATCGTCTCATTTCGTGACAACCAGAGTCTAACTGACATATCGTGACACCCGGTGTCATATCGATGTCCCCGGTTTGTGGAACATATATCAATTGTCAATACAAACGCACCAGACGAATTTTAAATCGGCTGCTTGAAATATATTCGGAGCAAGGCACAAAGCGGACTGCTGGATAATAAGTAGGGGGTATTTACCCAGTTTTAAATACGCTTAGGCATGTTCGATAGGCTAGCGATAGAAACGGGTACATTGACATCCTTCAGTCTGTTCAAATAGATCGTCTAAAGCGACACCCTACCAGCACACTAAGCCAGAGGGTCAAATAGCCAGCAGCAAATAGACAAGGTAAGCTGATGAGCAAGACTATGCAGGCTAAACTGCCTATATACTGTATGAGCCTTCACCTGATAATTGGACGTAGTGATAGGTTTTCTAGTGTTTATCATTGTTTATGTGGGGTACATATGGGCTGCTGCTACAGGAATTGATTAATATGTAACTGAATGTGAACATGTCTAAAGTCAATGTTATGGTTAGCAATGTAGGATAGCTATGTAAAGCTTCCTGAAGTGGATTAAGTAATATACATGTAGTTATTATCAAGTTTATCTTTTGTATATATGTGTAATTTGTGATTTGCGAAGACTTCAATCCATAGATTAACAGTGTAATCTGGGGAGGAAATACATATACCGTATACATGCTGAATATATGTATGTTGCTGATATGATTGTGTGCATTGAAGGCTGCAAGTGTGTGTGTATTTGTCAACATTGTTACCTTGTCAACACGACTCTTTGGATGAGATGGAGGTGTATTAACGTTGACTTGAATTTTGTGTGCGCTGAACCAAATGTCCATGATAACTTATCACCAATTTTGTGTTTATATTGTCACGAGTTGCTATCTATTATCGAAGATAACATGGCAGTTATATGTATGCATACTTGGAGACGTGTACAATCTATGTGCAGTCTTAAACATATGATATTGGTAGTAAATAGTTAAATATGACATTTAATGTAAACTTATTCAATATAGTTTAACTATAAAAACTATCACTATGAACATACAAAACGTACTTTCAGGGTGATACAGTTAGTTTGTCCTATCGTCCCCATGCATGAGCAATAACATACATCTAGATGTATATAAATATTACTAATTACGACACTTGTACTTACTTACGTAAACCAAATACATTTGGGAAGAAAGGAAATATAGTTTATCTCCATTGTCCCAATCAACAGCAAGTACCTCTCTTTAAGTACAGGTAAGCATTATCGATTACCTTGTATTACTCATTTCTCAGTTAGATAAGAGTCGTAAATAATGCCCACCTGGTGCAAATCAATCACAGGTATAAATTAAGTATGTTATGTCTGCTCAGGTAAGTAACCTTATACTCTACCTGTCCGATAGAAGTTTACATAGATAAGAACTGTCCTAGTTTTAAAAGTGCTATATCACTGTCAGTGGCCAGTGTTATAGACATCTATTGGGCAATGTTGTGTTGAGGGTATGTTAAGATGTCATGGGATACGTGTGTGTTGAAATACGGTGTAAACTATAACACGTAACATACGTTTGAAGTCGAATTGAAATGGGTATATAATGTACATGTATGGGAAAGTCAGCTTTATTGCTATGTGATTATATATACCACACTTTTAATAATGAAATAAGTACTTCTCAAACTGTATTCCCCAAGAGAGCAAATATACATTATAAAGTAATCGTAGTTACTTCTCAACATGAACTACATATTTATGCTTATGATATTGCGGCTTAAAATAGAGTAATGTATGCATCACTATCCCTTAGTCACGTTTCGCATGTGAGGGTAATTGGTTATTCATAAAACCGCTGGACGTACGACAGATGCTGGTTGAACTAATACCTTATTCCTATTGATAAAGCCTCCACATTGATACTATTCCAAAGGGCGATACCCCTTAGCATGAAATCCTTCGAGCGTTCAATATCTCTTCAGTGTATGTTTGTATTACTTGAAGCATGACCGACTTTGAAGGGACATGTGAAAGATTAAGCACAGAGGTCGCAGTTTATGTACAGATATATTATCTAATGCGTATTCACCTGTTTCTGATAAACAGGTGGCAAACAGGTTTTAATGCGTACACAATACAGTGTTATCTAAATGCATGAGTGTGTGTACAACATAGTGTATATGTCCGGGTCCCGAAATGAGAATGTCATTCACAGCTGTGAACTCACGTTAAGCATGGCAATATATTAGTTTATGTGCAGTCTAGTCTGTGTACATGTATGACATTGTGCTCTACCATCTCTTGCAGAAACAATGGAGACTGTACTAATCCATTTAGACATATGATTATAGTTATACAATAAGTACAAAGTCGATTAGTCTGAAGTTACAGTAGCGTGGGCACATAATAAGAGTGAAACTAAAACGATCTCATCTGCAGTATTCGAAAATTGTACACTCATTTCATTTGTTTGTTCCCCATTTGGCGATTCTATCACATTAATAGTTTGGTCGTGTAAAGTGAAAACAAATAACATTATATGTAAAGGACACCAACAGATCTGTCGCGGTATGGAGCTCAGCAACAAAACAGTTTTCATCACAGGAGGCGCACAGGGCGTTGGACGAGCTGTTGCAGAGGCCGTACTCAAGAAAGGAGCAAAGGTATGAGATTGCACAATGTGCAACAAAACATAGTCAAGTCCAGCCGGTCCAAATGTAAACTTGATCTATTCATCATTGATATCTTCGATAAATATGAATTTTGTAAAGAAGTACACTTCAAATTGTATGGCTGTTCGAACACACATGTGTGATGCAATCGCTGTTTCAAAATGGTTTCGGGACATAAAATGTTTTGCATTCAATTAAATATTGATATGAAGTTAATAAAAAATGTTGTCCAAATTATACACCTTCATGGACTTAAGTCAATGACGTACATGTATCATTGCTGTAGGACGTCATAGATTGTAGTAAAGTCTCTTATGTTACTCTGCGATCTTTTCTCGTTAAGGAGATTCCATGTCGACTATTTTTAAAGGCTTTTATTCAGAAAAAGGAAAACATGATAACTGTATGTTAAAGTGGCATCTAGAGAAATGGTGTAAATATGTTTTTTTTGTATTGCTCGTGGATTTTGTTTATACAAATTCTTTTGGACGCCAGTTTAAATATTGTTCATGTCATCGCAGTACTTGTTTACAAATAGTATGTTGTTCAATGTAATGTGACGGCCGAAAAGGGTTTATTTCTTCGATAGTTTAAAGTTGAATAAAATATGGGATTGTACAAGTAATATTGAATAAAGAAGTAGAAAAATACGCAATTAATCAATGCAATGCAATATGAATAAAAACCAAATTAGCCTACCACATATGTACATTCCACTTACTTCTGAATGTGTTACCTTAGCCATTCAATACTGATCATAATGTCACTGTTTCACGATATGTTTTTTTTATATTCTGTGTGTACTAACATTATATATAATATCACAAAAGCAAACATTTAGTGGTTTGCAGAATTGATTACACGACAAATGTAACTCAAAGGGTAACTCTCCCAACATATTGTAATATTATATCATTTACATTTGGCCATGTGTACAGGTCTGTATTGCTGATTTGAACAGCGACCAAGGAGAGGCAACTCTCCATGACCTGAAGAATACAGCGGGAGAAGATAAAGTCATCTTCTGCAAGTGTGATGTCGCTGACACAACCTCTTTTGAAAGTAAGTACCAGTGTTTGTGTACGTAATAGATCAATTGATTGGTGGCAAATTCAAAAAGGTCATTGGCATTTCAATACTCATTTGTATGTTCAGATTGATTTTTATTGTCGCCCATTACAAAGTGGTTTCTTGTACTTCAACATGATTATGCCGTGTACTTAAAGCATGCTATGAGACAATAGTATATTACCTCGCATAGCATGATTGTTTGTTACTATCCTCTGGAATGAAAGCAATGATACATTCATTTTGCATGGAATTAAATTAAATTCAAGGGTTTTCAAATTGTCCTTTGACGTTTCGTTTGATTTAAGATAGCGGTAACAGAAGGACTATTCTGGAAAAAAATGTTTGGGAAATTGAATGTGTTATTATTAATATTTCATTAGTATGACAAGTGATTAACACATAATTATTCTTATGTTCAACATTTCAAAATATGTTGTCCAGTGTATTACTGGCTGCAGATATCACAGAAATAACTATGGGCGTTCTTCTTGCAATTGGCATTAGTTATGTACCTGCATGAGAATGAATACAATTATTCAAATCATATTTAAGTTGATTCACACTTGTGTTATCTTGCACTCATATATCTAAATTCTTATGTACCATGTTTTAATTTCATTAAATCGAAAACGAAAACTTTACAAACTAATAAAATTCACGTCAAGGTAAATATTTTGCGTTCATCAATCTTGAATTACATTTAGTGTGATGAAGGCCATTGCACAGAAACCATCTGATGTATAAAACATGTTATCAGGAGAATCAGTTCCATTAGAACAAAACTTGCGCAGTATCTGTTGTAAAAAGGGACTTTTCTTCTGTTTAAATAGTTTGTGTTTGAACGTCCCATTCTACCTTGGACTGTAACATTTATCACGAGATAACGTGTAAACGAACCATTCTCTGTTAAACTAATACTATTTCACCTTGAATCGTTGCCCAGTATCCTTCACGTGTTTTTTTCTCTTTCATGTACGAATAAAAACACCTTTGAGGGATTTGACATAAATCCGATAAAAGAACTGCACGGAACTTAAATGAACTTAATGGACATTCTAATTTGCCCTATTCATCAGTCGTTAACTTGTTTTTCAATGCGAGTGTTGTTAACGTAATGAGTTTTGTAGAGGAAACGAGAGCACAGTAATTGCATTATCCACTGAAATAAATTCGACACACATGATAGGAATGCATTAAAACTCACGTGGTACTCTGTAAAGCGGTTTCATGACAATGGGATAAATAACAAGTGGTGTTGGAAATTCACCATAGTTTTATGAAAAATCAAGTAGTCCGGTAATGTCAAAGTTCATCGTTAGAGAAAGTAAAAAGTGTTGTGACACCTAATGTGTCGTGAGAGATAGTTATGATATCTCTTTAGGGAGTACTGTGTGGGTGATTAAAGGTACATCCATTGTGTTGTTGGGGTCACATATTCAAACCGTTATCAATGGTGTAATTTTATCGAGAAGTACCGACTGTTACCTAAAACTACCATTTTGATGATAAATAACTTTGTATTTTGACAATATGAAGGTAAAAGTAGTGATTTCTGATCGAAAACCGAACAATGCACTGCGTGTGGCGCGCGCCAATGAGTCAAACGTAATTTTGGAATCTTATTTATGACAGACAAAATGATTAATTTGGGTTGATCATGTTTAATAAGTCACATAACTACTATGCATGTAAATGGGGCGTGCAGTTTCGGCTTCTTTACATTCATAATGAATAACTCGATTTTAATTGGAAACTAGTAATTATGATATATTTAGCGATATGGGATGAATATGCAAGCTGAGTTAATTTATTTGCACTGTAGTAAAGAGCATATATGGTGAGTCGGAATGTATTAAAGTCTAATAAAATTTTATGAAACACAATGAATGCACCTCTAAGATTTGTTCGCAAATGCTTTTATGGATGTATAAAGAGGAAACTGTCTCATTGCTTTGCTATCAGAAGGTTATGTTCCAATAGAAAATAAGTGAAACTTATCATCAAAGTATAATAATATAATTATTTCATTATCATTCAGTAAACAACTGCAGGAAGAGGACCAAAGGGAGGTAATACATCAATGTCATTTGCATGTGTCGTCGTATGTGGTTTAATTGTCAGAGTGATTAATTGTTTTGCAGATTGCTTCCAGAGGGCAGTGCAAGTATTTGGACGAGTTGATGTTATGGTTAACAACGCTGGCATCGTGCACGAAAGGCAATGGCAGAAATGTATTGATGTCAATTTTGTATGTATATTCATCATACTGAAACTTACTAGTCTACGTGATGGGTCACATTTACACATTTTGTTATATACAGCATATCACCCGAGTGTCTTCATATCTCAACACTAACTGTCTTTAGCAAATGTCCGAAATTAACCGAATGTCGGTATGTTTGACGTCCGAAGACAAGAGGGTGATAATGTATATACTTATCATTGTAAATCATTCTTCAACAGTTATCAGCAAGGGAATGATTATATCTGAACCACAAAACTGAATTTACACTTCTTGAGCAATGATATTTGTGATGCGGTAGCATGGTGACGTCAACCGCACCAATACGTCTTAAAATTGTTACGTCATCAACTTTATGACGCCATTCCATTGTCAGCTGTGTCCTAATCATTAGCTGATGATAAATTAGCATTATGACGATTTGACTGTAGCGGCAACAACAATGTAATGTTTGTCTTACACAAGCGATACCTACTGTGGAAAGCAGATTTAGATGAAACAATAGGACTGCCTTCTTCCTGTGAAGAGTGATGCCAAATGAAGCCAATAAGTAATAATGTGTACCCATTTCGAAAATGATAAATGAATCATAATAAATTCATATTCCACTTGAAGAAGTAAGCATATACACCTTAACGTCGTATTTAGCTTGTTTTATTTTATGTATTCTCCTTTTAAATTCCCTTCAAAGACATAGATATAACTGGTAAAACTTAAACAAAAACGTAACAAAGAGGAAACGTTCATATATTCAACATTTTACTACCATTACCTTAGCTACTTAACGGTAGTGTGTGTTTGTTTCTATACCCTGTCTTGTTTTGTTTCATACAAATATATTTCCATAAGGTATATTAAAGCGGTATGGGCGATGTTGCATTTCAGTACTAAGTCTCTCTATTGCACTGATGCAAAGTTATGTGTTGATAGCCAATTGCAAAACCACTTCCGAATCCATTCCCATAAAGGTGCATCCATTGTGTTTCATAAAATTTATTTGACGTTCCAACAGATCATATGTACTCTTTACAGCACAAATAAATTCACTCAGCTTGCATATTCATCCCCAATCGCCAAATATATCATAATTACTAGTTTACAATTAAAATCGAGTAACATCATTATGCATGTGCAGAAACCGAAACTACACGTCCCATTTACATGCACAGTATTTATACTACCAATTAAACATTATCAACTCACATTTGGCATTTTTTCTGTTATAAATAAGATTCCAAAATTACGTTTGACTCATTGGCGCGCATCAATCGCGACGCATTGCCGGTTTTCATTAAATCAGTACTTTCACCTTCATAGCGTCAATATACTCAATCCACTATCATCAAAATAGTAGTTTTCGGTAACAGTCAGTATTTCCCGATACAGTAACACCATTTATAACGTTTGGCATATGTGACCCTAACCAACACAATGGATGTATCTTTAAAAACTGAGATCAGGATGCAATGCCAAATTATAAAACATATTGGGACGAATGGGATCTTTGCTAATTCTAGCTGCTTGATCGCAATGCATGAAGTCACTTACCTTCTAGTTAATTGTGTCTCCTTCAGACAGGTGTGGTTCGAGGCACAATGCTGGCACTTGAGCACATGAGGAAAGATAATGGAGGACATGGCGGCGTCATCATCAACACGGCATCAACAGCAGGTACTTAAACCCAGTACAGTAAACTCACGTAATGCTTGTACGGGCAGAAGAGAAAGGATTATGAATTATGACATTGGAGTATATTTTGTCCACGGCTAAAAGCAGATAATGTTGGAGAACAAAATACAATATTTACAGTCTTATGACAATGACACCACTTAAATAACCCACGAAACTACGTATTCTGTACTCAAAACAAATATATTTTACCATTTTAGTTCAGTTATGGTATTTGTCAGGATTACACTGTTTTATTCTATTTATTATATGCTTTAGTCGTATTATCGTTCTGGTTTTACGTTGAATAAACGCGGGAAAACATGAGATCATCAGCGTGCAATGACGTCAGAGCATTGTTCGATGAAGTCAAGTACTGACGTAATTGGTGACTGTTGACTGATAACACATTCCAATTATATCTTTCTTACTTTAAGTCTTTTGATAATTTATAGGCCACTAGCAATAACATACCAAACAGACAACTTAACGGTGGTGTTAATCTAAAACAAAATTTATAATTGACCATATCTTCGTTTCAGGTTTGGGTGCAGGCTTCTGGATACCAGTGTATGCGGGAACTAAAAGTGCCGTGGTGAACTTCACTGCTAGTTGGGCTGTAAGTATGTTATATATCATTGATTTGCTCATGTTAAAGTAAGCCCTGCAACAGTCAAAGCAAACTAGAACAATGCACGAGATACAATTTAAATGGAAATTCAAACAAGTATTCTAAATTACCTCCAAGTTATGTGATACCATCTCGAAATAAAACAAAAACAACTACGGCACATTAAATGACATGGCATATTTTATGAACATGAACTGTACCTACATCTTTCATGTTATGAAGGTGTTTGATGTGATACCCTACACACGGAAATCCTATATGTTCCAATGGAAATTCATTTAGGTCATAAAACAACACTACATGTATGCCATGGACGTCAAATAAAGTTCGAATGTTTTTAATTGATCTGTTGAACTATTCACTACAGATATATTTATAAAGTGTCATTCCGTGTCAATCATTCACGTCAGTTGACACTGTTTTGCAGCCATTCTTAAAGAAAAGTGACAAAGGACCCCATAGCAATGGCGAATATATGAAAAGATACACGGTATCAAATAAAAACATTTTGTTTGTAATTTGGGCATTGACACATGTGACCTGGCACTATGGTTGGTTACCCAATAATGCACCATTACGTCATTATTCAAATAATGCTCAATTGTCCAATAGGCTAACCCCGACATGGAGAAGGCTGGTGTCAGGTTTGCAGTTGTATGTCCAGGGGGAACACAGACAGCGATGGTGACAGATACCCCAGAAGACCATATGTACCATAAGGCAGCATTCCTTAAAACCTTAGAGGAAAATGGACTATGCAGGTACGATGCTTATGAAGGATGGGTGGGATTTTTAAAAATGCTATTGGACAGATTTGCATATTTTGATGACGAAAATACAGGTGGAGTGGTGAACAATGCTACTATTCATAATTAATTATTTGGCTTCGAAAACACGCAATGGCACTCTCAGTATGGTATGGTACTCTATGTTACATGTGGTAACAAGTGTTATACCCTGATAAACTTATTTCAGCATAGCCAAATGAAACAAGTGTTGTTTTGTGAGTTCCATATTATCTGATGAATGTTAGAAAAGGCACTACCTTCTATATTTGCAGCATGGATGATGTGACAAGTGCCTTTACACAAGCAGTAGAGGATGGTTCAAGTAACGGCTCCATATATCTAGTGACGAGTAAAGAAGGCGTCAGGGCCGTGACAAGGAGCATAGTGCCTGTGCAGAAATAACCATCAAACTCCCTTGTAAAGTATAGTCAATTGTAAATCAAGTGTTGTTTCGCTACTTTTGACTTTGCATTTTAAAGATATCATGATCGCCGTTAAACTTGGGCATATATTTTTATATTGTGATTGTCATCTCCATGTACATGTACTCTATTACAGCTTTACATTGTTATATTTATACAGAGATATATGTATGCAGTTTTGTTAATATAGCCTACTGCCTCATCTCTCTATCTATGGTGCACATGTTTTATGCTATTTGACAGTATGTCCCTTTGATGACCAGGTCTTGTAAGCTTTGTTTGATGGTATTTATTATCTTGTACGATACTATTCCTGTCATATATACTGCATTTTAAAAGTTTAGATTTATCTGTAATGAGACGAAAGCTTAAGGGTTAAACATTGACTCGTGATATATTTATGCTAACGCCTTCAACGCATAATATCAAGTGCGGTACACTGCATATTCAATGCGAGTACATTAGTACCCTAATCATCCTTTCCATAACAAGTGCTTCAATACTTCCCCTGTTCATCAGTACAACTAGAAGATAGAGTGCAATGTAGTTGAAGTGTCTTGCCCAGGGACATCATACACTAATTCTTGAGTTCGTATTAGTCAACAGGCTGAGTTGACATTAGTTGGAATGAGAAGGTTACAGTTGCTCGGCATTGAAAAAATAAAATTTTACCGTAACAAACATCAGAGAGATGTATATACAAGTCATGTTTTATGTTGTTTGTGTCAATAAATGGAATTAATAGCACACTTGCTTCTCTTTTATTATTTAGATTATCACGAACCAATAAGCAAATACTTTTAGCCGCTGCGTTAAGACCCTTGATATCTGACGTCAAACTCCATAACGTTTTTCGATGTTCACACTGCACGGAGCTTTTATTACAGACGGATTTGGTTATATCGCTATAGTCGACAATTAGTGAAATATGTACGAACAATACATCTTAATGTTTCCTCTTCTCTCTTGTGAAACCTTTTGTATCGAGTAATGTCGGTGATAAAACGTCTTCAGATAAACACGTATCCTCAGCAGTGCGTTGTGCTTATAGGTCTAGTGAAAAATCATTAATTATTTTACATATTGACAATTAAAGATTGGATAAATTAAATGAGTCAGAAAGCAAGAATATCATTGGTACATGTCACTCTGTTTGATCTCATAGACATATTTCTTTCATACACTCAATCCACTCAAAATAAGAGGAGTAATCATTAATTGTGTTTACCCAGTCAATCTATATTAAAAGTACATCCATTGTGTTGTTCGGTGTCAAAATTGACAAACGTTATAAATGGTCTTATTTTATTGAGAAGTACCAATTGTTACCGAAAACAACAATTTTAATGATACTCTACTTAGTATATTGACGCTATGAAAGTAAAAGTATCGATTTCTGATCGAAAATCGGACAAAGCACCTCGTGTGGCGCGCGCCAATGAGTCAAACGTTATTTTGTAATCTTATTTACACCAGACAAAATAACCAATTTGGGTTGATAATGTTCAATAGGTCATATAACAACTGTGCATGTAAATAGGGCGTGCACTTTCGGTTTCTGCACATGCATATTGATGTTCTCGATTTTAATCGGAAACTAGTATTTATGATATGTTTGGCGATTGGGGATGAATATGCAAGCTAAGTGAATTTGTTTGTATTGTAAACAGCACATATGGTGTGTTAGAACGTATTAAGGCCAAATGAAATTTTATGAAACACAATGGATGTACCTTTAAAACTCATCGGCAAAAGAAACGTATCACCTCAGTTGGTTTTGATTAATGCAATATTTAAAAGAAATCGGATGCATTTGACTGTGACAAGATACAATAATACTGATCTGCAGTAGTTTGGATGGATTAATTGGTGACTGTGGTTACATTTTAGTTAAATGTCTTTGTGTAATGAAGACAGGGGTAAGAAATTTCCACCAAGATGATCCCTCCCATGTTTAAATGTAAATGTGTGCACAATCATGTACATTTGTCAATTTTCACATAGAATATGTCTTATATGTCAATGGACAATTGTGTATCATCAAAAATGATTTTTGAATAAGTGTAAAATTTAAAATTTCATTTTTTTAAAATTAAAAAGACATGTAGAAGTATTCTTTGACTGCTGACTAAACACCTGTACTTTTCAGTTTTAGATTATGATTTCGAAAACCTGAGATATTTGCCATTGAAAATCATACATATGATAAAATCAAATGAGGTGATAAGTTTCTTTTGTCGATGAGTTTATAAATAAAAAAACAGGTTAGGAAATGTTTTCAATGGGAATAAAGACATTTCCTGACATTTGTTTTTAAAAAAAAAAATGATATATCACTTGAACTATGAAGAAGTGTATGTTAATATGTATCTGCTATTCAAACAAACCAATTGTCTCTTGTCAATAGGTCAATGCCAATTGTACATTCTTAGTACCTCATACAAGCTGTATATGATACCTTCAAAGCTGGGTCAAATCAATTACTCCTGAAAAGACTTGTAATGAGTCGAAATACGCGTATCATGTATTGAAGTGAGTGTGAGTGTAGTCTATACATTGTGCGTTGGTGCATACACTGTCGGCCAAACAAAAGAAACGCCTACTTGATTTTCGATAAAATGAAAGATGAAATAATTTCTGAAATATAATTAATAGTGGTCTCCAAATTAAGTTGAAAAATAATTAATATGAAAGTCCATTGAAATCATGGAAAAAATGTGATTCGAGTAACATTCATGAAAACCGTGGAACTAGCGAACCATGGTAGGTACTGCACTGAAATTCAGTGTAGCATTGCACCCAAATCTTACTGCCTACTGTCTACTGACAAAGTTGCCGGGATTCGAACCACTGACCTCTTGATCAGAAGCTAAACGCGCTAACCACTGCGCTATCCCGCCCTCAGCATACATCGATGTAGATTATATAAATTAACACATTTATACACATTCATATAAACTTTATTTCGGCTTTAAAGGATCATATTACGTCAATATAAAAATAAAAACACAAATTCAGGAATAATCTCGCTACGTGAATAATGATTACTAATGTATAATATATGCATTACTTCGGCCCCAAGAGCATTAACTCAAAAACATTTACAGCATATAAAAAATGTTATTAACTCTATAAACAGAAAAGTACCGGACAAGACATGCAAAACTGTGTATACCACTGAATACCATTGAAAATAAAATATAAAATAATTAAAAACCTGTCTCTAAATAAATTTTATCATTAACTCTGCCAAAATGAAAACAATTATGCTCATGTTTGATAATTGCGGATAATCATATTAGTTTGTTGATAAAACTGTTATCTCTTATAAATGATCCACATTCACAACCGTTAGGATGGAAGACGTGCATCAATCTAAAGAGCGGCATCAACCATCTGGAGTTTCTTGTTGGTAACTCCATCCTTGGCGGTGATAGTAAGGAGAGTTCCGTTTTGATTGTCATCCTCCATCGCCTTCATGAAGGCCTCTACCACCTGGGCAACACTGGAGGACAGACAAAATGGTCAACAAAAAAAAGATTTTAAACATAATTTTCGTTTTATGTACAATAATGTTAAAACTAGCAACATAGCTTAATTTTGGTTGATTACGTTTCGTGTGCATGCAAAATAATAGTATTACCTAATTCAAACTACGGTGTAGCTGTAGTGTTTTTTCTGATTAAGTCATCATTGTATCCACATAGATTGTCATCTAAATGTAGCTTCTTCAACTTCAAAACCCAATACAGTCAGGCCTCGATAATCCGAACGCTTCCGTTTTTTTCATCAAAAACGTTCGGATAGTGATGTTCGGACTACTGAAATTAACCAAACAAAATGGAGTTGATTCCCTTTGAATCTACAGGTAAACTATTTAAACAATTTAGAATATCTTATGAGTTTTACACGTTGGATATTTAAAACTATCAGATAAAATGATAAATTTCAATTTATTACAATCACAAACTACCGACACACGTGTAAGACATTGCAATTTATTAAAATCTCAAACTATTGACACGCTCAACCCCCGTGTCAATCAACTGTCATTGGAGTTTACCGATCCAATCAGTGTAGTATAATATAGACAATTTATCATAATCTTTTATTTAATATTTGATATCATATAAGTGCCAAATGTAATATGCATGCATACAGCAGTGATCAGTGCCTACAAGTTGTTTTTTTTCCGAGCGAGAGCGACGGATATGCCGATATTGAGGCATGATTGTCGTAAACAGCTTATGACATGGACAATCATGTATATACAATCCTCTCTTAAAATCAAATTACCATTACACATTATGGTTAGCTGATGTTCCTGAATTTCAGGAAAGTAAACCGACATCAGCTGACAAACTTCTCTAAGGAGCGTGTCCGTCAAGAGTGACCAGCCTTACTTATTTTTATCCAGGAAATTGGAGTAAACTTAAAAATACCAGATGACATTTCTCTACATTTTGGACATTGATTTTCCCTCTTGACCTTTTCACAAAGAAAAACCCTGTATTTCCTAGCCACATCTTTATCAGTGACGTCAGCTGACCAAAACATACACTGGCGTCAGAGCCGTCATCATTGGAAACATAGAAGTCAAGGGTACATATGATACCAGAATTTTATTTACGTTTACTTTCCACATGCCGTCAGTGAAAAGACGTCAGCAAAATATGCCGTTAAATGTGTTTATATCACCTCATCATCATCATCATCATCATCATCATCATCATCGAATTGCGACATATGGTGACGGTGACCATTGATTCGCATTATGTGAAATTGGAAACTTTTATTCAAATTATTATACTCGCAGTATGTACCCATGTATTTCTTTTGCAACCTTCTGTACTTACGTGCAATATTCAGCCTTTTCCATGACTTCCTTGAAGTGGTCGAGGTTGACAATCTGATCTTGACTGAGATCCAATAACGCTGTCTTGGCACCGGAAGGACAGATGCTCACAAACCGGATCTCGGAAGCTTTCAGTTCAGGGTTTTGCTTTAAGAGAAACATTTATACCAGCTAGTTTATTTACTTTTTGTGAGGGAAAAATAACGAGTAATTGCCATTGCAATTGCATCCTGTAAATCGAGAATCCTGTAAATGTGTATGTCGTTAAAGGGGCAGTAGCAAGTTTTTTGCAAATTTTATTTTTTCAAATTTCCCATTCATAATGATAGTTTATGTCATTTATATTTACTTCAGGGGGTAAAATATCTTCTTAAACAAACCAAACAATTCCCGTAGTGGTAAAAACAGTGTTGCATATAAAACAAAAATTGCATGGCGGCCATTTTATTGTGAACACAATTTATTATTTCGAATGACAAAAAACGATTCCCATGGCTTTACGGAACAATGTACACTAATTTTTTAGCCTGTTTTTCCGAAAAGGGAAGGGTGTTTTACTGCTAGTGAAATTTCAATTACATTTCATCGACTTTTTTCACCAGAAAAACGTGCTACTGCCCCTTTAAAGAGTTGAATCTTTACGAGATTTGAATTTTTCGTAAAGGGGGGATGTTCATGACATACATAATAGGACAGAAACGCTTATGAACACTAAACGGACAGTACAGTATTTTTTTGTTTTGACATGGAACAGCCATGTGAACTGTTACGTCTAATTGTTTAGGAATACTGATACACATACTGATGTTTCTGGAATTGAACAATGTTTGTTCATGATTGTTCACTGTTGAGATCATAGGGAGGTAGCTATTTCTGGGAGATCCTTTACAAATACGTACATATATAAAAAATATAAAGATAACCCATGATATCGAGGATATGGTAAGGTTGTGGACCCTGATAGGAAGGAAAAACCCAAGGATGCGAAGCATCCGAGGGTTTTTCCTGACTATCAGGGTCTACAACCTTACCATATCCGAGGTAGAATTGGTTATCCATATTATCAACCGTTGTTAAGTGTAAAACAGGCTTTTTACTTGTTATCGCGTTATATTGAGGATCTTGAGGATCCCTGGCGTTACATTGAGGATCCCTCGGTGATGTCAGCCTGTTAACAGCCGCGCTATATGAGTTTCTTTTGTACCGTCAAATATCGTCTGCCCCCTTAGCACAGTAGTCTGAGGCGCTGACTCAGTAACTTTAAGTGATGGTGGATACGGGTTCGAGACGCACTTTCTGCAAAACATTTGCTGTACATATTCTGTCGTAAACTTATGAAATTTTTCAAAATTAATCTTAGTTAGTTTCTTCAGATCTTTACTTTCAAGCCGTCATCTTAACAGATATATAAGGGTTTACAATCATTATAATTCCTTATAACAGGGTTTCCAACTGTCTGTGTAAACCCTCCTGGAGGGAATTACAAGGTTGTAAGTCCCTCGTACCGGGTGATACGGTTTAGAAAGGTGATTCAAGTATCACGTTATATGGCTGGTAGGTTGATAATACAATAAGAGCATTATCCTCGATATAGTCGTCATTGCAGAAACAACATAATCTATCATTTTCAACTACCACGTTTTTTTTGGTAAGTTTATTATCATTAAAATGATGTTGTGAGATTCATTATTTACTTATTCTCTTCCTGTAGTTACATATTTGCAAGAATAAGTTATTACGTAATAATAATAATAATAACCCCTGAAACTGAGCTCCAACTTAGCACAAACTTGTACATCAATCATCCATGATACAGATTCTGAATGATAAACAAACAACAATCTATTAAAAACATTAAACTGTAAAAAATAAGACACTAGAGTACAGGAAGTGATTCAACGTCTAAAGGCGGTAGCAGCATTGTACAACTTTGCATCACTATTAACAATGTTCAAATATATCTCAAAATTTTCGTTGGAACATTGACCCATAACGTCTGTTTCAAATGGTTTTCCATCGTTAGATTTATATACATGTATCAGCATATCATATTTACCGCAAAGGAAGTAGTGAAGTGGTGGACAGCGCTCTTCGTCCCCGCGTACACAGGAAACCAGTAGGTCGGCAGTATACCTAGATGTACAGAGAATGCCGTATGTGAATGTCAAGTGAGATTTACTGTGTACAGGCGGAATACTCAAATACATAGGTAGAACATGAGGTGAAGAGGTGGATACATGCATGTGAAGAGAAAGACACCTACAGAAAACCATTGGGCATTAAGAACGGAAGGGATATATTACACATTAACAGCAACACATATTTAAGAGGGTTTGTGCTTTATTTATATAAATAATTGTATAAATTTGTTTTTTTATCTCTTCATTCCAAAAAAAATGTCGTAGAAAAAGAAATAAAATCGCGTCATCGCATCATTTTTGTCAACCTGAAAATTCAAGAAACATTTTTTTTACATTTGTTTTTTAAAGAATAAAGTATCCACGTGATATTATGCTAGTCGGAATTAATACACGGTGATGTACAATACAACTCACATAAAATAAAATAAGATTTGACAGTATTTTCAACAAAAATCTTAACAGAGTTAATAGTGAAACTATTGTTATACCATTACGAACCCAGCGCTTACTGGGTATTACAGTGAGGGGGGACTTTGTTATTATTTCGAAATGTTTCCAGTTCAAACAATACGAAATGTAAAGCTCAAAATTTCTTATGTTTATTAAACATGGGTCCTCGATTTCTGAATAAAGGCTCGATTCTAGTAGTACTCAGACAAAGTATATGGAATCTCCTGCGACATTGTTATAAAAACGATAAACCATCGTGTTACTATTGTTTAGTGGCGATACTGGTGATTTTACCTCCGCTTCCATTAATTCATTCGGGTTTTCTTTTCACTTGGGCGCTTTCTAGAGTATTTCACTGCAAAGGTAGCTTTTATTGATGGATGTAAAATACGCACAACATCAGTGCAGTTGATATACATTGCGGTGAAACCCATTGCCACAGACTGGAACTAGCAATGGTTTGAACTACAATGAAATGCAGTGTAGAACTGCATCCAGTCCTTACTGCAAGTAGAACAGTTCTCGTCATCAGACAAGGCTACAGGGGCTGTGGTCGGATCGAACCCCAGACCTTTTCATTCGCAGCTGCACATGCTAACGATTGCGCCATTCCGCCTCTATTGTCTACAGTAACAGTTAGCCTTCAATGGACTTTTAACGGGCACTTCCAGTAGAGCTGAATTCCCATACACATACAGAATGAATTACCTGCCATAGATGCTGTGTTGACTATGACGCCGCCTCGACCACCTTTATCCTTCCGCATGTGCTGGACTGCCAGATTAGTCCCCCTAACAACTGCCGTCTGAATACAAAATATGATTTATCAAATGATTTAAACATAAGCTATGTTCCCCACATTGCCATGGAAACAACAAAATAGATTATTAATATAGACGAGTTTCAAAGACTGAATGAGCAACGTTGTGGCGGTGTAGGTGCGATACGTTTGTGTGTAGATTGCTCCTGATATCTTACGTTGAGAAAGCGACTTCTCATCAATATTTAATAAGATTACATTTTTTATCGTCATTTTCAAATGTTTGACTCTTCATTAATTAACGTTATTATTTAATACTTCCGTGGTATGATCTTGTATCTAAATTAAACACATGAGTGGTTTTGAATTCATGGTATGTTGAACATTAATATTGTTTCTTTGAAGGGCAATAAGAAGTGGTATACATAACATAACTTCTTTAATGAGTATTTTCACATTAAATACATTGTTATCCAGAAAATCGTCCTGATCTTATTAATTATGTTATATTTGTGAATGAACTTGTGATATGTGCAAAGGTATGGTCCATACAAAGTTGATGTCAATCTGTTTCTCCCAGATCCGCTCATCCATAATTCCAGCGTTGTTGCAAACCACGTCGATATAGCCGAACGTTGAAACAGCTGACTTGAATGCTCCTGATTGAACAGAAATTGATAAAGTGATGAACCTGACTTTATTTTCGAAGAAGAAGTCAAATACTCACTGATACCGCAGGACCATTTACGGTCGCCTAATAAGCCTTGTGGACCAAGTTGTATATACAATTCTGAATTTATTGTTTAATACATTTCCCATATAACAAACATAATTATATAACGCGAATATTAAAAGTCAAACATTTTAAGGGGACCCGAGGAGATAAATTTCCATATCAATACGCATGTGACGTGGATTCACAACTTACGTACCTATTCCTGTTTACTACACGCGATTAAAATGTCCCCTGCGAAAATGTCTTTCACAATAAAAGGATGTGGTTTTAGTTGAAAGTTTTGTATTTCTGCCCATTACTATCAACCCACGATTCTACCATGACATTGCTTAATAGATACTCGATTCTGATCGGTTCTCCAGAAAAATCAAACGTGATCAATTCTAGATTGAACCTCCTCTGATTTTAGAGCCGCTTCACCGCGTATTGACGCATCTACTTTGTGACGTCACAATCTATCCGAACAAACGGCCAATTCTAAAGTGTGCTCAATTTGTCGAAATCAAAATAACTGATACTTATCAAATTAATCTTTCCTGTAGCGTGTTTAAGAGCTACGTTAAATGATAGATTAGCAAGACAAACTTCGTCAGTATCAAGAAATATTCATATAGAGACACTTAATGCAGTTAAGTAGGAGAGCAAGATTTGTGTTCTTAGGGGTTTGTTGATGCCGTTAATAAATATTTACCGCCATCTAAAGCGATACGTGAATATAACAAGTGGCCATAGTTGAGTGACACTGTTCGGGATTACGCGTAAATTGTTGCTAATGTACATATTGCGCTGAGTATTCACATTTGTTTTGAACTGAGTCCTTTCCACTCAGAGAATTCAAAATGTCTTATAACTAACGGTCATGTAACAATATCGATAAATAGTTGCGTTTGTAAAATTTCCAGGATTTATTGTTATTCAACGCCCGCAAATTTCAACGTTTAAAATATCTATACATTATTTAATGTGAATGCTATTCATCAAGAGTTTGGAGACAATTGTGTATTAACTCTTCCTTTTATCCATTCATGTACAGGACGTGACACAAATTCCAGTTGCTGATAGATCTAAGAAAACGTCATGTCAGACTTGGCAAGCCTATCCAGGTATCCTATCCAGAGGTAACATAAACCTTTATTTTCCAAAGCAGGATTCCCTTCCAGCCGTTGGACAGAGATGAGAAACAGTTTGCTCTCATAGAAATAGTTGTGTGCATCATGTTTGACCACACCTCTTCACTTACCAGAGTGAACGTTGTAAATAAGACTTATTCTGCCAAGGAGAGCACATTAAACTGATGCATTTGTTTCAACCAACACAGGATGCTTTTATTCGACACACAAATAGGGTCATCTAAATGGCAAGTTTTTGGACAAATCCTAACCCACGGGATTTCGGGTGGTACCAAAAGGAAGAACATTGGTATACACCTACGTGATTATTCCGGAAGTATCCAGGTCGTGCGGAGATCTGGTGAAACGTGGGTTCAACGTACACCCAAGGAATAGATCAAGACCCATATTTAATAAAATTAGATTGAAACGTAGGTCAAATGTTAGATTTACTTGTAATATAAAGGTATTAATTCATTTGTAATAGTCCTAATGTGCTCCTTGCCCCCAAAAAGTTGAAATAGACATCTATACCATCAAATTTGAGTGAAGTGTAATGGGCTTAGGGTCATTTGGAGGTGTTGGCGGCCATTTTTGACGCCATATTGGATTTCTGTGATGTATTATAGACAAACACCATTTTCTATAATCTTAACATGTTCGTTGCCCCCAAAAGCCTTGGGATAGAGACCACAATCATCACATTCGAGTTAATGGTTACAGAGTTATGATCATTAAGAGATTTTGGCGGCCATCCTTGACGCCATCTAGAAAAAAAAACTTTTCCGGGGGTCCAACTTTGGTAAACTTTTAGTATGTTCTAAAATACATTAAAACCCACCAGAATCAGTTGAGAAACCTTTTGTAGCAATTTTTGTGGGGTTGATGGTATCTTTCCCATATATACTAACTGTGACGTCATAACCGCTCGCGCCTATGAGGTCATTATATTCGAACTATCGCCGTCGGTCTTGAAGCTTTCCCTGTTCATATAGTCAATCAGTACTCGCTAGTTTCTTTGATTTACGGACAATATAACTACTTCCTCCAACATTTGATGCGTCGGCACATGTCAAATATGGGAAACAAGTTTAAATGCAGAAGACAGTTCGTCAAATTACCAGTCGGAAAAAGTTAGAAAGATGAATGAAGTAGTTCCGGCAACCATTGAAATCGTTGTTTTCTATAACAGCCAATGAAAAGCCAGAAAACAGGTGTAACTCCCATGTAACTTACAGAAAAAGTACTACCCTGTGTCCGTCTCCCCCTATGTGTAATATCTTATTAATATGTCACCGGGGCATGAATAATACAATAATTTGCGGGAATGCGAGTGGATTGATATACTACTATAAATACTACCATGTCGAAAACGCTCATCAATAAGCATACCTTCCAATTCTGATGGAATGGTGACGTCACAACGTGCAAACATGACGTTATCCTGGCCATACACTCCCCCAAGCTCCGTAGCAGCTTTCTCCCCCTGTTCAGCCTTTACATCTGCCATACATACCTGTTGATTAGAATTGTTTAGTGATACATTCCCCTTCTGGACGTATTTCAACTGAAACTTGTACTCGACATAATTATCAATGATTGTGTATCATATACACTAACTATACATGTAAGGTTCCCGGTATAAATTACGTTCCCCCTTTAATATTAGATGACATCGCTAAACATTACTACATCACCTTAATAATGTGAGTCTATTTCCTCAGATACACACCAGGCGGCGCTTCTGTCGTGTCTGTACGACACCATAAAACCATTTTGACGTACATGTATTAGAAAGCTTTCGAAACCGGTTGAGTTTATTATCAATAAAATGACTAAGTGAAATTTAATCCTAATTTTATTTACATAATATTATAGAAATATTCCAGTGTTCAGTGTTTCATTAATTATCTCTCACAATGACGGGGTATTTATGTCATGAACTAACTTACACATGGCAAATGAGCTAAAATGTAATTACCAATTCGCAAACAGAGTCGGCAATACCCACAGCCCAGTGGGAACAGTTGGAAATAAATTTAACACTGGTTTATGAACCTTTATTCTTAAATCCATCAGTTATCACATTTTGTGTTTAATATTGGTATTAAAGTCATTGGTCATAAATCCACCCTAAACAATAATATTATTCTACTACGCAAGTTACATGTCTTCATGGAAGCAGCTTCAACATTCTAAAACAATTAAAATCGAAAATGCTACAAAATAACAATAATAATAGTATATATCAAACCATCTAAATGCGATTTTAATCTAGTCTAATTGCTGGGTAAATCGAGGACTGCTGACCTTACCTTCCCTCCTTTCTTCAGTACGGACTCCGCAACTGCTCGGCCGAATCCCTGGGTTCCCCCAGTGATGAACACTGTCTTGCCTTCGAGTTTCATGGCTGGGTCTGCAGGCAATCTGAATGCAATGTTTCGTAAGTACAGTTAGTTACACACCATTGTCTATGAGCTCTTCAGATTCACATTATTCAAACGTAAAAAAAAATCGACAGGTTTGCAAGGTCACGAGTCTACGAATTGCAGACATGACAATATCCAGTCACGCCGTTTCGATAGTCTAATTTACGAAAACCTCTTCGAAACAAGAGTGTTCGGAGGGAGTTGAATGAAGGCTAAATGTTGATTCTTCAAGGAAGACATTAGAAATTAAGTACCTGTACCTTCATCCCTATGATTTATTTCGTTAAGCTTTTACTTCCATATATAGACTGGTTGAATAAGGATTTAGACTGTCTTAAATATTGTATTTACACAGCCATGGTGCAGGAATTTGAAGAGATATTACTACAATACAAAGGAGTAAATTTGTAAGATTAAACCATTTAACAATAAACATCTTTAAAATGACACATCTGGATTCGGGTTGCTTAATCGAACCGTGTACATTCATTTTATAACTTTATTTATTGATTGTGGAAGATTGTTATGCAATTGGTCACATTTCTTTTGCTATTTGTGAGATCTCTTTGTTTCCATTAGAATACGTACTACAGACAACAGTATTGTATAGTAATTATTGATAATTGTAATTAATTGTAATAGTAAACTATGGGAGTATTTATAAAAGCCTCAATGCATGCGCACTTGCTACACTGACTGTTTAACAATGTAACTGCATTCCTTTTTTCTTAACTTGTTTATTATTTAATGAGGAAACAGTCTGTCTTGCTTTAGAGTATGATATATGATAAAAAGGTTACAACATGTCATTGTTCATACCATACCCCATACAGCCCTCGACCCATATACCGTATTTCCTCTAATAGGGGCCCGGGCCCTTATTAACATGTAAGGACCCTTACCCCCCGGCGCTTATTGGAGGCCTGGCCATTATTTTCTTTTCAGGTTTGACCAATACACTGATCAACTCTGACAACCATTTAGAATAGCACAAACTACTCGCAATTTGTAAACCGAATTTAGCGTGGTAGTTTAACCCTCTTTGTGCCTGGGTACATAATTATATGGGAAATATATTTAGTAGGGGGTGATCATTGATGCGATATAAACCGAGCCCCTGTTAGAGGTCCGGCCCTTATTGGAGACCCGGCTCTTATTCACCGTTGGGTACCTGTTACCCCACGGCTGCTTTTAGAGGCCCGGCTTCTATTTGAGGCCCGGCCCCTATTAGAGAAAATACGGTATCAGGCCTCTGACCTGCGGCCCTAGGGCTGACATGGGGGTCTCGGGCCGATATGGGGTATGGTATGAACAATGACACGTTATAACCTCTAACTTGTCGAGTAGTCGCGGCGATAGATACGGCTGCTATATAGCTGTATTCTCCCTGATCGACTCGACCCTTGAGTCTGTAAATAAATATCCTGTTGAGATCCTATACACAAACTGATGAAAGAATCATGTAGTTGCACATTGCAAATGGATATAATTGGTCATAATAAAACGTGATACAAGTCCTGGGCTATTAAAGCAAACATCCCGACCCACTTACGGTATTATATCTGTACTATGTTGTGTCGACTCTACTTCCAACGGGCAACCTGCTGAGGCGAGGTGACCTGCAAACTTTGATCAACTCAGGTCTCGGCCTGTGTGATAATGTAAGCGAGATTTCATGTATTTGCTCAGGATGATAACGAGTTTTATTTGTCCAAAACCAGGTCAGCAAGTTATCATTGCATATTGACATTACAGTGTGATTGCATCGACATAATGTCTCTGATTTCACTATACACACTACGCTACTCGTGATAATCCAACCAACTTTAATATTGACCGCCTTTTGCGCATGCGCTAGAATTCTGAAGAGGATAACTGTAGAGAATTGCTCATGTAACTTAAAAATATTAAACCAGTGAGTTAAACTAACATTGAAGACTGCTATGAAGAAGTTTTAACTACGCTATTTCAGTATATATTTTATTAGTTTTTTTTTATTCACCTGATATCAGTTTCATGTATACAATATTGACGGTACATACACAATACATAATATTCATAACAGTGTTTTATGTATAAACCGGAAAGAAAAGAAACAAGTTGGCCAATTTAAAAAGTGGCCAATGGTCAGGTAAATGGCTTGCTTATGTTTAAAGTATCAGTGATAATTTTTATCCAGGACATTTGGTAATACATTCTGAACATCATCATATGGAGACTGATCCAAGCACAAGTTTCCTAATGCATGTATTTGGTTTAGTGAGAGCAGGAAGCAGTGTAGTCTAATATTTAGCGTCTGAAAAGGATTATTTTGTAAAGTTTGAAAAGTTTTAAAATAAAATAAAATACAAAAGAGCCCCTGAGATGTGTTCATTTTAAACTGAGCTCTGTTGTCTTGTTGTAGACTTGCCTAGTCACTTGAAAATTAAGGGGTCTGGATGACAGACTAGGAGCAGTGATGTGTACTGTAGAAGCAACGATGAAACTGCATGGCACTGAAACTTATCTACATATTTAAAGGGATGGTTATGTCGCCATATTGGATTTTTTGCATTGCGTGGAATAAAAAACCCCGCTATATTGTACCTAATTTTGCATTGTTTAACAACTAAAGACATACACTGATAGAATATTCACATAGTAACACATAACATGTCATAAAACAAGACAAAAAACTTTGCTGTTATGCTGTAGCGATGTTTTCCCCACTGTGTGACTGTGTTTTGATAATGTATTTATAACATATATGTGTAAATAGGAATATCCTCTCGAATTTCGTGTCCACAAAAAATACCCTGATAGAACCCTCCTTTTAACAGTAACCCAAAGCAACAAGAAATTAGTTTCAAAATAAATTTAAAATGACTGGTTAATAGAAAGCGCGTTAATGAAGATATGACATATGAACATATACCAGCAAAAGGTATTGTGACCTTTATGCTAAGCAGGACTAGACATTAACACTAGCCAGTTGGCCCGAGGCTAGTAAAATAACCTGGGGCCTGTAGACGTTAGAGAGTGATAACTCTGTGAGCCAGTAACATTATCAAGGTCATATGCGATACATAATCAGTTAGTTACAGTTATTGGGAGTTATTTAAAAGTCTACAAGCTGTCAATACTTCATCAATTTGGAAATATCTCTGCCCATTGTTTAAAGCTGTTGATTCCAATTTGGGTTGGTTTTGGGTTGATGTCAATTGCGTTGCTTCATGTCTGTACAATATAGGAGCTTTTAATACATTCTACGTCCTGCTTCATGACTGTATAATATAGGAGCATTTAATGCAGTCTAGGTCCTGCTTCATGTCTGTACAATATAGGAGCATTTAATACAGTCTAGGTCAAGCTTCATGACTGTATAATATAGGAGCATTTATTACAGTCTACGTCCTGCTTCATGACTATACAATATAGGAGCGTTTAATACAGTCTACGTCCTGCTTCATGACTAAACAATATAGGAGCATTTAAAACAGTCTAGGTCCTGCTTCATGTCTGTACAATATAGGAGCATTTAATACAGTCTAGGTCCTGCTTCATGACTGTACAACATAGGAGCATTTAATACAGTCTATATAGCTAGGTTGTGCTCCATGACTATACACTATAGGAGCATTTACAACAGTCTAGGTCCTGCTTCATCACTCCAATATAGGAGCATTTAATAAGTCTATGTCCTGCTTCATCACTGTACAATATAGGAGCATTTAATACAGTCTAGGTCCTGCTTCATCGCTCTAATACAGGAGCATTTAATAAGTCTATATAGCTAGGTCGTGCTCCATGACTATACACAATAGGACCATTTAAAACAGTCTAGGTCCCGCTTCATCACTCCAATATAGGAGCATTTAATACAGTCTAGGTCCTGCTTCATCACTACAATATAGGAGCATTTAATACAGTCTAGGTCCTGCTTCATCAGTGTACAGTATATGAGCATTTAATACAGTCTAGGTCCTGCTTCATGAATGTACAATATAGGAGCATGTTATACAATCTAGCTCCTGCATCATTACTGTACAATATAGGAGCATTTTATACAGTCTAGGTCCTGCTTCATGAATGTACAATATAGGAGCGTTTAATACAGTCTAGGTCCTGCTTCATGACTATACAATATAGGAGCATTTAATGCAGTCTAGGTCCTGCTTCATGACTGTACAATATAGGAGCATTTAATACAGTCTAGGTCCTGCTTCATGACTATAAAATATAAGAGCATTTAATGCAGTCTAGCTCCTGCATCATTACTGTACAATATATGAGCATTTAATACATTCTAGGTCAAGCTTCATGACTGTATAATATAGGAGCATTTAATACAGTCTAGGTCCTGCTTCATGACTGTACAATATAGGAGCATTTAATACAGTCTAGGTCCTGCTTCATCAGTGTACAGTATATGAGCATGTAATACAGTCTAGGTCCTGCTTCATGAATGTACAATATAGGAGCATGTTATACAGTCTAGGTCCTGCTTCATGAATGTACAATATAGGAGCGTTTAATACAGTCTAGGTCCTGCTTCATGACTATAAAATATAGGAGCATTTAATGCAGTCTAGCTCCTGCATCATTACTGTACAATACATGAGCATTTAATACATTCTAGGTCAAGCTTCATGACTGTATAATATAGGAGCATTTAATGCAGTCTAGGTCAAGCTTCATGACTGTATAATATAGGAGCATTTAATGCAGTCTTGGTCCTGCTTCATGTCTGTACACTATAGGAGCATTTAATACAGTCTAGGTCAAGCTTCATGACTGTATAATATAGGAGCATTTATTACACTCTAGGTCCTGCTTCATGAATGTACAATATAGGAGCGTTTAATACAGTCTAGGTCCTGCTTCATGACTATACAATATAGGAGCATTTAAAACAGTCTAGGTCCTGCTTCATGACTGCACACTATAGGAGCATTTAATACAATCTAGCTCCTGCATCATTACTGTACAATATAGGAGCATTTTATACAGTCTAGGTCCTGCTTCATGCATGTACAATATAGGAGCGTTTAATACAGTCTAGGTCCTGCTTCATGACTATACAATATAGGAGCATTTAATGCAGTCTAGGTCCTGCTTCATGACTGTACAATATAGGAGCATTTAATACAGTCTAGGTCCTGCTTCATGACTATAAAATATAAGAGCATTTAATGCAGTCTAGCTCCTGCATCATTACTGTACAATATATGAGCATTTAATACATTCTAGGTCAAGCTTCATGACTGTATAATATAGGAGCATTTAATACAGTCTAGGTCCTGCTTCATGACTGTACAATATAGGAGCATTTAATACAGTCTAGGTCCTGCTTCATCAGTGTACAGTATATGAGCATGTAATACAGTCTAGGTCCTGCTTCATGAATGTACAATATAGGAGCATGTTATACAGTCTAGGTCCTGCTTCATGAATGTACAATATAGGAGCGTTTAATACAGTCTAGGTCCTGCTTCATGACTATAAAATATAGGAGCATTTCATGCAGTCTAGCTCCTGCATCATTACTGTACAATATATGAGCATTTAATACATTCTAGGTCAAGCTTCATGACTGTATAATATAGGAGCATTTAATGCAGTCTAGGTCAAGCTTCATGACTGTATAATATAGGAGCATTTAATGCAGTCTTGGTCCTGCTTCATGTCTGTACACTATAGGAGCATTTAATACAGTCTAGGTCAAGCTTCATGACTGTATAATATAGGAGCATTTATTACACTCTAGGTCCTGCTTCATGAATGTACAATATAGGAGCGTTTAATACAGTCTAGGTCCTGCTTCATGACTATACAATATAGGAGAATTTAAAACAGTCTAGGTCCTGCTTCATGACTGTACACTATAGGAGCATTTAATACAGTCTAGGTCCTGCTTCATGACTGTACAATATAGGAGCATGACATACAGTCTAGGTCCTGCTTCATCACTCCAATATAGGAGAATTTAATACAGTCTAGGTCCTGCTCATCGCTCCAATGTAGGAGCATTTAATACAGTCTAGGTCCTGCTTCATGACTGTACAATATAGGAGCATTTAATACAGTCTAGGTCCTGCTTCATGACTGTACAATATAGGAGCATTTCATATAGTCTAGGTCCTGCTTTATCACTACAATATAGGAGCATTAAATACAGTCTAGGTCCTGCTTCATTGCTCCATTGTAGGAGCATTTAATACAGTCTAGCTCCTGCATCATTACTGTACAATATAGGAGCATTTTATACGGTCTAGGTCCTGCTTCATGAATGTACAATAAAGGAGCGTTTAATACAGTCTAGGTCCTGCTTCATGACTATAAATATAGGGGCATTTAATACAGTCTAGGTCCTCCTTTATGACTGTATAATATAGGAGCATTTAATACAGTCTAGGTCCTGCTTCATGACTCTACATTATAGGAGCATTTAATACAGTCTAGGTCCTGCTTCATGACTGTACAATATAGGAGCATTTCATACAGTCTAGGTCCTGCTTCATCACTCCAATATAGGAGCATTAAATACAGTCTAGGTCCTGCTTGATCTCTCCAATGTAGGAGCATTTAATACAATCTAGCTCATGCATCATTACTGTACAATATAGGAGCATTTTATACAGTCTAGGTCCTGCTTCATGAATGTACAATATAGGAGCGTTTAATACAGTCTAGGTCCTGCTTCATGACTATACAATATAGGAGCATTTAATACAGTCTAGGTCCTGCTTCATTACTCCAATATAGGAGCAATTAATACAGTCTAGGTCCTGCTTAATCGCTCCAATTTAGGAGCATTTAATACAGTCTAGGTCCTGCTTCATGACTGTACAATATAGGAGCATGGTATACAGACTAGCTCCTGCACCATTACTGTACAATATAGGAGCATTTTATACAGTCTAGGTCCTGCTTCATGAATGTACAATATAGGAGCGTTTAATACAGTCTAGGTCCTGCTTCATGTCTATACAATATAGGAGCATTTAATAAAGTCTAGGTCCTGCTTCATCACTCCAATATAGGAGCAATTAATACAGTCTAGGTCCTCCTTCATCCCTCCAATTTAGGAGCATTTAATACAGTCTAGCTCCTGCATCATTACTGTACAATATAGGAGCATTTAATACAGTCTAGGTCCTGTTTCATGAATGTACAATATATGAGCATTTAATACAGTCTAGGTCCTGCTTCATGACTGTATAATATAAGAGCATTTAATGCAGTTTAGGTCCTGCTTTATGTCTGTACAATGTAGTAGCATTTAATACAGTCTAGGTCCTGCTTCATGACTATACACTATAGGAGCATTTAATACAGTCTAGGTCCTGCTTCATGACTGTATAATATAGGAGCATTTAATACAGTCTAGGTCCTGCTTCATGACTCTACATTATAGGAGCATTTAATACAGTCTAGGTCCTGCTTCATCACTCCAATATAGGAGCATTAAATACAGTCTAGGTCCTGCTTCATCTCTCCAATGTAGGAGCATTTAATACAGTCTAGCTCCTGCATCATTACTGTACAATATAGGAGCATTTTATACAGTCTAGGTCCTGCTTCATGAATGTACAATATAGGAGCGTTTAATACAGTCTAGGTCCTGCTTCATGACTATACAATATAGGAGCATTTAATACAGTCTAGGTCCTGCTTCATCACTCCAATATAGGAGCAATTAATACAGTCTAGGTCCTGCTTAATCGCTCCAATTTAGGAGCATTTAATACAGTCTAGGTCCTGCTTCATGACTGTACAATATAGGAGCATGGTAAACAGACTAGCTTCTGCACCATTACTGTACAATATAGGAGCATTTTATACAGTCTAGGTCCTGCTTCATGAATGTACAATATAGGAGCGTTTAATACAGTCTAGGTCCTGCTTCATGTCTATACAATATAGGAGCATTTAATAAAGTCTAGGTCCTGCTTCATCACTCCAATATAGGAGCAATTAATACAGTCTAGGTCCTCCTTCATCCCTCCAATTTAGGAGCATTTAATACAGTCTAGCTCCTGCATCATTACTGTACAATATAGGAGCATTTAATACAGTCTAGGTCCTGCTTCATGAATGTACAATATATGAGCATTTAATACAGTCTAGGTCCTGCTTCATGACTGTATAATATAAGAGCATTTAATGCAGTTTAGGTCCTGCTTCATGTCTGTACAATATAGGAGCATTTAATACAGTCTAGGTCCTGCTTCATGACTGTACAACATAGGAGCATTTAATACAGTCTATATAGCTAGGTTGTGCTCCATGACTATACACTATAGGAGCATTTACAACAGTCTAGGTCCTGCTTCATCACTCCAATATAGGAGCATTTAATAAGTCCATGTCCTGCTTCATCACTGTACAATATAGGAGCATTAAATACAGTCTAGGTCCTGCTTCATCACTCCAATACAGGAGCATTTAATAAGTCTATATAGCTAGGTCATGCTCCATGACTATACACAATAGGATTATTTAAAACAGTCTAGGTCCTGCTTCATCACTCCAATATAGGAACATTTAATACAGTCTAGGTCCGGCTTCATGACTGTACAATATAGCAGCCTTTAAAACAGTCTAGGTCCTGCTTCATCACTACTATATAGGAGCATTAATACAGTCTAGGTCCTGCTCCATGGATGTACAATATAGGAGCATTTAATACAGTCTAGGTCCTGCTTCATCACTCCAATATAGGAGCATTAAATACAGTCTAGGTCCTGCTTCATCGATCCAATTTAGGAGCATTTAATACAGTCTAGGTCCTGCTTCATGTCTGTACAATATAGGAGCATTTAATACAGTCTAGGTCCTGCTTCATCAGTGTACAGTATATGAGCATTTAATACAGTCTAGGTCTTGCTTCATGACTGTACAATATAGGAGCATTTAATACAGTCTAGGTCCTGCTTCATCAGTGTACAGTATATGAGCATTTAATACAGTCTAGGTCCTGCTTCATCAGTGTACAGTATATGAGCATTTAATACAGTCTAGGTCCTGCTTCATGAATGTACAATATAGGAGCATGTTATTCAGTCTAGCTCCTGCATCATTACTGTACAATATAGGAGCATTTTATACAGTCTAGGTCCTGCTTCATGAATGTACAATATAGGAGCGTTTAATACAGTCTAGGTCCTGCTTCATGACTATACAATATAGGAGCATTTAATGCAGTCTAGGTCCTGCTTCATGACTGTACAATATAGGAGCATGTAATACAGTCTAGGTCCTGCTTCATGACTGTACACTATAGGAGCATCTAATACATTCTAGGTCCTGCTTCATGAATATAAAATATAGGAGCATGTAGACTCTAGTCTAGCTCCTGCATCATTACTGTACAATATAGGAGCATTTAATACAGTCTAGGTCCTGTTTCATGAATGTACAATATATGAGCATTTAATACAGTCTAGGTCAAGCTTCATGACTGTATAATATAGGAGCATTTAATGCAGTCTAGGTCCTGTTTCATGTCTGTACAATATAGGACCATTTAAGACAGTCTAGGTCCTGCTTCATGACTGTATAATTTAGGAGCATTTAATGCAGTCTAGGTCCTGCTTCATGTCTGTACAATATAGGAGCATTTAATACAGTCTAGGTCAAGCTTCATGACTGTATAGTATAGGAAAATTTAATACAGTCTAGGTCCTGCTTCATGAATGTATAATATAGGAGCGTTTAATACAGTCTAGGTCCTGCTTCATGACTATACACTATAGGAGCATTTAAAACAGTCTAGGTCCTGTTTCATGACTGTACAATATAGGAGCATTTAATACATTCTAGGTCCTGCTTCATGACTGTACAATATAGGAGCATTTCATACAGTGTAGGTCCTGCTTCATCACTCCAATATAGGAGCATTAAATACAGTCTAGGTCCTGCTTCATCGCTCCAATGTAGGAGCATTTAATACAGTCTAGGTCCTGCTTCATGACTATACAATGTAGGAGCATTTAATACTGTCTAGGTCCTCTTTATGACTGTACAATATAGGAGCATTTCATACAGTCTAGGTCCTGCTTCATCACTCCAATATAGGAGCATTAAATACAGTCTAGGTCCTGTATCATTACTGTACAATATAGGAGCATTTTATACAGTCTAGGTCCTGCTTCATGAATGTACAATATAGGAGCGTTTAATACAGTCTAGGTCCTGCTTCATGACTATACAATATAGGAGCATTTAATACAGTCTAGGTCCTGCTTCATGACTGTATAATATAGGAGCATTTAAAACTGTCTAGATCCTGCTTCATGAATGTACAATATAGGAGCGTTTAATACAGTCTAGGTCATGCTTCATGACTATACAATATAGGAGCGTTTAATACAGTCTAGGTCCTGCTTTATGACTATACAATATAGGAGCATTTAAAACAGTCTAGGTCCTGTTTCATGACTGTACAATATAGGAGCATTTAATACAGTCTAGGTCCTGCTTCATGACTGTACAATATAGGAGCATTTCATACAGTCTAGGTCCTGCTTCATCAGTGTAAAGTATATGAGCATTTAATACAGTCTAGGTCCTGCTTCATGAATGTACAATATAGGAGCATGTTATTCAGTCTAGCTCCTGCATCATTACTGTACAATAAAGGAGCATTTTATACAGTCTAGGTCCTGCTTCATGAATGTACAATATAGGAGCGTTTAATACAGTCTAGGTCCTGCTTCATGACTATACAATATAGGAGCATTTAATGCAGTCTAGGTCCTGCTTCATGACTGTACAATATAGGAGCATGTAATACAGTCTAGGTCCTGCTTCATGACTGTACACTATAGGAGCATCTAATACAGTCTAGGTCCTGCTTCATGAATATAAAATATAGGAGCATGTAGACTCTAGTCTAGCTCCTGCATCATTACTGTACAATATAGGAGCATTTAATACAGTCTAGGTCCTGTTTCATGAATGTACAATATATGAGCATTTAATACAGTCTAGGTCAAGCTTCATGACTGTATAATATAGGAGCATTTAATGCAGTCTAGGTCCTGTTTCATGTCTGTACAATATAGGACCATTAAAGACAGTCTAGGTCCTGCTTCATGACTGTATAATTTAGGAGCATTTAATGCAGTCTAGGTCCTGCTTCATGTCTGTACAATATAGGAGCATTTAATACAGTCTAGGTCAAGCTTCATGACTGTATAGTATAGGAAAATTTAATACAGTCTAGGTCCTGCTTCATGAATGTATAATATAGGAGCGTTTAATACAGTCTAGGTCCTGCTTCATGACTATACAATATAGGAGCATTTAAAACAGTCTAGGTCCTGTTTCATGACTGTACAATATAGGAGCATTTAATACAGTCTACGTCCTGCTTCATGACTGTACAATATAGGAGCATTTCATACAGTGTAGGTCCTGCTTCATCACTCCAATATAGGAGCATTAAATACAGTCTAGGTCCTGCTTCATCGCTCCAATGTAGGAGCATTTAATACAGTCTAGGTCCTGCTTCATGACTATACAATGTAGGAGCATTTAATACTGTCCAGGTCCTTTTTAATGACTGTACAATATAGGAGCATTTCATACAGTCTAGGTCCTGCTTCATCACTCCAATATAGGAGCATTAAATACAGTCTAGGTCCTGTATCATTACTGTACAATATAGGAGCATTTTATACAGTCTAGGTCCTGCTTCATGAATGTACAATATAGGAGCGTTTAATACAGTCTAGGTCCTGCTTCATGACTATACAATATAGGAGCATTTAATACAGTCTAGGTCCTGCTTCATGACTGTATAATATAGGAGCATTTAAAACTGTCTAGGTCCTGCTTCATGAATGTACAATATAGGAGCGTTTAATACAGTCTAGGTCCTGCTTCATGACTATACAATATAGGAGCGTTTAATACAGTCTAGGTCCTGCTTCATGACTATACAATATAGGAGCATTTAAAACAGTCTAGGTCCTGTTTCATGACTGTACAATATAGGAGCATTTAATACAGTCTAGGTCCTGTTTCATGAATGTACAATATAGGAGCATTTCATATAGTCTAGGTCCTGCTTTATCACTCCAATATAGGAGCATTAAATACAGTCTAGGTCCTGCTTCATTGCTCCATTGTAGGAGCATTTAATACAGTCTAGGTCCTGCTTCATGACTATACAATGTAGGAGCATTTAATACTGTCTAGGTCCTGTTTATGACAGTACAATATAGGAGCATTTCATACAGTCTAGGTCCTGCTTCATCACTCCAATATAGGAGCATTAAATACAGTCTAGGTCCTGCTTCATCGCTCCAATGTAGGAGCATTTAATACAGTCTAGCTCCTGTATCATTACTGTACAATATAGGAGCATTTTATACAGTCTAGGTCCTGCTTCATGAATGTACAATATAGGAGCGTTTAATACAGTCTAGGCCCTGCTTCATGACTATACAATATAGGAGCATTTAATACAGTCTAGGTCCTGCTTCATGACTGTATAATATAGGAACATTTAAAACTGTCTAGGTCCTGCTTCATGAATGTACAATATAGGAGCGTTTAATACAGTCTAGGTCCTGCTTCATGACTATACAATATAGGAGCATTTAAAACAGTCTAGGTCCTGCTTCATGACTCTACATTATAGGAGCATTTAATACAGTCTAGGTCCTGCTTCATGACTGTGCAATATAGGAGCATTTCATACAGTCTAGGTCCTGCTTCATCACTCCAATATAGGAGCATTAAATACAGTCTAGGTCCTGCTTCATCGCTCCAATGTAGGAGCATTTAATACAGTCTAGCTATTGCATCATTACTGTACAATATAGGAGCATTTTAAACAGTCTAGGTCCTGCTTCATGAATGTACAATATAGGAGCGTTTAATACAGTCTAGGCCCTGCTTCATGACTATACAATATAGGAGCATTTAATACAGTCTAGGTCTTGCTTCATCACTCCAATATAGGAGCAATTAATACAGTCTAGGTCCTGCTTCATCGCTTCAATTTTGGAGCATTTAATACAGTCTAGGTCCTGCTTCATGACTGTACAATATAGGAGCATGTTATATAGTATAGCTCCTGCATCATTACTGTACAATATAGGAGAATTTTATACAGTCTAGGTCCTGCTTCATGAATGTACAATATAGGAGCGTTTAATACAGTCTAGGTCCTGCTTCATGACTATACAATATAGGAGCATTTAATGCAGTCTAGGTCCTGCTTCATGACTGTACAATATAGGAGCATTTAATACAGTCTAGGTCCTGCTTCATCGCTCCAAATTAGGAGCATTTAATACAGTCTAGCTCCTGCATCATTACTGTACAATATAGGAGCATTTAATACAGTCTAGGTCCTGTTTCATGAATGTACAATATAGGAGCATTTCATATAGTCTAGGTCCTGCTTTATCACTCCAATATAGGAGCATTAAATACAGTCTAGGTCCTGCTTCATTGCTCCATTGTAGGAGCATTTAATACAGTCTAGGTCCTGCTTCATCGCTCCAATGTAGGAGCATTTAATACAGTCTAGGTCCTGCTTCATGACTATACAATGTAGGAGCATTTAATACTGTCTAGGTCCTGTTTATGACAGTACAATATAGGAGCAATTCATACAGTCTAGGTCCTGCTTCATCACTCCAATATAGGAGCATTAAATACAGTCTAGGTCCTGCTTCATCGCTCCAATGTAGGAGCATTTAATACAGTCTAGCTCCTGTATCATTACTGTACAAAATAGGAGCATTTTATACAGTCTAGGTCCTGCTTCATGAATGTACAATATAGGAGCGTTTAATACAGTCTAGGCCCTGCTTCATGACTATACAATATAGGAGCATTTAATACAGTCTAGGTCCTGCTTCATGACTGTATAATATAGGAACATTTAAAACTGTCTAGGTCCTGCTTCATGAATGTACAATATAGGAGCGTTTAATACAGTCTAGGTCCTGCTTCATGACTATACAATATAGGAGCATTTAAAACAGTCTAGGTCCTGCTTCATGACTCTACATTATAGGAGCATTTAATACAGTCTAGGTCCTGCTTCATGACTGTGCAATATAGGTGCATTTCATACAGTCTAGGTCCTGCTTCATCACTCCAATGTAGGAGCATTAAATACAGTCTAGGTCCTGCTTCATCGCTCCAATGTAGGAGCATTTAATACAGTCTAGCTATTGCATCATTACTGTACAATATAGGAGCATTTTAAACAGTCTAGGTCCTGCTTCATGAATGTACAATATAGGAGCGTTTAATACAGTCTAGGCCCTGCTTCATGACTATACAATATAGGAGCATTTAATACAGTCTAGGTCTTGCTTCATCACTCCAATATAGGAGCAATTAATACAGTCTAGGTCCTGCTTCATCGCTTCAATTTTGGAGCATTTAATACAGTCTAGGTCCTGCTTCATGACTGTACAATATAGGAGCATGTTATAAAGTATAGCTCCTGCATCATTACTGTACAATATAGGAGAATTTTATACAGTCTAGGTCCTGCTTCATGAATGTACAATATAGGAGCGTTTAATACAGTCTAGGTCCTGCTTCATGACTATACAATATAGGAGCATTTAATGCAGTCTAGGTCCTGCTTCATGACTGTACAATATAGGAGCATTTAATACAGTCTAGGTCCTGCTTCATCGCTCCAAATTAGGAGCATTTAATACAGTCTAGCTCCTGCATCATTACTGTACAATATAGGAGCATTTAATACAGTCTAGGTCCTGTTTCATGAATGTACAATATAGGAGCATTTCATATAGTCTAGGTCCTGCTTTATCACTCCAATATAGGAGCATTAAATACAGTCTAGGTCCTGCTTCATTGCTCCATTGTAGGAGCATTTAATACAGTCTAGGTCCTGCTTCATCGCTCCAATGTAGGAGCATTTAATACAGTCTAGGTCCTGCTTCATGACTATACAATGTAGCAGCATTTAATACTGTCTAGGTCCTGTTTATGACAGTACAATATAGGAGCATTTCATACAGTCTAGGTCCTGCTTCATCACTCCAATATAGGAGCATTAAATACAGTCTAGGTCCTGTATCATTACTGTACAAAATAGGAGCATTTTATACAGTCTAGGTCCTGCTTCATGAATGTACAATATAGGAGCGTTTAATACAGTCTAGGCCCTGCTTCATGACTATACAATATAGGAGCATTTAATACAGTCTAGGTCCTGCTTCATGACTGTATAATATAGGAGCATTTAATACAGTCTAGGTCCTGCTTCATGACTGTATAATATAGGAACATTTAAAACTGTCTAGGTCCTGCTTCATGAATGTACAATATAGGAGCGTTTAATACAGTCTAGGTCCTGCTTCATGACTATATAATATAGGAGCATTTAAAACAGTCTAGGTCCTGCTTCATGACTCTACATTATAGGAGCATTTAATACAGTCTAGGTCCTGCTTCATGACTGTGCAATATAGGAGCATTTCATACAGTCTAGGTCCTGCTTCATCACTCCAATATAGGAGCATTAAATACAGTCTAGGTCCTGCTTCATCGCTCCAATGTAGGAGCATTTAATACAGTCTAGCTATTGCATCATTACTGTACAATATAGGAGCATTTTAAACAGTCTAGGTCCTGCTTCATGAATGTACAATATAGGAGCGTTTAATACAGTCTAGGCCCTGCTTCATGACTATACAATATAGGAGCATTTAATACAGTCTAGGTCTTGCTTCATCACTCCAATATAGGAGCAATTAATACAGTCTAGGTCCTGCTTCATCGCTTCAATTTTGGAGCATTTAATACAGTCTAGGTCCTGCTTCATGACTGTACAATATAGGAGCATGTTATAAAGTATAGCTCCTGCATCATTACTGTACAATATAGGAGAATTTTATACAGTCTAGGTCCTGCTTCATGAATGTACAATATAGGAGCGTTTAATACAGTCTAGGTCCTGCTTCATGACTATACAATATAGGAGCATTTAATGCAGTCTAGGTCCTGCTTCATGACTGTACAATATAGGAGCATTTAATACAGTCTAGGTCCTGCTTCATCGCTCCAAATTAGGAGCATTTAATACAGTCTAGCTCCTGCATCATTACTGTACAATATAGGAGCATTTAATACAGTCTAGGTCCTGTTTCATGAATGTACAATATAGGAGCATTTCATATAGTCTAGGTCCTAATTGATCACTCCAATATAGGAGCATTAAATACAGTCTAGGTCCTGCTTCATTGCTCCATTGTAGGAGCATTTAATACAGTCTAGGTCCTGCTTCATCGCTCCAATGTAGGAGCATTTAATACAGTCTAGGTCCTGCTTCATGACTATACAATGTAGGAGCATTTAATACTGTCTAGGTCCTGTTTATGACTGTACAATATAGGAGCATTTCATACAGTCTAGGTCCTGCTTCATCACTCCAATATAGGAGCATTAAATACAGTCTAGGTCCTGCTTCATCGCTCCAATGTAGGAGCATTTAATACAGTCTAGCTCCTGTATCATTACTGTACAATATAGGAGCATTTTATACAGTCTAGGTCCTGCTTCATGAATGTACAATATAGGAGCGTTTAATACAGTCTAGGCCCTGCTTCATGACTATACAATATAGGAGCATTTAATACAGTCTAGGTCCTGCTTCATGACTGTATAATATAGGAACATTTAAAACTGTCTAGGTCCTGCTTCATGAATGTACAATATAGGAGCGTTTAATACAGTCTAGGTCCTGCTTCATGACTATACAATATAGGAGCATTTAAAACAGTCTAGGTCCTGCTTCATGACTCTACATTATAGGAGCATTTAATACAGTCTAGGTCCTGCTTCATGACTGTGCAATATAGGTGCATTTCATACAGTCTAGGTCCTGCTTCATCACTCCAATATAGGAGCATTAAATACAGTCTAGGTCCTGCTTCATCGCTCCAATGTAGGAGCATTTAATACAGTCTAGCTATTGCATCATTACTGTACAATATAGGAGCATTTTAAACAGTCTAGGTCCTGCTTCATGAATGTACAATATAGGAGCGTTTAATACAGTCTAGGCCCTGCTTCATGACTATACAATATAGGAGCATTTAATACAGTCTAGGTCTTGCTTAATCACTCCAATATAGGAGCAATTAATACAGTCTAGGTCCTGCTTCATCGCTTCAATTTTGGAGCATGTAATACAGTCTAGGTCCTGCTTCATGACTGTACAATATAGGAGCATGTTATAAAGTATAGCTCCTGCATCATTCCTGTACAATATAGGAGAATTTTATACAGTCTAGGTCCTGCTTCATGAATGTACAATATAGGAGCGTTTAATACAGTCTAGGTCCTGCTTCATGACTATACAATATAGGAGCATTTAATGCAGTCTAGGTCCTGCTTCATGACTGTACAATATAGGAGCATTTAATACAGTCTAGGTCCTGCTTCATCGCTCCAAATTAGGAGCATTTAATACAGTCTAGCTCCTGCATCATTACTGTACAATATAGGAGCATTTAATACAGTCTAGGTCCTGTTTCATGAATGTACAATATAGGAGCATTTCATATAGTCTAGGTCCTAATTAATCACTCCAATATAGGAGCATTAAATACAGTATAGGTCCTGCTTCATTGCTCCATTGTAGGAGCATTTAATACAGTCTAGGTCCTGCTTCATCGCTCCAATGTAGGAGCATTTAATACAGTCTAGGTCCTGCTTCATGACTATACAATGTAGGAGCATTTAATACTGTCTAGGTCCTGTTTATGACTGTACAATATAGGAGCATTTCATACAGTCTAGGTCCTGCTTCATCACTCCAATATAGGAGCATTAAATACAGTCTAGGTCCTGCTTCATCGCTCCAATGTAGGAGCATTTAATACAGTCTAGCTCCTGTATCATTACTGTACAATATAGGAGCATTTTATACAGTCTAGGTCCTGCTTCATGAATGTACAATATAGGAGCGTTTAATACACTCCAGGTCCTGCTTCATGACTGTACAATATAGGAGCATTTAATACAGTCTAGGTCCTGCTTCATGACTGTATAATATAGGAGCATTTAATACAGTCTAGGTCCTGCTTCATGACTCTACATTATAGGAGCATTTAATACAGTCTAGGTCCTGCTTCATGACTCTACATTATAGGAGCAATTAATACAGTCTAGGTCATGCTTCATGACTGTACAATATAGGAGCATTTCATACAGTCTAGGTCCTGCTTCATCACTCCAATATAGGAGCATTAAATACAGTCTAGGTTCTGCTTCATGACTGTACAATATAGGAGCATTTCATACAGTGTAGGTCCTGCTTCATCACTCCAATATAGGAGCATTAAATACAGTCTAGGTCCTGCTTCATCGCTCCAATGTAGGATCATTTAATACAGTCTAGGTCCTGCTTCATGACTATACAATATAGGAGCATTTAATACTGTCTAGGTCCTGTTTATGATTGTACAATATAGGAGCATTTCATACAGTCTAGGTCCTTCTTCATCACTCCAATATAGGAGCATTAAATACAGTCTAGGTCCTGCTTCATCGCTCCAATGTAGGAGCATTTAATACAGTCTAGCTCCTGTATCATTACTGTACAATATAGGAGCATTTTATACAGTCTAGGTCCTGCTTCATGAATGTACAATATAGGAGCGCTTAATACAGTCTAGGTCCTGCTTCATGACTATACAACATAGGAGCATTTAATACAGTCTAGATCCTGCTTCATGACTGTATAATATAGGAGCATTTAATACAGTCTAGGTCCTGCTTCATGAATGTACAATATAGGAGCGTTTAATACAGTCTAGGTCCTGCTTCATGATTATACAATATAGGAGCATTTAAAACAGTCTAGGTCCTGCTTCATGACTCTACATTATAGGATCATTTAATACAGTCTAGGTCATGCTTCATGACAGTGCAATATAGGTGCATTTCATACAGTCTAGGTCCTGCTTCATCACTCCAATATAGGAGCATTAAATACAGTCTAGGTCCTGCTTCATCGCTCCAATGTAGGAGCATTTAATACAGTCTAGCTATTTCATCATTACTGTACAATATAGGAGCATTTTAAACAGTCTAGGTCCTGCTTCATGAATGTACAATATAGGTGCGTTTAATACAGTCTAGGTCCTGCTTCATGACTATACAATATAGGAGCATTTAATACAGTCTAGGTCCTGCTTCATCACTCCAATATAGGAGCAATTAATACAGTCTAGGTCCTGCTTCATCGCTTCAATTTTGGAGCATTTAATACAGTCTAGGTCCTGCTTCATGACTGTACAATATAGGAGCATGTTATACAGTATAGCTCCTGCATCATTAGTGTACAATATAGGAGCATTTTATACAGTCTAGGTCCTGCTTCATGAATGTACAATATAGGAGCGTTTAATACAGTCTAGGTCCTGCTTCATGACTTTACAATATAGGAGCATTTAATGCAGTCTAGGTCCTGCTTCATGACTGTACAATATAGGAGCATTTATTACAGTCTAGGTCCTGCTTCATCGCTCCAAATTAGGAGCATTTAATACAGTCTAGCTCCTGCATCATTACTGTACAATATAGGAGCATTTAATACAGTCTAGGTCCTGTTTCATGAATGTACAATATATGAGCATTTAATACAGTCTAGGTCCTGCTTCATAACTGTATAATATAGGAGCATTTAATACAGTCTAGGTCCTGCGTCATGTCTGAACAATATAGGAGCATTTAATACAGTCTAGGTCCTGATTCATGACTGTACAACATAGGAGCATTTAATACAGTCTATATAGCTAGGTTGTGCTCCATGACTATACACTATAGGAGCATTTACAACAGTCTAGGTCCTGCTTCATCACTCCAATATAGGAGCATTTAATAAGTCCATGTCCTGCTTCATCACTGTACAATATAGGAGCATTAAATACAGTCTAGGTCCTGCTTCATCACTCCAATACAGGAGCATTTAATAAGTCTATATAGCTAGGTCGTGCTCCATGACTATACACATTAGGAGCATTTAAAACAGTTTAGGTCCTGCTTCATCATTCCAATATAGGAGCATTTAATACAGTCTAGGTCCGGCTTCATGACTGTACAATATAGCAGCCTTTAAAACAGTCTAGGTCCTGCTTCATCACTACTATATAGGAGCATTTAATACAGTCTAGGTCCTGCTCCATGAATGTACAATATAGGAGCATTTAATACAGTCTAGGTCCTGCTTCATCACTCCAATATTGGAGCATTAAATACAGTCTAGGTCCTGCTTCATCGATCCAATTTAGGAGCATTTAATACAGTCTAGGTCCTGCTTCATGACTGTACAATATAGGAGCATTTAATACAGTCTAGGTCCTGCTTCATCAGTGTACAGTATATGAGCATTTAATACAGTCTAGGTCCTGCTTCATGACTGTACAATATAGGAGCATTTAATACAGTCTAGGTCCTGCTTCATCAGTGTACAGTTTATGAGCATTTAATACAGTCTAGGTCCTGCTTCATCAGTGTACAGTATATGAGCATTTAATACAGTCTAGGTCCTGCTTCATGAATGTACAATATAGGAGCATGTTATTCAGTCTAGCTCCTGCATCATTACTGTACAATATAGGAGCGTTTAATACAGTCTAGGCCCTGCTTCATGACTATACAATATAGGAGCATTTAATACAGTCTAGGTCCTGCTTCATGACTGTATAATATAGGAACATTTAAAACTGTCTAGGTCCTGCTTCATGAATGTACAATATAGGAGCATTTCATACAGTCTAGGTCCTGCTTCATCACTCCAATATAGGAGCATTAAATACAGTCTAGGTCCTGCTTCATCGCTCCAATGTAGGAGCATTTAATACAGTCTAGCTATTGCATCATTACTGTACAATATAGGAGCATTTTAAACAGTCTAGGTCCTGCTTCATGAATGTACAATATAGGAGCGTTTAATACAGTCTAGGCCCTGCTTCATGACTATACAATATAGGAGCATTTAATACAGTCTAGGTCTTGCTTCATCACTCCAATATAGGAGCAATTAATACAGTCTAGGTCCTGCTTCATCGCTTCAATTTTGGAGCATTTAATACAGTCTAGGTCCTGCTTCATGAATGTACAATATAGGAGCATGTTATATAGTATAGCTCCTGCATCATTACTGTACAATATAGGAGAATTTTATACAGTCTAGGTCCTGCTTCATGAATGTACAATATAGGAGCGTTTAATACAGTCTAGGTCCTGCTTCATGACTATACAATATAGGAGCATTTAATGCAGTCTAGGTCCTGCTTCATGACTGTACAATATAGGAGCATTTAATACAGTCTAGGTCCTGCTTCATCGCTCCAAATTAGGAGCATTTAATACAGTCTAGCTCCTGCATCATTACTGTACAATATAGGAGCATTTAATACAGTCTAGGTCCTGTTTCATGAATGTACAATATAGGAGCATTTCATATAGTCTAGGTCCTGCTTTATCACTCCAATATAGGAGCATTAAATACAGTCTAGGTCCTGCTTCATTGCTCCATTGTAGGAGCATTTAATACAGTCTAGGTCCTGCTTCATCGCTCCAATGTAGGAGCATTTAATACAGTCTAGGTCCTGCTTCATGACTGTACAATGTAGGAGCATTTAATACTGTCTAGGTCCTGTTTATGACTGTACAATATAGGAGCATTTCATACAGTCTAGGTCCTGCTTCATCACTCCAATATAGGAGCATTAAATACAGTCTAGGTCCTGCTTCATCGCTCCAATGTAGGAGCATTTAATACAGTCTAGCTCCTGTATCATTACTGTACAATATAGGAGCATTTTATACAGTCTAGGTCCTGCTTCATGAATGTACAATATAGGAGCGTTTAATACACTCCAGGTCCTGCTTCATGACTATACAATATAGGAGCATTTAATACAGTCTAGGTCCTGCTTCATGACTGTATAATATAGGAGCATTTAATACAGTCTAGGTCCTGCTTCATGACTCTACATTATAGGAGCATTTAATACAGTCTAGGTCCTGCTTCATGACTCTACATTATAGGAGCATTTAATACAGTCTAGGTCCTGCTTCATGACTGTACAATATAGGAGCATTTCATACAGTCTAGGTCCTGCTTCATCACTCCAATATAGGAGCATTAAATACAGTCTAGGTTCTGCTTCATGACTGTACAATATAGGAGCATTTCATACAGTGTAGGTCCTGCTTCATCACTCCAATATAGGAGCATTAAATACAGTCTAGGTCCTGCTTCATCGCTCCAATGTAGGAGCATTTAATACAGTCTAGGTCCTGCTTCATGACTATACAATATAGGAGCATTTAATACTGTCTAGGTCCTGCTTCATGACTGTGCAATATAGGAGCATTTCATACAGTCTAGGTCCTGCTTCATCACTCCAATATAGGAGCATTAAATACAGTCTAGGTCCTGCTTCATCGCTCCAATGTAGGAGCATTTAATACAGTCTAGGTCCTGATTCATGACTATACAATATAGGAGCATTAAATACTGTCTAGGTCCTGTTTATGATTGTACAATATAGGAGCATTTCATACAGTCTAGGTCCTGCTTCATCACTCCAATATAGGAGCATTAAATACAGTCTAGGTCCTGCTTCATCGCTCCAATGTAGGAGCATTTAATACAGTCTAGCTCCTGTATCATTACTGTACAATATAGGAGCATTTTATACAGTCTAGGTCCTGCTTCATGAATGTACAATATAGGAGCGCTTAATACAGTCTAGGTCCTGCTTCATGACTATACAACATAGGAGCATTTAATACAGTCTAGATCCTGCTTCATGACTGTATAATATAGGAGCATTTAATACAGTCTAGGTCCTGCTTCATGAATGTACAATATAGGAGCGTTTAATACAGTCTAGGTCCTGCTTCATGATTATACAATATAGGAGCATTTAAAACAGTCTAGGTCCTGCTTCATGACTCTACATTATAGGAGCATTTAATACAGTCTAGGTCCTGCTTTATGACTGTGCAATATAGGAGCATTTCATACAGTCTAGGTCCTGCTTCATCACTCCAATATAGGAGCTTTAAATACAGTCTAGGTCCTGCTTCATCGCTCCAATGTAGGAGCATTTAATACAGTCTAGCTATTTCATCATTACTGTACAATATAGGAGCATTTTAAACAGTCTAGGTCCTGCTTCATGAATGTACAATATAGGTGCGTTTAATACAGTCTAGGTCCTGCTTCATGACTATACACTATAGGAGCATTTAATACAGTCTAGGTCCTGCTTCATCACTCCAATATAGGAGCAATTAATACAGTCTAGGTCCTGCTTCATCGCTTCAATTTTGGAGCATTTAATACAGTCTAAGTCCTGCTTCATGACTGTACAATATAGGAGCATGTTATACAGTATAGCTCCTGCATCATTAGTGTACAATATAGGAGCATTTTATACAGTCTAGGTCCTGCTTCATGAATGTACAATATAGGAGCGTTTAATACAGTCTAGGTCCTGCTTCATGACTTTACAATATAGGAGCATTTAATGCAGTCTAGGTCCTGCTTCATGACTGTACAATATAGGAGCATTTAATACAGTCTAGGTCCTGCTTCATCGCTCCAAATTAGGAGCATTTGATACAGTCTAGCTCCTGCATCATTACTGTACAATATAGGAGCATTTAATACAGTCTAGGTCCTGTTTCATGAATGTACAATATATGAGCATTTAATACAGTCTAGGTCCTGCTTCATAACTGTATAATATAGGAGCATTTAATGCAGTCTAGGTCCTGCTTCATCACTACTATATAGGAGCATTTAATACAGTCTAGGTCCTGCTCCATGAATGTACAATATAGGAGCATTTAATACAGTCTAGGTCCTGCTTCATCACTCCAATATTGGAGCATTAAATACAGTCTAGGTCCTGCTTCATCGATCCAATTTAGGAGCATTTAATACAGTCTAGGTCCTGCTTCATGACTGTACAATATAGGAGCATTTAATACAGTCTAGGTCCTGCTTCATCAGTGTACAGTATATGAGCATTTAATACAGTCTAGGTCCTGCTTCATGACTGTACAATATAGGAGCATTTAATACAGTCTAGGTCCTGCTTCATCAGTGTACAGTTTATGAGCATTTAATACAGTCTAGGTCCTGCTTCATCAGTGTACAGTATATGAGCATTTAATACAGTCTAGGTCCTGCTTCATGAATGTACAATATAGGAGCATGTTATTCAGTCTAGCTCCTGCATCATTACTGTACAATATAGAAGCATTTTATACAGTCTAGGTCCTGCTTCATGAATGTACAATATAGGAGCGTTTAATACAGTCTAGGTCCTGCTTCATGAATATAAAATATAGGAGCATGTAGACTCTAGTCTAGCTCCTGCATCATTACTGTACAATATAGGAGCATTTAATACAGTCTAGGTCCTGTTTCATGAATGTACACTATATGAGCATTTAATACAGTCTAGGTCAAGCTTCATGGCTGTATAATATAGGAGCATTTAATGCAGTCTAGGTCCTGTTTCATGTCTGTACAATATAGGACCATTTAAGACAGTCTAGGTCCTGCTTCATGACTGTATAATTTAGGAGCATTTAATGCAGTCTAGGTCCTGCTTCATGTCTGTACAATATAGGAGCAATTAATACAGTCTAGGTCAAGCTTCATGACTGTATAGTATAGGAAAAGTTAATACAGTCTAGGTCCTGCTTCATGAATGTACAATATAGGAGCGTTTAATACAGTCTAGGTCCTGCTTCATGACTATACAATATAGGAGCATTTAAAACAGTCTAGGTCCTGCTTCATGACTGTACACTATATCAGCATTTAATACAGTGTAGGTCCTGCTTCATGACTCCAATATAGGAGCATTAAATACAGTCTAGGTCCTGCTTCATCGCTCCAATATAGGAGCATTTAATACAGTCTAGCTCCTGTATCATTACTGTACAATATAGGAGCATTTTATACAGTCTAGGTCCTGCTTCATCGCTCCAATGTAGGAGCATTTAATACAGTCTAGCTCCTGTATCATTACTGTACAATATAGGAGCATTTTATACAGTCTAGGTCCTGCTTCATGAATGTACAATATAGGAGCGTTAAATACAGTCTAGGTCCTGCTTCATGACTATACAATATAGGAGCATTTAATACAGTCTAGGTCCTGCTTCATGACTGTATAATATAGGAGCATTTAATACAGTCTAGGTCCTGCTTCATGAATGTACAATATAGGAGCATTTAATACAGTCTAGGTCCTGCTTCATCAGTGTACAGTATATGAGCATTTAATACAGTCTAGGTCCTGCTTTATCAGTGTACAGTATATGAGCATTTAATACAGTCTAGGTCCTGCTTCATGAATGTACAATATAGGAGCATGTTATTCAGTCTAGCTCCTGCATCATTACTGTACAATATAGAAGCATTTTATACAGTCTAGGTCCTGCTTCATGAATGTACAATATAGGAGCGTTTAATACAGTCTAGGTCCTGCTTCATGACTATACAATATAGGAGCATTTAATGCAGTCTAGGTCCTGCTTCATGACTGTACACTATAGGACCATGTAATACAGTCTAGGTCCTGCTTCATGACTGTACAATATAGGAGCATCTAATACAGTCTAGGTCCTGCTTCATCAGTGTACAGTATATGAGCATTTAATACAGTCTAGGTCCTGCTTCATCAGTGTACAGTATATGAGCATTTAATACAGTCTAGGTCCTGCTTCATGAATATAAAATATAGGAGCATGTAGACTCTAGTCTAGCTCCTGCATCATTACTGTACACTATAGGAGCATTTAATACAGTCTAGGTCCTGTTTCATGAATGTACAATATATGAGCATTTAATACAGTCTAGGTCAAGCTTCATGGCTGTATAATAAAGGAGCATTTAATGCAGTCTAGGTCCTGTTTCATGTCTGTACAATATAGGACCATTTAAGACAGTCTAGGTCCTGCTTCATGACTCTATAATTTAGGAGCATTTAATGCAGTCTAGGTCCTGCTTCATGTCTGTACAATATAGGAGCATTTAATACAGTCTAGGTCAAGCTTCATGACTGTATAGTATAGGAAAAGTTAATACAGTCTAGGTCCTGCTTCATGAATGTAAAATATAGGAGCGTTTAATACAGTCTAGGTCCTGCTTCATGACTATACAATATAGGAGCATTTAAAACAGTCTAGGTCCTGCTTCATGACTGTACACTATATCAGCATTTAATACAGTGTAGGTCCTGCTTCATCACTCCAATATAGGAGCATTAAATACAGTCTAGGTCCTGCTTCATCGCTCCAATATAGGAGCATTTAATACAGTCTAGGTCCTGCTTGATCACTGTACAATATAGGAGCATTTAATACAGTCTAGGTCCTGCTTCATCGCTCCAATGTAGGAGCATTTAATACAGTCTAGCTCCTGTATCATTACTGTACAATATAGGAGCATTTTATACAGTCTAGGTCCTGCTTCATGAATGTACAATATAGGAGCGTTTAATACAGTCTAGGTCCTGCTTCATGACTATACAATATAGGAGCATTTAATACAGTCTAGGTCCTGCTTCATGACTGTATAATATAAGAGCATTTAATACAGTCTAGGTCCTGCTTCATGAATGTACAATATAGGAGCATTTAATAAAGTCTAGGTCCTGCTTCATGACTATACAATATAGGAGCATTTAAAACAGTCTAGGTCCTGCTTCATGACTCTAAATTATAGGAGCATTTAATACAGTCTAGGTCCTGCTTCATGACTGTACAATATAGGAGCATTTCATACTGTCTAGGTCCTGCTTCATCACTCCAATATAGGAGCATTAAATACAGTCTAGATCCTGCTTCATCGCTCCAATGTAGGAGCATTTAATACAGTCTAGCTATTGCATCATTAATGTACAATATAGGAGCATTTTAAACAGTCTAGGTACTGCTTCATCACTCCAATATAGGAGCAATTAATACAGTCTAGGTCCTGCTTCATCGCTTCAATTTTGGAGCATTTAATACAGTCTAGGTCCTGCTTCATGACTGAACAATATAGGAGCATGTTATACAGTCTAGCTCCTGCATCATTACTGTACAATATAGGAGCATTTTATACAGTCTAGGTCCTGCTTCATGAATGTACAATATAGGAGCGTTTAATACAGTCTAGGTCCTGCTTCATGACTATACAATATAGGAGCATTTAATAAAGTCTAGGTCCTGCTTCATCACTCCAATATAGGAGCAATTAGTACAGTCTAGGTCCTGCTTCATCCCTCCAAATTAGGAGCATTTAATGCAGTCTAGGTCCTGCTTCATTTCTGTACAATATAGGAGCATTTAATACAGTCTAGGTCAAGCTTCATGACTGTATAGTATAGGAAAAGTTAATACAGTCTAGGTCATGCTTCATGAATGTAAAATATAGGAGCGTTTAATATAGTCTAGGTCCTGCTTCATGACTATACAATATAGGAGCATTTAAAACAGTCTAGGTCCTGCTTCATGACTGTACACTATATCAGCATTTAATACAGTGTAGGTCCTGCTTCATCACTCCAATATAGGAGCATTAAATACAGTCTAGGTCCTGCTTCATCGCTCCAATATAGGAGCATTTAATACAGTCTAGGTCCTGCTTTATCACTGTACAATATAGGAGCATTTAATACAGTCTAGGTCCTGCTTCATCGCTCCAATGTAGGAGCATTTAATACAGTCTAGATCCTGTATCATTACTGTACAATATAGGAGCATTTAATACAGTCTAGGTCCTGTTTCATGAATGTACAATATATGAGCATTTAATACAGTCAAGGTCCTGCTTCATGACTGTATAATATAGGAGCATTTAATACAGTCTAGGTCCTGCTTCATGACTCTTCATTATAGGAGCATTTAATACAGTCTAGGTCCTGCTTCATGACTGTACAATATAGGGGCATTTAATACAGTCTAGGTCCTGCTTCATCAATACAATATAGGAGCATTTAATACAGTCTAGCTCCTGTTTCATGACTGTACAATATAGGGTCATTTGAAACAGTCTAAGTCAAGCTTCATGAATGTACAATATATGAGCATTTAATACAGTCAAGGTCCTGCTTCATGACTCTACATTATAGGAGCATTTAATACAGTCTAGGTCATGCTCCATGACTGTACAATATTGGAGCATTTAATACAGTCTAGGTACTGCTTCATCACTGTACAGTATAGGAGCATTTCATACAGTCTAGGTCCTGCTTCATCACTCCAATATATGAGCATTAAATACAGTCTAGGTCCTGCTTCATCGCTCCAATGTAGGAGCAGTTAATACAGTCTAGCTCCTGTATCATTACTGAACAATATAGGAGCATTTTGTACAGTCTAGGTCCTGCTTCATGAATGTACAAAATAGGAGCGTTTAATACAGTCTAGGTCCTGCTTCATGACTATACAATATAGAAGCATTTAATACAGTCTAGGTCCTGCTTCATGACTGTATAATATAGGAGCATTTAATACAGTCTAGGTCCTGCTTCATGAATGTACAATATAGGAGCGTTTAATACAGTCTAGGTCCTGCTTCATGACTATACAATATAGGAGCATTTAAAACAGTCTAGGTCCTGCTTCATGACTCTACATTATAGGAGCATTTAATACAGTCTAGGTCCTGCTTCATGACTGTACAATATAGGAGCATTTCATACAGTCTAGGTCCTGCTTCATCACTCCAATATAGGAGCATTAATTACAGTCTAGGTCCTGCTTCATCGCTCCAATGTAGGAGCATTTCATACAGTCTAGCTCCTGCATCATTACTGTACAATATAGGAGCATTTTAAACAGTCTAGGTCCTGCTTCATGAATGTACAATATAGGAGCGTTTAATACAGTCGAGGTCCTGCTTCATGACTATACAATATAGGAGCATTTAATACAGTCTAGGTCCTGCTTCATCACTCCAATATAGGAGCAATTAATACAGTCTAGGTCCTGCTTCATCGCTTCAATTTAGGAGCATTTAATACAGTCTAGGTCCTGCTTCATGACTGTACAATATAGGAGCATTTTATACAGTCTAGCTCCTGCATCATTACTGTACAATATAGGAGCATTTTATACAGTCTAGGTCCTGCTTCATGAATGTACATTATAGGAGCGTTTAATACAGTCTAGGTCCTGCTTCATGACTATACAATATAGGAGCATTTAATAAAGTCTAGGTCCTGCTTCATCACTCCAATATAGGAGCAATTAATACAGTCTAGGTCCTGCTTCATCCCTCCAAATTAGGAGCATTTAATACAGTCTAGGTCCTGCTTCATGAATGTTCAATATAGGAGCATCTAATACAGTCTAGGTCCTGCTTCATGACTATAAAATAAAGGAGCATGTAGACTCTAGTCTAGCTCCATCATCATTACTGTACAATATAGGCGCATTTAATACAGTCTAGGTCCTGTTTCATGAATGTACAATACATGAGCATTTAATACAGTCTAGGTCCTGCTTCATGACTGTATAATATAGGAGCATTTAATGCAGTCTAGGTCCTGTTTCATGTCTGTACAATATAGGAGCATTTAATACAGTCTAGGTCAAGCTTCATGACTGTATAATATAGGAGCATTTAATGCAGTCTTGGTCCTGCTTCATGTCTGTACAATATAGGAGCATTTAATACAGTCTAGGTCAAGCTTCATGACTGTATAATATAGGAGCATTTAATACAGTCTAGGTCCTACTTCATGACTATACAATATAGGAGCATTTAATACAGTCTAGGTCCTGTTCAATGAATGAACAATATGGGAGCATTTTTCACAGTCTAGGTCCTGCTTCATGACTCTACATTATAGGAGCATTTAATACAGTCTAGGTCCTGCTTCATGACTGTACAATAGAGGGGCATTTAATACAGTCTAGGTCCTGCTTCATGACTGTACACTATATCAGCATTTAATACAGTGTAGGTCCTGCTTCATCACTCCAATATAGGAGCATTAAATACAGTCTAGGTCCTGGTGCTTCATCGCTCCAATATAGGAGCATTTAATACAGTCTAGGTCCTGCTTTATCACTGTACAATATAGGAGCATTTAATACAGTCTAGGTCCTGCTTCATCGCTCCAATGTAGGAGCATTTAATACAGTCTAGCTCCTGTATCATTACTGTACAATATAGGAGCATTTAATACAGTCTAGGTCCTGTTTCATGAATGTACAATATATGAGCATTTAATACAGTCAAGGTCCTGCTTCATGACTGTATAATATAGGAGCATTTAATACAGTCTAGGTCCTGCTTCATGACTCTTCAGTATAGGAGCATTTAATACAGTCTAGGTCCTGCTTCATGACTGTACAATATAGGGGCATTTAATACAGTCTAGGTCCTGCTTCATCAATACAATATAGGAGCATTTAATACAGTCTAGCTCCTGTTTCATGACTGTACAATATAGGGTCATTTGAAACAGTCTAAGTCAAGCTTCATGAATGTATAATATAGGAGCATTTAATACAGTCTAAGTCCTGCTTCATGACTCTACATTATAGGAGCATTTAATACAGTCTAGGTCATGCTCCATGACTGTACAATATGGGAGCATTTAATACAGTCTAGGTACTGCTTCATCACTGTACAGTATAGTAGGCATTTCATACAGTCTAGGTCCTGCTTCATCACTCCAATATATGAGCATTAAATACAGTCTAGGTCCTGCTTCATCGCTCCAATGTAGGAGCAGTTAATACAGTCTAGCTCCTGAATCATTACTGTACAATATAGGAGCATTTTGTACAGTCTAGGTCCTGCTTCATGAATGTACAAAATAGGAGCGTTTAATACAGTCTAGGTCCTGCTTCATGACTATACAATATAGAAGCATTTAATTCAGTCTAGGTCCTGCTTCATGACTGTATAATATAGGAGCATTTAATACAGTCTAGGTCCTGCTTCATGAATGTACAATATAGGAGCGTTTAATACAGTCTAGGTCCTGCTTCATGACTATACAATATAGGAGCATTTAAAACAGTCTAGGTCCTGCTTCATGACTCTACATTATAGGAGCATTTAATACAGTCTAGGTCCTGCTTCATGACTGTACAATATAGGAGCATTTCATACAGTCTAGGTCCTGCTTCATCACTCCAATATAGGAGCATTAATTACAGTCTAGGTCCTGCTTCATCGCTCCAATGTAGGAGCATTTCATGCAGTCTAGCTCCTGCATCATTACTGTACAATATAGGAGCATTTTAAACAGTCTAGGTCCTGCTTCATGAATGTACAATATAGGAGCGTTTAATACAGTCGAGGTCCTGCTTCATGACTATACAATATAGGAGCATTTAATACAGTCTAGGTCCTGCTTCATCACTCCAATATAGGAGCAATTAATACAGTCTAGGTCCTGCTTCATCGCTTCAATTTAGGAGCATTTAATACAGTCTAGGTCCTGCTTCATGACTGTACAATATAGGAGCATTTTATACAGTCTAGCTCCTGCATCATTACTGTACAATATAGGAGCATTTTATACAGTCTAGGTCCTGCTTCATGAATGTACATTATAGGAGCGTTTAATACAGTCTAGGTCCTGCTTCATGACTATACAATATAGGAGCATTTAATAAAGTCTAGGTCCTGCTTCATCACTCCAATATAGGAGCAATTAATACAGTCTAGGTCCTGCTTCATCCCTCCAAATTAGGAGCATTTAATACAGTCTAGGTCCTGCTTCATGAATGTACAATATAGGAGCATCTAATACAGTCTAGGTCCTGCTTCATGACTATAAAATAAAGGAGCATGTAGACTCTAGTCTAGCTCCGTCATCATTACTGTACAATATAGGCGCATTTAATACAGTCTAGGTACTGTTTCATGAATGTACAATACATGAGCATTTAATACAGTCTAGGTCCTGCTTCATGACTGTATAATATAGGAGCATTTAATGCAGTCTAGGTCCTGTTTCATGTCTGTACAATATAGGAGCATTTAATACAGTCTAGGTCAAGCTTCATGACTGTATAATATAGGAGCATTTAATGCAGTCTTGGTCCTGCTTCATGTCTGTACAATATAGGAGCATTTAATACAGTCTAGGTCAAGCTTCATGACTGTATAATATAGGAGCATTTAATACAGTCTAGGTCCTACTTCATGACTATACAATATAGGAGCATTTAATACAGTCTAGGTCCTGTTCAATGAATGAACAATATGGGAGCATTTTTCACAGTCTAGGTCCTGCTTCATGACTCTACATTATAGGAGCATTTAATACAGTCTAGGTCCTGCTTCATGACTGTACAATAGAGGGGCATTTAATACAGTCTAGGTCCTGCTTCATCACTACAATATAGGAGCATTTAATACAGTCTAGCTCCTGTTTCATGACTGTACACTATAGGGGCATTTGAAACAGTCTAAGTCAAGCTTCATGAATGTATAATATAGGAGCATTTAATACAGTCTAGGTCTTGCTTAATCACTCCAATATAGGAGCATTAAATACAGTCTAGGTCCTGCTTCATCGCTCCAATGTAGGAGCAGTTAATACAGTCTAGCTCCTGTATCATTACTGTACAATATAGGAGCATTTTATACAGTCTAGGTCCTGCTTCGTGAATGTACAATATAGGAGCGTTCAATACAGTCTACGTCCTGCTTCATGACTATACAATATAGAAGCATTTAATTCAGTCTAGGTCCTGCTTCATGACTGTATAACATAGGAGCATTTAATACAGTCTAGGTCCTGCTTCATGAATGTACAATATAGGAGCGTTTAATACAGTCTAGGTCCTGCTTCATGACTATACAATATAGGAGCATTTAATACAGTCTAGGTCAAGCTTCATGACTGTATAATATAGGAGCATTTAATACAGTCTAGGTCCTACTTCATGACTATACAATATAGGAGCATTTAATACAGTCTAGGTCCTGTTCAATGAATGAACAATATGGGAGCATTTTACACAGTCTAGGTCCTGCTTCATGACTCTACATTATAGGAGCATTTAATACAGTCTAGGTCCTGCTTCATGACTGTACAATATAGGGGCATTTAATACAGTCTAGGTCCTGCTTCATCACTACAATATAGGAGCATTTAATACAGACTAGCTCCTGCTTCATGACTCTACATTATAGGAGCATTTAATACAGTCTAGGTCCTGCTTCATGACTGTACAATATAGGAGCATTTCATACAGTCTAGGTCCTGCTTCATCACTCCAATATAGGAGCATTAAATACAGTCTAGGTCCTGCTTCATCGCTCCAATGTAGGAGCATTTCATACAGTCTAGCTCCTGCATCATTACTGTACAATATAGGAGCATTTTAAACAGTCTAGGTCCTGCTTCATGAATGTACAATATAGGAGCGTTTAATACAGTCTAGGTCCTGCTTCATGACTATACAATATAGGAGCATTTAATACAGTCTAGGTCCTGCTTCATCACTCCAATATAGGAGCAATTAATACAGTCTAGGTCCTGCTTCATCGCTTCAATTTAGGAGCATTTAATACAGTCTAGGTCCTGCTTCATGACTGTACAATATAGGAGCATGTTATACAGTCTAGCTCCTGCATCATTACTGTACAATATAGGAGCATTTTATACAGTCTAGGTCCTGCTTCATGAATGTACATTATAGGAGCGTTTAATACAGTCTAGGTCCTGCTTCATGACTATACAATATAGGAGCATTTAATAAAGTCTAGGTCCTGCTTCTTCACTCCAATATAGGAGCAATTAATACAGTCTAGGTCCTGCTTCATCCCTCCAAATTAGGAGCATTTAATACAGTCTAGGTCCTGCTTCATGAATGTACAATATAGGAGCATTTAATGCAGTCTAGGTCCTGCTTCATGATTACCATATAGGAGCATCTAATACAGTCTAGGTCCTACTTCATGACTATAAAATACAGGAGCATGTAGACTCTAGTCTAGCTCCTGCATCATTACTGTACAATATAGGCGCATTTAATACAGTATAGGTCCTGTTTCATGAATGTACAATACATGAGCATTTAATACAGTCTAGGTCCTGCTTCATGACTGTATAATATAGGAGCATTTAATGCAGTCTAGGTCCTGTTTCATGTCTGTACAATATAGGAGCATTTAATACAGTCTAGGTCAAGCTTCATGACTGTATAATATAGGAGCATTTAATGCAGTCTTGGTCCTGCTTCATGTCTGTACAATATAGGAGCATTTAATACAGTCTAGGTCAAGCTTCATGACTGCATAATATAGGAGCATTTAATACAGTCTAGGTCAAGCTTCATGACTGTATAATATAGGAGCATTTAATACAGTCTAGGTCCTACTTCATGACTATACAATATAGGAGCATTTAATACAGTCTAGGTCCTGTTCAATGAATGAACAATATGGGAGCATTTTACACAGTCTAGGTCCTGCTTCATGACTCTACATTATAGGAGCATTTAATACAGTCTAGGTCCTGCTTCATGACTGTACAATATAGGGGCATTTAATACAGTCTAGGTCCTGCTTCATCACTACAATATAGGAGCATTTAATACAGTCTAGCTCCTGCTTCATGACTCTACATTATAGGAGCATTTAATACAGTCTAGGTCCTGCTTCATGACTGTACAATATAGGAGCATTTCATACAGTCTAGGTCCTGCTTCATCACTCCAATATAGGAGCATTAAATACAGTCTAGGTCCTGCTTCATCGCTCCAATGTAGGAGCATTTCATACAGTCTAGCTCCTGCATCATTACTGTACAATATAGGAGCATTTTAAACAGTCTAGGTCCTGCTTCATGAATGTACAATATAGGAGCGTTTAATACAGTCTAGGTCCTGCTTCATGACTATACAATATAGGAGCATTTAATACAGTCTAGGTCCTGCTTCATCACTCCAATATAGGAGCAATTAATACAGTCTAGGTCCTGCTTCATCGCTTCAATTTAGGAGCATTTAATACAGTCTAGGTCCTGCTTCATGACTGTACAATATAGGAGCATGTTATACAGTCTAGCTCCTGCATCATTACTGTACAATATAGGAGCATTTTATACAGTCTAGGTCATGCTTCATGAATGTACATTATAGGAGCGTTTAATACAGTCTAGGTCCTGCTTCATGACTATACAATATAGGAGCATTTAAAACAGTCTAGGTCCTGCTTCATGACTGTACACTATATCAGCATTTAATACAGTGTAGGTCCTGCTTCATCACTCCAATATAGGAGCATTAAATACAGTCTAGGTCCTGCTTCATCGCTCCAATATAGGAGCATTTAATACAGTCTAGGTCCTGCTTGATCACTGTACAATATAGGAGCATTTAATACAGTCTAGGTCCTGCTTCATCGCTCCAATGTAGGAGCATTTAATACAGTCTAGCTCCTGTATCATTACTGTACAATATAGGAGCATTTTATACAGTCTAGGTCCTGCTTCATGAATGTACAATATAGGAGCGTTTAATACAGTCTAGGTCCTGCTTCATGACTATACAATATAGGAGCATTTAATACAGTCTAGGTCCTGCTTCATGACTGTATAATATAAGAGCATTTAATACAGTCTAGGTCCTGCTTCATGAATGTACAATATAGGAGCATTTAATAAAGTCTAGGTCCTGCTTCATGACTATACAATATAGGAGCATTTAAAACAGTCTAGGTCCTGCTTCATGACTCTAAATTATAGGAGCATTTAATACAGTCTAGGTCCTGCTTCATGACTGTACAATATAGGAGCATTTCATACTGTCTAGGTCCTGCTTCATCACTCCAATATAGGAGCATTAAATACAGTCTAGATCCTGCTTCATCGCTCCAATGTAGGAGCATTTAATACAGTCTAGCTATTGCATCATTAATGTACAATATAGGAGCATTTTAAACAGTCTAGGTACTGCTTCATCACTCCAATATAGGAGCAATTAATACAGTCTAGGTCCTGCTTCATCGCTTCAATTTTGGAGCATTTAATACAGTCTAGGTCCTGCTTCATGACTGAACAATATAGGAGCATGTTATACAGTCTATCTCCTGCATCATTACTGTACAATATAGGAGCATTTTATACAGTCTAGGTCCTGCTTCATGAATGTACAATATAGGAGCGTTTAATACAGTCTAGGTCCTGCTTCATGACTATACAATATAGGAGCATTTAATAAAGTCTAGGTCCTGCTTCATCACTCCAATATAGGAGCAATTAGTACAGTCTAGGTCCTGCTTCATCCCTCCAAATTACGAGCATTTAATGCAGTCTAGGTCCTGCTTCATTTCTGTACAAGATAGGAGCATTTAATACAGTCTAGGTCAAGCTTCATGACTGTATAGTATAGGAAAAGTTAATACAGTCTAGGTCCTGCTTCATGAATGTAAAATATAGGAGCGTTTAATATAGTCTAGGTCCTGCTTCATGACTATACAATATAGGAGCATTTAAAACAGTCTAGGTCCTGCTTCATGACTGTACACTATATCAGCATTTAATACAGTGTAGGTCCTGCTTCATCACTCCAATATAGGAGCATTAAATACAGTCTAGGTCCTGCTTCATCGCTCCAATATAGGAGCATTTAATACAGTCTAGGTCCTGCTTTATCACTGTACAATATAGGAGCATTTAATACAGTCTAGGTCCTGCTTCATCGCTCCAATGTAGGAGCATTTAATACAGTCTAGATCCTGTATCATTACTGTACAATATAGGAGCATTTAATACAGTCTAGGTCCTGTTTCATGAATGTACAATATATGAGCATTTAATACAGTCAAGGTCCTGCTTCATGACTGTATAATATAGGAGCATTTAATACAGTCTAGGTCCTGCTTCATGACTCTTCATTATAGGAGCATTTAATACAGTCTAGGTCCTGCTTCATGACTGTACAATATAGGGGCATTTAATACAGTCTAGGTCCTGCTTCATCAATACAATATAGGAGCATTTAATACAGTCTAGCTCCTGTTTCATGACTGTACAATATAGGGTCATTTGAAACAGTCTAAGTCAAGCTTCATGAATGTACAATATATGAGCATTTAATACAGTCAAGGTCCTGCTTCATGACTCTACATTATAGGAGCATTTAATACAGTCTAGGTCATGCTCCATGACTGTACAATATTGGAGCATTTAATACAGTCTAGGTACTGCTTCATCACTGTACAGTATAGGAGCATTTCATACAGTCTAGGTCCTGCTTCATGACTGTACAATATAGGAGCATTTCATACAGTCTAGGTCCTGCTTCATCACTCCAATATAGGGGCATTAATTACAGTCTAGGTCCTGCTTCATCGCTCCAATGTAGGAGCATTTCATACAGTCTAGCTCCTGCATCATTACTGTACAATATAGGAGCATTTTAAACAGTCTAGGTCCTGCTTCATGAATGTACAATATAGGAGCGTTTAATACAGTCGAGGTCCTGCTTCATGACTATACAATATAGGAGCATTTAATACAGTCTAGGTCCTGCTTCATCACTACAATATATGAGCATTAAATACAGTCTAGGTCCTGCTTCATCGCTCCAATGTAGGAGCAGTTAATACAGTCTAGCTCCTGTATCATTACTGTACAATATAGGAGCATTTGGTACAGTCTAGGTCCTGCTTCATGAATGTACAAAATAGGAGCGTTTAATACAGTCTAGGTCCTGCTTCATGACTATACAATATAGAAGCATTTAATACAGTCTAGGTCCTGCTTCATGACTGTATAATATAGGAGCATTTAATACAGTCTAGGTCCTGCTTCATGAATGTACAATATAGGAGCGTTTAATACAGTCTAGGTCCTGCTTCATGACTATACAATATAGGAGCATTTAAAACAGTCTAGGTCCTGCTTCATGACTCTACATTATAGGAGCATTTAATACAGTCTAGGTCCTGCTTCATGACTGTACAATATAGGAGCATTTCATACAGTCTAGGTCCTGCTTCATCACTCCAATATAGGAGCATTAATTACAGTCTAGGTCCTGCTTCATCGCTCCAATGTAGGAGCATTTCATACAGTCTAGCTCCTGCATCATTACTGTACAATATAGGAGCATTTTAAACAGTCTAGGTCCTGCTTCATGAATGTACAATATAGGAGCGTTTAATACAGTCGAGGTCCTGCTTCATGACTATACAATATAGGAGCATTTAATACAGTCTAGGTCCTGCTTCATCACTCCAATATAGGAGCAATTAATACAGTCTAGGTCCTGCTTCATCGCTTCAATTTAGGAGCATTTAATACAGTCTAGGTCCTGCTTCATGACTGTACAATATAGGAGCATTTTATACAGTCTAGCTCCTGCATCATTACTGTACAATATAGGAGCATTTTATACAGTCTAGGTCCTGCTTCATGAATGTACATTATAGGAGCGTTTAATACAGTCTAGGTCCTGCTTCATGACTATACAATATAGGAGCATTTAATAAAGTCTAGGTCCTGCTTCATCACTCCAATATAGGAGCAATTAATACAGTCTAGGTCCTGCTTCATCCCTCCAAATTAGGAGCATTTAATACAGTCTAGGTCCTGCTTCATGACTGTACAATATAGGAGCATTTTATACAGTCTAGCTCCTGCATCATTACTGTACAATATAGGAGCATTTTATACAGTCTAGCTCCTGCATCATTACTGTACAATATAGGAGCATTTTATACAGTCTAGGTCCTGCTTCATGAATGTACATTATAGGAGCGTTTAATACAGTCTAGGTCCTGCTTCATGACTATACAATATAGGAGCATTTAATAAAGTCTAGGTCCTGCTTCATCACTCCAATATAGGAGCAATTAATACAGTCTAGGTCCTGCTTCATCCCTCCAAATTAGGAGCATTTAATACAGTCTAGGTCCTGCTTCATGAATGTTCAATATAGGAGCATCTAATACAGTCTAGGTCCTGCTTCATGACTATAAAATAAAGGAGCATGTAGACTCTAGTCTAGCTCCATCATCATTACTGTACAATATAGGCGCATTTAATACAGTCTAGGTCCTGTTTCATGAATGTACAATACATGAGCATTTAATACAGTCTAGGTCCTGCTTCATGACTGTATAATATAGGAGCATTTAATGCAGTCTAGGTCCTGTTTCATGTCTGTACAATATAGGAGCATTTAATACAGTCTAGATCAAGCTTCATGACGGTATAATATAGGAGCATTTAATGCAGTCTTGGTCCTGCTTCATGTCTGTACAATATAGGAGCATTTAATACAGTCTAGGTCAAGCTTCATGACTGTATAATATAGGAGCATTTAATACAGTCTATGTCCTACTTCATGACTATACAATATAGGAGCATTTAATACAGTCTAGGTCCTGTTCAATGAATGAACAATATGGGAGCATTTTTCACAGTCTAGGTCCTGCTTCATGACTTTACATTATAGGAGCATTTAATACAGTCTAGGTCCTGCTTCATGACTGTACAATAGAGGGGCATTTAATACAGTCTAGGTCCTGCTTCATGACTGTACACTATATCAGCATTTAATACAGTGTAGGTCCTGCTTCATCACTCCAATATAGGAGCATTAAATACAGTCTAGGTCCTGGTGCTTCATCGCTCCAATATAGGAGCATTTAATACAGTCTAGGTCCTGCTTTATCACTGTACAATATAGGAGCATTTAATACAGTCTAGGTCCTGCTTCATCGCTCCAATGTAGGAGCATTTAATACAGTCTAGCTCCTGTATCATTACTGTACAATATAGGAGCATTTAATACAGTCTAGGTCCTGTTTCATGAATGTACAATATATGAGCATTTAATACAGTCAAGGTCCTGCTTCATGACTGTATAATATAGGAGCATTTAATACAGTCTAGGTCCTGCTTCATGACTCTTCATTATAGGAGCATTTAATACAGTCTAGGTCCTGCTTCATGACTGTACAATATAGGGGCATTTAATACAGTCTATGTCCTGCTTCATCAATACAATATAGGAGCATTTAATACAGTCTAGCTCCTGTTTCATGACTGTACAATATAGGGTCATTTGAAACAGTCTAAGTCAAGCTTCATGAATGTATAATATAGGAGCATTTAATACAGTCTAAGTCCTGCTTCATGACTCTACATTATAGGAGCATTTAATACAGTCTAGGTTATGCTCCATGACTGTACAATATTGGAGCATTTAATACAGTCTAGGTACTGCTTCATCACTGTACAGTATAGTAGGCATTTCATACAGTCTAGGTCCTGCTTCATCACTCCAATATATGAGCATTAAATACAGTCTAGGTCCTGCTTCATCGCTCCAATGTAGGAGCAGTTAATACAGTCTAGCTCCTGTATCATTACTGTACAATATAGGAGCATTTTGTACAGTCTAGGTCCTGCTTCATGAATGTACAAAATAGGAGCGTTTAATACAGTCTAGGTCCTGCTTCATGACTATACAATATAGAAGCATTTATTACAGTCTAGGTCCTGCTTCATGACTGTATAATATAGGAGCATTTAATACAGTCTAGGTCCTGCTTCATGAATGTACAATATAGGAGCGTTTAATACAGTCTAGGTCCTGCTTCATGACTATACAATATAGGAGCATTTAAAACAGTCTAGGTCCTGCTTCATGACTCTACATTATAGGAGCATTTAATACAGTCTAGGTCCTGCTTCATGACTGTACAATATAGGAGCATTTCATACAGTCTAGGTCCTGCTTCATCACTCCAATATAGGAGCATTAATTACAGTCTAGGTCCTGCTTCATCGCTCCAATGTAGGAGCATTTCATGCAGTCTAGCTCCTGCATCATTACTGTACAATATAGGAGCATTTTAAACAGTCTAGGTCCTGCTTCATGAATGTACAATATAGGAGCGTTTAATACAGTCGAGGTCCTGCTTCATGACTATACAATATAGGAGCATTTAATACAGTCTAGGTCCTGCTTCATCACTCCAATATAGGAGCAATTAATACAGTCTAGGTCCTGCTTCATCGCTTCAATTTAGGAGCATTTAATACAGTCTAGGTCCTGCTTCATGACTGTACAATATAGGAGCATTTTATACAGTCTAGCTCCTGCATCATTACTGTACAATATAGGAGCATTTTATACAGTCTAGGTCCTGCTTCATGAATGTACATTATAGGAGCGTTTAATACAGTCTAGGTCCTGCTTCATGACTATACAATATAGGAGCATTTAATAAAGTCTAGGTCCTGCTTCATCACTCCAATATAGGAGCAATTAATATAGTCTAGGTCCTGCTTCATCCCTCCAAATTAGGAGCATTTAATACAGTCTAGGTCCTGCTTCATGAATGTACAATATAGGAGCATCTAATACAGTCTAGGTCCTGCTTCATGACTATAAAATAAAGGAGCATGTAGACTCTAGTCTAGCTCCGTCATCATTACTGTACAATATAGGCGCATTTAATACAGTCTAGGTACTGTTTCATGAATGTACAATACATGAGCATTTAATACAGTCTAGGTCCTGCTTCATGACTGTATAATATAGGAGCATTTAATGCAGTCTAGGTCCTGTTTCATGTCTGTACAATATAGGAGCATTTAATACAGTCTAGGTCAAGCTTCATGACTGTATAATATAGGAGCATTTAATGCAGTCTTGGTCCTGCTTCATGTCTGTACAATATAGGAGCATTTAATACAGTCTAGGTCAAGCTTCATGACTGTATAATATAGGAGCATTTAATACAGTCTAGGTCCTACTTCATGACTATACAATATAGGAGCATTTAATACAGTCTAGGTCCTGTTCAATGAATGAACAATATGGGAGCATTTTTCACAGTCTAGGTCCTGCTTCATGACTCTACATTATAGGAGCATTTAATACAGTCTAGGTCCTGCTTCATGACTGTACAATAGAGGGGCATTTAATACGGTCTAGGTCCTGCTTCATCACTACAATATAGGAGCATTTAATACAGTCTAGCTCCTGTTTCATGACTGTACACTATAGGGGCATTTGAAACAGTCTAAGTCAAGCTTCATGAATGTATAATATAGGAGCATTTAATACAGTCTAGGTCTTGCTTAATCACTCCAATATAGGAGCATTAAATACAGTCTAGGTCCTGCTTCATCGCTCCAATGTAGGAGCAGTTAATACAGTCTAGCTCCTGTATCATTACTGTACAATATAGGAGCATTTTATACAGTCTAGGTCCTGCTTCGTGAATGTACAATATAGGAGCGTTCAATACAGTCTACGTCCTGCTTCATGACTATACAATATAGAAGCATTTAATTCAGTCTAGGTCCTGCTTCATGACTGTATAACATAGGAGCATTTAATACAGTCTAGGTCCTGCTTCATGAATGTACAATATAGGAGCGTTTAATACAGTCTAGGTCCTGCTTCATGACTATACAATATAGGAGCATTTAATACAGTCTAGGTCAAGCTTCATGACTGTATAATATAGGAGCATTTAATACAGTCTAGGTCCTACTTCATGACTATACAATATAGGAGCATTTAATACAGTCTAGGTCCTGTTCAATGAATGAACAATATGGGAGCATTTTACACAGTCTAGGTCCTGCTTCATGACTCTACATTATAGGAGCATTTAATACAGTCTAGGTCCTGCTTCATGACTGTACAATATAGGGGCATTTAATACAGTCTAGGTCCTGCTTCATCACTACAATATAGGAGCATTTAATACAGACTAGCTCCTGCTTCATGACTCTACATTATAGGAGCATTTAATACAGTCTAGGTCCTGCTTCATGACTGTACAATATAGGAGCATTTCATACAGTCTAGGTCCTGCTTCATCACTCCAATATAGGAGCATTAAATACAGTCTAGGTCCTGCTTCATCGCTCCAATGTAGGAGCATTTCATACAGTCTAGCTCCTGCATCATTACTGTACAATATAGGAGCATTTTAAACAGTCTAGGTCCTGCTTCATGAATGTACAATATAGGAGCGTTTAATACAGTCTAGGTCCTGCTTCATGACTATACAATATAGGAGCATTTAATACAGTCTAGGTCCTGCTTCATCACTCCAATATAGGAGCAATTAATACAGTCTAGGTCCTGCTTCATCGCTTCAATTTAGGAGCATTTAATACAGTCTAGGTCCTGCTTCATGACTGTACAATATAGGAGCATGTTATACAGTCTAGCTCCTGCATCATTACTGTACAATATAGGAGCATTTTATACAGTCTAGGTCCTGCTTCATGAATGTACATTATAGGAGCGTTTAATACAGTCTAGGTCCTGCTTCATGACTATACAATATAGGAGCATTTAATAAAGTCTAGGTCCTGCTTCTTCACTCCAATATAGGAGCAATTAATACAGTCTAGGTCCTGCTTCATCCCTCCAAATTAGGAGCATTTAATACAGTCTAGGTCCTGCTTCATGAATGTACAATATAGGAGCATTTAATGCAGTCTAGGTCCTGCTTCATGATTACCATATAGGAGCATCTAATACAGTCTAGGTCCTACTTCATGACTATAAAATACAGGAGCATGTAGACTCTAGTCTAGCTCCTGCATCATTACTGTACAATATAGGCGCATTTAATACAGTATAGGTCCTGTTTCATGAATGTACAATACATGAGCATTTAATACAGTCTAGGTCCTGCTTCATGACTGTATAATATAGGAGCATTTAATGCAGTCTAGGTCCTGTTTCATGTCTGTACAATATAGGAGCATTTAATACAGTCTAGGTCAAGCTTCATGACTGTATAATATAGGAGCATTTAATGCAGTCTTGGTCCTGCTTCATGTCTGTACAATATAGGAGCATTTAATACAGTCTAGGTCAAGCTTCATGACTGCATAATATAGGAGCATTTAATACAGTCTAGGTCAAGCTTCATGACTGTATAATATAGGAGCATTTAATACAGTCTAGGTCCTACTTCATGACTATACAATATAGGAGCATTTAATACAGTCTAGGTCCTGTTCAATGAATGAACAATATGGGAGCATTTTACACAGTCTAGGTCCTGCTTCATGACTCTACATTATAGGAGCATTTAATACAGTCTAGGTCCTGCTTCATGACTGTACAATATAGGGGCATTTAATACAGTCTAGGTCCTGCTTCATCACTACAATATAGGAGCATTTAATACAGTCTAGCTCCTGCTTCATGACTCTACATTATAGGAGCATTTAATACAGTCTAGGTCCTGCTTCATGACTGTACAATATAGGAGCATTTCATACAGTCTAGGTCCTGCTTCATCACTCCAATATAGGAGCATTAAATACAGTCTAGGTCCTGCTTCATCGCTCCAATGTAGGAGCATTTCATACAGTCTAGCTCCTGCATCATTACTGTACAATATAGGAGCATTTTAAACAGTCTAGGTCCTGCTTCATGAATGTACAATATAGGAGCGTTTAATACAGTCTAGGTCCTGCTTCATGACTATACAATATAGGAGCATTTAATACAGTCTAGGTCCTGCTTCATCACTCCAATATAGGAGCAATTAATACAGTCTAGGTCCTGCTTCATCGCTTCAATTTAGGAGCATTTAATACAGTCTAGGTCCTGCTTCATGACTGTACAATATAGGAGCATTTTATACAGTCTAGCTCCTGCATCATTACTGTACAATATAGGAGCATTTTATACAGTCTAGGTCCTGCTTCATGAATGTACATTATAGGAGCGTTTAATACAGTCTAGGTCCTGCTTCATGACTATACATTATAGGAGCATTTAATAAAGTCTAGGTCCTGCTTCTTCACTCCAATATAGGAGCAATTAATACAGTCTAGGTCCTGCTTCATCCCTCCAAATTAGGAGCATTTAATACAGTCTAGGTCCTGCTTCATGAATGTACAATATAGGAGCATTTAATGCAGTCTAGGTCCTGCTTCATGATTACCATATAGGAGCATCTAATACAGTCTAGGTCCTACTTCATGACTATAAAATACAGGAGCATGTAGACTCTAGTCTAGCTCCTGCATCATTACTGTACAATATAGGCGCATTTAATACAGTATAGGTCCTGTTTCATGAATGTACAATACATGAGCATTTAATACAGTCTAGGTCCTGCTTCATGACTGTATAATATAGGAGCATTTAATGCAGTCTAGGTCCTGTTTCATGTCTGTACAATATAGGAGCATTTAATACAGTCTAGGTCAAGCTTCATGACTGTATAATATAGGAGCATTTAATGCAGTCTTGGTCCTGCTTCATGTCTGTACAATATAGGAGCATTTAATACAGTCTAGGTCAAGCTTCATGACTGAATAATATAGGAGCATTTAATACAGTCTAGGTCCTGCTTCATGAATGAACAATATAGGAGCATTTAATACAGTCTAGGTCCTACTTCATGACTATACAATATAGGAGCATTTAATACAGTCTAGATCCTGTTCAATGAATGAACAATATGGGAGCATTTAACACAGTCTAGGTCCTGCTTGATGACTCTACATTATAGGAGCATTTAATACAGTCTAGGTCCTGCTTCATGACTGTACAAAATAGGGGCATTTAATACAGTCTAGGTCCTGCTTCATCACTACAATATAAGAGCATTTAATACAGTCTAGCTCCTGTTTCATGAATGTACACTATAGGGGCATTTGAAACAGTCTAAGTCAAGCTTCATGAATGTATAATATAGGAGCATTTAATACAGTTTAGGTCATGCCTCATGACTCTACATTATAGGAGCATTTAATACAGTCTAGGTCATGCTCCATGACTGTACAATATTGGAGCATTTAATACAGTCTAGGTACTGCTTCATCACTGTACAGTATAGGAGCATTTCATACAGTCTAGGTCCTGCTTCATCACTCCAATATAGGAGCATTAAATACAGTCTAGGTCCTGCTTCATCGCTCCAATGTAGGAGCATTTTATACAGTCTAGGTCCTGCTTCATGAATGTACAATATAGGAGCATTTAATACAGTCTAGGTCCTGCTTCATGACTGTACAATATAGGAGCATTTCATACAGTCTAGGTCCTGCTTCATCACTCCAATATAGGAGCATTAAATACAGTCTAGGTCCTGCTTCATCGCTCCAATGTAGGAGCATTTAATACAGTCTAGCTCCTGTATCATTACTGTACAATATAGGAGCATTTTATACAGTCTAGGTCCTGCTTCATGAATGTACAATATAGGAGCGTTTAATACAGTCTAGGTCCTGCTTCATGACTATACAATATATGAGCATTTAATACAGTCTAGGTCCTGCTTCATGACTGTATAATATAGGAGCATTTAATACAGTCTAGGTCCTGCTTCATGACTGTACAATATAGGAGCATTTCATACAGTCTAGGTCCTGCTTCATCACTCCAATATAGGAGCATTAAATACAGTCTAGGTCCTGCTTCATCGCTCCAATGTAGGAGCATTTCATACAGTCTAGCTCCTGCATCATTACTGTACAATATAGGAGCATTTTAAACAGTCTAGGTCCTGCTTCATGAATGTACAATATAGGAGCGTTTAATACAGTCTAGGTCCTGCTTCATGACTTTACAATATAGGAGCAATTAATACAGTCTAGGTCCTGCTTCATCGCTTCAATTTAGGAGCATTTAATACAGTCTAGGTCCTGCTTCATGACTGTACAATATAGGAGCATGTTATACAGTCTAGCTCCTGCATCATTACTGTACAATATAGGAGCATTTTATACAGTCTAGGTCCTTCTTCATGAATGTACATTATAGGAGCGTTTAATACAGTCTAGGTCCTGCTTCTTGACTATACACTATAGGAGCATTTAATACAGTCTAGCTCCTGTTTCATGACTGTACACTATAGGGGCATTTGAAACAGTCTAAGTCAAGCTTCATGAATGTATAATATAGGAGCATTTAATACAGTTTAGGTCCTGCTTCATGACTCTACATTATAGGAGCATTTAATACAGTCTAGGTCATGCTCCATGACTGTACAATATTGGAGCATTTAATACAGTCTAGGTACTGCTTCATCACTGTACAGTATAGGAGCATTTCATACAGTCTAGGTCCTGCTTCATCACTCCAATATAGGAGCATTAAATACAGTCTAGGTCCTGCTTCATCGCTCCAATGTAGGAGCATTTAATACAGTCTAGGTCCTGATTCATGAATGTACAATATAGGAGCATTTAATACAGTCTAGGTCCTGCTTCATGACTGTACAATATAGGAGCATTTCATACAGTCTAGGTCCTGCTTCATCACTCCAATATAGGAGCATTAAATACAGTCTAGGCCCTGCTTCATCGCTCCAATGTAGGAGCATTTAATACAGTCTAGCTCCTGTATCATTACTGTACAATATAGGAGCATTTTATACAGTCTAGGTCCTGCTTCATAAATGTACAATATAGGAGCGTTTAATACAGTCTAGGTCCTGCTTCATGATTATACAATATAGGAGCATTTAATACAGTCTAGGTCCTGCTTCATGACTGTATAATATAGGAGCGTTTAATACAGTCAAGTTCCTGCTTCATGACTATACAATATAACAGCATTTAATAAAGTCTAGGTCCTGCTTCATCACTCCAATATAGGAGCAATTAATACAGTCTAGGTCCTGCTTCATCCATCCAAATTAGGAGCATTTAATACAGTCTAGGTCCTGCTTTATGACTGTACAATATAGGAGCATGTTTTACAGTCTAGCTCCTGCATCATTACTGTACAATATAGGAGCATTTTATACAGTCTAGGTCCTGCTTCATGAATGTACAATATAGGAGCGTTTAATACAGTCTAGGTCCTGCTTCATGACTATACAATATAGGAGCATTTAATAAAGTCTAGGTCCTGCTTCACCACTCCAATATAGGAGCAATTAATACAGTCTAGGTCCTGCTTCATCCCTCCAAATTAGGAGCATTTAATACAGTCTAGGTCCTGCTTCATGAATGTACAATATAGGAGCATTTAATGCAGTCTAGGTCCTGCTTCATGATTACCATATAGGAGCATCTAATACAGTCTAGGTCCTGCTTCATGACTATAAAATACAGGAGCATGTAGACTCTAGTCTAGCTCCTGCATCATTACTGTACTATATTAGCATTTAATACAGTCTAGGTCCTGTTTCATGAATGTACAATACATGAGCATTTAATACAGTCTAGGTCCTGCTTCATGACTGTATAATATAGGAGCATTTAATGCAGTCTAGGTCCTGTTTCATGTCTGTACAATATAGGAGCATTTAATACAGTCTAGGTCAAGCGTCAAGACTGTATAATATAGGAGCATTTAATGCAGTCTTGGTCCTGCTTCATGTCTGTACAATATAGGAGCATTTAATACAGTCTAGGTCAAGCTTCATGACTGCATAATATAGGAGGATTTAATACAGTCTAGGTCCTGCTTTATGACTGTACATTATAGGAGCATTTAATACAGTCTAGGTCATGCTCCATGACTGTACAATATTGGAGCATTTAATACAGTCTAGGTACTGCTTCATCACTGTACAGTATAGGAGCATTTAATACAGTCTAGGTCCTGCTTCATGAATGTACAATATAGGAGCATTTAATACAGTCTAGGTCCTGCTTTATCACTGTACAATATAGGAGCATTTAATACAGTCTAGGTCCTGCTCAATGAATGAACAATATGGGAGCCTTTAATACAGTCTTGGTCAATGACTGTAAAATAATACTCTTGGTACTGCTTCACGAGTATACGCTATTGCAGCACTCCACAATCAAAGTAGTGACACTTTATCAACAACGCTGTGAGTGCGGGTTTAACATTTCTTCATTGCAGACCATATTCTTTTTAATGAATGTGTATATATGTGTACTTATGAAACTTGCTATTGTGCATTATTAGACATAGTTGTACTCGGCCCCATGAGGGTGTTTGTGCAATAAAATTCTATTCTATTCTATTCTATTTAATATGGTATATAGATTCTACATCAGCTTCAGCAGTGCTGTAACCCGATACTGCACACACGCTCTCAGTCACGTAAGCACTGGGCATACTCCACACACTGCTGCTAAGAAAGAAATTCGAAAGAGCAGGAACCGAACCCTTTGGCTCAACACAGTGTCCGTCACTGCATATACTTCGGTGCCTTTCGTAAGCAGATTCGGCTATCTCCGGAGCACCCATGCGATTCCCTTTACGTTATCCCTGATGACGGATCGGGTCTCTTGACCCGACCCAAAAAGGAAGAACCCTTCCAATACATACCAATTCATTCTCTTGAAATGTTATCAATCCAATTTATTAATCCAATACAAATTTATCAGACATTGCCCATTTTTAGCTCATCATTTTAGCCTGAAAGGCCCGATGGGCTTTTGGTATGGCATGGCGTCCGGCGTCCGTCCGTCCGTCCGTCCGTCCATCCGTCTGTCCATCTGTCCGTAAACTTTGCGCATTTTCGACTTCTTCTCCAGAACCAATGACTCCACAGAGTTAAAATTTTATGTGCAGACTCCTTGGCCAATGGGGATTCTACATTGTAGATTTCGGGACCCCGTGACCCCAAATGGGGTCACAGGGGTCACATCCTTAAAAACCTATTTTCATCTTCTTCTCCAGTTCCAAAAGGTCAAGAGAGCTGAAAAGTTGTGTACAGACTCCTTGGCCAATGGGGATTTTAAATTGTACATTTCGTGACCCCATGACGCCAAATAGGGTCACCGGGGTCACAGCCTGAAAAACCTATTTCCATCTTCTTCTCCAGTTCCAAAAGGTCTAGAGAGCTGAAAATTTGTGTTCAGACTCCTTGGCCAATGGGGATACTAAATTGTACATTTCGTGACCCCATGACCCCAAATAGGGTCACCGGGGTCACATCCTTAAAAACCTATTTTCATCTTCTTCTCAAGTTCCAAAAGGTCAAAAGAGCTGAAAAATTGTGTACAGACTCCTTGGCCAATGGGGATTCTAAATTGTACATTTCGTGACCCAATGACCCCAAATGGGGTCACCGGGGTCACAGCCTTAAAAACCTATTTCCATCTTCTTCTCCAGTTCCAAAAGGTCTAGAGAGCTGAAAAGTTGTGTTCAGACTCCTTGGCCAATGGGGATACTAAATTGTACATTTCGTGACCCCATGACCCCAAATGGGGTCACCGGGGTCACATCCTTAAAAACCTATTTTCATCTTCTTCTCCAGTTCCAAAAGGTCTAGAGAGCTGAAAAGTTGTGTGCAGACTCCTTGGCCAATGGGGATACTAAATTGTACATTTCGTGACCCCATGACCCCAAATGGGGTCACCGGGGTCACATCCTTAAAAACCTATTTTCATCTTCTTCTCAAGTTCAAAAAGGTCAAGAGAGCTGAAAAGTTGTGTACAGACTCCTTGGCCAATGGGGATTCTAAATTGTACATTTCGTGACCCAATGACCCCAAATGGGGTCACCGGGGTCACATCCTTAAAAACCTATTTTCATCTTCTTCTCCAGTTCCAAAAGGTCTAGAGACCTGAAAAGTTGTGTGCACAGTCCTTGGCCAATGGGGATACTAAATTGTACATTTCGTGACCCCATGACCCCAAATGGGGTCACCGGGGTCACATCCTTAAAAACCTATTTTCATCTTCTTCTCCAGTTCCAAAAGGTCTAGAGAGCTGAAAAGTTGTGTGCAGACTCCTTGGCCAATGGGGATACTAAATTGTAAATTTCGTGACCCCATGACCCCAAATGGGGTCACAGGGGTCACATCCTTAAAAACCTATTTTCATCTTCTTCTCCAGTTCCAAAAGGTCTAGAGAGCTGAAAAGTTGTGTACAGACTCCTTGGCCAATGGGGATACTAAATTGTACATTTCGTGACCCCATGACCCCAAATGGGGTCACCGGGGTCACATCCTTAAAAACCTATTTTCATCTTCTTCTCCAGTTCCAAAAGGTCTAGAGAGCTGAAAAGTTGTGTGCAGACTCCTTGGCCAATGGGGATACTAAATTGTACATTTCGTGACCCCATGACCCCAAATGGGGTCACCGGGGTCACATCCTTAAAAACCTATTTTCATCTTCTTCTCCAGTTCCAAAAGGTCTAGAGAGCTGAAAAGTTGTGTGCAGACTCCTTGGCCAATGGGGATACTAAATTGTACATTTCGTGACCCCATGACCCCAAATGGGGTCACCGGGGTCACATCCTTAAAAACCTATTTTCATCTTCTTCTCAAGTTCAAAAAGGTCAAGAGAGCTGAAAAGTTGTGTACAGACTCCTTGGCCAATGGGGATTCTAAATTGTACATTTCGTGACCCAATGACCCCAAATGGGGTCACCGGGGTCACATCCTTAAAAACCTATTTTCATCTTCTTCTCCAGTTCCAAAAGGTCTAGAGACCTGAAAAGTTGTGTGCACAGTCCTTGGCCAATGGGGATACTAAATTGTACATTTCGTGACCCCATGACCCCAAATGGGGTCACCGGGGTCACATCCTTAAAAAACTATTTTCATCTTCTTCTCCAGTTCCAAAAGGTCTAGAGAGCTGAAAAGTTGTGTGCAGACTCCTTGGCCAATGGGGATACTAAATTGTAAATTTCGTGACCCCATGACCCCAAATGGGGTCACAGGGGTCACATCCTTAAAAACCTATTTTCATCTTCTTCTCCAGTTCCAAAAGGTCTAGAGAGCTGAAAAGTTGTGTACAGACTCCTTGGCCAATGGGGATACTAAATTGTACATTTCGTGACCCCATGACCCCAAATGGGGTCACCGGGGTCACATCCTTAAAAACCTATTTTCATCTTCTTCTCCAGTTCCAAAAGGTCTAGAGAGCTGAAAAGTTGTGTGCAGACTCCTTGGCCAATGGGGATACTAAATTGTACATTTCGTGACCCCATGACCCCAAATGGGGTCACCGGGGTCACATCCTAAAAAACCTATTTTCATCTTCTTCTCCAGTTCCAAAAGGTCTAGAGAGCTGAAAAGTTGTGTGCAGACTCCTTGGCCAATGGGGATACTAAATTGTACATTTCGTGACCCCATGACCCCAAATGGGGTCACCGGGGTCACATCCTTAAAAACCTATTTTCATCTTCTTCTCAAGTTCAAAAAGGTCAAGAGAGCTGAAAAGTTGTGTACAGACTCCTTGGCCAATGGGGATTCTAAATTGTACATTTCGTGACCCAATGACCCCAAATGGGGTCACCTGGGTCACATCCTTAAAAACCTATTTTCATCTTCTTCTCCAGTTCCAAAATGTCTAGAGAGCTGAAAAGTTGTGTTCAGACTCCTTGGCCAATGGGGATTCTAAATTTTACATTTCGTGACCCAATGACCCCAAATGGGGTCACCGGGATCACATCCTTAAAAACCTATTTTCATCTTCTTCTCCAGTTCCAAAAGGTCTAGAGAGCTGAAAAGTTGTGTTCAGACTCCTTGGCCAATGGGGATTCTAAATTGTACATTTCGTGACCCAATGACCCCAAATGGGGTCACCGGGATCACATCCTTAAAAACCTATTTTCATCTTCTTCTCCAGTTCCAAAAGGTCTAGAGAGCTGAAAAGTTGTGTGCAGACTCCTTGGCCAATGGGGATACTAAATTGTACATTTCGTGACCCCATGACCCCAAATGGGGTCACCGGGGTCACATCCTTAAAAACCTATTTTCATCTTCTTCTCCAGTTCCAAAAGGTCTAGAGAGCTGAAAAGTTGTGTGCAGACTCCTTGGCCAATGGGGATACTAAATTGTACATTTCGTGACCCCATGACCCCAAATGGGGTCACCGGGGTCACATCCTTAAAAACCTATTTTCATCTTGTTCTCAAGTTCAAAAAGGTCAAGAGAGCTGAAAAGTTGTGTACAGACTCCTTGGCCAATGGGGATTCTAAATTGTACATTTCGTGACCCAATGACCCCAAATGGGGTCACCTGGGTCACATCCTTAAAAACCTATTTTCATCTTCTTCTCCAGTTCCAAAATGTCTAGAGAGCTGAAAAGTTGTGTTCAGACTCCTTGGCCAATGGGGATTCTAAATTTTACATTTCGTGACCCAATGACCCCAAATGGGGTCACCGGGATCACATCCTTAAAAACCTATTTTCATCTTCTTCTCCAGTTCCAAAAGGTCTAGAGAGCTGAAAAGTTGTGTGCACAGTCCTTGGCCAATGGGGATACTAAATTGTACATTTCGTGACCCCATGACCCCAAATGGGGTCACAGGGGTCACATCCTTAAAAACCTATTTTCATCTTCTTCTCCAGTTCAAAAAGGTCTAGAGAGCTGAAAAGGTAAGTGCAGACTCCTTGGCCAATGGGGATACTAAATTGTACATCTCGTGACCCCATGACCCAAAATGGGGTCACAGGGGTCACAGCCTTAAAAACCTATTTTCATCTTCTTCTCCAGTTCCAAAAGGTCTAGAGAGCTGAAAAGTTGTGTACAGACTCCTTGGCCAATGGGGATACTAAATTGTACATTTCGTGACCCCATGACCCCAAATGGGGTCACCGGGGTCACATCCTAAAAAACCTATTTTCATCTTCTTCTCCGGCTCCAAAAGGTCAAGAGAGCTGAAAAGTTGTGTGCAGACTCATTGGCCAATGGGGATACTAAATTGTACATTTCGTGACCCCATGACATCAAATGGGGTCACCGGGGTCACATCCTTAAAAACCTATTTTCATCTTCTTCTCCGGTTCCAAAAGGTCTAGAGAGCTGAAAAGTTGTGTGCACAGTCCTTGGCCAATGGGGATACTAAATTGTACATTTCGTGACCCCATGACCCAAAATGGGGTCACAGGGGTCACATCCTTAAAAACCTATTTTCATCTTCTTCTCCAGTTCAAAAAGGTCTAGAGAGCTGAAAAGGTAAGTGCAGACTCCTTGGCCAATGGGGATACTAAATTGTACATTTCGTGACCCAATGACCCCAAATGGGGTCACCTGGGTCACATCCTTAAAAACCTATTTTCATCTTCTTCTCCAGTTCCAAAATGTCTAGAGAGCTGAAAAGTTGTGTTCAGACTCCTTGGCCAATGGGGATTCTAAATTTTACATTTCGTGACCCAATGACCCCAAATGGGGTTACCGGGATCACATCCTTAAAAACCTATTTTCATCTTCTTCTCCAGTTCCAAAAGGTCTAGAGAGCTGAAAAGTTGTGTGCACAGTCCTTGGCCAATGGGGATACTAAATTGTACATTTCGTGACCCCATGACCCCAAATGGGGTCACAGGGGTCACATCCTTAAAAACCTATTTTCATCTTCTTCTCCAGTTCAAAAAGGTCTAGAGAGCTGAAAAGGTAAGTGCAGACTCCTTGGCCAATGGGGATACTAAATTGTACATTACGTGACCCCATGACCCAAAATGGGGTCACAGGGGTCACAGCCTTAAAAACCTATTTTCATCTTCTTCTCCAGTTCCAAAAGGTCTAGAGAGCTGAAAAGTTGTGTACAGACTCCTTGGCCAATGGGGATACTAAATTGTACATTTCGTGACCCCATGACCCCAAATGGGGTCACCGGGGTCACATCCTAAAAAACCTATTTTCATCTTCTTCTCCGGCTCCAAAAGGTCAAGAGAGCTGAAAAGTTGTGTGCAGACTCATTGGCCAATGGGGATACTAAATTGTACATTTCGTGACCCCATGACCCCAAAGTGGGTCACCGGGGTCACATCCTTAAAAACCTATTTTCATCTTCTTCTCCGGTTCCAAAAGGTCTAGAGAGCTGAAAAGTTGTGTGCACAGTCCTTGGCCAATGGGGATACTAAATTGTACATTTCGTGACCCCATGACCCAAAATGGGGTCACAGGGGTCACATCCTTAAAAACCTATTTCCATCTTCTTCTCCAGTTCAAAATGGTCTAGAGAGCTGAAAAGTTGTGTACAGACTCCTTGGCCAATGGGGATACTAAATTGTACATTTCGTGACCCCATGACCCCAAATGGGGTCACCGGGGTCACATCCTAAAAAACCTATTTTCATCTTCTTCTCCGGCTCCAAAAGGTCAAGAGAGCTGAAAAGTTGTGTGCAGACTCATTGGCCAATGGGGATACTAAATTGTACATTTCGTGACCCCATGACCCCAAATGGGGTCACAGGGGTCACATCCTTAAAAACCTATTTCCATCTTCTTCTCCAGTTCCAAAAGGTCTAGAGAGCTGAAAAGTTGTGTTCAGACTCCTTGGCCAATGGGGATACTAAATTGTACATTTCGTGACCCCAAGACCCCAAATGGGGTCACAGGGGTCACATCCTTAAAAACCTATTTTCATCTTCTTCTCCAGTTCAAAAAGGTCTAGAGAGCTGAAAAGTTGTGTTCAGACTCCTTGGCCAATGGGGATTCTAAATTGTACATTTCGTGACCCCATGACCCCAAATGGGGTCACCGGGGTCACATCCTTAAAAACCTATTTTCATCTTCTTCTCCGGTTCCAAAAGGTCTAGAGAGCTGAAAAGTTGTGTGCACAGTCCTTGGCCAATGGGGATACTAAATTGTACATTTCGTGACCCCATGACCCCAAATGGGGTCACAGGGGTCACATCCTTAAAAACCTATTTCCATCTTCTTCTCCAGTTCCAAAAGGTCTAGAGAGCTGAAAAGTTGTGTTCAGACTCCTTGGCCAATGGGGATACTAAATTGTACATTTCGTGACCCCATGACCCCAAATGGGGTCACAGGGGTCACAGCCTTAAAAACCTATTTTCATCTTCTTCTCCAGTTCAAAAAGGTCAAGAGAGCTGAAAAGTTTTGTACAGACTCCATGGCCAATGGGGATTCTAAATTGGAGATTTCGTGACCCCATGACCCCAAATGGGGTCACTGGGGTCACAGCCTTAAAAACCTATTTTCATCTTCTTCTCCAGTTCCAAAAGGTCTAGAGAGCTGAAAAGTTGTGTGCAGACTCCTAGGCCAATGGGGATTCTAAATTGTAGATTGTGTGACCCCGTGACCCCAATCTAGGTCACGGGTCATGACCCAAATATTTTCATCTTTATCTTAAGTATGTAAAGCTGTAGAAAGGTGAACTTGTAATTGTAGGATTGGTGACCCTGTGACTCCAAAGTTGGGTCACAGGAGTCATGGTCTAAAAAACCTATTTTTTTCTTGATAACAATGTATTACTTGATATAACTTAGATAGTCAACCTTAGATAATAATCAATGAAATCCTGATGAGCTACAGAGCCCATGGCTCTATTTTTTTCAAATTAATTAAACTTAGACTTATTCCAATATCTAACCTTTTCTTTTAAATAGTAATATCTTAATTCTTTATTGAAATGTAGTAGTGTTGGAGTTTTCTTCCTCAATTTACATCTGTAAGTAAAATCAGAGCAAAAGTATCATCTGTATGAAATGTGGGCGAACACCCCAAAAGGATAAAATCGATATGATTCCTGTGTATACACAGTAAAATTCCAGTCATTCTGAAAACTTCAGCCAAAAGTTGATATTTTCAATGATGATGTTATAGGTGTAGGTTTCCAGCTTAGTTTCCAATGTTGCATGTGCAATAGATATTTAAACTACCAAAGGTACGATTTAACCCTCGTCCGTTAACGCCTTTGTAAGAGCTAGGGTTAAAGGGACATCTTAACACATTTACCTCGTCATATATTTACCTCGCACAGTTTGGGTAATTGGCAGACATCAATAGTACATAACAAAAATTAACATTAACATACTGAAAATATAGATATGTAACAAAACAAAATTGTTGTAACAGATTGCTAAAATTGTTATGAAGTCAGTGTATTTGTTTTTAAACATACACGCAGTACAGGCTTAATAATAAAATAATATGGTTTGATATGCATGATGCCTTGGTATCGTAACGAAGGGCAGTCCAAGCATTTTAAAGAGAAACCCTCAGGAACACAGTTTGTAAAGGAAAGATGCTGAGAAGGAATGTCCCAGGTCGTTAGTCGCTTTATGTTAAATATGCAATAGGAATACATTTGTATTTTATATACACGTATGTTCATACATATACTCATACTCATGTACAGTCTTCATGCCTTAACGTGTACATGTATGTGTGACTTCTTTATGCGTCCAGTTTTATCAGAATACAGCTTCATGTTACAGTTCTATGTAAAACTAGCATTGTGGAGTTTATAGATGTTTAGAAGATAGTATACACATCTGCACATCTAGTTTTGGTAACATCGTATGTCACCTTACGTTTACATGTTTTATTAAGAATAAGTCGATGTTATAGAGACGACACGTGTCAATATAGAAGCTTAATAACGGTATAAGAATGTATACCGAAACATCATCATTGTTGTATAAAGAAGTTGATCATCCATATATCCTTGTCTTCTCAATAAATTGGTCATCATTTTTGATATTTTAAATGTTAAATAACCCATGCAAGGATCTTTTTCATAAAATGTTTAAAAGACTTAGTACATAGTTTTGTGCCGTTATAGTTTGCAATCAGCTGGAGGATCACCTTGTGTTGTGTGTGTCATCATTTTTCTATCACCAGGCCTGAAAGGCCCGATGGGCTTATGACATGCCATGGTGCCCGGCGTCCGTCCGTTCCTCCGTCTGCAAACTTTTCGCTTTTTCGTTTTCCTCTTCAGAACCACTCCTTAGCCACTGGAGATTCTAAATTGTAGATCTTGATGACTTGATGGTCCCAAATAAGGGCCTCATAGGCCATAACGTAGTAACCTATTTTCATCTTCTCAAGAACAAAAAGACCTAGAAGGCTATAATATTGTTTGCATACTCTTTAGCCAATGGAGATTCTAAATTGTAGATATGGTGACTCTTTGGTTCCAAAAAAAGGGTCTCATAGGCCATGTCATAAAATGTATATTTCAGTCTTCATCATTAAACAACATAAACCCTGGTGAGCTACATAGCCCATGGCTCTATTTTTATTGGCTTTGAATTATGCTTGGTTAAAATTAGTGCGTACATGTACTGATATACTGGACAAAAATAGTTTGGAATATAATTAAATCATGAAATCATAAATAATGATCCCAATAATATTCATGAACACCACATGTAACCTTTAAATGACATGTATGTGTATATGTACACTTGATTCAACGAAAGGGGCATAACTCTGTTTGGTTTATTAGATTTCAACCCTGCTGTCACTGCTTCTCCTAAAAAATATTATATTATATTATATTATATTATATTATATTATATTATATTATATTATATTATATTATATTATATTATATTATATTATATTATATTATATTATAGTGATGCGTTCCTACTGAAGCCAGATCGTGTCATTTTTTTCTCTAAATGTACGAAACTCTTTTGACTCTGTTAACGTAAATATACTTATTTTATGTAATATTTCATGTTAACTGACACAGACGCATGTACATAATTTTAATAAATAATGTACACTTTTCGAAACTAAGCCTTTGATATAATAGTTTGCAGTTTAATTAACAAGATATAGCAATATGGTTCCCCTACATGTACAGATCTCACCGATGTTTGAAAACAGCAGTAGTGGGAAACCATATAATCACTGACAAGGGAGTTTCCATAGTATGTTACACATGTATACCAACTTTTCATTAATACGGATTGTTCAAGTGCAAGAGATCCTTCATCAAGCACTTATACCCCACTTCCGGTATCGTTGCTATGTTTTTTTTGTTGTTACAAGTGTAGGTGTATTAGCCGATATACCTACACTTTTTTCTGATATACCTATACTTTTTCAGATATACCTACACTTTTTAACAACTGAGCAACAATGGAGTGAATTTTCTAAATTTCCAAATCTAAGTGATGATACTTTATAAAATGTCAGATTATAAATGAACAAACAAGGCACCTGGTATCGAACCCGTGTCCTGTTGCTTTCTGGCCGAACGACCTAACCATTACACCACGAAGCGAGTTAAAACTCTGAAATCTGAAGGTCCTTATAATGCGTGAAACAATATCACAAATTTATGTATTTCTTTTTATATAAGAATGTAATTTAATTATGGGTGCTAAATGTGAAACTGAAAGTTGTTTCTGTTTTCTCTTAACTTTGGCCACGTTGACATTAGCCATGCAGTTTATAGCGTTAGCTGTACAATTCAGCGAGATGCATCTGCGTTGACAATACCATCATTGGGCCATATCAATTAGATTTCGAGCCCCAAACATGGGTAACCACGGGCTGCGTTGTCTCAGATGAGGCCGTATTTGGGTTATGCGTTTTATACACAAGCTTGTTTACAGCTGTATTGTTTGCTTGGAGTCATTAGACTCCGAGCACTATCAGCCAGCAACCTGACGACCATATATGAAATGAATATCTTTTCCCGCGATAAAGTGGTCGCTTTCGCCAAGGCTTCAGCCAGCAGACGCTATGCTGCTAGCCAATCATATTACTCATAGAGGACACGTGACCAAACTTCTAGACGCTCCCTCTAGAAATACGGTCACTTTTGACGTAAATAGTATACAAAATAATAACTTGTATACATTTTCATTCATATGAATTGAAACAGAACTGACAGTTGTTTATCAGAGTCCCTACTGCAGCCACCAACAGCTTTTGAGATAAGAGGAACCCATCACTGAAAACCCTGACCCCTCAGTCTAGCTGTTTTAACCCCTGCTTCACAAAATAGAGCCACACTGACATATCACTGGTCATATCAAAACAAAGAGTGTTAATGTGTCCCAGAGTGATATATCTGTCAGCTGAATGTGATGTTATCACAGATTTGCCCCGATTGTTTATGTTTGGGTCAGCTAATTCAGAGACAAACTGGGAGTTTTTTCGGAGATATTTACTAACGTCAATTATCCACTTAAACAAGTGTCCATCAAGTTGCTCCACCTCTTTCTATGTGAAATGGACTAGATAAATGACTTGTGATTGCAGGAAAGTTGAAATTTGGTCCCTCCCACGGATAAGATGAGAGGAACCCAAGATTTCCTAATTGGATGTCACAATTTGAGAGAAAATTTCTGGTCACGTGACCTGAATAAATAGGCTGTTCTAAAGCACATATCTTATTATTAGATGATCATCTAGAATAATTCATAAAGTAAAAAAAGGGACCCTGATTGCAAAAGGCAGGTGGGTACATACTACATAGGGTATTCAAATGTTCATGCCATGTGTGACATGGGTTATAATATATCACATTAGCACTGGGAGATTGTAACATGTTACTTTATTTTGAAATGAATAGAATTCAGTAATTAAATTAAATTTGTGTAATTTAAAATAGCCATGCAATATTTAGAAAATTATTTTTCAACTTTGAAGTACAAGGAAAAATTACATATCTCCTAACTTTTGAATTGGTCTCACTCCTTTTAGTTGTATATAAAGATGTATATTTGAATTAAAAAATTGCTAAAATAACCTTAATAACAGATCATTAGCTACAAATGTACATGATTTTCAAATATGTAATTCCTCTGTTTTGTTCCACCATTCATTTAATTGATTGTGTGTACAGTTGTCAGCTTCTTACATAAACTAAACACTATGTTTATTTTAAAGTAGAAATCCTTTTCTTATGAAATATATTTTTTTAAACATCTGTTTAATTTTCAAAGCTTATTCACATATCTGCAAGTGCTCATAAACTGGAATCTTCACTTCATTGATGACATTGATTACTGACTGATTATTGAATAACTTTCCTCAAACCATTAATTAAATAAAGCCACAATAGATTGCAAATAATTGCTAAAGATGTTTATGTCTATTTCTTACACATAAATAAGAACGTTATTTTCATTGTTCAAAAATGATTTTGCTACTGCAGACATACAAATGACTTACTAAAAAATAAAAAAGTAGAACAGATTATATATATGTTTATTTGATTGAATAATATCTGCTTTACTGCTTCAACAACAGAACGTAAAATAACCTGTACTAATTGGACTGTAATTGAAACTATATTCAAATGAACAATTTGGAGCAATTTAGACTCCAAAATAAAAGAAAAATTAAACAAGAATTTGGTTTGTTTACAGTGAGTTGCATTTAATGAGCCTTTTGAAGCTCGTAAGCATGTCACAAGAGGCGACGGTTTAAATAGCCGAATGATGGCTAAGATTTGAAAAGTTTCTGCCCACCCAGTGACCATATACAATGATTTCTTGGCATACATGGGTAGGGTGTTAATTTTCATTCGTATTTGTTCAAATTAGAGCACTGCAATAACAACGAGTTTGACAGATTGACAGTTCAAAATGACGGTAAACACGACGAGGAAGTCCCACCGTAAATTATTCGTAAAACATCGCCTTGCATGTAAAATAGTATCCTAAGCTGTGATAATTGAAGATAATCGACAGATACATCGATCTTGAACGTTTGCCAAGTAATTTTATCATAATATTTAATGAAATTAAGTGATTTTTGAAAGAGCTACCGACTTGTCAATGCTATGTGAATGGTACTTCCGGGTTTCGAAGCGGCCTTAGCCTCGTTTTCGATTTCGAGAGGCCCGGTTTCTTATGCCTCATGAATATTCATGAGGTAATATTAAGAATCCCCTATATTTTGTGGAAACGAAATTCGAGAGGATATATATATGAAATCCTCTCGAATTTCGTTTCCACAAAATATACCCCGATAGAACCCTCCTTTTAAACATAATAGAATACTTAAGACGACACTTTCTGTAGATATGATTTCAATGATGACTGAAATATGTTATCAAAGTTAAACGTCTGATACTGTTCTGTGTTGAGAATTTGTCATTCGCTGACTTATTAAGTGTTTTATTAACTTTAAGCTGTTTCTGCCGGCATCCTGTAAAACCTGGAGTGGAGTCTTGGAGTGGAGCGGATTTCATAAACAAGCATTACTCGCTTTCATTTCAGTTGAAAAGTATATTCGATTATGATGATAGCTGATAGAACTGTATAAATATTCGTATACCGCGTGCGTCATTATGTACATGTGTAACCTCATCTGATCATTATGCGACACTAACTCTTGACTTAGAGCTGTTATAATGGCAGGGAGGTACATTAAATTTTTACACCTTGAGACTCGCTTATTTTTCTCAGCTTATGATTCTCAAAAATGTTATTTGTGTGTTAGTATGAAAGACAAAAGTAGTCCCAGTCTCGTGACCTCGGGTCATCACCATGGAACGACTAGTCAGATGTGTCGCTCGCAGTATCTGGCATACATTGAAAACCAAAATATCTCACTCACATGTGTGTAATAACATTACGTGCTGTTTTACCTTAAAATATATCTTATGATTGTATCCGCCACTGATCAAATTATTAAAAATTCAACATAAACCCATTCTCAAAAACCTTTCTCACAAGCCACATGCATTATCTCAAGACAAGTCATTTACATGTCAATCTGCCCACATTACATGTACCTTAATTTGCTCTAACACGACCATTTCTGGTGTCAGCAATCAACAATCCTGATCAACGTTATTTGAGTAATCACCGACGTTATTCCAAAATGAGCATTACGTCTGTTCTCATAACCGTCTATGGTATTATTTAATAGTTTGCTTAAGTTCCTTCACCTCTGCGATGCGCACAGTTTTCTTAGAAATAAAATCCAGGCGGACATACAGATAAGGAGGCTATCCTTGTTGCACATTTCCGCCGCTGTGGGTTTTTCCGAGAACCGAGAAATATTACCTTACTGTAACGGAGATTACGGAGGAAGTTATGACTGGAGTTATCAGTGAGGAGGGAACTAGGCGCACGAGGGTGACGATCTTGTAGCTAAGTCAAGGATTCTTTAAATATCTCACTGACGCATATTCCACACATTGACTTTGCGATAGATACTCACATCGTTACGTCATACCATATACTGATAAGCACAAGAGAACTAGTGCCAGCTCACTCTTAGACCATTAACATTGGTCAAAGAACACAGTTTCAAAATAGCAAAACGACATCAATGCTGCATGAACATAACATAGCAGTATTTTGAAAGCAGAGTATGGTATTTCGTCATAGAGTACACTTATGAGAATGCTTTAGTGTCTGATCAGTTAGTGGAACAAACGTGTGGATGCCGAAGTAAAACAACTGACTCACGGACGGACGGACGCGCTGACTACCATATACATGTACCCCGAGTAAACACTTTTTTTGTTATATTCAGATTTTGTAATAACCCTGTATGAGGGTAAAAGAAACCTAGAGCTGGAAATTGTCAAAGTCAGTTCTCTGTATCTTGTGTTTCCCCAATGCGATTGTACTGTAGTTTTTGATTTTGTATGGGTTTTCTGATCAAAACTCTGGGAATAATACGCCACTCCTCTGCATTCGGTTGAAATTGATTATTTATTCCCGAAGACAAAACACAATGAGCATTTAAAAAATAAGAATGATTTATTAAAACAGCACATGAAATAAAGCCATGTTTCTGTAGCTCACCAGGCTTAAATAAGAACCTAAATCAGTTTCAAAATTTTTCAGAAATATTCAAATACAAAAAGTAGTTCATGAAAATGTAAAAGATGAAAATAAGTTTTAGGTCGTGGCCCCGTTGACCCATATTGAGATCACAAGGTCACAAAATCTACAATTTAGAATCCCCTTTGGCCAAGTAGTATGTATATAACTTTCTAGTGCTTTCGTACTGGAGAAGAAGAAAATAGGTGTTTAGGTTATGACACCTGCGACCGGTAGTTGGGGTGACAGGGTCATCTACAAAATCTACAATTTAGAATCCCCATTGGCCAATGAGTCTGTTGACAGCATTTCAGCGTTCTAGAGCTTTTTTTTTGTACGGGAGAAGAAGATAAAAATAGGATTTTGGGCCATGACTCATGGGACCCATATCTAGGGTCACAGGATCTCCAAATCTACCATCTTGTATCCCCATTGGTCAAGGAGTCTGCACATATAATTTCAGCTCTCTAGAGTCACCTGTTCTGGAGAAGAAGTCGAAAACGTGATAAGTTTACGGATGGACGGAGAGACAGACGGATGCATGCACGTCATGCCATGCCATGCCTTTCAGGCCCGATGAGCTTAATTAAAAGTTTTAAAAAATCGACACATTTGAATACATAGATTATAATGGCTTGAATAACAGCTGAAAGGCACATAGCACGCCGTTCTAACTGAAATAAAGTGCATTCACAAAAAAAAGGTTAATGTTCCCAGTGGCTAAATAATACTCCTGACTCAATAAACAAACGAATGCACTTGGTTCGGTTAAGCCGTACGACGCCATTTCTCATTGAGCGCCCATTTTAAGGTAGTTTAAGTGAACTTACTGATGTAGCGATACCTACACTGTCTGCCAAAAGAAACGTCTACCAGATATCTATCAGATTTCGTAAAAACTATAATGAACAGTTTAGCAATAGTATAGCATTATGTAGTTGCGCCATTTCTGCATAATATATCAAAATTTTCATGTCACAAAAGAAAGGTGATTTTTTAAATAAGACAAGAGAAATTATTCAGTTTGCGATCAGTGCTTGATAAGAAAAAAACATTTGAAACAGATTTTAATACAACTAGCAACAATATAGCCACACATTTGCATTAAAGTGGTGATGACGCTACAGATTTAAAATGACATACAAATGACTAGCATATTATTAAAGAGGTGAGATACATTATGGAACATTACAAATTTAATATGTTATCTATCTGGGCTTTGTTTGATTTTCGGACTTGTGTGTCGAATTTAGAAACTGCTGACATCTGAATTTGTTCCTGGCTGAACTTATTTATCAACATTTGAGTCAATCTATCAAACTTTATTCAGTATGAAGGCCATCTGGCCCATTGTGTCATTTACATACCCTAGTTGAGAACTCACCATAGTCATTAATTACCTTTCAATAAATCACTCGACCAGATATAACACTGAAAATATGAACCGAGTTACCTCACCCTGCCCTAGTTCCCGCTAGGTGGCGTAGCTTGATTACGCCATTCCTTCCTCTGATTGTTTTCTGCATTAACGCAAGTTTATGCTGGTTTCTAAGATAATTTTACACTCGACTCCGTTTATATTTCGTCCAGTTTCTTTCTCTAACCTTGTTCTTCTCTCTTTCCCACTTGTTGGGTCTTTGGACTTGTTCTGCAGTGTGTTCCTTCTCACAACTTCCAAACGCAAGGCATAACTCTTGACAGTTTGCATTACTGGCTGATTTAACCCTTGCGGTATTTCCCTCGCTTTGTTGTGTCAAGATAGTGAATCTCTGCATCAGAAATGCAGTTTTGCAGCCAGGCATGCTTTCGACGTCGACGTCTTACACCCTTATTGCATCAGTCCCCAGTTGATGAAGTCGTACGACGTCATTTAGGCATTGTCTCGACTGTTTTCGTAACGACGTCGCCTCACTAGAGGTTGCCATCATTGCTTACTATGTCATGGCTTGGGATTACTTCGGTTTCTGTGGGCGTTGTGGTAAAAGCTAGTCGTCCCTCTAAGACCCCCGCTCCATCTCCTGTGCCGGACGACTTGCTCCGAGGAGGATCGTTGTGAGGATTGTCTTCACCTCATGCCAAGACAGCACAAGGCATACCCGTTGACCATTAAGAAGTCGGAGCGGGAGGCCACTCAAGCAAGGATGGCCGATCCGCGTTGTCTGCCTCCCTGGCTCCTTCCATCATTGGGTCTCCAGCTTCGGACCTTGTTCTTGCTGACGACGCAGCAGGATCGACTCAATTGAAGATTCCCCTTGTGCCCCTCGTTTGGGCAGGGGACTCCTAACGCTATAGAAGACAGGGATTTGACGCCATTGTCTAGCATCCGCCAGGTCGAAAAAGAAAAAGATGAAGCGCGACAGCTCTCCTCCTCCGCCTGCCTTTGGCCAAAAGGCCCTGACGGAGTTCATTCTGGCCTTGGTCAAAGTCGCAGTCTCCAACGTTAGCAGGGGCACCCTGTCGAGGGTGACAGAGAGCCTCTGCCTAGCCTCTTGTAACGCCACAGACGTCTTCGACGCCCAAACGACAGTTGACCCTCATATCGCAAGTAATGTCAGGTCCTCGGACTGCTCTGTGCTTTGGTCTCCCTGTTCGCCTGAGCAGCTTGAAGAAAAGGACGTGTTCGATACGAGGCTTCAACTCAGATCCCTCCGTTCTTCCTCTAAACACACAGGAGAGTGTTGCCAGGTCTTTCCGATTCACCATCTCGCCTTGTGAAGGTTGGGGAGCAACGTCTCCCCCGTCATCCCCCAGCCACCTCGCAGCTATGCGTAGACACCAAATGGTGGATACGGATCAGCGGGCAGGCACGAGGACTACATCACCTTACATGATCGCCTTGAAACTAGCCATTGCTCACTGGTTGATGCGCCTGATTGGCGAACTCTTGCCAGTCCACACAGACAGCTCAACTGCGGCCTGAGCAATCAACAAGCAGGGATCGACAAGGGCGGACTCCATTCTGTAGCTGGTGATAGAGCTTTTTGTTTTAGTTGTCTCAATCTCTCCACCCTAGTGGTGCACATCCCAGGGGCCAAGAACGTCCTTGCGGACGCTCTGCTCTGGCCAGACAAGCATCCATCTAAGGAATTGATTCTGCAGCCAAGAGTGTTTCTAGAGTGCCTCCAGATCGGCAGGCAAACATAAACCTTTTTGCGACATGGCTAAATCACGAGCTACTTGCATATTTATCTCCAGTCCCCGATCCCGAGGCCTGGGAGCTAGACATGGTGGGAGGGAATGGATGTTTACGCTCCCCACTCTCGCAATCCTGACGCAAGAGATTCAGACGACTTACTCTCTAGGCCTTCTCCTCATTGTCCGGAGGTTGCACTGCCAGGACCATGTCCCTCTTGCGCTTTTCTGACAAGCTGTTGTGTACACGAAAATCTTCATGTTCTTTGTGTACACGAAAATCCTCATGTTCTTTGTGTACACGAAAATCCTCATGTACTTTGTGTACACGAAAATCCTCATGCTCTTCAAGTACATGCTTGGCTTTCCTAAAATAGGGGACTGAACTGGGCCAGAGGAAATCAAATAGGCAGCTATATGACTCAGTGGGGCGCTTTCGCATCCTTTTAGGAAGAGATTCGATATCAAAACTGTGTCCGATCCCCAGGTCGCCAACTACCTGGCTCATCTCTGTACTCGAGGAAGGATTAAGGTCTGCTCTAACAACACCTACTTCATGTCCGTTGTTCGTAAGCAGGAGCCAGATATCGACATCTCCGTGATCAAGACTTACCGTCAAGTTGACAGGGACCAAAATTTCAGGCCCCGAGTGGGAAATGGCAGTGGTGCTGAATCACCTTAAGTCAGATTTCTATGAGCCAATGACCGAGACGACCATTCCTCGCCTCTCGATATTAGCCATGGCAGGGCTTGGCCTCCTTTGCCCTGTTCGGGCTCTATGCACGTACACGTGTTGTTCGCTTAACACCATGTATGCAACATATCTTCCAAAGACGTGGAAGGCGTGTCAGGATTGGGGCCTCGATCGAGTCTTCGACTAGCAGGGTTTTCTCTCTCGAAGTGGCTTAATGCATCGCACTATATTGGTTGTTTGACGTGTTTGTCCTGTTAGGTGCCGACCCATATGGTCGTTTAGCGTCTTTTCACCTCGATTGTCGAGGAGGTAGATCTTATTATTAAGGTCAAGTAAAGCCTTCTAGCTTCAGGTCATGACGTGTTTCCAGTTAGTTGTGGATATATCTGGGCTCCCCGTGGGAGGACCCTACTAGTCGCCAACCCCCTCTATTTTGGAGCCATCTTCTTTCTGGGCTAATGGATTGACACGCAGCCCACCTCCTTCAGTTGCATTCTGGCTACGGTGAGTTCTCGACAGTATTATGTAAATGATAGTCTTTATCTCCCCCTCCTGAGTCTCGGGGCCGCTTGCATCCAGACTCCAGGGATGATGTAATCAAACTACGCCACCTAGCTGGGAACTAGGGCAGTGTGAGGTAACTCGGTTAATATGTTCAATGTTATATCTGGTCGAGTGATTAATTGGGTAATTAATGGCTACGGTGAGTTATCAACGGTGATTATAAATAATGACGTTAACTCAAAAACGTACTATTCAGATCCAATTCAACATTCAACGTTATTGACAGGAATACTTTAGGCTTTTACTGGATACAGCAACGTTGTATAGATAACAATAACAAACAATAAAAGTATAAAAACTCAGAATATAAAATGCGTATGTAAATATAAAACATTACACAAACTCGTTTACCGAGATGGTTAATAAGAATGACATTGTTTGATTGTCAGTATTGAATAGTAACAGATTAATAAATCAAATAAATATAGTTTTGATAAATTCATTCGGCGAGTGACATACGCATTCGATATCTTTCCAAGCAAAGGTCTATTACCTGAATATGAAAATAAACATGCATCATAAGTCCTGTAATTGTTGTTCAATAAATACAAATAGCATAATGAAGTACCATTACTTATATTTTGAATGTCAATCTTGAGAGAAGGCTTTAAGTTAAAGTAAACTAATTTGGTGACCTATTCCTACAAATGTCATCCCGAATGGAGTCAATTTATCATATAGAACATAAAACAATGACAAGACAACCAGGAATGGATTTATATATCATCTATAAGTTAATATACGTGTATCAGATGGCGTCGAGGATATAATGAACAACAGTTTGAATAAAATTATATAGTGAAATGTTCAAGTACCAATATAACTAAAGTGTACGTGTCTATTTAAAACCGTTTACATCCCACTTAGACCTCATGTTCCGTGGCAACCTTTTTATAAAGTGTCCAGTTTATTATCGATATCAGGACTCTTTTGGGTGAGAGTCCTGGCATCTGATACACGGATACTTTTTGAATGTTAAATATAAAATTTAAACGACAAAAACATCAACAATGAGCTAAATGTTGCACTGAATAATATCATGACGTAGGAACACACATTTTAATGCTTCAGTTACCAATAATAACGAAACAAAAAATATTTTAATCATAACTTTAAAAGTTTTATTTTTTCATTTTACTTCACTCGGAGTAAGTGAGATGTAAGTGAGTAACCAAAGTAACCAAAGTAACCAAAGTTTCCTCGTTGCATCGGGATATACCAGGACAAGGCCTCGGACAGGACCTCTCGGACAAACTGTCCTTGTATTTCCAGATGCAACTCGGAAACTATGGTAAACAAAAGAAACGCAACCAAACCATTTTTAGTCCCAAATCAAACAAACGATTATTATAATATTATGTATCGAAAATACATACATTTGGAAGGGCCTTTCAGTAAAAATAACCATTAATTGACGTAAGGTAAAGGGTCAATTGCCCAGTTTTAGATCATCCGTTTTTTTAGAACATTGAATAGAACTAGAAGAGCGTTTGCGGGACACCGCAAAAGCAGAGCAGCTCCGAAACTTTGGGTCTCGCCTTTCCCTGTTCCACCTTCTCGTCAGCATAAATAAAATGGGTATCTTTTTTGATAAAAATTTGTTCATTACTCAAGTCATTCTAACAAATTGAATCATCACTGGGGTCACTTTTCACAAGTTTGTTCTTAAAACCTATTTCTGATTTCAAAATTAGATCAAAGGATTAACGTGGCCTTAACCGATATCTCATGACCTTGACCTTTGACCTTCAAGGTCACACCATCAATGATAACTTTTCACTGCGTATAACAATTATGCAATAACTCAAAGTGTTCATAGTTAACATGAGGCATATTCACAATAGCATGCTTAAGTTGTGACCTCGCTATGACCTTGACTTTTGACGGATGTTAGCAAAAACTTTTCCAAATCTTGGCCTTCTCCATAGTTGATATACACCAAATAAGAGCCTGTTAGCACAACTAATTTTCAAGTTATCGTGTTTACGAGGATTATTTTTAGCGATTTCAGAACTTGTGACCTTGACCTTTGACCTTGAATATGAACAGGTCAAAATAATTCCCCAAGAGCATAAGTAGGAAGTTATGTAAATGAGGTGTTGATACCTCCTTTGAAAAAAGTTATTTAATGATTTCAGAACTGGTGACCATGACCCTATCTCGTGACCTTGACCTTTAAAATTCAAGGTCACACAATCAGTGATCACTTTTCATTGTGTATCACAATCATGTAATGATTCAAAGTGTTAATAGTTGAAATAAGACATTTTCGCAAAAGCATGCTTAAGTTGTGACCTCGCTATGACCTTGACCTTTGATGGATGTTAGCGCAAACCTTTTCAAATTTTGGCCTTTCTCCATAGTTGATATACACCAAATAAGAGCCTGATAGCACAAATACTTTTCAAGTTATCGTGTTAAAAAGGATTTGTTTAGCGATTTCAGAACTCGTGACCTTGACCTTTGAACTTGAATATGAACATGTCAAAATAATTCCCCAAGAGCATAAGTAAGAAGTTATGTATATGAGTTCTCAAAACCTTCTAGGAAAAAAGTTATAGCAAATACAAACCACGGCGGCGGCGATGGAAACTGCACAAAAACTGATAGCAGCCTCGACTAAGTCGGGGCTGCTTATAACGATATTTTAAGCTTAACGGTGTAAGAATGCTTACAAATACTTGAGGAAAAGGCAAACGTTCTATTGTTAATGGCTTTCTACGGCGTAGATAACTTTGGTTTTCCACTCCGTGACTTGTAAGCGATGCTGCCAGTTAGTCTGTAACATTTAGTGGGTCTGGCTAGTGTACACTTGATGCAATCCATGATTAGGCAACTTTGTTAAGCGTCGCTCGAACCTGCAATATGCGAATTGTTCTCTCTTTTTCTGTAGCACCTTAAAAAGCCATGTTCGTCGCTTGCAATCGAATATTTTAATGCAAAACCTCCATTCTGTTGATGTTTTATACCCAGATTTCATTTGGTTAACTCTGTACACATTCTGAACGTTTTTTACTAATAAATTCATTTTTCTCGAAAATTACGAAGAAAACTTGCATTTGCGTACAGTGAATTTACAGGTTACATTTAGAAGACATGTTTAAAGTGTATTCAATCGATAGGCATCGTTCCTCGAAAAATGATATCGTTTTGTATTTTGGTGGCGTTTCTTTTGCAAACCAGTTTAGTAACTATTACTTGCACAGAAACGAACACTTCAGCTTTCTGATATTTCAACTGATTGCTCATCCCCGATCACGCAGTGCTGAATGTTCCAAACTCCACACATAGTTTACTCCTGATTTTTTTAATTAGACAAACATGTACTACAATTTGTCATTGATGTACGAAAATCAATTTTCGCCGTCAATTAGACATGCAAACCAAATATAAGGATACTTCTGCAATCTGAAACTCTAAAATTTAATTTAAATGGTTTACATACCGTCCTTTTCCTACGAAAAGTGCTAAAGTGAAATGATCTAGATTTAAAAACAGAGAATGTACTTTCGACAATACAAGTATACAAGTATTCGAATGAAAATGAAATATTCACTAGAAAAAAAAAATATTACATAGCATAAAGGTTTACAAAACAATTCTCGGTTTTATATAACAGACGATTTAGGTTAATGTTCATAATTAAATTTGAACGCTTAAATGTCGTCGGGTAATGACCGGAAATGTGTATTTACATTGCGCTATCGTCAATGCATTGTATCAGTCATACCCTTTGCCCTATAAGAGGTTCTACGTGACAGTTATATGGAAGAGAGGGTGAGAGAGAGAGAGAGAGAGAGAGAGAGAGAGAGAGAGAGAGAGAGAGAGAGAGAGAGAGAGAGAGAGAGAGAGAGAGAGAGAGAGAGAGAGAGAGAGAGAGAGAGAGAGAGAGAGAGAGAGAAACAGACAGACAGACAGACAGACATAGAGAGAGTTTCGTGTAAATATTTCCTTATTACGTGACAAAGAGAGAGACAAACACACACACAGACAGACATACAGACATACAGACAGACAGACATAGTGAGGGAGAGAGAGTTTCGTGTAAATTATTTCCTTATTACCCAAATAATTCCATTAACTCACATTCGCATAAGAATCATAAATTATACATCCTTATTCAGATGTGGCAATACGAAGCACATGTCTACATATCGCACAGATGACCCTGGATATGGTGTACCACATTGGAAATGAAAAGCACCATTCATGATCAAACTCTTGAACTTTCAATGTAATTTGCTTTGACAACATTGAACATTGAAAAAATCAACATCCATTTGAGTAAAACATCTGTAATTTGGAATAACATTCATACGTATATCCCTATTTTTTAAGAAAACTACATTAATTAAATCGCTCTCTAATCATGAATAGCAAAGTATATCACATACATGTGGAAGCACGGGGACATGTGTCCCTGATCATATACTGTATAGAGCTGTAGGAGTACAGATAATCTTATATACTGCCAGCAGTACACGCCTCTATAGCCAGGAGTAGGAAGGCACTTACCGGTTTTACCCGTCAACAGTTGTGAAAGACGTTGTTATTCTTGTGTTACTCAAAGAAACGGAACATGTATGCGTGTTCAGTGAATAAGACATGAAATGATTCTTTGGTAATACGCGTATTGCAACTAGTACGAATAACCGTGAAAAGGAATATACAGTAATTAATATGTAGTATTGATATAACAACAATAAAAATATGATTTGATATTATGGTGTATACAACTCAAAGTTCTATGTTATAGAAACACGTCGTGCATAGAACATGCTTGTATATAACCACAAACCCTCAATGGTTCTCAAATATTGAATCTGTTCTTGAAGAATGTTCACTTTGTTTAATATATCCATCACAACAACAAATACACCTTTTGAATGTACCTTAGTCGTTAGCACCGGTGATATGGGGTCTATGTGTCACATACAGTTGTCCCTGACCTGTTGGAGAACGTAGACAGGACGTAAGGAGAGGTGAAGGAATAGGATACCATCGTTCTCGATATTGCTACTTGTGAATTATCATAAATTAGGTTTCTGACAAGTAACTTTTCATAAGATAAATAACAACTTCAATACGTGCTAACATGAAGCAATATAGCTGTACATAAATCTACTGAGGGGAAAGACAAGTCATACCTGCAAATAATCATAATACAAATATGAATACATAATGAATAACATACCGGAGTGTTATTGTTATGTTTAAATCATTATGGTTATTTCTAGAAATCTGGTCGAGTCCGAAGTTTGTCGTTTATGTTGTTGTAATCACAGAACGTCAAACATTATAAATGGTGTTATCTTATCGAGATGTACGGACTGTTGCAGAAAATTACCATGTAAAGCTAGTTCATTCGTTCTAGTGCCAATATAAATGTGAGGGTCGCGGGTAGTAGCCCGTAATTTAGAAACTTATCTGTAACAGAAAAAATGACAGATTTGGGGTTGTACTGTTAAGTACGTCATATCAGTACTGTCCTTGTAAATGGGGCGTATAATTTCCGTTTTTGCACATGTAATATCTGTTTAATATATCTGTTTCTCAAGTTGTAAGTAAAATAACAGATTGAATGTTTTGTCGGAGTAAAATGTATCATTGTAGTAATTGTAATTACACCGCTTTTCGTTCTTTCCCAAGATTACAGAAGTTTATATTTTGGTTCATGACATTTAATGAACGTTAGTAATTGCATGAATTTATTCAAGCATTTTTTATTTAAATGAATGTTAATACAAATATTATAGGTTCCCAAAATGTTGCGCTTTTTACAAGAATGTACGCTATTCTTACTAACATCATCAAATTTAAAATCACCAAAATATGAGCCTCGGTTATTTGGTTCACCTGGATTGTGTTTTGATCTTGTACTTAATACAGATAGATAAATGTATGTTGAAACCGGAATGTCCCCTCAAAGGTCGCTTCTAAAAACAACCGTTTTTTTATATTTAAATGCAGTATGTTTCAGGACCAACATGGGTGAAACACATACATACATATAAAGGCTCATGGACAAAGATGGTCCTCGCAGTAGCATTGACTTGTAAAACTGAGGCCAACTTATAAAACTTTGCCAAATTATATTCCCATGTTTCTGGTCTCTTGCTCATCTCCATCAACATTCTCCGCAGATGCGTCTTCGGGCATATTGTCACAGTCAGTATTGGCTTGTCCATTTTCGTGCAGCATTCTACTTGACACGTCAAGCCCCGGAGAGGTTTTATCGCCAGATTTCTCCCTGGAGAAATCGAGACAAGAGCAGGTGGGCCTAGACCCAGTGGTCTCTGATCTCGGATTGTTTCGACGCAGTTCGTGAATTGTCTGTCGGTATCTGAGGATAAACACATCGTCAGCTTTTAGTGAATCAAATACACACATGTGTACTAAATGCAGATAACAGGTCGTAGTCGGCTTTATCGTCGGTTTCGTCAATATATACATAAATGATAACAAATTAAACGGGTAAACTTCAATATTGATTCATTTTACACTACATGTATGTCTAACTGTGTCGACTCGCAGGTATATTAAATGCTCTACAGCAAACACTATTAGCAAACAAATATCCTCTCTAAAATACAACACTAACCTCTACGTACATTTTCACAAGGAGTAAGAGCTGGTACTCGCATACTCCACACACCAAGTATAACCGAACTTATTCGGAATTTAAAAAAAACCCTGTAAGGTTGTTGGTTACGCTTTTGACAATATTATTTAAAGACACGCTGCCACCCATCAACACTAATACAATCCACTTCTTTGTGAAACAAATATGTTTAAACCAACGATTATACATTGTAGTCCCATATACAAAGCTAAAGATATCAACTTAATTCAGATAACCAAATCCACTTTTATTCAAAACTAAAGAGATGTCTTACTAAACATGAAGATACTGAGCATTTATCAAAATTATTGGTTAACCCTGTCTTCCGTCTGAACATTCAGTGTTAGTTTTACTGTGATGGATCTACGTGTATGTTGGCTTGCTATTTATATATTGAATGCAGTTTGTTAATAATTAGGTAATCTAGGAGTAAATCGTTCCATGAGAACCACGTTGCTCTCCACTTTTGGTCGGAACTGAGTTAGGGTGTTCTGAGTACTCCTGGTGGTTTATTCTATCTCTACAGCAGGTTTCATACATGTAGCAGTATATAGCTTAGAAAATGGTTTTCTTGGTATTTTCTTGGTTCTAACTCCAGATATTTCATACAATTGCTCACATCCAAAGTGTTCTATGTATCACCACCCAATCCAATAGCAGCTTTTGATCAGGTGACATGGACATAGGACACTTTGGAACTAATGGTATCTTCACAATTGACGACTATTTCCCTCCTTTACACGCTTATTTCAGGTCAAATATTGATAAACTTATATGAACATCCCTTGTTTTGAAATTCTTTACAATCAAAATATATAAAATCTTTTATAATCTCCATGTGTACAAAGATACCAGTTAGAACAATCTGGAACTAAACTTTTTTTTAGAAAGATGAGATAAATGTTCTATGTCCAAACAGAAATACGAATATTTACGATTAACAAAATATGTGTTTTATAAAATATCAGTCAAATGTTTTACATTATGGATACAATGTTACATATGTGTACACAATTTTATTGAATTCAAATGAGTATTTTTAATAATATGAACAATAGAACTTTAAAATGGCTGTAGCTCCAAAGCAACTTTTCTAGAGTTGGAACAACGTGGTTCTCATGGGACGAACTTATGAAATGAACAATGGACTTATCAAGACTACATATTAACCTTTCGATATTGAATGGAGGGAAATGATGTCAGTGTTTGTAAAAACAAGGAAATCAAATATAAAGTGGTCAGGAAAGTGATTATCGTCGGTTGTTGTGTCGATGTCATCAGGATGTCAAGAAGAGATGTCAAGTTAAAGGACAAAGAGGTAGAACTTCAACATCTATTACGTACTAAAATAAATGCCTTTGTTATTGAGCCTCTTGCATTGTTACTGTTTCGTAATGGATATAGACAAAACCGGTAGTGATGCAGTATTTGAAAGGCATTTGCAAATATAGTCTACATAATACGTAAGTCAAGGAAACAAGATTTTCATGATAACAACTTTTTGCTATTGTGAACATACACGATGTTTCAGATTGTTAATCAGTGATCTGTAGTCTCTCCTGCTGTTGGAACAGTGCTTACTAGTTGTTAATGTCTAAGTGCACCAGACAATATGACACGAGACCGACAATAGCCCTTATCAAACGATGTTTTGTACCATTAAATATTCCTGCAAGGACTAAGAAACCAGCCATTCTGACACCAAAAAGAGGCACTGATAAACTATCGGAGATCACAATTGTAGATACAGATCCATGACTCTTGAATCCATGTGTTGCAATGCTTGAATATGCATTGGCGAAATACTTTTGTTAACCACATAATTTTATATGTAACCTGGCATTTGTCAAATTGTGTCATCTATTTACCCACTATAGTACATTTCACATAGAAGTTTAGTATACAGTTTGTAGCAACAAAGTTGAGCCCTAAATGAAAAAATCAAAAATGCATTAAGATGTTCAATGTTACAATTACCAACAAGCGTAGAAGCGAGCACAGATCACATACCCCCGCTTCCTAATATAGTTTGACATACTTGAAAATAGGAAAGGCACATTTATGGGAATGACTAACTTGTGTGTAAAGTACAGTCCCAGAGACAGCTGTTAAGTCATGTTTCCATGGAAACCGCAAAAAGTAAAATTCAGAAATCGGTCGAACCCTCATAAGGCACAACTAGAAATCATGGCTAACATGTGTGGCAAGTTTGGTGAAGCTAGCATGTATAGATTGAGATATATGCTCCCAAAAATGATTCCCTTACAGAGTCATTGACAAAGCATTGATTGTAAACGTGACGTCATACCACTGTACACATGACGTCATCCCCTGTGATAGTTCACTGTGTTGAGAAAGTGATATCAAACTGCAGTGATGAGAACACATTTTCTCAAACTGAGAAAACTCAGTCTCACATGGCTTAGCATATAATAAACTCCCGTTTACGCTGTAAGGCGGGGGTATTATACATAACAATATTGAACTGTAAACAATATAGTGAATGTTGAAGAAATATCTAACCTGAGTGCGAACGATCCTGAAAATACAACCAACACTGTCATGGTAAAGAATCCGACGCCGAACAGACCGATGGTTATTCCTAAGTGTAAATAGTTAGTCATTGTTAGTTTATAACAGAGAGACTTTGAGTTCATGAGATCAGTATTAAGGCATTGTATGAATATGAATCACCCTTACATTTTGGTTGGTTGCACAATGTATTTTACGAACATGGTTTAAACTACCTTTTTGAGATATTTTTAATATTAACTACTTAAATATATGTTACGCGTGTAATCAGTGGTATACGGCTTGAGGAATACTACATAGTATGTATATCGTGATATAATTTATATCGTGAAATTTTTTGGCCATAAATGTAAATCAGCATGCGTTTTTCGATCTTCCTCGAGAACGCATAGATGTCTATGAATGGAGAACGAGGATTTCAAGTATTTTATTTGTCTTTAACATTATTTGATGCTTGAATAATAGTATTATGAAAATATCATTCATCAATAACGCTGCTTGCGTACTGAACTTATCGAGTACTGCCACTAGACAAAAAGTGGTGGAATCCGCTTATCGGCTCCTTCCGGATCCTTCTGGATCCGCCAAGTTTTGAGAGAATCTGGAAGGATCCATTCTCGGTTACCCAAGGTTTTATATATGCTCCGTTACTTTCCCAGGGGGGATATAGTGGAGAGTAACGGATCATATATGAAACCCTTGGTAACCGAGGATGGGACGGATCCGCCAATCGGATTCCACCACTTGTTGTCCTGTGTGCCAGGGGTAAGATACGCTATTACTAGCAAGTAATTAGGTAGTCAGTAACACTATCCTTATTATTCATTGGTATATATTTTACATGATTGTACTTACTGACAGAGCTTCTGCAATGTTCTAACTGCTCGATTGTCGCTGTGTAATTATCTTCACCTGTAAACAATGTGGCAAACATGTTTAAATAAACAAAACACTTACAAAAAATACATTTAAAAAACAAAATGAAATAAAAAAAATAGTACATTTACAGTTTGCATTTGCCATTTACATTTACAAGTACAATTTAGCTTTGATGTAATCAAATCATTTATTGCCTTAAATCATTCTCCTTCTTCTCCGCATACATCATGTTTGAAAGATATTCAAATAATTACTTTCAGTGGACAAATCCTCAGAAAGCACAGGAAGCGTCTTGATCGTCATCGATACGTTTAATGTTGTCGACTGTGTTGTTGTCGTTGTGAATGTTGTCGATGGTACTGTCGTTGTTAATGTTGTCGATGGTACTGACGTTGTTAATGTTGTCGATGGTACTGTCGTTGTTAATGTTGTCGATGGTACTGTCGTCGTTATTGTTGCTATTGAAAAATATCTTTTGAATTATAAGATGTATCAGTGATATCCAACAAGAAAAGCCTTTAATAAGGCAATCACCTGGGTAGATGTATTGACGGAACATAAGGTGGTGATTTGCTATAGAAGTCGAGTGAATATGTGTTCTGACTGGACTGGCGGGTGTTCGGATCTCCAACAACGTAAATTATAGTACGTTTTCGAGTAAACGTCATTATTTATACTCACCATAGCAAATTGAGTCCCTCAATCGACCAGATATAACACTGAAGAATAAAGAGAGTTACCTCCCCGCTAGGTGGCTTACCCAGTGACATCATTCCTTCCACCTTTCAGACTCGCAGGCGGGAGGGGTATAAATACCGGTGAGTTATCAACAGTGAGTATAAATAATGACGTTTACTCAAAAACATACTATTATTTACATACTCTACTTGAGAACTCACCATAGCCAGCATGCCACTGAAGAAGGCGGGCTGCGAGGCAACCAGAGAGCAGAAGAGGTAACGCTGTTGGGCTAAAACCTGAGGCTCGAATCTCGCCACACCTTCCAGATCTTTGGTAGACACGTCGCGTAAGTAGTGATTGGCGAACACCACGCGGACATCCAAAAACAGCCCACCATGATATCCGCTGATGGTATGTCAGGATGAAGGACCATAGTTGCTGAGACCGCTCTGATCTTGTGAGGGTGAGAGCGAGCAGGAGGAAGGAGGTTTTCCCCCATGTAGGCGTCCAGGACTGCCGAGGTAAGTTACACCCTCAATTGTCTCTAATCTATCTCCTTAATGCTCGTTTGAGAATGAGGTATAGAGAGCATGCGGCTCCGCTGGCGTGTTCGAGTTCACTCCACAGAGATGCGCAAGACACGAACCAGACAGGAGGCGATTCTCCTCATCTGAAGGGTCGATTGTGTAGGAGATAGACGGGATGTTAAACGTCCTGGCGCGCTCGTCAGCGGCCTGGTTCTTACATAGGACATCCAGGGTTAAGCCTATCGTGGCCACCCCCGGCCCTAACCTCAAAGTGTAGCGAGGCTGCCACGGCTACCAGGAACGCTGTCTTCACCGAGAGGCGAAGAATGGTTGTCTGGGCCAGCTGCTTCTAGAAATCTGACTTAAGGTGGTTCATCAACACCGCAAAATCCCAGTCAGGAGGCATGGATTTTTAGCGTCCGTCAACTTGTCGTTTAGTCTTAAAGATCTCCTTGACTATGGATATGTCAATACCCGGCTCTTGCTTGCAAAGGACGGACATGATCGCTGCCAAATAGCTGTTAATAGAGGAGGCTGCGAAGGAGTTAGTAGTCATAGAGTTTCCTTGTCGATTCCCTGTGTGTGAAGGCAACGGTTTTGGCCACTGCCTTGGAATAACCGGCACATTTCAATCCCTTTGCATGTAGATCAATAACCTGAGGGTTTTCGTGTAGGCGGCCGCTTGTCTTGCTCTTTAGAAGGTCCAACCTGAATGGAAGGGGGACTTGGTCCTGACTACATACCCTCCTGAGCGAAACGTACCACGGCCTTGCCGGCCACTCCTGGGCTATGAGGAGAAGGCCTAGATTAGTCATCTGAATTTTGGCAACTACTTGCATCATTATTGTCAGAGGGGGAACAATGTAAGCGTCCATCCCCTCCAATTCATACAAAAGCACGTCTCGTCTCCAGGCTCCCACCCTTGAGTGAAAGCGCCTGCTAAAAGTTGGGAGGTGGCCAGAGAGAAACATTGTCCACCGCCAGCCACCAGGCTAAATTGTAGACGAGGTCCTCTCGAAGTGAGAACACGTGGCGACACGTCTGCCCCCTCATATTAGTGTTAAGAAAAACTTGTAGGGGTCTGAGCTAAAGCCTGAAGTCTTCGCCAAGGTCAGAAGCCCCATCAGCCGTTGCAACAAGCGAAGTGGCCTGGAGGGTCGATGAACTCGTCCCCCTCCTCGTGCTGCCCTGTCGAGCTTGGAGACGACGCAGCCGAAAAATCTGATGGCCCAGACGTGACTGGGGATACAAAGGTTACACTATGGAAGGTCAAAGAAGACACCATCTCCTTGACGGAACCCAGAATGTACTCCTTCAGAAACTTCTTGTTAAAGTTGGCCGAAGGAGAATGAGCGCACTTCTTTTTCCATTTGTGGCCTGAAGATCTCGAACGATGGCTGTCAGCCGGCGGAAAGCAAACAGAGAACTCGCTGCCTGATACCGGCGTCAGCTCCCTATCCTCAACCAAATAAGGCGGTTCCTGCCCCAACGTCATACAGGGGGAGTAAAACTCTGTAGCATCTCCGCAATAACAAGATCTGACGCCGGGGAGCCAATGACGGAGGAAATGGGAGAGACCAACGGACCCGAAGTCAGAACGATATAGTTACCTAAGTTACAACAACGGACAGCTAAGCTGAGAAGTCAACCCTAAAGTCCAAAAGCCTTAAATGCACCTATCCGCCCAGGTGACGAAAGCTTCGTTGTCGTTTCGAAACTCAGGATACAAAGCCTTACACCAACCAGAAGGCATCGTCTCGAAACGCCAGGCAGGAAGAAGGAGAGCCAATCAGTAGCCCCTCCAAGACAATAACAGCAGCCCCCGTATGAGACGCGCATGTGCAGCACGGGTTGAAATTAAGTCCCAGTCAACACAGCCAAGTTAGTTCACCTAGATAACCTTGCGGCAGAGAAACTACTACACTGCAGGAAGAACAAAAACTAGAGAGATCATATACAAAAGTAATACACTCAAAAGAAAATATATAAACCACGGTGCAGGGTAGTATTCAATTATACATAAAGTAAACAACTCTGAGAGCGGCATAGACACGTCCATGCGGTAGCTCGAAACAGGAAGGAATGACATCACTGGGTAAGCCACCTGGCGAGGACCTAGGGTGGGGGAGGTAACTCTCTTTATTCGTCAGTGTTATATCTGGTCGAGGGACTCAATTGGCTACGGTAAGTTATCACCTACAGGATGTAAATAATGATGAGACGGTTGAGAGAGAAACATACATGGAAGAAAGTAATGCATGAGGGAGTGATTTTATTTGGTAGTCTACTGAGAGTCTTCTGTTTCGGTTCAGTTCGGTTGAGATAGTTGTGTACCGGACCACATGTGAGAGGTCATACATTTTAAAGTGTAGTTTGGAAATGAATTACCTACCACAGTATTTTACTCTTTGTATATGTCATGCAATATAACACTTTGTATAGAGTCAAATATCACGGAGACCTCGGGTGTAATATTTTTTAAAAGTATCACCCGAGGGACTCAAACATATTATAAGGTTAAAAACTTAACATCAGTCCAAGCAGTAGCCACTATACACATATCATCTCTGACACTCTCATCAGAATTATGCTCTTATATTGCCAAAACATTAATAGACACCAGTCTCAAATTGCCATGGAAGCAGGGACTCGGACAGACGCTGGGACTGACGCAGTACGAGGGTGTCTATTGGAAGAAATACGGAAAGAAATATAAAGTAACAAACTTTATCATACATAGAAGAGCAATAATGACAATATTTCTTGATTATGATTTGTTGGTGAATATCTGTTCAATATTGAACGGGACCAATGTCTTCTTTAAGAATCACACGTAGAATGCACTGTAGATGGGGACGAACCCCTTGACGTGACAAATGAAAACCACTAGCCGGGTTCCCAGAAGAGGTACAGTGTTGGCTGAACACCTGAGGCCCTAGCCTCCCCACGCTTTCCATATCTTCAGTTGAAATGTCTCGTAGGTAGTGGTTGGCGTACACCATACAAGACTTCCAGAAACATTCCGCCATGATGTCCGCTATCGGAATGTTACTATGGAGGACCACAGTTGCTGATACAACCCTAATCTCGTGCGGATTAGAGCGAGCGGGAGGACGGAGGTCATTGACTTAGAGTTCGGGTTCGCTCTGCGTAAATGTGTAGGGACGGCACCAGACAGACGAGACGGCTCTCCTTATCCGAGGGGTCTATTGTGGATGATATAGCCGGTACGGTGAAGGTCCTGTCGCTCTCGTCTGCAGTCTGGTTCATGCAAATGAAGTCCGGGTCTAGGCCTAGTGTGGCCACACCGCCGTCCCTCAACTCGAAACGGAGCAAGTCAGCTTGCAGAGCATGCAGTTCTGATATTCTAGCAGCCGATGCCATGGCTACCAGGAAAGCGATCTCCATAGACAGACACAGGATGGTCGCCTCCGAGACATGTTCGTAATAGTCGGACTTGAGATGGTTCATCACCACCGCCAAGTCCCACTCCGGAGGTCTTGATTTCTGCCGTGTGTCCACCTTGCGGTAGGTCTTGACGATCTCCTTGATCTCCCGCTTGCGGAGAACGGACATGATAGCAGCCAAGTAGGTGTTAATGGAGGAGGCTTTGAGACCTCCCTCCTCCCTGAGGTGAACCAAGTACTCGGCGACTTGGGGAACGGAGACTGACTGGATATCCAACCCCTTCTCCACGCAGAACACTGCGAAGGAGTTCGACTGGAAGTCATAGAGCTTCCTGGTCGATTCCCTTTGTGATGTATTGACCGTATGTGACACAAACTCCGAAACCTTCGATACAAGCCAAGCGTGAAGACGCAGAACCGAAGGGTTTTCGTGTACGCGTCAGCTTGGCTTGCTCCTTAGAAAGCCCCACCTGAGCGGTAGGGGAACTGTTCCTGTCCACTTAGCCTCCTTAAGGGTATGTACCACACCCTTCCCAGTCAGTCCGGGGCGAAGGCGTAGTGTCCAGGTGGTCTGTATCTTGGCCACTACCTTGGTCAGTATCGCTGGAGGGGGAAACTCATAGGCATCCATTCTCTCCAACTCTAACGAAAGAGCATCTAGGCTACAGGCCCCCGGGTCTGGCACTGGAGACACGCATTTTGGCAACTTGTGATTAATCCGAGTCGCAAAGAGGTATACGTGCGGCCTTCCGAATTGAAGGCAAAGCGTCTCGAACACCCAATGGTGCAACATCCACTCCGTTGCCGGAGGCTTGTGCAGCTCGATCATCAGCTGCAGAATGGAATCTGCCCTGGTCGACCCCTGCTTGTTGATTGCTCACATCGCTGTTGAGCTGTCTGTGTGGGCAAGCAGGACTTCGCCCTTCAGGTGGGTCGACCAGTGAGCGATTGCTAGGCGAATTGCGTACAGTTCCAACGCGTTGATGTGAGGCTCTGTTTGCAACGTGCATAGATGTGAGATGGACGACAGCGGCCAAAGAGGCACTCCCGTGAAGACATTGTCCACAGCCCTCCACCAGGCTAAGTGGTGGACGATGTCCTCCCGTAGCGCGAAGACGTGGCTACACCTCTTCTACCTCACATGAGAGTTAGTGAACACCTGAAGAGGCCTGAGGTGAAGCCTTCCCTTCCGGGTGTAATCCTGAGCTGATGTTAGGAGGCCCAACAGTCGCTGCCACATGCTACAGGGCCGCTGCTACAGAGCCCTGATCAAGAGTACATCGCCTCTCCCCATCATTTCCTGCATTACAACAGCCTTGTACTGGATGGTGTCCAGATGTAGGCTTAGGAAGGTGAGCGACATTGCCCGTCGGAAGTCTGACTTGTCCAAGTTGATCAGCCAAACCAGGCATCTGAGCAACCCAATTGCGAAGTCCCTTTGGGCTCTGAGAACCGAAGGGGAGTGGTGATGACCAGAAACATCGCAAACTGTACATCATGACGGTGCAGGAACTGGACTATGGGCTGAGTCACTCGAGTGAACAGCCACGAAGTCGACAGGAGAACGTTCCACTGAATGTGGCGACCCGCCAGAATGAAGCGGAGGTACCTGCGGTCCGCCGGAAAAAATGGGATGTGCAGGTACCCATCGTGGAGGTCGAGAGATATCATAGAGTCCGAGGGCTCCAGTAATTGCATGACTTACGACACCGTCAAGAGTAAAACATTTGGCGGCCGAACGAGGTAAGTGTGGTTGAACTCCTTCAGATCGTGAATCAGCAGCCATTTGTTTGAGTCCCTCTTGGGTCGTACGAACACTGGAGAGTAGAAACCGGGAGTCCAGCGGGGGTTCCACCATGTCCCCCTTGGAGATGAGAATCTATTTGTTCTATCGTCAAGGCGAGCCAGAAGAGAAGTTAATACGCAACCCCCGTTCCAGTACGTTGCACACAAAGTCGTCCATGCCCAACTGTCGTCAGTTGGCCACGAAGTGACCATTCCAATTGTCCTCGTCTGGTAGAGCAAGAGCTGGAAACGCCAGGAGCCTAGGAGTCGGGGGAACGGGACGCTGTCTGCCAACCCTTCTACGAGGACTGTGTTTCACGATCCGACCTTCTGAGGGCCGCACGATAGGCCTTGTGTTGTGCCGGCGAGAAATCCAAGCACTCCGCGCGACGATCCTCCTCCATACACAGTAAGGCGAAGCCATCCTAGCAGAGGACTCACGTAAAAGGACGCACTAAATGACGTCGTCAGCTGAAGACAGTGTCAAACTTCCAGTACAGGTGAAGTCGGAGACAACACCTTACCAGTGAAATCGAAGCCTAAGGTAAAAAATGTTAAAGTCGCAAACGTAGTGACACTCCGCCCGCGGACAGCGGATGGCACTGACTCGTAGCGTCGTAATGTCAGACGAATCAAGAGGTTACCGTACGCCACGGACCGGAGAGGTGCCTAATCAAGAGCGAGACACCGTCGTCTCGAGCAGGTGTCGTTTCGAAACGCTCCGTCCACTCACCTATCCGATAGACGGAGGACACACCTACAAAGCGTCGTTACAAGATGCCGTTGGAGGAAAGGCGAAGTGAGTGATCAGACAACGGATCGTCCAGCGAGTGAGAGGCAGTCAGATGACACGCCTCCAGTCGACGCTACAGCGAACAGCGACAGATCCAATTACATTCCAAGCACACGCACGAGTGCGCATGTGCCCCCGAGAAGAAATGTACAAGACCCAGTCAACACAGCGAGAAGCATTGGCCTAGATAACCCACTTACAGTGGAGATGCACACTGTAGAAGGCAATCACAAAACCTCTCTTCAACCACAGGCGTGAAAGAAGAGCATCAAATGTACATAAAATACAGATGAAAAAACACTCATAGGAGAACTAGTAAACCTCGGTCGAGGGTATTCAATCAAAAATCCCTGAGAGCTAGCCAAATGGACGTCCAATCTTGCTGGCAACAAAGAGGGAAGTGACGTCACTGGGGATAAGCACTGGAGAGTGGCGATAGGAGAGGTAACTCTATTCTTCTTTAACTGTGTTATTTAGGTCGAGTGATCAATTGAGAGAGACTCAATGGCTATGTTAAGTTATCAACAAGAGTATGTAAATAATAGCTTTTTCCGCGCGATATTGTTCTGTATTAAGTATTAAATGTTGTTTCTGATGAAATATAGAGAACACAATAGAGATTTTTTGCCAATTCCACAAATATTGAAAATTAAAATCCACATTTGTCTGTGCCAATTATTTTGGATTATCCACAGTGTCGAGTGTCTCATATGCTACAGCTTTGCTCATTGGTCATTTGAATTGTCAAGAAACCAAAAAATCGCCGCATATCATTGGCTTAAGTTCTTTCCGAAAATCCAAACATGATAAGGGGAGAAAATGCAGTTCCTTGGAGGTGTCTGCCTTGGTAACCTATTACTCCGTATATGGGTTACAGGCGTCACGACCTAAAATATTACACTGATAGGCAAAAGAAAGTATATGGCCCAGTTGTATTTATCATATGTATAAATGTCAAAGTCAAATATCTCGAGTTTTCGACGACGTATTACAAAACGGACTAGTATGTGAAATTAGTCCAAAACATTAAATCAGTCAAAGAATTTAAGAATTTAAATTTTGAAATTCCCCCAAAACAAAACTGTTCATCGACATATAACACATACTCTGTGTGAACATCAATAAATGTGCTTCGTCCTGCACACATTTACAACATGTTTAACATGGAAGGGGTCATGTTGGTTTAAATTTCATTTCTTATCCCTGTCTACTTTAAATAATGATATTTTAGTTAAAAAATATAACAATCACAACTTAAGTCATTCAAGCTACTGCCCAGAGTTGTTATTGTATCGTTCCATACTAAAATGCATCTCATTTCTTTAAAATATTGAATTAATCGAAACAAGTGAGTGTTATACTTTCTTTTGCCCGTCAGTTTATTTTATCTTCTCCAGTACAAAAATCTCCAGAAAGCTGAAACGACTGAATAGCCAAAGGGGAATCTAAAGTGTATATTTGTGACCATGTGATCCCAATATGGGTCGTGGGGGACACGACCTAAAAACCGATTTTCATATATACATTTACATAAAATACTTGAAATATGTTGTATCTTTGGTGTATTCTTCTGGGATGTTTACATTTTGAAAAGTAGTTAGTTTACTAGTTTTTAGCCTGATTAGTTACAGAGCCACAGGGTTCATGACCTTACAAAATCTATGTTCTTTTTATTCTCCACGGAAAGCGCTAGCAAGCTAGGATGCTAGGATGTGAAAGTTGTTTACAGACTCCTTGAAAAAAGGGGATTCTAAATTGTAGATTTGGTGACCCTGAACATATATATCTAGTTTCTTTTCAATGTAGTTTGTGAATTTGTTCTTTTGTACGATAGCAACAAAAATCTCTACAGAAGTAATTGTTTGTTGAAATATTATCTGATTAATTTGAAATGAGACTGAATCTCCAGAGTGACATATGAATAAACACCACACCCCCTGTGTCAGCAAGCATGCACACTTGAAACATGACTCATTTAGATAAAGGTATACTATTACCATGTTGCACCCATTTGAAACGTTAAGTAACAACTTATTGACGACATTTATTCGACATTAAGCTTTTTTTTTATTACGACAAGTTGGCGTCAGGGAAGGACAATTGACAATGCACGTATTTAGTACCAAAGAAAGTAAAACAATGAGAACATACAATGTTCGAACAGATACTGCCGGAAATAAACAAAACTTATAAACAATGATTATATAAAGTCTACGTACATAACGAGATGCACTTCATCATATATTATTTATCAGACATGTTTAATGTTTACCTACATGTTTGGCAGTTTTCTTTTCTCCAATCACTGCATTCTGAAGTATCATTTGTATCTTTGACAGACTCACACTGGCATGTGGTGTTACACGCTACATTAAAAAAGGAACATTATTTATTAACATCATACACGAACTATGTGAAAATATGACGACTAACAAGTTAGTGTTTATATTAAACAGGTGGAGTAGATACACGCCATATAAAATAGTCACTCAAGTTATCAACATGTCGAAGAACAATCTTGTTGTTAATAATTATAAGCTCTGTGATTATTAGGTATGCATTATTAATGTATTCATGCTTTCATTAAATAAGTCCTGTTGCATTAGTTTATCATTAAATATGACAAATGACCCATTTAGGTAACTTTCTGCTTCGAATAATAAAAATGAACTAAAAATATTGTTTACATCGATTTTATTAATAATCCATGGGAAGGAGCTAACTGTTGACTATATCAGGTATGGAACCCGAGCTCTAAGTTAGAAAAGACATTTCATTGGTTTGATTCAATAGATCTAATATCAAAATTAATTTAGTTATTGATTTAATATGAATATTATTTTTCTTGCACTGTAATGATATATGGTTAATCACGTGACTTGAATGATTAAAGCTTGATCAAGTGTGGTGATGGACCGTACATTTGTCTAATGTTTGCTGGTATCCTAAACATTTTAGTTGATTGTATAACCGCTAATATTTGCCGACTGCAGAGCTGCACAACATGGAAAGAATTACAAATTGCATTGTTTGCAAAATACACTTGTGTATGACGTGAATCGACGTTATGTTACCATGGACACACTTGATTACGATGGGAGACCGTGGCACTATACCTTATTGTCGGATAAAGTATTTTTTCGATTGATCTTAGAATAATATAATAAATGTGACAATAATCTACCTTCAAAAGAGGTCGTATGAATAATGCATATATATAGAGAGAGAGACAAAGGCGATTTTAAAATATGTAGTGAAACGTAACATAGCCTTTTAGATTTTTAAAATCCATATCAATAGAAATAAAGATACACAGATAAAAGTAAAACATCATTTGGATATAAGCATAATCATACTAAACGTCAGTAAGCTTACATAGACCATGATATCCGTAAGAACACCCATTCATACAGACACCGCTCATCTTGTTACAGGGCAGTGCTGCAGAGCAGTTTCCACACAGCTGACAGTCACTTCCAAAACGTCCGTCTTCACAAGCTAGACGAATAAAACAATTCATCAATTTGCTACTTGAAACACCCACTCCATCAGACTATTTTATCCACATTTCTACCAAAATACCCGTACCCTGCTTGTCTGATACGATTATGACTCGAAACATTATAAACATTATAAACAATATAAATTAGTCAGACTTTCAAACGAACAATATTCGCAGTGCCCGGATGAAAATACCGATGAGCGATCGTGAATTTACGTAACGCGACGTTTTAATTAATTGGCAGACAACATACCTGCTATAGAAGTGTTATGAGTGAAAATCGTATGAATCAATCAGGGTATTTGTATTGGTATTAATACATTATTCAGTATTGTGTCTAAAACTACAGATAAGCTGCGTATGTAAGTAAATGACGCATTAATTTTAGTAAAAGTCCGATTCCTCTAAGTTCTATTGCGCTTAGTTCGCTTACATTTTCGAAAATACTCAATTAAACTGATGTCGAATGCGTAAGGTTGACTTGCGTACATGGTAATCGGTGTCAGAAACTGAAATCTGAAAACCGCTCTCGACTGTTATTACAGGGCTATAATATTATCTCAGCAATTCTCTGCGACAACTCAAACTTGTTGCATTTATCAACTGACATGGAAGTACTTATAGTCTCGCTTCTAACGTTCCTTATCTACGTTCACCATCTACCACGAAGTAGTTTGCGCTGGCCTACAAAGCAACCAGTTATAATCGTGACCATACCATTCGATAAAACTGACCTCTCTGGCTGGCTTGTTACTGTTTAAGTGAAAAATAAATCCTTTTTGAGTTGTTTGTAACATTATCTATGGTTAAGCATGGACTTAGCCATGTCCGATATGGCTATTTTGAACAAATATGCGAAATCATAAGCAATAAATGAGAGGTTAAATATATATGTTACACTATTTAATAGGATCATTATTATTTTATTATAACTAATCGAAATAGACTTTGTTTAATAATACAAAATATGTTGTCTATAATATATCTAAAGTGAAACTTGTATTTAAGTAGTATTCAGTCAAGCTTTGGAGTTATCTCCCTTTGGAAAATGTTTGACCATATCTTAGTTTTCTAAAGATACTATTAAAATAGTGTGGTGAACTCCCTTTTTATCTCATCCAGCCTGAAAGGCCCAATGGGCTTATGGCATGGCATGGTGTCCGTTCGTCCGTCCGTAAACTTTTCGCATTTTCGTCTCCTTCTCCAGAACCACTTGGTCTAGGGATCTAAAATTGTGTGTACAGACTACTTGGCCAATGGGGATACTCAATTGTAGATGTGATAATATGATCCAGTGGCCCCAAATGAGGGCCTCACAGGCCATAACCTAAAAACCTATTTTCATCTTCTTCTCCAGAACGAAAAGACCTAGAAGGCTGATATATTGTGCACAGAGTCTTTAGCCTATGGAGATACCAAATTGTAGATTTAATGACCCTGTGACCCCAAATAAGGGCCTCACAGGCTATGACCTAAAACCTATTTTCATCTTCTTCTCCAGAACGAACAGACCAAGAAGGCTGTACGATTGTTTGCAATGGAGATTCTAAATTGTTGTTTTGGGAAATCTGTGGCCCCAAAAATGGCATCACAGGCCATGACCTAAAAAGCTATTTTCATCTTCCTCTCCAGAACAAAAAGACCTAAAAGGCTTTAATGTTGTGTGCATACACTTTTGCAAATGGGGATTCCAAAATTGTAAATGTTGGTCACCTGTGTCCGTAAATAAGGGCCTCATGAGCCATGATTTAAAAACTATTTTCATACTAATGCTTAGAACACTTCAAAGTTTTGTACAGACTATTTAGCCTATGGGGATTCTAAATTGTACTATGCACCATGAGACTTATCACATTGCATGCCTGTTCTCTCTGAGTCTTAGTTAGATAAGTGCTGCCAGTGTTTAGTGGCAGAGGCTATTACTTAATCAGGTGTAATAAAGGGTCCAACTTGTAGAATATCAGGTTGTGAAAGCACAGTGGCTTGTAACCAGAGCCAAGAGTCGTCATATTGCATAATGGTCTGTGTGTTGACCTTGCTACAGTGCACAGTGAGAGAGAGGCATCTCGTTAGGGTGGACTGACTCTCTGTTTCCTGTGTTTGTTATGCACTGCCAATTTCAAGACTGAGATTTGTCAGGGTTAGGGATTTTGCATTATAATGATAGCAATCTATTTCAGTCTTCATCATCAAACAATAAAAACACTGATGAGCTGCAGATCCCATGGCTCTATTTTTTGTTATATTCAATTCTAAGGTACTTTAAAATTTGGCGTCACTGTAATGGGTTTTGAATTTACAAACCTACTTATCCCCCAGAATTCCTAGAACTTTAGAGAACATTTCCTCATACATGTATACTTTTTTGTTTTTAAACATTATTAATCAACATGGAAAAGCTTTTTATTTCATCGATACTGTCTTCATACTTTATTTACTTTCTAAGTTGATATCACAATAAGAATCAAATATTGCATATTTTGAAAATTTATAATTGTGTAAGACAGAGACGAAACGTATGCTAGGTGTCCCCATCAACTTGCGGCGCCGCCTTGTATACTTATTTCAATGGTGAGGTAACATTTTCTTTGTTTGTAATAGTCAATAAGAGTCTTATGACCAATTCATATGAATATTTAATGGATTTTACACGGTGTGTGAAACCTCCTTTATGTTTGATCATTTCGACAGTTAATTTAGTTATAGTTAGTAACTGGTTATAAGATGAAATATACTTACTTGATTGACGTAGTACAAACAAACCGGAAGGTCGCACAAAGTCCATATAGACAATTTCTCCTATCTTTGTTCCATTGATATAGTATAGGTGAACAGACCTGCAATGTATTTCAACTTTTATGAATATTTTTTATTGTTCACTTCTAAACCGATTACGTCATGATCCAGTGTTGATAGCTGTAATTTTTAAATGTCAATTAATAGCAACTGTGCATCTTGATATACCTGACTTTCTGTGATTAAGGTATGCTTTTTGCCTCATCCGTGGCTTAAAAACATTGATAAAGGTAGTAAAATGGCTGCGACCAATCACTTGTTGATTCATGAGAAATTATAAAGTAGCACAAAAATGAAAGATAGTTTGAAATGCGATAAAATGAAGTTCTAAATTTTACTACTAAAACCATGTTGACATTAGAATAAAATGTGTAGATCTGATAAACTTCTTTACAGGTTAAGCTACAGAATCATGAGTTTGTTTCGTCCTCGACGGTACGTGTATTATCATAGCAGAAACAGAATCCTTTATGGAATATATTCTGTAGCGTCGATATGTTATTCCGTCATATTGAATATATACGTGATTTAGTTTGAACCTTCTACACCCAATACCAAAAGAAACTTTGCATCTCAGTTGATTTTATCATATGTATGTTTGTCAATTACAAATATTTCAAGTTTTGGACATCGTACACTAAAACTGAAAAGTAATGGCGTATTGTCATCAGTCAAATATTTTTTTCAGAAGTTTTTAGTTTTTTTACAAAAGATGAAATTTAAAAATAAATTAAAAAATTAAACTTTAAATTTTGACAAGACACACATGTTAAGCGACTAACGCACTACTGAAACAGTTTCTGATGTTAAAAGTCCGTTGATATTACCCATTAGCAAAGACCACCGAGTACGAGACCACCACCGAATCACAGACGAATTGATCAAACACATTTTGATACCCCTCGTATGTTGATGCGTCCAAACTTTTTATTTAAATAAACTTTTGAAATGAATAGTTTCATACATCGAATGTAAAATTGAATAATTATTACAATACTTAAAAACCCAAATCCAATCGTTGCCTATTATGTGATTTATTAGACAAGAAGATGGGTGCAATGTTTCATTTGGTATTGGGTTTATTTCGATGAAGGTGTTCCATCAGCTTTACTATAGCTGGCTAAGTATCACCAAGGCTAGGTTATTCAACCGAGGAACACCGCCTAATTAGCCTTCCCGACGAGGAATGGTTGAGACATACAAGCTTCAGGTCACTGGGGAGTTACTAATTTTATTATCTGAGGTAAAAAAAACATATCATTTCAAAGGGGAAACAAAATTTCTGGAAAGGTAGAATATGGAATAGTGCATGTAATAACAACGTGAATTTGTCTGGAAGATTATGAATCCAGTATTATATTTGGTATTAGACGGAAATCTTACATAAGTATTATCAATTGTCCATAACAGCTTTAGTATCATATTTTTTATAACCTTGATCTGAAAGTTATCTCCAAACATTAACTGAAATTAGTAAATTCGACATAGAACAAAATACAAACACTTACTTTGCCTCCCAATCCGTCAAGTACAACACATCCTCAAAAAGCTTGATACCGTAAAATCGAGAAGATTCGTCACTGTAGATAAGTTTTCTCCCAGTTCCATTCAGTAGCACCGATTCAATACTGTGTTTCCGTCTGTATGCATCACACCAATACAGGGTGTCCGCTATAGAGGGAAACGTTATTAAGAAGCATTAACATTCTGATATTATTCAATGTTGATAACTCCCGAATGTAGCAGGGTCATGTGATTTCAATAGTTTCTCAAAAGTAAAACGAAATGTTTTTTACGCTCTGCTTCACAAACACACAATTAGGCTTTGAAGCTCACTTAACGCTAAGATAGTCATCACTGCCCTACATTAACATGGGGTTGTCGCTGTCTCATCGCTAAGATAGTCATCACTGCCCTACATAAACATGGGGTTGTCGCTGTCTCATCGCTAAGATAGTCACCACTACCCAACATTAACATGGGGTTGTCGCTGTCTTATCGCTTACATAGTCATCACTGCCCTACATTAACATGGGGTTGTCGCTGTCGTATCGCTAAGACAGTCATCACTGCCCTACATTAACATGGAGTTGTCGCTGTCTCATCGCTAAGACAGTCATTACTGCCCTACATTAACATGGAGTTGTCGCTGTCGTATCGCTAACATAGTCATCACTGCCCTACATTAACATGGGGTTGTCGCTGTCGTATCGCTAAGACAGTCATCACCGCCCTACATTAACATGGGGTTGTCGCTGTCGTATCGCTAAGACAGTCATCACTGCCCTACATTAACATGGAGTTGTCGCTGTCTCATCGCTAAGACAGTCATCACTGCCCTACATTAACATGGAGTTGTCGCTGTCTTATCGCTAAGACAGTCATTACTGCCGTACATTAACATGAGGTTGTCGCTGTCTCATCGCTAAGATAGTCATCGCTGCCCTACACTAACATGGGGTTGTCACTGTCTTATCGCTAAGACAGTCATCACCGCCCTACATTAACATGGGGTTGTCAATTTCTTATCACTAAGACAGTCATCACTGTCCTACATTAACACGGGGTTGTAACTGGCTTATCGCTAAGGAGGGTCAGAACATCTGCGTTATTGTTATTTTGAAACGATCAATGGCACCACTTCACTAGTTGGTCAATACAGATTTAGATATATATCATGAACGATTGTAACCACATCCGGAAAATCGATATTATTTTCGTGACAAATATCAATAAATACCAAGATTTATGCAAAACGTCAACACAGAGAAAGTGAGTAAATGGAATGAACATGTATATAATATAGGCACGAGGACATTCAGAATGAATACGTCTTGACAAATCTGTTTTCGTAGAATAATGATAACAAGATCATGTGCCTCAAATAGTTACTTTATTAGTCTTACTTCTCTCGTCCAGCGTGACGTCGTTTGGCCAATTGATGTTGGTACTGATCAACGTGCTACGATTCCCTCCGTTGTAATGACACATTTCTATAGTGGCCCAAGCCTTCCAGTCCGTCCAGATCACGAGACTAGAATAGCATAAATGTTGAAACAATATCTAACCCATGGTCCACTCTTGCACTAAATTTTCGGGACATAAAATGATTTAACACGACGTTGTATTCGATAAAAACTGATAGATACAAAGACACAACTCCTCCTATCGTGCCACAAGCAACGAGAATTAAGGAACCATAATTGATTGCTTTAAATTCATCATAATTCGTAAACGAGGCCTTTCATAGCTCACTGGACTGTGAAACAGAAACAATGGACGTTGCTCACTGGATGACAGACCTGCTTCACGGCTTGATGGAGCGAGATGATAAACGCTGATTCCTGTCCTACATTCATACGTGTGGAGAGAGAAACGTCGAGTGAGCATTTACTCTAAACTTTATGTATCTCCACACACAAATTATTATCCAGAAAATTTACGTTTCTTCATCAACAATGTTACAGTAGCGGGTTAGAGAAATCTACCGTTTATTCGGATAGACCGTTATTCCACGAGGTTTGTCCACTGATGCCAGCTCGAATTCACTTCTTGTTGCATCTGTACTGTTTATGGACACTCTTAGAATCTTATCTCTGCCAGTATCTGTGTAGAATAGCAACTCATTATTTGTGTCGATAGTGAGTCCTTCGATCTTAGAATCTGAAAACAAGGGGACAGTTTAAAGATAAATTTCCAGACCACCGTTAATATACATTGTCTAAAAATATCGTGCTAGAGACTTCATGATATCGATCGACACTAGTGTATGACATGTTAAATAGTTGAACGTTATTGGCGTAGATGAAGAACATGTTTCCAGGCTTAGATTAAGGAACTTCGTGTTTAAGGCATTTTTAAGTATGAAAGAAGTATTATGAAGCATCTCACGACAACACAGATGGTGTACATCCACAGAACGTTGTCCATGGGAAATGGATTTTAATAATGGTTTTCGTGTTAAAAACGTAAATATCCATTCGTGCATATCGGCCTAAGAAACTGGGGAGATTCCTCTGATGATTTTCGATGAAACATTTGACCTTTTTACTACGAACACTTCCAAACAATTAAATCTCACAACATTATATGGGTTATTAAATAACAAGTACAACATTTGATAACGAACTAAGAAATGTGTTAGTCATGCTTTCAGGTTACGGGAAATTTGTAACAGGATTATCTATTGATCATAATGCAAATACATGCAATATGGGAATAGGTGTAGGATGACAGTCATCAAACAAAACAATGTCACCTGTAGGCAGATCGAGAACGACTGTTTCGTCACTACCGTCCAGACGAGCTGATCTTATCTGTCTGCTCATGACGTCACTCCAGTACATTTTCTCGTTGACGTCATTATAGGCAATTGCAACAGGATGGAGGTTTTTGAAGAGGTTAAACTTGCTAACTTCCCGATTGGTGACATTGATGCTGAATACAAACCCCATGCCATCATCCTTATTTTGATCAGTTCCTAAAATTGTAACAGAGGAATCTGCAAAAAAGTACAAAAAAATGTCAATACATCGGAGTACAGGTGCGCCAACTTTAAATCGTATACAGAACTTCATTGTTTTCATTTCCCTTTGGAGGCAATTGCGTTACCTCAGGTAAATAGGGGATTCACATACTGTGTTCGAAAGTCAGTGACATGTAACAGAAACAGGAAATGCCTTTAAGAAGGCACGGTTTAAATAGTGTACAAAGGATATGTATGTCATATATACATATAGCAAAATGAAGACTACATTGAGGCCATTTTTGGGGTTTAACTTTAATTTGTGTGACGTAGCTACATGTATATACTGTATTTAGAATTTACATACATTATTTATTGAAAAATAAAATTCTGTTATATATAATATATCATTTGAAAATAAAAGTGAATATTCAACTTTCCCGATTTATTTTAACATATTTTGAAGTAGGCCTATATTATGAATTTAATCAAAACGTTGTTGAGAGTTTTGTCAATGCTACATTCCAGCAATAGGAATATGGAGGCCTATGTCCCTCCGAAACAAGCAGTCAACCATCTGTTAAAACTTTGCTAATTTAAATTATACCAATTCGATTGATGTTGAAGCATATTTATCTGTGGAAGGAAGGCATGTGGGTCTATTTTAGCTCATGACTAATGATGAGCACCTTGTCATCCAACAATTAGTCTGTTCTAAATTGTGTCTGTGTTGGAGCACCTTGTCATCCAACAATAAGTCTGTCCTCAATTGTCTCTGTGTGGGAGCACCTCGTCATCCAACAATTAGTCTGTCCTAAAGTGTCTCTTTGTGGGAGCACCTCGTCATCCAAAATTTAGCCTGCCCTCAATTGCCTCTTTGTGGGAGCACATTGTCATCCAACAATTAGTCTGTCCTCAAGTGTCTCTTTTTGGGAGCACCTCGTCATGCAACATTTAGCCTGCCCTCAATTGTCTCCGTGTGGGAGCACCTCGTCATCCAACATTTAGCCTGTCCTCAATTGTCTCTGTGTGGGAGCACCTCGTCATCCAACAATAAGTCTGTCCTCAAGTGTCTATGTGTGGGAGCACATTGTCATCCAACAATAAGTCTGTCCTCAATTGTCTCTGTGTGGGAGCACCTTGTCATCCAACAATAAGTCTGTCCTCAATTGTCTCTGTGTGGGAGCACCTTGTCATCCAACAATAAGTCTGTCCTCAATTGTCTCTGTGTGGGAGTACCTTGTCATCCAACAATAAGTCTGTCCTAAATTGTCTCTGTGTGGGAGCACCTTGTCATCCAACAATAAGTCTGTCCTCAAATGTCTATGTGTGGGAGCACCTTGTCATCCAACGTTTAGCCTGTCCTCAATTATCTCTTTGTGGGAGCACCTCGTCATCCAACAATAAGTCCGTCCTCAATTGTCTCTGTGTGGAAGCACCTCGTCATCCAACAATAAGTCTGTCCTCAATTGTCTCTGTGTGGGAGCACCTCGTCATCAAACAATTAGTCTGTCCTAAAGTGTCTCTTTGTGGGAGCACATTGTCATCCAACAATAAGTCTGTCCTCAAGTGTCTATGCGTGGGAGCACCTTGTCATCCAACATTTAGCCTGTCCTCAATTGTCTCTTTGTGGGAGCACCTCGTCATCGAACATTTAGCCTGCCCTCAATTGTCTTTGTGTTGGAGCACCTCGTTATCGAACAATTAGTCAGTCCTAAATTGTCTCTGTGTTGGAGCACCTTGTCATCCACCAATAAGTCTGTCCTCAATTGTCTCTGCGTTGGAGCACCTTGTCATCCACCAATAAGTCTGTCCTCACTTGTCTCTGTGCGGGAGCACCTCGTCATCCAACAATTAGTCTGTCCTAAAGTGTCTCTTTGTGGGAGCACATTGTCATCCAACAATTAGTCTGTCCTCAAGTGTCTCTGTGTGGGAGAACCTTGTCATCCAACGATTTGTCTGTCCTCAATTGTCTCTGTATGGGAGCAACTCGTCATCCAACAATTACTCTGTCCTCAAGTTTCTATGTGTGGGAGCACCTCGTCATCCAACAATTAGTCTGTCCTCAATTGTCTCTGTGTGGGAGCACCTTGTCATGCAACAGTTAGTCTGTCCTCAATTGTCTCTTTGTGGGAGCCCCTTGTCATCCAGCTTTAGTCTGTCCTCAAATGTCTCTGTGTTGGAGCACGTCGTCATCCAACATTTAGCCTGCCCTCAATTATCTCTGTGCGTGAGCACCTCGTCATGCAACAATTAGCCTGTCCTCAAGTGTCTATGTGTGGGAGCACCTTGTCATCCAACAATAAGTCTGTCCTCAATTGTCTCTGAGTGGGAGCACCTCGTCATCCAACAATAAGTCTGTCCTCAAGTGTCTATGTGTGGGAGCACCTTGTCATCCAACAATAAGTCTGTCCTCAATTGTCTCTGAGTGGGAGCACCTCGTCATCAAACAATTAGTCTGTCCTAAAGTGTCTCTTTGTGGGAGCACATTGTCATCCAACAATAAATCTGTCCTCAAGTGTCTATGTGTGGGAGCACCTTGTCATCCAACATTTAGCCTGTCCTCAATTGTCTCTTTGTGAAAGCACCTCGTCATCCAACAATTTGTCTAACCTCAATTGTCTCTGTGTGGAAGCACCTCGTCATCCATCAATTAGTCTGTCCTAAATTGTCTCTGTGTTGGAGCACCTCGTCATCCAACCATTAGTCTGTCCTAATGTGTCTCTTTGTGGGAGCACATTGTCATCCAACAATTAGTCTGTCCTCAAGTGTCTCTGTGTGGGAGCACCTTGTCATCCAACAATTAGTCTGTCCTCAATTGTCTCTGTGTGAGACACCTCGTCATCCAACAATTAGTCTGTCCTCAAGTTTCTATGTGTGGGAGCACCTCGTCATGCAACAATTAGTCTGTCCTCAATTGTCTCTGTGTGGGAGCACTGTCCTCAATTGTCTCTGTGTGGGAGCACCTTGTCATGCAACAATTAGTCTGTCCTCAATTGTCTCTTTGTTGGAGCACCTCGTCATGCAACAATTAGTCTGTCCTCAATTATCTCTGTGTTGGAGCACTTCGTCATCCAACATTTAGCCTGCCCTCAAATGTCTCTTTGTGGGAGCACCTCGTCATGCAACAATTAGCCTGTCTTCAAGTGTCTATGTATGGGAGCACCTGGTCATCCAACAATTAGTCTGTCCTCAAGTGTCTCTGTGTGGGAGCCCCTTGCCATCCAACAATTAGTCTGTCCTCAAGTGTCTCTGTGTTGGAGCACCTTGTCATCCAGCTTTAGTCTGTCCTCAAATGTCTCTGTGTGGGATCACCTCGTCATGCAACAATTAGCCTGTCCTCAAGTGTCTATGTGTGGGATCACCTTGTCATCCAACAATTAGTCTGTCCTCAAGTGTATATGTGTGGGAGCACCTCGTCATGCAACAATTAGTCTGTCCTCAAGTGTCTATGTATGGGAGCACCTTGTCATCCAACAATTAGTCTGTCCTCAGGTGTCTATGTGTGGGAGCACCTCGTCATGCAACAATTAGTCTGTCCTCAAGTGTCTATGTCTGGGAGCACCTGATCATCCAACAATTAGTCTGTCCTCAATTGTCTATGTGTGGGAGCACCTCGTCATCCAACAATAAGTCTGTCCTCAAGTGTCTATGTGTGGGAGCACCTCGTCATCAAACAATTAGTCTGTCCTAAAGTGTCTCTTTGTGGGAGCACATTGTCATCCAACAATAAATCTGTCCTCAAGTGTCTATCTGTGGGAGCACCTCGTCATCGAACATTTAGCCTGCCCTCAATTGTCTCTGTGTTGGAGCACCTTGTCATCCAACAATTAGTCTGTCCTCAAGTGTCTCTGTATGGGAGCCCCTTGTCATCCAACAATTAGTCTGTCCTCAAGTGTCTCTGTGTTGGAGCACCTTGTCATCCAGCTTTAGTATGTCCTCAAATGTGTCTGTGTTGGAGCTCGTCGTCATCCAACATTTAGCCTGCCCTCAATTATCTCTGTGCGGGAGCACCTCCTCATGCAACAATTAGCCTGTCCTCAAGTGTCTATGTGTGGGATCACCTTGTCATCCAACAATTAGTCTGTCCTCAAGTGTCTATGTGTGGGAACACCTCGTCATGCAACAATTAGTCTGTCCTCAAGTGTCTATGTATGGGAGCACCTGATCATCCAACAATTAGTCTGTCCTCAAGTGTCTATGTGTGGGAGCACCTCGTCATCCAACAATAAGTCTGTCCTCAAGTGTCTATGTGTGGGAGCACCTTGTCATCCAACAATAAGTCTGTCCTCAATTGTCTATGAGTGGGAGCACCTCGTCATCAAACAATTAGTCTGTCCTAAAGTGTCTCTTTGTGGGAGCACATTGTCATCCAACAATAAATCTGTCCTCAAGTGTCTATCTGTGGGAGCACCTTGTCATCCAACATTTAGCCTGCCCTCAATTGTCTCTGTGTTGGAGCACCTTGTCATCCAACAATAGGTCTGTCCTCAGTTGTCTCTGTGTGGGAGCACCTCGTCATCCAACAATTTGTCTGTCCTAAATTGTCTCTGTGTTGGAGCACCTCGTCATCCAACCATTAGTCTGTCCTAAAGTGTCTCTTTGTGGGAGCACATTGTCATCCAACAATTAGTCTGTCCTTAAGTGTCTCTGTGTGGGAGCACCTTGTCATCCAACAATTTGTCTGTCCTCAATTGTCTCTGTGTTGGAGCACGTCGTCATCCAACATTTAGCCTGCCCTCAATTATATATGTGTGGGAGCACCTCGTCATGCAACAATTAGTCTGTCCTCAATTGTCTCTGTGTGGAAGCACTGTCCTCAATTGTCTCTGTGTGGGAGCACCTTGTCATGCAACAATTAGTCTGTCCTCAATTGTCTCTTTGTGGGAGCACCTTGTCATCCAACAATTAGTCTGTCCTCAATTGTCTCTGTGTTGGAGCACGTCGTCATCCAACATTTAGCCTGCCCTCAAGTGTCTATGTGTGGGAGCACTTTGTCATCCAACAATTAGTCTGTCCTCAAGTGTCTATGTGTGGGAGCACCTCGTCATGCAACAATCAGTCTGTCCTCAAGTGTATATGTGTGGGAGCACCTCGTCATCCAGAAATAAGTCTGTCCTCAAGTGTCTATGTGTGGGAGCACCTCGTCATGCAACAATTAATCTGTCCTCAATTGTCTCTTTGTGGGAGCACCTTGTCATCCAGCTTTAGTCTGTCCTCAAATGTCTCTGTGTGGGATCACCTCGTCATGCAACAATTAGCCTGTCCTCAAGTGTCTATGTGTGGGATCACCTTGTCATCCAACAATTAGTCTGTCCTCAAGTGTATATGTGTGGGAGCACCTCGTCATGCAACAATTAGTCTGTCCTCAAGTGTCTATGTATGGGAGCACCTTGTCATCCAACAATTAGTCTGTCCTCAGGTGTCTATGTGTGGGAGCACCTCGTCATGCAACAATTAGTCTGTCCTCAAGTGTCTATGTCTGGGAGCACCTGATCATCCAACAATTAGTCTGTCCTCAATTGTCTATGTGTGGGAGCACCTCGTCATCCAACAATAAGTCTGTCCTCAAGTGTCTATGTGTGGGAGCACCTCGTCATCAAACAATTAGTCTGTCCTAAAGTGTCTCTTTGTGGGAGCACATTGTCATCCAACAATAAATCTGTCCTCAAGTGTCTATCTGTGGGAGCACCTCGTCATCGAACATTTAGCCTGCCCTCAATTGTCTCTGTGTTGGAGCACCTTGTCATCCAACAATTAGTCTGTCCTCAAGTGTCTCTGTATGGGAGCCCCTTGTCATCCAACAATTAGTCTGTCCTCAAGTGTCTCTGTGTTGGAGCACCTTGTCATCCAGCTTTAGTATGTCCTCAAATGTGTCTGTGTTGGAGCTCGTCGTCATCCACCATTTAGCCTGCCCTCAATTATCTCTGTGCGGGAGCACCTCCTCATGCAACAATTAGCCTGTCCTCAAGTGTCTATGTGTGGGATCACCTTGTCATCCAACAATTAGTCTGTCCTCAAGTGTCTATGTGTGGGAACACCTCGTCATGCAACAATTAGTCTGTCCTCAAGTGTCTATGTATGGGAGCACCTGATCATCCAACAATTAGTCTGTCCTCAAGTGTCTATGTGTGGGAGCACCTCGTCATCCAACAATAAGTCTGTCCTCAAGTGTCTATGTGTGGGAGCACCTTGTCATCCAACAATAAGTCTGTCCTCAATTGTCTATGAGTGGGAGCACCTCGTCATCAAACAATTAGTCTGTCCTAAAGTGTCTCTTTGTGGGAGCACATTGTCATCCAACAATAAATCTGTCCTCAAGTGTCTATCTGTGGGAGCACCTTGTCATCCAACATTTAGCCTGCCCTCAATTGTCTCTGTGTTGGAGCACCTTGTCATCCAACAATAGGTCTGTCCTCAGTTGTCTCTGTGTGGGAGCACCTCGTCATCCAACAATTTGTCTGTCCTAAATTGTCTCTGTGTTGGAGCACCTCGTCATCCAACCATTAGTCTGTCCTAAAGTGTCTCTTTGTGGGAGCACATTGTCATCCAACAATTAGTCTGTCCTTAAGTGTCTCTGTGTGGGAGCACCTTGTCATCCAACAATTTGTCTGTCCTCAATTGTCTCTGTGTTGGAGCACGTCGTCATCCAACATTTAGCCTGCCCTCAATTATATATGTGTGGGAGCACCTCGTCATGCAACAATTAGTCTGTCCTCAATTGTCTCTGTGTGGAAGCACTGTCCTCAATTGTCTCTGTGTGGGAGCACCTTGTCATGCAACAATTAGTCTGTCCTCAATTGTCTCTTTGTGGGAGCACCTTGTCATCCAACAATTAGTCTGTCCTCAATTGTCTCTGTGTTGGAGCACGTCGTCATCCAACATTTAGCCTGCCCTCAAGTGTCTATGTGTGGGAGCACTTTGTCATCCAACAATTAGTCTGTCCTCAAGTGTCTATGTGTGGGAGCACCTCGTCATGCAACAATCAGTCTGTCCTCAAGTGTATATGTGTGGGAGCACCTCGTCATCCAGAAATAAGTCTGTCCTCAAGTGTCTATGTGTGGGAGCACCTCGTCATGCAACAATTAATCTGTCCTCAAGTGTCTATGTGTGGGAGCACCTCCTCATCCAACAATTAGTCAGTCGTCAAGTGTCTATGTGTGGGAGCACCTCGTCATCCAACAATAAGTCTGTCCTCAATTGTCTCTATGTTGGAGCACCTCGTCATGCAACAATTAGTCTATTCTCAATTATCTCTGTGTTGGAGCACCTCGTCATCCAACATTTAGCCTGCCCTCAAATGTCTCTTTGTGGGAGCACCTCGTCATGCAACAATTAGCCTGTCCTCAATTGTCTCTGTGTGGGAGCCCCTTGTCATCCAACAATTAGTCTGTCCTCAATTGTCTCTGTATGGGAGCACCTTGTGATGCAACAATTAGTCTGTCCACAATTGTCTCTTTGTGGGAGCACCTTGTCATCCAACAATTAGTCTGTCCTCAATTATCTCTGTGTTGGAGCACCTCGTCATCCAACATTTAGCCTGCCCTCAAATGTCTCTTTGTGGGAGCACCTTGTCATGCAACAATTAGCCTGTCCTCAATTGTCTCTGTGTGGGAGCCCCTTGTCATCCAACAATTAATCTGTCCTCAATTGTCTCTGTGTGGGAGCACCTCGTCATCCAACAATTAGTCTGTGCTCAATTGGCTCTGTGTTGGAGCACCTCGTCATCCAACATTTAGCCTGCCCTCAAATGTCTCTTTGTGGGAGCACCTCGTCATGCAACAATTAGCCTGTCCTCAATTGTCTCTGTGTGGGAGCCCCTTGTCATCCAACAATTAGTCTGTCCACAATTGTCTCTTTGTGGGAGCATCTCGTCATCCAACAATTAGTCTGTCCTCAATTGTCTCTGTGTTGGAGCACCTCGTCATCCAACATTTAGCCTGCCCTCAATTGTCTCTTTGTGGGAGCACCTCGTCATGCAACAATTATTCTGTCCTCAAGTGTCTATGTGTGGGAGCCCCTTGTCATCACAAGGTTTTATACATGGTTTGGGTACAATAGTTTACTATTGCATAGAAACGCCAAGTGTGGTTCTCGCGGAGTGGGTTTTATAGTCAAAACGTCTATATGTGATATATATGATGTAATAGTTTTAGACAATAATCATGAAGGTATTTAATGGTTGCAGCTGAATCATAAGACTATCCCTGAGTGTCAGTCAACCTTCTGTGTGTGTTACCTGCCACCTGAGAACTCCACTCAACATGTTGATGAGTCTGACTTTTTAGATACCTTACTGTCTCAGGTGTACTTATATCAGACACAAAATATCAGGTATATATTCGGAGACTTCAACAGCAGGTGTGCAGATCTAAGAGACTATGTGGAAGGTGTTGATTTCCTACCTGACAGAGACTGCATTGATAACACATTGAACAATAATGGGCGTTTGTTTTGGGATTTTTTATGTAATGCTAATATGTGCATTGTGAATGGTCGAAAGGGAGTGAATGATTTTACTTTTGTAACCAATAGAGGTAAATCTGTGGTGGATTTTTGTGTATGTAATTAGAAATGCTTAGATAGTGTTAGTGATTTTCGTGTCGTACGACCTAATGTGTTGGTTGAGGAGGCGGGGCTTGTGGGTGTTTTGGACGCTATGGCGGTGAGTAAGCTGGATCATTCTGAGTTAGTGTGGACTATTACCCTGTTTACGACACCCCGGTACAAGAATAAGATATGGGATCTGGTTTTATTTTGAAGTGTGATACTGCTAACGTACCCGAGGACTTCCTTATATCTGACGAGAATTGTACCCGTATAAACAGTATAATTTCAGTGCCTGAGTCATCTAAGCAAGAACAGAGCGACATAGATAGTGCTTTTAACTTGTTTCAAGAAACTGTTTTAAATGAAATGTACACTACGTTACCAACCAATCGTGTTTTAATCTCTAGCAATTCTAAACGTAGGAAAGTGAAGGAGGCTTGGTGGACTGAGACTGATATGTGGAACGATATGTGTAGAGCGGAACGCAGTTGGTGTAAAACTCGTGGTCCAAGAAGGGTCAGTCTGAAGGCAACCTATGTACACAAACGTTCAGTTTTTGATAAGGCAGTTAAAAAAGCAAAGCGTACACACAGAAACAAGACGATAAGGGAGATAGAGGATATGTGTGATAATGGATCACTTGAATTCTGGAAAAAGATTGGACGGCGTTGGGAATGACAGAAGAAAGAAGATCCCTATGGAGGTTATGACAGAGGATGGAAATGTTTCAAGGGACAGACATGCTGTGTTGGATTCATGGGCACAAGCGTATTCAACACTTCTTAATACTGTTAATATCAGCGAGGAGGAACAGAATTATCACTGTGACGTCACTGATTTTAATCCCCATCTTAACGACGTGATATCAGTTCAGGAACTACACTATGTTTTAACGCAGGCTAAGAAAAATAAAGCTCCGGGATATGATGGTATACCAGTGGACGTACTGAAGAATGAACCTTGTCTTAAATTTTTACATAGAACTTTTAACATGTGTTTTAGGTGGAAAAGTCCCTACAAGCTGGTCGAAGGGAATAATTAACCCCATACCGAAGTCTGCAACTGAGGATCCTATAGAGGAACAACGCTTGCCAGCTCATCTTACAAGCTATATTGTGGTGTTTTAAATAACAGGTTAACAGAACATGTGGAAGACGCCGATAATTTATGTGATGAACAAAACGGTTTTAGAAAGAAAAGATCAACTACAGAGCATATTTCTACTGTGACGTCCATTATAGAGACACGTAAGAGTATGGGGAAGCAGACGTTTGCTGCATTCGTGGACTTCAGGAAAGCATACGACTGCATCGATCGAGGTATTCTATGGAGTAAAGTGAAAAACATAAGGATTGCAGGAAATATGTTTAATGCTATTGTGTGGCTGTATCTTAATTTTCAGGCATGTGTACGGATAAACGGACTTTTTACATCATGGTTTAACGTCAAGAGTGGTCTACGCCAGGGGTGTCTGCTTTCCCCACTTTTTAATATTTACATTAATGACCTTTTAACTACTTTGAATGCCCTAGAAGTTGGTGTTACTATGGACCATAAATGAATATCAGTTCTGGCTTACGCGGATGGCATTATTCTACTTGCAGAGAGCGAACCATCCTCGATAATCCAGCGCTATTGTTCCGATAAATCTACACACAAGCGCTGGAAAACAGTAAGGGTATTTATCCCTAACCTAGTTACCTCCTCTTGGGTCCATGTTATCCAATCAGAAACGAAACGCAGACACTATCTGAGTAAACAACTCGACCAATCAAAACGCATCACTACCGTTGTTTATAGAAACAAACATGGCGGCCGACTCACTCGATTACGATTAAGTTTGTAACAAATTCAGCGTAGAAAATCTGACAGAAACTCAAAAGAAAGTTTTAAGAAGTCTGTACGTGAGAAGGGTGTATTAATGTCCATCAAAACGGGTGGAGGTAAATGATTAAAATCCCTGTGCTACCAGGCGTTCCCAATCATCTGCGAAAGCCAAGATCCTGACACGAGAGTGCTTGTTATTTCACCCTTGATTTCAAGTGATCTCATTGGTTGTTAGAAAGCAAGCGTTTCGCTGAGTCATTGCGAAGGGAGGTAACTAGGTTAAGGATATATACCCTTACTGTTTTCCAGCGCTTGTGTGTAGATTTATCGGAACAATAACGCTGGATTATCGAGGATGAGAGCGAACAAGATTTAAATACACTTCTTAGTGAACTAGGCCATTGGTGTTCCTCTAACAAGATGACAGTTAACCCCACCAAATCGAAGATTGTGCATTTTCGGAGCCAAGCAGTCAGTATTGTGTTTTCCAATGTAGTGACCCAAGTCTGGAAGTAGTAGAGAGTTACTGTTACCTGGGATTACTATTAACAGAACACCTAGACTATACTCGGATGGGAACCGCTGTAGCAAGCACGGCAAGTAGAGCCTTGGGACTTTTGATATAAAAAAGCAAGATTCTTGGAGGGATGGAGTACGGAACATTCACTAAACTATATAACTCAATGGTCTGGGCAACGATAGACTATGGGGCAGCAATATGGGGTACTCATCATATCCCAGCTATCAACGCCATTCATAACAGGGCAATGAAGTATTTTATGGGAGTGAGAACATCTACACCAAACAGTGATGTATCAAGAGATATGGGATGGGAGCTACCGGTTGTCCGGCAGTGGAAAAGTGTCACTAGATTCTACAAACGATCATGCGCCCGGAATCCAAGCAGACTAGCTTTTAAAGTTTTCAAGTGGACAAACACAGACGCTATATCAAATAAATGTAACTGGAATCTACGTGTCTACAAGAAACTGCGCAATTTACAATAATACCATTTTATCCCAATTGAAAACACTTTTTATATACGTTTTATTATCAATGAGGTCGGAGAAAAGATTACTAAGGGTTGTATAGAGGAGTGGAAAACATCAGTAAACCGGGAGGAAAGTAAACATGGAACCGGAAAAAACAAGCTTCGACTCTATCGGGAATTCAAGTCGAGTTACGAAGTTGAACACTATATACAGCGTCCCCTACCCCGATCTTATCGCCGTGCTTTAGCGCTATTCCGTTGTGGAGTTGCCCTGCTTCGTGTTGAAACAGGTCGTTACAACAATTTGCATTTAAATGAACGTGTGTGTTTTAACTGTCATGAATGTGTTGAGGATAAATGCCATGTTTTATTTCATTGTCCTTTATACAAACATATTACTGTTAGACTTTTAACTAAATGTGATGATATCTGTGATAATTTCAAAGTTGTATGTGGTATTGATAAGTTTTCCTTTATTATGTCTAATCAGGATGTACTGTCTTTAGCGACCAAAACCTGCAAGCTTCTATTGGAAAAACTGAAGGATGTTTTATATCACAATGCTTAATTTTACCAAATATCTTACATGTATATGTACATATATATTTTTGTTCCCTTTATTTTCAAGGTTTTACTTGTATACATATACCTTTTAGATTTATAGTCTCTCATAACCCTTAATTGGTAGCTCGGATATTCATTTTATTGTACTGTATGTATGTCTATGTCTGTCTGTCTCTTTGTGGGCGCACCTCGTCATGCAACAATTAGCCTGTCCTCAATTGTCTCTTTGTGGGAGCACCTCGTCATCCAACATTTAGCCTGCCCTCAATTGTCTCTTTGTGGGAGCACCTCGTCATCCAACATTTAGCCTGCCCTCAATTGTCTCTTTGTGGGAGCACCTCGTCATCCAACATTTAGCCTGTCCTCAATTGTCTCTTTGTTGGAGCACCTTGTCATCCAACAATTAGCCTGTCCTCAATTGTCTCTTTGTGGGAGCACCTTGTCATCCAACATTTAGCCTGCCCTCAATTGTCTCTTTGTGGGAGCACCTCGTCATCCAACATTTAGCCTGCCCTCAATTCTCTCTTTGTGGGAGCACCTCGTCATCCAACATTTAGCCTGTCCTCAATTGTCTCTTTGTGGGAGCACCTCGTCATGCAACAATTAGTCTGTCCTTAAGTGTCTCTTTGTGGGAGCACCTTGTCATCCAACAATTAGTCTGTCCTCAATTGTCTCTTTGTGGGAGCACCTCGTCATCCAACATTTATCCTGCCCTCAATTTTCTTGTTGTGGGGGCACCTTGTCACCAAGTTATGCAACAGAAGACAAAGGAACCTTCCTAAGTCTAAAACATATTATCTTCGTCGATGTTGTAGTGTGATAACCAAACCCAACAACACAACATTAGTATTATTTTGTTCCAACTGTCTGCAAGTTAAATACGTCGCAAACTCGTGGCATATTAAGTTTTCAATAAACACTAAACGATTCAACAATTCAACTAAACTGAAAACAGCCTTGAGAAAACCTCATTGTCCATCAAGACTTAAAATCATGTCCAAGAAAGCTGATTTGATATTTTACTGGGTAACGGACAAGAATTCGGTATGTTTCTGGAACTAAATATTGGGATATTTTTGGTAAGTAAGACGATATTCAGCTCCGAGAAATGTTTTAGAGAAAGGTGAAAGGCTATCTTGTAACGAGAAGGCGTGTTATGGGCGACGTTTATGTTGCTCTTATCGTGGAGTTAATTTTCACAGCATGACCTCTGTACCAAATTGAGTGTAATTGATATACATGAGGCGTGGTGCATGTTGCATACGACCAACGCATAGTTAAAACACCCTTCTCTATGAACAAGAGAATTAGTGAGCATAGTCTTGATAGTCTTCATGGTAAGTATGTCTTTATAAATACACTTGTAGGAGTGCTTTAGAAGAAAAGAAAACAAACTGAGAAAATATCCATAAAATATGCAAATGAGGGTATGAAATATACAAAGTCGGATGTACACATCATAGTAATTAATATATACATCACGTTTCAAAACAATTAGTTTCTGAGTTATGAGTCAAACACAAGGTCAAAAGAAAAACTGAGAAAGTTGCATAAATTATGTACATGAAGGCTTGAACCATACAAAAGGTAGATGTACACATCGTAGTTATTATATTAATTACGTTTTGTAACATTTGAACGATTAGTGTCTGAGTAATGAGTGGAACAAAAAGTGTGACGGACGCACGGACTGACGGACACGTTGACCGATATATACTCCCACTAGGGGTTATAAATACTCCCAGTTCTGTTATAACTAATAAATCAAACAGAAAAGATATCATAATAATAGATGGTGTTCTTATAATATAGTATGCACCGTTTCGCAAAGAGGAAACTGTAAAGAGCAGCACTAAATATTGTGTCACGCTTATTTTGTTCTGTTACAATCTATTGACTTTTTAGTACAATACAATGCAATATAGTTTATTTAAGTCTCACCATTTGTACAACAGGGCTAAAATGCAGTGGTTAAAATGCAAAATGTAAAAGCACAAATGCCACCCAAAAGGGTTATGAGAGACTATTTATTACAAAGCTTAAGATCAATATACTTTAGGTAATGTAAAATTATGTTAAGAAGTAAAGGAATGTAAATTACATTATAATGATGCATATTATAGGTATATATAATCATAACATAAATATGAAGGTATACATGGGGTAGATCATAAGATAGGTATATAAAAAATAACTATAAAATGTAGCGTTAAATTAAACATAAAATAATTCTCTGCGCATAAACATTTTGAAGCACATTGCTTCCTACAGGTGGTATATTACAACAATTATTTAAAATGGTAATAACTACAAGTGTATGATAAAACATGTTTCGGAGATAAGAAGTGTTTTGGGTTTTTTGTTACTTATAATATGACTTGCCTTCAACGTTTTCTTTGCAAATCCACCATATATGTATATATAGATGTGTTTTTGTATTTTGTCCATGTGTATGTCACGTATTATATGTAACTGCTTATATGTACCGGAGCGGCATTCACATAAGCAGTGATTGCTTGTTTGCCAATCCCGATTTCATTTCATGGAAATAAAAATATGTTAAACTTTAAACCAGATAAGAAGTACTAATATCATCCTAAAGGTGACACTATAAAAGAAAATCTTCGTCTTCATCTCGGTCTGTGCAGTAATTACAAAAGCGTTGTGTGGCAGGGATAGAATGGGAGCAGTATCGGCCCGTTTCTATCTCAAGTTTAAGGGATCCACATCTTAGAGAAGCAAATATTTTTCATTGATATCTTGGAAGTCCGGTATAACCTTTAGTGCACAATACAGTCTTAAAAAGTTTAAAACTTCGTACTTTAGGTGTCGTCTGGGCGCTATCTTTTCATCGCTGTTTGTCAATCTATTGACTATTTAGTTAAACAGCATGCGAATTAATTAGTGCTAACAGTTTAACAGTTTCAGTTTAGTGTTTTACTGTTTTAGTTTACCTTATAGTGTTACTGTATTTAGGTAATCTTCAGTTCGATTTCATGTTTTATGGCTTAATTTAAAGAAAAATGTATTGGCTGTGATGTGGTATATACTTTTGGAGAATTATTTGATGACAAATTTAAAATATAATTTCAAACGAACATGGGTTGTTGACCTCGTTATTCTTCCGATAACTGTTTGTCTAGTATAAGGGACTGGATCGTTGACTTCATATGCTGCCCAGTGGTCGGTTTTCGACTATTCAATCCCCTGTTCGAAAGTCATATAGTGTTATTTTCATACTATTCATGTATTTGTGAAATTCTACTTATCTAAAAGTTCGTTCTTCCTGATTCAGCCCAACAACATGAAGGAAGTACTCGACTCATGGTCAAGGAAGTATAACTGACACATCAAACCCATTATACTATCCTGCGTGGTCATACGTCTCAGTCGTCTAGCGTATCCGCTATTTACAGCTAAACCTTAAATCTAAGAATTCTAGTGTGTTTGATATATGCCAATGGTTACTAGATTACGTGGAAGTCAACTAGACCATTACATTCATTAACGTAAAACAACGTCAATCAGTATGATAATCTCAGTTTTGAAATACCTTATATTTGTACAGTTTCACCAAATCTTATTGTTCATGTTATGACAGCATATGCTTTCCGTTTGCTAATTAATAGTAAACAATATAAGTATGCAGGTCAAACATGTACATGTATATAAAGTAAATATTGACGACCTGAATAGAATAGGTTGTAAATTCGTTTATGAGTCTCATATAGGTCCCAAAGCACGAAGTATCCAATACAAGTTTATCATAACCTTGACCTTTGCATCGTGTTTACAAAATTAGTAATAACTGTATTATCAACATGTAACGTGCCTACAGCTATGGATCTATGGATACAGTGGTTGAGTTTCAACCCTTGAATTACAGTTAGTAATATTGAGAGTTAGTAATATATTGTAATATTGTAATATTTTAAACCTGATGTACAACATGAACAATGAATTTACGGAGTTGTTAAAATTAGTAAGTGCATGTTTGTTGGACATTCAATAGCATACTGTGAAGATTTATTGTAATATAAAAATAACAACTTTTTGTTGTTGACAGTTTATACAATAATACAAATAGGATTTTGTAAGATTCACCTGATTTCCTTTAAATGATATTGTTTAAATAAATTGTATCAACATAATGGTTTTCTCAACAAGTTGGCCGCAATTGGTACATGCTTATACACGCTACTGAGAATTTGGAATAAAAATGAATAAAAGGTGTCAAAAGTCTGAAAGTTAAGGCAATAACACAATATTGCCAAACAAAACTTTGTCGTGATTATATTCATCATCTTGTGATGAAAGAAATTATGAATGAGTGAAATAATTTCCTCTGTCTCGAGCCTTGGCGAGAGACAAACCAAAATTATTTCACGAGGGACATAAACTTGATATGAAAGGGGAACGAGTTATGTATCCTATTTATTACCAACATGTATTTCATACGATTAATTGTGTTTGAAAATATATTTCTGTTGTCCATATAAAGGAACAGAACAGCGGAGTAATATCAACCCTGTCACAGCATCAATAAGTTCATAATATTGCGACGTTAAATATTCACGCTTTTAAAATCAAACCGTTCTATAATCCGTGATGTTTGGTAAGGCGAAACCAGCTGCACTAGTCATGCTTAAGGAAGCGTACGTAATATAACATCTCCCTGCTCGAGGACATGAGATGAGAGTTATCCGTCCTTTGAATGATGTCATGTCATGGCGGTCGCCATTCGCATGTTTCTCGTCGTCAGAATGTGTAAACAAGGTAAAACAACCTCATTAAATGTAAGTTTTAGATGCACATTGCTGTTGAAATGGCTTTCCTTTCGGTTATTTATTTAGGTGAGTATCAATTGACTGTGCACCGTTACGAACACGTTATTTTCACCGAGATACTGAGCGTGTGGTGCAATGTCATTCCCAATGATAAGATTGAGAGCAAATACTCTTTCTGCATTCTAAACTTTGTGGTTATTAGATCTGCTCTAGTCCTGGTGTAGCCTTTTTGTTAATTATTCATTAAAATCAATCAGTGTAGTGAGTATAAGTTCCTGAATCAATTGAACAATCAGAGAAATATTAATTTTAAGTGTTGTCGTCAAACGTGTAATTCATGAATGAATTCACGTTCGTTTTATGAATATATAAAGTAGTCCAGGCAGTGTCAAAGTTCATCGTTAGCCAATCAAATTACATAAAGGTGTTATGACACAGATGTCATAACACTTTGTTATGACACAGATGTGTCATAACACTTTGTAATGACACCTCATTACGAAGTACTATGTGGGTAATAAAAACATTTAAGTTCCAATACCTGATATGTAATGGGGCCTCCTTCAGCTTCTACAAATCAGTTTATTCAGTGTTTTATTTCAGCAACTAGTATACTACACTGCCGTCCAAAAGAAACGCCCACATGAATCTTTAAGATGAATTAGATTACTTTAACACTTAATTAATGATCGTATTAAGGTTATAATGAAACAATATTTGATATGACAATCCATTGGCCATGAATCGCACAACCACCCGTGACCACGCCCCCCAAAAACCTGCTACTTCCGGTTTTTGATTTGTACAATAAGTTTATTACCATGACCACATATGCAGAGTTATCATCATCATCATCATCATTTATTCTCAGAAAACCCACCATCGGTGGTACATGAGACATGATATAAATACAATTAACGAAACAAATACCAAAATGGCAAGGGTGCAAATAATGGCAAGCATACAAATAATGGCTAGCACATAGACATAAATATTATATAAATATAAGGTTATACATTATCTCTTCAATTTAAGCTTTGTTATAACTAATTGTATATATTTAGCTAATGTTCGTAAGATATTGATTTTATTGGAATTGAGTAGATTTACCATCTTAAAAATATTCGGCCACTGAAGGGAATTGTGTGGTATTAACATTGATCTTTCAAAAGTTAAAGCATCACACTTAAAAAGATAGTGGAACTCGTCTGCAACTGTTGGTGAGTTGCAGACAGGACAGAGTCGTTCTTCTCTGGGCACTCCTCTCCATCGGCCAGTTTCTACAGGTAGATTATGGTTTGAAGTTCGGTATTTCAAAAGTTGCTGGGATATAACTTTTGGGAGAAGTAGATATGTTTCAAAATTTGGCGAAGTCTTAAACCATCGGTAATATATGCCCTTAGGGCTTGCAATTTTCTCTCTCCAATTTTGGATGAACTGGTCATTTAGGGTTTGTTCAACATTTGCTACTGGCCATGAAGTGGAATACCCAGATGGAAAGTTAAAAATATTGCTTAAACCTACTGTATTCAGTATACCCTGGATGGAATTGAGCCATGGATAATCGTTGACATTATCTTGAGTGTGGAGAGCAATACATTTATAAATTACCTGGGATAATTTAATGACATCATTTTGAAGACACAACGTATGCCAGAAGGCTACCATGCGCTTAAATATCTTAATGTATAATGGCTTTCTTCCAAGTTCGCCATACACCATATAACATGGGGTCGAGTTTCTGAGTCCTGAGGCGAGTTTAAGGAACTTGAGGTGAACTCTTTCAACTAAATCAAGCTTTTCAAAACCCTATACCTCTGAACCATATTTGAGGATTGGGACAACTAGGGTATCGAATAATGCTAATACGGTATCTAACGGTAAATTCAAATTACGGGCTTTCTTAAGTAATGCATACATTGCTTTTTGTGCATTATCACATAAGGTTTTTATTCCGCATATAAAACGTCTAGTTCTATGCATACTAATTCCAAGGTATGTGTAGGTGTCGACTATCTCTAGGAGTTTCTTACCGTAGAAGAATTTTAGTTTAGACGATTTAGCCGGTCCACAGCCAAAAATAAGGATTTTAGTTTTACTAATATCTACATTTAACTTCATTGCCGAAGAGTACTCACAAAATGCATTAAGAGATTTCTGCAAGCCCTCTGGAGTAAGATAAAAAATAACTGTGTCGTCAGCATAAAGCAATATTATCAATTGGATCCACATATCAAGATTTGATTCGTTTGGGCATTCGATATTGACACTAACTCCTTCACATCACTTTGGTATTTTGTGGACAAGTGAACATTGTCAGGAGGACTTTGGTGGTATGGTCTTCGGATTTACAGAGTATGGTGCAGCAAAACTGTTTTTAAACCATGATCGAAAACTGAACAGTTACCATCTCTAATTTTCCCCCTACAACATGCAAATTTATGAAACTTCGATATTTTGTTAAAAAATGATGCAACTTCATAATGCCACACTTTGGTTAACATGCTCCTGATACTTTTTCTGAAATCTCATAAAATATCTGGTGGGCGTTTCTTTTGGACGGCAGTATATAAACACGCAGTTGAAGTCGGAACTACATTAATGCTCTCAATATTCGTTATTGCGAGTGGACTAATAAGCCTGACCTTAATTAATTAATAACATCACATTAAGTGGTATTAATTGTACAATTATAACTTGCATTGCAAAACAAAAATCAGGTCAGGAGAATAAAAAAAAGTTGCAGTGACTTATTACAAAATCCATTCTCTTCTCTCCGCACTTCATTAAAGGGGTAGTAGCACGTTTTTTCGCTCAAATAAGTTGATGAAATGTATTTGAAAAATAATTTCACCAATAGTAAAACACAAAGGGTTGGTGCGCACCCCCCTTTTCATTTAACATTTCCAAAAATGACCATTGAAACCAACCTCCAGACAGTGGTGTGCACCCCCCCCCCCCCCCCCCCCCCCCCTTTTTGTCACATGGATAGTACATGTACCCTGTATATTCCAGATATTAATCTGCCCTCCCCCCCCTCACTGAAGGCATTTTCGAGGTCTGGAAAAGTGCACCCCCTGTTTTCCCAAAAAGGTGTATCCGCCCCTTTAGACTCAACAATTCGATCAAATGTCCCTCTAAATTCTGGATACGTTATTTACAAAACCGACCTCATCGTCAAAACTCTATTCCCAAAACTGAATGGGTAGTGCATTTTAAAAAATTCCTTTATTTTCCTTTATCAATTCTGTATTTGACACCAGTCAAGATGACGAGGTGTTAAACGATTTGCTCAGTTCATCATCAGAAGTTTACACAGACGTAGATATAATGGTTTTAGATACACCGGTATCAGAAAATGACATATCAAATGCTGTATCGCATTTAAAAAATGGGAAATCCGCTTGTCCTGATCAAATGTTCTGAATTTGTGATTATGCCTTTCCTGATCAAATGCTTCAATTGCTTTGATAATAGCAATGTTTCCAGAAAGTTGGCATTTCCTTAATGAGTATCTTGGGGGAAATATTTACAACTATATCGAATTATAATAGATTAACAAAATGGACAAATATGCGCGATTTAATACCAGAAGCTCAGGCCGGTTTTCGAAAAACATATTCTACTTCCGACCATATATTTTCATTACATGCAATTATCCAGAAATTTCTTTCACGTCGAAAACACAAACTGTATGTTGCATTTGTCGATTTTTAAAAAAGCATTCGATTATGTAGATCGTTCTCAACTATGGTACTGTTTATTAAGGGCCGGATTTCGAGGGAAATGTTTACTGTTTTAAAATCCATGTATGCTGACATAAAATCTTGTGTGCGTTCTAGTAGTGATTGTACAGACTATTTTGATTGCCCGGTTGGATACAAGGGTGTATTTTAAGCCAATGTTGTTTTCATTTTTCATTAATGAATTGTATTATGAGATAGTTAATAATGGAAAGCATGGTATTCAAATCTTCCCAGATATATTTGAAATAGTAATGCTACTTTTTGCTGATGATGTAATTTTAGTGTCAGACACTGTTGTGGGATTACAAAATCAACTTAATATATTGGAACATTACACGATAGAATGGAAGTTATCGGTTAACTTTGACAAAACAAACCTTGTCATTTTCAGAAGGGGTGGGCCGTTTACTTCAAATGAACAATGGGTACTTAATGGTTTACAACTAAAGATTAATAGTCAATATAAATATATTGGTATTTTGTTCACCCACACCATGCACACTATGAACTTTTCAAAAAGCGTTGAAGATTTAGTATCAAGAGCGAAGAAAGCTTTATTCAACGTCGTGTCTGTTTCATTTAAAATATGAATGTCTTCCCCTAACGTATTTTGTAAACTATTCGACTCCCAAATACAACCGATAATGTTATATGGATCTGATATTTGGGGATTCCAAAAATACGACTGCCCAGAAAAACTTCACCTATTGGCATGTAAAAGATATTTATCCGTTGGATTATCAACACCAAATTACATGGTTTACGGCGAATGTGGAAGACACCCGTTATATATAAATTCTCACGCAAAATGCCTAAAATATTGGATACAAATTATTGATATGTATGAATATAGAATTTCAAAGCTAGCTTATAACATGAGTTTGCATTTAGATGATATTGGAAAAACCACTTAGGCATCCCATGTAAGAAACCTTTTGCTCTCTCACGGTTATGGCTTTGTTTAGGTGAACCAAACAATTGGAATTATTGATCTATTTTTATATAAATTTAAAAACCAAGCTATTAACATGTTTTATCAATACTGACATTCCATCCTCTGTGACAGCTCAAGGTATGATAGTTAAAGAAAGTTTACTTCAACCAGAACAAATATTTATCGATTTTATATTCTAATGATTAAAGAAACAGTTTCATCAAATTTAGACCGTGTTTATTAGATTTAATGATAAACAAAGGCAGAAAAATGTGCATCGAAAAGAGCAGAAGAATGTGTCCATTATGTAAATAAGCAGTTGAAAACGCAACCCATGCATGTCATGCTTGTTTGTCCATTTACTACGCTTACAGAAGAAAATACATTCCTGATTTGTATTTGTCAAAACCACCTGCTCTCGCTTTTATATCATTAATGTCTTTCCAAAATGACAATACAATTCTTAACTTATCACTATTTATTAAACATAGTATGAAACTAAGAACTGAACTATTAAATGATGGAAACTCGTCCTGAAAGCAAACACACTATTTTGGAATTGCCTGTCATGTTGTTCAAGTGGTGTTCTATATCGTTTGTACTTCTATAACATTTGTATTATAATCTATCATTTGTATATGGATATTTTGTTTTTGGGCCGGAGGCCTTAAAAACAATAAACAATTTTGACATTTGACTTGACTGATACCTTCCTACATTCATCATCACTTGGTTACAGTGAGGGTGGAGTATTTGTGATTATGAGTCCTTGTGATATGTAACAGAGTCATTGTGATTTCAGCTTCGGTAGGTCCAGGGTAATGAGCGATAAATGAGTTGCAGATATACAAACTCAACGTTGTCAGAGAATTGAAGTAACAGTTAGTTAACACATATATCCGTACGTGACAACTAAATTAATGATGACCAAATAATCACTGATAATGTCGTAAAACCACTAATTGCCACAAAGTTAATAGTTTTTCATAAATTTTGGGCAATGTTAGTAACCGGTGCACATAGAATTGTCTAAACAGAACATGTTGCTCCGATTAGAGTTCATCCTCTTATATCATAAAGCATTCGGCGTTTAATCAGTAAAACAGATATCAGTTACCTTGAAAGTTTCTAATGTGTCACAGAAAATGTGTGATTACAAAATTGATGTAACGGACAATTTCTACATTGTCACAGATTAATTCAAATCACAAAATGGATGTTAATCAAATATGATCTACGAATTGGATACAGATATTTCCCTGAGCCTGTTTCTGGAAGCAGAAGATCCTCGAAACTGTTTTCTTCATTAGAAAATCTTATGGCATGGATGTTGCTGTTTTTATAAAATGTTAATACATCAGGAAATAACTGAGTAGCAATGTTATTTTCACGGCAATCACCAATTGCAAAGAAATGGAAAATGTCGTCCATTCCTCAAGCTTGTTTTATTAATGCAAATAATGTGTTACATAAGGCAACAGTTCTTGTAATTCATGTATTGTAGACTTGAAGAGGTACGATACAAACCTAATTTCAGTAAAATGCTTAATTTGGTATTATTTTGTTGAAAGATGTATTTTCGAATCTAATTAAGGCAATCAATAGCGATTCACCTCCGTATTTGTTCAACAATTGGCACTCCCTTATGACACCGCGAGTGAAAGCATTTCGTCAATATAAGGTCATCATAAAAGTAAAATGTATCCTATTATTAGTCAGTCTGCATTTGTCAAAATAGATGATATAACATGAAATAGAAATAATTATTGTCAAGACATTATGTAGATATTCACACCCAAATTACACTGTAAAAAAGCAATTAAATTAATTCATCACTCATTAGTCACAGTATTTTATAAAATACCTAATAGTCACACTTTTTTCACAATATGTCACAAAAGGATAGATGAGATATCTTTAAAACAATTTTTTTTAAAAACCCGAAAATTAATTTCTTTTAACCTTTAATTAGATATAACATCACATAGCAAAATATGTCTTTTTCCACAGAACAAAAAATAATGCACACCGATATAAAACGATCATCTTTCTAAAGATAATAAAACAAAACATCTGAGTTACGCTTGCATGCTTGTTTAGACGCGGTTTATAAACATGGAACAAATCTGCAAGTCTACCCCCAAGGACAAAGAAACTATATACCAACAAAAATGCAAGATAGCTTAATGCAAGATGGATATATACAACCGAAACATAGTTAGCTTACGTGTACATCATCTCTTAAAGCCAACTAACCTTAATTTGTAAAAATGAATTGGAATCGTCGTTTTGAAATCTCCTTAATCAGGTGAGGTGGGAGATTTCATGAAATATGGCTCTCTGGCTTGTTTTATGACATCATACAGCATTGATTTCAAAGTCCAACAAGGTGTCACCTTGCACTAACATTATGTCCATGTTTCATAAAATTTGAAATTTAATGCCAAACATTATGTAAAATGCCAACCCTTTGATGTAGCAGTTTCAGCACCCCATGTGTGATTGATCAAATATCATACTGTCATTAATGAAAGTTTTTACATTTCTAAACGAGATATATCTTCATCACATCAAAATCGAATTTTTGACTGTTGAAAATTTGGTATAATTTATCCTGGCCCCTATGTGTAGATGACGATTAAGGGTTAACAAATGTATCCTATACTTCTATCACATCATCGGCATTCTATCTACAACATTGGTATTATGATAGCGTTAATTATTTCAGGAAAGAATTGCTGAGGTCACGATATAAATGTATAAAATTTGTGGCTTTGACAGGAGGGCTTTTTGTAAAATATATTGGTATGTTTTATATCTCGTAATTGTGTCTGAATTCAATATTGTCCATTGATTGAGCAGTATATAATATAGATACTTGTTCAGATGGTGAATGGATATTACAAGAGGTATTCGCCAACGAAATGTTGATAAACAATGCATGTGGCGTGTTGATTTTTCCTATTTGAAAAGAAAATAATATAAGAATGTTCCGTTACCATCATATTGCCATCACACATTCTCCGTTACCAGTGATAACGACTCTGTGACATTTATGAAATATGTTTGTTTATTTTAGCATATATCCTTGTGCTGTAATTTTACTGATAATCTTGCAGGACATTCATTTTATATTTTTCTATTGTTGTATAGTATTATTATTACTGATTTTCTCATATTTCTCACGAAAATGACTATGCGTTAGATGTTTTGTCAATGAGAATACAAATGATTTAAGATAACATTATGTCTTGACGTGGAAAGTTATAATAAAAAATACCAGAAACTAAAGTTGTTATTTTCATTTCATCATGTCACATTGCAAAAACCCTGTACAATAATACAAAGACTCTGTGACAAATGACAAAGACTCTGTTACATATCACAAGGAGTCTGTCGCAATAATCACAAATACTCCACCCTCACTGTAACCAAGCTCCCTACCAGTGCGAACGCTAAGTTTGAAACAACTTTAAAATGCATGAGAAGGTATGCAATGAAGATATGCAATACAAAAATGAGAAGACGGTTCATACTTGTTTCATAAGCAGTAGATACATGGTAATTAAGGTTGATTAGTTTTAAATGAAGATTAACACACGGGTCACCCATGTTTGGTTAATCACCTTTGTATAAAATTAAAGACCCATGTATTTTAATGTCCCTGACTCAGTTTCCTCACAATTGTCAACATTCTGTATAAATACTTCCCACCTTCTTATACTCGCTGTCTTAGCAGGAAGTCGATAGTTGAAAATCGACAGTCTCGTTAGGCTCGGATGTTTTATGATGTTTTAACGGATTAACGCGGGAGTTAGCTATAAAACTTGGATCGAGCAACGAAACTAAACATTCCGTGTTTATTATGATAGTTACGTCTTATTTTAATTTTTTTTAAATGCAATGTGAAATGTAAATTATTGTACATTAAATTTCCGTCTGCCAGTGTTGGGTTATCGGTTTATTATTCCGTGTTTATTATTATAGTTACGTCTTATTTCAAAAGTTTTATAATTATAATTTTTATTCAGTTTTAAATTAAAGTTTAAAATTTTAAAAATAAAATTGAAATTAAAATTAAAATTAAAATTAAAATTAAAATTAAAATTAAAATTTAATTTAAAATAATTTTCCGTTTGCCTTTTGTTATTTTAACAAATTACTGAGTGGTGAGTAAAGCTGAGTAGAACTGATGGCAAACGCCCAACTAGGTTTCACGTTCCTGCCAACTTCTCGTGGTGGTTATTATCTGTGCATGGACGGATTCATGTACAGAGTCAACAAGCGAAGGCGTGGTGACTAGATTCCATTGAAGTGTATAAAGAATTGATTTTAATTCCACTATGTCATCTGTGAATGACATCCCCATCAAAACTGCCACAAGTGACCACAAGCATCCACCGTCAACCAAGGCAAATATTAAGATATATATATACATAAGTTTGGAATATATATATATATATATATATATATAACCATGGTTATAGATAACCATGGACAGCCAGCTGTTTCGGTCTTTAGGACCTCATCAGCATGGTGTGTGTGGAACATGGTTGGGCTTTCAGCTATGAAACGTTATCAATGCAATATATATATATATATATATTTGGCGTTGAATGCAAAAACAAATGAGTCTACACTTGATACAAATCGATCTCCTTCGTTTCTTTTCCATTCCGATGTTTATATGTAGATTAATCCTTATGCAAACACAAGCCACCCATTGTTGTCACTGATTAGTTGCAGGCATAACTTCGCGTGAAGGTGACTGTTATAGTTTTACCGACCAATCTGTCGACTTGATGCTAATGAACCTTATACTCAACACTCCACATGGTGAAGGAGTAAGTATACACTCCGACACGTAGTTTGGATAAATAAATAAACAAAAAATATATTAGGTCTTAGAAGGGCATTTAGAAGAACATACTCACTCATTCATCAGGTGGAATTCCACACATTCCACCTGATGAAGGAGTGAGTATGTACTCCGAAACGTCGTGTATTTTCACATTAAAGAAGTTGTTATCCAGATAATCGCCCTGTTCTTTAGAAAAGATATTGTTATCCAGAACATCTTACCTCTCTTATCAACAGTAAGGTTTACATATGTTAAATCATTATGATAATGGGCTTGTTAATAAAATGACACCAAATGAACTCAAGCACTAAGAACTTAAGCATAATGTATAGATTCTACACGTGTATATAAAGAAACACCAAGTGAAAATGACAAATGTGTATAACATTGACGCATATTCCCATTTATTTCATTTCAACTTACAAACACCATATACACCAATAAAGAACCTGTGTTCTCTTGCCAGTTTAAGATCATTATTTATACATTTAAGGTAAATATTATGAGTTTGCACGACATGACGGCAATTCTCCCATGTATAGTCAACTCCAATCACACAGGTCAGCACGTATATTGTAAACATTTCACTGCCGTGTTATTCATTCAATGCATTCCAACAAAGCTTTACCTTTACAGTTGTAAAACAAAGGAACGTCTAGTGGCGAAGTGTGAACATAAGTACACACGTGAAATATGTATAATGGCACGACTCTTACGATTACAACCATGTGAAATTACTGAGACACAAGGCGAGACACAAACGAACCTCCACTAACGATAAGAGAGAGATTCAGCGATTCAAAGTGAGAAATGGTGACTTTTGTGATTACATTAAAAAGCAATGTTGTTGGATTTAAGATTGGCAAAATATGTTAGTTGCAACGACACGACGCGAAGAGGTATTTTGTAGGTTATCTCCCGTCTTACAGACAGGCAGCTGGCCGACATGCCATCTGACAGACACTTAGTGGAAGGTTAATTAGGTCATCCCCTACAGATACAATGGAACAGTCCACAGTCAGAATAGAGCAGAGTTGAGTAGGCTTCGTTAACGAACAGTAAAGACAACAGAGGATCAAATAATAATCTGTCGTCTACTCTCAGAGAAGTTAGATTGTGTTTTTATAAAATGTTGTTGCTGCTTAATGATTTTAAAGACCGTCTCCTCATTTTGTTTTTAATGTCAACTAGTGTTTTGTCAACTGTAATGAAACTGTACATGTAGGTATTGTACACTGCATAAGTGTATATCATTCACACGACGGTTTGGTCTATAGTAACCGTTTATAGTGATTCCTATGTATATTTAAAGAATGGCCATGAATATATGTTTGATATATTATTTAATTACCTTTCTTCTCACTAATGTTCGAGATATTTGCATTAATTTAAATTGAATAAGTATTGGGTGTGGTATTGAATCAAAGTTTTTAAAATGTTTGTCAATCCCCCTGTACATGAAAGTACCTGAATAAATATTGTTTAAACCGAACTGAACTAAAAAGAACTATTACATGTAGGTAAAATGTAAATGTGTCAGACATATCATTGTGAAATGTATCAAATGTAAATATATCAAAATATATTTATGTGAAATTTATGAACTGTAAATATGTCAAAATATATTTATGTGAAATATATCGACTGTAAATATGTCAAAATATATTTATGTGAAATGTGCTGCTAAACATACATTGAAAGGTGATTTTTCAATGTTATTTAAATAAATACTCATATTTAAATACATTGTTTTGTCTTTTATTTGGACTAGTCTATTACAATGAATAGGTAACAAGCAGTAACTCAGCTGTGCACCGAACCATAAATGTTGTTGTTTTAAGGCGTCTGTCAGCTACCTGTCTGTTAGGTGGGTGGTTACCATTTTGTACATTGAAACTGTATATTATAAATAGATATTACATAACGAGTGATTGTTGAATATCGAACATATTCAAACGAGATAATTTAAATGTTGTAAATCAGATTTATTCAAGAGCGAAAGTGTTACATGTATAGGTATCACAATATAAACTATACCAAACTCCAATTGGGGATGGTCATCAATATTTTGTTGTTGAGTAAACATAACATATACCCCATAGGAGAGTGAGACAGATAAACGGTTTATATAAATGCAGAATGAGGCAGGGGCGATGTCTACTACATCACCATGTAGGGAAGTAAGTGGGAGTGACGAAATAATTTCAATAACCATGTTAATGAGCATGGAAGAAAATGCTCTAAATAGATTTCATAATTACATTGCATGGCGAACTACCAATTATTGTATCAGACGGATATTCATTCAAGTACATGTAGTTCAAAATAAGTACATATATTTTTAATAACTGGTCAAAATAAGTGTTCTATCATAGGGATGGGCGACAGTGCTTTAAGTGGCGGATAGGGTATGTTTTTAACAATTATGTTGAATTGAAATAATCGTTCAATATACACCTTACAGACAGAGAGAGAGAGAGAGAGAGAGAGAGAGAGAGAGAGAGAGAGAGAGAGAGAGAGAGAGAGAGAGAGAGAGAGAGAGAGAGAGAGAGAGAGAGAGAGAGAGAGAGAGAGAGAGAGAGAGAGAGAGAGAGAGAGAGAGAGAGAGAGAGAGAGAGAGAGAGAGAGAGAGAGAGAGAGAGAGAGAGAGAGAGAGAGAGTTTATTTAAGTGTCACGTACTTTTACAATATAATGCAATACAAATATACATAACATATTAAAAAGCACCCGGCCATATGGCCTATGAGACACTAAAATCAGTTCATATCACATTAATAGCATAAAATGGAGGAATAATCTAAAACAGATAATAACATACATTCCACTATGAATTACATATCATTCAAGCACACGCACACAAACAGACATACAGCTAATTTACCTATCACACATCAAACGGTATCAGGTACTCACGCGCGCGCGCGCGCACACACATACACACACACACACACACACACACACACACACACACACAGACCAATCCCCACCCCTCTTCCCCAGTTCAATGACACCTACAATGTATACCCTAAAATATAACCAAAATATAACCATGTTACCATGTGACCAACACCATTGTTTCCCTTTTCCTATATACAAATCTGTGACTCCTGCCATGGACTTTTGATGCAATTTCTCTCATTATGTTTATAATGAATATTACGCTCCAAAAGGAAAGGACCTTTCTGCCCATTCATCATTCCAAAGGTTACACACTTGTATCATGAACATGACCATCTCATGATACTTTGAAAAGTGACTCATGTACAGTATACTCATACATACGATGTTTCCTCATAAGGAAATACTGGTCGACTAACGTATTGTTATGATACTAGTCTTTCATCCAGATCCTAGAGCAAAATATTCAATTGACGACCAACCCAGTCTAGAAAATTATAGCAAGTCTAGATTACTCAGCTATAGGCTGAATCTTTAGGGCTCCATTTGGTATAACTATTTGAATTGTTTGTAAAATGTTGCTGGTAAGAAAAAACATATTTCTGAGACTTAATGTTAGTCTATTATGATACAAGTAGTTCGTTTTAACGTGAATAGTCATTTACAATACTAATATCCTGGGTCAATTGTGGCTGGAACAGATAAACATTTAGGTCAAAATCCTTGATATAAAATGTCACTCTCAATAGGATAATGGGCGCGCTATATGTTGAGAGATATATGTTGTAAACGTGATGTTGTGTGTGTATAGTATCCAGAAAGAACAGTCCGTAAGAAAATACTTATTACTTCACAGGTTTTTCTCAAATCTACTGCAAAAGAACTTATCTTTCCTTACAGTAAAAAACTCGTTTCTGATTGGCTAACGGTCGTTACATTTTTCTTTATGTACCCCGTCAGTCTCACGGTGTACACATTGTATGTACCCGCTACCATAGTAACAGCTCCTAGCTGAATGTAGGTGTCGCATATGGTCAGATGACGTAAAATGACGCACATGGTGAACGGAGTTTTGAACAGTTCCATCAGCTGTTTACTGGTCTATTAATTACAAACTTACTTGTCCAATGGTTGCTGCTTTGTATGGAAACAAATCTTATTTTGCATTGCTTGCACACTCAATTAAACAAAGAATAACAGGTTTTAAGGCATTTAAAAGCTTGTAGTAATAGCTTATATGACTTTTAACATTTCAGTCGAGTCGAGTGACGAAGTTGTTTACGTTTAGGGTCAAGGTCATTCAAGCGATATCAGCTGATCAGTCATCGACAACCAATAAATGAAAGTTTATGATACTTATCAATTTATGAAATGTTTGAAGTGTTTAAAATGTAACCGAACAGGGCTTGTTGACTCAAAATCTTACAAGCCCTCACCAAGCTAAGCAAGTCCTCAAATTTTGAAGTGATATTAAACAGAATACATTATTTAGTTTACACAAACTTACTACTATGAACTCAGTCGAACTTTCAGGTGATTCTACACCTACCAGTTAAGGGTAAAGTAGTAAGAGCAGTATGTTGTGCATAAGAAAGACGTTTGATAAAGTGAAAGTATGGTATGGAGAACTTTTGAACAAACTACACTCTTTTGGAATTAGTGGAATTGGCTTCGTAGTTATCTTACTGACAGAGTTTAGAAGGAAGTCATAAACGGGTATAACTCAAAATATAACTCATAATTCAAACCTGTTATGACTGGTAACCCACAAGGATCAGTTTTAGGACCTTTGTTATTTTCCATTTATCATCCAAAACTGGTTCCCACAGTAGATATCGCTTATATATGTGAGATCAAGCGATATCTACAAGCGATATCTACAATCAAATTGTCGATATATTTGATATCAGAAGACACTTGAGTGAGATTCTTTATATATAATAATGACATTGTTGATAACATTGATTGTAACATACGTCATTTTGCTGATGACACTTCATTGTATGTAATATTTGAAGAGCCGCTTTTATCAGCACACAGTCTGAACGAAGATTTACAAAAACAAACTAATGTGGGCAAATATATGGCAGGTGAAGTTAAACACAGAAAAAACGGAAACTGTTCAATAAAGTAAAAATTCCAAAACCTCAGTTATATATGCAATAATGCAAGGGCCGGACTCCTATAACTGAAGTTGAAAAACATAAACATTTAAGTGTTATATTTCAAAAGGGTGGAACTGGGCTGCTCACGTTAACAGTGTTGTAGATAGAGTTACTCCCATAATCAATTGCTTAAGAATTTTGAAACATAGATATACTTTTTGACTGTTATTTGGAATATCTGTATTCAGGCTAAAAATGCAAATCTGGGAAAATTACAATTACATGCATTTAGGACAATGTGCCAAGTAACAAGAGGCACAAGTCATAATAAACTATACGCTGAAACAAATTTCATATCCCTTGTTGAAAGAAGATTTTAAAAAACACCAACTCTTTTTCATAAAATGATAAACAGCAAAGCACTGAATAACTTATGTTTTCCTCTTCACCATCGTTTCTTGTAGATTTATTAACAAGTAAAATTGAACAAATGTTAGCTTTATGTACATTTGTATGTAATATATATTTATTGATAATTGATCATGTTGTGATTGTTTATTAGCCAAGTGATTTGTCATGAGAATGCTTTCACTGAATGTAATTTGATGAATTCACCTTTGTAAATTTGGAGCGGCATTTGCATAAGCTCTCAGCTTGTTTGCCAATCCATTTCAATGATTAATAAAACATGATTAAACCAACAAACGCATTAAGTTTCAAATTCTTACAACCCTGGACAAACTAACCTTTCTTGAATTTATCATAGAATGCTGTAGGTATTCTAAAAGTTACAGAGCAATAACGCAGCGCTACTGACAACATATATTTTTAGAACATGGAGGTAAATGTTCCAACACCCAACTGCTAAACAGAAAGATTCCATAGTTAAATTTCAAATTAATATTGTACATTTCTTTGAAAGTCTGTTATAGATAAACTCAAAAAATCCAACAAGCAAGTCGGGCTTCTTGTAATATTTTCTACAAGCCCGGTCGGAAAGCAACCAGCAATTGCCAGGCGGCCACACAGCAATTTCGACTGCTTATACTAATGTTATTGGCATGTCGGAAATATAAATACGCTGTGTTCTTCTCCCTCGCCTGATGACACTGGTACAGGGATGGTACATGAGAACGTATATTACCCTCGGCAGAAGCATACAGCTTATATCCTAAAAATGTTGCAGAGTAGTCATAGAAGAACTCTCAATTGAGGTGTAGCACGCACTCAAATCACGTTCTAGTTGATTTGTGTCAAATAGAAATCAGTATGCAGGGTGAACGTACTATGTCTACAACATGATGTATATAATGTCGTGATACAGACGAAACAAGGTAGTTATAATCGTAGCAAGTTCACACACACACATACCCAAAACACCATCAGCCTGTAGCTGGTCCATATATGTGTTTATTAGGATAGTCTACATGTCACATTTAATGTATGAACGTCATGCTGTATAAGGATAAACATTTACTTACTGGCAGATGCATGTACATAGCGCACGAGTAGGAGAATAAGCCCGCACACTGCTGAACGTCCTGCTGGCATGCATGCCATACTTAAATTAGCGATACAGTGATGATAGACGTCACTTCCTTAGACTAATATCTAGTCTCCGAAATGTCCATGGCTCTAATATTTGTTTATTGTTTAACGCCCGATAGCCTGATGAGCTACAGAGTCAATGACTCTATTTTTTAAATATAGATTTCGTGTCTGCATTGGAGAGCTCACACATTCTTTTAGATCGTCAAAGACTGTATTCACCTAATGGCCGAAGTTCATTAGGTGTTCTTTTTTAAGACATTTATCAACTGACTAAATTTGCATATTCTATGTAGATTTTTCGAATGTTTTTCATTGCATATCGATATTTACAAGAGACCTTGATGACCCTATAGTGAAGACATTATGTGAACAAGGTGTGGCTGATGATGAAATTTATCATTTCTTACTTAATTGTCTTACTTTATTGAAAAATTTCAAATTGTTTACATTTAATAATTCGAACAGTGTTTTTATTAGACATTTAATATTAATAGGCTGTAAACATCTAATGGCTAAGTTGAAGGTTTTGAATTTGGTTTTAAGTATTTGCATAACTTGCGTTAACTAAGATGTGTCACTTTATATGTTTGCCTCATCTTAGGACCAAAATAATTCTTTTATTTCTAACCTCTTCCAGGTAAGGGTAAAGAAGCGTATTGGTTATGCTTCATTCTTTAAAGGTGCATCAATTGTGTTTCATATACTTTATTTGGCTTTAATACGTTCAAACTCACCACAGGTGCTGTCTACAATACACATAAATTCACCCAGCTTGCATATTTATCCCCAATCGCCAAATATATCATAATTACTAGTTTCCAATTAAAAGTGAGTAACATCATTATGCATGTGCAGAAACCGAAACTGTACGTCCAATTTACATGCATAGTAGTTATGTGACCTAACAAACATTATTAACTCAAATTCGTCTTCTTGTTTGTTATAAATAAGATTTAGTTTTCGGTAACAGTCGGTACTTCTCGATAAAGTAACACCATTTATAACGTTTGCAATATGTGACTCCAAACAACATATTGGATGTACATTTAATTGGACGCAAATGTAATCACGTTGAAAAACATTCGGCGGGGCTATTTGAGTTCTGTTTAGGTTTGTCTTGTTTTTAGACAATTAGTTTACTGTAATATTTACATTCAAGTTTGTTTTTGTAAAACGAATACATGTTGGTATGATGAAGTCTGTGAAGAGCATTTGGAAGTGGTATTCATAAGAACATGAGGATGTATGGACAACAACACGATGTTGAAACGTTCATAAAATATGCGTTTTCAGCTTACTTAGAACCGATATTGAGGATTGTTAATTCTAATACATCGACCGATTCCTGTCAAGCTGATAATGCTGTGCCAATACAAAAGATATATTAAGTTTTAAAGTTTATACAGAAACACAAATCAAAGGGATGAAGGTCGAGTATTAATTAAATCCCAAAGACTGAATTTTAGTGAAACCATCCATGTACATTCACAATTATTAACGAAAACCATTCGGCACGTTACTAAACACAGTCAAAATAAAACACTTCATAATGTATACACATGTTTTCGCTATTGAATCGCGAAGGGAATATTTCATTGATTTGAAAAATGGTAATTAGTATAAGTATTAACAGTGACTATGTTGACGTGATTAACACATGATTAATACATGAACTATATATGTTTATAGTTAGGACTCTATCGTACTAGTCGCATACGTGCTTCCATCGCTTACCAGCAGAGTCAGGCTCTAATAACTAGCACTGACTGTCCAAACAGACTTTCCACTAGGCCACCGAAACCTCGTCCCAGAAAAGTAAATACTTTTACTATTGTACATATTGTAATCCCAAATATAAATAGGATTGGCAAGTCCATACTTAGGACGTCAAGCTTCTGCTTGACCTTGAACCCCATGTTTGACTTAAATACCCCTTATGTCCCTTCTTTACACTGAATAATGAATCAAGTTTCTCTCTTTAGTAGTTTGTAAACAAAAACATCTCCAAAGAAAATACCCCTCATACCAAATTAAATATCATTGGACTCCGACATCGTGTTTCTTATTCTGAGGAAAAAATTGGGAACATTTTCATAAGGTGTAACACAGAACATGCTATGCTAAGGTTGCAATACAAGTAGATGTAATTATTATTTAGATTGCTTAAGGGGATATGGAATTTTGATTATTCAATTTATCTCAGTAAAGATTAGCTATTAATCATGTTGTTATCTCGAAGGGTTAAAGAACAATAATTATCCCAAAGTAAATACCCTGCGAAAAGTGTTTTATTCCAAAATTGCGGCTCTTCAAAGAGTTGTACATTAATTCATCTTTAAAAAGAGCTATCACGCATAGCTATATGTATTGCGTTACTAAGTTACAAAGAACCTTTCAAAGACGTTTACCATCAAAAGTGCGACATTGTACATGTTCAGTTTTTCTAAAATAGCTAAAATCTATTATTACGGCTAAAATACACTAATCTATGTAGAATATTAATTATGTTACCTACATTTTGGTGACGTTTTTGTGAAATTATATTGACTATTTTCAGATAATAAGATTTGAATTGTAAATAGCAACAAACAAGTCCATTTTAGGTCACAACCACAATCTTCCAACCCTAAATATTTCTTGAAAATAGCTCCAGCAGTTAAGCACGAATCCTTCGAACAAAAAAGGGTCAAATAACAATTTAAAAAACGATAATCATAATAACGTCTTGAAAAACCACGATAATAACAATAGGTCTTCAAGAACTAACAATGTTACATTTTCTTCATTATCAAAATAGCCTGTATTTATGCCGTTGAATAATTTATGGTCATTTTAGGAGTGCTTCAAAATAGTGGGATATAGTGTATCTTAAAGAGTAACGCAGGAAGTCAGAACACATATTTCCCCCCTGTAACATACTTTCCATGTTACGTCACTCACCTGTTGCGGAATGTACAAATAAAAATATGAAAAGAATACAGGAACTAGTAATTGAGGTGTGCCTTTCATATGGACGTAAGACGTCGATTACTATTTCCCCGCGGTGAAAATAATAACAAGATCACTAATGATGTTTGAAGAAGCATGCAGCAAAAAACATACATAAATGGCTGAAACTGAAGACAGTGAAACTCTGCCCATATCAGCAGTATGGCCTGAAGTGGGCGTTATTCTCAGTATATGTTGCGACATTCCGTGGCTACCAATGGTAGGGACCGCAAACATTTTTAAAATTTATTTTTTTAATTTTTCTATCACTGAATGTCTTCACAATGGTTGTTAGATAAAAAAATAAAGTTTGTTCAATGATTTTATGTGAAGATTTTGACTGAAAATTTTATTAAGAAAATAGGTTTGGGTGTCAATTTTTCGATGTCCAATATCAGTTTGGTCCACTCCTCTCAAAGTCAAGATATTTGCTTTATAAATGAAATAAGCCCATGCATGAGTAGAATACACTTTGGCTGAACAATTCAAGTAATAAAATCGAAGAAAACGTGTTTCCCCTTTTTAGCTCATTAGTCAGGCAGAATGGTGAAATGATTGTGCACTTTGGGTGAAAAGTACCAAACTTGGCACAACGATAGCTTATGGTATTGTGATTAAATTTGGTCTGAGGGCCAAGTCAATTTCGATCCAAGATGGCCGGCAAATTCAAAATGGCTGCCACTGTTAAAACGTATCTGCTTTTACATGTTTCTGCATATTTAAATGATCCATTCATGCTATTTCATTGTTATTCATGCTAGCTTGACACCCATGACTAAAAGGATTGATACTGTATTGATTAATTCATTGTTGACGATGGTACAAATGATTAATAGAAGAAGAAAAAAATGGTAGCCAATTTTGTGATCAAAGGTGATGTATCTTTTTGTTCGTTTCTACGTGTTTATATTGTCAAATTTGATTGTGAATCTTACTTGTTTAGAGTAGAAATATCATGATTGACAATTTATTGGTAATCCCGTTGTTGACAGTAGCGAACATAAATCCAAAATGGCGGCCAAATTGTCACTGAATGGCATCCTTCGTTAACCTAGAATTTAATTGTTTTCCTTTATCTTATTACGATTGATTTAGGTTGGTATTCTTAGCTTATGGTTTTGAAATGATTATAGTCCAATTAATTTCCTTCCAAGATGGCAACCAAATTCAAAATGGCCGTCACTGTCAAGATATATCTCTTTTGGCATGTTTACACATATTTAAATGATATAATAACCACTTTTTATTAGTATTCTTGCTTGTTTTGAAAATAATAGTCTGTCCATTATTTTGCAGGAAGTTGACTAGGAAACTTATGTAACTTTATTGTGAACCGACACTATATCATTCAGTTCAATTATTTTAAAATACATACATAATACACAGTACTATACTACTACTACGCAATATTTGAAAGTACACAATGTGAACTGGACAGTGCTATGATGGCACATTCACTTTAAGTGTATCCTTCGATTCTCCAGGTAATACTATTCTTTATCTTGTTGTCATTCTTTTAGGTTTTCATTCTGTTTTCAGTATAGATTCCGTATCAGATTAACTGATCATATAGTTCATATTTCCAGAGAAAACTTTGAAGCACGACGAAAATTTTAAAAATCTTCCACAATGACATCCTCTGCTTGAATTACTTCAATCACATTTCAATAGATCTGTCCTGCCTGGTATACTAATCTCATTAAGTGTTGAAACACTATATATGACGATTTTAATGGAACTTGATTTATAAGTTAATAACGTTTAACATCAATGCTCTCACAGGAACTTATGTGCATGCAATCATCAAGATACCACAGGTTTGCCTTCCTTACTGATCAAAATGTAGCAGTTGCTGGGGTACAGTGGTTATCATATGTTAGCTCTAGTTTAGGCACGTTGAAATTATTGATAGTGATATCTCCTAGAAGGAACATACGTTGCCAAACATCATGCACCCATGAATAATTTGATAGCAGGCTTCTGTTGCATGTAATCAATGTCATTACCCAATGAAACCAGAGCATCGTGCTGCTCTCCATGAATGCATATATTCTTCTTTAGGCTGTAGCCTTGTTCAGTAAAACCATCCTCATTGCTCCCTGCTCCCAATGGGGATTCTAAATTGTACATTTCGTGACCCCGAGACCCCAAATGGGGTCACAGGGGTCACATGCTTAAAAACCCATATTCATCTTCTTCTCCAGTTCCAAAAGGTCTAGAGAGCTGAAAAGTTGTGTGCAGACTCCTTGGCCAATTGGGATTCTAAATTGTAGATTTCGTGACCCCATGACCCCAAATGGGTTCACAGGGGTCACATCCTTAAACACCTATTTTCATCTTCTTCTCCAGTTCCAAAAGGTCCAGAGAGCTGAAAAGTTGTGTGCATACTCCTTGGCAATGGGGATTCTAAATCGTAAATTGTGTGACCCTCTGACCCCAATCTACGTCACGGGTCACGACCCAAAAAACTATTTTCATCATTTCAAGCATGACACAATCTGATCGTGTACTGACATCTTCATGATCGGGATAATAACATTTTCTGAATCACGAGGGAACATGTTGTCATTTCGCAACGTCACGTGTAAACAACCCCTTCGGTAAGCCAATATATTTTCCTTAACTTAACTTTTTAGAACATTTTTATTGATTGTTTTTGCCCAAACACCCGGTGTAGCATTATCAAATGACACTAGATTTAAATAGGGCTATCCTCACCTGGCTCTAGAGAGTGGTAACTAAAACGGGATGTTTGATGCTGAGGGAGACTGGACAGTGGTCACTAAAACCAGGATGTTTGATGCTGAGGGAGACTGGACAGTGGTCACTAAACCAGGATGTTTGATTCTAAGAGAGACTGGACAGTGGTCACTAAAACCAGGATGTGTGATGCTGAGGAAGACTGGATAGTGGCCACTAAAACCAGGATATTTGATTCTAAGAGATAGTGGACAATGGTCACTAAAACCAGCTGCAGGATGTTTGATTCTAAGAGATAGTGGACAATGGTCACTAAGAGATAATGGACAATGGTCACTAAAACCAGGAGGTTTTATTCTATGAGATAGTGGACAATGGTCACTAAAACACGGATTTTGATTGGACACTGCTATATGATCTTGGCTGATGCCGAGAGACGGTGGGTGGTATAATCAGTTTCCTGCAAGAAGACTGGGTGAAAGAGATACGATACATTTATATCCTGTATCTGTGCTGGTACACTATGATGTGTCGATTACAAGATACAATATTCCTCGTAAATTTGCGTCAAATCTTCAGAATTATATTGATTTACTTCTTGTTTGTTCGATATTCTCGCCCACATACGATCTGTATAAATAAGATCGTGCATGGTTTAACATTGACTTCAGTCAACATCCACAATGGGTCCAGAGGTAGGGTAATTATATTTTTGTTTTTATTTTTAACATTCATTTTACTTTTACTTTAAACAAGGAAGTGTTTTTTGCGGCATTACAATGTGAAGTTCATTGATTATTAGGTTTTGTCTAATCATACCTAAGTACTTTGAACATTGCTTTTTGTTATTAATCTGTGATAATTTTAATAACGAAGCAATTATTTTCTTTATTAAAAGTTCACGTCTAATGCATTTTTCATAAGAATGACAGATAATTACCTCTGCGTACATTATATATCGGAATCATAAAATATACAATATACACTTGCAATTAATTATTATAATTAAGATGAATTTAATTTACCCATTTTTTACACACTTATCAGGTTTGAAAAACCAACATTGCCCAACGCTTCCCCCTGAAGCGTTCCTCAACATAGATCACACAGAATCGAAAGGGACGCTACCCGGTAATGGTGGCGCTTGAGCCACGTGACATCGGTGACATAATCATTCCCTGTTTTTTTGAGCGAGCACACGGTCACGCGACTAATTTCGCTACATTTTAGGTTATTAAAGATTTCCTAGTTCCTCATACCTATAGTTATATGGTTACAGGTACCTTTCTGTCCTTTCCTGACCAAACTGCTGAACTAATTCTCGCTAATTAGTTGACTCTTTGGTCGGGTTTAGTTGTCAGTGTTTGTGCATTCTGCCGAGCCAGATTGCCTGTCCGTGCTCGACCTGCACGTGCAGGACGTGACACGTGTCTATTGCTTGACTGGCTGTTGGCTTGTCTCTCGCATGTCTGCTCCTTCGCGGGTTAGCGTTGGCTCTCGCTAGACTTACATATGTAGCTTTCGCCTACCTGGCGGGTTCGCGAACGGTTGGGGGTACGCCCTCTGCCATGCGAGCAATCGCGTGTGAACGAGCATTTGCCAAGCGTGTGAACGAGCGTTCGCCAATCGTGTGAACGAGCATTCGCCAAGCGTGTGAACGAGCATTCGCTGAGGGTGATCTCGTGCGCGAGTGAGTGTCAACTCACCTGCTTTCGCGTGACAGGTGCCTAAGTGTGATTGTACGGGCGTACATTCGTCAAGCGTGAACTCGCTTGTGAATAGGTGTTCATTCATTTGCCGTCTCAGGTTAATGAATTGAGTTACTCTTGGGGGTTCACTTTCTGTCTCCCTCACACTCGCTCGTTGACGGTTTATCAGTGAGTGATGTCTCTGCCTGGGCCTTTCGCGTACTATTGTTGCCGGTGTGGCACTCGCAAGTCGGCGCTTAACTTATATTCTCAACGGTGAGTGTTCGCTCTCAGCCTTGCGAGTGTCGACCTCAGTGTCGGGCTTGCTTGCGTGTGAGCGTTGACTCTCGTTAGTCATGCCTTGACCCGCTTGGCGGGTTATGCTCGCGTGTGAGTATTCGCTCTCCGCCTTGCGAGCATCAACCTCAGTGTCGGGCTCGCGAGCCTTTGACTGCAGTCTCCTAGTCATGCGACTATGATTCTCCGTTTTTGCCGAGTTGATTGCAGGTTGTGTCAGTAGGTTGGGGTCCGCCCTCCGACACGCAAGTGTTGGCTCCCATGGTCGGGCTCGTCTGTGGGTGAGTGATGCTCTCGCCAGCCCTATCCTCGCCCATCCTTATGGCTTAGGGGAGGGAGAGGAGGAGGGTTTATTGGTTAATTTTGGAGAGTTATAAATTGTTTATGTGTTTTAGATTCGGTCCAGAAGGCCCAAATCTTTTATGTAAGTGCTGACCGCTTGGAGGGTACTATGATTATTATTTGGATTTAATATTTGGTGTATGTTTTGTATTGTGATATTATTGGCCCTTAGGGTTAGATTAAGTATTTGGCGGATGGCCGCATACTGTGGGCATTCAATAAGAATGTGTTGTATTGTTTCTGCTTGTGGGCAGTTTGGGCATGTTGCGGAAGTGTTTGTAAATTTTTGGATATGGGAGTTAAGTTTTGTGTGCCCCGTTTGGAGCTTAATTATTGCCCTATATATATTAATATTATTTTCGGAGTAAATTTTTGTTTGCCTAGGGTTTGGGTAGAAGTTGTTCGGTGTGGTGTGCCTTATTGGAGTTTGCATATTGCAGGTGCCATGCTCAATTTGCATGAGATTTGGATAGGCTTTTGGCCTCTTGTTTGGAATGAAAAAGAGGGAGAAAATTTGGAAGTTTAAGGCCCTCCTTTGCAGCTTTGTCGCCTTTTTCGTTGCCAAATATGCCGAAATGTGCTGTTACCCATAGGAGCTTTACTGCCTTGCCTTGGTTATTTATGGTTTGAATTGAATTTAGAATTTTGGAAATTAAATCAGGGCGTTTTTTGGTGGATTTGTTTTGGAGTGCCTGAAGGTCACTGAGAGAGTCCGAAAGGATGAGAATTTTGCCCTGATTTTTAATTTTGGGGTGGGATAAAGCGAGTGCTATGGCCATAAGCTCAGCAGTGTAAACCGATCGGTCGTTAGGGAGCCTATTTGAGTAGGATAGAGGGTGTGGATGTTGCATGTGTATGCCTACACCTGTTGTGCATGCTTCTGTGTCGCGGGACCCGTCTGTGTATATGTAACACCAGTCGAACCAGTGTTCTTGTATGTAGTTGAGTGCGGTGGTTTGCACGAGTTTGGGATTTTGTTTAGTAGTTATTTTGCTAAGATGGAGATTTATTTTGGGGGTGGGTAGTGGGGCGATATGTTGATGCACCATATTTTTGTGGGGGGAGTTGGATATGGCCAATCTTAGCTTGTGATAGTAGTGTGTGGATGCGATGCGAAATGGGAGCGCGAATTGGAAATTGATTAAAAATTGCCTTGTTACGTGGTACTGCTAGTAAGCAGGTCCCTGATAAGTGGGTCCTCCGAAGATCCAGCCCAGAAGTTTAAGGTAAGTTGGTCCCTTCTCAGTGAGAGGGGAATTTCACCAGTTAGGGCTTGGAGAGCTTCGAGTGAGGTACCAATTTGGGTGTGTGTAGCTACCCTTAGTGCCTGATATTGAATAGAATTTATAGTATTAATTAGGGTTGGATTTAAGGTAAATGGGTGGCCATAGTCCAGTTGGGACCTTATAAGGGATGAATAGAGATTGAGAAGGGTTTGCCTATTTGCTCCCCAGCCTGTGCCAGAGATTGCTGCTCTCATGACATTAAGGTCTTTCGAGCATCTAAGTTTAAGTTCTTTGACATGAGCTTCCCATGTGAGATGCTTGTCAAATATTAGCCCTAAAAAATTAGTTTGTTTTAGGAATTTTATTAGGTTATTTTTTAGATAGAGGTTAGGGGAGATAGGGCGCGCATATTTTTATTTTTGAATACTACCCCTATGGTTTTTTCCGCATTTAGTTTAAAGCTCAATTTATCGGCCCAGCGGCCGAATTTATTTAGTGCAGTTTGTAATAGAGGAGCGTTTTTTTTGTTGATACCTTCGAAAAGGCGGGGCTAATGATGCTGCCTTGTGGGGTGCCGTTTTCCAAAATTTGATAATCAGATTTTTGGTTTTCGACCCCGACAGTTATTTGCCAATAGTGTAGGAAATTATGGATGAAATTAATTACACTGCCGTCCAAAAGAAACGCACACATGAATCTTTAAGATGAATTTTTAATTTGCCTAGCATAAGGTAATTTTTAGAGGTTGCGCTTTGCCTTTTTAAAGGCCGCTTTACACTGTTTGCGCTCTGGGTCTTCTGGGTTAAGTTGGTTGCAAAGTGCATTAAATTTGTCCCAGTCAGCCTTGTTGTAATGAAATTAAGGGTTTGGGGGAGAATTTGGAATATTTGAATGGTTTGTAGGAAGGAAGTTATTTAAAGTAATAAATATAGGAAAGTGTTCACTTCCATCGGATCATCAGATACCTGTGACTCAGTATTTATAGTGATGTCCGGGGTAGTGAACGTTAAATCGATAGCGGACATAAGGTCCCTGTAGCTATGGTACCTAGTTGGATAATTATTGTTATGGATTACAAGATTGTTATTTATGACCCAATCGGCAACTATTTTGCCGCTGGAATCGAGCTTATCTTTTACTCCCCAATTCGGATGATGGCTATTGTAATCGCCCAAGTACATGGAACGACCAGGAGAAGAATTTTAAAGGGTCTGAAGGTCCTCTGGGTTAATTGCCAAAGCTTGTTTATTGTATTGTACTGTAAATATTAACCCTATCCGTTTGGTGGATAATAGTTATGGCATGAGCCTCTAAGGAATTTAGGGTAATATTTAGTTTTTGGTAGTTTAATTTCTTCCTTGATAAAAATAGCTAGATTGGTTTTGGGCCGGTCCAGCCTTACAAAATTATATCCAGGAGTTTTAAAGTTAGACCTAGGGGCGAAATGGGTTTCCTGCGAGTGGGTGTTACTCTCGCTAGCTTTCTATTTGAGGGTCAAAGTCTCGCTACGCTGCCTGCATCGTGAGTTGTGTTAGCATGTGAGTGTACGCCTTGCGAGTGAGCGTTAATCTCACTAGCTTTCTATTTGAGGGTCAGCGTCTCGCTACGCTGCCTACCTCGTGAGTTGTGTTAGCTTGTGAGTGTACCCTTTGCGAGGTTCCTTGGGAGTGAGTGTTACTCTCGATAGCTTTCAATTTTGATGGTCAGTGTCTCACTCCTCTGCCTGCCTCGTGAGTTGTGGTAGCATGTGAGTGTACGCCTTGCCAGTTTCCTTGCGAGTGAGTGTACGCCTTGCAAGTTTCCTTGCGAGTGAGTGTTACGCTCGCTAGCTTTCTATTTGAGGGCCAGCGCCTCGCTACGCTGCCTGCCTCGTGAGTTGTGTTAGCATGTGAGTGAATGCTTTGTGAGGTTCCTTGCAAGTGAGTGTTACTCTCACTAGCTTTCTTTTTGAGGGTCAGCGTCTCACTACGCTGCCAGCCTCGTGAGTTGTGCTAGCATGTGAGTGTAGTCTTGCGAGTTTCCTTGCGAGTGAGTGTACGCCTCAAAGATTCCTTGCGAGTGAGTGTTACGCTCACTAGCTTTCTACTTGAGGATCAGCGTCTCGTTACATTGCCTACCTCGTGAGTTGTGTTAGCTTGTGAGTGTACCCTTTGCGAGGTTCCTTGCGAGTGAGTGTTACTCTCGATAGCTTTCAATTTTGATGGTCAGTGTCTCACTACTCTGCCTGCCTCGTGAGTTGTGGTAGCATGTTAATGTACGCCTTGCCAGTTTCCTTGCAAGTGAGGTTACGCCTTGCAAGTTTCCTTGCGAGTGAGTGTTACGGTCGCTAGCTTTCTATTTGAGGTTCAGCGTCTAACTAGGCTGCCTGCCCCGTAAGTTGTGAGGGTACGCCTTGCACGCGTCCACATTGGGCGGGTTTTCCTTGCTTGTGAGTGTTACTCTCGCTTGCTTTCAACTTGAGGGTCAGCGTCTCGCCTCGCTGTCTGTTTGTCGTCTTTGCAAGGCCATCTTTCCTTTCTGTCGATAGATGTGTAAGGGATGACCCGCTCTAAGATCGCAATACTGGGAAGGACGCTGCTCCTCTTAGAAGAGGCAGGCATACTTGTCCCCTGCCGTGGGACAGGCTAGGCTTCCGTCTCCTTGCTTATATCTTCTAGAGAAGCTACATCGCTCTGCATATCGCGCACATTCAGCGGGGAGCAGACTGTCTAAATGCAGCTGCGCCCGTCTATAGGGATACGGTGTCTGCCCCTATGGACACCAGGGTTGGGCCTTAGGTGTATCGACCAGCTCTTCTCGTTCCTCATCGGGAAGGCATAACAGGAGGTTGAAGGCAGAGAAGCTTCGACGCTCTGCGTCTCGCTCACACTAGCCTGAGAAGGTCTCAGCATAGCTTCTCTCGTCTTCTCACAAAGTCGTCCCTGTGACTTATATCTCGCTAGTTTGCGTACCCTCCGTTCTCTCCTCTGGGAGTTCCTTGACTCGAGCAGCCAGACTATTACTTGGGTGTTGCCGGGAAGGAGGAGTATGATGCGGACTGAGGCGGTCTCCAATGAGGCGGCGGCGGTGAACCCCACTCACTTCTGACCCCAGGGTTCTACTCCCCTGTGTTTGTCAGACCAAACACTCACCTCTTCCGACCATTCGCCCCGTTCTCGGGGTTCAATGCGACTTCGTTATTCGGCTATTCATGCGTCCAGGTTGGCTCTAAAATTGGACAATCAGACCTAGTGCCGACTATGGATAGACTTTTTATTTTCGCGGTTAGGCCTTACCAACTTGCTTACACCGCGCCAGTGGTAGCAGGTGTTGGATCTCCAGACCGCCAGGTTGTAAAGGGGCAGTCTCTGCTTGCGGCCCAACCCTGCCTTCAATGCTATCCGGCTCCCGCCTCACGGAGGGTGATTTTCTCTCAGGTCTCTCTAGACCCCCTCCCGCATACCTCAATCTCTTCGCGGATGCGTTTACTCAGGGGTGTTTATGCTCATCTGGGCTTGGTCCAGACAGCAAGAGGGTGGCCATAGGCTCAGAGGGACAGTCACTCAAACGTCTTGGATTTGGAAGCAGTTCGGCTGATGATCGACCTCTGGTCAGCACGACTGGGGTCGCTGAACGCCCAAGCACGAGGAAGCTCTATAATTTTGAGTGGCGAGCTCTCGCTGTGTGTGGTGAGAGCAGGGCTTTCAGTTAGAGGCATACACTCCTCCCCAAAATTGTTGGGTACTTGGTGCTCGTGAGGAATGAGAGTGGCCTCTCAATCAACGTCAAATTGGCCGCGATCATATCTGTTATCCGCAAATGATTTCCTGGATTCGATATTCAGTTCTGAAGAGACTTATAACACCTTTCGCCAGGCCAATGATCAACGTGAGTCTATACCTCCGGGTTGGGACCTGGCGGTGGTCCTCATTCGTGTGGACTTAAATGCGAACCTCTGATCACAATATACAACACGTCCACCCATCTGTAAACCGGCCACCACTCGGGTCATCTGATCACAATAGACAACACGTCTATCCATCTGTAAACCGGCCACCACCGGGTCATCTGATCACAATATACAACACGTCCACCCATCTGTAAACCGGCCACCACTCGGGTCATCTGATCACAATAGACAACACGTCTATCCATCTGTAAACCGGCCACCACTCGGGTCATCTGATCACAATATACAACACATCTATCCATCTGTAAACCGGCCACAACTCGGGTCATCTGTTCACAATATACAACACGTCTATCCTTCTGTAAACCGGCCACCACGCGGGTCATCTGATCACAATATACAACACGTCCACCCATTTGTAAACCGGCCACAACTCGGGTAATCTGATCACAATAGACAACACGTCTATCCATCTGTAAACCGGCCACCACTCAGGTCATCTAATCACAATATACCAAACGTCTACTCATCTGTAAACCGGCCACCACTCGAGTCATCTGATCACAATATAGCACACGTCTACTCTATATATAATCAGTCTATGTTTCTAATATGTGCACTTGTGTACATGAAACTTTTGTCAAACAACTTTTCACTTGAGTATATTTCGTTGATTTCGTTCAGTTATAAATCAGTTGATCGTAACGTAAATCCGTCACATGACAAGCATACATGTATGTGCACATGTGTCTATGCAGGCAGTTTACTTATTAGTATAATGCAAATGAGGTGGGTACTAATTATATTATTGTCGCGGGAATATAGAACACGAATATTAATAACACGAGTGCATGACTGTATAATTAGATGAAGTTGATATATACATATACACAAACTATCACTGGTCACAATCCTCATTTGTATTGTCGATCCATGCAGATGACGTGATGAACTTGGTGAAGTGATTATGTAGTGATGTTATCATGGGGTGATCATGGTTCGTTGACGATGGTTGACGGCGATGGTGTGATGATCCCCGTCCCTGTTCGCACGCCAATTGTTGCGGGTTCAGGTCTTGCATATCCGTAGACAATAAATAATGACGGGGAACATCGTCAAAGAGTCAAAAACTTGTTTATTGCCCTGTGAATGAGATTGAACAACATTAGAAATATGTTGGACACATCTGACATAGTCGGCTGGTGACATGAAAGTCAACATATATATTATATATTATAATACGTATATTACCAATAAACAATACAATTATAGTTATGAAATATTGTGTATGATAGAAACACTATAATTATATAATAGATAAAATATATGTGACGTCACGCAATGGCGTCACGTCCGGTATATTTACAACTTTGTGACGTCACGCATTAGTGATCAGTCAGAAAATATATAAAATAGATGATTTGGTATACCTTACATATAAAATCATAATGATCAAACGTTCACACACTGCCATACGTGCTATGCTAGTGCTTAATTAAGAATGTGCTAAATACGCGATCACGATTAATTACTAACTTATACTTAATGCTATTACGATGTTTATGGTAATAATATATATACTAGCAAAGACAATGAAAGATATGTAGAGAAGGTGCTTACCTGTGAATGAGATTGAACAACATTAGAAAGATGTTGGACACATCCGACATAGTCGGCTGGTGACATGAAAGTTTCACACGTCACAGGCATGGAACGCATGTGATTTTGCGTGCAGCTAAATACGGGTAGCACATACAACCCCCCTACGTAGAGGGTAACGTTAAGGAATGGAGAGTTACTCGGATATTACCCTACTTAAATTACACTCAGCGTATTGCTTTTTTATCAAAAAGAAAGAGAGAGAGCTATTATGAAAAGTTTTAGTGTCTTTCCAACGAAATTACTTGTGGTTTACCTTTTTGCTTTCAATCATTTTCAATTCTTGAAAAGTATTAAAAATTGTGTAAATTGATGTGTTTTCTCCATCTCTGACCCAACTGGTAACATTTTCAGATACTCTGGAGCTGCTGTATTCTGGCGTTTATTGTAACTGTCAAACTGTTAACACAGGTAGATATGACGTTAGTAGTTATAGTTATAGTTGTTTCAGCAAATTCTAGTTGGAACTTAGCTTAAAGGAGAATATTTGTAAAGATTTATATTCTGTTATAATAAAATATACTTTTAAAAACATATTCCCCCGAAAATAATATGGAAAGCCGTGTTTAATTACTAATTACGCGATATAACAACCGCACCGACTGTTGCCTGTGCGCGTATGCATATTTGCCGGAAGCCTTCGTCAGGTTAAGGCGGTGACGTCAGAGATGCTCTGTGGTCCGCCTTAGTCCTAAGCGCAGTGAAAGGGAAAGCATTAGTGTAGTTGAAGAATCGGTTGAATACGTAGAAATCGGTTAGTTTCGGACTTGATTTGGTACATTGTGCAGCGTTGGGGTGCAGTAATTCACCAATGCCTGGGCAGAAGTTTACATATTTTTAATTTCCAAGTGAAAAGACGGATGCAGCGCGGCGAAAGGTTTGGATAATGTCAAAGAGGAAAGAAGGACCGAAAACCGTCGGAATCTGTCTCACTATGTTCAGAGCATTTTGAGCCGTTAAATTAAAACATTTTTATAAATATGTAATATATAGTTTCAGTGTACACGTAATTAACAGTCCTTTATCAGGATATAACTTATAAATGCCTTTTTATGGGATGTGTCATCCTCGGTGGTACCAAGGGTTTTCTATATGCATGCTCAGTTAATCTCCAGTGGAGATTAACGAAGCATAAATAAAACCCTGGGTAACCGAGAATGGAGATGTGTAGACCATGCTCTGACTGTGAAATTTGGTACACAGTTGTATAATTATGTGTCATTGGCTAATAAATTACTAGATTAATTTCAATTTAATATGGCCACCTATGGCAGCTAAAATGGCATTGTCAAACACCAACAATATGTCCTGGTCATAAATCATTTTAAAACTATAGTAATGCTTAAAGGATATCTGTCGCTTATATTACACCAGCCCCACTTACTAAATTCTAAATATTGCCCCTAACTGTAAAATTTTGAACCCTTCCTATGCCTATGTTGTATGCTGTGTTTCTGATATATTTACTAAAAATGCATTTCCACTGATTGTATATGTTCACAATATGTTCACAACACATGACTATTGCAAAAATAATTAGTTTTAGTGTTCAATGCTTGTGTTCTACCAGCAGAAAAGTGCTTGGTGTGTGTGCTTGTGATAGGAACACGTAACTGTCTAGCAACTCAAGTTCAATCAATTTCTGTCCACAAGGCAAAACTAGTAGAAAGCACACGTAAAAGAAGTGTAAAATTAATCATTCTGCTAAGGTTAAACTCGGTTAATAATTGTATCTATCTGGAAATATTTGATAAATCTAACCAGTTACATTACGTTATTACAGGCTTCTAATATCACGAGTTCCCTGTTATCGTGTTAGTCCGGTTTTCGTGACTACCAAATCTCTCACTTAGCTACACTGCCGTCCAAAAGAAACGCCCACATGAATCTTTAAGATGAATTATATTACTTTAACACATAATTAATGATCGTATCAAGGTAATAATGAAACAATATTTGATATGACAATCCATTGGCCATGAATTGCACAACCACCCGTGACCACGCCCCCCAAAACCTGCTACTTCCGGTTTTTGATTTATACAATAAGTTTATTACCATGACCACATATGCAGAGTTATCACTTTGGTATTTTGTGGACAGGTGAACATTGTCAGGAGGACTTTGGTGGTATGGTCTTCGGATTTACAGAGTATGGTGCAGCAAAACTGTTTTTAGACCATGATCGAAAACTGAACAGTTACCATCTCTAATTTTCCCCCTACAACATGCAAATTTATGAAACTTCGATATTTTGTTCAAAAATGATGCAACTTCATAATGCCTCACTTTGGTTAACATGCTCCTGATACTTTTTCTGAAATCTCATAAAATATCTGGTTGGCGTTTCTTTTGGACGGCAGTATATATGTAGATCTTTGATTAGAATTGAACAGTGGTTTGGACATAAGATCTAAATAATAATATTTAATATCAATACTTTTTTTTATATATAGCAAACACGATTTGAATAATCGAGAAATTTTATCCCGTGTAACTGGTTACTTACTAAGTACGAATAAAGGAAGTATAATTTGTAGTAACGATTTTTTATAAACTATCATCATATAAGTTGTTGACACCCATGTTATCTACATGTAGACAATAACTATTTAATGTACGGCATAATCCACTACTAATTGTGAAATTGTAAGTTTACAATTTGTCAGTCCCTACGTACGAATCTGTATTTCCAACTCTCTCAGAGTTGACATCTCATCCTCACTTGATTCCCGGTGTTCCATTCAATGTTGATTCACAATCGGTTCATATTGATAAGGACGGATGCTATTTATGTCTGATGGTTGAAAATCAACGCTGCCATCGCTATCCGAGGGAGCCATAACAGTACTACGAACGTAGAAAAAGGTATACTGCATATTGGTTGCCAGTGTGGGTGAGAGCATCTTTGACGTCATATCATGTGACTGCTGCCAGCCTGATTAACTCTCGGGAATGTCCGGAAAACGACTGGCTCCGAAATTTTTTTTTCAACATTTCTACATAAAATGTCGCATTTTAATATTTTTGGACACACTTTGTTTTTAACAATACTGTTGAAGATTTTAATACAAGGTTTTTCTCTAAAATTCACATTTAAGTCTAATGGGTTTGAAATACATCTAACTTAGTTCCAAGACATAGAAATTTCGCAAATAAGATTTCATGATGACCTGTTTGGATTTTGGTTTGTATTTACTTCCCAAAGTTTTCATATTTATAAAAGACGATCTTTACACGAGTAAAATGCTTTCTTTCAATCAATGTAATGTAGATAACAATTGATACAACAGCGATATCTGTCATTGAAAGACAAATTGCAATATTTATTTTGTTCCAAATAAATGATGTTTCTGAACTTTTGATCTTTTGCAGGCATCCCGGTAGATATATTCGTGACTGACGCAACACGAATGGTGAAGCTGAGTGTAAATGGGTCTGACGTTGCCCAGACAACACTTATTTCTGCCATATGGCCTGTATCTATGGTATACAACGATTTTGAGAAACGATTCTTCTGGATAGAGCAGAACCCAGACTGGATCAGAAGCTCTAATGTCGATGGCAATAACATTCATCTCGTCAAAGATCTCACAAAAAGTAAATTTTGAATGTTTGATATATTTATTTCGCTTGTGTTGTACACATTTATTATAGCGCATTCATAAATGCCACGATGACATCATAGTGACATTCCAGGTTTACAAACACAGGACAAAAATGATACGATTGTTTTCTTTTTCTTGTATATGACGGAGATGGGACAGTAATAATTACATAGTATATTTCACAAATGTATTTATCTGATTAAGATTTATGACATCATGTCAAACCTATTTTGTAATAGTCCATAGGTATTTCCTTCAGACATCTGCTCACAAGTAGAATTAAAGAGAACGTACGGTCGGGTCATGCTCACTTTTTTGCTTTTCTACTTTATCCGCATTCAGTTTACAAACAAGGAGTTTGCTTAATTATATTTTGAGAATGTTTAAGTTATCTTGTGCATACAGGTTCCAAACTCTATGGGTTTGCTATTGGTCCCATATCGAGGAAGTTGTTCTGTACTGACTGGGACAGAGATGAAATAATATCGATGGATATTAATGGAGAAAACGTCAAAACGATCCTCAACAAGACACAAGTTGACAGCCCTGATATAATTGCTATGCATAAAAACAAAAGGTGAGTTTGGAATTATACAGTTGTGGTGCATTGAGTTAAACTTACATATTTTATTAGACATATAACAACGAATACTTTCACAGGTACTAACTTAACAATGATGGCATCAACATTGCCTGATCCAACCGAATCCGCCTAATTTGGTACAAATCAGGAAGAATCCGGAAGGATCCGGCAATCGGATTCCACCCCTTTTTGTCCTGTGTTGAGGAACATAATTACAGGTGATACATATATACATTGAAATACATGTATATAAACAATTTAAAAACAGTGCAAGGTTTTATTCATGAATACAAGAGACCCAAACATTTAGTTGTAAACTCACGTGCAAAAGAAAGGCCCCCATACAAAATACAAGATAGTTCAATCGTCGGGTGATAAATGCGACTGAAACAGCGTTACATCATGTCTTCTGAAACCAACAATACTAAATATGAATTTTCAAAACATTATCTATTCAAAACTCTGCGAAACACAAGTTTTAAGAAATGGTCGTTTTGAAATCTCCTTAACTAGACGAGATAGAAGCCTCAAAAAGCCAGTTTTGGCTTGTTTTGTGACGTCCTACAGTAATGACGCGTCAACAAATTTAAATCAAAGAAGGTTATGTATGTCGAGGATATCTTTAATTAATTAAATTTCTACCTTTTCAATGTTTAAACTTAAATACCAAATATTGTGGGCCAAAAACATTTTTAAAAAACGATTTTAGCACCTCATGTCTATTTGAACAGATGTAAAAATGAAAATTGCATACTCTGATTTATGAAATTGTGAATACTTCTTTAAAAAACATATGGCTACCAAATACATTCAAAATCTACTTTCTCCGACATCAATATTTCATTTTATACTGTTTTCAAAATGTGGGGACGTTTCTTTTGCACGTGAGTTTATTAGATGATCGCAAAGCAACACGTGGTCATATGAAAACTGATGTTTAATTTCAACTGCTCTTGCAAAATCAACTCAACTAGACCAACATGTAAAATATTCATCAACTGCTCATATATAGCATATATGTCATGTATATATTTTAATGAATACCTATTGATTTTCTCCAAGTATTATATTTTGGGATGACAAGAAAACGGGACACAAAATCAGCTCATCAAAGTTTGACGGATCGGATATCAAGAGGATAGTGAACGTAACAACATTTGTCTTTGGGCTGGCGCTAGATGAAGACAGTGAGTTTATACATGTATACTTACCAAAAGTAGATATCGCTCTTTTGATTTGTCATAGGGCTTTTGCATCATGAATGTACTCATCGCGCCATATGCTTGAAATGATACAACAATCTTATTGAACTGTTTCACCCTGAATAAAAATTGAGCTCCATCAAACGTGTTTTTGTCAGGTTAACATCAGTTTTCTTGCCAAATTATTTTGTAGGTCTACATAACAACCTTATGTTTTACCTTGTGGACAATACCAAGTAGTTTATCGTGGATTAATTAAGTAATTGAATTGGTTTTGACGTTTTCTCCTTCAAATATTGGCTAGGTCGCACTGAACCTTTAACTCACACGTATTTCAATTTCAGAATGTCATACCCATTCTTTGCACTCACTTTTCATCGATTAAAAGACGATCGTTGCATATCTATCCTACTAATTATAAATAGTATGAATCTAGGGAATCTGAATGTTACTATGAATACGTCCAAACATTAAGGAAACACATAACTTCTTCATAACATCTTACCAAGTCTTACCAAATTATATATTTTTTTCTGTCTTAATGATAAATCCTGCTTCTCTTGAATCTATTACCTAGATAGCATACTGTACTGGAGCGAATCTTCATCTGGCAAGATCAGCTAAGTTTCTCTGGACGGAACTAACAAAAGAGTCCTCTATAATGACGGCAGCAAGGACCTGCGCGTCAACGTTCTTCTTGGAAACACTCTTTACTTCACAGCAAAAGGAGACAGGTATGAAATCTTACAAATAGAATATATGTATTGTAATATATATATTTGAGTGAGATACTCTGTTCAATAGGTGAAATATACCCTTTACCAAGCTCAAATGGCGATAACCTTTATCGTCAGCCGCGTGACATCAATAGGCCAATGGTTATGACGTTATAGGTGCGTCATTTCAACATAAAACAGCGATATCATGAAATAATAAAACACCGAAATAATGACATCAGTTCAACATGAAACATCGAGGTAATGACTTATAATAAAATGTAATTCGTGAGGTAGACAAGTTTCACTCGTGGCTGCTCTGCTCTGCTCTTGAAATATCGACTTTTCTATCTTTCTTGATTGGATAAACATGGTATTTGTCAAGAAAAGACAGATATTCTTATTCAATCAGCCTACTCGTGATATGAGTAATACTTTGACATCACGTTTCCCACGTGACTTTACGTTCTAAATGTAGTTACGGTCGGTCACCTCTCCATGTTAGAAAGAAGATTAACTACCCGAGGAAATGTGTCATATGACCTTTACGAAGCGAGTGCGAGGGTTATACACACATTCGCACAGTTTTGTAAAGGTCATATGACATACTTTCGAGGGTAATCATTTCTTTATTATCCGTTCTATTCCATTTCATTTGCGTAAAAAATAGCGGCGTCAAACTACATGTACATAGACGTCACGAACAATCCTTTTATGGCCTCACAGACGAGAAAATACGGGAAGTCGCGGCGAAACAAAGGTTGCTAAGCAAAAGTGATATGTGCACATGTGCTCATATCAATAATATGAACTCGGTTATTTTCATCCATATGGGTAATAAATGGTTATATATCAAGACACAGTTGCTTGTTCAACTGATAGGGAAGTAATAACGATTTATCAGTGTTTTATATCATTAGCCGTTATGAAATTGAGACTCAGTGTATTTGTGTCTCAATTTCCCTCAAACCTGTTCTAATATGCCTATAAGAATGTCAGCTTGTACTCAAATGCGGAATATACATTTTTTAATATAGCTTTATACCATTTTTATGACAAGTTTTTAAGGGTCATACTTATATAGCAATACTAAACTAGTTTAATGTCGCTGCAAGTATGACTATAATGTGCAGTTGTGATGTTAAATTGGTCGTACCCCCATTACAATGGTACAATGGAAAAGTTTAGTCTCAGCAAGTCAGCAATTTCGCTTAATTGATTTAGGCAATCAATAAACAGAGAATACGAAACATCTTCCCATGTAATATCATTTCGCGTTTGCTCCGTTGATACCAAATACCAAATCATTTAACTCTTTTTATAAAAATGGTATTATATGAAAGTATGTTTAGTATACTCTTAATATGACCTCATAATTGTTTAAAGCTGTGACATGATACTACCAGTGTCACCGTCATAATAATTACTGGTTTAATGTAACTCTCCGTATCTTTATATCATTCCGTATTACACGCCTGTCTGGTCTACTTACTCTAAATTTCGAAGCTTTCCGTACTCCGTCGTTCAATATCCGTTATTATGTCATCATTCAAGGATTAAAGCCAACCTAAGATTTCGTGTAATCAAACTATATTACACGGGATATCATTTAATATCCTCAATAACTGTGACCATTCCAGGGTGCACCGCATGTGGATAAATGGAAGCAACGAGGAGGAGATACAATCAGCGTCAAAATTCATCTCTCCTGTTGGATTGGTGGTTCTTGCAAACAAAGCTCTTGGTGGGTTAATTTGATAATTGATATGCATGATGCCTTGGTATCGTAACGAAGGGCAGTCTTTATTGGCAATCGAGCATTTTAAAGGGAAACCCTCAGGGATACAGTTTGTACAGGAAATATGCTGAGAAGGAATGTCCCAGGTCGTTAGTCACTTTATGTAAAATATGCAATAGGAATACATTTGTATTTTATATACACGTATGTTCATACATATACTCATACTCATGTACAGTCTTCATGCCTTAACGTGTACATGTATGTGTGACTTCTTTATGCGTTCGGTTTTATCAGAATACAGCTTCATGTTACAGTTCTATGTTAAACTAGCATTGTGGAGTAAATAGATTTTTAGAAGATAGTATACACATCTGCACATCTAGTTTTGGTAACATCGTATGCCACCTTACGTTTACATGTTTTATTAAGAAGAAGTCGGTTTTATAGAGCAGACACGTGTAAATATAGAAGCTTAATAACGGTATAAGAATGTATATCGAAACATCATCATTGTTGTATAAAGAAGTTGATCATCCATATATCCTTCTCTTCTCAATAAATTGGTCATCATTTATGATATTTTAAATGTTAAATAACCCATGCAACGATATTTTTCATAAAATGTTTAAAAGACTTAGTACATATTTTTTTGCCGTTATAGTTTGCAATCAGCTGGAGGATCACCTTGTGATGTGTGTGTCATCATTGTTCTCTCATCAGGCCTGAAAGGCCCGATGGCATGGCTTATGGCATGGCATGGTGTCCGGCGTACGTCCGTCCCTCCGTCTGCAAACTTTTCGCTTTTTCGTTTTCCTCTCCAGAACCACTCCTTGGCCAATGGAGATTCTAAATTGTAGATCTTGATGACTCTGTGGTCCCAAATAAGGGCCTCATAGACCATGACGTAAAAACCTATTTTCATTTTCTCCAGAACAAAAATATCTAGAAGGCTGCAATATTGTTTGCATACTCTTTAGCCTATGGAGATCCTAAATTGTAGATATGGTGACTCTGTGGTCCCAAACAAAGGTCTCATAGGCAATGACCTAAAAATGTATTTTCAGTCTTCATCATTAAGCAACATAAACCCTGGTGAGCTACAGAGCCCATGGCTCTATTTATTGGCTTTGAATAATGATTGGTTAAAAAAGTGCGTACATGTACTGATATACTGGACAAAAATAGTTTGGAATATAATTAAATCATGAAATAATAAATAATTATCCAAATAATATTCATGAACAGGACATGTAACCTTTAAATGACATGTACGTGTATATGTACACTTGATTCAACGAAAGGGGCATAACTCTGTTTGGTTTATAAATTTCAACCCTGCTGTCACTGCTTCTCCTCAAAAAATATATAGACCTTCTTCGTCATAACACTAGTATTATTAACCGATACACCTATACTTTTTTTCTGATATATCTACACTTTTTAACAACTGAGAAACAATGTGGTCAATTTTCCAAATCTAAGTGACTTTATAAAATGTCAGATTATAACTGAACATACAAGGCACCTGGTATCGAACCCGTGTCCTGTTGCTTTCTGGCCGAACGACCTAACCATTACACCACAAAGCAAGTTGAAACTCTGAACTCTGAAGGTCCTTATAATGCGTGAAATGATATCACAAATTTATGTATTTCTTTTTATATAAGAATGTAATTTAATTTCGGGTGCAAAATGTATTAACATACTCGTAAGGGCCCCACGGGGAAAAGTGTAGGACATCATTCGATACACTCGGAAAAGTATGGGTATATCTCTCACATACATCCTAAGACCCAGACTTGATTCATCCCGGCGACATCATGGGCAACACATCTAGTTTTATTCATCATGTTAAACGTGAACCGGGAAGCCTCGGTGCGGATATATGATAAACAAATTGTATGATATGACTTTTTATCGTTCCCCGACCAGTTATGGAGGCAGATACCGGATGTGATATGAAAGACCCATTATGATAAGTATCTACTTGTCTAACCACTTCAACACATTTTACATTAAGTAAGTAGAGCTCGCAATGTTTCTGAATTTAGCCAACAGCTTCAAATACCATCAATTTGTATAGCAAATGCACTGTGCATGAGCATACACATATGCTTTATATGCTACAGTCAATATGTCAAATCAGGCATTTGGCCATATGCCTAAATGTTTCAGGCATTTTGCCAAATGATTGTGACGGTCAGTCATTTGACAAAATGACTGATTTTCCAAGGCATTTAACTAAATGACTGAAAATAACGGCATTTAACTAAATGCCTAAATGAAAAAAAACCAAAATATTTTAAATTTTAAAATGGTTTATTTCTGAACATATTAACACAATTGAAGCACAATTCACAGTCAGGACACATAGTCAAGAGTTGTAGCACAGTTCACATAGGAACATTACATGCACAGCACACATGACATGCAGAATGAATTGAAAAGTCCAATTGACTCACTTGTTACAAAAGCATATTTCCTTGAAAGTTCTTTCTGCATTCTGTCCCTTCCACCAGGTGTTGATAAGTGTGCAAGTGAGTAACACAGCAGATTCACTTTGTTCACGCTTTTTGAACACCTTTTCAATACCACCACATTCAAATAATTCATATTTGTTCAAAATATAATATTCATTGTTTGTCTCCTTGTCAATTTTCATATTCTTTACCGATTTCGACATAATGCCTAAAAACTAACAGTCAATTTGTCAGAAACATAGGGTAGAATTTCAGTCATTTAGCTAAATGCCTAGGTCATTTGACGAAATGCTTGAAACATTTAGGCATTTGGCCAAATGCCTGATTTGACATATTGACTGTATATATATCCGTTGCCAGTTATTGTTAAATTTTATATAATTATCCCAACGACAGTCTTGTAAAACCCGATAAGAATGTGGTGTATCTGTTGTTTTAATCCGAACACTTATATCAATGATGAAAGGAATATCCAACAACAAATATTATATATCTAACTGATATTGTTTTGTGTGGATCTTTTGGCATCAATTTGTGATTTGTGCTTCGACAGACAGTTTGTGCTTGGAGAAGCTGAAGCACCCATAAAATAGCATAAACCTGAAGGTAGTGACGTTTCCAAATTATACATGCTAACTTCAAAACGCGGTAGACGTGTTTAAACTAGTGACGCCAAGGTGTCTATTTCGTTAGACTCGTATCTAAATTTTATTTTTGTATTTTCCTCTGTAGCAAGTCCAGTTATCAGACAAACCAGTCCACAGCTGTCTATTAGATAGGGGCAATCATACAGTGTAAGAGATTCTATCTCAAATTTTACTAGCTATCGGACATAGCAGGCGACGACTGTCTAGTGTGTGGGCGCATCCTTCCAGGATATGTCCCATCTAAACCACGTGACCAATGTGAGTACATGGGTGTCATCTGAGAGTGTTAAATGTGAGTCAACCTCGGTCAACCGATACTTTATAAAACACTTTCTGTAGATATCATTTAATGATGACTGAAATCTGTTATCAAAGTTAAACGTCTGTTACTGTTCTGTGTTGAGAATTTGTCATTCGCTGACTTATTAAAGGGGCAGTAGCACGTTTTTTTGCAAATTTTATTTTTTCAAATGTTCCATTTATAATGATAGTTTATGTTATTTATATTTACTTTAGAGGGTACAACATCTTACTACACAGACCAATTATCCGTAGTGGCAATAACGGTGTTGTGCATAAAGTAAAAATTGCATGGCGGCCATTTTATTGTGAACAAAATTTATTATTCCGAATGACAAAAACGATTCCCATGTCTTTAACAAACCATGTATACTCATTTCTAACTTGATTTTCCATAGAGAGAAGGGTGTTTTGCTATAAGTGAAATTATTTTTCAAATACATTTCATCAACTTATTTGAGCGAAAAAAACGTGCTACTGTCCCTTTAAGTCTTTTATTAACTTTAAGCTTTTTTACTCGGTATACTGTAAAACCTGGAGTGGAGTCATGGAGAGGAGTCTTGGAGTGGATCGGATTTCATAAACAGGCATTACTCGCTAGGACTCCATAAGTCTACGTGACAGACATAAGTTTGTATTAGGAACATATTTTATTTATTTCATTTCCATTCTGAAGCAACTACACCACCATCGGTAATTCTGTGCAGTTAAAACACATGTTCTTATTGACTTTTATTTTCCTTTGTTTAACAGTTTAACTCCTATACTCTGCAATTATACATTCCTGAAGGATATAAGTGGTTCTTCATTAGTGTCTACATTTTCAGTAATGAATAACACTCTTCATGTGTTAAATTATAATGTGTAGTAGTGAAACAACGGAAAGTGAACATTTAGTGTCCGAGAGTGCACATACATTTACACACAGAGAGGGGGAGAGAGCAGTTGAAGAGTCAAAGTTGAAGATCACCGATAAGGAGTTGACAGGCCACTATACTGGTACTTCCCTGGATACTGTTTATATCTGGTCTGTTTCTGTTTTGCATGGCAGCTGGGAATGGGTTTAATAAATATATATCACATCACAGTATCACGACTCCACTCCAGCTTTTACAGTATGCCGTTTCTCTCATACCTGTAAACCTATGTGTTCACAGTGTTTTCACGTTTTGTTCAATTTGCAATGTACGAGTTTAAAAGTCAAAGGCTGATGGGCAAAACGCCCAGGCTGGGCATCTTACTCCTCATAAAAAAAACGTCTTACCCAAGGCTCTGGGCAAATAGACCATATTTATTAAAAAACAAAAACCCAAAATTTATCACATTTTTTTTAGAAATACAAGTCAGACGGACATACAGATAAGGAGGTTATCCTTGTTGCACATTTCCGCCGCTATGTTGTTTTTCCGAGAACCGAGAAATATTACGTTACTGTAACGGAGATTACGGAAGAAGTTATGACTGGAGTTATCAGTGAGGAGGGAACTAGGCGCAGGAGGGTGACAATCTTGTAGCTAAGTTTCTAGCTAGCTAGCTTCTTTAAATATCTCACTGACGCATATTCCACACATTGACTTTGCGATAGATACTCACATCGTTACGTCATACCATATACTGATAAGCACAAGAGAACTAGTGCCAGCTCACTCTTAGACCATTAACATTGGTAAAAGAACACATTTTCAAAATAGCAAAACGACATCAATGCTGCATGAACATAACATAGCAGTATTTTGAAAGCAGAGTATGGTATTTCGTCATAGAGTACACTTATGAGAATGCTTTAGTGTCTGATCAGTTAGTGGAACAAACGTGTGGATGCCGAAGTAAAACAACTGACTCACGGACGGACGGACGCGCTGACTGCCATATACATGTACCCCGAGTAAACACTTTTTGGTTATATTCAGATTTTGTAATAACCCTGTATGAGGGTAAAAGAAACCTAGAGCTGGAAATTGTCAAAGTCAGTTCTCTGTATCTTGTGTTTCCCCAATGCGATTGTACTGTAGCTTTTGATTTTGTATGGGTTTTCTGATCAAAACTCTACCAGAGCATCATTGAAATTGATTATTTATTCCCGAAGACAAAACACAATGAGCATTGCAAAAATAAGAATGATTTATTAAAACAGCAAATGAAATAAAGCCATTGGTTCTGTAGCTCATCAGGCTTAAATAAGAAACTAAATAAATTTCAAAATTTTTCAGAAATATTCAAATTTCAAGTATTTCATGAAAATGTAAAAGATGAAAATAAGTTTTTAGGTCGTGGCCCCCTTTGACCCATATTGGGATCACGAGGTCACAAAATCTACAATTTAGAATCCCCTTTGGCCAAGGAGTACAATGTATGTATATAACTTTCTAGTGCTTTCGTACTGGAGAAGAAGAAAATAGGTTTTTAGGTTATGACACCTGCGACCCGTAGTTGGGGTGACAGGGTCATCGAATCTATAATTTAGAATCCCCATAGGCCAATGAGTCTGTTGACAACATTTCAGCCTTTTACAGCTTTTTTTTGTACAGGAGAAGAAGATAAAAATAGGATTTTGGGCCATGACTCATGGGACCCATATCTAGGGTCACAGGATCTCCAAATCTACCATCTTGTATCCCCATTGGTCAAGGAGTCTGCACATATAATTTCAGCTCTCTAGAGTCACTTGTTCTGGAGAAGAAGTCGAAAACGTGATAAGTTTACTGATGGACGGACAGACAGACAGGTGCATGCACGTCATGCCACGCCATGCCTTTCAGGCCCAATGAGCTTAAAAGTTTTAAAAAATCGACACATTTCAATACATAGATTATAATGGCATGCATAACAGCTGAAAGGCACATAGCACGCCGTTCTAACTGAAATAAAGTGCATTCACAACAAAAGGTTAATGTTCCCAGTGGCTAAATAATACTCCTGACTCAATAAACAAACGAATGCACTATGAGACAAGGGAAATTATGCAGTTTTCGATCAGTGCTTGATAAGAAAAAAACATTTGAAACAGATTTTGATACAACTAGCAACTATATAGCCACGCATTTGCATTAAAGTGGTGATGACGCTACAGATTTAAAATGACATACAAATGACTAGCATATTATTAATTATACCTATATCTCCTTTAAATGTATCGTATAAGATAGCATCAGCCACAATTGCCAATCGAATGAAAAAAGTACTTCCAAAAATAATAAATGAAGACCAACGATGTTTTCTGTCAAATAGATATATTGGAGAATGTACAAGGCGGGTATATGACATTATGGAATATGCAGAGTGCATGGAAATCCCAGGTCTACTACTACTTATAGATTTCGAAAAAGCTTTTGACTCTGTAGATTGGACATTTATCCAAAAGGTTCTTGACTTTTTTAACTTTGGCATAACAGTTAAAAATTGGATATGCACATTTTATAGAAATATCAATTCAAGTGTACTCGTTAATGGTTTCTCATCCGGTTTCTTCGAAATCACACGTGGATGCAGACAAGGAGATCCACTTATTTATTCTTTGTGCTGAAATATTAAGCATTATGATTCGTAATAATAAAAGGAATCAAAATAGGTGACAGTGAATATTTGATTACTCAGTTTGCAGACGATACCTCTTTAACACTAGATGGGACTGAAGCATGCCTTCAAGCAACATTACGAACATTAACAGAATACGCCTCCTTTTCAGGTCTTAAAATTAATACAAGCAAAACCCAAGTTATCTGGATAGGTTCTTTAAAGCACTCAAAAAAGACAATATGCAAAGATTACAAACTTGATTGGTCTAGAACAGATTTTACTATTCTTGGCATAACTTTCACACATAACTTGGCAGAAATGGTAGAGAGAAACTATAAAGATAAACTAAAACAAATTAGGACAACGATGAACCAGTGGCTTGGAAGAGATCTTACCCCACTTGGTAGAACAACAGTTTTGAAAAGTCTTATTCTACCTAAACTTAATCATATCTTTACAACACTTTCAAACCCAAGTGAAAATATATTAAAAGAGCTCGAAAAGCTAGCATTTAGTTTCATTTGGAAAAGGTAAACCTGATAAAATTAAACGTACAATAATAACTAGAAGCTTCAAAGAGGGTGGGATTAGAGTTCCAGATATAAGAAATACAATCATTTCGCAAAAGATAAGTTGGGTTAAAAGGCTCTTCGATTCTGAAAGTAACTCGAAATTAAAGAAACTTTTCTATATTAACGTATCGCCAATGCACAGAGATTTTTATCAATACACTGAATCATCCCTCATTGAGAAAGTCTGTACTCCAAGAACAAACGATTTTTGGAAAGATGTTTTAAAGGCATGGGGATGCTTTAACAAACAAATGGGGAATACCGTCAAAACTCAATCTGACATCTTATCCCAACCAATATGGAATAACGACAATGTTAGAATAAACAACAAGTCTATAAATAATAAGAATATGTCAAAATCCGGTATTTACCTGATAAATGATATAATCAAAAGTGACGGTAAATTTCTAAATTACCTAGAAATGACTGGAATATACAAATGCAAGACAAATTTCCTAGAATATACTGGCATTACCCAGGCAATTAAAGCATATTTTTAAAAATACAATATCAAAATATAAAAAAAATTAGAAATGCCACTTGTCCCATACTTTATTGAAAATATAGCTACTAAGAAAAAGGGATGTCGGAGCTTTTATGATATATTACAAAAGACAGAAAACACTATGACAGAATGCAAGTACCGAACAAAGTGGGAATTAGATCTTGAATGTTCAATTAATGAAAGCGAATGGAATAACATAAATGAAATACCCTTCATGTCTAATCTAAATTCCAAAACAAAATGGTTTCAATATTCCATACTTCATAGAATTTTGCCGACAAATGATCTTCTGCAAAAGATGAAATTAAAAGATGAAAATAAATGCAGTTTTTGTAATAAAGAGAAAGAAACCATAGTTCATCTATTTTTTGATTGTCAAATTGTTAAAAACTTATGGAACAAAGTTAAAGAATGGATAGAGACGTACACTGAAGCGAACATAAAGTTTTCCAAACGAAACATTTTTCTTGGATACCCCGAATACAGAAACAGGGTATTGAACATGATACTTACAAATGTGAAATACACCATTTTCAAAGCAAAACAATTTGGTTTGAAACCAAGCTTCACATACATTCAAAACGATCTGAAGAAAATATATAACATTGAAAAATACAACTGTTATTCGAATTGCAACTACTCAAAATATATGAAATTTTGGTCATCCTGCCATTTACTATTCAAACACTAATCACTTCTTCTTTATATGCCTTTGTTACCATTGTAATTGAAAACTTGATACAACCTGTGCATACTTGCATGTATGCAAAATTCGCCTATATGTAAATGTTGCTGTGTAAAATGTCACATCTTTGTAGTTTGAACCTAAATGTATATGTACCTCAAAAAGAAATAATATTTAAAAAAAAAATATAAAAAAATAAAAAAAAAAAAAAATAAAAAAAAATTAACAAAAATATTATTAAAGAGGTGAGATACATTATGGAACATTAAACATTTAATATGTTATCTATCTGGGCTTTGTTTGATTTTCGGACTTGTGTGTCGAATTTAGAAAGTGGTGACATCTGAAATTTGTTCCTGGCTGAACTTATTTATCAACATTTGAATCAATCTATCAAACTTTATTCAGTATGAAGGCAATCTGGCCCATTGTGTCATTTACATACCCTCGTTGAGAACTCACCGTAGTCATTAATTACCTTTCAATAAATCACTCAACCAGATATAACACTGAAAATATGAACCGAGTTACCTCACCCTGCCCTAGTTCCCCGCTAGGTGGCGTAGCTTGATTACACTATCCTTCCTCTGATTGTTTTCTGCATTAACGCAAGTTTGTACTGGTTTCTAAGATAATTTTACTCTCGACTCCGTTTATATTTCGTCCAGTTTCTTTCTCTAACCTTGTTCTTCTCTCTTTCCCACTTGTTGGGTCTTTGGACTTGTTCTGCAGTGTGTTCCTTCTCACAACTTCCAAACGCAAGGCATAACTCTTTCCAGTTTGCATTACTGGCTGATTTAACCCTTGCAGTTTTTCCCTCGCTTTGTTGTGTCAAGATAGTGAATCGCTGCATCAGAAATGCAGTTTTGCAGCCAGGCATGCTTTCGACTTCGACGTCTTACACCTTTATTGCATCAGTCCCCAGTTGACGAAGTCGTACGACGTCATTTAGGCATTGTCTCGACTGTTTTCGTAACGACGTCGCCTCACTAGAGGTTGCCATCATTGCTTACTATATAATTGCTTGGGATTACTTCGGTTTCTGTTGGCCTTGTGGTAAAAGCTAGTCATCCCTCTACCACCCCCGCTCCACCTGTCTCCTGTGCCGGACGACTTAGGATCGTTGTGAGGATTGTCTTCCCATCATGCCAAGACAGCACAAGGCATACCCATTGACCATTAAGAAGTCGGGGCGGGTGGCCACTCATGCAAGGCCGACCGATCCGCGAAGTCTGCCTCCCTGGCTCCTTCCATCATTGGGTCTCCAGCTTCGAACCTTGTTCTTGCTGACGACGCAGCAGGATCGACTCAATTGAAGATTCCCCTTGTGCCCTTCGTTTGGGCAGGAGACTCCTAACGCTACAGAAGACATTGTCTAGCATCCGCCCGGTCGAAAAAGAAAAAGATGACAGCTCTCCTCCTCCGCCTGCCTTTGGCCAAAAGGCCCTGACGGAGTTCATTCTGGCCTTGGTTAAAGTCGCAGTCTCCAACGTTGCAAGGGACACCCTGTTGAGCGTGCCAGAGAGCCTCTGCCTAGCCTCTTGCAACGCCACAGACGTCTTCGACCCCAAACGACAGTTGACCCTCATATCGCAAGTAATGTCAGGTCCTCGAACTGCTCTGTGCTGTGGTCTCCCTGTTCGCCCGAGCAGCTTGAAGAAAAGGACGTGTTCGATACGAGGCTTCAACTCAGATCCCTCCAGGTCTTCCTCTAAACACACAGGAGAGTGTTGCCAGGTCTTTCCGATTCACCATCTCGCCTTGTGAAGGTTGGGGAGCAACGTCTCCTCCGTCATCCCCCAGCCACTTCGCAACTATGCGTAGACACCAAATGGTGGGTACAGATCAGTGGGCAGGCATGAGGACTACATCACCTTACATGATCGCCTTGAAACTAGACGTGATCCGTCTAGCCATTGCTCACTGGTTGATGCGCCTGATTTGCGAACTCCTGCCAGTCCACACAGACAGCTCAACTGCGACCTGAGCGATAAACAAGCAGGGATCGACAAGGGCGGACTCCATTTTGCAGCTGGTGATAGAGTTTTTTTTTAGTTGTCTCAATCTCTCCACCCTTGTGGTGCACATCCCAGGGGCCAAGAACGTCCTTGCGGACGCTCTGCCCTGGCCAGACAACCATCAATCTAAGGAATTGATTCTGCAGCCTAGAGTGTTTCTAGACTGCTTCCAGTTCGGCAGGCAAACATAAACCTTTTTGCGACATGGCTAAATCACGAGCTACTTGCATATTTATCTCCATTTATCTCCGAGTCCCTGGGAGCTAGATATGATGGGAGGGAATGGATGTTTACGCTCTCCACTCTCGCAATCCTGACGCAAGAGATTCAGACAACTTAGTCTCTAGGCCTTCTCCTCAAGCTTTTCCGACAAGCTGTCGTGTACACGAACATCCTCATGTTCTTTGTGTACACGAAAATCCTCATGTGCTTTGTGTACACGAAAATCCTCATGTTCTTCAAGTACATGCTTGGCTTTCCTAAATTAGGGGACTGAACTGGCCCAAAGGAAATCAACTAGGCAGCTAAATGACTCAGTGGGGCGCTTTCGCATCCTTTTGCAAAGAGATTCGATATCAAAACTGTGTCCGATCCCCAGGTCGCCAACTACCTGGCTCATCTCCGTACTCGAGGAGGGATTAAGGTCTGCTCTAACAACACCTACTTCATGTCCGTTGTGCGTAAGCAGGAGCCAGATATCGACATCTCTGTGCTCAAGGAGATGATCAAGACTTACCGTCAAGTTGACAGGGACCAAAATTTCAGGCCCCGAGTAGGATATGGCAGTGGTGCTGAATCACCTTAAGTCAGATTTCTATGAGCAAGTGACGGAGACGACCATTCCTCGCCTCTCGATGTTAGCCATGGCAGGGCTTGGCCTCCTTTTCACTGTTCAGGCTTTATGCACGTACACGTGTTGTTCGCTAAACACCATGTATGCAACATATCTTCCGAAGACCTGGAAGGCGTGTCAGGATTGGGGCCTCGATCGAGTCTTCGACTAGCAGGGATTTCTATCTCGAAGTGGCTTAATGCTGATAAACTTTGCATCGCACTTTATTGGTAGTTTGACGTGTTTGTCCCGTTAGGTGTCGACCCATATGGTCGTTTAGCGTCTTTTCACCTCGATTGTCGAGGAGGTAGATCTTATTATTAAGATCAAGTAGAGTCTTCTAGCTTCAGGTCATGACGTGTTTCCAGTTAGTTGTGGATCTATCTGGGCCCCCCGTGGGAGGACCCTACTCGTCGCCAACCCCCTGTATTTTGGAGCCATCTTCTTTCTGGACTAATGGATTGACTCGCAGCCCACCTCCTTCAGTTGCATTCTGGCTAAGGTGAGTTCTCGACAGGATTATGTAAATGATAGTCTTTATCTCCCCCTCCTGAGTCTCAGGGCCGCTTGCATCCAGGCTCCAGGAATGATGTAATCAAACTACGCAACCTAGCTGGGAACTAGGGCAGTGTGAGGTAACTCGGTTAATATGTTCAGTGTTATATCTGGTCGAGTGATTAATTGGGTAAGTAATTGCTACGGTGAGTTATCAACGGTGATTATAAATAATGACTTTAACTCAAAAACGTACTATTCAGACCTAATTCAACATTCAACGTTATTAACAGGAATACTTTAGGCCTAAAACACTCCACAAACTCGTTTACCGAGATAGTTAATAAGAATGACATTGTTTGATTGGTCAGTATTGAATAGTAACAGAATAATAAATCAAATAAATATAGTTTTGATAAATTCATTCGGCGAACGACATATGCCTTCGATATCTCTCCCAGCAAAGGTCTATTACCTGAATATGAAAAAAACATGCATCTTAGGTCCTGTAATTGTTGTTCAATAAATACAAATAGCATAATGAAGTACCATTACTTATATTTTGAATGTAAATGTTGAGAAAAGACTTTAAGTTAAAGTAAACTAATTTGTGCCCTATTCCTACAAATGTTATCCCGAATGGAGTCAATTTATGATATAGAACATAAAACAATGCCAAGACAACCAGGAATGGATTTAAATATCATCTATAAGTTAATATACGTGTATCAGATGGCGTCGAGGATAAAATGAACAACACTTTGAATACAATTATATGGTGAAATGTTCAAGTACTAATATAACTAAAGTGTACGTGTCTATTTAAAACCGTTTACATCCCACTTAGACCTCGTGTTCCGTGGCAACCTTTTTATAAAGTGTCCAGTTTATTATCGATATCAGGACTCTTTTGGGTGAGAGTCCTGGCATCTGATACACGGATACTTTTTGAATGTTAAATATAAAATTTCAACGACAAAAACATGAGCTAAATGTTTCACTGAATAAGATCATGACGTAGGAACACACATTTTAATGTTTCATTTACCAATAATAACGAAACAAAAAATATTTTAATCATAACTTTAAAACTTTTATTTGTTCATTTTACTTCACTCGGAGTAAGTGAGATGTAAGTGAGTAACCAAAGTAACCAAAGTTTCCTCGTTGCATCGGGATATACCAGGATAAGGCCTCGGACAGGACCTCTCGGACAAACTGTCCTTGTATTTCCAGATGCAGCTCGGAAACTATGGTAAACTGACTTGCAAAAGAAACGCAACCAAACCATATTTAGTCCCAAATCAAACAAACGCATATTATAATATTATGTATCGAAAATACATACATTTGGAAGGGTCTTTAAGTAAAAATAACCATTAATTGACATGACGTAAAGGGTCAATTGTCCAGTTTTAGATCATCAGTTTTTTTTAGAACATTGAATAGAATAACGATATTTTAAGCTTAACGGTGTAAACAGGCTTACAAGCACTTGAGGAAAAGGCCAAGTCTCTATTGCGTCGTAGATGACTTTGGTTTTCCATTCCGTGGCTTGTACGCAATACTGCCAGTTAGTCTGTAACATTTAGCGAGTCTTGCTAGTGTACACTTGATGCAATCCATGATAAGGGAACTTTGTTAAGCGTCGCTCCAACCTGCAATATGCGAATTGTTCTCTCTTTTTCTGTAGCATCTTAAAAAGCCATGTTCGTCGCTTGCAATCGAATATTTTAATGCAAAACCTCCATTCTGTTGATGTTTTGTACCCAAATTTCATTTGGTTAACTTTGTACACAATCTGAAAATTTTGACTAATAAGTTAATTTTTCTCGAAAATTACGAAGAAAACTTGCATTTACGTACAGTGAATATACAGGTTACATTAAAAAGACATGTTTAGGGTGTTTTCAATCGATAGGCTTCGTTCCTCGAAAAATGATAACGTTTTGTATTTTGGTGGCGTTTCTTTTGCAAACCAGTTTAGTAACTATTACTTGCACAGAAACGAACACTTCAGCTTTCTGATATTTCAACTGATCGCTCATCCGCGATCATGCAGTGCTGAATGTTGGAATAACATTCATACATATATCCCTATTTTTTAAGAAAACTACATTAATTAAATCGCTCTCTAATCATGAATAGCAAAGTTTATTACCCATATGGTTGAAAATAACCGAGTTAATATTATTGATATGAGCACATGTGCACATATCACGTTTGCCTAGCAACCATTGTTTCACCGCGACCTCCCGTATTTTGTCGTCTGTGACGTCATAAAACGATTGTTCGTGACGTCACTGTAGCTTGCCGTCGCAAGAGAAGTGGGCCGTTTCCTGGTTATTTTTACGCGAATCAAATGGAATAAAATGGGTAATAAAGAAATTATTACACTCGAAAGTGTGTTATATGACTTATACGAAACTCGTGCAAATTTGTGTATAACCCTCGCTCTCGCTCCCAGCTGCCCACTTTAACAGGGCTAAAACCCAAACTATAAAACAGCTATCTTCTACATAAATCAAATGCATTTTCGCAATGTAGATATTATAGCTTTATCTCATTCTGGTCATCTTGCCACGATCTATATATTTAAAAAATGATTCATTTTATTAAACCACATTTGTGTCTTTTAAAATGTTGTATCCAGATCAAAAGGAAATAAAGCGATAAAAATAAGTATATTTATGAATCAGGTTATTTCTTTAGCCAATGATTTAAAATTTTCACTGTTATATAATGATTACAGAGAGCATGTCCTATCGAATATTTTATGAAAAGAGTAAATAAATGTATGATTAATGTTGCTTAGTTTGCAAATATATATTTTGCCAAAATTAGAGGGAATTAGTTTTTATTCTTTTAATTTACTGTCATGTCAATAAAAAAAATATTTTTTCAGGAAAGTTTAGATATATTAACACTGGCAGTCACTGGTGCCGGTGGGATTGAGTAAGTACTAGTTACACATTTTAAGGGAATCATTTGAAGTACTTGAATCGTATACTTACATGATATAATTCTCAATAACCACAATTAAACGATATCGAATGAACCACTTGTACTGTACTTGACAATGTGTGGAGTGAGAAATGTTTCGAAATCAAAGCAGTTATTGTTGGAGTTAGTTAATCTGTCATGTTGGGACACTGCACATATCAGGGAAACTTTTTATCCTTCTATTTCAATCAATCAAGTTTTTACTCATTTCGGTGAGCATCGTGTTTTAGATTTTTTTAAGGCTATACACCTTATTGACAAATTGTAAATTTTAACTTTTCATTATCAGCTTTTATTCAACTTGTGATAATACGCTGATGTTTTTACGGCATTCGTGCCGTGTTCTGTTTTTCAATAGCAATTTTCTTTTTTAAATTAGGCTAATAAATTAAATATCTCGCCGCTACTGGCTGCAATACTGCTGAAGCGGCGTTAAACAGTAACTCACTCACTCACTCACTTAATCTGTCATGACACTGAGTTCACCCAATCTACGAGTAATCAGTGTCAAGTCATTTGTCTATCGGCTTCCACTTTAGAACCTTGTGGTAACATGCAGACCCTTATTGTTAAAATTAAACAACTGTATAAACAATACCACTTACCCCTCTTACCGCCATCGTGTGTTGACAGGCGAAACCAGAAGCAATCAGTAATCCCCGGACACGCGAAGTCATTAGATTTTATAAAAGCAATGCCGTTGTAACTGAAAGTGGTCCTTGTCATAATTTTATTTGAAATAACAAAGAAACTAGTCTCAATAAAGAGACTGTAGTTTGTCTATCAAAAAGATTAGGTATTTGTGTCGGTACCCACAGTGCCCCTCCTGTACCCACAATGCCTTTCCCGCCGCCATTTTGTTGAGAAGTTGTTTTTAAAGCGAACCGTTTAGACTGTTTTTACTTTAACACGATATGGTATTAAAAAAACAAGCATAATGTCCTACGAGCGTATGCATCGAGAAAATGGCAGCAATAATTCCACTAGTAGAAGCCGAAGTAGAAGGTCCTGAAGATTCGGGTGCGAGAACTTGAAGAAGAAAACAGTCGTCGATCACAGCGTGTGAAGTTAGACGTGCCGCAACCATGCCAGGTAGGCCTACAGTTTTATTCTCTTGCATCTTATATAATATATTTATGTTAGTTGGCCAACAAAATATGTGTTATTGAATGGAAATGATTTCAGTAGACACAATGACGATAGAAATTTTCGAAAGCTGACAAGGGAGATAACTATAATATTTTTTTAGTCATGTTATCCTTGAAAATCTCCTAAATACAACAAGTCCTAGGCCTAACTTTACTTGCCCAAAATGTTTTGCTACATGATAAGCGTTTATTATTTTTGGCATTACTAAATTTGCTTCAATTATTAACATAAATATGCATTAGCCATACTTTTATCAAATTTCCAAGTTTCTATTATTATCTGAAGCCAGTTGAATATGATATCATGCCAGGTGACATAATATCTTGTTAAGTAATGTCAAGTGAGAATCAAAATGACTGATGGAAAACACATGATGCTTGAAAACAGATGACTAAATGTTATATCAAGATTGTGTTATCAAAATAGATTTTCTATTAGAAACATAGTGAATGTGTGATATGCTTTCTATTTATAGCGTTCTGTTAGAGGAGCTGTGGAACAATTGAAGAAGGCGACTGACAACTCCCTGGTTTTGACCTGCAACAGGTATGTGTTGTGCACATTGAATGATCAGTAAACTAAATGATAGTTTTTTTTACTTCTGGTTGAATATAAGAAATCCTTAAAAATGTTAAACAGAACACTATTTGTGACTAAAATGAGGGTCATTTTAAATTGTAAATATAAAACTTTTCAGTTAGGGCTTGAAAATATAATATCATGGAACCCATATATTATCATTTCATTACTTCCTGATCAAACAGAAACTTGTACTATTACGCCTTTTTAATATAATGTTTTCTATTATGCTAAGGTCACAACTTACAAAACATATAAAAGGGTCTATTATGTTATATATGCTTATTATGATATTCACAATAAGCTCGCTGGTGTCATGTTGGTTTCACATATGTACATAGTGTTTTCTAATATACCTCCATGTGACTACATGAAATATGGTTCGAAATATCAAGATTAGAAATTTGCATATCTGATAAAATGCTATAATTTGAATTGTTATGTTGGGTTAAATTATTGTGTATTTCCTTACCATAACTTAAAGTTGGTTGGCATAATTTCATCTAATATAAATCATAAATATTATAAGTGGAACATTTCATTGATGCCATTGACCCTCGCAAATCATGTTGTAAGAAATCCACTTAAAATGCATTTAAAGTTTTTAATAAAAATGTATCGCATAATTTATTCCAACTATTATTTCTGACCGGTGGATATGTCCAGTATATTGTTTTCTGAAATAGTGAAAAGATATTTGGACAACATGATATAATTAACCTGCAGAACAATTGCACATGATTATAACTGTTTGCATAACAATGTAATTGCATGTTGGTTTTTACTTGTTATGCAGCAAGAGAGAGGATGAAGAAGGAATGAAGATGTTGGTTAGAGAGACGAGGAGATTGTTTGCAGATTAGGGCTGGTCAGTGGGAACATGTGAAGGTAAGAATAATGATTTACACGTTGCAAACAAAATATTGACTTAATCCTTTTTCTGTATCAAATGATTTTGGATATATATAGTTAACAAAACTATAGACAGTGAAAGCGTTTTTTCATGCATTAAGAGTACATCTATTAAGAAATTTAGAATTTGCTTTGAGAATATTCTATAAGAAAATTACCATTGATGAAAATAATGTAGACCAAATCATAACTCAACCATTATGGTTTAACCATTTGTTTAAATCATCATACATTAAAAAACTGGTTTAACTCAGGAGTTTATAGTATCAAAGATATATGTGACGAAAATGGCTTCCTAAGTTTTGAAAATTTCAAACAAAAATACAAAATAAAAGGAACCTTCTTAGACTATCAGCGGTTGATAAACAATATTCCAAAAAACTGGAGATATCAAATAAGACATACAACACTAACATGTAACATGCCTCAGGCCACAAACATTTACAGATACATGTTTATTAATGCTGAAAGTTCAAGGACATTTTATGATGAACTAATTAAGAATGATACTGCACCCAAGTCATTGGGATATTGGAACAAGGTATTTCTGCATGAAATTGACTGGAAAGATGTGTTTAGTTACTATAGGAACTGTACAAAGGACTGTAAGCTTTTAGACTTTCAATACAGATTTATTAACAGAATTGTGTATACAAAGAAAGAATTATTGAGAATGAAGTTAGTTGATGATGATACATGTACTTTTTGTAAAAATGCTCCAGAAGATATATCACATGTTTATTTTGAATGCCAATTTGTTAAGAATTTTTGGGAAAAAATTGAGAAATTTCTAAATGACAACCTCCAATCTAATTTAACTCTTTCCAAATTCATTGTAATGTTTGGAGTATTCTCTCATAACCAAGCTATAAATCATATTTTACTTCTCGCCAAAAGATTTATTTATACATCAAGTTTAAAACAGCAAGATATATCTTATGCAGGATTTCTTACATTGCTAAAGGATGTATGCAATATAGAAAGATTTATTGCAATAAAAAATAGTAGATATCAGCATTTCACTAAGAAATGGCAAAATCTAGAAATTACTCTTAATACTGAAATGAAGCACTCATAAAATACCCGAATATGTCAATTTTCCTATTGATCATCACCAAATCATTGCTAGTTACTTCTCCTATGTGCAAATTGAAACCACATGACTATACCATGCCTTCTTTTCACAGTTATGTGTATTTTTATTTACATTTGACTGCCAACACATGTTAACCTTGCTATAAACTGTACATCATGCTTGAAATGGAATAAAAAATATTAAAAAAAAATAAAAAAAAAATTTAGAATTATCCTTGTAATAGTTCTTGCAACTGACTTCATATACGAATTTATTAATTGAAATGTTGATATTGTTCTAGCAGAAAATGATGTAACATATTAGAATAACAAGTTAGAAATAAATAAAATCATGCAATTTGATTGATAGCAATGTTAGGTGTTAAATGTTGAACCTCATTGTAATAAACATCCATAAATTCTCAACTTGACAACTTCTGAAATGACTCGCAATTAAATTTTATAAAAATCTTGCAATCTGTCATAACTGGGTTCTTTGTATTGACATTTGGCAAAACCCCTGATATTCATCAGGGAAGATAGATGGATAGAGCATGAAGATTCAAATTTGTTTACTTCACATGATTGTATTGCTCCTTTCAGAGGCTTGGCGGGTCTGGACTAACAAGAGAGGCGACCTAAGAAGAAAACTGAGTGGAAAGGCCACAGAGTGAATGTCAAGAAGAACAAAAGAGTCACGGCTAATATAATGCTTTAAGTGATGAAAACTAATTCATACCATGCATCATGCTCAATATGGTATCAAAATATTGCAAACTGTAATAACTAAATGGGAATTTAATATTCATTGAGAAATTACACGAAAAACAAGCCAATAGGAAGGGTGAAATGGTTCACTATTACAGTAGTTGAACAGCAATATTTGCTTTGCTTTCTGATAAGTGGAGATGCTGGGTTAGCAAATTTGAAAATAATTGTGATTTTATTAATGTTCTTCATATCTAGTGCTTAGTCATCTTGGAGATTTTGCACTGACACTGCTCAATGTTGTTAATTTGTTATTTTTTCATCAGTGTTATGGAACTTCTTATGAAAAACTATTTATTTAGTATTTTACATCAAACAAAGCAAATTGCTGATGAGCTACAGAGCCAATCCCTCTATTTCTTAAATTACTTTGTCATCCTTTAATGGATCATTTGAACAATTATATTGCTTTGTTAATTATACTTTAATTGAAACTTTTAAGCTCAAGTCACAGAAACTATTTGGCCTAACACATTAGGCATATAAAACAGAATGTGTAAATTTTCAGAATGATTGTCTGATCTCTTTTAGGACTATTTATTTATCAGGCACTTCGAAATCAACTTTGATAAGAACACTTAGTTTAAGTTAAGTTAAGTTAATAGTTTTATATTTTTCTTGTTTTCTCCAATGTATTGAGTTATAAACTGTTCTCAACCTTCCTTAAAGGCTGCATTGATTACCAGCTGTACACATTTTTTATGTTCTTGGCATAATTTATTTATATTTAAGCATTTTGAAAGATGGTGTTTTTATTTATTTTACCTATTTATCTACAAATAAACTATTAATGAATGAATTTGATGTATTCTGTTATGTCTTATGGTTTTTTAATAATATATTTTGGGAAGTAGGAAACTAACAATAAACTACACGGATACCAGGTTGAAACTAACAATAAACTAAATGGAAACCAAGTTGAAAGAAGTAGTGTATTGTTAGTTTCAACTTGGTTTCCATGTAGTTTCTTAGTTTCAACTAGGTTTCCATGTAGTTTATTGTTAGTTTCAACCTGGTTTCCGTTCTCAAAAACTAAGAAACTACACGGAAACCTAGTTGAAACTAAGAATAAACTACACGGAAACTTAGTTGAAACCAAGTTAGCTAGGTTTCCGTACATGGAAACCAGGTTGAAACTAACAATACACTACACGGAAACCAGGTTGAAACTAAGAATAAACTATACGGAAACCTAGTTGAAACTAAGAAACTACACGGAAACCAAGTTGAAACTAACAATACACTACACGGAAACAAGGTTGAAACCTACAATAAACTTAAACACACTGAAACCAAATGGAAACCTACAGTAAACTAACAAATTACTGAAACCAAGTGGAAACTTACAATAAACCTACATATGGAAAAAGGCCACAATAAATTAATATCACGGAAACCAACTGGATCCTAGTTGGAGGTGTGTGTAAAGAACGGTGATGGATACCATCCGGATCTGGGGCAAAACTGAGTTTCAGTTTTCATGGAAACCAAGTTGAAACTATCAAACACGGAAACCAAGTTGAAACCTACAGTAAACCTGAATACGGAAACCAGGTTGAAACCTACAATAAACTCAGATCACGGAAACCAACTGGATCCTACATGGAGGTGTGTGTAAAGAACGGTGATGGATACCATCCGGATCTGGGGCAAAATCGAGTTTCAGTTTTCACGGAAACCAAGTTGAAACCATAAGAAACCGTCTGGATACCAACTGGAAATGTTGGTTTCCATGACGTATCTTGTTAGTTTCAGTGATCCGGAAACCAAGTCATTTCTGTAGTGATGCTTGTATACAACCACACACCCTCAATGGTTCTCAAATATTGAATCTGTTCTTGAAGAATGTTCACTTTATTTAATATATCCGTCACAACAACAAATACACCTTTTGAATGTACCTTAGTCGTTAGCGCCGGTGATATGGGTTCTATGTGTCACATACAGTTGTCCCTGACCTGTTGGAGAACGTAGACAGGACGTGAGGAGAGGTGAAGGTAGTTCAAACGTCGAGAAAAGGAATAGGATACCATTGTTCTCGATATTGCTACTTGTGAATTATCATAAATAAGGTTTCTGACAAGTAACTTTTCATAAGATTACTAATAACTATATTCATATGTGCTAACATGAAGCAATATAGATGTACATAAATCTATTGAGGGGAAATACAAGTCATACCTGCAAATAATCATAATACAAATACTAGGATTGCCACAGGCAATACTTAGGTCTTCAAGACTTCTGCTTGACCTTGAACTCCATGTTGGACTCAGGGTTATACATCTGCTTTAAAATGAGCTATCAAACATGTCTCTATCTTCAGTAGTTTTTTTTACAAAAATTATCCAAAGAAGGTACCCCTCTGAAAACGGAAAAATCACATATTAATGGACCCCTACATTACATTTCTCACGAATATTCAACAAAATACTCAAAAATGCTTAAATTTGGACCCCTAGACATCGCTTGCGATGTTCGAGGCTTAACTATCAACTTTTTGATGAAAGCGGTCAACATAAAAGTTGTTCTTCTTGAAATAGTGCATACGTAGGTGTATTTAAAATTTCAATAGCATAAGCAGTTAAGCAGTTAAAAACCTTTCAACTTTGTTGAAAATGGAGATTTTTTAAAAATGACAAAGTTATATGACTTGTCACAAAAAAACAAAGACAGATTTGAGTTTGAAAAATATTCTCCTTAATAAATCACGTTTCTAGATCACCATGATCTCTTCAAAGTCTCCCTATCTTCAGTGGTTCATTATCAATAATTCCCCAAAGGATAAACACCTAAAAAAGTCTCAAAATCAAAATATTTCACTGTTTTGGGAATATGCTCAAATTATGCCCAAACTAATAACTTTTATATGATAATGATGTGTTTTGAAAATGGTTAATCAAGTTATTAGAAAGGGATTGAAGTCAGTAACTTTGATATAACTTCATTTATAACAGAGTTATGTCCCTTTTAATGCCAGCCCTAAAAATAAGTTTTTGAAAAAGTTTAATTTTCAAATTGCTGTAGCTCGTTAACCGTTAAAAAGAGAGCAAGGGTTGGGGAGATTAATTTTTGCAGAATTATTTTTGCTTTCGAATGAGCTACTGCACGATGTTGTATGTATTGCCCTGATTTAGAAGAAGATTTTTGAAGACGCGTACCCTAAAAACCGCGAAAGTGCACCAAATTTTCAGTTTTTTCAAAAAAGCAAAAAATATATCCTTACGGCCGAAATCCGCACTTGTCCCAATCGATGGGGAATGTTGTTGCCCACATTTTGGTGTAAGTTTTTTTAAAATATCTTGGTAAGTTTTCGAGCTATCGAGGTGTGAAGTTTCAACTTCAAGGGGAGATAACTCAAGAAAGAAGTCGAACATCCAAAATCCGGAGTAAGGTTACAGTCTACAATCCCTGAAATTTTATGAAAATCGGTCAAGTCGTTACCGAGAAATCTACTGCACAAAATTTTGGTGCAAATAATAATAATAAAATAATCAGGATAATAACAATACGTCTTCGAGACATACGTCTTGAAGACCTAATAATCAGGATAATAACAATACGTCTTCGAGACATTCTGAGGCCAATTTATCAAATTTTGCCAAATTATACTCCCATGTTTCTGGTCTCTTGCTCATCTTCCTTCATACAATAGTCCGCAAATGCGTCTTCGGACATATTGTCAGAGTCAGTATTGGCTTGTCCATTTTCGTGCCACATTCTACTCGACACGTCAAGCCCCGGAGAGGTTTTGTCGCCAGATTCCTCCCCGGAGTCATCAAGACTAGAGCAGGTTGGCCTAGACCCAGTGGTCTCTGATCTCGGGTTGTTTCGACGCAGTTCGTGGATTGGATGTCGGTATCTGAGGATAAACACATCATCAGCTAGAGTGCTAGTGCCAATATAAAGGTGAGGGTCGTGGGTAGTCACCCGTAATTTGGAAACTTATCTGTAACAGAAAAAATGACAGATTTGAGGTTATACTGTTAAATATGTCATATCAGTACTGTCCTTGTAAATGGGGCGTATAATTTCGGTTTTTGCACATGTAATATCTGTTTAATATATCTTTTTCTCAAATTGTTAGTAAAATAACAGATTGAATGTTTTGTCGGAGTAATATGTATCACTGTAGTAATTGTAATTACACCGCTTTTCGTTCTTTCCCAAGATTATAGAAGTTTATATTTTGGTTCATGACATTTAATGAACGTTAGTAATTGCATGAATTTATTCAAGCATTTTTTATTTAAATGATCAAAACTGAAATCCAAACATAGTTCTTGTTAATACAAATATTATAGGTTCCCAAACGTTTGCGCTTTTTACAACAATGTACGCTGTTCTTTCTAACATCATCAAATTTGTTTTGATCTTGTACTTAATACAGATACACAAATGTATGTTGAAACCGGAAAGTCCCCTCAAAGGTCGCTTCTAAAAACAACCGGTATACCGGTTTCAGGACCAACATGGGTGACATACATACATATAAAGACTCATGGACGAAGATGGTTGTCGCAGTAGCATTGACTTGTAAAACTGAGGTCAACTTATAAAACTTTGCCAAATTATATTCACATGTTTCTGGTCTCTTGCTCATCTCCATCAACATTCTCCGCAAATGCGTCTTCGGACATATTGTCACAGTCAGTATTGGCTTGTCCACTTTCGTGCAGCATTCTACTCGACACGTCAAGCCCCGGAGAGGTTTCATCGCCAAATTCCTCCTTGGAGTAATCGAGACTAGAGCAGGTGGGCCTAGACCCAGTAGCCTCTGATCTCAGGTTGTTTCGACGCAGTTCGCGGATTTTCTGTCGGAATCTGAGGATAAACACATCGTCAGCTTTTAGTGAATCAAATACACACATGTATACTAAATGCAGATAACAGGTCGTATTCGGCTTTATCGTCGGTTTCGTCAATATATACAGTCAAGCTGCGATAATCCGGCCACCGATAATCCGAATCTCGCAGTTTCCGAACGGTAGGAAGATGTAACCAAACTAATCTCTTTAGTAGTCCTCAGTACTCAGTAGTCCGAACATTTCACTATCCGAACGTTTTTGATGAAAAACGGAAGCGTTCGGATTATCGAGGCCTGACTGTACATAAATGATAACAAATTATACGGGTAAACTTAAATATTGATTCATTTTACACTACATGTATGTCTAACTGTGTCGCACATGCAGGTATATTAAATGCTCTACAGCAAACACTATTAGCAAACAAATATCCCCTCTAAAATATAACACTAACCTCTACGTACATTTTCACAAGGAGTAAGAGCTGGTCCTCGCATACTCCACACACGAAGTATAACCGAACTTATTCGGAAATTAAAAAAAAAAACTGTATGGTTGTTGGTTACGCTTTTGACAATTTAAAGTCACGCTGCCACCCATCAACACTAATACAATCCACTTCTTTGTGAAATAAATATGTTTAAACCAACGATAATACATAGTAGTCCCATATACCAAGCTAAATATATCAACTTAATTCAGATAACCATATCCACTTTTATTCAAAACTAAAGAGATTTCTTACTAAACATGAAGATACCGAGCATTTACCAAAATTATTTGTTAACCCTGTCTTCCATCTGAACATTCAGTGTTAGTTTTACTGTGAGGGATCTACGTGTATGTTGGTTTGCTATTCATATATTGAATGTAGTTTGTTAATAATTAGGTAATCAAGGAGTAAATCGTTCCATGAGAACCACGTTGCTCTCCACTTTTGGTCGAAACTGAGTTAGGGTGTTCTGAGTACTCCTGGTGGTTTATTCTATCTCTACAGCAGGTTTCATACATGTAGCAGTATATAGCTTAGAAAATGTTTTTCTTGGTATTTTCTTGGTTCTAACTCCAGATATTTCATACAATTGCTCACATCCAAAGTGTTCTATGTATCACCACCCAATCCAATATCAGCTGTTGATCAGGTGACATGGACATAGGACACTTTGGAACTAATGGTATCTTCACAATTGACGACTATTTCCCTCCTATACACGCTTATTTCAGGTCAAATATTGATAAACTTATATGAAAATCCCTTGTTTTGAAATTCTTGTAGATCAATAACCTGAGGGTTTTCTTGTAGGCGGCCGCTTGTCTTGCTCTTTAGAAGGTCCAACCTGAATGTGAGGGGGACTTGGTCCTGACTACATACCCTCCTGAGCGAAACAAACCACGGCCTTGACGGCCACTCCTGGGCTATGAGGAGAAGGCCTAGATTAGTCATCTGAATTTTGGCAACTACTTGCATCATTATTGCCAGAGGGGGAACAGTGTAAGCGTCCATCCCCTCCAATTCAAACAAAAGAACGTCTCGTCTCCAGGCCCCTAATCGGGCACTGGAGACACGTAAGTTGGCAGCTGGTGATTTAGCCTGAACTGAAGGCATTGACTCTTGAACACTCTCCGGTGCAACATCCACTCCATGGACGGAGGTTTGTCAGGGAGAGACAGAGCATCTGCAATGAATGGAGTCTGCCTTGTTCGACCCTTACTTGTTGATTGCCCAGGACGCAGGCTAGCGTGGACTGTGTGGACGAGCAAGACTCTGCCCCTCAGGCTGGTCGACCACTGAGCAATGGCAAGGGTGAATCACATCTAGTTCTAAGGCGTTGATGTGGCCCTCTGCTTGCACTAAGGTGGGCTTCCCACCCTTGAGTGAAAGAGCCTGCTAAAAGTTGGGAGGTGGCCAGAGAGAAACATTGTCCACCGCCAGCCACCAGGCTAAATTGTGGACGAGGTCCTCTCGAAGTGAGAACAGGTGGCGACACGTCTGCCCCCTCATATTAGTGTTAAGAAAAAGGGGTCTGAGCTAAAGCCTGAAGTCTTCGCCAAGGTCAGAAGCCCCATCAGCCGTTGCAACAAGCAAAGTGGCCTGGAAGGGTCGATGAACTCGTCCCCCTCCTCGTGCTGCCCCGTCGAGCTGGGAGACGACGCAGCCGAAAAATCTGATGGCCCAGACGTGACTGGGGATACAAAGGTTACACTATAGAACGACAAAGAAGACACCATCTCCTTGACGGAACCCAGAACTGACTCCTTCAGAAACTTCTTGTTAAAGTTGGCCGAAGGAGAATGAGCGCACTTCTTTTTCTACTTGTGGCCTGATGATCTCGAACGGTGGCTCTCAGCCGGCGGAAAGCAAACAGTCGAGAACTCGCTGCCTGATACCGGCGTCAGCTCCCTATCCTCAACCACATAAGGCGGTTCGTGCCCCAACGTCATACAGGGGGAGTAAAACTCTGTAGCGTCTCCACAATAACAAGATCTGACGCCGGGGAGCCAATGACGGAGGAAATTGGAGAGACCAACGGAGCGGAAGTCAGAACGATATAGTTACCTAAGTTACAACAATGGACAGCTAAGCTGAGAAGTCAACCCTAAAGTCCAAAAGCCTTAAATGCACCTATCCGCCCAGGTGACGAAAGCTTCGTTGTCGTTTCGAAACTCAGGACACAAAGTCTTACACCAACCAGAAGGCATCGTCTCGAAACGCCAGGAAGGAAGAAGGAGAGCCAATCAGTAGCCCCTCAGAGACAAAAACAGCAGCCCCCGTATGAGACACGCATGTGCAGCACGGGTTGAAATTAACAGAGTCCCAGTCAACACAGCCAAGTTAGTTCACCTAGATAACCTTGCGGCAGAGAAACTACTACACTGCAGGAAGAACAAAAACTAGAGAGATCCTAAACAAAAGTAATACACTCAAAAGAAAATATAAAAACCACGGTGCAGGGTAGTATTTAATTATACATAAGTAAACAACTCTGAGAGAGGCATAGACACGTCCATGCGGTAGCTCGAAACAGGAAGGAATGACATCACTGGGTAAGCCACCTGGCGAGGACCTAGGGTGGGGGAGGTAACTCTCTTTATTCTTCAGTGTTATATCTGGTCGAGGGACTCAATTGGCTACGGTAAGTTATCACCTACAGGATGTAAATAATGATGAGACGGTTGAGAGAAAAACATACATGGAAGAAAGTAATGCATGAGGGAGTGATTTTATTTGGTAGTCTACTGAGAGTCTTCTGTTTCGGTTCAGTTCGGTTGAGATAGTTGTGTACCGGACCAGATGTGAGAGGTCATACATTTTAAAGTGTAGTTTGGAAATGAATTACCTACCACAGTATTTTACTCTTTGTATATTTCATGCAATATAACACTTTGTATACAGTCAAATATCACGGAGACCTGGGGTGTAATATTTTTTTAAAGTATCACCCAAGGGACTCAAACATATTATAAGGTTAAACACTTAACATCAGTCCAAGCAGTAGCCACTATACACCATATCATCTCTGACACTCTCATCAGAATTATGCTCTTATATTGCCAAAACATTAATAGACACCAGTCTCAAATGGCCATGGAAGCCGGGACTCGGACAGACGCTGGGACTGAAGCAGTACGAGGGCGTCTATTGGAAGAAATACGGAAAGAAATATAAAGTAACAAACTTTATCATACATAGAAGAGCAATCGTGACAATATTTCTTGATTATGATTTGTTGGTGAAAATCTGTTCAATATTGAACGGGACCAATGTCTTCTTTAAGAATCACACGTAGAATGCACTGTAGATGGGGACGAAACCCTTGACGTGACAAATGAAAACCACTAGCCGGGTTCCCAGAAGAGGTACGGTGTTTGCCGAACACCTGAGGCACTAGCCTCGCCACGCTTTCCAGATCTTCAGTTGAAATGTCTCGTAGGTAGTGGTTGGCGAATACCATACAAGACTTCCAGAAAAATTCCGCCATGATTTCCGCTATCGCAATGTTACTATGGAGGACCACAGTTGCTGATACAACCCTAATCTCGTGCGGATTAGAGCGAGCGGGAGGACGGAGGTCATTGACTTAGAGTTCGGGTTCGCTCTGTGTAAATGTGTAGGGACGGCACCGGACAGACGAGACGGCTCTCCTTATCCGAGGGGTCTATTGTGGATGATATAACCGGTATGGTGAAGGTCCTGCCGTGCTCATCTGCAGTCTGGTTCATGCAAATGAAGTCCGGGTCTAGGCCTAGTGTGGCCACACCGCCGTCCCTCAACTCGAAACGGAGCAAGTCAGGTTGCAGAGCATGCAGTTCCGATATTCTAGCAGCCGATGCCATGGCTACCAAGAAAGTGATCTCCATAGACAGACACAGGATGGTCGCCTCCTTGAGATGGTTCATCACCACCGCCAAGTCCCACTCCGGAGGTCTTGATTTCTGCCGTGTGTCCACCTTGTGGTAGGTCTTGACGATCTCCTTGATCTCCCGCTTGCGGAGAACGGACATGATAGCAGCCTAGTAGGTGTTAATGGAGGAGGCTTTGAGACCTCCCTCCTCCCTGAGGTGAACCAAGTACTCGGCGACTTGGGGAACGGAGACTGACTGGATATCCAACCCCTTCTCGACGCATTACACTGCGAAGGAGTTCGACTGGAAGTGATAGAGCTTCCTGGTCGATTCCCTTTGTCATGTAGTGACCGTATGTGACACAAACTCCGAAACCTTCGATACAAGCCAAGCGTGAAGACGCAGAACCTAAGGGTTTTCGTGTACGCGTCAGCTTGGCTTGCTCCTCAGAAAGTCCCACCTGAGTGGTAGGGGAACCGGTGCCTGTCCACTTAGCCTCCTTAAGGGTATGTACCACGCCCTTCCCAGTCAGTCCAGGGCGAAGGCATAGTGTCCAGGTGGTCTGTATCTTGGCCACTACCTTGGTCAGTATCGCTGGAGGGGGAAAATCATAGGCATCCATCCTCTCCAACTCTAACGTAAGAGCATCTAGGCTACAGGCCCCCGGGTCTGGCACTGGAGACACGCATTTTGGCAACTGGTGATTAAGCCGAGTCGCAAAGAGGTATACGTGCGGCCTTCCGAATTGAAGGCAAAGCGTGTCGAACACCCTAGGGTGCAACATCCACTCCGTTGCCGGAGGCTTGTTCAGGTCGATCATCAGCTGCAGAATGGTATCTGCCCTGGTCGACCCCTGCTTGTTGATTGCCCACACCGCTGTTGAGCTTTCTGTGTGGACAAGCAGGACTTCGCCCTTCAGGTGGGTCGACCAGTGAGCGATTGCTAGGCGAATTGCGTACAGTTCCAACGCGTTGATGTGAGGCTCTGTTTGCAACGTGCATAGATGTAAGATGGACGACAGCGGCCAAAGAGGCACTCCCGTGAAGACATTGTCCACAGCCCTCCACCAGGCTAAGTGGAGAGTAGAAACCGGGAGTCAAGCGGGGGTTCCACCATCTCCCCCTTGGAGATGAGAATCTCCACCTGTTCCATCGTCAAGGCGAGCCAGAAGAGAAGTTAATACGCAACCCCCGTTCCAGTACGAAGTGACCATTCCAATTGTCTACGTCTGGTAGAGCAAGAGCTGGAAACGCCAGGAGCCTAGAAGTCGGGGGAACGGGACGATGTCTGCCACCCCTTCTACGAGGACCGTGTTTCACGCTCAGACCTTATGAGGGCCGCACGATAGGCCTTGTGTTGTGCCGGCGAGAAATCCAAGCACTCCGCGCGACGATCCTCCTCCATACATGCTGTACGGCACAGTAAGGCGAAGTCATCCTAGCAGAGGACTCACGTACAAGGACGCACTAAACGACGTCGTCAGCTGAAGACAGTGTCAAACTTCCAGTACAGGTGAAGTCAGAGACAACACCTTACCAGTGAAGTCGAAGCCTAAGGTAAACAATGTTAAAGTCCAAAACGTAGTGACACTCCGTCCGACGGACGGCGGAGGGCACTGACTAGTAGCGTCGTAATGTCAGACGAATCAAGAGGGTACCGTACGCCACGGACCGGAGAGGTGCCTAATCAAGAGCGAGACACCGTCGTCTCGAGCAGGCGTCGTTTCGAAACGCTCCGTCCACTCATAGACGGAGGACACACCTACAAGGCGTCGTTTCAAGATGCCGTTGGAGGAAAGGCGAAGTGAGTGATCAGACAACGGATCGTCTAGCGAGTGAGAGGCAGTCAGATGACACGCCTCCAGTCGACGCTACAGCGAACAGCGACAGATCCAATCACATTCCAAGCACACGCACGAGTGCGCATGTGCCCCCGAGAAGAAATGTACAAGACCCAGTCAACACAGCGAGAAGCATTGGCCTAGATAACCCACTTACAGTGGAGATGCACACTGTAGAAGGCAATCACAAAACCTCTCTTCAACCACAGGCGTGAAAGAAGAGCATCAAATGTACATAAAATACAAATGAAAAAACACTCATAGGAGAACTAGTAAACCTCGGTCGAGGGTGTTCGATCAAAAATCCCTGAGAGCTAGCCAAATGGACGTCCAATCTTGCTGGCAACAAAGAAGGAAGTGACGTCACTGGGGATAAGCACTGGAGAGTTGCGATAGGAGAGGTAACTCTATTCTTCTTTAACTGTGTCATTTTGGTCGAGTGATCAATTGAGAGAGACTCAATGGCTATGTTAAGTTATCAAGAAGAGTATGTAAATAATAGCTTTTTCCGCGCGATATTGTTCTGTACTAAGTATTAAATGTTGTTTCTGATGAAATATAGAGAACACAATAGAGATTTTTTGCCAATTCCACAAATATTGAAAATTAAAATCCACATTTGTTTGTGCCACTTATTTTGGATTATCCACAGTGTCGAGTGTCTCATATGCTACAGCTTTGCTCATTGGTCATTAGAATTGTCAAGAAACCAAAAAAATCGCCGCATATCATTGGCTTAAGTTCTTTCCGAAAATCCAAACATGATAAGGAAAGAAAATGCAGTTCCGTGCCGATACGTACGCTATCACCGCATTAGAGCAACGGGTACTGCTCGCTGTCACTGTAACGTATACACTGATAGTGCCGAACCTTTAACCAAGGTTACCGCTATCACTGCATTTATACTACGATCCCATAACCCGAGGCCCCGTTCTCTCATGCTAACGCTATAAAACACTGTAATGCCATAACACTATATTCTTTCTTCATTTTATATATCGTTTTCAACTGAAAAGAAAAGAATTAGCAGTTTTCTGTATAATGATTGTTTTTAGTCATATGAAATCGATTTTTTGTACTAAACGGCAACCAAAAACACGGATGAGCGAGGAGGGAAATTATTAAAATAACATATGATTGACATATGATAGCATTCCTGGTCGTTCAGGATTAGTGCACACCTAATAAGAAAATGACTCTTCTATGTAATATAAAAAAGAAATGTTGGCAACATTCAGTTTCCAGGCAATGTTGGTGAGAAAAGGTCTGAATTGTGAACGGTTGTGCAATTACATCATTATCTTCATCAAATCTTTTTAAAATTATAACATACTTTAACAGGTTGTTAGAAATGTATTCGGGGTTATACGTGTGTTATAAAGCTCACAATCACTTGGATAATACTAATTTATCTCATTGAATCGATCTAGTATTTTATTTCAGGAATCTAAACTGTAGCCATCATGAAACATATTTTACCAACAAATTATTTGTAAATCAGTTAATAAACATATTTAACATTATTAAAATGTTATGGAACTGTTAATGATGCATGAATTGCATGGGTCATTTTTACCAAAGCAATCATGGTATCCACGTGAGTTCCCTTGATTTCATTTCGTATTTCTGTTACTTAATCAAACAAGTGAATGTCACTGGAAATAGGCCTACTGCTAACTGTCTTTTGTTGCTGAAAACTGCATTAATTACATGATAACTACAGAAGTTAATAATGAAATATGATTGTTATGTAAAATCCATAACCCACATTATCAACACGGCTAATCCGATTAATTAATCCTTCACAGCACTTATGAATTCGCAGTATTGCATTTGCACGCAGGGTAAATAACAACTAATTTTAGTACTTTAATAACAAGTCCTGCTGATGATTTAAAATATACGTTGCATCTCGGGATGTTGTGAAATACCACCGAATTCTGTTTTTTTCTTTAGAGACTGAGATAAGGTACTTGATAATAATGCATTAATAAGATATGCACCCTCGTGTTCATAGAAAAGTGAAAAATCTATTCACAAAATCAGTTGTCAATAATGTTTCAAAATTTTAAAAATATCACTGACATCTTTGAATCTAAATAACGTGACATTTGTGAATTGGTTTGATAGTTTCTTCAGTATCATCTCCGAAATTAACGGCTATACATGCCTAGTTTTATCAATATGGCAAAACGAAAGTTTTAGACCATGATAAAATATTTTCAATATCAAATTTCAATATCAATATTCAATTATAAAATTAAAAATTAAACGGAAACAAAAACAGAACATTTGTTTTTGAAGAATTGATAATGTAAAATTTAAGAAAATAATGATAGATGATTAATATAGGCCTAATGGTGATTAGCGGCACCATGCAGGAAATGTCAAATGATCAATACGCGAGTACAAATGCAGTTAAAAGGTTTTGTGACCGAAACATGTAATGCATTATTTTTGTCATTGTTTTTAAAAATCAAGATTTCCAACAGAAAGCGCTTGGGCAGCGTACTTCTCGTGCATAATTTCGGATTACCGATTGTTCCGTTTTATATCTACGTTCCATGCCAAATTTAATAACGACCCTGAGACATCTGGAACTCCTAACACCATTCCTTTGATAGAACCTTGCAAGGAAACTTTGGCACTTCCTTCCGGGTCACTGAGCGGACAAATATGGCGCTTTCTCAAGTAAGTGTACAAAACGCGATTTGTTTTCTTTCCACAAATCCATAACTGAACCATATATCTGAATCATCTATGGACAAATTTATTTACAACTATTTTAACTATAAATTAAAGAAATATTTTTTTCTTATTTAACGCTAAATACTTGTTTTTAATTGGCCAATGCAGATCATATGAAAAAGAAAAGTTGTATTATTGTCATGTAAAATACAGAATTCATGTTGTCGTCTTTTATAATTACTGAATTTCTTGCAACAAATTTCTTTTGAAAAGTAGATAACCTCTTCCAAACTGGTGCAGTGGCCCAAAGTGACATAAATTTATGGAAATTGCCAGCTGATTAGGTCAACAGTAGGGGTGTAACAATAGATTGAACTATCGATTTATTTGCAATAGTTACTGTATCAATAATACTTTATCGATAGTAGCTTTAAAAAACGATCAATAGCATGGCTAACTAATTTTATTATTAGTAACTATAGAATAAAAATAAAATTTGCTCACAAATGCTGTTTTTATATTCGAAAAATGCTGAAACACTCCACACAGATTAAAGACAGCTTAAAATAACAACAGGAAGATGTAAGATTTATAACTCTTGTTGCTTTTGCACTAAATTTTGTCACTTTGGAAGAAGAAACTTTAAAGTAAAGTAAATGAAACACTGTTTATTCAGAATAGTTATTGCAATAAAAGTTCACAATAGACTGTCGCTATAACAACTACAGAAGGGCAGGGACCATGGGGACTGTAAACTCTTATATGCTAGGACATTGATGCATTTTGAGTTAGCTCAAATTACAAGTCATGTTGTGAGGAAAGGTGTTTGGGTTTAATGCCACCTTTAAGAGTATTTTATTTATATCACGGCTGCTAGTATTATTGCAGGGAGTGTGCAACGCCATGATGGCTATGCATTGTGGTGAAACCTGTGAGCATTTGCTAGAACTAGCTAACCATGTGTGGTACAAGTAAACTACGCTGAAATTCAGTTTAGCATTGCACCCAAACCATACTGCATGTAGAACAGTTATATACTGCAAACAGGATAGTCAATGTTGTAAAAACAAATTTCACCAGCTATATTCAGAATGTCATGAAAATAATAATTATGGTCCTGGTTGGACTTAACAATTGACTGAATTGAGACATCACAACATTTTGTTAATAACTTCTGCAAGGTTGGAACAATGGTATGAAACACTCTGACAGCCCTTTGGTGCCTGAAGTGGCTGAGACATCAGCTCTCACCAAAGCACAAGTCAAGGTGATACTTTAAGTTTAAATGAAACTGTCTGTTCAGAATCTACCTCTAAGTTTGCTGTACAGAGATATGAATTGATCTGTTGCACATATTCAATCAAATGCTTTTTATAAATCATGTTGCATGTACAAGAGCTGTCCGAACTACTGTATAAATAATCGTCCAGACAAACTTTTCTGTAAATGCAGTTTACAAAATTCATAGTTCGTTTCAGGAGGACCTCGTTTCTTGCTCAGGTCTTAAAGCAAAGTCTAACGTCTAATGTTCCTGACTGTACTTTCTATCCGTAGATGGAACTAAGATGAATAATTAATATGATGGTTTATTTCTTTAGAATTGGATAGGCAATTACCGCCGGAAGGTCTCTGGACGCCCTATCAACAAAAAGAGGATGCGTCAACCTTAAGGCTACAATCTTTTCTGTAAAGAGATGGCCAGTAAAACAGGTAAAAAGTTTATTCAAAGAAAATCATAATGATGTATTTGATGTATTTTAGGGAACATACTGCATTATCTTCAGTAACCGAAGCATTTAGGAAAATGGTAATGGTAACAAGCAGATTCGGTTATATCCCTCGCCAATAGGAAAACGTTTGAAATTGAACAATGATTATGTTTTACATACAGTAATATTTTTTCTCTTACTGTCATCAATTTAACAAACTTGTAACATGGTTTCAAGGTGAGGGTAATGAATTATAAAACTGTTCAAATTCATAAAATATTTTTGCACTTTTCATGGGTTGGGGTCAAGGACAGACTTTTAATGGTTGGGTTAACGTTTAAATTTGAAAGGTAGAGCTTAACAGTTTCAAAGTGCTAACCATTCAGATATGTTGATTTCCTGAAGTACTACCGTAGTCCATAGCCATTTGAGCTAGCCAAATACATCTACAGGACCATATCATCTTTAAAAATGAAATAGAGAATACTAAACGACGTCCCGTTTAATAACATATTTATGAAACGAGTGGATGGTTTTGGTATCTAACGAGCGAAAGCGAGTTAGATACCAATACCATCCACGAGTTTCATAAATATGTTATTAAACGGGACGGAGTTTAGTATTTTATTTATTACACGCTCTAAATTAATGAAATATGTAATTAAAGTTCACTCTTCAATCATGTAAATGTGCGTAGGGATACATTTCTTACCATGGACGCATAACGCCATCTCACTAAACACCAAAAATAGACCAAGCAAATATCCGTTAATAACAGTTTCAATTTTGAACAATACAATTTCAAAACACTCATTACATTGTCTTTATGTTGAACTATAAGAAGCGCAAATTGGCGAATAAACAAAAACATCGTATTAATCTCACTAGATCTTATGAATGATGTCAGGGGACTGTGACAACATCGGAATGCGACTGTTTTCAAGCGCGATTCAGTTAGGCTAGTTACAGTTGTACGTAGCTGCAGTTGCTTTGCCAAAATAGGCTCTGTAACACCCTGATGACAATGATACTGGGGAGTAAAGTTACAGTTCTGCTGCTAGTTTTATCTAGCGAAAGTGTGGGGATCGGTGTCCTTGTTGCCGATGAAGTTAACATTGACGGCACAAATTGTTAACAGAAGGCCTGAAAATGGAGTTCCGACATTTTAGTGAACGTTAAAATGTTAGGCCTAGGCTATATAAACATTGAAAGTTACTTTGAAGCATTTTTATTCATATATCTAGGTATGGTATCATCTGTAACAACAGACAGACATGACCAATGCCTCCACAACCTGGAAAACTTAGGCGTCGACACGAAGTTACAGTAGTTGTTTACATTCTAAACAATCAAACCCATTCCGCAAAAAAAGAAGAAAAAAATATCAAAACGTACCTTATATGATTACAATGTAGTCGCATTAATACTCAACTGACGATTGTCACATGATTCGCGGGTTGAACATGAAGTTTATTCCTTATGAATTTAGAATCTAGACTACGTCAAGTTGCATGACAAAGCCATGCAAATGGCGGTCAAATCGCGAGAACGCTAACGAGATTCAAGGGAACTAACTCTGAATCAAATAAGGGCTACTGGTTGACGGTAAATTGTGATAGAAGCGTCCGTACAATATTAATCGTAACGACGTTGTGTGAAAAAACATGTCCCAAGAAATCCTGCTAACCCAAAGGCCATGTGACTACTGGAAAGTAGTTCCGACTGCGACCGCTTTCACGTGCAATGTTTCACAACAGTGTTGAATAACATTTCGATGTTTCACAACAGTAGTATCTTCAACGAGAGTGTAATAAATTAGCCTTTTAGACTGCCAGTCAAAACATTTTACTAGCCAGCAATTTGTTACTTGCCATGTGCTACCGGACTGAATTTATGTACTACCCGGTAATGTTTTACAAAATTCCTTCACTTGTACTTGAGTACACTGGGTACTTGAACTCCCAAGTGCATTGCAAGTACTTTGTTAAGTTTTTTATGTGGTAGAAAACAATGAATGCAATCTACTTTTATGGTAATATAATTTTGTATGATAACCATAGTGTCTCTAGTATAAAATGAATAAAATCAACTATAAATGAGGAAGAATTTGTTTCAATTGAATTTCACTTGAATGTTCCTTATTCTAGGAGAATTTTAATATTTTTTAAGGCAAATATAAGTAATTGTAAATTGTTTGCATTTGGCAAGTTATTAAAAGGGTATTTGTAGATGAGTCCTTTAAACAAAGTACTTGTACATGGAAAGTTATATTTTAAAAAATCGACTTGTTCATTTAATAAAAGCATTTGTAATTGAGTTCATCCAAATGTAACTTGAAGCTGTCAGATGTTACATATGATAGCGCAAATCGATTCACAAACTACTTGAATTTATTTCTTGATACTATATAAATATTCATGCATATAACCTAGGGATCCTTCACTTCTAATGTAATCTTGATTAATATGTTGATCATATTGTATGTAGATGAGAGACTGGAGAACTGCTCTAGCGCTAAAGAGAGGTGACGAGCATGGACCTCTCTACCTGAGGCGAGGAAGCAGAGCTTCATTAAAAAAGCCAAGCAGACATTGTTCGAGCAAAAGGATGAGGAGAAAATTAGAAAAAACCTGAAACAGATAAGTTCTTGTGTAAGTTAACATGTTCAGTGCATCTAAATCGTAAGGCTCTGTAAACTTGAAATATCTGGATAGAAATCAGAGTCTCAAAACTTTAAAAATGAGTCAAAGGATAAAATAAAAGACTCGATTAACTTGTTATTTTTTCCTTAGAATGCAAATGTTATACATTAATATATATTAATTAAGTTCAGTAGACATAACTTGTCTAATTGGATAAAAAGTAATTAGTAATATGCTGACTGACCACATCATAACAGAAACCACAATTAAACCTAAAACAATGTTGGATTAACTGTTTGTTAAAAACACCTCTGATCTTCAAGGCATCGTGCTATCATATTTTATATTTTATTTGTTATATCTTGGGCAGATCATATATTCTATACATCTTAATCTCTGAAAATGGAATACGAATTTGACTTAGAGCAAATGAATACCTCTTAGAGATAATAAATAAAGTAATACCTGTGAGCTTTAGAGCCATTGACTTTTGTGTTCTTGTGTTCAAAGTTTAACTTCAGGTACTTTATGTCATCTTACAATTCATGGGTTTTCAGCTGTTGTGGTACCTGGGTCAAACGAGTTAAACCTGCAAGGTACCAGAAGGGGCTTGAGCTATATTTTGGCTCAATAAAAGATAACTACAGACTTCTCAACTTCATTGCAAAACAGTAAGTTGTATACATTTAATATAAAAAAATGTAAAGGTTCTCATATACATAGAGAATTGTTGATGGAGTATTTCTAGGTAATGATATGAAATACACTTGATAACCTTAAAAAGCTTCATTTAGTATTCTATTTATCATATAAATAGAAAATACTAAACAACGTCCCATTTAATAACATAGTTATGAAATGAGTGAGTGCTGTGGTATTTGACAAGCGAAGGCTAAGAGTTAGAAAAAGTTAGCATTAAAAGTACTTTCATATAATAAGTTGTTTTCAAAGTTGAAGTAGTTCTGGCTACTGGCCAGTGATAAACTGTATTGTCTCTTATAACATGTTAAAAAATCAGATATTGTAACTGTAGCTTAATAGACAGTTGGAATGTCAATCTTTAATTGCTCATTATATAGTAGTTGATGCATTTTCTGTTTAACAAAGTATTATTAAATTACTATTCCAAAGTGTTAACAGTATTATGCTTTATTCTCTAAAGATGAAATTCCCACTAAGAAGAATGAACAAATGAGGGAAGAACTAAGGAGACAGGTCCAAGAGCTATTCAAACAGAAATTTAGTGAGTACATGTTTAATTAGATAAAACTTTTATATGTGATTAGGTAACTTGCTAGACACATAATTAAATGACATTTTTCAAATAGATTGTAGACCAGCTAAAGTGGTTCTAGTTATGTTCTTGTGAATGAACAAGGTCAACCAAAACAACTCTTACTTATTTTAAGTAGTTTTAGCTTTGCTGGAAGATTCATGTCAGGATCACTTCACACTTGATTTAAATGTGCAGGATTCCATTCTATGTTATTTGACTAATGTATGCTGCTTGTGTTGTAGAAGAGGTCCATGGACCACAGTCCAGGTTATCCTACAAGAAGAACAATGTTGTTGAGGGCCTCCCTGAAGGAATGACACTGAAGAAGCCATCAGGGTATGGGCTGGCTTCTTTGAAGGCTCTTCTTGCAGGAGCTGCACAGATACAGTTCAAGAAGACTGATGGGTACATGATCATTCAAGTTTTACATTGTGTAATATGCTCAATATGTTGATTGCCTTTTTAAGTAAGGCTGTCTTGTTTCTCAAAAATTGACAATAGATCACCAGGAAACCTTAGACCTACAGCTTCGTGCAATTTGTAATTTCTGGATTGATAAAAGTTTGTTATATTTCTAATGTTCTTTTTTCTGTGGAGGAAAGTGTGATTTATTTAAATTAATACAAGTCATATTTCAAGACATTCAATAGCAGAATATATAGATTATTCTTTTCATTAGCACCTTCTAATGAATTTGAAATAAGTAAAAAAGTAATCTAAACTTATTATTTCAGAGGGAACAAAGAAGAAACAAATAAAAGAGGTAAAAAAAATACAAGGCTTAAAAAAAGTGACCAATTTGGAAGCATTTGCTCCCTTTTTCTCATTTAGTTCCCTGTAATAATGCTCCCCTCCAAAGGTTTGCATCTTTACAAAATATAACCATTGTCCTTTACATTGTTTTTGATGGATGTTGAAGTTTAGTTTCCTGCTTTAATTCATTAGCAAGGTAATTTAGGTATACATCTACTAACTTTTGCGCAGTTGTTTTCAAGTCCTTCCCATCATGCATGGTGCAGTTTTCAGGTATTTACAGATTCTGTCGTTTCCATGGAAACACCACTTTAACTTACAGGACTTAATTTTATAGTGTTCAATCCAGACAAGCTTTCTCAGGAACTAATAACCATAGGTGAATGAAATTATGGTTGTGAATACTCTTGACCATACTCTTGAATACTAATTCAAAAATTATTTTTTACTGAGTTGCTACCCCTGACTCTGAATATCAACTTAATACTAAAAAACACAGTGATACCTCAATGGGGAAAAGTTTTCTCCAAAACTATTACCGGTACATATAGATGAATGAAAATTGGTATGTAGGTTGTCCTGATGATGATCAGAATAGAGTTTGAAAGTCATTTCCGAATTTTTTTACGTTGTCATTGCTCATAAATCTGTATTTGAACTTGGTACAAATTATCACTGTGATGCTCTTTTGGGGACAATGAGGTTTACCTGAAAAATGTAACATCTAGATGAATGAAATGTAGTCAAAGTCAGTTCCAAAATAATAAAATTTAACAAAATCATGATGCTATAATGCTCAATAGACAAATAGTGAATGGCGGGGGTATGTACTATGTGAGCCATGCTAGCATTTTTCTTGTTTTGCTAATGTGGAAAATGTGTTTGAAGCATATCCGCTCATTTGAAAACTTTGAGACTTATAATATGCAAGATTTATCTCAAGACAACATTGTAAGACCAGAAGCATGGTTTAAAGAAGTTATAATACACAAGGTCCAGTCTTTAAGATATTAATGTAATAGCTGTCAGAAACTTAAAATTTATATTTACATCTCAATATTGATATGTACTGTTTATTTCAGCAAACAATGAAAGAGATGATCAAACTGTTGATGTTCACGCTGAGCAAAATGGTGAGATGTTTTGTTCATGTTCATTTGATAATGTAACAGTTGAACTTTTGTAAACCTGTTATTTCACAATGAGGCAAGTGATTTATGTATCTAATCAAGTATTAGAATTTCACAAAATAATTTGTCTTGGGACATTTGTAAAAGTGTTTATTTGAAGAAGTTTGTCAGTTACTTGCCTCTTAAGTAAATAAGTATCTTTTTCAATGTTTGTCTATGTAGGTATGTTACAATCAAGTAGTTTAGAAACACGTTTTTTTTTACAATGAGCATGTGAGTCACAAATTTCCAATTTTACAACATGTTTTATTCATTTATGAATGTTTCAGTAACCCTTCAACCAATAGCCACACTTCAACCAGAAGCCACCGTTGAACCATTAATAACCCTGCAGCCAGTAGCCAACCACTTGAGTCTTGAACCTAGCCCAAATGATGGTAAGTTGTTAGTTGTCAAAAATATGTCTCTGCTTACAAAGTAACCTGGATGTATACCCTTCATTCTGTCCTTCAAATTAGTGTTTCAAAGTTCATCAAACCACCCATTAATGTGTCTTAATATTTTAAAGATTAAAAATAGATTTTTGATTGAAACAGGAATTGATCATGAGCTGACTGTATGAGAAAGTGATTTACATATACATATATATAAACATATACACACTAACATCACCAAACTTGATATACAAAGTGAACCTTGATCCTTAGTTGAGCTTTTTTTAAGTTAGACCCTCATCTGAATTGTGGTTCCCGTTGAGACACAAGTTTAATTAAAGATGTATGATATATTCAAGGTTTGCTTTATGTCACAAAGAAATAACATTCACAAAATGCAAAATTGTAGTTTTACAATTAAAGACTCTGTATATAACAGTATTTTAGATTATTGTTTTTGATTGATTTTTTCAGTGAAAGTGAATCCATTTTAACAGGCTCACTTCCAAATTGAAAGACTCATGATTTAGTAAGATAGATAAGATAAGAGATAATACTTTATTACCGGAATTCTTTATACATTCACAGAGTCATAAACGTAACAATATACAACCATTGAAGACCAGACACATATAATACATAATACATATATGGCTTATAACAGGATGATGTACAATTAAAATAGATACTATGTTATGAGCTCTAAAATAATATATATATGTATAGTAAATACTAACTTTTTATCACACTTGCAATTTAAAAGTCTAATACTATCGGGAATAAAAGACTTTGTGGCACGGTTGGTCTTAAGTTTTGGCATAAAAAAGTGACAGCCAGAAGGTAAAAGGGAATGGCTTGTATTTAGTGGGTAGGTGTCATCAGAGATTATCCTATGGGCAAGGGAAAAGACATGGGTTTCATGGGCACTTGATAGATTTACAAGAGGGGTGTTAGCAATTTAGAGGCGATATTGGTAATTTTGATTAATTTGTATTTGTTTTTTAGGGAAAGGGACTACCAAATGATGAAACAAAGTGAACAAAACAAGAATTTAAAAAAGTGATAACAGTTTAACATCAACATTAAAAGATCTAAGTTTCCTAATAAAATATAATTGCTGTCGTCACTTCTTGTAGATAGAGTCTGTATATCTGTTCCAGTTTATTTTGTTGTCAAAGATAAGTCCCTAGATACTTGTATTCTGATACTTGCTCAACTACACTGCAATACGAATGGGTTCTACAGTCCTTTTTGATCTAAAATCAATTATCATTTCCGTTGTTTTTGTTACAAATAATCAATGTCCCGTTTGTATTATATTGGCAAATAATCTTATTTCTATTTTTATTTGCAGATTTCCCGCATAATGCAGCTGAGAAAGGTATATATTATATAATTATATAATTTTTTCTAAACATGCACTCATTAAAGATATTTGTATTCATGGTTGACGATTATTTATTGTCATTTTAGGAATGATGGTACACTTGAGATTCATTTCAGTATGTCAGTATTGTCATACAGAACCCTCGGTTCAATTCAGTCTAAGAAGTCAAAAAGTTAAAGTCACAACATGAAATCAAGTTCAGTGAAATTGAAAGTGGAAAAGTTTATATGAATAAAATTCTATGAAATTGACATAAAATAGGGTATTCAATTCAATCTGAAAATGCACCTTCATGCATGGTGCAAAAAATTGAAAGCAAAATACTGTTTAATTCTTAATAATTTTGATCATATTAACAATTTTGTTTGATTATGCTTAATAATAATAATAATAATAATAATAATATACATTTTAACGCCTAATATCCAGTGCAAGCACTGCTCAATGGCGGTACAATTATTACCCTGAAGGAATTGTACTTTCGGTGCCGCTACTAAGCGCTCCGCGCGACCATATAGGTCCGTACCTCCCGTGTTCAGGTACCCATTTAAACAGCTGGGTGGACTGAGTGCAATGTGGATGAAGTGCCTTGCCCAGGGGCACAACACAGTATAAGACCCAGGTCACAAATGTTTGGTGTCTCCACCGGGATTCGAACCCGGGCCGTTCGCGTGAGAGGCAAGCATGCTAACCACTACACCACTGCTTACCCTTTATCACAGTGCTCAGCGATATGGCAGCGGGCAATATGGATGTTGCTGAAGCAACTCTGAACTGTAGTGGTAAGTCTATCCTGATAAATGTTACCCTTTGCCCTTACTCTTACTCTATTTGAAATGCTTATCCCTTGACCTGATACCAATTTATTGGTAAATTATTACTATTTATGGACCATTAGTTCCACTCATTTTTAGCCACAGCTTGAAATCTTGGTTTTAAAGAAAAACCTTTGACCGTTAATATATCGGGTAGTGTTGATTTCATACCCAAACAACCTCATTCTTATGGGGGGTAAATAGCGCACTTCGGGTCTGACATTGCAGTTTAAGAGGTAATCCAATTCACCAGTTCTGATTAAAAGAAATTGTACATGAAGGGTTGAAGGGTATTACTGGACAATGCTCTCTTTGCACAGCTCACATACCCCTAACGGTAGGTTGATCACCTGCATATGGCATTAATCAGTTTGAAAACATTTGCAATCAACTATGTCAATGAATAGCAATACTTTTGAATGAACATTCTGGAAGCACCACATTGGTAAGTTATGCTCTAGGAACAAAACATAGTTTGAAAAATGTGGTCATTTTAGTTCAAGATTTGAAACCCCTAAAATGAACCAACACATACCATATTTATAGTTTAAGAGATATGCTAGGAAACAATTTTAGACAGACATACCCTACACATGCATGGATATGAGGAGCACTTTATACCCAGGACTACATTGTAGCAGGATTATAATTAATCTGAATGGTTAAACAATATTTCTGTGTTAACTTTATATCATTATAAATTATTAATATTAATATGTCTTTTTAAATAGTAAAAAACTCATAAACTCATTACATCTTTCACCTCAAATGATGGTCCATCCTAAATATATATCTCGAAAACTATTTAACTTTGAAATTAGAATTTTGTATTGATGTTACTTATGTGGTGTTGTTGTGCCTGTTAGTTGTCATAAATAATCACTTTATCTTACTCATTTGTAGTGCTGTCAGCAGTTGAAAAAACACCTGCAGATAAAAGTACAAAAAGAGGGAAAAAGAGAAAAGCAGGAAAAGTAAGTATAGAAAGGTATCATTGCTCAATTTTTAAATGTCCTTTTCAGGATATGAACCTCTTAAAGGCACTGTATTGGCACTGGCATTTCATCTTTTTTCAAATTTGACATTAATTATTACATTTAACACAATATATTGTTATGTTAGATGGTAAAACATCTCATTACTGGAACGGATGAGCTATCATATCATATTGTATCATATTTAAGTATCTACTCTGTGTGTTAAGGTATATCAACATCAGTCAGATCACTTGAACTACCTTTGAGCGGTCGTTTTAATGTGAAGACATTAAAATGGCTGTTTGATTGTAAATGGACTGTTTGATTGTAAATGGACTCACATGGCTTAACCGAACCATGTACATTCATTTTAGAATTCTTTTTATTGATTCAGGAGTATTATTTAGCCATTGGTAACACTTACCTATTTATGAGAGCACTTAATGTAAGTAAGTACAGTGTGCTACATCACCTTTAATGTAATATACATAACGAATCATGGAAATTGCCTTCTGAACACATTTCTTTCAGAAATCATCATGTTTTCATTGCAGAAATTATTTAAAAATTTAAATTTATTATTTAAACATTATTACCCTACACCAATGTTCTTCTAGGGGAGATTCAGGACCCAGTATACATATTTTTACCATGACTCTTTTTTCAATTTCGAAGTATTAATTTCCGACGGGGGATCATGTCACCTTTTTGGCAAATGCTTGTTTTTAATAAAAATCGAGATATTTCATATTTTAAAAATAAAAACCCATTTAAACTGCAGAATGTTGTGCAGAATTTACTTAAAGCAAACAGAATGAAACACCTAGCATGATGATAATGGCTGGTCTTTTGCTTTAACTTTTAAAGTACATGAACAAGGCTAAAAAGGAGAGAGGATGTAACACTGTGATAAGCTCATGACTTTGTATCAAGAGGTCTGGGATTCGAATCACGCCATGTTTTGATGCAATGCTACTCTGAATTTCAACACAGTGCCACCCATAGTTTGCTAGTTCAAGCCAATGCCATCACGTTTCACTGCAGTGCATAGCCACAATAGTGTTGCAGGCTTTCTCTCTGCAATAATACTAGCATCTGTGACACAAGTAAAATACTCTTTAAAGTAGCATTAAACCCCAAATCACCTCACCTACACAGGGGTAAAAGATTAACTGAAATATTATTACTGAAATTTCGTAGTGTATCAAGAATGTGTTCTCCTAGGTTGCGCCTGGTGCATTTTGGTCGACATATAGTGAGAAAATGCTCATGCTGTAAAAATGTTTTAAATGTTTATGCCTTAAGAAATTGTAAAATGTTTATGCCTTAAGAAGTTAATGAATTTTCTAATTGCAGAGAACACGATTTGCGAAGAAAAAGGAAAAAACTTTCAAAACTATTAAAGGTATTTTGGTCATGATTATGAATTCACATTGATAAGGTTGCATAAAGTTCATATCATGCAAAGTCAATATAATACGTTGACACTGTTTACATCTTTGAAATTTGCTTACTTTGTTTTCAGTGGCAACAACAAGTTTTGTTTAAGATACAAATTTACATTTTCAAGTTACACAACTTGATTTTTTAAGTATTGATATAAGATAATTATTTCTTGATAATAGAAGTAAAAATGGATAAATTTTATTGTTTGTTTGACATCATAAAGCATTGAACACATTTGACTGTTCCTTACTATAACTGAACATATCAATTGTTTGATTTCAGGTGAAGACTGAAGAATGTCACAAACACAGCAAATATTCCGTCCTGTATCTTGTACATTGTATATTTCCTACTTGACCACAATTGCATTTATGAAAATGTCACAGGTCTTGTAACAGGAAACCTATTTTAAATTTTGAGTGTCATTAGTGTATACCTATTGTAATGATATTCTGTAGGATTTGAAGTTCATGCAGGATATGATGTTTATGCAGGTGGCATTGTTGTATAACTACGGTAATTTAAATAAATTTTGTATGACTTGAAGTTTATGAAAGATACTGTTTCGAAAGCAAGGTCTGATAAATCACTTTGATCTGTATTTAACTTATCAACAGTAGCAATTCTCCAAAGGACAGATAGCCAATTGCTGGGTCATTATGACTAACATAACTGTAAACATATTCTGAAGATTTCCAACAAGTTCCTTTCTTTATAAAATTCCAGATATGTCCCATAATGTCTGACAGATAAATCAGCAAAATAAACTCAACAAGTTTATATATATTTTTGCTCCAATTTCTTCAGATTCAAGCTTTTTGCATTTTTAGGACACAGGGCCTTATAACTTTGTTTATTATGTTTGTTTGCCATAACTGTTTAACAAAAAGCTATTCATGTGTCCTTTTGAGTAGAAGGGTTGATATGGTCATATGAAACTGAGCGTAAACCATTGTATTTGAATCTTCTAATGAATTTGTCATATTGATATACATGAAGGAATATGAATATTAGATACATGTATACGTTAACCAAAGAAAGCAAGCATATAAAAGTTATACAGTCCCAGATAAAGCTGATGTTGGTGAAAGATATATTTGATTGACCATGTCAGGTACTTTAATGGTATTGGTATTTGATTTTACACCATACTACTGAAATTGATTTTCATACAACATTCATCATTTGAAGAATTATGATATTTGTGATAATGATCTACCAAGATTATCTTCTTTAATGAAATAATATCCTTTGTTATTGTTTTACTTGAAATTATTGATTGCGCTTAAAATAAATTTTTAAAAAACCACAAGATATTTCTTTATCTTATTTTTAGCTCATCTTGCCTGAAAGGCTGGATGGGCTTATGGGTGTCCGGCGTCCGTCCGTCCATCCGCCTGTAAACTTTTAGCATTTTTGTCTTCTTCTCCAGAACCACTTGGTCTAGGGAGCTGAAAAGTTGTGTACAGACTCCTTGGCCAATGGGGATACTAAATTGTAGATTTCGTGACCCTGCGAGCCCAAATAAGGGTCACAGAGGTCATAACCTTAAAACCTATTTTCATCTTATTTTCAAGACCCACTGACCCCAGAGACTTGAAATTTCATGTACAGACTCCTTGGCCCATTGGGATTCTAAATTGTAGATTTCATAATCGTGTGACCCCAAATATAGGTCACAGAAGTCATGACCTGAAAAGCTATTTTCATCTTAAGATTTGATGGTTCTTCAAAGGAAGGTAATAAACAACAGTGATGAATTAAATCTTCATCTGCGTCTTTATTTGTAATGGATTTTATCTCTGGCCTCAAAGATAGGTCAGAGGGGCAAGGACCTTAAGACCTATTTCATCTTCTCCATTTAAAGTGCTTCCTCTCACCTAGAAGTTGACATGTTGAATTAGTTAATGTAGCCTATATAAAGCCCGATGAGCTACAGAGCCAGTGGCTCTATTTTTTATACGTACCCTTCAATGACTGAAATATGATGTATACGTTAATTATTCATTCCACTCGCATACATAAACGTTCAAACCAATTAGCAATGTGCCATTGACCTGAAATGATAACATGTATGTACAGTCAGACCTCGTTAATCCGAACGCTTTCGTTTTTCATTCAACATGTTCGGACAGTGAACTGTTCGGATTACTGAAATGAACCAAACAATATGGAGTTATGTACAAACAAGAGCGTATTTAGAATATCGAATTATAGTATTACATAGACACATAACAATTGGGATACATGTATTAATGAAATGATCAATGCACAAAATTAGATCTGGATATAATAATCAAACATTCAACTGCAGTAATGTATGTACATGTATAATTATTCCATAAATTGCGGCTTTGACGTGACATCTTAAGGGGCAGTAGCACGTTTTTTCGCTCAAATAAGTTGATGAATTGTATTTGAAAAATAATGTCACCAATAGTAAAACACCCTTCTCTCTTCGGAAAATTAAGTTAAAACATGAGTTTACATGATTCAGTAAAGCCGTGGGAATCGTTTTTGTAATTCGAAATGATAAATTGTGTTCACAATAAAATGGCCGCCATGCAATTTTTGCTCTTTACGCAGCATCGTTATTACCACTACGGATAATTGGTTTGTGTAATAGGATGTTTTACCCTCTAAAGTAAATTTAAATGGCACAAACTAGCATTATAAATAGGAAATTTGAAAAAATAATTTTTGGAAAAAACGTGCTACTGCCCTTTAACATTCTTTATGCACATGCAAGAACATTATCCATAAACTTCCATCAACAGGGATTTAATAATATATATATTATTATTTTATTTGTAGTCAAGCGTGTTATCCACCAGGCCACAGCAAATCGCATTGGGACGAAGACAATTTAATTTATCTTAATATATAAAGGAAACCTCTATTCAACATCGTCCCAAACATTGCGACATTAACTTAAAGTCCTGAGATTATTATATTTACATTTTATACACGTAGAAGTTTCCAATGCATAGCGACATTAACGTGAAATCATAATATTCTATGTATATACATGTAGAAATATCACATACATAGCGACATTAACATGAAATCATAATATTCTATGTATATACATGTAGAAATATCACATGCATAGCGACATTAACGTGAAATCATAATATTCTATGTATATACATTTGAAATATCACATGCATAGCGACATTAACGTGAAATCATAATATTCTATGTATATACATGTAGAAATATAACATACATAGCGACATTAACGTGAAATCATAATATTCTATGTATATACATGTAGAAATATCACATGCATAGCGACATTAACGTGAAATCATAATATTCTATGTATATACATGTAGAAATATCACATACATAGCGACATTAACGTGAAATCATAATATTCTATGTATATACATGTAGAATTACCCCACACATAGCGACATTAACGTGAAATAATAATAATCTATGTATTTACATGTAGAATTATCCCACACATAGCGACATTAACGTGAAATTCTTATATTCTATGTATATACATGGAGATTTATCCCACACATAGTGACATTAACGTGAAATCATAATATTATATGTGTTAACATGCAGAATTATCCCATACATAGCGACATTAACGTAAAATCATGATATTCTATGTATATACATGTAGAATTACCCCACACATAGCGACATTAACGTGAAATAATAATATTCTATGTATTTACATGTAGAATTATCCCACACATAGCGACATTAACGTAAAATCATGATATTCTATGTATATACATGTAGAATTACCCCACACATAGCGACATTAACGTGAAATAATAATATTCTATGTATTTACATGTAGAATTACCCCACACATAGCGACATTAACGTGATATCATAATATTCTATGTATATACGTGTAGAATTATCCCATATATGGCGACATTAACGTGAAATTCTTATATTCTATGTATATACATGTAGAAATATCACATACATAGCGACATTAACGTAAAATCATAATATTCTATGTATTTACATGTAGAATTATCCCACACATAGCGACATTAACGTGAAATAATAATATTCTATGTATATACATGGAGATTTATCCCACACATAGTGACATTAACGTGAAATCATAATATTATATGTGTTAACATGCAGAATTATCCCATACATAGCGACATTAACGTAAAATCATGATATTCTATGTATATACATGTAGAATTACCCCACACATAGCGACATTAACGTGAAATAATAATATTCTATGTATTTACATGTAGAATTATCCCACACATAGCGACATTAACGTAAAATCATGATATTCTATGTATATACATGTAGAATTACCCCACACTTAGCGACATTAACGTGAAATAATAATATTCTATGTATTTACATGTAGAATTACCCCACACATAGCGACATTAACGTGATATCATAATATTCTATGTATATACGTGTAGAATTATCCCATATATGGCGACATTAACGTGAAATTCTTATATTCTATGTATATACATGTAGAAATATAACATACATAGCGACATTAACGTGAAATCATAATATTCTATGTATTTACATGTAGAATATCCCATACATAGCGACATTAACGTGAAATCATAATATTCTATGTATTTACATGTAGAATTACCCCACACATAGCGACATTAACGTGATATCATAATATTCTATGTATATACGTGTAGAATTATCCCATATATGGCGACATTAACGTGAAATTCTTATATTCTATGTATATACATGTAGAATTATCCCATATATGGCGACATTAACGTGAAATTCTTATATTCTATGTATATACATGTAGAATATCCCATACATAGCGACATTAACGTGAAATCATAATATTCTGTGTATATACATGTAGAAATATCACATGCATAGCGACATTAACGTGAAATCATGATATTCTATGTATTTACATGTAGAATTACCCCACACATAGCGACATTAACGTGAAATCATAATATTCTGTGTATTTACATGTAGAATTACCCCACACATAGCGACATTAACGTGAAATCATATTATTCTATGTATATACATGTAGAATTACCCCACACATAGCGACATTAACGTGAAATCATAATATTCTGTGTATTTACATGTAGAATTACCCCACACATAGCGACATTAACGTGAAATCATAATATTCTGTGTATATACATGTAGAAATATCCCATACATAGCGACATTAACGTGAAATCATAATATTCTGTGTATATACATGTAGAAATATCCCACACATAGCGACATTAACGTGAAATCATGATATTCTATGTATTTACATGTAGAATTACCCCACACATAGCGACATTAACGTGAAATCATAATATTCTGTGTATTTACATGTAGAATTACCCCACACATAGCGACATTAACGTGAAATCATAATATTCTATGTATATACATGTAGAATTACCCCACACATAGCGACATTAACTCGAAATAATAATATTCTATGTATTTACATGTAGAATTATCCCACACATAGCGACATTAACGTAAAATCATAATATTCTATGTATTTACATGTAGAATTATCCCACACATAGCGACATTAACGTGAAATCATAATATTCTATGTATTTACATGTAGAATTATCCCACACATAGCGACATTAACGTGAAATCATAATATTCTATGTATTTACATGTAGAATTATCCCACACATAGCGACATTAACGTGAAATCATAATATTTAACGTGACATACGTGTATATACTTGTAAAATTACCCCATAAATTGTCATTTTAACATGATACCAATAGATACTTGTAGAATCTTCCCATACATAGCGACATAAACGTGAAATCCCTATATTCTATGTATGTACAGTTAGAATTATCTCATACAAAGTGGCATGAACGTGAACAATTTAGATTGTATGTATATTCATGTACATAATTTCCCCATACGTTGCGAGTAAATCTTTAGATGCTATATATATACATACATATAAGTATCCACTGATTTGTGGTACTAGTATATCTCCATACTTTGTATGTTCGTGTAGAATTATCCCCTAATGGGACTTATTAGTTCATTGTTTATATGCACTGCTGTGTAATGTTCTGTGGTGTCGATTGCCGTAGTTTCAGCACATAAGTAATGCACAACTGAAAAATGAACTTCCTTTCAAAGAATACTATTTTTTTTTATTGAACTCGTGAATGGTTTGGTTTCAATTTCACCTATCAAATCACGAAAACTTGTTAAATAGAAGTGGTACTAAATGGAAGGTCGTTTAGTATTCTCAATGTGTATTCTATGTTTATATAATCTTGTGGAAAGTTACTTAATATCACCAGCGGCTTTGCCACCTATGAGAATATAATTATTTGACTTACATTTCTGCTAGTATTCAATAACTTTATTAAATTTTGGCAACCAAACAAAAATGAATTTTAAAAAAACAAGTGGTTGTCACTTAGGTGACATGATCCCCCGCCGCAAATTAATACTTCAAAATTGAAAAATAATTTCAAAATAAGCAAAATCGACTGTCAAACATGTCGGAAAAGTAAAGCTCCACTGTGACCTTGAGATAAATGTCAAGGTCACCAAAATCTAATCAGCGCTTTGTCTTTCCTTGGATAAGCTATGTGTAAAATATAAAGAGAATCCAGCGAATGGTTCTTGTAATGTCCCGCTGACAAGGGTAAAATGACAAAGTCTCATCGTGACCTGGAAATGAAGGTCAAGGTCACAAACCTCTGTAGGAACATTACTCTTCCCATGATGAACCCATATGCAAAATATGAAAAGAATCCAGAGAATAGTATTTGAGTTATTCCATTTCGTACGGACGTACGCAGCCTAATACTATATCCCCCGCTTCGCGCTAAACGCGCGGCGGGGGATAATAACATTATTTTGTTAATGTTGAGAGGTATTTATTAATGATTTGACTGTATTAATTTGGTCAATATATTTGAAATCGAACTGGGGCATAGCTTACCAAAATATTTGTGTTATGTATTATCTTCATTTCATAAATGAAACCAAAACAGGTAAATCACCAATTGAACTAAGAAATGTGGAAGTGTGCTAGCTCAACTCAAAGATGACAAAACACAAGAAGTTCTTTGATGATAGTGTATTAAGAGAATATAGATTTAATGATGATGGGTTCAAGTCATATCTGTACATCAAATGGGTATCAATGAACAATGGAAAATTAGATACAATCCACTTTTCCACTGGGTGGCCAGGCGAATGAATAAATGTATGAAACATAGTTTACAGTTTACATTTGATTAAAGTGGCATTATGGATGTGATAATTACTTGTATAAAAAAATAGATAATATGATAAGTAAATACATGCTGACATTTTGGAAAACAAAGTGAGTGCATGCCATGCACCCATCCAAATGGGTACCTTTAAGTCCCTGAAGTTATCATCACCTCCTACCTAAAGATGTAAGGTAAAAATCACATGATCAAACAAAGGGCAATACAAATGTCAGTCCAGTAGGAACTTGTTCAAACAACATCTAATACAGTCATAAGGTAGAATGTTATAGAGAATGCTCAAATTTATGTTACCCAACTTAAGTTAAATCAAACAGTTTTAAAGTGCAATATTTAGATAAAGATTATTAAATTTAACTAAAATATGAAGGTTAAGGAAATGGATCATAAGCTATATGATGATATGAACATCACACAATATATTAACAAATAATTATAACAGTGCAATGTGATGAAAAACATGAAAGTGTAAACAGAAAAAAATGTGAATGAGCAGTGAAAAATATATGTGAATACAAGAGTTGTGTATTTTGATGAAAAAAAACCCCAGTTTATTCTTAGGTAATAACATGAAAATAGGATGCATCCGTGCAAAATATATGATTATTATAATTCATATAATAATGAAAAGCTTTATTATGTAGGCATAATTTTTCAGAGATGTGATTGGTTGACAGACAATAGCTGTTCAAACCAAATGGCATTTTTGACTGTATTTCATTGTTTTCCTTCTGTTTTTGTATTGATTACACAATAGAACAATTATGGCCTGGTGAATTTGGTCAATACTTGTTTTTATGGACCCGAGAAAACTTTGTCCATAAAAATAGGTTTTGACTATATCAGCAGTCTATAATTGTAGATTATTTAAAAAAGTCAGATATTAGTCTCTTGTGAACCAATTTATTTTGTTTCTGAACATTATTGTAATGTAGAATACATAATTATAATGTAAAACGCAAGATGGATTTCTGAAATCATCAATCATCATTGCAGTCATCACTGTCACTATCTGAATGTTCACAGAAGAGGATTGGGTGATCATTGGATACAGACAGTTCATCGACTTGCCTCTCTGCTGATGAAATGTCAATTATGTTTCTCACTGCTTTAAATATATCTCGCAGCACACCAATTCTGGTGTAGATGTGCTGCTTAATGAGAGCCTGGGCACCGAGCAAATGCTGCGATGTTGGTGCCAGCAGAGACTGGACCTGGAAATGATCCAAGAACACCAGTGAGGACAAATGGTGATTCATCACTTGCTTCAGCTCCACCTTCACCAGTGCCTGCTCCTCTCGAGACCTGCTAATTCTACAGAACAAATCTACAGCTTGTCTCTGGATCCTCGAGTTGATAGTTGGGCCAGAATGGTGCTTCACTGCAACCCAAAGGTTTGAATCTAATGCTTTTGCGTCAGCAGCATTAATCTCCATTGGAAATTGAGTTGCCACTCTCGGCAAGTTGTTGTAACTTGTAACACTGTCACCAATCCTCTTGTTGATCTTTTTCAATTGATTGCAAAGTCTGGTTGCGACTGTTTGTCCATCTGTTAAATGATAATGGATAAGAGCATTTAATAATCATTATTCACAAACTGAAAATATGACGAACATTCTTTTATATTCATCATCACTTGATTTACATAGAAATACATACTGACAATCATGTGCTTTCAATCAGCTACATCTGGATGTATACCTGTATGTAATAAACTATACTCATCTTCAAAAGTGTGTTTATTAGTGTTGCTAAAGAATACATGTAGTGTCACACATATTTGGTTAATATTCTTCCTAATGTTGTTGACATGTTTCTTAAGGACTTTACCTCACAGATGGAGTTGTCAAGAGCAATTTGATACAAATGTCAATATGCTCTCAATCACAACACATGGTTAAGGACAATTTTGTCACAGACATGATTTAATGAAAATGCAAAGAAACTGCATAAATATGGTAATGTAAAGCAGTGAACATTCTGAGCAATATCACCATGGCGTCACCTGAGAAGCAGACTGTTCTAACTCCACAAAACCTTGTTCTGAGATAATCGACCTAGAAGTTTTGAGAATCCGTATTTTAATTACTATGCTATGAAATTCCTTAAACTTTTGCACATATGTTAAATACATCATTCTAAGACGGAAAATATGAAAATATGGTTCAAAAAGGATACAATATTCCCAAAAAATACAAAAACTGTTTGGAGATGGAACATTTTTCTAAACTCAAAGGGACTTTTCTTTAGTTCCAGAGTGTTCTATGTCCAAAAACACTACTATTTGTTCATTGTAGTGATACTTTAGTCAGATAAGTGAACAATTTATTATCTAAATTGATATAGAATATTACCCTATCAGTAATTAATTACAATAAAAGCTTCATGGGTGATGAAATGCATTGAACACTTCAACCAAACAACTATTTTACCCGTTATTCCCTCTACCTTAGTTTTTACTCATTGCACCAATATACACAGCTGAGCACCAATACAAAAGGCATAGTTAGACTTAAACATGAGTATACAGGGTCACCTAATGACTGCTGTGTTTAAAATGACAGGGGGACATGATGATAAAGGAGGTAGGGGTGTGGGGGTGGTGTAAATCTTTAGTGTTTTTCCTATTTATCTGTGCTGTAGACATGGAATTTAGACTCCTTTGGAAGCTCAAATATCATAGGAATATACGCCCTTTTTTAGGAATAATAACATAACAATGATGATACGAGAAAATTAGAGCCTTGGACTCTATAGCTCAGAATTAGTTCTGTTTGATGATGTAGACTAGAATTATACTTTAAAGAAAATCAAGAAATACAACTGTGTCTCCTTTACATCTCCTAAATAGATCCATTGATTCTGTAACTCATCAGGAATTACATTATTCATTACCTCTAAGGAAATAATTAACACATTAAATTTAAATTAAGGCATGACTGTTCACTCAAAAAAACCAGTTTTACGCAGTAACTGTACCAGCCCTTATAAGTTTTAACGAACTGCTCTCTCCAAGCAATACTCACGCTCCCCTCAGCAAGGGCAACACAATGCAATTACACAATATGCAGACCTTGGATTCCAAAAACAGGCCATTGTATTTCACAGCCAGTGAATAATATACTTAAGATGTTGTTGTCTTAACACCACTTATGTAGTGTGTTAAAGCATGAAATTCAGTATGTTTGACAAATAATAGAATAGAATTAAGACCAATAGTATTACATTGGACATTTGATCATAGTCATCAAAGGGGTGCACCACCTTCAATTTCACTTTCACTTATTTTTGTGAGTAGGGTAATGAACTTTCAAAATCTTAGTCTTCATCTAATAAAATCTATGTCGTTTAAGTTAAGGTTTTAGGGTTGACCTCCCCTGCCGCGCCCTGTAAGGATCTACTGAACAGATTTTAATCCCCTGGGTGCTAGGTACCGCTTTTGGGTGCAGCAATTATGGAGAAGAAGTCAAAAATGTGAATATTTTACAGGCGCCGGACGATGATGGCCCAAGTCCATCTGGCCTGTCAGCCTTAAGGAGCTAAAAAGTTAAATCGCCAATCCGCACCTAACATTCCCTCTCGCCCCTACTCTCAGGGGGTGGTCACTTGATCAGCAGCGAAGGCTGTCCTAATTAAGCAGTGCAGTACATGCATTGACTTTCCAGTCTTAGGAGTCTAGGGATTATGGTTTTTGGCATGATGGTGCAACGTTTTATTGTAAGTGTTAGAGAAATTTAGATTGTTTGAATTCCTGCCTACAAAGCTTTAATATTTTGCGCTTCCTAGCTTTACCTGCTTCTGAAGAGAATGCGAAAGAAGATTTGCGGATTGACCCCCCTGTCAAGTGTATATTTGGCGATGAATATTATTCTGAAAAGTTCAGATTCCAATTCTATTTGTTTTAGAGAAGACGTTGTTCAAAGGTTTCAGGAATAATGCCTGTCTCGCTCATATTTGAGGTGGGTCAGACCCAAATCTATTAATTTTCACCCCTGGGAGCTTGGTACCATTTCCTTAAAATTTCAGCTTTGGGGAGACTGTCGAGGTCTTAATGTCTCTTCTGATCTTTCAGGCCAGGTGAGCCAAACATTGGAGTTTCTCGTAAGTTTTGATCGTATCTTACGAGAAGCAAAATGTAGATTTGAAGGGAGACGGGTCAGGTGTCAACTAGTCACCACCATAAGCCAACCTGGCTGTAAAGTCCTCGAAAAACACAAATTTAATCCTCTTCATGCTTCAGAAATATTTTTACACAGTTGATATTTTTCATGTCACCATTACTCCACCATAAATCAAGGAGCGTTTGAATGTTTTTTTGAAATATTCTAAAAACCAAACTTGCAAGTTCTAAATTCTATTTTGAACTATATTTATAGTTGTATTTGTATAAATATACATGTATAAAGTAACACTAAAAATTACTCGTTTATTTATCATGCGAATTTGTATCCAATTCGAAGTTAAGTAAACAAGCTATCATTTCTAAACTTATGGAGGATTTAGAATATAATGCATCCATCTGAATACTTTCAAGTTACATTAAAGTGTTATAGTTAACATTATCTTAATTATTTATATGAATAATCCCTCAATAAAATAATGAATGGTAAAAGGAAAACGTCGGAAAAATCAGGTCATTATTTAACTGAAAAATTTAGTTAATGGGATCTTAAAACAAAGTTTAAAAGTTTATTTAAAAGTATTTAATAGTCTGTTTGAATTACAAAATTTTGCAATATTGTGAATGTATTATAAAAACACTTAAATATAAAATATATTGCACAGAAATTAAAACCAAGTTACTTAATAGATGAATGTTCTATCTCCATACATAACTTTATGACCAACCATCGAAAAGATCCAAAATATTTTTCAAAATTCTCAATTATGGTGTAACAGTTTATTATTTTCATCATTAATATCATACTATTTCAATGAAATAGGAGGAAAATAGACGACTTTAAAATTACAGCACCTAGATAATCAACAGTTCCAAATTGTTCTATCTCCATGTCACGTGACCAAAGCGACTGTAGCGATTGGCTTGGGTACATAGAACAGTCTGGATCTTAACAGTTGATTAGATGTCTGGAGTTAGAACAAATGAAAATAGTAGAAAATGAGCTTCTAAGCTATATATCGCTCTAAAAATTGGTGTGGAGATAGAATACACCCTCCAAAGTGCCCAGAACACCCTAACTCAATTTTCGCCAAAAGTGGAGATAGAACACTCTGGTTCTCAGGTGTTGATCCCTGTTATCTCTCACACAAGATGGTTATAGACTTTTGAAAAGTACAAGAGTTCTGTGAATAGTAAACATTATTGCTTGAGTGCGACATTTCCATGCAGCAACATTATGAAGCATGTGGTACAAAGTAATATGTATGGTTGTGTAATTTTTAAGAATTTTCTTTGTTTTACATTCTGACCAAAATGTAAGTGCCTAATGAAATATTGTAGATTTGTTTGCATGGTTAAGTAGTTGTTGTATGTTGCTAAGATAGATGTTTTGTTGTAGTAGAGCTTTGTGTGGTTGTTATTAGTTGCGTAAAGAGTGAGTGTGCCTTGTGTGAGTATGTGTATATATTGTTTCCGGTGTTTGCAGAGTGGGCAGGTTGGTGTGGACACCTGTTATTTTGTGTAGGTGAGTGTTGAGTTAAGTGTGTCCTATCTGTAGTTTGGTGATGACCCTTTCTGTGTTTTTGTGCATATATTTTGAATTAAAGAGGGTTTTGGGCGATAAAGTTTTGGTGTGGAGTGATATTTTTAGATACGGCTTCCTTATTGAATTATAATAATAATTTATTTTTACTTATGATTTTAATGGTTTGTGATGATGATGGATAATAGATAGATTGAGGAAGCCAGATTTAGCAGAGTGATGATTGTTTTTTATTCTCACTCATCATACAAGCTTCTAAAATGACACACAAAGAAGTTTTGAATAGTAGTATATGTATAAAATCCTTTGTTATGAATTGCCTGCTGATTAAAAAATATTCTAGAAATCCAAATTCAGACCACCGTATTGATGATCTGATTCTTGCTGATGTTTGCATTAATGAATGAAACTGTTTCTTTGTACCTGCATATTTCTTGACAGCTTCCTTGAGGCACATGTGTTCGTACGCCAGGGTTTGGAGCTGATTGGCCTTCTCTTCTTTGGCCGAGGTGACTGCTATGGGCAGATAGGTGTTGTACTCATCTGAATCAACAGTCCATCGCTTTATCCTTTGCTTCCTCTCATGGACTCCCATCATTTTTACAGTCCTTAAACAAGTTGAAGATTTCAAATTTCATAACATTCAATAATTCAAATTACTACTTGAAAACTCAACACAGTCAGGTATGGTATTTGTTAACTATTTAGAAAATGTAAACCAACAATCAATGTGGTGCACCTACTTCGTGACTTCAGCCGAAATGTGTTCCCGCTTGGCCTCATCAGCACCAGAAAGCTTCTCTTCTTCTTGTCTTTAAAAAATAAAGTATTGAATTCAAGTAATATTACAATATGATGATTATCATATACATGTAGAATGATTAAAAATAAATATAATATATTATTTTAAAATGTTTGGACTACTGCAATCTGGAGGCAATTATTTTGTTAATCATGTATTTTTGTACTTTTGGATTTGAATATTGAATTGTCCATGTTCACAGTATATTTACATAATTAGTTACATTTGAATTGAGGTTGTTACCTGAGGTTGAAGAGTTCATGCACTTTCAAAGCATCTTCTTCTTTCCATTTGTCATCTAAATAAAATAAAAAATATGTTTTAATATGTACAAGAAGCTCACGAATGCCAACTTCATACTTTGGTGATAAGCATAATTGTCAACAAGACTGATGACATAGGCATCAACATCTCCCACCATTTTCATTAAAATCTGCTTAGAAAAGAACTTAGATGTATATATATATTAAAATGGTATCAAATTGGAAAATTAAAATCGTAAAATTCATATATGTTTATAATGGAGTTGGTATTTGTTAGGTGTTCAAAGACTGAACGAACTTATCAGAAGTCACTTGGTGAAAAACTAGTTACTTCCCATTTTAGTTATGTATGACCTGAAGACATACATAAAATTTAATAATCATATCTATAGTAGTTGTGGAGAAAAACTGTTACCTTTGGATATATCACAGGCCAAAAAAAGAAAGGACAAGCACCAAACTAGGTTAAAGATAAACTCTAAGCCTGAGCTGTTATCTGAAGGCCACTATCAAATTAATAATCGCATTGGCTTGAACTTTCCACATGTGCATCACTGCTGTATATTCAAGCTTCATTCATTCTCAACTGAGCTCTATCAATGTATTGATGGTCTCCCCTGCCCTCTGTCCTATCTCTGATGGCCGAACGGATGGATGGAGTTCAAATATATATCCATCTTTCATTTTGTGGCAGGGGATAATAACATCTATCAGACTGGAAGCAGGTACCTTTTTTTCCAGGCAGACAGCTTTTAGAAGTGTTGATGTGCCATATGAATTTACAAAAATAAACTTGATGATACTGTCTAGTTTCCAGGCTTATTTTGTACACTCAAAAGAAGATACTGAATGTGAATACATTCATACTGTCCTATTTGTCTCAATTAATCAGTTCTCACATGTTTATAAATACACATAACGTTCTGTTTTGTTTCATTTTCATTTGAACTATTAAACTGCAATGTCAAACACAAGTATTTACTAGTTAACTTTTAACATAAAAAAACAACAATGACGTAATACCTCTTGTTGGGTGTTTCCTTTTCTTGGCCACTAATTCCTCTTCTTTTGTCTTCCACTTCTTTATTTCTTCTGAATCTAATAATAATAAAGTAACAAATAAGTCATGTTTATATCCCTCATAACCTTATGTATAAACATGTAATCATGGGAACCAATAAAAAAAAGAAGTAACATATAAGTCGTAGTTATAGATGAATCCTTGACAACAGCTGCCCCAAAGTCTCAGATAGTTTGAATTTCTACTCATTTATTGAAAGTAAAGCTTGTGAGAGCTAAAGATACACGGAGGTTGAGATACATACTGGTACAAAATCAAACATAAACAGTATAATTACCTAACAATTCACCTTCACCAAGATTGCATTTTGGATATCACCATGATTGTAAAAAAGTAAAAGTATCTAAAATGCTGATTAGTGACCCAAAATAGTGACAACCTACTCAAAATTGACAAAACATCACTTATTGGAATCATCACAATTGAAAGTGTCAATACTAAGTGTAAACCACATGCCTGAATTGGGAACAACGGTTGCTAATTGTGCAGTGAAGACTATCTCAGCTTCAACAGCTTTCACTAGCTTTTGACACAAGGATGGCACTGAAAATAAGGAACAATAGTGAGTATATATAAATAAAACTTTAAAATAAAAAAAGGAAATTAAATCAATCTGACGATATAAAGAATTTGAACACCTTCTTATGTTATAGACCAAATATGCTTTCTTAAGTTGTCTTTGAAAATGAGACTTCAAATATTAAATGAAAAGTTTTAATGCTATGGATCTATATGAGAACAGTTGTATGGATAATCAACTTCTTTATTGCTTTCATTTCAGTTCAAGTAAGTGATGTTGGTTGATAATGGTGCTGCATCCAAAAGTTGCACTCATAGCAATAAAGAAGTTGACTATCCATAGAACTTGTTGTCATTCATAATACCAGCTTCTACAATACCTCTCAAAGATGGTAAGGATCTATTTGTAACAAAAAAGGTGAGGTTTATTGTAAGATACAAGGACCATTTACCCATTTTTCTTCTTAGCTTCTCGCTGAAATGCATTAAACCATCAACTAAAAGATCAGTTCTGTGGTCACTCTGCATCTCTTTAGTTATCTTCTTGAATCTCCGTAAGAAAGACCAGAGACGTTCCATGGTCTCACCATCTGTGAAACCTGCTCCTTCGATCCTCCTTGGACTGTATTGAACCTATTTCATGTAGTGAGACAGAACAAATGATTTTTTGGATATCCATACATAATAGACATCTTAAATTTGTTATGAATGATTAAATAATTACTTTCTGAAGTGTGTTCATGCTTACAACCCATACATTTCTGTCAATATTATTGAACATTTAAATAATGTATTTGAACAATAAAAGCTCTTTATAAATGCGATCAGCGCCTTTCGTTGATGCATTTGATGAACATTTTCTTTAAATATGGATATGGATTGTACAAATATAATCAAGAGTGCCATTGCTTGGTATTGGAAAATAGAGCCATGGGCACTGTTGCTCATCAGGAATTGTATTGTTTGATGTAGAAAACCAAAATCAACCAGGTCCCTGCATTGTACTACATAACTTGCAACTCAGTTTACAAGTCAATGCTTTCAAGAGTGGCCGAATGCCTGTCCCTAATATCTATCAAAATGAACAACATTAACATCCTTACTTTTTGGAGCAGCGTAATGAAATTTATAGATATAAGTATCCATTCGAGGCAAAATGTACAAACTTTTGAACTTTGATTTGAGGTGCAAGGACCCTCCCCAAAAAATTTCAGCTTCGCCAGCGTACCCGTTCTTGAGAAGAAGTTTAAAAATGTGAAAAGTTTACAGACAATGGACAACAGCCCATGCCATAAGCCAAGATGGCCTTTCAGACCTAATGAGTTAAAAAGGAAACACTCATAGCTTTTAAATGTATGTAACTCAAAGACTTTTGAATTATTTTGACTTTATTTTCCCTCTGTAAATGCAACTACTATATTTTCTGAAAATGTAGAATATATAAAAATCCTTACTTGACATGCCATCTGGTGTCCAAAACAGTGGAATATAGAAATACCAAAAGTTACATCCTTCAGAACAGAGTCATCTGAATTTTTCTGAAAAAGAGATAGAAATACAGAATCTCACCTCAGTGTCTGATATCAACCTAATCAAAACTACAAATTAAAAGATCAACTGTAGTATTGTTTGTCATCTAGGTTCTAGTTACTTTTAATAAACTACCATTTTAAATTTTCAGGGCCAAAGAGTTCTGAAGCAGGAGTCCCAAATGTGAAAAGCTCATAGTCAGAAAAATAAGACAACATTTAAAGACATATTAGTAATAATATATTTATAAATCTACCTGAAGATGTGAATGCAATGTCATACAAGACAATCATATTCTTGTTGGTTTCCTGCAGATAATTGACAAGAAAAACAGCGTTGGCCAACCTGAAATGTAAATGCAAGCTTTGTCAAGAAAATCGAGGTGCAAGTGTGTTGCTATGGCGACTTTGCAATTGACAAACAGGCGGCTTCAAAAACCCTTGTTATCGTATTCACATAACATAAAATCCATTCTGACATCACATTCATTTGTGTGTACTAATAAAAGAGAGCTTGAAAAAACACATATTTTCTATTTCATTCTGGAAACTGAATATCTTTTTTTCATTTGGAGATAATTATGGCAGTAACCTCAATATTTTAATTTATGAAAAACGGTGAAAAGCAACCCATTGACATAATATGTAATAAATTGTGAACCTTTCTCCGTGTTTTAAATTGAAGAAGGCCTTCGGATACTCGTGCCTGCAGCAGGCTCCAAATACACCAGTTTCTTCCAATTTTCTGTTCTTGTTCTTTGATCTCAATTCAGATCCAGCTTGAAAGTCAGAGCACCCCTGAAAGCAGATAGCGTTTCATTTAAGCAAACTTACTTTTTGTAATTGTAATATATCTTGAAGTATACACAAGATAATCTATATAATGGTCCTAATACAAGTCATTACTTTTTTTATTCTGATCTTTTGTTAGAAAATATAATGTCTAACAAATTCCAATGTTTTCAAACTAATACCATTTTATTGAAAATCAAATTTTTTTTTATACCTTTTCAGTATTTTTTGCCTGATAATTTTCAACGAACTTGTCGACCCTGACTTGGTCCATGAAGAAGTGTCCCGAGTGAAAAGGCTCTTTCACTGAAGTTCCTACAGCTTTCCTCCGAACCAATACAAAGTTTGCATCAAAGGAGAAAATTCTTTATTTTTATGTCATGATAGCGCTACATAAATAGTTCTGTATGGTTGGTTTATCAAATTATAAGTTAGTATAAACAAATCGTACAAGCGTTTACAGATGAAAACCCCCAAACCATAGATTTATTTTTACTTATTTAAGAGGTATTTCGAAGATGGCAGAAGAATGAAAACACCATCTTTATTGAAAGAGAGCTAATTAAGAAGTTTTAGATCACTAGAACTAGTTTCTCATTCATATGTTTTCTGTTCACTTACTTGATCTGTAGGGCATGCTGGGCACTTAGTGCCATCATCAAATTCTGGGCAGAGATGATGCAAGTGAGATTTTGTGTGAACATATCGTCTGTACATCTCAAAGCATTCACCAGATACACAGCGATAAAGTTCTTTGATGATCTGCAAGTATGAAGGATACCATTCTTTAAATAATGATTAAATTACAACTTTTATTCAATGTATGAAGGAATAGTTTTCAGTGCAAATAGGACGTAGCCAATTTTTTAACAATATATAACACAAATTTTATTTGGAAATGTAAATATATCTGCAAATATCAATAAATGAAGTTAAACAAATTCAAGTATAATCAGCGTTTATTGTCTTTACTACGAAATTACAACTTTAAAACTAATAATTTTTCAATGACATAACCAATTAGTTTTCAAGTTTTAAAGCTCTCTGTGATCTTTTTATAGTGTTTTTAAGCATTTTCAAAATCTAAAAATTGTTTGTGAATTTCCCTTTTTAGAGTCAAGTAAACAACTGAATTGACAAAACTATTAAAATTATTGATAGTTACCCGTGCTACTGATACTATTTATCAATAAAATTACTATCGATATCAATCAATCATCGATAATGTTCTATTGGCACAGTGATTATCGGAATAAGTTGAAAGTCCTATCTATCGTCACATCTCGATACAAACAAATATTACAAATCATAAATTATCAGACTGATCAATGGGGCCTTAACAATTTATTTCTCAACTGATTTTCTTTAAATATATATGCATGGTGGTTTTTACATTGACAAATCTAACACCATCAAAATAAAACCAAAACTAACGTTTCAAATGGACTGTATATTAGCAACTCAACATAACAAGGAATAATAATTTTTTTAAAAACACTAGAACATCCTCTATAAATGTCGCTATATATTGTCTGTTTAATTTCTAATCATCTAAAAATAATATAATAGTTTTTACATTAAATACAGGGGATACTTTTATAGTGAGCTGTACACACACAGCTATTTTTGATCCACTGTGACTCAGTTTGTGTTACTTTACAAAAGGTATGTATACCTTTATGTCATTTTCCATTGTGTGAATTTGTTTGTCTTAGTCTGAAAACTTGAACACTTACCATGACATTTTGAATTTCATCAATGTTTTTCAACCTCAGCGCTTCAAAGAAACTGCGTATACTGAGTTGACACTCAACAACTAACAGCCTCAGAGATTCCATAACACTGACGTGGATAGCCACGGCTGGATTAGCTGGAGACGATGACCAAAAGCAGTGGCGAACAAGAGTTGCAACTTCTGATTCACACTTGCAAAATTTGAATAGAATTCTGCTTTGGAAACCTAAAAGGAAGTAAAGACACCTTAGAAGATATTAATGTATAGGATTTCCAATAGTCTATGAATCATGTTGTATCCCTCATTAAACTATGCTAGATCAACATTTCTCTAACAAATAATTATTTGTAAGAAATTAAATGAATTAAATGAAGATATGAATTTCATCACAAGATGACCGAATGATGACAAATATGTTCATCTTGAAGAATTGTTAATGTTCAGTATTTTACATTTTATAAAAACAACTCTGATTACATTGTTCACAAATATCTAAACCTTTCAAAGTTACATTGAAAACATTTCTTTATCAAAAGAACAGGAAGATTTTCTGGATAACAACTTATTTAATGTGAAAATACACGACGTTTCGGAGTACATACTCACTCCTTCATCAGGTGGAATGTAAGGAAATAACAAAATATAGTACATTTATATAGCAAACAAAACAATGGTGAAGGAAGTCAATCAGGGAGATTAATATACATGAGAATGGTATACAATGGGGATTTGCAATATAAACATGATGGAGAGGAAGCATGAGAATGATGAGGATTTGCAATACAAACATGAATGGGAGTAAGTAGATAAACAAAGGCCTATAGGCTTTATTGAAGATGTAAATAAACACACATGATGATGACTATGTTGAAAACATTATCATCTACATAATAAAATTAAAGGTCACAAACAGTATACATAAACTGAAGGGGTTTTCAAGCAAATACTTACAAAAGGCATGTCCGATGAAAGGTTGAGTTGCTGACCTCGGTTGTTTTCCAAAATTACCGCTAAAATGGCAACGGAACCGGAAGTTTTAAATGTAGGAATTGGTCCTTTGAGGAAGCGGAACGCGATTTCGACTACCGCTAAGCGGAAACGCAAAACCTCAAAAAGAGAACAGTAAGCCCGATTAAGTTGATGTTAAAAAAGTGGGAGAAAACCAAAACCTATCTATATGAGATATTAAGTTTATAAATAATTTTAATAATCACTTTTGAAGAATAGGGGGCCAATTGTACACGAATGTATAATTAATGCAATTTAAATGAAGAAAAGCACATTTTCACTATTTTTTTTCAAGGGGCAACGGACAACTCAAGGGCGGATCCAGGATTTTTGAAAGGGGCGGGGGGGGGGGGGGGGGGGGGTCCCAAAAAATTTGTTTTACACTCAGTGGGGGGGGGGGGGGGGGGGGGGGGGGGGGATCCGCTAATGCAACTGATGAAGATAAAACATGATTATTAGCTCATTTTAAATATATAGATAGATATTGTTTTTAGGTAAGGAATATGAAAGTCAGCAAACTGTTACCTTCATTAGTATCTTTCAATTTCACTGTGTTTTAAATCATGTATTAATAACATATATGTGTAAACAGGAATATCCTCCCGAATTTCGTTTCCACAATAAATACCCCGATAGAACCCTCCTTTTTTAAGGCTTATTTTAAAATGTTTAAACAGTTTTGAAATTGTATATCTGTGCTGTCTGTTCCACCTCATGTCTTCCACGTTAACGTGAAATTTGTCAAACTAACAAACTTCTTGATGGAGATATTTAAAACTGCGTTTTGAACCAACAAAAGTTCTAATACCTTTATTCCTTTCAGCATGCAACTGTTAAATGACCTTATCTAATTTGCTTATTCATCTATTATTTGTTTTTTTTATTATTGCTTTCACTATAATTCATTGTACAATGATGTACACTGAATTGCTTAACATGTGTGATTTCATTAAATGGAGTATCTAATATAACGCTTAACTAATGACATTCTGTATTTTGGAGATAATCTACTTCAACGTTATGCAACATACTTTCAAAATATCTTATACATTATAAGCAAAGATAAGCAAAGAAACAGTTACCTATACATATGTTTGAACATCATTGAAATCACTTTGTTGTCAATTAAAATCGCCTTGAACTAATTTTGTTTTTTAGAGTGGCCGTTGCTGCATCACGGGGCCTCGGGTTATGGGATCGTAGTATAAATGCAGTGATAGCGGTAACCTGGGTTAAAGGTTCGGCGCTATCAGTGTATACGTTACAGTGACAGCGAGCATAACCCGTTGCTCTATTGCGGTGATAGCGCGCGTATCGGGTGCGCTTGGAGGCGTCTGCCTTGGTAACCTATTACTCCGTGTATGGGTTACAGGCGTCACGACCTAAAATATTACACTGATGGGCAAAAGAAAGTATATAGCCCAGTTGTATTTATCATATGTATAAATGTCAAATTCAAATATCTCGAGTTTTCGACGACGTATTACAAAACGGACTAGTATGTGAAATTAGTCCAAAACATTAAATCAGTCAAAAAATTTAAGAATTTAAATTTTGAAATTCCCCCAAAACTAAACTGTTTATCGACATATGACACATACTCTGTGTAAAAATCAATAAATGTGCTTCGTCCTGCACACATTTACAACATTTTTAACATGGAAGGGGTCATGTTGGTTTAAATTTAAAAATCACAACTTAAGTCATTCAAGCTACTGCCGAGAGGTGTTAATGTATCGTTCCATAATCAAATGCATCTCATTTCTTTAAAATATTGAAATATTTGAAAATCGAAAACAAGTGAGTGTTATACTTTCTTTTGCCCGTCAGTTTATTTTATCTTCTCCAGTACAAAAATCTCCAGAAAACTGAAACGACTGAATAGCCAAAGGGGAATCTAAAGTGTATATTTTGTGACCATGTGATCCCAATATGGGACGTGGGGGCCACGACCTAAAAACCGATTTTCATACATACATTTACATAAAATACTTGAAATATGTTATCTCTTTTCTGGGATGTTTACATTTTGAAAAGTAGTAAGTTTACTAGTTTTTAGCCTGATTAGTTACAGAGCCACAGGGTTCATGACCTTACAAACTCTATGTTCATCTTATTCTGCACGGAAAGCTCTAGCAAGCTAGGATGCTAGGATGTGAAAGTTGTTTACAGACTCCTTGACAAAAGGGGATTCTAAATTGTAGATTTGGTGACCCTGAACATATATATCTAGTTTCTTTTCAATGTAGTTTGTGTATTTGTTCTTTTGTACAATAGCAACAACAATCTCTACAGAAGTAATTGTTTGTTGGAGTGACATATGAATAAACACCACAACCCCTGTGTCAGCAAGCATGCTAGATAAAGGTATACTATTACCATGTTGCACCCATTTGAAACGTTAAGTAACAACGTATTGACGACATTTATTCGACATTAAGCTTTTTTTTAATTTCGACAAGTTGGCGTCAGGGAAGGACAATTGACAATGCACGTATTTAGTACCAACGAAAGTAAAACATTGAGAACATACAATGTTCGAACAGATACTGCCGGAAATAAACTTATAAACAATGATAATATAAAGTCTACGTACATAGCGAGATGCACTTCATCATATATTATTCATCAGACATGTTTAATGTTTACCTACATGTTTGGCAGTTTCCTTTTCTCCAATCACCGCATTCTGAAGTATCATTTGTATCTTTGACAGACTCACACTGGCATGTGTTGTTACACGCTGTATTAAAAAAGGAACATTATTATCATACACGAAATGTGTGAAAATATGACGACTAACAAGTTAGTGTTTATATTAAACAGGTGGAGTAGATACACGCCATATAAAATAGTCACTCAAGTTATCAACATGTCGAAGAACAATCTTGTTGTTAATAATTATAAGCTCTGTGATTATTAGGTATGCATTATTAATGTATTCATGCTTTCATTACATAAGTCATGTTGCATTAGTTTATCATTAAATATGACAAATGACCCATATAGGTAACTTTCTGCTTTGAATAATAAAAATGAACTAAACATATTGCTTACAACCATTTTATTAATAATCCATGAGAAGGAGCCAACTGTTGACTATATCACGTATGGAACCCGAGCTCTAAGTTAGAAAAGACATTTCATTGGTTTGATTCAATAGATCTAATATCAAAATTAATTTAGTTATTGATTTAATATGAATATTATTTTTCTTGAACTGTAATGATATATGGTTAATCACGTGACTTGAATGATTAAAGCTTGATCAAGTGTGGTGATGGACCGTACATTTGTCTAATGTTTGCTGGTATCCTAAACAGTTTAGTTGATTGTATAACCGCTAATATTTGCCGACTGCAGAGCTGCACAACATGGAAAGAATTACAAATTGTATTGTTTGCAATGCATTACACTGTCTTGTGCATGACGTGAATCGACGTTATGTTACCATGGACACACTTAATTACGATGGGAGACCGTGGCACTATACCTTATTGTCGGATAAAGTATTTTTTCGATTGATCTTAGAATAATATAATAAATGTGACAATAATCTACCTTCAAAAGAGATCGTATGAATAATGCACAGATATAGAGAGAAACAAAGGCGATTTTAAAATATGTAGTGTAACGTAACATAGCCTTTTAGATTTTTAAAATCCATATCAATAGAAATAAAGATACAGAGATAAAAGTAAAACATCATTTGGATATAAGCATAATCATACTAAACGTCAGTAAGCTTACATAGACCATGATATCCGTAAGAACACCCATTCATACAGACACCGCTCATCTTGTTACAGGGCAGCGCTGCAGAGCAGTTTCCACACAGCTGACAGTCACTTCCAAAACGTCCGTCTTCACAAGCTAGACGAATAAAACAATTCATCAATTTGCTACTTGAAACACCCACTCCGTCAGACTATTTTATCCACATTTCTACCAAAATACCCGTACCCTGCTTGTCTGATACGATTATGACTCGAAACATTATAAACATTATAAACAATATAAATTAGTCAGACTTTCAAACGAACAATACCATTGAAAATACCGATGAGCGATCGTGACTTTACGTAACGCGACGTTTTAATTAATTGACAGACAACATACCTGCTATAGAAGTGTTATGAGTGAAAATCGTATGAATCAATCAGGGTATTTGTATTGGTATTAATACATTATTCAGTATTGTGTCTAAAACTACAGATAAGCTGCGTATGTAAGTAAATGACGCAATAAGTTTAGTAAAAGTCCAATTCCTCTAAGTTCTATTGCGCTTAGTTCGCTTACATTTTCGAAAATACTCAATTAAACTGATGTCGAATGCGTAAGGTTGACTTGCGTACATGGCAATCGGTGTCAGAAACTGAAATCTGAAAACCGATCTCGACTGTTATTACAGGGCTATAATATTATCTCAGCAATTCTCTGCGACAACTCAAACTTGTTGCATTTATCAACTGGCATGGAAGTACTTATAGTCTCGCTTCTAACGTTCCTTATCTACGTTCACCATCTACCACGAAGTAGTTTGCGCTGGCCTACAAAGCAACCAGTTATAATCGTGACCATACCATTCGATAAAACTGACCTCTCTGGCTGGCTTGTTACTGTTTAAGTGAAAAATAAATCCTTTTTGAGTTGTTTGTAACATTATCTATGGTTAAGCATGGACTTAGCCATGTCTGATATGGCTATTTTGAACAAATATGCGAGAGCCAGAGCCAAGAGTCGTAATATTGCATAATGGTCTGTGTGTTGACCTTGCTACAGAGCACAGTGAGAGAGAGGCATCTCGTTAGGGTGGACTGACTCTCTGTTTCCTGTGTTTGTTATGCACTGACAATTTCAAGACTGATATTTGTCAGGGTTAGGGATTTTGCATTATAATGATAGCAATCTATTTCAGTCTTCATCATCAAACAATAAAAACACTGATGAGCTGCAGATCCCATGGCTCTATTTTTTGTTATATTCAATTCTAAGGTACTTTAAAATTTGGCGTCACTGTAATGGGTTTTGAATTTACAAACCTACTTATCCCCCAGAATTCCTAGAACTTTAGAGAACATTTCCTCATACATGTATATCCTTTTTTGTTTTTAAACATTATTAATCAACATGGAAAAGCTTTTTATTTCATCGATACTGTCTTCATACTTTATTTACTTTCTTAATTGATATCAAAATAAGAATCAAATATTGCATATTTTGAAAATTTATAATTGTGTAAGACAGAGACGAAACGTATGCTAGGTGTCCCCATCAACTTGCGGCGCCACCTTGTAGAATTATTTCAATTGTGAGGTACCTTTTCTTTGTTTGTAAGAGTCAATAAGAGTCTTATGACCAATTCATATGAATATTTAATGGTTTTTACACGGTGTGTGAAACCTCCTTTATGTTTGATCATTTCGACAGTTAATTTAGTTATAGTTAGTAACTTGTTATAAGATGAAATATACTTACTTGATTGACGTAGTACAAACAAACCGGAAGGTCGCACAAAGTCCATATAGACAATTTCTCCTATCTTTGTTCCATTGATATAGTATAGGTGAACGGAGCTGCAATGTATTTCAACTATTATGAATATTTGTTATTGTTCACTTCTAAACCGATTACGTCATGATCCAGTGTTGATAGCTGTAATTTTTAAATGTCAATTAATAGCAACTGTGCATCTTGATATACCTGACTTTCTGTGATTAAGGTATGCTTTTTGCCTCATCCGTGGCTTAAAAACATTGATAAAGGTAGTAAAATGGCTGCGACCAATCACTTGTTGATTCATGAGAAATTATAAAGTAGCACAAAAATGAAATACAACAACTAAAAGTGTCGTCTACTGGATACAGTGTGATGCCAGGCCTTTAAAGATAGTTTGAAATGCGATAAAATGAAGTTCTAAATTTTACTACTAAAACCATGTTGACATTAGAATAAAATGTGTAGATCTGATAAACGTCTTTACAGGTTAAGCTACAGAATCATGAGTTTGTTTCGTCCTCGGCGGTACGTGTATTATCATAGCAGAAACAGAATCCTTTATGGAATATATTCTGTAGCGTCGATATGTTATTCCGTCATATTGAATATATACGTGATTTAGTTTGAACCTTCTACACCCAATACCAAAAGAAACTTTGCATTTCAGTTGATTTTATCATATGTATGTTTTTCAATTACAAATATTTCAAGTTTTGGACATCGTACACTAAAACTGAAAAGTAATGGCGTATTGTCATCAGTCAAATATTTTTTTCAGAAGTTTTAATTTTTTTTACAAAAAATGTAATTTAAAAATATATTAAAAAATTAAACTTTTAATTTTGACAAGACACACATGTTAAGCGACTAACGCACTACTGAAACAGTTTCTGATGTTAAAAGTCCGTTGATATTACCCATTAGCAAAGACCACCGAGTACGAGACCACCACCGAATCACAGACGAATTGATCAAACACATTTTGATACCCCTCGTATGTTGATGCGTCCAAACTTTTTATTTAAATAAACTTTTGAAATGAATATTTTCATACATCGAATGTAAAATTGAATAATTATTACAATACTTAAAAACCCAAATCCAATCTTTGCCTATTATGTGATTTATTAGACAAGAAGATTTCTTTTGGTATTGGGTTTATTTCGATGAAGGTGTTCCATCAGCTATACTATATAGTTGGCTAAGTATCACCAAGGCTAGGTTATTCAACCGAAGAACATCGCCTAATTAGCCTTCCCGACGAGGAATGGTTGAGACATACAAGCTTCAAGCATGTAATAACAACGTGAATTTGTAAGGAAGTTTATGAATCCAGTATTATAATTGGTATTAGACGGAAATCTTACATAAGTATTATCAATTGTCCATAACAGCTTTAGTATCATATCTTTTATAACCTTGATCTGAAAGTTATCTCCAAAAATTAACTGAAATTAGTAAATTCGACATAGAACAAAATACAAACACTTACTTTGCCTCCCAATCCGTCAAGTACAACACATCCTCAAAAAGCTTGATACCGTAAAATCGAGAAGATTCGTCACTGTAGATAAGTTTTCTCCCAGTTCCATTCAGTAGCACCGATTCAATACTGTGTTTCCATCTGTATGCATCACACCAATACAGGGTGTCCGCTATTGAGGGAAACGTTATTAAGAAGCATTAACATTCTGATATAATTCTATGTTGATAACTCCCGAAAGTAGCAGGGTCGTGTGATTACAATAGTTTCTCAAAAGTAAAACGAAATGTTTTTTACGCTCTGCTTCACAAACACACAATTAGGCTTTGAAGCTCACTTAACGCTAAGATAGTCATCACTGCCCTACATTAACATGGGGTTGTCGCTGTCTCATCGCTAAGATAGTCATCACTGCCCTACATTAACATGGGGTTGTCGCTGTCTTATCGCTAAGACAGTCATCACTGCCCTACATTAACATGGGGTTGTCGCTGTCTCATCGCTAAGATAGTCATCACTACCTTACATTAACATGGGGTTGTCGCTGTCTTATCGCTAAGACAGTCATCACTTCCCTACATTAACATGAGGTTGTCGCTGTCGTATCGCTAACATAGTCATCACTGCCCTACATTAACATGGGGTTGTCGCTGTCGTATCGCTAAGACAGTCATCACTGCCCTACATTAACATGAGGTTGTCGCTGTCGTATCGCTAACATAGTCATCACTGCCCTACATTAACATGGGGTTGTCTCTGTCTCATCGCTAAGACAGTCATTACTGCCCTACATTAACATGGAGTTGTCGCTGTCGTATCGCTAACATAGTCATCACTGCCCTAATTAACATGGGGTTGTCGCTGTCGTATCGCTAAGACAGTCATCACCGCCCTACATTAACATGGGGTTGTCGCTGTTGTATCGCTAAGACAGTCATCACTGCCCTACATTAACATGGAGTTGTCGCTGTCTTATCGCTAAGACAGTCATTACTGTCCTACATTAAAATGAGGTTGTCGCTGTCTCATCGCTAAGATAGTCATCGCTGCCCTACATTAACATGGGGTTGTCACTGTCTTATCGCTAAGACAGTCATCACCGCCCTACATTAACATGGGGTTGTCAATTTCTTATCACTAAGACAGTCATCACTGTCCTACATTAACACGGGGTTGTAACTGGCTTATCGCTAAGGAGGGTCAGAACATCTGCGTTATTGTTATTTTGAAACGATCAATGGCACCACTTCACTTGTTGGTCAATACGGATTCAGGTATATATCATGAACGATTGTAACCGCATCCGGAAAATCGATATTAATTTCGTGACAAATATCAATAAATACCAAGATTTATGCAAAACGTCAACACAGAGAAAGTGAGCAAATGGATTGAACATGTATATAATATAGGCACGAGGACATTCAGAATGAATACGTCTTGACAAATCTGTTTTCGTAGAATAATGATAACAAGATCATGTGCCTCAAATGGTTACTTTATTATTCTTACTTCTCTCGTCCAGCGTGACGTCGTTTGGCCAAATGATGTTGGTACTGATCAACGTGCTACGATTCCCTCCGTTGTAATGACACATTTCTATAGTGGCCAAAGCCTTCCAGTCCGTCCAGATCACGAGACTAGAATAGCATAAATGTTGAAACATTATCTAACCCATGGTCCACTCTTGCACTAAATTTTCGGGACATAAAATGATTTAACACGACGTTGTATTCGATAAAAACTGATAGATACAAAGACAAAACTCATCCTATCGTGCCACAAGCAATGAGAATTAAGGAACCATAATTGATTGCTTTAAATTCATCATAATTCGTAAACGAGGCCTTTCATAGCTCACTGGACTGTGAAACAGAAACAATGGACGTTGCTCACTGGATGACAGACCTGCTTCACGGCTTGATGGAGCGAGATGATAAACGCTGATTCCTGTCCTACATTCATACGTATGGAGAGAGAAACGTCGAGTGAGCATTTACTCTAAACTTTATGTATCTCCACACACAAATTATTATCCAGAATATTTACGTTTCTTCATCAACAATGTTACAGTAGCGGGTTAGAGAAATCTACCGTTTATTTGGATAGACCGTTATTCCACGAGGTTTGTCCACTGATGCCAGCTCGAATTCACTTCTTGTTGCATCTGTACTGTTTATGGACACTCTTAGAATCTTATCTCTGCCAGTATCTGTGTAGAATAGCAACTCATTATTTGTGTCGATAGTGAGTCCTTCGATCTTAGAATCTGAAAACAAGGGGACAGTTTAAAGATAAATTTCCAGACCACCGTTAATATACATTGTCTAAAAATATCGTGCTAGAGACTTCATGATATCGATCGACACTAGTGTATGACATGTTAAATAGTTGAACGTTATTGGCGTAGATGAAGAACATGTTTCCAGGCTTAGATTAAGGAACTTCGTGTTTAAGGCATTTTTAAGTATGAAAGAAGTATTATGAAGCATCTCACGACAACAAAGATGTTGTACATCCACAGAACGTTGTCCATGGGAAATGGATTTTAATAATGGTTTTCGTGTTAAAAACGTAAATATCCATTCGTGCATATCGGCCTAAGAAACTGGGGAGATTCCTCTGATGATTTTCGATGAAACATTTGACCTTTTTACTACGAACACTTCCAAACAATTAAATCTCACAACATTATATGGGTTATTGAATAACAAGTACAACATTTGATAACGAACTAAGAAATGTGTTAGTCATGCTTTCAGGTTACGGGAAATTTGTAACAGGATTATCTATTGATCATAATGCAAATACATGCAATATGGGAATAGGTGAAGGATGACAGTCATCAAACACAACAACGTCACCTGTGGGCAGATCGAGAACGACTGTTTCGTCACTACCGTCCAGACGAGCTGATCTTATCTGTCTGCTCATGACGTCACTCCAGTACATTTTCTCGTTGACGTCATTATAGGCAATTGCAACAGGTCGGAGGTTTTTGAAGAGGTTAAACTTGCTAACTTCCCGATTAGTGACATTGATGCTGAATACAAACCCAATGCCATCCCTATTTTGATCAGTTCCTAAAATTGTAACAGAGGAATCTGCAAAAAAGTACAAAAAAATGTCAATACATCGGAGTACAGGTGCGCCCACTTTAATTCGTATACAGAACTTCATTGTTTTCATTTCCCTTTGGAGGCAATTGCATTACCTCAGGTAAATAGGGGATTCACATACTGTGTTCGAAAGTCAGTGACATGTAACAGAAACAGGAAATGCCTTTAAGAAGGCACGGTTTAAATAGTGTAAAAAGGATATGTATGTCATATATACATATAGCAAAATGAAGACTACATTGAGGCCATTTTGGGGGTTTAAGTTTAAGTTGTGTGACGTAGCTACATGTATATACTGTATTTAGAATTTACATACATTATTTATTGAAAAATAAAATTCTGTTATATATAATATATCATTTGAAAATAAAAGTGAATATTCAACTTTCCCGATTTATTTTAACATATTTTGAAGTAGGAATATATTATGAATTTAATCAAAACGTTGTTGAGAGTTTTGTCAATGCTACATTCCAGCAATAGGAATATGGAGGCCTATGTCCCTCCGAAACAAGCAGTCAACCATCTGTTAAAACTTTGCTAATTTAAATTATACCAATTCGATTGATGTTGAAGCATATTTATCTGTGGAAGGAAGGCATGTGGGTCTATTTTAGTTCATGACTAATGATGAGCAACTTGTCATCCAACAATTTGTCTGTCCTAAATTGTGTCTGTGTTGGAGCACCTTGTCATCCAACAATAAGTCTGTCCTCAATTGTCTCTGTGTGGGAGTACCTCGTCATCCAACAATTAGTCTGTCCTCAATTGCCTCTTTGTGGGAGCACATTGTCATCCAACAATTAGTCTGTCCTCAAGTGTCTCTTTTTGGGAGCACCTCGTCATGCAACATTTAGCCTGCCCTCAATTGTCTCTGTGTGGGAGCACCTCGTCATCCAACATTTAACCTGTCCTCAATTGTCTCTGTGTGGGAGCACCTCGTCATCCAACAATAAGTCTGTCCTCAAGTGTCTCTGTGTGGGAGCACCTCGTCATCAAACAATTAGTCTGTCCTAAAGTGTCTCTTTGTGGGAGCACATTGTCATCCAACAATAAGACTGTCCTCAAGTGTCTATGTGTGGGAGCACCTTGTCATCCAACATTTAGCCTGCCCTCAATTGTTTCTTTGTGGGAGCACCTCGTCATGCAACAATAAGTCTGTCCTCAATTGTCTCTGTGTGGGAGCACCTCGTCATGCAACAATAAGTCTGTCCTCAAGTGTCTATGTGTGTGACCTTGTCATCCAACAATAAGTCTGTCCTCAATTGTCTCTGAGTGGGAGCACCTCGTCATCAAACAATTAGTCTGTCCTAAAGTGTCTCTTTGTGGGAGCACATTGTCATCCAACAATAAATCTTTCCTCAAGTGTCTATGTATGGTAGCACCTTGTCATCCAACATTTAGCCTGTCCTCAATTGTCTCTTTGTGGGAGCACCTCGTCATCGAACATTTAGCCTGCCCTCAATTGTCTCTGTGTTGGAGCAACTTGTCATCCAACAATAAGTCTGTCCTCAGTTGTCTCTGTGTGGGAGCACATTGTCATCCAACAATTAGTCTGTCCTCAAGTGTCTCTTTTTGGGAGCACCTCGTCATGCAACATTTAGCCTGCCCTCAATTGTCTCTGTGTGGGAGCACCTCGTCATCCAACATTTAACTTGTCCTCAATTGTCTCTGTGTGGGAGCACCTCGTCATCCAACAATAAGTCTGTCCTCAAGTGTCTCTGTGTGGGAGCACCTCGTCATCAAACAATTAGTCTGTCCTAAAGTGTCTCTTTGTGGGAGCACATTGTCATCCAACAATAAGACTGTCCTCAAGTGTCTATGTGTGGGAGCACCTTGTCATCCAACATTTAGCCTGCCCTCAATTGTTTCTTTGTGGGAGCACCTCGTCATGCAACAATAAGTCTGTCCTCAATTGTCTCTGTGTGGGAGCACCTCGTCATCCAACAATAAGTCTGTCCTCAAGTGTCTCTGTGTGGGAGAACCTTGTCATCCAACAATAAGTCTGTAATCAATTGTCTCTGAGTGGGAGCACCTCGTCATCAAACAATTAGTCTGTCCTAAAGTGTCTCTTTGTGGGAGCACATTGTCATCCAACAATAAATCTTTCCTCAAGTGTCTATGTATGGTAGCACCTTGTCATCCAACATTTAGCCTGTCCTCAAATGTCTCTTTGTGGGAGCACCTCGTCATCGAACATTTAGCCTGCCCTCAATTGTCTATGTGTGGGAGCACCTCGTCATCCAACCATTAGTCTGTCCTAAAGTGTCTCTTTGTGGGAGCACATTGTCATCCAACAATTAGTCTGTCCTCAAGTGTCTCTGTGTTGGAGCACCTTGTCATCCAACAATTTGTCTGTCCTCAAGTGTCTATGTGTGGGAGCACCTTGTCATCCAACAATTTGTCTGTCCTCAATTGTCTCTGTGTGGGAGCACCTCGTCATCCAACAATTAGTCTGTCCTCAAGTTTCTATGTGTGGGAGCACCTCGTCATGCAACAATTAGTCTGTCCTCAATTGTCACTGTGTGGAAGCACTGTCCTCAATTGTCTCTGTGTGGGAGCACCTTGTCATGCAACAATTAGTCTGTCCTCAATTGTCTCTTTGTGGGAGCACCTTGTCATCCAACAATTAGTCTGTCCTCAATTGTCTCTGTGTTGGAGCACGTTGTCATCCAACATTTAGCCTGCCCTCAATTATCTATATGCGGGAGCACCTCGTCATGCATTAATTAGCCTGTCCTCAAGTGTCTATGTGTGAGAGCACCTTGTCATCCAACAATTAGTCTGTCCTCAAGTGTCTATGTGTGGGAGCACCTCGTCATGCAACAATTAGTCTGTCTTCAAGTGTATATGTGTGGGAGCACCTCGTCATCCAACAATTAGTCTGTCCTCAAGTGTCTATGTGTGGGAGCACCTCCTCATCCAACAATTAGTCAGTCCTCAAGTGTCTATGTGTGGGAGCACCTCGTCATCCAACAATGAGTCTGTCCTCAATTGTCTCTATGTTGGAGCACCTCGTCATGCAACAATTAGTCTGTCCACAATTGTCTCTTTGTTGGAGCACCTTGTCATCCATCAATTAGTTTGTCCTCAATTGTCTCTGTGTTGGAGCACCTCGTCATCCAACAATAAGTCTGTCCTCAAGTGTCTATGTGTGGGAGTACCTTGTCATCCAACAATAAGTCTGTCCTCAATTGTCTCTAAGTGGGAGCACCTCGTCATCAAACAATTAGTCTGTCCTAAAGTGTCTCTTTGTGGGAGCACATTGTCATCCAACAATAAATCTTTCCTCAAGTTTCTATGTGTGGGAGCACCTTGTCATCCAACATTTAGCCTGTCCTCAATTGTCTCTTTGTGGGAGCACCTCGTCATCGAACATTTAGCCTGCCCTCAATTGTCTCTGTGTTGGAGCACCTCGTCATCCAACAATAAGTCTGTCCTCAGTTGTCTCTGTGTGGGAGCATCTCGTCATCCAACAATTAGTCTGTCCTAAATTGTCTCTGTGTTGGAGCACCTTGTCATCCAACAATAAGTCTATCCTCAATTGTCTCTGTGTGGGAGCACCTCGTCATCCAACCATTAGTCTGTCCTAAAGTGTCTCTTTGTGGGAGCACATTGTCATCCAACAATTAGTCTGTCCTCAAGTGTCTCTGTGTGGGAGCACCTTGTCATCCAACAATTTGTTTGTCCTCAATTGTCTCTGTGTGGGAGCACCTCGTCATCCAACAATTAGTCTGTCCTCAAGTTTCTGTGTGGTAGCACCTCGTCATGCAACAATTAGTCTGTCCTCAATTGTCTCTGTGTGGGAGCACTGTCCTCAATTGTCTCTGTGTTGGAGCACCTTGTCATGCAACAATTAGTCTGTCCTCAATTGTCTCTTTGTGGGAGCACTTTGTCATCCAACAATTAGTCTGTCCTCAATTGTCTCTGTGTTGGAGGACGTCGTCATCCAACATTTAGCCTGCCCTCAATTATCTATATGCGGGAGCACCTCGTCATGCAACAATAAGCCTGTCTTCAAGTGTCTATGTGTGGGAGCACCTTGTCATCCAACAATTAGTCTGTCCTCAAGTGTCTATGTGTGGGAGCACCTCGTCATGCAACAATTAGTCTGTCCTCAAGTGTCTATGTTTGGGAGCACCTCCTCATCCAACAATTAGTCAGTCCTCAAGTGTCTATGTGTGGGAGCACCTCGTCATCCAACAATTAGTCTGTCCTCAAGTGTCTATGTGTGGGAGCACCTCGTCATGCAACAATTAGTCTGTCCTCAAGTGTCTATGTGTGGGAGCACCTCCTCATCCAACAATTAGTCAGTCTTCAAGTGTCTATGTGTGGGAGCACCTCGTCATCCAACAATTAGTCTTTCCTCAATTGTCTCTATGCTGGAGCAGCTCGTCATGCAACAATTAGTCTGTCCACAATTGTCTCTTTGTGGGAGCACCTTGTCATCCATCAATTAGTCTGTCCTCAATTATCTCTGTGTTGGAGCACCTCGTCATCCAACATTTAGCCTGCCCTCAAATGTCTCTTTGTGGGAGCACCTCGTCATGCAACAATTAACCTGTCCTCAATTGTCTCTGTGTGGGAGCAAGTTGTCATCCAACAATTAGTCTGTCCTCAATTGTCTCTGTGTGGGAGCACCTTGTCATGCAACAATTAGTCTGTCCTCAAGTGTCTCTGTGTGAGAGCACCTTGTCATGCAACAATTAGCCTGTCCTCAAGTGTCTATGTGTGGGAGCACTTTGTCATCCAACAATTAGTCTGTCCTCAAGTGTCTATGTGTGGGAGCACCTCGTCATGCAACAATTAGTCTGTCCTCAAGAGTATATGTGTGGGAGCACCTCGTCATCCAACAATTAGTCTGTCCTCAAGTGTCTATGTGTAGGAGCACCTCATCATGCAACAATTAGTCTGTCCTCAAGTGTCTATGTGTGGGAGCACCTCCTCATCCGACAATTAGTCAGTCCTCAAGTGTATATGTGTCCGAGCACCTCGTCATCCAACAATGAGTCTGTCCTCAATTGTCTCTATGTTGGAGCACCTCGTCATGCAACAATTAGTCTGTCCACAATTGTCTCTTTGTGGGAGCACCTTGTAATCCATCAATTAGTCTGTCCTCAATTGTCTCTGTGTGGGAGCACCTCGTCATCCAACAATAAGTCTGTCATCAAGTGTCTATGTGTGGGAGTACCTTGTCATCCAACAATAAGTCTATCCTCAATTGTCTCTGAGTGGGAGCACCTCGTCATCAAACAATTAGTCTGTCCTAAAGTGTCTCTTTGTGGGAGCACATTGTCATCCAACAATAAATATTTCCTCAAGTGTCTATGTGTGGGAGTACCTTGTCATCCAACATTTAGCCTGTCCTCAATTGTCTCTTTGTGGGAGCACCTCGTCTTCGAACATTTAGCCTGCACTCAATTGTCTCTGTGTTGGAGCACCTTGTCATCCAACAATAAGTCTGTCCTCAGTTGTCTCTGTGTGAGAGCACCTCGTCATCCAACAATTAGTCTGTCCTAAATTGTCTCTGTGTTGGAGCACCTTGTTATCCAACAATAAGTCTATCCTCAATTGTCTCTGTGTGGGAGCACCTCGTCATCCAACCAGTAGTCTGTCCTAAAGTGTCTCTTTGTGGGAGCACATTGTCATCCAACAATTTGTCTGTCCTCAACTGTCTCTGTGTGGGAGCACCTCGTTATCCAACAATTAGTCTGTCCTCAAGTTTCTGTGTTGGAGCACCTCGTCATGCAACAATTAGTCTGTTCTCAATTGTCTCTGTGTGGGAGCACTGTCCTCAATTGTCTCTGTGTGGGAGCACCTTGTCATGCACCAATTAGTCTCTCCTCAATTGTCTCTTTGTGGGAGCACCTTGTCATCCAACAATTAGTCTGTCCTCAATTGTCTCTGTGTTGGAGCACGTCGTCATCCAACATTTAGCCTGCCCTCAATTATCTATATGCGGGAGCACCTCGTCATGCAACAATTAGCCTGTCTTCAAGTGTCTATGTGTGGGAGCACCTCGTCATGCAACAATTAGTCTGTCCTCAAGTGTCTATGTGTGGGAGCACCTCCTCATCCAACAATTAGTCAGTCCTCAAGTGTCTATGTATGGGAGCACCTCGTCATCCAACAATTAGTCTGTCCTCAATTGTCTCCAAGCTGGAGCACCTCGTCATGCAACAATTAGTCTGTCCACAATTGTCTCTTTGTGGGAGCACCTTGTCATCCATCAATCAGTCTGTCCTCAATTATTTCTGTGTTGGAGCACCTCGTCATCCAACATTTAGCCTGCCCTCAAATGTCTCTTTGTGGGAGCACCTCGTCATCCAACAATTAGCCTGTCCTCAATTGTCACTGTGTGGGAGCCCCTTGTCTTCCAACAATAAGTCTGTCCTCAATTGTCTCTGTGTGGGAGCACCTTGTCATGCAACAATTAGCCTGTCCTCAATTGTCTCTTTGTGGGAGCACCTCGTCATCCAACAATTAGCCTGTCCTCAATTGTCTCTGTGTGGGAGCCCCTTGTCTTCCAACAATTAGTCTGTCCTCAATTGTCTCTGTGTGGGAGCACCTTGTCATGCAACACTTAGTCGGTCCTCAATTGTCTCTGTGTGGGAGCACCTTGTCATCCAACAATTAGTCTGTCCTCAAGTGTCTCTGTGTGGGAGCACCTTGTCATGCAACAATTAGCCTGTCCTCAAGTGTCTATGTGTGGGAGCACCTTGTCATCCAACAATTAGTCTGTCCTCAAGTGTCTATGTGTGGGAGCACCTCGTCATGCAACAATTAGTCTGTCCTCAAGTGTATATGTGTGGGAGCACCTCATCATGCAACAATTAGTCTGTCCTCAAGTGTCTATGTGTTTGAGCACCTCCTCATCCGACAATTAGTCAGTCCTCAAGTGTCTATGTGTGGGAGCAGATCGTCATCCAACACTGATTCTGTCCTCAATTGTCTCTTTGTGGGAGCACCTTGTAATCCATCAATTAGTCTGTCCTCAATTGTCTCTGTGTGGGAGCACCACGTCATGCAACAATAAGTCTGTCCTCAATTGTCTCTATGCTTGAGTACCTCGTAATGCAACAATTAGTCTGTCCTCAATTGTCTCTATGCTTGAGTACCTCGTCATGCAACAATAAGTCTGTCCACAATTGTCTCTGTGTGGGAGCGCCACGTCATGCAACAATAAGTCTGTCCTCAATTGTCTCTATGCTTGAGTACCTCGTCATGCAACAATTAGTCTGTCCACAATTGTCTCTTTGTGGGAGCACCTTCTCATCCATCAATTAGTCTGTCCTCAATTATCTCTGTGTTGGAGCACCTCGTCATCCAACATTTAGCCTGCCCTCAAATGTCTCTTTGTGGGAGCACCTCGTCATGCAACACTTAGTCAGTCCTCAAGTGTCTATGTATGGGAGCACCTCGTCATCAAACAATTAGTCTGTCCTCAATTGTCTCTATGCTGGAGCACCTCGTCATGCAACAATTAGTCTGTCCACAATTGTCTCTGTGTGGGAGCACCTTGTCATCCATCAATCAGTCTGTCCTCAATTATTTCTGTGTTGGAGCACCTCGTCATCCAACATTTAGCCTGCCCTCAAATGTCTCTTTGTGGGAGCACCTCGTCATCCAACAATTAGCCTGTCCTCAATTGTCTCTGTGTGGGAGCCCCTTGTCTTCCAACAATTAGTCTGTCCTCAATTGTCTCTGTGTGGGAGCACCTTGTCATGCAACACTTAGTCGGTCCTCAATTGTCTCTGTGTGGGAGCACCTTGTCATCCAACAATTAGTCTGTCCTCAAGTGTCTCTGTGTGGGAGCACCTTGTCATCCAACAATTAGTCTGTCCTCAAGTGTCTATGTGTGGGAGCACCTCGTCATGCAACAATTAATCTGTCCTCAAGTGTATATGTGTGGGAGCACCTCGTCATCCAACAATTAGTCTGTCCTCAAGTGTCTATGTGTGGGAGCACCTCATCATGCAACAATTAGTCTGTCCTCAAGTGTCTATGTGTGGGAGCACCTCCTCATCCGACAATTAGTCAGTCCTCAAGTGTCTATGTGTGGGAGAACCTCGTCATCCAACAATGAGTCTGTCCTCAATTGTCTCTATGTTGGAGCACCTCGTCATGCAACAAATAGTCTGTCCACAATTGTCTCTTTGTGGGAGCACCTTGTAATCCATCAATTAGTCTGTCATCAATTGTCTCTGTGTGGGAGCGCCACGTCATACAACAATAAGTCTGTCCTCAATTGTCTCTATGCTGTAGCACCTCGTCATGCAACAATTAGTCTGTCCACAATTGTCTCTTTGTGGGAGCACCTTGTCATCCATCAATTAGTCTGTCCTCAATTATCTCTGTGTTGGAGCACCTCGTCATCCAACATTTAGCCTGCCCTCAAATGTCTCTTTGTGGGAGCACCTCGTCATGCAACAATTAGCCTGTCCTCAATTGTCTCTGTGTGGGAGCCTCTTGTCTTCCAACAATTAGTCTGTCCTCAATTGTCTCTGTGTGGGAGCACCTTGTCATGCAACACTTAGTCGGTCCTCAATTGTCTCTGTGTGGGAGCACCTTGTCATCCAACAATTAGTCTGTCCTCAAGTGTCTATGTGTGGGAGCACCTTGTCATCCAACAATTAGTCTGTCCTCAAGTGTCTCTGTGTGGGAGCACCTTGTCATCCAACAATTTGTCTGTCCTCAACTGTCTCTGTGTGGGAGCACCTCGTTATCCAACAATTAGTCTGTCCTCAAGTTTCTGTGTTGGAGCACCTCGTCATGCAACAATTAGTCTGTCCTCAATTGTCTCTGTGTGGGAGCACTGTCCTCAATTGTCTCTGTGTGGGAGCACCTTGTCATGCACCAATTAGTCTGTCCTCAATTGTCTCTTTGTGGGAGCACCTTGTCATCCAACAATTAGTCTGTCCTCAATTGTCTCTGTGTTGGAGCACGTCGTCATCCAACATTTAGCCTGCCCTCAATTATCTATATGCGGGAGCACCTCGTCATGCAACAATTAGCCTGTCTTCAAGAGTCTATGTGTGGGAGCACCTCGTCATGCAACAATTAGTCTGTCCTCAAGTGTCTATGTGTGGGAGCACCTCCTCATCCAAAAATTAGTCAGTCCTCAAGTGTCTATGTATAGGAGCACCTCGTCATCCAACAATTAGTCTGTCCTCAATTGTCTCTATGCTGGAGCACCTCGTCATGCAACAATTAGTCTGTCCACAAGTGTCTCTTTGTGGGAGCACTTTGTAATCCATCAATTAGTCAGTCCTCAAGTGTCTATGTATGGGAGCACCTCGTCATCCAACAATTAGTCTGTCCTCAATTGTCTCTATGCTGGAGCACCTCGTCATGCAACAATTAGTCTGTCCAAAATTGTCTCTGTGTGGGAGCACCTTGTCATCCATCAATCAGTCTGTCCTCAATTATTTCTGTGTTGGAGCACCTCGTCATCCAACATTTAGCCTGCCCTCAAATGTCTCTTTGTGGGAGCACCTCGTCATCCAACAATTAGCCTGTCCTCAATTTTCTCTGTGTGGGAGCCCCTTGTCTTCCAACAATTAGTCTGTCCTCAATTGTCTCTGTGTGGGAGCACCTTGTCATGCAACACTTAGTCGGTCCTCAATTGTCTCTGTGTGGGAGCACCTTGTCATCCAACAATTAGTCTGTCCTCAAGTGTCTCTGTGTGGGAGCACCTTGTCATGCAACAATTAGCCTGTCCTCAAGTGTCTATGTGTGGGAGCAACTTGCCATCCAACAATTAGTCTGTCCTCAAGTGTCTATGTGTGGGAGCACCTCGTCATGCAACAATTAGTCTGTCCTCAAGTGTATATGTGTGGGAGCACCTCGTCATCCAACAATTAGTCTGTCCTCAAGTGTCTATGTGTGGGAGCACCTCATCATGCAACAATTAGTCTGTCCTCAAGTGTCTATGTGTGGGAGCACCTCCTCATCCGACAATTAGTCAGTCCTCAAGTGTCTATGTGTGGGAGAACCTCGTCATCCAACAATGAGTCTGCCCTCAATTGTCTCTATGTTGGAGCACCTCGTCATGCAACAAATAGTCTGTCCACAATTGTCTCTTTGTGGGAGCACCTTGTAATCCATCAATTAGTCTGTCCTCAATTGGCTCTGTGTGGGAGCGCCACGTCATGCAACAATAAGTCTGTCCTCAATTGTCTCTATGCTGGAGCACCTCGTCATGCAACAATTAGTCTGTCCACAATTGTCTCTTTGTGAGAGCACCTTGTCATCCATCAATTAGTCTGTCCTCAATTATCTCTGTGTTGGAGCACCTCGTCATCCAACATTTAGCCTGCCCTCAAATGTCTCTTTGTGGGAGCACCTCGTCATGCAACAATTAGCCTGTCCTCAATTGTCTCTGTGTGGGAGCCCCTTGTCTTCCAACAATTAGTCTGTCCTCAATTGTCTCTGTGTGGGAGCACCTTGTCATGCAACACTTAGTCGGTCCTCAATTGTCTCTGTGTGGGAGCACTGTCCTCAATTGTCTCTGTGTGGGAGCACCTTGTCATGCACCAATTAGTCTGTCCTCAATTGTCTCTTTGTGGGAGCACCTTGTCATCCAACAATTAGTCTGTCCTCAATTGTCTCTGTGTTGGAGCACGTCGTCATCCAACATTTAGCCTGCCCTCAATTATCTATATGCGGGAGCACCTCGTCATGCAACAATTAGCCTGTCTTCAAGTGTCTATGTGTGGGAGCACCTCGTCATGCAACAATTAGTCTGTCCTCAAGTGTCTATGGGTGGGAGCACCTCCTCATCCAACAATTAGTCAGTCCTCAATAGTCTATGTATGGGAGCACCTCGTCATCCAACAATTAGTCTGTCCTCAATTGTCTCTATGCTGGAGCACCTCGTCATGCAACAATTAGTCTGTCCTCAAGTGTGTGGGAGCACCTCGTCATGCAACAATTAGTCTGTCCTCAAGTGTCTATGTGTGGGAGCACCTCCTCATCCGACAATTAGTCAGTCCTCAAGTGTCTATGTGTGGGAGCATCTCGTCATCCAAAAATGAGTCTGTCCTCAATTGTCTCTATGTTGGAGCACCTCGTCATGCAACAAATAGTCTGTCCACAATTGTCTCTTTGTGGGAGCACCTTGTAATCCATCAATTAGTCTGTCCTCAATTGTCTCTGTGTGGGAGCGCCACGTCATGCAACAATAAGTCTGTCCTCAATTGTCTCTATGCTTGAGCACCTCGTCATGCAACAATTAGTCTGTCCAAAATTGTCTCTTTGTGGGAGCACCTTGTCATCCATCAATTAGTCTGTCCTCAATTATTTCTGTGTTGGAGCACCTCGTCATCCAACATTTAGCCTGCCCTCAAATGTCTCTTTGTGGGAGCACCTCGTCATGCAACAATTAGCCTGTCCTCAATTGTCTCTGTGTGGGAGCCCCTTGTCTTCAAACAATTAGTCTGTCCTCAATTGTCTCTGTGTGGGAGCACCTTGTCATGCAACACTAAGTCGGTCCTCAATTGTCTCTGTGTGGGAGCACCTCGTCATCCAACAATTAGTCTGTCCTCAAGTGTCTATGTGTGGGAGCACCTCATCATGCAACAATTAGTCTGTCCTCAAGTGTCTATGTGTGGGAGCACCTCCTCATCCGACAATTAGTCAGTCCTCAAGTGTCTATGTGTGGGAGCACCTCGTCATCCAACAATTAGTCTGTCCTCAAGTTTCTGTGTTGGAGCACCTCTTCATGCAACAATTAGTCTGTCCTCAATTGTCTCTGTGTGGGAACACTGTCCTCAATTGTCTCTGTGTGGGAGCACCTTGTCATGCACCAATTAGTCTGTCCTCAATTGTCTCTTTGTGGGAGCACCTTGTCATCCAACAATTAGTCTGTCCTCAATTGTCTCTGTGTTGGAGCACGTCGTCATCCAACAATTAGTCTGTCCTCAAGTGTCTATGTGTGGGAGCACCTTGTCATCCAACAATTAGTCTGTCCTCAAGTGTCTATGTGTGGGAGCACCTCATCATGCAACAATTAGTCTGTCCTCAATTGTCTCTGTGTGGGAACACTGTCCTCAATTGTCTCTGTGTGGGAGCACCTTGTCATGCACCAATTAGTCTGTCCTCAATTGTCTCTTTGTGGGAGCACCTTGTCATCCAACAATTAGTCTGTCCTCAATTGTCTCTGTGTTGGAGCACGTCGTCATCCAACATTTAGCCTGCCCTCAATTATCTATATGCGGGAGCACCTCGTCATGCAACAATTAGTCTGTCCTCAAGTGTCTATGTGACGGAGCACCTCCTCATCAAACAATTAGTCAGTCCTCAATAGTCTATGTATGGGAGCACCTCGTCATCCAACAATTAGTCTGTCCTCAATTGTCTCTATGCTGGAGCACCTCGTCATGCAACAATTAGTCTGTCCACAATTGTCTCTTTGTGGGAGCACCTTGTCATCCATCAATCAGTCTGTCCTCAATTATTTCTGTGTTGGAGCACCTCGTCATCCAACATGTAGCCTGCCCTCAAATGTCTCTTTGTGGGAGCACCTCGTCATCCAACAATTAGCCTGTCCTCAATTTTCACTGTGTGGGAGCACCTTGTCATCCAACAATTAGTCTGTCCTCAAGTGTCTCTGTGTGGGAGCACCTTGTCATGCAACAATTAGCCTGTCCTCAAGTGTCTATGTGTGGGAGCACCTTGTCATCCAACAATTAGTCTGTCCTCAAGTGTCTATGTGTGGGAGCACCTCGTCATGCAACAATTAGTCTGTCCTCAAGTGTCTATGTGTGGGAGCACCTTGTCATCCAACAATTAGTCTGTCCTCAAGTGTCTATGTGTGGGAGCACCTCATCATGCAACAATTAGTCTGTCCTCAAGTGTCTATGTGTTGGAGCACCTCCTCATCCGACAATTAGTCAGTCCTCAAGTGTCTATGTGTGGGAGCACCTCGTCATCCAACAATGAGTCTGTCCTCAATTGTCTCTATGTTGGAGCACCTCGTCATGCAACACTTAGTCTGTCCACAATTGTCTCTTTGTGGGAGCACCTTGTCATCCATCAATCAGTCTGTCCTCAATTATTTCTGTGTTGGAGCGCCACGTCATGCAACAATAAGTCCTCATTTGTCTCTGTGTGGGAGCACCTTGTCATCCAACAATTAGTCTGTCCTCAAGTGTCTATGTGTGGGAGCACCTTGTCATCCAACAATTAGTCTGTCCTCAAGTGTCTCTGTGTGGGAGCACCTTGTCATCCAACAATTTGTCTGTCCTCAACTGTCTCTGTGTGGGAGCACCTCGTTATCCAACAATTAGTCTGTCCTCAAGTTTCTGTGTTGGAGCACCTCGTCATGCAACAATTAGCCTGTCCTCAAGTGTCTCTATGTTGGAGCACCTCGTCATGCAACAATTAGTCTGTCCACAATTGTCTCTTTGTGGGAGCACCTTGTAATCCATCAATTAGTCTGTCCTCAATTGTCTCTGTGTGGGAGCTCCACGTCATGCAACAATAAGTCTGTCCTCAATTGTCTCTATGCTTGAGCACCTCGTCATGCAACAATTAGTCTGTCCACAATTGTCTCTTTGTGGGAGCACCTTGTCATCCATCAATTAGTCTGTCCTCAATTGTCTCTGTGTGGGAGCGCCACGTCATGCAACAATAAGTCCTCATTTGTCTCTGTGTAGGAGCACCTTGTCATCCAACAATTAGTCTGTCCTCAAGTGTCTATGTGTGGGAGCACCTTGTCATCCAACAATTAGTCTGTCCTCAAGTGTCTCTGTGTGGGAGCACCTTGTCATCCAACAATTTGTCTGTCCTCAACTGTCTCTGTGTGGGAGCACCTCGTTATCCAACAATTAGTCTGTCCTCAAGTTTCTGTGTTGGAGCACCTCGTCATGCAACAATTAGTCTGTCCTCAATTGTCTCTGTGTGGGAACACTGTCCTCAATTGTCTCTGTGTGGGAGCACCTTGTCATCCAACAATTAGTCTGTCCTCAATTGTCTCTGTGTTGGAGCACGTCGTCATCCAACATTTAGCCTGCCCTCAATTATCTATATGCGGGAGCACCTCGTCATGCAACAATTAGACTGTCTTCAAGTGTCTATGTGTGGGAGCACCTCGTCATGCAACAATTAGTCTGTCCTCAAGTGTCTATGTGTGGGAGCACCTCCTCATCCAACAATTAGTCAGTCCTCAATAGTCTATGTATGGGAGCACCTCGTCATCCAACAATTAGTCTGTCCTCAATTGTCTCTATGCTGGAGCACCTCGTCATGCAACAATTAGTCTGTCCACAATTGTCTCTTTGTGGGAGCACCTTGTCATCCATCAATCAGTCTGTCCTCAATTATTTCTGTGTTGGAGCACCTCGTCATCCAACATTTAGCCTGCCCTCAAATGTCTCTTTGTGGGAGCACCTCGTCATCCAACAATTAGCCTGTCCTCAATTTTCTCTGTGTGGGAGCCCCTTGTCTTCCAACAATTAGTCTGTCCTCAATTGTCTCTGTGTGGGAGCACCTTGTCATGCAACACTTAGTCGGTCCTCAATTGTCTCTGTGTGGGAGCACCTTGTCATTCAACAATTAGTCTGTCCTCAAGTGTCTATGTGTGGGAGCACCTCGTCATGCAACAATTAGTCTGTCCTCAAGTGTCTATGTGTGGGAGCACCTTGTCATCCAACAATTAGTCTGTCCTCAAGTGTCTATGTGTGGGAGCACCTCATCATGCAACAATTAGTCTGTCCTCAAGTGTCTATGTGTGGGAGCACCTCCTCATCCGACAATTAGTCAGTCCTCAAGTTTCTATGTGTGGGAGCACCTCGTCATCCAACAATGAGTCTGTCCTCAATTGTCTCTATGTTGGAGCACCTCGTCATGCAACAATTAGTCTGTCCTCATTTGTCTCTGTGTGGGAGCACCTTGTCATCCAACAATTAGTCTGTCCTCAAGTGTCTATGTGTGGGAGCACCTTGTCATCCAACAATTATTCTGTCCTCAAGTGTCTCTGTGTGGGAGCACCTTGTCATCCAACAATTTGTCTGTCCTCAACTGTCTCTGTGTGGGAGCACCTCGTTATCCAACAATTAGTCTGTCCTCAAGTTTCTGTGTTGGAGCACCTCGTCATGCAACAATTAGTCTGTCCTCAATTGTCTCTGTGTGGGAGCACTGTCCTCAATTGTCTCTGAGTGGGAGCACCTTGTCATGCACCAATTAGTCTGTCCTCAATTGTCTCTTTGTGGGAGCACCTTGTCATCCAACAATTAGTTTGTCCTCAATTGTCTCTGTGTTGGAGCACGTCGTCATCCAACATTTAGCCTGCCCTCAATTATCTATATGCGGGAGCACCTCGTCATGCAACAATTAGACTGTCTTCAAGTGTCTATGTGTGGGAGCACCTCCTCATCCAACAATTAGTCAGTCCTCAAGTGTCTATGTATGGGAGCACCTCGTCATCCAACAATAAGTCTGTCCTCAATTGTCTCTATGCTGGAGCACCTCGTCATGCAACAATTAGTCTGTCCACAATTGTCTCTTTGTGGGAGCACCTTGTCATCCATCAATCAGTCTGTCCTCAATTATTTCTGTGTTGGAGCACCTCGTCATCCAACATTTAGCCTGCCATCAAATTTCTCTTTGTGGGAGCACCTCGTCATCCAACAATTAGCCTGTCCTCAATTGTCTCTGTGTGGGAGCCCCTTGTCTTCCAACAATTAGTCTGTCCTCAATTGTCTCTGTGTGGGAGCACCTTGTCATGCAACACTTAGTCGGTCCTCAATTGTCTCTGTGTGGGAGCACCTTGTCATCCAGCAATTAGTCTGTCCTCAAGTGTCTCTGTGTGGGAGCACCTTGTCATGCAACAATTAGCCTGTCCTCAAGTGTCTATGTGTGGGAGCACCTTGTCATCCAACAATTAGTCTGTCCTCAAGTGTCTATGTGTGGGAGCACCTCGTCATGCAACAATTAGTCTTTCCTCAAGTGTATATGTGTGGGAGCACCTCGTCATCCAACAATTAGTCTGTCCTCAAGTGTCTATGTGTGGGAGCACCTCGTCATGCAACAATTAGTCTGTCCTCAAGTGTATATGTGTGGGAGCACCTCGTCATCCAACAATTAGTCTGTCCTCAAGTTTCTGTGTTGGAGCACCTCGTCATGCAACAATTAGTCTGTCCTCAATTGTCTCTGTGTGGGAGCACTGTCCTCAATTGTCTCTGTGTGGGAGCACCTTGTCATGCACCAATTAGTCTGTCCTCAATTGTCTCTTTGTGGGAGCACCTTGTCATCCAACAATTAGTCTGTCCTCAATTGTCTCTGTGTTGGAGCACGTCGTCATCCAACATTTAGCCTGCCCTCAATTATCTATATGCGGGAGCACCTCGTCATGCAACAATTAGACTGTCTTCAAGTGTCTATGTGTGGGAGCACCTCGTCATGCACCAATTAGTCTGTCCTCAATTGTCTCTTTGTGGGAGCACCTTGTCATCCAACAATTAGTTTGTCCTCAATTGTCTCTGTGTTGGAGCACGTCGTCATCCAACATTTAGCCAGCCCTCAATTATCTATATGCGGGAGCACCTCGTCATGCAACAATTAGACTGTCTTCAAGTGTCTATGTGTGGGAGCACCTCGTCATGCAACAATTAGTCTGTCCTCAAGTGTCTATGTGTGGGAGCACCTCCTCATCCAACAATTAGTCTGTCCTCAATTGTCTCTATGCTGGAGCACCTCGTCATGCAACAATTAGTATGTCCACAATTGTCTCTTTGTGGGAGCACCTTGTCATCCATCAATCAGTCTGTCCTCAATTATTTCTGTGTTGGAGCACCTCGTCATCCAACATTTAGCCTGCCCTCAAATGTCTCTTTGTGGGAGCACCTCGTCATCCAACAATTAGCCTGTCCTCAAGTGTCGCTGTGTGGGAGCACCTCGTCATCCAACATTTAGCCTGCCCTCAAATTTCTCTTTGTGGGAGCACCTCGTCATCCAACAATTAGCCTGTCCTCAATTGTCTCTGTGTGGGAGGCCCTTGTCTTCCAACAATTAGTCTGTCCTCAATTGTCTCTGTGTGGGAGCACCTTGTCATCCAGCAATTAGTCTGTCCTCAAGTGTCTCTGTGTGGGAGCACCTTGTCATGCAACAATTAGCCTGTCCTCAAGTGTCTATGTGTGGGAGCACCTTGTCATCCAACAATTAGTCTGTCCTCAAGTGTATATGTGTGGGAGCACCTCGTCATCCAACAATTAGTCTGTCCTCAAGTGTCTCTGTGTGGGAGCACCTTGTCATGCAACAATTAGCCTGTCCTCAAGTGTCTATGTGTGGGAGCACCTCGTCATGCAACAATTAGTCTGTCCTCAAGTGTATATGTGTGGGAGCACCTCGTCATCCAACAATTAGTCTGTCCTCAAGTGTCTATGTGTGGGAGCACCTCATCATGCAACAATTAGTATGTCCTCAAGTGTTTATGTGTGGGAGCACCTCCTCATCCGACAATTAGTCAGTCCTCAAGTGTCTATGTGTGGGAGCACCTCGTCATCCAACAATGAGTCTGTCCTCAATTGTCTCTATGTTGGAGCACCTCGTCATGCAACAAATAGTCTGTCCACAATTGTCTCTTTGTGGGAGCACCTTGTAATCCATCAATTAGTCTGTCCTCAATTGTCTCTGTGTGGGAGCGCCACGTCATGCAACAATTAGTCTGTCCTCAATTGTCTCTATGCTGGAGCACCTCGTCATGCAACAATTAGTCTGTCCACAATTGTATTTTTGTGGGAGCACCTTGTCATCCATCAATTAGTCTGTCCTCAATTATCTCTTTGTGGGAGCACCTTGTAATCCATCAATTAGTCTGTCCTCAATTGTCTCTGTGTGGGAGCGCCACGTCATGCAACAATTAGTCTGTCCTCAATTCTCTCTATGCTGGAGCACCTCGTCATGCAACAATTAGTCTGTCCACAATTGTCTCTTTGTGGGAGCACCTTGTCATCCATCAATTAGTCTGTCCTCAATTATCTCTGTGTTCGAGCACCTCGTCATCCAACATTTAGCCTGCCCTCAAATGTCTCTTTGTGGGAGCACCTCGTCATGCAACAATTAGCCTGTCCTCAATTGTCTCTGTGTGGGAGCACCTTGTCATGCAACACTTAGTCGGTCCTCAATTGTCTCTGTGTGGGAGCACCTTGTCATCCAACAATTAGTCTGTCCTCAAGTGTCTATGTGTGGGAGCACCTTGTCATCCAACAATGAGTCTGTCCTCAAGTGTCTATGTGTGGGAGCACCTCGTCATGCAACAATTAGTCTGTCCTCAAGTGTATATGTGTGGGAGCACCTCGTCATCCAACAATTAGTCTGTCCTCAAGTGTCTCTGTGTGGGAGCACCTTGTCATGCAACACTTAGTCGGTCCTCAATTGTCTCTGTGTGGGAGCACCTTGTCATCCAACAATTAGTCTGTCCTCAAGTGTCTATGTGTGGGAGCACCTTGTCATCCAACAATTAGTCTGTCCTCAAGTGTCTATGTGTGGGAGCACCTCGTCATGCAACAATTAGTCTGTCCTTAAGTGTATATGTGTGGGAGCACCTCGTCATCCAACAATTAGTCTGTCCTCAAGTGTCTATGTGTGGGAGCACCTCCTCATCCGACAATTAGTCAGTCCTCATGTGTCTATGTGTGGGAGCACCTCGTCATCCAACAATGAGTCTGTCCTCAATTGTCTTTATGTTGGAGCACCTCGTCATGCAACAATTAGTCTGTCCACAATTGTCTCTTTGTGGGAGCACCTTGTAATCCATCAATTAGTCTGTCCTCAATTGTCTCTGTGTGGGAGCACCTCGTCATCAAACATTTAGTCTGTCCTAAAGTGTCTCTTTGTGGGAGCACATTGTCATCCAACAATAAATATTTCCTCAAGTGTCTATGTGTGGGAGCACCTTGTCATCCAACATTTAGCCTGTCCTCAATTGTCTCTTTGTGGGAGCACCTCGTCATCGACATTTAGCCTGCCCTCAATTGTCTCTGTGTTGGAGCAACTTGTCATCCAACAATAAGTCTGTCCTCAGTTGTCTCTGTGTGGGAGCACCTCGTCATCCAACCATTAGTCTGTCCTAAATTGTCACTGTGTCGGAGCACCTTGTCATCCAACAATAAGTCTATCCTCAATTGTCTCTGTGTGGGAGCACCTCGTCATTCAACCATTAGTCTGTCGTAAAGTGTCTCTTTGTGGGAGCACATTGTCATCCAACAATTAGTCTGTCCTCAATAATTGTCTCTGTGTGGGAGCACCTCGTCATCCAACAACAAGTCTATCCTCAATTGTCTCTGTGTGGGAGCACCTTGTCATCCAACAATTAGCCTGTCCTCAAGTGTATATGTGTGGGAGCACCTCGTCATGCAACAATTAGTCTGTCCTCAAGTGTATATGTGTGGGAGCACCTCGTCATCCAACAATTAGTCTGTCCTCAAGTGTCTATGTGTGGGAGCACCTCATCATGCAACAATTAGTCTTCCTCAAGTGTCTATGTGTGGGAGCACCTCCTCATCCGACAATTAGTCAGTGCTCAAGTGTCTATGTGTGGGAGCACCTCGTCATCCAACAATAAGTCTATCCTCAATTGTCTCTGTGTGGGAGCACCTCGTCATCCAACCATTAGTCTGTCCTCAATTGTCTCTGTGTGGGAGCACCTCGTCATCCAACAATTAGTCTGTCCTCAAGTTTCTGTGTTGGAGCACCTCGTCATGCAACAATTAGTCTGTCCTCAATTGTCTCTGTGTGGGAGCACTGTCCTCAATTGTCTTTATGTGGGAGCACCTTGTCATGCAACAATTAGTCTGTCCTCAATTGTCTCTTTGTGGGAGCACCTTGTCATCCAACAATTAGTCTGTCCTCAATTTTCTCTGTGTTGGAGCACGTCGTCATCCAACATTTAGCCTGCCCTCAATTATCTATATGCGGGAGCACCTCGTCATGCAACAATTAGCCTGTCCTCAAGTGTCTATGTTTGGGAGCACCTTGTCATCCAACAATTAGTCTGTCCTCAAGTGTCTATGTGTGGGAGCATCTCGTCATGCAACAATTAGTCTGTCCTCAATGGTCTCTTTGTGGGAGCACCTTGTCATCCAACAATTAGTCTGTCCTCAAGTGTATATGTGTGGGAGCACCTCGTCATCCAACAATTAGTCTGTCCTCAAGTGTCTATGTGTTGGAGCACCTCGTCATGCAACAATTAGTCTGTCCTCAAGTGTCTATGTGTGGGAGCACCTCCTCATCCAACAATTAGTCAGTCCTCAAGTGTCTATGTGTGGGAGCACCTCGTCATCCAACAATTAGTCTGTCCTCAATTGTCTCTATGTTGGAGCACCTCGTCATGCAACAATTAGTCTGTCCACAATTGTCTCTTTGTGGGAGCACCTTGTCATCCATCAATTAGTCTGTCCTCAATTATCTCTGTGTTGGAGCACCTCGTCATCCAACATTTAGCCTGCCCTCAAATGTCTCTTTGTAGGAGCACCTCGTCATGCAACAATTAGCCTGTCCTCAATTGTCTCTATGTGGGAGCCCCTTGTCATCCAACAATTAGTCTGTCCTCAATTGTCTCTGTGTGGGAGCACCTTGTCATCCAACAATTAGTCTGTCCTCAAGTGTCTCTGTGTGGGAGCACCTTGTCATGCAACAATTAGTCTGTCCTCAAGTGTCTATGTGTGGGAGCACCTCGTCATCCAACAATTAGTATGTCCTCAAGTGTCTATGTGTGGGAGCTCCTCGTCATGCAACAATTAGTCTGTCCTCAAGTGTCTATGTGTGGGAGCACCTCCTCATCCAACAATTAGTCTGTCCTCAAGTGTCTATGTGTGGGAGCACCTCGTCATCCAACCATTAGTCTGTCCTCAATTGTCTCTTTGTTGGAGCACCTCGTCATGCAATAATTAGTCTGTCCACAATTGTCTCTTTGTGGGAGCACCTTGTCATCCAATAATTAGTCTGTCCTCAATTGTCTCTGTTTTGGAGCACCTCGTCATGCAACAATTAGTCCGTCCTCAATTGTCTCTTTGTGGGAGCACCTCGTCATGCAACAATTAGTCTGTCCTCAATTGTCTATGTGTGGGAGCCGCGTGTCATCACAAGGTTTTATACATAGTTTGGGCACAATAGTTTGCTATTGCATAGAAACGCCAAGTGTGGTTCTCGCGGAGTGGGTTTTTTAGTCAAAACGTCTATATGTGATATATATGATGTAATAGTTTTAGACAATAATCATGAAGGTATTTTATGGTTGCAGCTGAATCATAAGACCATCCCTGAGTGTCAGTCAACCTTCTGTGTGTGTTACCTGCCACCTGAGAACTCCACTCAACATGTTGATGCGTCAGACTTTTTAGATACCTTACTGTCTCAGGTGTACTTATATCAGACACAAAATATCAGATATATATTCGGGGACTTCAACAGCAGGTGTGCAGATATAAGAGACTATATGGAAGGTGTTGATTTCCTACCTGACAGAGACTGCATTGATAACACATTGAACAATAATGGGCGTTTGTTTTGTGATTTTTTATGTAATGCCAATATGTGCATTGTGAATGGTCGAAAGGGAGTGAATGATTTTACTTTTGTAACCAATAGAGGTATATCTGTGGTGGATGTCTGTGTATGTAATTATGAATGCTTAGATAGTGTTAGTGATTTTCGTGTCGTACGACCAAATGTGTTGGTTGAGGAGGCGGGGCTTGTGGGTGTTTTGGACGCTATGGCGGTGAGTAAGCTGGATCATTCTGAGTTAGTGTGGACTATTACCCTGTTTACGACACCCCGGTACAAGAAGAAGATATGGGATCTGGTTTTATTTTGAAGTGTGATACTGCTAATGTACGCGTACCTGACGACTTCCTTATATCTGACGAGAATTGTACCCGTATAAACAGTATCATTTCAGTGCGTGACTCATCTAAGCAAGAACAGAGCGACATAGATAGTGCTTTTAACATCTTTCAAGAAACTGTTTTAAATTAAATGTACACTACGTTACCAACCAAGCGTGTTTTAATCTCAAGCAATTCTAAACATAGGAAAGTGAAGGAGGCTTGGTGGACTGAGACTGATATGTGGAACGATATGTGTAGAGCGGAACGCAGTTGGTGTAAAACTCGTGGTCCAAGAAGGGTCAGTCTGAAGGCAACCTATGTACACAAACGTTCAGATTTTGATAAGGCAGTTAAAAAAGCAAAGCGTACACACAGAAACAAGATGATAAGAGTGATAGAGGATATGTGTGATAATGGATCACGGGAATTCTGGAAAAAGATCGGACCAGTAGGCGTTGGGAATGACAGAAGAAAGAAGATCCCTATGGAGGTTATGACAGAGGATGGAAATGTTTCAAGGGACAGACATGTTGTGTTGGATTCATGGGCACAAGATATTCAACACTTCTTAATATTGTTAATATCAGCGAGGAGGAACAGAATTATCACTGTGACGTCACACCGTTCTTATATTCGAACTCCATCAAGGTATTTATGTCCACAAGCCACACACAAAATTTGGAAACCCTATCCTAAACAGTTTCTGAGAAAAGCTGTTCCCTTTGGAGATACCATGAACAGAGTCCAAAATACGGAACAAGGGCAATAACTCCGGAAAAAATAATCACACGGCTCTTATTTTCGAACTCCATCAAGGTAGTTATGCCCTCAAGCCACACACTAAATTGGGTAATCCAATCTTAAATAGTCTCTGAGAAAAGCTGTCCCCTTTAGCGATACCATGAACAGAGTCCAAAATACGGAACAAGGGCAATAACTCCGGAAAAAAATATTCACACGGTTCTTATTTTCGAACTCCATCAAGGTATTTATGTCCACAAGCCACACACAAAATTTGGAAACCCTATCTTAAATAGTTTCTGAGAAAAGCTGTCCCCTTTGGTGATACCTTGAACAGAGTCCAAATATACGTAACAAGGGCAATAACTCCGCAAAGATTAATTATGTGCTTCTCATTTTCGAACTCCATCAAGGTCCTCATGCCCTCAAGCCACACACCAAATTGGGTAATCCTATCTTAAATAGTCTCTCTGAGAAAAGCTGTCCCCTTTAGAGATACCATGAACAGAGTCCAAAATACGGAACAAGGGCAATAACTCCGAAAAAAATAATCACACCGTTCTTATATTCGAACTCCATCAAGGTATTTATGTCCACAAGCCACACACCAAATGTGGAAACCCTATCTTAAACAGTTTCTGAGAAAAGCTGTCCCCTTTGGAGATACCATGAACAGAGTCCAAAAATACGGAACAAGGGCAATAACTCCGGAAAAAATAATCACACCGTTCTTATTTTCGAACTCCATCGAGATATTTATGTCCACAAGTCACACACCAAATTTGGTTGTCCTATCTTAAATAGTTTCTGAGAAAAGCTGTCCCCTTTAAAGCGGACGGACGGACGGACACACGGACGGACGGACGGGGCCCAAACATATATCCCCCTTCCACTTCGTGGCGGGGGATAATAAAGCTCCGGGATATGATGGTATACCAGTGGACGTACTGAAGAATGAACATTGTCTTAAATTTTTACATAAAACTTTTAACATGTGTTTTTTAGGTGGAAAAGTCCCTACAAGCTGGTCGAAGGGAATAATTAACACCATACCGAAGTCTGCAACTGAGGATCCCCGTAACCCATTTTCCTATAGAGGAATAACGCTTGCCAGCTCATCTTACAAGCTATATTGTGGTGTTTTAAATAATATGTTAACAGAACATGTGGAAGACGCCGATATTTTATGTGATGAACAAAACGGTTTTAGAAAGAAAAGATCAACTACAGAGCATATTTCTACTGTGACGTCCATTATAGAGACACGTGAGAGTATGGGGAAGCAGACGTTTGCTGCATTCGTGGACTTCAAGAAAGCATACGACTGCATCGATCGAGGTATTCTATTGAGTAAAGTGAAGGACATCGGGATTGCAGGAAATATGTTTAATGCTAATGTGTCGCTGTATCGTAATGTTCAGGCATGTGTACGGATAAACGGACTTTTTAAATCATGGTTTAACGTCAAGAGTGGTCTACGCCAGGGGTGTCTGCTTTCCCCACTTTTTAATATTTACATTAATGACCTTTTAACTACTTTGAATGCCCTAGAAGTTGGTGTTACTGTGGACGATAAATGTATATCAGTTCTGGCTTACGCGGATGGCATTATTCTACTTGCAGAGAGCGAACAAGATTTAAATACACTTCTTAGAGGACTAGGCCATTGGTGTTCCTCTAACAAGATGACAGTTAACCCCACCAAATCGAAGATTGTGCATTTTCGGAGCCAAGCAGTCAGTAGAACCGATTGTGTTTTCCAGTGTAGTGACCCAAGTCTGGAAGTATTAGAGAGTTACTGTTACCTGGGATTACTATTAACAGAACACCTAGACTATACTCGGATGGGAACCGCTGTAGCAAGCGCGGCAAGTAGAGCCTTGGGACTTTTGATATAAAACAGCAAGATTATTGGAGGGATGGAGTACGGAACATTCACTAAACTATATAAATCAATGGTCTGGGCAACGATAGACTATGGGGCAGCAATATGGGGTACTCATCATATCCCAGCTATCAACGCCATTCATAACAGGGCAATGAAGTATTTTATGGGAGTGAGAAAATCTACACCAAACAGTGCTGTTTCAGGAGATATGGGATGGGAGCCACCGGTTGTCCGTCAGTGTAAAAGTGTCACTAGATTCTACAAACGATCATGCGACCGGAATCCAAGCAGACTAGCTTTTAAAGTTTTCAAGTGGACAAAACACAGAAGCTATATCAAATAAATGTAACTGGAATCTACGTGTCCACAAGAAACTGCGCAATTTACAATAATACCATTTTATCCCAATTGAAAACACTTTTTATATACGTTTTATCATCAATGAGGTCGGAGAAAAGATTACTAAGGGTTTTATAGAGGAGTGGAAAACATCAGTCAACCGGGAGGAAAGTAAACATGGAACCCGAAAAAAAAAGCTTCGACTCTATCGGGAATTCAAGTCGAGTTACGAAGTTGAACATTATATACAGCGTCCCCTACCCCGATCTTATCGCCGTGCTTTAGCGCTATTCCGTTGTGGAGTTGCCCCGCTTCGTGTTGAAACAGGTCGTTACAACAATTTGCATTTAAATGAACGTGTGTGTTTTAACTGTCATGAATGTGTTGAGGATGAATGCCATGTTTTATTTCATTGTCCTTTATACAAACATATTACTGTTAGTGTTTGAACTAAATGTGATGATATCTGTGATAATTTCAAAGTTTTATGTGATATTGATAAGTTTTCCTTTATTATGTCTAATCAGGATGTACTGTTTTTAGCGACCAAAACCTGCAAGCTTCTATTGGAAAAACGGAAGGATGTTTTATATCATAATGCTTAATTTTACCAAATATCTTACTTGTATATGTACATATATATATATATATATATATATGTTTTGTTTTCCCCTTTATTTTCAAGGTTTTACTTGTATACATATACCTTTTAGATTTATAGTCTCTCATAACCCTTAATGGGTGGCTCGGATATTCATTTTATTGTACTGTATATATGTCTATGTACGAGGTGAGACTTTAATAAATTATCTGTCTGTCTGTCTCTTTGTGGGCGCACCTCGTCATGCAACAATTAGCCTGTCCTCAAGTGTCTCTTTGTTGGAGCACCTCGTCATGCAACAATTAGCCTGTCCTCAATTGTCTCTTTGTGGGAGTACCTCGTTATCAAACATTTAGCCTGCCCTCAATTGTCTCTTTGTGGGAACACCTCGTCATCCAACATTTAGCCTGTCCTCAATTGTCTCTTTGTGGGAGCACCTCGTCATCCAACATTTAGCCTGTCCTCAATTGTCTCTTTGTGGGAGCACCTCGTCATGCAACAATTAGTCTGTCCTCAATTGTCTCTTTGTGGGAGCACCTTGTCATGCAACATTTATCCTGCCCTCAATTGTCTTGTTGTGGGGGCACCTTGTCACCAAGTTATGCAACAGAAGACAAAGGAACCTTCCTAAGTCTAAAACATATTATCTTCGTCGATGTTGTAGTGTGATAACCAAACCCAACAACAAAACATTAGTATTATTTTGTTCCAACTGTCTGCAAGTTAAATAAGTCGCAAACTCGCGGCATATTAAGTTTTCAATAAACACTAAACGATTCAACAATTCAACTAAACTGAAAACAGCCTTGAGAAAACCTCATTGTCCATCAAGACTTAAAACCATGTCCAAGAAAGCTGATTTGATATTTTGCTGGGTAACGGGCAAGAATTCGGTATGTTTCTGGAACTAAATATTGGGATATTTTTGGTAAGTAAGACGATATTCAGCTCCGAGAAATGTTTTAGAGAAAGGTGAAAGGCTATCTTGTAACGAGAAGGCGTGTTATGGGCGACGTTTATGTTGCTCTTATCTTGGAGTTAATTTTGACAGCATGACCTCTGTACCAAATTGAGTGTAATTGATATACATGAGGAGTGGTGCATGTTGCATACGACCAACGCATAGTTAAAACACCCTTCTCTATGAACAAGAGAATTAGTGAGCATAGCCTTCATGGTAAGTATGTCTTTATAAATACACTTGTAGGAGTGCTTTGAAGAAAAGTAAACAAACTGAGAAAATATCCATAAAATATGCAAATGAGGGTATGAAATATACAAAGTCGGATGTACACATCATAGTAATTATATACATCATGTTTCAAAACAATTAGTTTCTGAGTTATGAGTCAAACACAAGGTCAAAAGAAAAACTGAGAAAGTTGCATACATTATGTACATGAAGGCTTGAACCATACAAAAGGTAGATGTACACATCGTAGTTATTATATTAATTACGTTTTGTAACATTTGAACGATTAGTGTCTGAGTAATGAGTGGAACAAAAAGTGTGACGGACGCACGGACTGATGGACACGTTGACCGATATATACTCCCACTAGGGGTTATAAATACTCCCAGTTCTGTTATAACTAATAAATCAAACAGAAAAGATATCATAATAATAGATGGTGTTCTTATAATGTAGTATGCACCGTTTAGCAAAGAGGAAACTGTAAAGAGCAGCACTAAATATTGTGTCAAGCTTATTTTGTTCTGTTACAATCTATTGACTTTTTAGTACAATACAATGCAATATAGTTTATTTAAGTCTCACCATTTGTACAACAGGGCTAAAATGCAGCGGTTAAAATGCAAAATGTAAAAGCACAAATGCCACCCAAAAGGGTTATGAGAGACTATTTATTACAAAGCTTAAGATCAATATACTTTAGGTAATGTAAAATTATGATAAGAAGTAAAGTAATGTAAATTACATTAAAATGATGCATATTATAGGTATATATAATCATAACATAAACATGAAGGTATACATGGGGTAGATCATAAGATAGGTATATAAACATAAACTATTAAATGTAGCGTTAAATTATACATAAACTAATTTTCTGCGCATAAACATTTTGAAGCACATTGCTTCCTACAGGTGGTATATTACAACAATTATTTAAAATGGTAATAACTACAAGTGTATGATAAAACATGTTTCGGAGATAAGAAGTGTTTTGGGTTTTTTGTTACTTATAATAGTACTAGCCTTCAACGTTTTCTTTGCAAATCCACCATATATGTATATACTGATGTGTTTTTGAATTTTGTCCATGTGTATGTCACGTATTATATGTAACTGCTTATATGTACCGCTTATGCTTATAAGCAGTGATTGCTTGTTCGCCAATCCCGATTTCATGTCATGGAAATAAAAATATTTTGAACTTTAAACCAGATAAGAAGTACTAATATCATCCTAAAGGTGACATTATAAAAGAAAATCTTCGTCTTCATCTCGGTCTGTGCAGTAATTACAAAAGCGTTGTGTGGCAGGGATAGAATGGGAGCAGTATCGGCCCGTTTCTATCTCAAGTTTAAGGGATCCACATCTTAGAGAAGCAAATATTTTTCATTGATATCTTGGAAGTCCGGTATAACCTTTAGTGCACAATACAGTCTTAAAAAGTTTAAAACTTCGTACTTTAGGTGTCGTCTGGGCGCTATCTTTTCATCGCTGTTTGTCAATCTATTGACTATTTAGTTAAACAGCATGCGAATTAATTAGTGCTAACAGTTTAACAGTTTCAGTTTAGTGTTTTACTGTTTCAGTTTACCTTATAGTGTTACTGTATTTAGGTAATCTTCAGTTCGATTTTCATGTTTTATGGCTTAATTTAAAGAAAAATGTATTGGCTGTGATGTGGTATATACTTTTGGAGAATTATTTGATGACAAATTTAAAATATAATTTTAAACGAACATGGGGTGTTGACCTCGTTATTCTTCCCATAACTGTTTGTCTAGTATAAGGGACTGGATCGTTGACTTCATATGCTGCCCAGTGGTAGGTTTTCGACTATTCAATCCCCTGTTCGAAAGTCATATAGTGTTATTTTCATACTATACATGTATTTGTGAAATTCTAAAAGTTCGTTCTTCCTGATTCAGGCCAACAACATGAAGGAGGTACTCATGGTCAAGGAAGTATAACTGACACGTCAAACCCATTATACTATTCTGCGTGGTCATACATCTCAGTCGACTCACTAGCGTATCTGCTATTTACAGCTAAACCTAAAATCTAAGAATTCTAGTGTGTTTGATATATGCCAATGGTTACTAGATTACGTGGAAGTCAACAAGACCATTACATTAATTAACGTAAAACAATGTCAATCAGTATGATAATCTCAGTTATGAAAGACCTTATATTTGTACAGTTTCACCAAATATTATTGTTCATGTTATGACAGCATATGCTATCCGTTTGCTAATTAATAGTAAACAATATAAGTATGCAGGTCAAACATGTACATGTATATGAAGTAAATATTGACGACCTGAATAGAATAGGTTGTAAATTCGTTTATGCGTCTCATATAGGTCCCAAAGCACGAAGTATCCAATACAAGTTTATCATAACCTTGACCTTTGCATCATGTTACAAAATTAGTAATAACTGTATTATCAACATGTTACGTGCCTACAGCTATGGATCTATGGATACAGTGGTTGAGTTTCAACCCTTGAATTACAGTTAGTGAAATAGATTGTAATATTTTAAACCTGATGTACAACATGAACAATGCATTTACGGAGTTGTTAAAAATAGTAAGTGCATGTTTGTTGGATATTCAATAGCAAACTGTGAAAAGTTATTGTAATATAAAAATAACAACTTTTTGTTGTTGACAGTTTATACAATAATACAAATACAAATAGGATTTTGTAAGATTCACCTGATTTCCTTTAAATGATATTGTTCAAATAAATTGTATCAACATAATGGTTTTCTCAACAAGTTGGCCGCCATTGGTACATGCTGATACACGCTACTGAGAATTTGGAATAAAAATGAATAAAAGGTGTCAAAAGTCTGAAAGTTAAGGCAATAATACAATATTGCCAAGCAAAACTTTGTCGTGATTATATTCATCATCTTGTGATGAAAGAAATTATGAATGAGTGAAATAATTTTCCTCTGTCTCGAGCCTTGGCGAGAGACAAACCAAAATTATTTCACGAGGGACATAAACTTGATATGAAAGGGGAACGAGTTATGTATCCTATTTATTACCAACATGTATTTCATACGATTGATTGTGTTTGAAAATATATTTCTGTTGTCCATATAAAGGAACAGAACAGCGGAGTAATATCAACCCTGTCACAGCATATATAAGTTCATAATATTGCGACGTTAAATATTCACGCCTTTAAAATCAAACCGTTCTACAATCCGTGATGTTTGGTAAGGCGAAACCAGCTGCACTAGTCATGCTGAAGGAAGCGTTCGTAATATAACAATTCCCTGCTCGAGGACATGAGATGAGAGTTATCCGTCCTTTGAATGATGTCATGTCATGGCGGTCGCCATTCGCATGTTTCTCGTCGTCAGAATGTGTAAACAAGGTAAAACAACCTCATTAAATGTAAGTTTTAGATGAACATTGCTGTTGAAATGGCTTTCCTTTTATTTAGTTAGGTGAGTATCAATTCACTGTGCACCGTTACGAACACGTTATTCTCACCGAGATACTGAGCGTGTGGTGCAATGTCATTCCCAACGATAAGATTGAGAGCAAATACTCTTTCTGCATTCTAAACTTTGTGGTTATTAGCTCTGCTCTAGTCCTGGTGTAGCCTTTTTGTTAATTATTCATTAAAATCAATCAGTGTAGTGAGTATAAGTTCCTGAATCAATTGAACAATCAGAGAAATATTAATTTTAAGTGTTGAATGAATGAATGAATTCACGTTCGTTTTATGAATGAATAAAGTAGTCCAGGCAGTGTCAAATTTCATCGTTAGCCAATCAAACTACGTGAACAATTTGTTATGAAACCCCATTAGTTTAAATGACATAAACTATCATTATAAATGGGAAATTTGAAAAAATAAATTTTGCAAACTACTGCCCCTTTAAGGTTAAGACCCATACCCCAACTAAATGCAAAATGCAAATCAGCAAGGCGCAAAACACGCATGGCTTTTCGAACGTTTCGATGTAAACGCACAGAATCGAATAGAACCTAGCATTGCCAAATGAGAAATAAGTATAAGAACTGTTGCCGAAACTTTAAAACTAATCTTCGTAAACAAAAGCAAAATAGAGTGACTCAACAATTCGATCAAATGTCCATCTAAATTCTGGAAAGAGATACGTTATTTACAAAACCGACCTCATCGTCAAAACTCTATTCCCAAAACTGAATGGATAGTGCATTTTAAAAAAATCCTTTTCGAACAATTCTGTATTTGACACCAGTCAAGATGACGAGGTGTTAAACGATTTGCTCAGTTCATCATCAGAAGTTTACACAGACGTAGATAAAATGATTTTAGATACACAGGTATCAGAAAATGACATATCAAATGCTATATCGCATTTAAAAAATGGGAAATCCGCTTGTCCTGATCAAATGTTCTGAATTTGTGATTATGCCTTTCCTGATCAAATGCTTCAATTGCTTTGATAATAGCAATGTTTCCAGAAAGTTGGTCTTCCTCAATAATTGTTCCTCTACACAAGAAAGGAAAGCTCGATGATCCCGATAACTATAGAGGCATTTCCTTAATGAGTATCTTGGGGGAAATATTTACAACTATATCGAATTATAATAGATTAACAAAATGGACAAATATGCGCGATTTAATACCAGAAGCTCAGGCCGGTTTTCGAAAAACATATTCTACTTCCGACCATATATTTTCATTACATGCAATTATCCAGAAATTTCTTTCACGTCGAAAACACGAACTGTATGTTGCATTTGTCGATTTTAAAAAAAGCATTCGATTCTGTAGATCGTTCTCAACTATGGTACTGTTTATTAAGGGCCAGATTTCGAGGGAAATGTTTACTGTTTTAAAATCCATGTATGCTGACATAAAATCTTGTGTGCGTTCTGGTAGTGATTGTACAGACTATTTTGATTGCCCGGTTGGATACAAGAGTGTATTTAAAGCCAATGTTGTTTTCATTTTTCATTAATGAATTGTATTATGAGATAGTTAATAATGGAAAGCATGGTATTCAAATCTTCCCAGATATATTTGAAATAGTAATGCTACTTTTTGCTGATGATGTAATTTTAGTGTCAGACACTGTTGTGGGATTACAAAATCAACTTAATATATTGGAACATTACACGATAGAATGGAAGTTATCGGTCAACTATGACAAAACAAACCTTGATATTTTCAGAAGGGGTGGGCCGTTTACTTCAAATGAACAATGGGTACTTAATGGTTTACAACTAAAGATTAATAGTCAATATAAATATATTGGTATTTTGTTCACCCACACCATGCACACTATGAACTTTTCAAAAAGCGTTGAAGATTTAGTATCAAGAGCGAAGAAAGCTTTATTCAACGTCGTGTCTGTTTCATTTAAAATATGAATGTCTTCCCCTAACGTATTTTGTAAACTATTCGACTCCCAAATACAACCGATAATGTTATATGGATCTGATATTTGGGGATTCCAAAAATACGACTGCCTAGAAAAACTTCACCTATTGGCATGTAAAAGATATTTATCCGTTGGATTATCAACACCAAATTACATGGTTTACGGCGAATGTGGAAGACACCCGTTATATATAAATTCTCACACAAAATGCCTAAAATATTGGATACAAATTATTGATATGCATGAATATAGAATTTCAAAGCTAGCTTATAACATGAGTTTGCATTTAGATGATATTGGAAAAACCACTTAGGCATCCCATGTAAGAAACCTTTTGTTCTCTCACGGTTATGGCTTTGTTTAGGTGAACCAAACAATTGGAATTATTGATCTATTTTTATATAACTTTAAAAACCAAGCTATTAACATGTTTTATCAATACTGGCATTCCATCCTCTGTGACAGATCAAGGTATGATAGTTACAGAAAGTTTACTTCAACCAGAACAAATATTAATCGATTTTATATTCTAATGATTTAAGAAACAGTTTCATCAAATTTAGACCGTGTTTATTAGATTTAATGATAAACATAGGCAGAAAAATGTACATCGAAAAGAGCAGAAGAATGTGTCCATTATGTGAATAAGCAGTTGAAAACGAAACCCATGCATGTCATGCTTGTTTGTCCATTTACTACGCTTACAGAAGAAAATACATTCCTGATTTTTATTTGTCAAAACCACCTGCTCTCGCTTTTATATCATTAATGTCTTCCCAAAATGACAAAACAATTCTTAACTTATCACTATTTATTAAACATAGTATGAAACTAAGAACTGAACTATTAAATGATGGAAACTCGTCCTGAAAGCAAACACACTATTTTGGAATTGCCTGTCATGTTGTTCAAGTGGTGTTCTATATCGTTTGTACTTCTATAACATTTGTATTATAATCTATCATTTGTATATGGATATTTTGTTTGTGGGCCGGAGGCCTTAAAAACAATAAACAATTTTGACATTTGACTTGACTGATACCTTCCTACATTCATCATCACTTGGTTACAGTGAGGGTGGAGTATTTGTGATTATGAGTCCTTGTGATATGTAACAGAGTCATTGTGATTTCAGCTTCGGTAGGTCCAGGGTAATGAGCGATAAATGAGTTGCAGATATACAAACTCAACGTTGTCAGAGAATTGAAGTAACAGTAAGTTAACACATATATCCATACGTGACAACTAAATTTATGATGACCAAATAATCACTGATAATGTCGTAAAACCACTAATTGCCACAAAGTTAATAGTTTTTCATAAGAAACATTAGAAACTTTCAAGGTAACTGATATATGTTGTACTTATTAAACGCCGAATGCTTTATGATATAAGAGGATGAACTCTAATCAGAGCAACATGTTCTGTTTAGACAATTCTATAAACACCGGTTACTAAAATTGCCCAAAATTTATGAAAAACTATGTAGACAATATATATTTGCCCTTTTACTTTTAAGGAATTTGAAAACTTTTTTCCTTTTAAAATTATTTTGCAGGCCTCTGCAGTTATGAGTTATTATTTTCAAGTTTGACATTGATAAATGATAAAAATCGTGTTTTCAGTTGCCATGTCAAAACTGTACATTCAATCTGGGAAACCCTGTTTGTAAATACCTGTTTTTCAAATAAATTTCCAAAACTTAAAAGGAGTAAAATAAAGAGGGTTTACTGCGGAGGACGCAACCGTGCATGATTTAGGAATGCGCGTGATGCACGTGCTATTACCGACTGCTTGCCCGTCGTGGTGGCTTGCAAAATACAGTGACATGAACATACTTTGTTATAAAATAAAAAAAACGGAATTGAGGACTATATTATACACATGGATTATACCCGAAGAAAAACATTATTTGACATCTTCAAGGTATGTTGAAAGTAATAATTTGATGTTTTGTTGAGATGTGACATATAAATCATGGTGATATTCAATTTAGCATGATTAAGGGAGAAACTTGTCGTCAGTATGATTAATGTAGTAGTTATTCGTAGTTATCTTAATAACATAGTTTAGAAGGAAGTCATAAACGGGTATAACTCAAAATATAACTCATAATTCAAACCTGTTATGACTGGTAACCCACAAGGATCAGTTTTAGGACCTTTGTTATTTTTAATTTATCATCCAAAACTGGTTCCCACAGTAGATATCGCTTATGTGAGATCAAGCGATATCTACAAGCGATATCTACAATCAAATTGTCAATATATTTGATATCAGAAGACACTTGAGTGAGATTCTTTATGTATAATAATGACATTGTTGATAACATTGATTGTAACATACGTCATTTTGCTGATGACACTTCATTGTATGTAATATTTGAAGAGCCGCTTTTATCAGCACACAGTCTGAATGAAGAATTACAAAAAAATAAAATAATGTGGGCAAATGTATGGCAGGTGAAGTTAAACACAGAAAAGATGGAAACTATTCAATAAAGTAAAAATTCCAAAACCTCAGTTATATATGCAATAATGCAAGGGCCGGACTCCTATAACTGAAGTTGAAAAACATAAACATTTAAGTGTTATATTTCAAAAGGGTGGAACTGGGCTGCTCACGTTAACAGTGTTGTAGATAGAGTTACTCCCATAATCAATTGCTTAAGAATTTTGAAACATACTAGATATACCGCTTTTTGACTGTTGTTTGGAATATCTGTATTCAGGCTAAAAATGCAAATCTGGGAAAATTACAATTACATTAGCTATGCTCAAGGTCAAGGGCAGTAACTCTTCCTAGACTGTCCAAAATAGCTGAAAACCCCAGTCTTAAGGGTACTGTTGACTATACCATCTTTTCAAGCTTTTATCATGAAATTACGCGCTAAAACTGACGTGCATTATGATCCAGGGTAATAGGGCCACGTGTAACAGCTGTACTTTGCTTTTCAGCTCCTTTTCCCGAGTTGATACATATATAAATATATTTTTCAATTTAATTTTTACTTTTGAAAACGAATTGTTACGCCTCTAAATCTTAATGTATTTCAGACTTTAATCTTTTAGGATAATTATCCCAATATTTACAAAATTATTTAGGTTGGATACATGCATTTTAAAGATTTTTTTGTAAAACTGGTAAAATCTATTAGCGGTCTTCAGTGAGGTCAGATTACCTCCCTTTGTAACTCTCGCCCTCAGGACTTAATAGCTTAGGTCCATTTTTCATCAACAGTGTGCTGTGAGAAACATTAAAAATCAAATTACCTTTGGATACTTATAAAGAAAGGTAATGGTATTATGATTGTGTGAAATAGTTTATGTTTTATGGTAAAAAAATTATCTGTTCTACAACCTTTTATAAATGAATTATGTAATAAAAATCTAAATTTTCAGAAGAAGAGTTATCTCCCTTTGCCAATATTTTTGATAATATTCAACTTCAGCATCAAATTACTCAGTAAACAGGTCCGTGACATATATTTTTTATTTTCTATTATTCTTCAGCTGTATGTTTTCCACAAGTATTATCATGTTTGAATTATTTTTCATTTATTTTGTATTATTGAACAGGACTTTTGAAGTTATTTCTGCAGAATCCAGTGTTGACATTGCATCTTATCATGTTAGGCAAATGAAAAAAAAGCAACATACAAATGAAGAAATCACTTTTCTATTCTAATAACACTCCATTTATCAAATAAAACAACAATAAAGCTCTGAATGATCATATTTTTTGTTTAAAGTGACCTTAACAAAAATTAAAAAGAGTTAGCCTCTTCTTGAGACATAACCACAAAAAACATCATTTTGCAGAAAAACAAGCTTCGTGCCATGCACTTTTTCTTTTTGAATCTCGAATAATACATATTCAGCTTGCATCATGCCAATTTACAGCATTTTTTCAATTAATTTCATTATTGTTTGGAACCTCTTAAGTTCAGTGTTTAAATAGGTAATAACAAATGATTATCAAGTGTAAATGCATTTTAAAACATACTTTTAAAAACCTTTTTATCCCATTTAGTATAATTAACCAAATTTTTAGCTTTTACAAATATAATAAGAATTTGTATATGAAAATGATAAATTGACCAAATGTGTTTTCTTTGTTCTTAGTTATGTTTTAATATTAAATACATATTTTAAAAAAATAACTGGTTATTTACTGACAACTGTGTGGTTATTATTCTGTCATATCTTGACATATATTAATGATAATGCCTATCAGAAATGGTAAATGGCAGTGAGTTTGGGTTCAATACTCATTTCCGCCTATGATTTTCCAACTTTTTTCCAATTTTCTAAAAATATTATGAAGATATTTCACCATAAAAGTTATTAATTTGCATCAGAAATGTTGGAATGCTATTTATGGTTTTGTAATTTTGTAGATATTGCCAAAATTAAATTTTGTATGGATCCCAGACACCTGTTGCTAATTTCCTGTTTTCTGAAAACCAGACGGTCATGTACTTTGAACATTTTTCACATCAAAATATTGGAAGTAAAAAAAGTTTTAAAAATATATTTTTCTTTTCTATACATTTAGCTACACAAAACATATTTCAGAATAATTTTAATATTTCTTTTAAAAAAAGCTTGAGCATAGCTAATTACATGCATTAAGGACAATGTGCCACGTAACAAGAGGCACAAGTCATATTAAACTATTAACAAGTAAAATTGAACAAATATTAGCTTTATGTACATTTGTATGTAATATATATTTATTGATAATTGATCATGTTGTGAGTGTTTATTAGCCAAGTGATTTGTCATGAGAATGCTTTTACTGAATGTAATTTGATGAATTCACCTTTGCAAATTTGGAGCGGCATTTGCATAAGCTCTCAGCTTGTTTGCCAATCCATTTCAATGATTAATAAAACATGATTAAACCAACAAACGCATTAAGTTTCAAATTCTTACAACCCTGGACAAACTAACCTTTCTTGAATTTATCATAGAATGCTGTAGGTATTCTAATAGTTACAGAGCAATAACGCAGCGCTACTGACAACATATATGTTTAGAACATGGAGGTAAATGTTCCAACTCCCAACTGCTAAACAGAAAGATTCCATAGTTAAATTTCAAATTAATATTGTACATTTCTTTGAAAGTCTGTTATAGATAAACTCAAAAAATCCAACAAGCAAGTCGGGCTTGCTTGTAATATTTTCTACAAGCCCGGTCGGAGAGCAACCAGCAATTGGCAGCGGCCACACAGCAATTTCGACCGCTTATACTAATGTTATTGGCATGTCGGAAATATAAATACGCTGTGTTCTTCTCCCTCGGGTAATACGGTCTCATGTACCACCTTTGTACCAGTGTCATCCCTCGCCTGATGACACTGGTACAGGGATGGTTCATGAGACCGTATATTACCCTCGGCAGAAGCATACAGCTTATATCCTAAAAATGTTGCAGAGTAGTCATAGAAGAACTCTCAATTGAGGTGTAGCACGCACTCAATTCACGTATAGTTGATTTGTGTCAAACAGAAATCAGTATGCCGGGTGAACGTACTATGTCTACAACATGATGTATATAATGTTGTGATACAGACGAAACCAGGTACTTATAATCGTAGCAAGTTCAGACACACATACCCAAAACATCATCAGCCTTAGGCTGGTTCATATATGTGTTGATTAGGATAGTGCGTCATGCTGTATAAGGATAAACTAGTACTTACTGGCAGATGCATGCACATAGCACACGAGTTGGAGAAGAAGCCCGCACACTGCTGAACGTCCTGCTGGCAGGCATGCCATACTTAAATTAGCGATACAGTGATGATAGACGTCACTTCCCTAGACTTACATTAAGTCTCAGAAATACTTTTTTTGCATGAGGACTTAAAGGGCTAGGTTAAGCCAAATCTGGTTTTCGTTTCTTCTACTAGGAGTTTACATTGTCTAGTCATCAGTCATTAGATAGTGACATATATCACTTCTTAGAGCACAGTCAATGCTTTCGTCCAATCATATGATTGTATTGTGGTCACGTGGAGTAGATTCATATCCCGATAGATGTACGGTTGTCTGGTTGCGTTCGGTTATCATTCTCATAAAACTGGTTCACAGACTTCCATAAAAACAACAAACAATGTCAACTGATTGTTTTATTTATGTGGATAATACACAATTAAACACTTATTACATTGACAAATGATCTGCTGTGTTCCCTTTCGGAAAGGAAATAGTCGCTTCCGTCGATGGGGGTCTTCTATATTAAGAAGCTTGATATTCCTAAAAGAAGAATAAAAGCATGTAAATAAAGCAAGTAATGTGAGGTCATTTGGGATTTTTCAAGTGTATTTAATTCATATCACGAGTAAGTGAAACAATGACAAGCATAAAACCATGTTACCAATGTTTTATATATTTTCAACCACGATATAAAAAATACTATTCAGAAGTTATATAGAACGATATACAAATGAGAAATAAGAAAGTGATATAACATTACCTTTTTGGAGTGTTAGAAGATAAAGGCTGCACTGTCGTCTCACTGAAACCCCTGTGTCGTCACACAGCGTCCGAGCGATGTCGTGTCCAGTACGACGTTAGGCACCCTTTCCTTCAATTCCTTTGCTGCAGTAACCTGCAATTTATATGCAATAAGACGGGGTGCACAATAGCATATGCAACAATAGATATTACGTATCGCATATTGATAAATACAGCTCAATAAACAACTTAACGTGTTGGAAAATATTTGAAATACAAAAAAACAATATCTATTATTAAAAAAACCAAATTAAAGAAAATTAGTTTAAATTTTAAAATTACAGAGTTTAAAAAGTAAGGAGTAAAAAGGTAAAGTTACCTTTCCTGTATGAATAGTGTTCTTGTCCTTGGACTGTCCATGATGAAGCCATTGTGTGAACTGATTCATTCTAAAAACCAACCAGTCTTTATAGGCAATGAAATGTATTACTGCTCAATGTTGCTGAATAAAAACGTGCTTAAATCATACATGTTCGTGATTCAAGCACGACGCTTATGCTGTAGCACGACTCGTACGCTTTATATAAAATGTACGCCTCATGCACCTCGGACAATTTAAGAAATTCAGTGCTCACAGTGCCGAAGATGACGTCAATGTCCCTAACATTTGCATATGAAAATGAGAGATGTCAATGTTGTGTTCGAGAGAATGTTTCCCAAATTTGTGGACAAAATATTTGAAATAAATTCATGTTAAGACATTTTCTTGACGACTCAAGCATTTGACTGTGCTCTAAGATAGATAGAGAACTCGTAGCAGTACATTATCGGGATATAAATGTATATTTATATCCCGATAATGTACTGCTACTCGTCCTCTATCTATTACTTGGCGAGCCCTTCACGGCATAGTGTATAACCTGGCCGCTTGGAGTTTTGCGTTTGGCTTTTGGCCACTGGCGTCTGGCGTCTGGCGTCTTGCGGCTGGCGAGTGTTTGCTATTTTTAGCCCTTTGTATATATTTAACACTGTTTGATCCTTATTCACTTGTCAAAGTAAAATTCACTTACATTTTACATGTTTATTCTATCAAATAATATTAATAGTAATTTTTATGAAATGTATATTTATAAATTGATATGTTTCCTGTTTTAATCTGTAAAGTTTGGCTTACTATATAAATTATTCTTGTTGGTTTAGGGATAGTCAAGTACTGTTTAATTTTGCAATTTTCATTTATTACACAACAATACAATCACAACTAACATGCAAGAATAAAGCTTTGTTGACAAGTCCAATTACATCCTTCCGTATGTTATGTTTAGTTTGGAAAAGTTTTATTCCGTTTAATGATATGTTATGATATGGCACCATTTCATGATATGATAACTGGCCCCAAAACAGACCGTATCTGGTGGCTATCATATTCCTGTGTGCCGCAGAGTTTACTTTATCAGATTTACTCTAGCTGGGCAACTTTGAAACTGTGAAACTGAAGTAAATTATATAATTCCATGGGCATTATGTTACTTTATATGAAAAAAATACAGGAAAAAAGAATTAATTTATTTGCATACAGAGAACTAGAAAAGTCAAAATTGTCATTACTTGTAACTAAGATAATTATAAGATTAGATAATGTCAATGTTATAAATGGTAAATAAGTTAATAATATATATGTAATGACAGATGGATATGTTACAGTCAACTACACTATATGTTACAACCAACCAGCTGGTTAGAATCAAGTACTATTTGTTAAAATGTTAATAAACTAATTGTGTTTATTAAAGCTTTTGAAGTTATTATCTATAAAAGCTTTGCATATCAGGAAAGATAGTATTGCATTGTTGGGCTGATGTGCACATTGATCAGTACAATATTTAAAGTCAATCACATGTTCTAAAAAACTTACAAGAACATATATGATAGGAAATTCAGGAAAGTTTGTAAACTTCATCATACGATATATACAATGGTTTTTAATATATGTACAGTGCTGTCTAGATACATTGGGTACATGAGACACACACAACATATTGCTTACTCCCACTTGTGTCCCATGTACGGCTTCCCAGGTGGATTTGGGTACAAGATCCTTATTTGTTTTAGAACACAGTAGGGCATTACTTCTCGTCTGTGACGTAACACCCATTCCCCTTTTCCTGCAATCAACATTTTCCTAGTGTATACAGGTATGTTCTAACCTCTTAGATAATTAATGGCCTTCCAGTAGCCTCTCTAGCATATTTTCCTTAGACCACTGTTCTCGACACAGGCTGCCTGGCCATTACCTAGGAAGATATTTGGTCTATGTGTCACACAGGGAACAAGAAATCAGTGTGGACACTGGTCATCGCCTAAGGGATTGATCATGGGGTCAGGACATTCGTAAGGTGTTGGCACATTTCTCTCATTCCCAAGGCTTCCTCTGACTTTAGTGCTGGGCACAGGTTGATTTCCCACAGGTTGTGGCCTGGTAACTGAACTTAAAATAGTTCAAACGTCGTAAAAGTATACAGGAATAAGAATAATAAGAACAATACCTGCTTTTATTCTTATTCTTTATTCTTATACTTGATATTTGTATTCAACATTCATAATTAATTGTAATGTTTCTTCTCAGCATGTAACCTTGATGATGAACGATATAATGTGACAAAATATATGAATTTCAACTCATGAAATAAAAGGTCTAAATACGTACCTAGTTCATCATAATCCCAACCACAGTTTGCAAATATTCCCTTCAGGGTATCTTCCATTTCTTGGTTCACTTTGATACATATTGTGTAAGTTCACTCCATTTTGGAAATGACCTCCTCACTGTTCAAATTCAAAGAATGGCGGCACTTCCGATGTCCAATCAGAGCTAAATACAGATCAAGTTTCTTCAGTTATGCTTCACTGATGATTATGGGTCATCATCATCTAACCAATGGAACAACTGAATTGTAGTCACATGACCAGGTTGTTTTTGGCGTTATTTGGTTTGAACTGTTTCACCATTGTTGCTTTATCATCTCCTGCTACATATATAGCCTCCCCATGCATTGGCTTCTTTTTTAGAAGGTAGCCAGCTTGTTCGTACCATTTTTTCTTACAACATTTAACAAATAGTTATACAAAATGGAAACCTAAAGCTAAGACATATTGTCTAGACTTGGCTGGTCGTCCATTGAATATTTTGCTCCAGAGTCTGGATGACGGACTTTACTCACTTCTTCCTAGGTATAGTGCAAAACTACTGAAGTATTTTCGCACTCTGGTGAGAGGTGAACGTCTATGTACAGGTTAAAAGTAAGTTAAAATCGGTTTAAAAATTGATGCTGCTTAGGGTAGGGCTAGACCACAGGAACTCGATATCGTAATCAAAACGTAGGTAAAACGAAGGTAAAGATATTGTCGCAAGCGACGATAAAATGATTCAGCCCGCGGTGAATTATATGTTGTCATTGGAAGCAGTATCCTTGTGTAACATTGTGTAATGAACAAGAAAGGAGGAACAATGTATGCGAGCGTGTGAGGCCTTAAAATGTAACAGTTACATGTAGTTTGTTTGGAGTCAAAAACGTAGGAGAAACGTTTATGGTGCTAAAGGAAAGGAAAGGAAAGGAAAGGAAAGGAAAGGAAAGGAAAGCAAAGCAAAGCAAAGCAAAGCAAAGCAAAGCAAACGGAACCGAACCGAACCGAACCGAACCGAACCGAACCGCAACGCAACGCAACACAACGCAACGCAACGCAACGCAACGCAACGCAACGCAACGCAACGCAACGCACCTCACCGCACCGCACCGCGGTGTTTGTTGCTCGTTACTATGTCCTTGCGATGAAGGTTGCGTACATTTGTGCATACATACGTGCGTTTGGTCTTGTCATAAGTTGAACATATCTTCATTCTTTATTTTGTATTCATCGTCATTTTCTACAATTTCTCACGACCGGGAATGACCTTACGCGATCGATTTTATTTTTGATTCATGTACACTTAGCTTCTGTCTAGTAGTCCCAAACATAACCTGCATCATAACCTCCAGGTTTATGAAATATTCGCCTTTAAAGTTGGTACATTGTTCAAAGTCACCAAACTTTGAATGGTCACTGTTAACAAAGTATTAGGAATTCGCTCAAAACAGAACAAACTTGTTATTCCTCAATGTTTCAGCTAAATGTTAATATATCTTCGGAGAGGTGTTTCCGCAAATGTACATGGGGTCAGAAAATTTGAAAAAGTTGAAAAATCCAAGATGGCGGCTCAACCACGTGATTCACGATTTCACCGCCATTTACTTTTTTTCTCGCAAGGTCATTGCGCATCTTTTAAAACAAGAGTCATCAGAAGATGACATATCCCACCGGTTCCACAACAATTGTAAAATCTACTACCGTACTACAGTAAGTGGGTATTACAGATGCTGATTTTCAGGTATGTTAAAGGTTTTAGACTTCTGTTCCAGAAGCAGTCAAAATCAACAACAACCAACATCCCTCTCATGTTTCTATGGAAAGAGAAAACAATACATTTTTCAGAAAAAAATCTGAAAATATTAAAAGGCACCACTTCAGTTAGTAGATAATACACATGCAAAGTTTCAGGAAGATATGGTGAACGGTTTTGGAGCTGTGCTCCGGAAACGAACCTGTCTCTGACAAAGTCCAAATTCAACAAGTTTCTATGAAAACGAAAAAAATCAACAACAACAAAAATCTGAAAATATCAAAAGGCACCGCTGCAGCAAATGTGTAATACATATGTGAAGTTTCAGAAAGATATGATAAATGGTTTTCGAGTTCTGCTCCGGAAACGAAATGATTACGGACGGACAGACGGACAGACGGACAGACGGACGGGGCGTTGACTATATCCCACGGTATTACAAAGCGGTGGGATAAAAAGTCACTGGGTGAATTTTGAAAAAAAATCCCATGTTAAAAATCGAACTTTAGAATCGAACTGGACCTTTAATGGCTTGATTGTTTGGGCCCAAAAACTTCGCTGCAAAACTACATGGTGAGGGCTATCAGCTTGTAAAGTTTGGTAGCAATAGCTGCATTCCTTCTGGCAAAAGGCGTGTTTACAAGGTCCGTGGAACAATAATAATAAAACACGCCAATCTCAATAAGGATTCTGCCCCAAAGGGCTGAATCATTAAAAATACCTTCATCATTATCAAACCTTTCTAAATACTGAAGAGTCACGTTGTGCTATCATTCCATCAAGAATTACCATGATAACACTTCTTTGATAGCATGGTCACCTCTACAAAGCAACTAAGGTAATCTTGCAAATTATTTCTTAAGCATTAAAAATAGATTTTTTGGAAACAAGCTTATTTTCTTAAAACGGTGGTCAGAAAAAACGAAAGACATAGTTATGACACAATACGGCTTGACATCCGGTGTCCGTCCGTAATACATTTGCATTATCAACTTCTTCACAAGAACAAATAGCTTCAAAGTGTTAAAACCTTGTGTATACAAAATGTGCATTAGATTACTCTGAAAGGTATCAGTTTTAAATGGCATGCATCTTTGAAATCTACTCTTCAGTAACAGTAGCACACGCACACACATGTATATGATAAACAACTGCATGCCTAGAACTTGAGATATCGCCCTTGAATAGCATATTCGTTCAATAATGGGGTTGTTTATTCAAAGTAATATAGTCCTGTGACCTATAAACTTACTGCAAACTATTGGAATATATTTTCCATTACAAGTTCTCAAATTTCAGATATACATTTAGTTCATTAACTTTAATATGGTATAAATGTTGATAGTTTACTACTTTACAACAAATATACATGTTTCGACAAGGCTCCAGAACGCATATCACAAGGCCAAGAGCTTACAAACTGCCACATCTCAGCAGCGAAAGAATCATGCTCAAATTGCTTCAAACTTTCACTCGTTTTACTTTTACTATAACTCGTATAAATATTTTCATATTCTGTGACAACATTTATAATAAAAACAAGCTATATCTATCTGTCGAACACGATTTTTTAATATATTGTATTGGATATGGAGGGTACCTACAAAGCGGTATACTCGTACAAAAAGATTTCTCCCCTTCCTCCAATTCACCTTAGAATAGCAAAATAATTCAATCTTAAAAGTGATGCACTAAGCACAAATCCTACCATTCGAAAAGACTAAATCCAAAATTATCGGCAAGGGACCAGAAAGGAATAGAATTGACAAGCAGGTCAATATCCCATAAGGCACATTTATAGTGAAGGTGATATGGAGAGGCATTATACCAAATTTAGAGTTATGTTCTGGAAACAAACCCTAGCCTTCAAAAAGACGTAGTCCAAATTGTTTCAAAGGAAACAGAAACAAATAAAATTTAAAATACCCATACCACACATATATATGACATGGAGAGGCAGTACGATCGGTCAAGTAGTTTTAGAGCTATGCTTTGGAACAATGAGAACGCCTACACTTACGCCAAAGCTGTCAGAACGTCGACCAAAATAATGTCTTCTGATCCGTCAAAAGGGGACATAAGCATTGCACTATCTGCAACCGGGCACCATGAGTAAAACTAGTCTAAGTTTGTGATTGTGAATTTGAGTCTGTTTTTCAATGTGTACACATTAAAATTATCTTAGATAATAAAAATAATATCCAACAAGGTTCTCGGGATTACAAATTATCGGTCCCTTGTGAATAAAGTGTGTCAAACTCATGTACTTGTGTATTGGTGCAGGTGCTGAGTTATGTATGGTATATTGGAACTTGTTTTAAACATATTTTATTCATGAAAAATACATGAATGGATAGGCCAACAAGCTCCAATGAACTTATTTAAAGGCCGCTCCAGTGCAGTTATATCTTCGTAAATAAATACAGATTGGTTTGAACATATCATATACATGGATCAGCTTCAAAGATAATGGTAATGATTGAATATAAATTCATTTTTTTAGCAATCAATATCAAAGTGCTCATAAAGTTTCAAATCGATCAGATTTTATTATATAAGTATGGATAGATTTCAATAATTTATGGAGATCATCAGTTGTAAGTGATGTACATCCCCGTAGTACTGTGTCGATACTGAATCCTTTAATATAGAAGAATGATTCCTGTCTTAAGCCTGTGTAATTACTGCATGTGAAGAAATAGTGTACAGCATTTTCAATTGGGTGACCGCATGCGCACAAGGGGCTATCGATAATATGTCTGTTGAACTTATCGGCATTCAAATCACTACAATGGAGCCTGAGGCGGGCGTGGATAATTTGGCAAATTCTTGAGCCATAACTAAGGTCGAAGACAGTAGATTTTATTTTGGGTCTGCAAATTGAATTCTTGAATCTGGATAAGGTATCAATGTTTTGAATTTCTGGACTTAGTGCATTCCACAGTTTTATTGTATCGGGTAGGAATGATCTGGCGTATGTCGCCGTTCTACATTTAATAGTTCGCACGGACGAGTTTTCTCTCAGATTGTAGTCATGAGTACTAGGTGTTGTAGGTAGAAGGTCACTGAGATATTGAGGCGCGAGATTGTTCTTCATTTTGTAAAAAGTTGTCAGTTTAGAAATATATCTACGTTCCGCCAGTGGTGTTAGGTTAGTTTCTTCATATAACTTGTCATGACTTGTACCACGAACTGCACCACAAATGGATCTCAACGCGTCTAGATTCAGTTTTTCTAGCATATTACACGGTTCCTGAGTACAATTGTCCCAAATGTGACTGCAGTAATCGAAAATTGGTATGATGAAGGATTTATAGATAGTTTCCAAGCTTTTACGCGATAGGCGGTTTTTAAGACTTCGTAAGCAGTTTATCAAAGGACTAACTTTTTTAATCATTGAGTTTATATGAATATCCCAGTAGCAGTTTGTTTGGAGGGTCAAGCCCAGATGCTTGTGATTTTCTACTTCTTGTATTGTTTCGCCATTCATTATGAGATCAGGTTTGATGCTTCTATTTACTTTTCTGCTAAACTGTATTGATTTTGTTTTTTTAGGGTTGAACAAAACTTTCCATTTTTTGGCCCAATTTGAGATTACCAATAGATCATTATTTAGACAGTTTGCCGCTGTATTAGGATCGTCAATTATAACGTAGAGGGAAGTATCGTCTGCGAATAGTCTAATATTACTATCAATATCATCTACAATATCATTAATGTATATTATGAACAGTAGGGGTCCCAAAACAGAACCTTGAGGGACTCCTGCTAAAACGTGTTGGGAATTTGATGTATACCCATTAGTTACTACTCGCTGGGTTCTGTCATTTAGATAACTTTCAAACCAAGCTAATAGATTTCCATCAATTCCATATGACTTTAATTTGTGGATTATTCCTTTGTGCCAAACTTTGTCAAACGCTTTGCTAACATCACAAAATACCGCTCTTATTTCTTTTCCATTGTCTAATGCTTTAGCTATGAAGTCATATAGGTAGGTCAGTTGATTAGTTGTCGAGTCACCCGGGGTAAATCCAGATTGAAGATTTGAGAGCAGGTTATTATCTCTTAGGTAATAATTTACATATTTAAAAATACATTTCTCGAATACTTTAGCTACACAACTTGTTAATGCAACTTGTCTATAATTTGAGCAGTCATAGATGTTGCCCGTTTTATGAATAGGGATTACGTACGCTTCTTTCCACATTTGGCCACTTTCAATGACAGATTAAATAATTTAGTTAGGATTGGAGCTATTGAATAAGCACATGTTTTTAGAACTTTAGTTCCGATTTTATCAGGTCCTGTTGCTTTAGTAGTATCTACCGATAGTAATATATCCTTGACTTCCCCAACCTCCAATATTATATCAGTTAGGGTACTATTACAACGTGCATCAAGTGAAGGGGGGTCGTCATCAGGATCTATAACTTGAGATTGATCAGTGAAATAGCTATTCATGATTTCCGTAACATCGTTTGGATCATCATAGAGAACATCATCGTCTATAATTGAATGACACGTTTTTTTGGCCGATTTGTTTTGCAAATAATTCTTAACCAGTTTCCACCAAGTTTTGGTTCCAGTTGATTCACTTATTGCGGCGTCAATTCTATTTGTATGCAATTTTTTGGCTTTGCGTACAGAGGATATTACTTTATTTCGAAGAGATTTGAATTTTTGCCATTCGAACGGACAATTTTTCCTCTTAGCTATTTTGTGTTGCCTATTTCGTCTCCTGATTAGTGAACGTATTTCGTTGTTCATCCAAAGCGGGTCCCTAGGTCTGATCAGTACCGTTTTGTTTGGTATGTTCGCGTTGCAGATGCATATCAATTCGTTGGTTAGTTTGGATGATAAGGTATCTATATCTTCTGTTTCCTTAAAACAGATATTATTGATTTCTTGGTTCATTCGATCTGTATTCGCTCGAGAATAGTCATAAATCTTTCGCTTGTAGCAAGTTTCTTTCGGATTGTTTGTTTCAATGTTAACGTAAACCGGACAGTGGTCACTGCATAATGGATCCAGCACCCCCGAATTTCGTACTTTGTTTACGCATGTAACGAATATCAATTTGAAATCAATCAACGTACGAGAATGAGAAGTGATACGCGTTGGTTCAGTTATTAATTGCGTGAGACCGTATGCAGCTTCAAAATATTTCAGTTTTGATTTGTTATCGTTAAAGAGGTCTAAGTTAAAGTCCCCTACGATAATAGTATTCAGATTAAGATCCACCGCATTTGCAATGCTGTTGTCAATGAGATCCCAATATGCTGCACTTTTGTCTGCTCTATAGAATGTACCTATAAGATACGTCTGTTTTCTACTTCTAACTTTTATCCATATTGCCTCAAGGCCTGTTACATCCAAATCATCCATTTGTATTGCACACAAATTGTCTTTTACATACACTGCAACCCCTCCTCCCCGACTTAATCTATCTTTTCGAAATGGCGCTTGAAAACCCGGGATAGTGATATCCATATTATCAATCTTTGAGTGTAACCAAGTTTCGGTTATACATATTACATCTATATCGCTAAACTCAACTTCTAGTATGTCTACTTTTTCTTTTAAAATTCTAACATTTGGGTGAATTATTGTGAGATCAGTATGAATAAGAGGCCCCGGATGGGGATGTACATCCCCACAACACAATAACAGGAGTGAGATGAAGATATTTACAGAGGGACTGTATAAACATAATCGTCTCAGATTATATGTCACAAATGTAAAATTAACCAGAGATTTTATGTGCACTTTGATTGCAAACTGTCCCACTGCCTGTCTATACTGTGCTATATCAACCGTCATCTATATACAAAATGTAACATAGATATAAGGCAGTGTGGGACAGCATAAGTATACATGCATGACCAGTCTGTAAATCACAGTAATATGAGGTAGTATATTTGATATCGCTATACAATCTGTATCTATTTTGTGAATCTTTCACGTGTTCAAGCAAAGACGAAGTGATATTTACAAAAAGAAAAAGGAAGAGAAAAGTAAAAATAAAATATAACATGACTGAAGATGAAAAATTAGGATAGATTCAGAGAAGATCTGTGATATTGTTAATCTCAGGATTGGTTGGTTAAGATGCAGTTCAGCTGTTAACGCCAGTAACTGACGCACGATTTACATGATGCCCGTGCTGAAATTGAAAGTTTTGGCCAACGTCAGGGCTAGGCCGTAGTTTTTCAAGGTGCAAGTGAGTGAGTTATTTTGATTTTGGAGTGGATATTGATTAAGATTAAAGCGTAAGTAAACATTAATTGCACTTTTGTTGCAATAGCATGTGTATAAAGTTGTAGGAGAAAGTGATATTAATATCCAGTGATGCATTAGCCATTAATATATATGTGTTATTGCAATAGTTTGTTAATATATGAATATTATATAAATAATTAATGTTGTATAAGTTAATTATGGACTACATTTCCATATTGATCTTATCATGTTCTAGTATATAGAAGATCCAGAACAATAAAAGATTTTCAGCTGGCTGTATACTGTATGTCATAATCATGTTGTCTATGCCTATGTGTTGTCACTATTTTACACCATATTAGTTAATGTAGTGTATATTCATTTAAATTATAACTGTATGCCATGTCCTGCATAATATAATGAAGAGAACAAAATTATAATTCATCTTGGGAGTAGTTGTGAATGGGTGCAGATAGAAATGTCACTGTGACCCTATGTACCAAAGTAGATGTGCAAACAGATAGGGTGACGGTGTGCACATGTTATAATAATCCAGAGATAATTATCAAAGTATGAAATAATGTACCCTGATCAAGCATATCCTTTCTTTTATAAGGAAAATTAAACGAAGGAAAATATTTAAAAACTGAGAAAATGCCCCAAGCAATGACAATGAGATAGTGGTATATAAATAATTAAATAAATATCCTATAGACATAGTTATTATCATGTCTTTTATACCAAAACCACTCTTCATCATAACGAAATAAAGGATTTCTTTATGCAGAAATTATTGAAAAAAGGAAAAGGTAAAATAAACAAGCTTGATTATTTTAAAGAGCAAATATCAAATGAAGCTTTACAATTAAAGTCAAGGTCACGTCCACCTCATCAAGTGAATGTTATTCAACATCAATGTTAGGAAATTGTTCAAATCATATTTTTTCAGATAACTTGACATAGAACCAAATTACTGACATCTATTGAAGACAATAGTTCAACAACTTGTGATGTATTTATCAAATATTGGTGTTCTTGGTTAATGGGTTATATTAATTCAATTTGGGATTAATTCACTTCTTTTAACTTAACTTAGTTGCCATAAATATATTTGAAGGGTGACTAAGGTTTTCAACAAATTAGATTATGACATTCATAGACATGTTGGAAAATGAATTATATATAAGAACAATAGTCCGGTGTTCACTCCTTTATGATTTCTGGAATAATGCACAATATCATTGATTTATCAGTTCGCAGCTAATTAATTACAGTCACTGTATATATTCCTAGGAAATACTCTGAATGTTCTTTATGGTATTATGTCTAAGTCTGTATATTCTGTTTTCATGTAGTAACCCTACTCACACATCAGTGACTCTCCAGTCCACATATGGCTAGCACCTCCTCCATGTGTGAATTGTTGGCAATTTTCTTGAAGGATCCATCAGTTTGTTTCACCACGATGACACCGCTCTTCACCCATGTTGAATGTATCAACTTTTGAGTAACCATTTCTCGTGCCTTCCTAGCAAGTATTGCCCTAGCCCTCGTCAGATCCTCATTCACATATAGTTTACCAGACTTGGGCAGCTTGACATGTTTAAGTTGTTTTCTATTCTCCAGTAAGGCTCTCTTTTTAGCATTGCTGGTGAACATAACGATGATGGGTCTTGCCTTGGTTTGAGGTTGGTGGGGGAACTTGGGTACACGGTGGCTGATGTCGATGTCAGATCTTGTGATCTCGACGCCCACTGAATTAGCTAGATCTATCACCAGTTGATCTGTGTCCTCCCCTTCCTCTTCCGAGAACCCCATGATTCGAATGTTATTCCTCCTGGAATATTGTTCACACCTGTCAAGCTTTTCAGAAAGTGTTTGAATGGTATTATCCCTCGCCTCGGCTTGGGTTTTCAAATCTATTACTTCTTTTTCAAGTTTGTTTGTTTTTTCAATGAGAGCTGTTATCTCAGTTTTCAGGGTAGGTTTTATGGCCTCACCGACTGCATCCCCACTTTCTTTAAGAACAGTTTTATCTTTTAACGCTTCGAGCAGTTGATATACCAGGCTACTAGGTCCGGGGGTGGAGGCCATCTTCTCAGTGTTTAGTAAACACTCACCCGATGTGTCGTGGTCCGACTCTGATTCTGTAGTTAGATTACAGGGACGCTTGATGTCGTTGTCGACTTGGTCTGGCGATGTAAATATGTCGTCTCGTGAGCGTTTGCTGGTACTTGGGGTTTTATCCATATGCAGAATGTATTTCCGAGCTGCCGAACAGGGTGGTGATGGTTACCGGGTGTGATAGAGTGTACCGGTTGGTATAGTCAAAGTTCAATCTGTCAACATCTGCTTTATTAATGTACACCTTGCATCTATTTTCACAAAAACAGTTTATATGACTTCAATGCTTACATTTGTGGTAATAATTTGTCAACTTCTCCTTATCTATCCTTCAAAAATCAGTCATTTCTCATCACTGTCTCTCTCTGTCGACCGAAACACGTCCGTCCATTACGAGATCACGCGAGATATTTGCCTGAGAATATTGGAACTTGATTTGCCCCCTTAAAAATGTAAAAAACCGTTTACATGACACGTTTGCCCCCAGGGGTATATTTACCTCCGGGGTAACAGATTTGCTCCACCTATTTAGCTAGGGCAAATTTTGCCTCAATACCCACCATGGGGCAAATATTTACCCCCTGTGTATACCGTTTACATGACGAAATTTGCCTCCTGGAGGTAAATTTGCCCCTGGGGGTATTTTGCCCCCGGGGGCAAACGGTGCATGTAAACGGGGCTTAAGGGTCCAATCTACATTAGGTTAAAAATTACCCTAAGAATTGGTGACATTCACAAATGACGCACGTACTTATCAATTATAAATTTCTCCGCAAAACCCGGCTGATTTCCAACATATGTCACCCCTAAGATAAATCTAATAGCTCTTCAAACTCGAACATCGACCACAAAAACCTCTCCCGGGAACGCTGAGTGAAAATGGTGAGATGCACCTGGGTGTTTTATAGTCAAATGTTTAACTCATGGTTAAACTCATGTTTAATGATGTCATGGTGTCACGAACCCAGGACACAGTTACCGATAATCCTTGAATAATCGCCGGGTCTAAGCCCTCTTTGAAATACACAATCGCCTGCCTTGAATAATCGCTAGTTCAACTTTATCAAATGCAAAGAAACTAATGGCTACATCCTTTACAAAATTAATTCCGGGACAAGCAGATTGATGCAAGTTTAACCGCATGGCATGTACTTCGTTTACAATAGTCATAATTTAACAAACTGCAATGAGGTTTTTGTTATGATTAAATAATCGTCGGGTCAAGGAATTACTGTATATGTAATAAATATGTTGAAAGTTTGAACTGTTTTGTATCATGTTTCATAAATTGGAGAACAGAGATGAATTGTGTAGGCTACTTTGAGAATTTATTCAAGATCATTGCAGGAATGTTATTATTTAGACAACCATGACAACCGTGTGGTCCAGTCATGTTGGTCCTGATAAATTTTAGACGTTTTTGTTTTAAATCTATGGCTCTGAATTGTGCTTTATCTGAACTAATGTACAACGTCAATCACTATAGCAGGATACAAGTAGCTACATGTACAAAGGACTTGGTTCTCATTTTACTACATGTCTTCTGAAGCAATTATAATAACATAATATAAATCTCTTACTCTTATGTAAGCAGTTTTTTAACAATTCACTCGCTAAGGCGTCAACCTGTATGAAATTTCTGATGATCTACAGAGTCCATGGCTCTAACATTTGTTTATTGGTTAACGCCCGATAGCCTGATGAGCTACAGAGTCGATGACTCTATTTTTTTAAGTATAGATTTCGTGTCTGCATTGGAGAGCTCAAACATTATTTTAGATTGTCATAGACTGTATTCACCTAATGGCCGAGGTTCATTAGGTGTTCTTTTTAAGACATTTATCAACTGACTGAATTTGCACATTCTATGTAAACTAGTGTCCAAAAGAAACGATACCACGTCTTTGAGCGGCCATTCCAGGAAAACGTTACGACACAGAAATCTAGAATTGGTATTATTCTTTTGAGATTTCGTTCATTTAACATGTGTACAAAATTCATTTCAATCAGTACTTTGCATTCATTTGTACTGAAAATGAAAATTTCATTCACACAAATGACTGAGACAAATGTTGAAAATGTCAAAAGAGGCGTCACTAAGTCACATTTGTATTCGGTATGTCCATCCCGAGCGTCAGAACAGGCACGTATACGTCTATGGGATGATGACGTCAGACGTCGGATGACGTCAGAAGATAAGCTTTGTCATTCATCAAGGAGGCAAATGGCTGACTTGATGGACGCAAGTCAGAGCATACAGGTCACTAATTCTTCGGTACACACGCTGTCTACCATTGTTCTTGAAGATGCAAAATCTGCTCCCATATGAGAGCATGGTCATGGCTCAGTCTCTCTGTTGCCAACGTTGAATTCGTCTGTTTGTTTACTCGTTGTTGACGCCTCAGGAACGTTTTGTGGTATGGACGACGTGTTCAGATATCATGAGTCTTCAATCTCTTTTACCAAGTTTGTCTGCTAATCACGTGTCTCAGTGACGTCTTTGACGTTAACGTCATAATGATGAATGGGTTTCGGAGATGAAATACCCGGATGTGGCGGTCTTCAATAAGCGTAATCACCTTCTTCTCGACCTGCATGATGTTCGATCTCTATCACGTAACCGTTGCGTTAACCTGGTGACTGCTATGCGCGCGCAACCGAACCTTCTGGCGTCGTCGGCGTGTGAGACTCGCTATGTGACAATTCCAACGGCTCTCTCACTCTCAATGGCTGTCAAACCCGATATTTTCTTGTGTGCTTTTTGTTGCTTTGATACCAACGTGTATGGTCAGCCGTTTTATACACTTTATCTGCAGTTGCAAACTATGCTACATGTACCTAAAATAATGTCATTCTCACAAAGTGCACCATTTCTTCGGATGTGATAAAATGTTCTCGGTATTTTCGATTGAATACACTGCATTTGGGATGTGGGATACGCAAAACCATGTGTTCATAAGAAAGAAAATCACTTTGTAAAAAGATATTTTAAAAAATAGATGGTATCGTTTCTTTTGGACACTAGTTTAGATTTTTCGAATGTTGTCATTGCATATCGATATTTACAAGAGGCCTTTGATGACCCTTTAGTGAAGACATTATGTGAATACGGTGTGGCTGATGATGAAATTTATCATTTATTACTTAATTGTCTTACTTTATTGAAAACTTTCAAATTGTTTACATTTAATAATTGGAACAGTGTTTTTATTAGACATTTAATATTAATAGGCTGTAAACATCTAATGGCTAAGTTGTAGGTTTTGAACTTGGTTTTAAGTATTTGCATAACTTGCGTTAACTAAGATGTGTCACTTTATATGTGTGCCTTATCTTAGGACCAAAAATACTTATTTTAGTTCTAACCTCTTCCAGGTAAGGGTGAAGAAGTGTTACGGTTATGCGTCATTCTTTAAAGGTGCATCCGTTGTGTTTCATACTTTTTATTTGGGTTTAATACGTTCCAACTCACCACAGGGGCTGTCTACAATACACATAATTCACTCAGCTTGCATATTTATCCCCAATCGCACAGTATATCATAATCACTAGTTTCCAATTGAAACTGAGTAACATCATTATGCATGTGAAGAAACCGAAACTGTACGTCCAATTTACATGCATAGTAGTTATGTGACCTAACAAACATTATTAACTCAAATTCGTCTTCTTGTTTGTTATAAATAAGATTTAGTTTTCGGTAACAGTCGGTACTTCTCGATAAAGTAACACCATTTATAACGTTTGCAATATGTGACTCCAAACAACATATTGGATGTACATTTAATTGGACGCAAATGTAATCACGTTGAAAAACATTCAGCGGGGCTATTTGAGTTCTGTTCAGGTTTGTCTTGTTTTTAGACGATTAGTTTACTGTAATATTTACATTCAAGTTTGTTTTTGTAAAACGAATACATGTTGGTATGATGAAGTCTGTGAAGAGTATTTGGAAGTGGTATTCATAAGAACATGAAGATGTATAGACAACAACACGATGTTGAAACGTTCATAAAATATGCGTTTTCAGCTTACTTAGAACCGATATTGAGGATTGTAAACTGTAATACATCGACCGATTCCTGATGGTGCTGTGCCAATACAAAATATATATTAAGTTTTAAAGTTTATACAGAAACACAAATCGAAGGGATGAAGGTCGAGTATTAATTAAATCCCAAAGAAACCATCCATGTACATTCACAATTATTAACGAAAACCATTCGGCACGTTACTAAACACAGTCAAAATAAAACACTTCATAATGTATACACATGTTTTCGCTATTGAATCGCGAAGGGAATATTTCATTGATTTGAAAAATGGTAATTAGTATAAGTATTAACAGTGACTATGTTGACGTGATTAACACATGATTAATACATGAACTATATATGTTTATAGTTAGGACTCTATCGTACTAGTCGCATACGTGCTTCCATCGCTTACCAGCAGAGTCAGGCTCTAATAACTAGCACTGACTGTCCAAACAGACTTTCCACTAGGCCACCGAAACCTCGTCCCAGAAAAGTAAATACTTTTACTATTGTACATATTGTAATCCCAAATATAAATAGGATTGGCAAGTCCATACTTAGGACGTCAAGCTTCTGCTTGACCTTGAACCCCATGTTTGACTTAAATACCCCTTATGTCCCTTCTTTACACTGAATAATGAATCAAGTTTCTCTCTTTAGTAGTTTGTAAACAAAAACATCTCCAAAGAAAATACCCCTCATACCAAATTAAATATCATTGGACTCCGACATCGTGTTTCTTATTCTGAGGAAAAAATTGGGAACATTTTCATAAGGTGTAACACAGAACATGCTATGCTAAGGTTGCAATACAAGTAGATGTAATTATTATTTAGATTGCTTAAGGGGATATGGAATTTTGATTATTCAATTTATCTCAGTAAAGATTAGCTATTAATCATGTTGTTATCTCGAAGGGTTAAAGAACAATAATTATCCCAAAGTAAATACCCTGCGAAAAGTGTTTTATTCCAAAATTGCGGCTCTTCAAAGAGTTGTACATTAATTCATCTTTAAAAAGAGCTATCACGCATAGCTATATGTATTGCGTTACTAAGTTACAAAGAACCTTTCAAAGACGTTTACCATCAAAAGTGCGACATTGTACATGTTCAGTTTTTCTAAAATAGCAAAAATCTATTATTACGGCTAAAATACACTAATCTATGTAGAATATTAATTATGTTACCTACATTTTGGTGACGTTTTTGTGAAATTATATTGACTATTTTCAGATAATAAGATTTGAATTGTAAATAGCAACAAACAAGTCCATTTTAGGTCACAACCACAATCTTCCTACCCTAAATATTTCTTGAAAATAGCTCCAGCAGTTAAGCACGAATCCTTCGAACAAAAAAGGGTCAAATAACAATTTAAAAAACGATAATCATAATAACGTCTTGAAAAACCACGATAATAACAATAGGTCTTCAAGAACTAACAATGTTACATTTTCTTCATTATCAAAATAGCCTGTATTTATGCCGTTGAATAATTTATGGTCATTTTAGGAGTGCTTCAAAATAGTGGGATATAGTGTATCTTAAAGAGTAACGCAGGATGTCAGAACACATATTTCCCCCCTGTAACATACTTTCCATGTTACGTCACTCACCTGTTGCGGAATGTACAAATAAAAATATGAAAAGAATACAGGAACTAGTAATTGAGGTGTGCCTTTCATATGGACGTAAGACGTCGATTACTATTTCCCCGCGGTGAAAATAATAACAAGATCACTAATGATGTTTGAAGAAGCATGCAGCAAAAAACATACATAAATGGCTGAAACTGAAGACAGTGAAACTCTGCCCATATCAGCAGTATGGCCTGAAGTGGGCGTTATTCTCAGTATATGTTGCGACATTCCGTGGCTACCAATGGTAGGGACCGCAAACAATTTTAAAATTTATTTTTTTAATTTTTCTATCACTGAATGTCTTCACAATGGTTGTTAGATAAAAAAATAAAGTTTGTTCAATGATTTTATGTGAAGATTTTGACTGAAAATTTTATTAAGAAAATAGGTTTGGGTGTCAATTTTTCGATGTCCAATATCAGTTTGGTCCACTCCTCTCAAAGTCAAGATATTTGCTTTATAAATGAAATAAGCCCATGCATGAGTAGAATACACTTTGGCTGAACAATTCAAGTAATAACATCGAAGAAAACGTGTTTCCCCTTTTAAGCTCATTAGTCAGGCAAAATGGTGAAATGATTGTGCACTTTGGGTGAAAAGTACCAAACTTGGCACAAAGATAGCTTATGGTATTGTGATTAAATTTGGTCTGAGGGCCAAGTCAATTTCGATCCAAGATGGCCGGCAAATTCAAAATGGCTGCCACTGTTAAAACGTATCTGCTTTTACATGTTTCTGCATATTTAAATGATCCATTCATGCTATTTCATTGTTATTCATGCTAGCTTGACACCCATGACTAAAAGGATTGATACTGTATTGATTAATTCATTGTTGACGATGGTACAAATGATTAATAGAAGAAGAAAAAAATGGTAGCCAATTTTGTGATCAAAGGTGATGTATCTTTTTGTTCGTTTCTACGTGTTTATATTGTCAAATTTGATTGTGAATCTTACTTGTTTAGAGTAGAAATATCATGATTGACAATTTATTGGTAATCCCGTTGTTGACAGTAGCGAACATAAATCCACAATGGCGGCCAAATTGTCACTGAATGGCATCCTTCGTTAACCTAGAATTTAATTGTTTTCCTTTATCTTATTACGATTGATTTAGGTTGGTATTCTTAGCTTATGGTTTTGAAATGATTATAGTCCAATTAATTTCCTTCCAAGATGGCAACCAAATTCAAAATGGCCGTCACTGTCAAGATATATCTCTTTTGGCATGTTTACACATATTTAAATGATATAATAACCACATTTTATTAGTATTCTTGCTTGTTTTGAAAATAATAGTCTGTCCATTATTTTGCAGGAAGTTGACTAGGAAACTTATGTAACTTTATTGTGAACCGACACTATATCATTCAGTTCAATTATTTTAAAATACATACATAATACACAGTACTATACTACTACTACGCAATATTTGAAAGTACACAATGTGAACTGGACAGTGCTAAGATGGCACATTCACTTTAAGTGTATCCTTCGATTCTCCAGGTAATACTATTCTTTATCTTGTTGTCATTCTTTTAGGTTTTCATTCTGTTTTCAGTATAGATTCCGTATCAGATTAACTGATCATATAGTTCATATTTCCAGAGAAAACTTTGAAGCACGACGAAAATTTTAAAAAGCTTCCACAATGACATCCTCTGCTTGAATTACTTCAATCACATTTCAATAGATCTGTCCTGCCTGGTATACTAATCTCATTAAGTGTTGAAACACTATATATGACGATTTTAATGGAACTTGATTTATAAGTTAATAACGTTTAACATCAATGCTCTCACAGGAACTTATGTGCATGCAATCATCAAGATACCACAGGTTTGCCTTCCTTACTGTGTACTACATGTAGCAGTTGCTGGGGTACAGTGGTTATCATATGTTAGCTCTAGTTTAGGCACGTTGAAATTATTGATAGTGATATCTCCTAGAAGGAACATACGTTGCCAAACATCATGCACCCATGAATAATTTGATAGCAGGCTTCTGTTGCATGTAATCAATGTCATTACCCAATGAAACCAGAGCATCGTGCTGCTCTCCATGGATGCATATATTCTTCTTTAGGCTGTAGCCTTGTTCAGTCAAACCATCCTCATTGCTCCCTGCTCCCAATGGGGATTCTAAATTGTACATTTCGTGACCCCGAGACCCCAAATGGGGTCACAGGGGTCACATGCTTAAAAACCCATATTCATCTTCTTCTCCAGTTCCAAAAGGTCTAGAGAGCTGAAAAGTTGTGTGCAGACTCCTTGGCCAATTGGGATTCTAAATTGTAGATTTCGTGACCCCATGACCCCAAATGGGTTCACAGGGGTCACATCCTTAAACACCTATTTTCATCTTCTTCTCCAGTTCCAAAAGGTCCAGAGAGCTGAAAAGTTGTGTGCATACTCCTTGGCAATGGGGATTCTAAATTGTAAATTGTGTGACCCTGTGACCCCAATCTACGTCACGGGTCACGACCCAAAAAACTATTTTCATCATTTCAAGCATGACACAATCTGATCGTGTACTGACATCTTCATGATCGGGATAATAACATTTTCTGAATCACGAGGGAACATGTTGTCATTTCGCAACGTCACGTGTAAACAACCCCTTCGGTAACCCAATATATTTTCCTTAACTTAACTTTTTAGAACATTTTTATTGATTGTTTTTGCCCAAACACCCGGTGTAGCATTATCAAATGACACTAGATTTAAATAGGGCTATCCTCACCTGGCTCTAGAGAGTGGTAACTAAAACGGGATGTTTGATGCTGAGGGAGACTGGACAGTGGTCACTAAAACCAGGATGTTTGATGCTGAGGGAGACTGGACAGTGGTCACTAAACCAGGATGTTTGATTCTAAGAGAGACTGGACAGTGGTCACTAAAACCAGGATGTGTGATGCTGAGGAAGACTGGATAGTGGCCACTAAAACCAGGATATTTGATTCTAAGAGATAGTGGACAATGGTCACTAAAACCAGCTGCAGGATGTTTGATTCTAAGAGATAGTGGACAATGGTCACTAAGAGATAATGGACAATGGTCACTAAAACCAGGAGGTTTTATTCTATGAGATAGTGGACAATGGTCACTAAAACACGGATTTTGATTGGACACTGCTATATGATCTTGGCTGATGCCGAGAGACGGTGGGTGGTATAATCAGTTTCCTGCAAGAAGACTGGGTGAAAGAGATACGATACATTTATATCCTGTATCTGTGCTGGTACACTATGATGTGTCGATTACAAGATACAATATTCCTCGTAAATTTGCGTCAAATCTTCAGAATTATATTGATTTACTTCTTGTTTGTTCGATATTCTCGCCCACATACGATCTGTATAAATAAGATCGTGCATGGTTTAACATTGACTTCAGTCAACATCCACAATGGGTCCAGAGGTAGGGTAATTATATTTTTGTTTTTATTTTTAACATTCATTTTACTTTTACTTTAAACAAGGAAGTGTTTTTTGCGGCATTACAATGTGAAGTTCATTGATTATTAGGTTTTGTCTAATCATACCTAAGTACTTTGAACATTGCTTTTTGTTATTAATCTGTGATAATTTTAATAACGAAGCAATTATTTTCTTTATTAAAAGTTCACGTCTAATGCATTTTTCATAAGAATGACAGATAATTACCTCTGCGTACATTATATATCGGAATCATAAAATATACAATATACACTTGCAATTAATTATTATAATTAAGATGAATTTAATTTACCCATTTTTTACACACTTATCAGGTTTGAAAAACCAACATTGCCCAACGCTTCCCCCTGAAGCGTTCCTCAACATAGATCACACAGAATCGAAAGGGACGCTACCCGGTAATGGTGGCGCTTGAGCCACGTGACATCGGTGACGTAATCATTCCCTGTTTTTTTGAGCGAGCACACGGTCACGCGACTAATTTCGCTACATTTTAGGTTATTAAAGATTTCCTAGTTCCTCATACCTATAGTTATATGGTTACAGGTACCTTTCTGTCCTTTCCTGACCAAACTGCTGAACTAATTCTCGCTAATTAGTTGACTCTTTGGTCGGGTTTAGTTGTCAGTGTTTGTGCATTCTGCCGAGCCAGATTGCCTGTCCGTGCTCGACCTGCACGTGCAGGACGTGACACGTGTCTATTGCTTGACTGGCTGTTGGCTTGTCTCTCGCATGTCTGCTCCTTCGCGGGTTAGCGTTGGCTCTCGCTAGACTTACATATGTAGCTTTCGCCTACCTGGCGGGTTCGCGAACGGTTGGGGGTATGCCCTCTGCCATGCGAGCAATCGCGTGTGAACGAGCATTTGCCAAGCGTGTGAACGAGCGTTCGCCAATCGTGTGAACGAGCATTCGCCAAGCGTGTGAACGAGCATTCGCTGAGGGTGATCTCGTGCGCGAGTGAGTGTCAACTCACCTGCTTTCGTGTGACAGGTGCCTAAGTGTGATTGTACGGGCGTACATTCGTCAAGCGTGAACTCGCTTGTGAATAGGTGTTCATTCATTTGCCGTCTCAGGTTAATGAATTGAGTTACTCTTGGGGGTTCACTTTCTGTCTCCCTCACACTCGCTCGTTGACGGTTTATCAGTGAGTGATGTCTCTGCCTGGGCCTTTCGCGTACTATTGTTGCCGGTGTGGCACTCGCAAGTCGGCGCTTAACTTATATTCTCAACGGTGAGTGTTCGCTCTCAGCCTTGCGAGTGTCGACCTCAGTGTCGGGCTTGCTTGCGTGTGAGCGTTGACTCTCGTTAGTCATGCCTTGACCCGCTTGGCGGGTTATGCTCGCGTGTGAGTATTCGCTCTCCGCCTTGCGAGCATCAACCTCAGTGTCGGGCTCGCGAGCCTTTGACTGCAGTCTCCTAGTCATGCGACTATGATTCTCCGTTTTTGCCGAGTTGATTGCAGGTTGTGTCAGTAGGTTGGGGTCCGCCCTCCGACACGCAAGTGTTGGCTCCCATGGTCGGGCTCGTCTGTGGGTGAGTGATGCTCTCGCCAGCCCTATCCTCGCCCATCCTTATGGCTTAGCGTCTCGAGGGGAGGGAGAGGAGGAGGGTTTATTGGTTAATTTTGGAGAGTTATAAATTGTTTATGTGTTTTAGATTCGGTCCAGAAGGCCCAAATCTTTTATGTAAGTGCTGACCGCTTTGAGGGTACTATGATTATTATTTGGATTTAATATTTGGTGTATGTTTTGTATTGTGATATTATTGGCCCTTAGGGTTAGATTAAGTATTTGGCGGATGGCCGCATACTGTGGGCATTCAATAAGAATGTGTTGTATTGTTTCTGCTTGTGGGCAGTTTGGGCATGTTGCGGAAGTGTTTTTAAATTTTTGGATATGGGAGTTAAGTTTTGTGTGCCCCGTTTGGAGCTTAATTATTGCCCTATATATATTAATATTATTTTCGGAGTAAATTTTTGTTTGCCTAGAGTTTGGGTAGAAGTTGTTCGGTGTGGTGTGCCTTATTGGAGTTTGCATATTGCAGGTGCCATGCTCAATTTGCATGAGATTTGGATAGGCTTTTGGCCTCTTGTTTGGAATGAAAAAGAGGGAGAAAATTTGGAAGTTTAAGGCCCTCCTTTGCAGCTTTGTCGCCTTTTTCGTTGCCAAATATGCCGAAATGTGCTGTTACCCATAGGAGCTTTACTGCCTTGCCTTGGTTATTTATGGTTTGAATTGAATTTAGAATTTTGGAAATTAAATCAGGGCGTTTTTTGGTGGATTTGTTTTGGAGTGCCTGAAGGTCACTGAGAGAGTCCGAAAGGATGAGAATTTTGCCCTGATTTTTAATTTTGGGGTGGGATAAAGCGAGTGCTATGGCCATAAGCTCAGCAGTGTAAACCGATCGGTCGTTAGGGAGCCTATTTGAGTAGGATAGAGGGTGTGGATGTTGCATGTGTATGCCTACACCTGTTGTGCATGCTTCTGTGTCGCGGGACCCGTCTGTGTATATGTAACACCAGTCGAACCAGTGTTCTTGTATGTAGTTGAGTGCGGTGGTTTGCACGAGTTTGGGATTTTGTTTAGTAGTTATTTTGCTAAGATGGAGATTTATTTTGGGGGTGGGTAGTGGGGCGATATGTTGATGCACCATATTTTTGTGGGGGGAGTTGGATATGGCCAATCTTAGCTTGTGATAGTAGTGTGTGGATGCGATGCGAAATGGGAGCGCGAATTGGAAATTGATTAAAAATTGCCTTGTTACGTGGTACTGCTAGTAAGCAGGTCCCTGATAAGTGGGTCCTCCGAAGATCCAGCCCAGAAGTTTAAGGTAAGTTGGTCCCTTCTCAGTGAGAGGGGAATTTCACCAGTTAGGGCTTGGAGAGCTTCGAGTGAGGTACCAATTTGGGTGTGTGTAGCTACCCTTAGTGCCTGATATTGAATAGAATTTATAGTATTAATTAGGGTTGGATTTAAGGTAAATGGGTGGCCATAGTCCAGTTGGGACCTTATAAGGGATGAATAGAGATTGAGAAGGGTTTGCCTATTTGCTCCCCAGCCTGTGCCAGAGATTGCTGCTCTCATGACATTAAGGTCTTTCGAGCATCTAAGTTTAAGTTCTTTGACATGAGCTTCCCATGTGAGATGCTTGTCAAATATTAGCCCTAAAAAATTAGTTTGTTTTAGGAATTTTATTAGGTTATTTTTTAGATAGAGGTTAGGGGAGATAGGGCGCGCATATTTTTATTTTTGAATACTACCCCTATGGTTTTTTCCGCATTTAGTTTAAAGCTCAATTTATCGGCCCAGCGGCCGAATTTATTTAGTGCAGTTTGTAATAGAGGAGCGTTTTTTTTGTTGATACCTTCGAAAAGGCGGGGCTAATGATGCTGCCTTGTGGGGTGCCGTTTTCCAAAATTTGATAATCAGATTTTTGGTTTTCGACCCCGACAGTTATTTGCCAATAGTGTAGGAAATTATGGATGAAATTAATTACACTGCCGTCCAAAAGAAACGCACACATGAATCTTTAAGATGAATTTTTAATTTGCCTAGCATAAGGTAATTTTTAGAGGTTGCGCTTTGCCTTTTTAAAGGCCGCTTTACACTGTTTGCGCTCTGGGTCTTCTGGGTTAAGTTGGTTGCAAAGTGCATTAAATTTGTCCCAGTCAGCCTTGTTGTAATGAAATTAAGGGTTTGGGGGAGAATTTGGAATATTTGAATGGTTTGTAGGAAGGAAGTTATTTAAAGTAATAAATATAGGAAAGTGTTCACTTCCATAGGATCATCAGATACCTGCCACTAGTTATTTATAGTGATGTCCGGGGTAGTGAACGTTAAATCGATAGCGGACATAAGGTCCCTGTAGCTATCGTACCTAGTTGGATAATTATTGTTATGGATTACAAGATTGTTATTTATGACCCAATCGGCAACTATTTTGCCGCTGGAATCGAGCTTATCCTTTACTCCCCAATTCGGATGATGGCTATTGTAATCGCCCAAGTACATGGAACGACCAGGAGAAGAATTTTGAAGGGTCTGAAGGTCCTCTGGGTTAATTGCCAAAGCTTGTTTATTGTATTGTACTGTAAATATTAACCCTATCCGTTTGGTGGATAATAGTTATGCCATGAGCCTCTAAGGAATTTAGGGTAATATTTAGTTTTTGGTAGTTTAATTTCTTCCTTGATAAAAATAGCTAGATTGGTTTTGGACCGGTCCAGCCTTACAAAATTATATCCAGGAATTTTAAAGTTAGACCTAGGACCGAAATGGGTTTCCTGCGAGTGGGTGTTACTCTCGCTAGCTTTCTATTTGAGGGTCAAAGTCTCGCTACGCTGCCTGCATCGTGAGTTGTGTTAGCATGTGAGTGTACGCCTTGCGAGTGAGCGTTAATCTCACTAGCTTTCTATTTGAGGGTCAGCGTCTCGCTACGCTGCCTACCTCGTGAGTTGTGTTAGCTTGTGAGTGTACCCTTTGCGAGGTTCCTTGGGAGTGAGTGTTACTCTCGATAGCTTTAAATTTTGATGGTCAGTGTCTCACTACTCTGCCTGCCTCGTGAGTTGTGGTAGCATGTGAGTGTACGCCTTGCCAGTTTCCTTGCGAGTGAGTGTACGCCTTGCAAGTTTCCTTGCGAGTGAGTGTTACGCTCGCTAGCTTTCTATTTGAGGGCCAGCGCCTCGCTACGCTGCCTGCCTCGTGAGTTGTGTTAGCATGTGAGTGAATGCTTTGTGAGGTTCCTTGCAAGTGAGTGTTACTCTCACTAGCTTTCTTTTTGAGGGTCAGCGTCTCACTACGCTGCCAGCCTCGTGAGTTGTGCTAGCATGTGAGTGTAGTCTTGCGAGTTTTCTTGCGAGTGAGTGTACGCCTCAAAGTTTCCTTGCGAGTGAGTGTTACGCTCACTAGCTTTCTACTTGAGGATCAGCGTATCGTTACATTGCCTACCTCGTGAGTTGTGTTAGCTTGTGAGTGTACCCTTTGCGAGGTTCCTTGCGAGTGAGTGTTACTCTCGATAGCTTTCAATTTTGATGGTCAGTGTCTCACTACTCTGCCTGCCTCGTGAGTTGTGGTAGCATGTTAGTGTACGCCTTGCCAGTTTCCTTGCAAGTGAGGTTACGCCTTGCAAGTTTCCTTGCGAGTGAGTGTTACGGTCGCTAGCTTTCTATTTGAGGTTCAGCGTCTAACTAGGCTGCCTGCCCCGTAAGTTGTGAGGGTACGCCTTGCACGCGTCCACATTGGGCGGGTTTTCCTTGCTAGTGAGTGTTACTCTCGCTTGCTTTCAACTTGAGGGTCAGCGTCTCGCCTCGCTGTCTGTTTGTCGTCTTTGCAAGGCCATCTTTCCTTTCTGTCGATAGATGTGTAAGGGATGACCCGCTCTAAGATCGCAATACTGGAAAGGACGCTGCTCCTCTTAGAAGAGGCAGGCATACTTGTCCCCTGCCGTGGGACAGGCTAGGCTTCCGTCTCCTTGCTTATATCTTCTAGAGAAGCTACATCGCTCTGCATATCGCGCACATTCAGCGGGGAGCAGACTGTCTAAATGCAGCTGCGCCCGTCTATAGGGATACGGTGTCTGCCCCTATGGACACCAGGGTTGGGCCTTAGGTGTATCGACCAGCTCTTCTCGTTCCTCATCGGGAAGGCATAACAGGAGGTTGAAGGCAGAGAAGCTTCGACGCTCTGCGTCTCGCTCACACTAGCCTGAGAAGGTCTCAGCATAGCTTCTCTCGTCTTCTCACAAAGTCGTCCCTGTGACTTATATCTCGCTAGTTTGCGTACCCTCCGTTCTCTCCTCTGGGAGTTCCTTGACTCGAGCAGCCAGACTATTACTTGGGTGTTGCCGGGAAGGAGGAGTATGATGCGGACTGAGGCGGTCTCCAATGAGGCGGCGGCGGTGAACCCCACTCACTTCTGACCCCAGGGTTCTACTCCCCTGTGTTTGTCAGACCAAACACTCACCTCTTCCGACCATTCGCCCCGTTCTCGGGGTTCAATGCGACTTCGTTATTCGGCTATTCATGCGTCCAGGTTGGCTCTAAAATTGGACAATCAGACCTAGTGCCGACTATGGATAGACTTTTTATTTTCGCGGTTAGGCCTTACCAACTTGCTTACACCGCGCCCGTGGTAGCAGGTGTTGGGTCTCCAGACCGCCAGGTTGTAAAGGGGCAGTCTCTGCTTGCGGCCCAACCCTGCCTTCAATGCTATCCGGCTCCCGCCTCACGGAGGGTGATTTTCTCTCAGGTCTCTCTAGACCCCCTCCCGCATACCTCAATCTCTTCGCGGATGCGTTTACTCAGGGGTGTTTATGCTCATCTGGTCTTGGTCCAGACAGCAAGAGGGTGGCCATAGGCTCAGAGGGACAGTCACTCAAACGTCTTGGATTTGGAAGCAGTTCGGCTGATGATCGACCTCTGGTCAGCACGACTGGGGTCGCTGAACGCCCAAGCACCAGGAAGCTCTATAATTTTGAGTGGCTCTCGCTGTGTGTGGTGAGAGCAGGGCTTTCAGTGAGAGGCATACACTCCTCCCCAAAATTGTTGGGTACTTGGTGCTCGTGAGGAATGAGAGTGGCCTCTCAATCAACGTCAAATTGGCCGCGATCATATCTGTTATCCGCAAATGATTTCCTGGATTCGATATTCAGTTCTGAAGAGACTTATAACACCTTTCGCCAGGCCAATGATCAACGTGAGTCTATACCTCCGGGTTGGGACCTGGCGGTGGTCCTCATTCATGTGGACTTAAATGCGAACCTCTGATCACAATATACAACACGTCCACCCATCTGTAAACCGGCCACCACTCGGGTCATCTGATCACAATAGACAACACGTCTATCCATCTGTAAACCGGCCACCCCGCGGGTTATCTGATCACAATATACAACACGTCCACCCATCTGTAAACCGGCCACCACTCGGGTCATCTGATCACAATAGACAACACGTCTATCCATCTGTAAACCGGCCACCACTCGGGTCATCTGATCACAATATACAACACATCTATCCATCTGTAAACCGGCCACAACTCGGGTCATCTGTTCACAATATACAACACGTCTATCCTTCTGTAAACCGGCCACCACGCGGGTCATCTGATCACAATATACAACACGTCCACCCATTTGTAAACCGGCCACAACTCGGGTAATCTGATCACAATAGACAACACGTCTATCCATCTGTAAACCGGCCACCACTCAGGTCATCTAATCACAATATACCAAACGTCTACTCATCTGTAAACCGGCCACCACTCGAGTCATCTGATCACAATATAGCACACGTCTACTCTATATATAATCAGTCTATGTTTCTAATATGTGCACTTGTGTACATGAAACTTTTGTCAAACAACTTTTCACCTGAGTATATTTCGTTGATTTCGTTCAGTTATAAATCAGTTGATCGTAACGTAAATCCGTCACATGACAAGCATACATGTATGTGCACATGTGTCTATGCAGGCAGTTTACTTATTAGTATAATGCAAATGAGGTGGGTACTAATTATATTATTGTCGCGGGATTATAGAACACGAATATTAATAACACGAGTGCATGACTGTATAATTAGATGAAGTTGATATATACATATACACAAACTATCACTGGTCACAATCCTCATTTGTATTGTCGATCCATGCAGATGACGTGATGAACTTGGTGAAGTGATTATGTAGTGATGTTATCATGGGGTGATCATGGTTCGTTGACGATGGTTGACGGCGATGGTGTGATGATCCCCGTCCCTGTTCGCACGCCAATTGTTGCGGTTCAGGTCTTGCATATCCGTAGACAATAAATAATGACGGGGAACATCGTCAAAGAGTCAAAAACTTGTTTATTGCCCTGTGAATGAGATTGAACAACATTAGAAATATGTTGGACACATCTGACATAGTCGGCTGGTGACATGAAAGTCAACATATATATTATATATTATAATACATATATTACCAATAAACAATACAATTATAGTTATGAAATATTGTGTATGATAGAAACACTATAATTATATAATAGATAAAATATATGTGACGTCACGCAATGGCGTCACGTCCGGTATATTTACAACTTTGTGACGTCACGCATTAGTGATCAGTCAGAAAATATATAAAATAGATGATTGGTATACCTTACATATAAAATCATAATGATCAAACGTTCACACACTGTCATACGTGCTATGCTAGTGCTTAATTAAGAATGTGCTAAATACGCGATCACGATTAATTACTAACTTATACTTAATGCTATTACGATGTTTATGGTAATAATATATATACTAGCAAAGACAATGAAAGATATGTAGAGAAGGTGCTTACCTGTGAATGAGATTGAACAACATTAGAAAGATGTTGGACACATCCGACATAGTCGGCTGGTGACATGAAAGTTTCACACGTCACAGGCATGGAACGCATGTGATTTTGCGTGCAGCTAAATACGGGTAGCACATACAACCCCCCTACGTAGAGGGTAATGTCCGAGTAACTCACCATTCCTTAAAAATAATGGAGCCGAGGCCCCGGAGCGGCCGAGGCCCATTATTTTTAAGGAATGGAGAGTTACTCGGATATTACCCTACTTAAATTACACTCAGCGTATTGCTTTTTTATCAAAAAGAAAGAGAGAGAGCTATTATGAAAAGTTTTAGTGTCTTTCCAACGAAATTACTTGTTGTTTACCTTTTTGCTTTCAATCATTTTCAATTCTTGAAAAGTATTAAAAATTGTGTAAATTGATGTGTTTTCTCCATCTCTGACCCAACTGGTAACATTTTCAGATACTCTGGAGCTGCTGTATTCTGACGTTTATTGTAACTGTCAAACTGTTAACACAGGTAGATATGACGTTAGTAGTTATAGTTATAGTTGTTTCAACAAATTCTAGTTGGAACTTAGCTTAAAGGAGAATATTTGTAAAGATTTATATTCTGTTATAATAAAATATACTTTTAAAAACATATTCCCCCGAAAATAATATGGAAAGCCGTGTTTAATTACTAATTACGCGATATAACAACCGCACCGACTGTTGCCTGTGCGCGTATGCATATTTGCCGGAAGCCTTCGTCAGGTTAAGGCGGTGACGTCAGAGATGCTCTGCGGTCCGCCTTAGTCCTAAGCGCAGTGAAAGGGAAAGCATTAGTGTAGTTGAAGAATCGGTTGAATACGTAGAAATCGGTTAGTTTCGGACTTGATTTGGTACATTGTGCAGCGTTGGGGTGCAGTAATTCACCAATGCCTGGGCAGAAGTTTACATATTTTTAATTTCCAAGTGAAAAGACGGATGCAGCGCGGCGAAAGGTTTGGATAATGTCAAAGAGGAAAGAAGGACCGAAAACCGTCGGAATCTGTCTCACTATGTTCAGAGCATTTTGAACCGTTAAATTAAAACATTTTTATAAATATGTAATATATAGTTTCAGTGTACTCGTAATTAACAGTCCTTTATCAGGATATAACTTATAAATGCCTTTTTATGGGATGTGTCATCCTCGGTGGTACCAAGGGTTTTCTATATGCATGCTCAGTTAATCTCCAGTGGAGATTAACGAAGCATAAATAAAACCCTGGGTAACCGAGAATGGGGATGTGTAGACCATGCTCTGACTGTGAAATTTGGTACACAGTTGTATAATTATGTGTCATTGGCTAATAAATTACTAGATTAATTTCAATTTAATATGGCCACCTATGGCAGCTAAAATGGCATTGTCAAACACCAACAATATGTCCTGGTCATAAATCATTTTAAAACTATAGTAATGCTTAAAGGATATCTGTCGCTTATATTACACCAGCCCCACTTACTAAATTCTAAATATTGCCCCTAACTGTAAAATGTTGAACCCTTCCTATGCCTATGTTGTAGGCTGTGTTTCTGATATATTTACTAAAAATGCATTTCCACTGATTGTATATGTTCACAATATGTTCACAACACATGACTATTGCAAAAATAATTAGTTTTAGTGTTCAATGCTTGTGTTCTACCAGCAGAAAAGTGCTTGGTGTGTGTACTTGTGATAGGAACACGTAACTGTCTAGCAACTCAAGTTCAATCAATTTCTGTCCACAAGGCAAAACTAGTAGAAAGCACACGTAAAAGAAGTGTAAAATTAATCATTCTGCTAAGGTTAAACTCGGTTAATAATTGTATCTATCTGGAAATATTTGATAAATCTAACCAGTTACACTACGTTATTACAGGCTTCTAATATCACGAGTTCCCTGTTATCGTGTTAGTCCGGTTTTCGTGACTACCAAATCTCTCACTTAGCTACACTGCCGTCCAAAAGAAACGCCCACATGAATCTTTAAGATGAATTATATTACTTTAACACATAATTAATGATCGTATCAAGGTAATAATGAAACAATATTTGATATGACAATCCATTGGCCATGAATTGCACAACCACCCGTGACCACGTCCCCCAAAACCTGCTACTTCCGGTTTTTGATTTATACAATAAGTTTATTACCATGACCACATATGCAGAGTTATCACTTTGGTATTTTGTGGACAGGTGAACATTGTCAGGAGGACTTTGGTGGTATGGTCTTCGGATTTACAGAGTATGGTGCAGCAAAACTGTTTTTAGACCATGATCGAAAACTGAACAGTTACCATCTCTAATTTTCCCCCTACAACATGCAAATTTATGAAACTTCGATATTTTGTTAAAAAATGATGCAACTTCATAATGCCTCACTTTGGTTAACATGCTCCTGATACTTTTTCTGAAATCTCATAAAATATCTGGTTGGCGTTTCTTTTGGACGGCAGTATATATGTAGATCTTTGATTAGAATTGAACAGTGGTTTGGACATAAGATCTAAATAATAATATTTAATATCAATACTTTTTTTTATATATAGCAAACACGATTTGAATAATCGAGAAATTTTATCCCGTGTAACTGGTTACTTACTAAGTACGAATAAAGGAAGTATAATTTGTAGTAACGATTTTTTATAAACTATCATCATATAAGTTGTTGACACCCATGTTATCTACATGTAGACAATAACTATTTAATGTACGGCATAATCCACTACTAATTGTGAAATTGTAAGTTTACAATTTGTCAGTCCCTACGTACGAATCTGTATTTCCAACTCTCTCAGAGTTGACATCTCATCCTCACTTGATTCCCGGTGTTCCATTCAATGTTGATTCACAATCGGTTCATATTGATAAGGACGGATGCTATTTATGTCTGATGGTTGAAAATCAACGCTGCCATCGCTATCCGAGGGAGCCATAACAGTACTACGAACGTAGAAAAAGGTATACTGCATATTGGTTGCCAGTGTGGGTGAGAGCATCTTTGACGTCATATCATGTGACTGCTGCCAGCCTGAGTAACTCTCGGGAATGTCCGGAAAACGACTGGCTCCGAAAACTTTTTTTCCACATTTCTACATAAAATGTCGCATTTTTATATTTTTGGACACACTTTGTTTTTAACAATACTGTTGAACATTTCAATACAAGGTTTTTCTCTAAAATTCACATTTAAGTCTAATGGGTTTGAAATACATCTAACTTAGTTCCAAGACATAGAAATTTCGCAAATAAGATTTCATGATGACCTGTTTGGATTTTGGTTTGTATTTACTTCCCAAAGTTTTCATATTTATAAAAGACGATCTTTACACGAGTAAAATGCTTTCTTTCAATCGATGTAATGTAGATAACAATTGATACAACAGCGATATCTGTCATTGAAAGACAAATTGCAATATTTATTTTGTTCCAAATAAATGATGTTTCTGAACCTTTGATCTTTTGCAGGCATCCCGGTAGATATATTCGTGACTGACGCAACACGAATGGTGAAGCTGAGTGTAAATGGGTCTGACGTTGCCCAGACAACACTTATTTCTGCCATATGGCCTGTATCTATGGTATACAACGATTTTGAGAAACGATTCTTCTGGATAGAGCAGAACCCAGACTGGATCAGAAGCTCTAATGTCGATGGCAATAACATTCATCTCGTCAAAGATCTCACAAAAAGTAAATTTTGAATGTTTGATATATTTATTTCGCTTGTGTTGTACACATTTATTATAGCGCATTCATAAATGCCACGATGACATCATAGTGACATTCCAGGTCTACAAACACAGGACAAAAATGATACGATTGTTTTCTTTTTCTTGTATATGACGGAGATGGGACAGTAATAATTAGATAGTACATTTCACAAATGTATTTATCTGATTAAGATTTATGACATCATGTCAAACCTATTTTGTAATAGTCCATAGGTATTTCCTTCAGACATCTGCTCACAAGTAGAATTAAAGAGAACGTACGGTCGGGTCATGCTCACTTTTTTGCTTTTCTACTTTATCCGCATTCAGTTTACAAACAAGGAGTTTGCTTAATTATATTTTGAGAATGTTTAAGTTATCTTGTGCATACAGGTTCCAAACTCTATGGGTTTGCTATTGGTCCCATATCGAGGAAGTTGTTCTGTACCGACTGGGACAGAGATGAAATAATATCGATGGATATTAATGGAGAAAACGTCAAAACGATCCTCAACAAGACACAAGTTGACAGCCCTGATATAATTGCTATGCATAAAAACAAAAGGTGAGTTTGGAATTATACAGTTGTGGTGCATTGAGTTAAACTTACATATTTTATTAGACATATAACAACGAATACTTTCACAGGTACTAACTTAACAATGATGGCATCAACATTGCCTGATCCAACCGAATCCGCCTAATTTGGTACAAATCAGGAAGAATCCGGAAGGATCCGGCAATCGGATTCCACCCCTTTTTGTCCTGTGTTGAGGAACATAATTACAGGTGATACATATATACATTGAAATACATGTATATAAACAATTTAAAAACAGTGCAAGGTTTTATTCATGAATACAAGAGACCCAAACATTTAGTTGTAAACTCACGTGCAAAAGAAAGGCCCCCATACAAAATACAAGATAGTTCAATCGTCGGGCGATAAATGCGACTGAAACAGCGTTACATCATGTCTTCAGAAACCAACAATACTAAAAATGAATTTTCAAAACATTATCTATTCAAAACTCTGCGAAACACAAGTTTTAAGAAATGGTCGTTTTGAAATCTCCTTAACTAGACGAGATAGAAGCCTCAAAAAGCCAGTTTTGGCTTGTTTTGTGACGTCCTACAGTAATGACGCGTCAACAAATTTAAATCAAAGAAGGTTATGTATGTCGAGGATATCTTTAATTAATTAAATTTCTACCTTTTCAATGTTTAAACTTAAATACCAAATATTGTGGGCCAAAAACATTTTTAAAAAACGATTTTAGCACCTCATGTCTATTTGAACAGATGTAAAAATGAAAATTGCATACTCTGATTTATGAAATTGTGAATACTTCTTTAAAAAACATATGGCTACCAAATACATTCAAAATCTACTTTCTCCGACATCAATATTTCATTTTATACTGTTTTCAAAATGTGGGGACGTTTCTTTTGCACGTGAGTTTATTAGATGATCGCAAAGCAACACGTGGTCATATGAAAACTGATGTTTAATTTCAACTGCTCTTGCAAAATCAACTCAACTAGACCAACATGTAAAATATTCATCAACTGCTCATATATAGCATATATGTCATGTATATATTTTAATGAATACCTATTGATTTTCTCCAAGTATTATATTTTGGGATGACAAGAAAACGGGACACAAAATCAGCTCATCAAAGTTTGACGGATCGGATATCAAGAGGATAGTGAACGTAACGACATTTGTCTTTGGGCTGGCGCTAGATGAAGACAGTGAGTTTATACATGTATACTTACCAAAAGTAGATATCGCTCTTTTGATTTGTCATAGGGCTTTTGCATCATGAATGTACTCATCGCGCCATATGCTTGAAATGATACAACAATCTTATTGAACTGTTTCACCCTGAATAAAAATTGAGCTCCATCAAACGTGTTTTTGTCAGGTTAACATCAGTTTTCTTGCCAAATTATTTTGTAGGTCTACATAACAACCTTATGTTTTACCTTGTGGACAATACCAAGTAGTTTATCGTGGATTAATTAAATAATTGAATTGGTTTTGACGTTTTCTCCTTCAAATATTGGCTAGGTCGCACTTAACCTTTAACTAACACGTATTTCAATTTCAGAATGTGATACCCATTCTTTGCACTCACTTTTCATCGATTAAAAGACGATCGTTGCATATCTATCCTACTAATTATACATAGTATGAATCTAGGGAATCTGAATGTTACTATGAATACGTCCAAACATTAAGGAAACACATAACTTCTTCATAACATCTTACCAAGTCTTACCAAATTATATATTTTTTTCTGTCTTAATGATAATTCCTGCTTCTCTTGAATCTATTACCTAGATAGCATACTGTACTGGAGCGAATCTTCATCTGGCAAGATCAGCTAAGTTTCTCTGGACGGAACTAACAAAAGAGTCCTCTATAATGACGGCAGCAAGGACCTGCGCGTCATCGTTCTTCTTGGAAACACTCTTTACTTCACAGCAAAAGGAGACAGGTATGAAATCTTACAAATAGAATATATGTATTGTAATATATATATTTGAGTGAGATACTCTGTTCAATAGGTGAAATATACCCTTTACCAAGCTCAAATGGCGATAACCTTTATCGTCAGCCGAATGACATCAATAGGCCAATGGTTATGACGTTATAGGTGCGTCATTTCAACATAAAACAGCGATATCATGAAATAATAAAACACCGAAATAATGACATCAGTTCAACATGAAACATCGAGGTAATGACTTATAATAAAATGTAATTCGTGAGGTAGACAAGTTTCACTCGTGGCTGCTCTGCTCTGCTCTTGAAATATCGACTTTTCTATCTTTCTTGATTGGATAAACATGGTATTTGTCAAGAAAAGACAGATATTCTTATTCAATCAGCCTACTCGTGATATGAGTAATACTTTGACATCACGTTTCCCACGTGACTTTACGTTCTAAATGTAGTTACGGTCGGTCACCTCTCCATGTTAGAAAGAAGATTAACTACCTGAGGAAATGTGTCATATGACCTTTACGAAGCGAGTGCGAGGGTTATACACACATTCGCACAGTTTTGTAAAGGTCATATGACATACTTTCGAGGGTAATCATTTCTTTATTATCCGTTCTATTCCATTTCATTTGCGTAAAAAATAGCGGCGTCAAACTACATGTACATATGCGTCACGAACAATCCTTTTATGACCTCACAGACGAGAAATACGGGAAGTCGCGGCGAAACAATGGTTGCTAAGCAAAAGTGATATGTGCACATGTGCTCATATCAATAATATGAACTAGGTTATTTTCAACCATATGGGTAATAAATGGTAATATATCAAGACACAGTTGCTTGTTCAACTGATAGGGAAGTAATAACGATTTATCAGTGTTTTATATCATTAGCCGTTATGAAATGGAGACTCAGTGTATATGTGTCTCAATTTCCCTCAAACCTGTTCTTATATGCCTATAAGAATGTCGTGTACTCAAATGCGGAATATACATTTTTTGATATAGCTTTATACCATTTTTATGAAAAGTTTTTAAGGGTCATACTTATATAGCAATACTAAACTAGTTTAATGTCGCTGCAAGTATGACTACAATGTGCAGTTGTGATGTTCAATTGGTCGTACCCCCATTACAATGGTACAATGGAAAATTTTAGTCTCAGCAAGTCAGTAATTTCGCTTAATTGATTTAGGCAATCAATAAACAGAGAATACGAAACATCTTCCCATGTAATATCATTTCGCGTTTGCTCCTTTGATACCAAATACCAAATCATTTAACTCTTTTTATAAAAATGGTATTATATGAAAGTATGTTTAGTATACTCTTAATATGACCTCATAATTGTTTAAAGCTGTGACATCACACTACCAGTGTCACCGTCATAATAATTACTGGTTTAATGTAACTCTCCGTATCTTTATATCATTCCGTATTACATGCCTGTCTGGTCTACTTACTCTAAATTTCGAAGCTTTCCGTACTCGGTCGTTCAATATCCGTTATTATCATATATCTATCAATGATATGGGCTGTTTTGCATATGTGATAGAGGTCAGAACACCATACCCATATCGCAGCCCGGTCCGCAAATCCATATCAGCCATATCAGCCCGGTCCGCAAATCCATATCAATATCAGCCCGGGTGACGTAAGGTCAGAGTGATCCCCCTTTGCTTACATGCGTGAACACAGTCACAAGCGAAGCAGTGTCAGAGTAACTAGTTCATTTGAATTCTTTCAGAGTACCCTCCAACAAGGATGTTGACGCTTTTAATTTGTTAAATTTAATATACTTTTAATTTGAATAGGAGGCACGACTCACATAACTTTAAAAGAAAAATTACCCCCAAAGTTTAAATTTTCGCATACCAACAAATTATTATTATTTCTGTAAATATTTTGTCATGTTTTAGAAAAAAGTATGATATATGATAAAAAGGTTACAACATGTCATTTTTCATACCATACCCCATATCAGCCCTCGACCCATATCAGCCCTCTGGCCTGCGGCCCTCGGGCTGATATGGGGGTCTTAGGCTGATATGGGGTATGGTATGAAAAATGACATGTTGTAACCTCTAATTATGTTATCATTCAAGGATTAAAGCCAACCTTAGATTTCGTGTAATCAAACTATATTACACGGGATATCATTTAATATCCTCAATAACCGTGACCATTCCAGGGTGCACCGCATGTGGATAAATGGAAGCAACGAGGAGGAGATACAATCAGCGTCAAAATTCATATCTCCTGTTAGATTGGTGGTTCTTGCAAACAAAGCTCTTGGTGGGTTAATTTGATAATTGATATGCATGATGCCTTGGTATCGTAACGAAGGGCAGTCCTTATTGGCAATCGAGCATTTTAAAGGGAAACCCTCAGGGATACAGTTTGTACAGGAAATATGCTGAGAAGGAATGTCCCAGGTCGTTAGTCGCTTTATGTTAAATATGCAATAGGAATACATTTGTATTTTATATACACGTATGTTCATACATATACTCATACTCATGTACAGTCTTCATGCCTTAACGTGTACATGTATGTGTGACTTCTTTATGCGTTCGGTTTTATCAGAATACAGCTTCATGTTACAGTTCTAAGTAAAACTAGCATTGTGGAGTTAATAGATTTTTAGAAGATAGTATACACATCTGCACATCTAGTTTTGGTAACATCGTATGCCACCTTACGTTTACATGTTTTATTAAGAAGAAGTCGGTTTTATAGAGAAGACATGTGTAAATATAGAAGCTTAATAACGGTATAAGAATGTATACCGAAACATCATCATTGTTGTATAAAGAAGTTGATCATCCATATATCCTTGTCTTCTCAATAAATTGGTCATCATTTATGATATTTTAAACGTTAAATAACCCATGCAACGATATTTTTCATAAAATGTTTAAAAGACTTAGTACATAGTTTTTTGCCGTTATAGTTTGCAATCAGCTGGAGGATCACCTGAAAGGCCCGATGGCATGGCTTACGGCATGGCATGGTGTCCGGCATACGTCCGTCCCTTCGTCTGCAAACTTTTCGCTTTTTCGTTTTCCTCTCCAGAACCACTCCTTGGCCAATGGAGATTCTAAATTGTAGATCTTGATGACTCTGTGGTCCCAAATAAGGCCGAACGACCTAACCATTACACCACGAAGTGAGTTGAAACTCTGAACTCTGAAGGTCCTTATAATGCGTGAAATGATATCACAAATTTATGTATTTCTTTTTATATAAGAATGTAATTTAATTTCGGGTGCAAAATGTCTTAACATACTCATAACATAGGACCCCACGGGGAAATGTGTAGGGCATCATTCGATACACTCGGAAAAGTATGGGTATATCTCTCACATACATCCTAAGACCCAGACTTGATTCATCCCGGCGACATCATGGGCAACACATCTAGTTGTATTCATCATGTTAAACGTGAACCGGGAAGCCTCGGTACGGATATATGATAAACAAATTGTATGATATGGATTTGTATCGTTCCCCGACCGGTTATGGAGGCAGATACCGGATGTGATATGACCCATTATGATAAGTATCTACTTGTCTAACCACTTCAACACATTTAACATAAAGTAAGTAGAGCTCGCAATGTTTCTGAATTTAGCCAACAGCTTTAAATACTAGGGCTGAGTATTGCACCAAATTTCGTATTGCGATATATTGCAATACATACAACCTGTATTGCAATACGTATTGCAATATATTGAGTGAACTCTACATTGAACTTTTATACAGTTTATGCAGTTTAAACATGACACATTTAGTAAAAAGCCTTTCAAATCTTTCGAAAAATAGACCATTAGTCAAAATGTTAAATTAATTTTGAAGGCATGTATTTAGAAAACATTTGTAATACAGTTCAACACAAATTCTTGCACCCCAAAAGAATTTAGTAACAAGTTATGCTGATAACTATGCCTAAAAACAAGATATATGAATAAATTTCACTAAAAAATTGTTGGGGCGATATATTGCGATATTGAAAATCGTATTGCAATAATTGTATTGCACAGTCTGTATTGCAATATATTGGTATTGCGATAATATTGCTCAGCCTTATCAAATACCATCTAATGACTAATTTTCCAAGGCATTTAACTAAATGACTGAAAATTAACGGCATTTAACTAAATGCCTAAATGAAAAAAAACCAAAATATTTTAAATTTTAAAATGGTGTATTTCTGAACATATTAACACAATTGAAGCACAATTCACAGTCAGGACATATAGTCAAGAGTTGTAGCACAGTTCACATAGGAACATAAATTATACTTGTAGCACAGCTCACATGACATGCAGAATGACTTGAAAAGTCCAATTGACTCACTTGTTACAAAAGCATATTTCCTTGAAAGTTCTTTCTGCATTCTGTCCCTTCCAACAGGTGTTGATAAGTGTGCAAGTGAGTAACACAGCAGATTCACCTTGTTCACGCTTTTTGAACACCTTTTCAATACCACCACATTCAAATAATTCATATTTGTTCAAAATATAATATTCATTGTTTGTCTCCTTGTCAATTTTCATATTCTTTACCGATTTCGACATACTGCCTAAAAACTAACAGTCAATTTGTCAAAAACATAGGGTAGAATTTCAGTCATTTAGCTAAATGCCTAGGTCATTTGACGAAATGCTTGAAACATTTAGGCATTTGGCCAAATGCCTGATTTGACATATTGACTGTATATATATCCGTTGCCAGTTATTGTTAAACTTTATATAATTATCCCAACGACAGTCATGTAAAACCCGATAAGAATGTGGTGTATCTGTTGTTTTAATCCGAACAGTTATATCAATGATGAAAGGAATATCCAACAACAAATATTATATAATTATCTAACTGATATTTTTTGTGTGGATCTTTTGGCATCAATTTGTGATTTGTGCTTCGACAGACAGTTTGTACTTCGAGAAGCTGAAGCACCCATAAAATAGCATAAACCTGAAGGTAGTGACCTTCCAAATTATACATGCTAACTTCAAAACGCGGTAGAGGTGTTTAAACTAGTGACGCCAAGGTGTCCATTTCGTTAGACTCGTATCTAAATTTTATTTTTGTATTTTCCTCTGTAGCAAGTCTAGTTATCAGACAAACCAGTCCACAGCTGTCTATTATATAGGGGCAATCATACAGTGTAAGAGATTCTATCTCAAATTTTACTAGCTATCGGACATAGCAGGCGACGACTGTCAAGTGTGTGGGCGCATCCTTCCAGGATATGTCCCATCTAAACCACGTGACCAATGTGAGTTCATGGGTGTCATCTGAGAGTGTTAAATGTGAGTCAACCTCGGTCAACCGATACTTTATACAACACTTTCTGTAGATATCATTTAATGATGACTGAAATCTGTTATCAAAGTTAAACGTCTGTTACTGTTCTGTGTTGAGAATTTGTCATTCGCTGACTTATTAAAGGGGCAGTAGCACGTTTTTTTTAAAACGTTCCATTTATAATGATAGTTTATGTTATTTATATTTACTTTAGAGGGTAAAACATCTTACTACACAGACCAATTATCCGTAGTGGCAATAACGGTGTTGTGCATAAAGTAAAAATGTTATGATTTTCCATAGAGAGAAGGGTGTTTTGCTATAAGTGAAATTACTTTTCAAATACATTTCATCAACTTATTTGAGCGAAAAAAACGTGCTACTGTCCCTTTAAGTCTTTTATTAACTTTAAGCGTTTACTCTCGGTATACTGTAAAACCTGGAGTGGAGTCATGGAGTGGAGTCTTGGAGTGGAGCGGATTTCATAAACAGGCATTACTCGCTAGGACTCCATAAGTCTACGTGACAGACATAAGTTTGTATTAGGAACATATTTTATTTATTTCATTTACATTCTGAAGCAACTACACCACCATCGGCAATTCTGTGCAGTTAAATCACATGTTCTTATTGACTTTTATTTTCCTTTGTTTAACAGTTTAACTCCTATTCTCTGCAATTATACATTCCTGAAGGATATACGTGGTTCTTCATTAGTGTCTACATTTTCAGTAATGAATAAAACTCTTCATGTGTTAAATTATAATGTGTAGTAGTAAAACAACGGAAAGTGAACATTTAGTGTCCGAGAGTGCACAAACATTTACACACAGAGAGGGGGAGAGAGCAGTTGAAGAGTCAAAGTTGAAGATCACTGATAAGGAGTTGACAGGCCACTATACTGGTACTTTCTCGGATACTGTTTATATATGGGCTGTGTTGCTGTTGTGCATGGCAGCTGGGAATGGGTTTTATAAATATATATCACATCACAGTATCAAGACTCCACTCCACGACTCCACTCCAGCTTTTAGAGTATGCCGTTTCTCTCATACCTGTAAACCTATGTGTTCACAGTGTTTTAACGTTTTGTTCAATTTGCAATGTACGAGTTTAAAAGCCAAAGGCTGATGGGCAAAACGCCCAGGCTGGGCATCTTACTCCTCATAAAAAAAACGTCTTACCCAAGGCGCTGGGCAAATAGACCATATTTATTAAAAAAAAAAAAAACCAAAAAATTTATCGTATAGCGCACGTGTAACCAGTTAATCAGCATATGGACGTTCTTGTGTTCTGATTTTCATCTGTTGTGACAACTTTATAAATATATTTTAGTGTTTATAAGAACCGAGGGAATGAGCGACGTTGATACAGACCATGTGCTGAGTTTCCATGGCAACAATTTGGACTTCGTCTTTTGGAAGGTAATAAGTCTGAAGAATTAATTGTTTGAGGTTTCTGAGGTAAATGGGGGTAGGGGGCATCTGTTTGCGGAAGTAGTTTTTATAGTGTTCCCCATTTAACCTTAAGCTTTTGTTGTGATTGAACCAGAATGTTGATTCATTTCAGTTGAAAAGTATATTCGATTATGATGATGGCTGATAGAACTGTATAAACCTTTGTATACTCTGTGCGTCATTATCTACATGTGTAACCTCATCTGATCATTTAATTTACTCTTGACTTAGAGCTGTGAGGTACATTACATTTTTACACCATGAGACTCGCTAATTTTTCTCAGCTTATGGTTCTCAAATGTTATTTATGTGTTAGTATGAAAGACAAAAGCAGTCCCAGTCTCGTGACCTCGGGTCATCACCATAGAACGACTCGTCAGATGTGTCTGGCATACGTTTGAAACCAAAATATCTCACTCACATGTGTGTAATAACATCTAGTTCTGTTTTACCTTGAAATAAATCTTATGATTGTATCCGCCACTGATCAAATTATGAAAAATTCAACATAAACCCATTCTCAAAAACCTTTCTATAAAGCCACACGCATTATCTCAAGACAAGTCATTTACAAGTCAATCTGCCCATGTTACATGTACCTTAATTTGCTCTAACACGAGCATTTCTGGTCTCAGCAATTAACAATCCTGATTTAGTGCAATCGACGTTATTTGAGTAATCACCGACGCTAGTTCAAAATGAGCATTAAGTCTGTTCTCATAACCGTCTATGATATTATTTAATATTACTAAAGTTATTTCACCTCTGCGATGCGCACATTTTTCTTAGAAATACAAGTCAGACGGACATACAGATAAGGAGGCTATCCTTGTTGCACATTTCCGCCGCTATGGGTTTTCCGAGAACCGAGAAATATTACCTCACTGTAACGGAGATTACGGAGGAAGTTATGAGGAGTGAGGAGGGAACTAGGCGCAGGAGGGTGACAATCTTGTAGCTAAGTCAAGGATTCTTTAAATATCTCACTGACGCATATTCCACACATTGACTTTGAGATAGATACTCAAATCGTTACATCATACCATATACTGATAAGCACAAGAGAACTAGTGCCAGCTCACTCTTAGACCATTAACATTGGTCAAAGAACACAGTTTCAAAATAGCAAAACGACATCAATGCTGTATGAACATAACATAGCAGTATTTTGAAAGCAGAGTATGGTATTTCGTCATAGAGTACACTTATGAGAGTGCTTTAGTGTCTGATCAGTTAGTGGAACAAACGTGTGGATGCCGAAGTAAAACAACTGACTCACGGACGGACGGACGCGCTGACTGCCATATACATGTACCCCGAGTAAACACTTTTTGGTTATATTCAGATTTTGTAATAACCCTGTATGAGGGTAAAAGAAACCTAGAGCTGGAAATTGTCAAAGTCAGTTCTCTGTATCTTGTGTTTCCCCAATGCGACTGTACTGTAGCTTTTGATTTTGTATGGGTTTCCTGATCAAAACTCTACCAGAGCATCATTGAAATTGATTATTTATTCCCGAAGACAAAACACAATGAGCATTGCAAAAATAAGAATGATTTATTAAAACAGCACATGAAATAAAGCCATTGGTTCTGTAGCTCATCAGGCTTAAATAAGAAACTAAATAAGTTTCAAAATTTTTCAGAAATATTCAAATTTCAAGTATTTCATGAAAATGTAAAAGATGAAAATAAGTTTTTAGGTCGTGGCCCCCTTTGACCCATATTGGGATCACAAGGTCACAAAATCTACAATTTAGAATCCCCTTTGGCCAAGGAGTACAATGTATGTATATAACTTTCTAGTGCTTTCGTACTGGAGAAGAAGAAATAGGTTTTTAGGTTATGACACCTGCGACCCGTAGTTGGGGTGACAGGGTCATCGAATCTATAATTTAGAATCCCCATTGGCCAATGAGTCTGTTGAGAATATTTCAGCCTTTAAGAGCTTTCTTTTTGTACAGGAGAAGAAGATAAAAATAGGATTTTGGGCCATGACTCATGGGACCCATATCTAGGGTCACAGGATCTCCAAAATCTACCATCTTGTATCCCCATTGGTCAAGGAGTCTGCACATATAATTTCAGCTCTCTAGAGTCACTTGTTCTGGAGAAGAAGTCGAAAACGTGATAAGTTTACTGATGGACGGACAGACAGACGGGTGCATGCACGTCATGCCATACCATGCCTTTCAGGCCCAATGAGCTTAAAAGTTTTAAAAAATCGACAAATTTCAATACATAGATTATAATGGCATGAATAACAGCTGAAAGGCACATAGCACGCCATTCTAAATGAAATAAAGTGCATTCACAAAAAAAGGTTAATGTTCCCAGTGGCTAAATAATACTCCTGACTCAATAAACAAACGAATGCACTATGAGACAAGGGAAATTATTCAGTTTTCGATCAGTGCTTGATAAGAAACAAACATTTGAAACAGATTTTAATACAACTAGCAACTATATAGCCACGCATTTGCATTAAAGTGGTGATGACGCTACAGATTTAAAATGACATACAAATGACTAGCATATTATTAAAGAGGTGAGATACATTATGGAAACTGGTGACATCTGAAATTTGTTCCTGGCTGAACTTAACAACATTTGAGTCAATCTATCAAACTTTATTCAGTATGAAGGCAATCTGGCCCATTGTGTCATTTGTCGTTGAGAACTCATCGTAGTCATTAATTACTTTTCAATAAATCACTCAACCAGATATAACACTGAAAATATGAACCGAGTTACCTCACCCTGCCCTAGTTCCCAGCTAGGTGGCGTAGCTTGATTACGCAGTTCCTTCCTCTGATTGTTTTCTGCATTAACGCAAGTTTATGCTGGTTTCTAAGATAATTTTACTCTCAACTCTGTTTATATTTCGTCCAGTTTCTTTCTCTAACCTTGTTCTTCTCTCTTTCCCACTTGTTGGGTCTTTAGACTTGTTCTGCAGTGTGTTCCTTCTCACAACTTCCAAACGCAAGGCATAACTCTTTCCATTTTGCATTACTGGCTGATTTAACCCTTGCGGTTTTTCCCTCGCTTTGTTGTGTCAAAATAGTGAATCGCTGCATCAGAAATGCAGTTTTGCAGCCAGGCATGCTTTCGACGTCGACGTCTTATACCCTTATTGCATCAGTCCCCAGTTGACGAAGTCGTACGACGTAATTTAGGCATTGTCTCGACTGTTTTCGTAACGACGTCGCCTCACTAGAGGTTGCCATCATTGCTTACTATATCATTGCTTGGGATTACTTCGGTTTCTGTTGGCGTTGTGGTAAAAGCTAGTCGTCCCTCTACCACCCCCGCTCCACCTGTCTCCTGTGACGGACGACTTGCTCCGAGGAGGATTGTTGTGAGGATTGTCTTCCCCTCATGCCAAGACAGCACGAGGCAAACCCGTTGACCATTAAGAAGTTGGAGCGGGAGGCCACTCATGCAAGGCCGACCAATCCGCGTTGTCTGCCTCCCTGGCTCCTTCCATCATTGGATCTCCAGCTTCGGACCTTGTTCTTGCTGACGATGCAGCAGGATCAACTCAATTGAAGATTCCCCTTGTGCCCTTCGTTTGGGCAGGAGACTCCTAACGCTACAGAAGACATTGTCTAGCATCCGCCCGGTCGAAAAAGAAAAAGATGAAGCGCGACAGCTCTCCTCCTCCGCCTGCCTTTGGCCAAAAGGCCCTGACGGAGTTCATTCTGGCCTTGGTCAAAGTCGCAGTCTCCAACGTTGCCAGGGGCACCCTGTCGAGCGTGCCAGAGAGCCTCTGCCTAGCCTCTTGCAACTCCACAGACGTCTTCGACCCCAAACGACAGTTGACCCTCATATCGCAAGTAATGTCAGGTCCTCGGACTGCTCTGTGCTGTGGTCTCCCTGTTCGCCTGAGCAGCTTGAAGAAAAGGACGTGTTCGATACGAGGCTTCAACTCAGATCCCTCCAGGTCTTCCTCTAAACACTTTCCGATTCACCATCTCACCATGTGACGGTTGGGGAGCAACGTCTCCTCCGTCATCCCACAGCCACCTTGCAACTATATGTAGACACCAAATGGTGGGTACAGATCAGTGGGCAGGCATGAGGACTACATCACCTTACATGATCGTCTTGAAACTAGACGTGATCCGTCTAGCCATTGCTCACTGGTTGATGCGCCTGATTTGCGAACTCCTGCCAGTCCACACAGACAGCTTAACTGCGACCTGAGCGATCAACAAGCAGGGATCGACAAGGGCGGACTCCATTCTACAGCTGGTGATAGAGCTTTTTTTTTAGTTGTCTCAATCTCTCCACCCTAGTGGTGCACATCCCAGGGGCCAAGAACGTCCTTGCGGACGCTCTGCTCTGGCCAGACAACCATCAATCTAAGGAATTGATTCTGCAGCCTAGAGTGTTTCTAGACTGCCTCCAGTTCGGCAGGCAAACATAAACCTTTTTGCGACATGGCTAAATCACGAGCTACTTGCATATTTATCTCCAGTCCCCGATCCCGACGCCTGGGAGCTAGACATGATGGGAGGGAATGGATGTTTACGCTCTCCACTCTCGCAATCCTGACGCAAGAGATTCAGACAACTTAGTATCTAGGCCTTCTCCTCAAGCTTTTCCGACAAGCTGTCGTGTACACGAACATCCTCATGTTCTTTGTGTACACGAAAATCCTCATGTGCTTTGTGTACACGAAAATCCTCATGTTCTTCAAGTACATGCTTGGCTTTCCTAAATTAGGGGACTGAACTGGGCCAGAGGAAATCAACTAGGCAGCTAAATGACTCAGTGGGGCGCTTTCGCATCCTTTTGCAAAGAGATTCGATATCAAAACTGTGTCCGATCCCCAGGTCGCCAACTCAACCTGGCTCATCTCCGTACTCGAGGAGGGATTAAGGTCTGCTCTAACAACACCTACTTCATTCTTGTACGTAAGCAGGAGCCAGATATCAACATCTCCGTGCTCAAGGAGATGATCAAGACTTACCGTCAAGTTGACAGGGACCAAAATTTCAGGCCCCGAGTGGGATATGGCAGTGGTGCTGAATCACCTTAAGTCAGATTTCTATGAGCCATTGACGGAGACGACCATTCCTCGCCTCTCGATGTTAGCCATGGCAGGGCTTGGCCTCCTTTGCACTGTTCAGGCTTTATGCACGTACACGTGTTGTTCGCTAAACACCATGTATGCAACATATCTTCCGAAGACCTGGAAGGCGTGTCAGGATTGGGGCCTCGATCGAGTCTTCGACTAGCAGGGTTTTCTCTCTCGAAGTGGCTTAATGCTGATAAACTTTGCATCGCACTTTATTGGTAGTTTGACGTGTTTGTCCCGTTAGGTGTCGACCCATATGGTCGTTTAGCGTCTTTTCACCTCGATTGTCGAGGAGGTAGATCTTATTATTAAGGTCAAGTAGAGCCTTCTAGCTTCAGGTCATGACGTGTTTCCAGTTAGTTGTGGATCTATCTGGGCCCCCCGTGGGAGGACCCTACTCGTCGCCAACCCCCCTGTATTTTGGAGCCATCTTCTTTCTGGGCTAATGGATTGACTCACAGCCCACCTCCTTCAGTTTCATTCTGGCTAAGGTGAGTTCTCGACAGGATTATGTAAATGATAGTCTTTATCTCCCCCCTCCTGAGTCTCAGGGCCGCTTGCATCAAGGCTCCAGGAATGATGTAATCAAACTACGCCACCTAGCTGGGAACTAGGGCAGTGTGAGGTAACTCGGTTAATATGTTCAGTGTTATATCTGGTCGAGTGATTAATTGGGTAAGTAATTGCTATGGTGAGTTATCAACGGTGATTATAAATAATGACGTTAACTCAAAAACGTACTATTCAGACCCAATTCAACATTCAACGTTATTAACAGGAATACTTTAGGCCTAAAACACTCCAAATACTCGTTTACCGAGATAGTTAATTAGAATGACATTGTTTGATTGGTCAGTATTGAATAGTAACAGAATAATAAATCAAATAAATATAGTTTTGATAAATTCATTCGGCGAACGACATATGCCTTCGATATCTCTCCCAGCAAAGGTCTATTACCTGAATATGAAAAAAAACATGCATCTTAGGTCCTGTAATTGTTGTTCAATAAATACAAATAGCATAATGAAGTACCATTACTTATATTTTGAATGTAAATGTTGAGAAAAGACTTTAAGTTAAAGTAAACTAAGTTGTGCCCTATTCCTACAAATGTTATCCCGAATGGAGTCAATTTATGATATAGAACATAAAACAATGACAAGACAACCAGGAATGGATTAAAATATCATCTATAAGTTAATATACGTGTATCAGATGGCGTCGAGGATATAATGAACAACACTTTGAATACAATTATATGGTGAAATGTTCAAGTACTAATATAACTAAAGTGTACGTGTCTATTTAAAACCGTTTACATCCCACTTAGACCTCGTGTTCCGTGGCAACCTTTTTATAAAGTGTCCAGTTTATTATCGATATCAGGACTCTTTTGGGTGAGAGTCCTGGCATCTGATACACGGATACTTTTTGAATGTTAAATATAAAATTTCAACGACAAAAACATTAGCTAAATGTTTCACTGAATAATATCATGACGTAGGAACACACATTTTAATGTTTCATTTACCAATAATAACGAAACAAAAAATATTTTAATCATAACTTTAAAAGTTTTATTTTTTCATTTTACTTCACTCGGAGTAAGTGAGATGTAAGTGAGTAACCAAAGTAACCAAAGTAACCAAAGTTTCCTCGTTGCATCGGGATATACCAGGATAAGGCCTCGGACAGGACCTCTCGGACAAACTGTCCTTGTATTTCCAGATGCATCTCGGAAACTATGGTAAACTGACTTGCAAAAGAAATGCAACCAAACCATTTTAAGTCCCAAATCAAACAAACGCATATTATATTATTATGTATCGAAAATACATACATTTGGAAGGGTCTTTAAGTAAAAAATAACCATTAATTGACGTGACGTAAAGGGTCAATTGTCCAGTTTTAGATCATCAGGTTTTTTTTAGAACATTGAATAGAATAACGATATTTTAAGCTTAACGGTGTAAACAGGCTTACAAGCACTTGAGGAAAAGGCCAAGTCTCTATTGCGTCGTAGATGACTTTGGTTTTCCATTCCGTGGCTTGTACGCAATACTGCCAGTTAGTCTGTAACATTTAGCGAGTCTGGCTAGTGTACACTTGATGCAATCCATGATAAGGGAACTTTGTTAAGCGTCGCTCCAACCTGCAATATGCGAATTGTTCTCTCTTTTTCTGTAGCATCTTAAAAAGCCATGTTCGTCACTTGCAATCGAATATTTTAATGCAAACCCTCCATTCTGTTGATGTTTTGTACCCAAATTTCATTTGGTTAACTTTGTACACAATCTGAAAGTTTTTGACTAATAAGTTCATTTTTCTCGAAAATTACGAAGAAAACTTGCATTTGCGTACAGTGAATATACAGGTTACATTAAGAAGACATGTTTAGGATGTTTTCAATCGATAGGCTTCGTTCCTCGAAAAATGATAACGTTTTGTATTTTGGTGGCGTTTCTTTTGCACACCAGTTTAGTAACTACTACTTGCACAGAAAGGAACACTTCAGCTTTCTGATATTTCAACTGATTGCTCATCCCCGATCATGCAGTGCTGATTGTTCCAAACTCCACACATAGTTTACTCCTGGTTCTTTTAATTAGACAAACATGTACTACAATTTGTCATTGATGTAATGCAATCAATTTGCGCCGTCAATTAGACATGCCAACCGAATATAAGGATACTTCTGCAATCTGATACTCTTAAATTGAATTTAAATGGTTTACATACAGTCCTTTTCCTACGAAATGATCTAGATTTAAAAACACAGAATGTACATTCGACAATACAAGTATACAAGTATTCGAATGAAGATGAAATATTCACTGAAAAAAATAAATATTACATAGCATAAATTTTAACAAAACGAGAGAGAGAGAGAGAGAGAGAGAGAGAGAGAGAGAGAGAGAGAGAGAGAGAGAGAGAGAGAGAGAGAGAGAGAGAGAGAGATTGTGTAAATATTTCCTTATTACGTGACAGAGAGAGAGACAAACACACACGCAGACAGACATACAGACAGACAGACATAGTGAGAGAGAGATAGTTTCGTGTAAATATTTCCTTATTACCCAATTAATTCCATTAACTCACATTCGCATAGGAATCATAAATTATACGTCCTAATTCAGATGTGGCAATACGAGGCACGTGTCTACATATCGCACATATGACCCTGGATATGGTGTACCACATTGGAAATGAAAAGCACCTTTCATGATCAAACTCATGAATGTTCAATGCAATTTGCTTTGACAACATTGAACATGGAACAAGTCAACATCCATTAGAGTAAAACATTTGTAATTTGGAATAACATTCATACATATATCCCTATTTTTAAGAAAACTACATTAATAAAATCGCTCTCTAATCATGAATAGCAAAGTATATCACATACATGCGGTAGCATGGGGACACTGATCATAAACTGTATAGAGCTGTAGGAGTACAGATAGTCTTATATACTGCCAGCTGTACACGTCACTATAGCCAGGAGTAGGAAGGCACTTACAGGTTATATCCGTGAACAGTTGTGAAAGACATCGTTTCTCTTTTGTTACTCACGGAAACGGACACTGTATGCGTGTTCAGTGAATAATACATGAAATGATTCTTTGGTAATACGCGTATTGCAACTAGCACGATTAACCGTGAAAAGGAAAATACAGTAATTAATATTATTGATATAACAACAATAAAAATATTGGTTGATATTATGATATTGTGTATACAACTCAAAGTTCTATGTTATAGAAAAACGTCGTGCATAGAACATGCTTGTATACAACCACAAACCCTCAATGGTTCTCAAATATTGAATCTGTTCTTGAAGAATGTTCACTTTATTTAATATATCCGTCACAACAACAAATACACCTTTTGAATGTACCTTAGTCGTTAGCGCCGGTGATATGGGGTTTATGTGTCACATACAGTTGTCCCTGACCTGAGGAGAGGTGAAGGTAGTTCAAACGTCGAGAAAAGGAATAGGATACCATTGTTCTCGATATTGCTACTTGTGAATTATCATAAATAAGGTTTCTGACAAGTAACTTTTCATAAGATTAATAATAACTATATTCATATGTGCTAACATGAAGAAATATAGATGTACATAAATCTATTGAGGGGAAATACAAGTCATACCTGCAAATAATCATAATACAAATACTAGGATTGCCACAGGCAATACTTAGGTCTTCAAGACTTCTGCTTGACCTTGAACTCCATGTTGGACTCAGGGTTATACATCTGTTTCGCTGCTTTAAAATGAGCTATCAAACATGTCTCTATCTTCAGTAGTTTTTTTTACAAAAATTCTCCAAAGAAGGTACCCCTCTGAAAACGGAAAAATCACATATTAATGGACCTCTACATTACATTTCTCACGAATATTCAAGAAAATACTCAAAAATGCTTAAATTTGGACCCCTAGACATCGCTTGCGATGTTCGAGGCTTAACTATCAACTTTTTGATGAAATCGGTCAACATAAAAGTTGTTCTTCTTGAAATTGCGCATACGTAGGTGTATGTAAATTTTCAATAGCATAAGCAGTTAAGCAGTAAAAAACCTTTCAACTTTGTTGAAAATGGAGATTTTTTTAAAATGACAAAGTTATATGACTTGTCACAAAAAAACTAAGACAGATTTGAGTTTGAAAAATATTCTCCTTAATAAATCACGTTTTAAGATCACCATGATCTCTTCAAAGTCTCCCTATCTTCAGTGGTTCATTATCAATAATTCCCCCAAAGGATAAACACCTCAGAAAGTCTCAAAATCAAAATATTTCACTGTTTTGGGAATATGCTCAAATTATGCCCAAACTAATAACTTTTATATGATAATGATGTGTTACGGAATTGTTAATCTAGTTGTTAGAAAGGGATTGAAGTCAGTAACTTTGATATAACTAACAGAGTTATGTCCCTTTGAATGCCAGCCCTAAAAAGGAGTTTTTCAAAAAGTTCAATTTTCAAATTGCTGTAGCTCGTTAACCGTTGAAAATAGAGCAAGGGTTGGGGATTACCTTTTGCAGCATTCTTTTAGCTTTCGAAGGAGCTACTGCACGATGTTGTATGTATTGCCCTGATTTAGAAGAAGATTTTTGAAGACGCATACCCTCAAAACCGCGAAAGTGCACCAAATTTTCAGTTTTTTCAAAATAGCAAAAAATCTATCATTACGGCCGAAATCCGCAATAGTCCTGATCGATGGGGAATGTTGTTGTCCACATTTTGGTGAAAGTTTTATGAAAATATATTGATAAGTTTTCGAGCTATTAAGGTTTGAAGTTTAAACTTCAAGGGGAGATAACTCAAGATGCAGATCGAAATTCAAAATTCGGCCGACGATAAAATCTAAGTTAGGACATGGGCTATCATCCCTGACAATTTCATGCAGATGGGACCAGCCGTTTTCCCGGAAAACATGGAACAAAATCTATGAAATAATAATAATAAATATAGTCACAAGTGACGATAAAAGGATTCAGCGCATAAATGACACACGTATTCTGAAAGTTCTTGACATTGTCCATCGTTCAAAACAAGTTACAAGTCTGTAGATGTATTTTGAAAGTTTTGGCAATGTCTCTAAGTGAAAATGGAAAAATCATACACTAATAGACCCCTACATTATGTTTCTCATGATTAAGATAAAACGGTTAATATTTTCATACTAAGGTGTCACATAGGAAATGTTGGGCTTGTATTTCCCCTTAAGTAGATATAATCATCATATAGATTGAATACATACTTAATGAGCAATGTTGTTTTAAATATTCAAGAAAATACTAAAAAATGCTTATTTTTGGACCCCTATACGACATTTGCGATGCTTGAAGCTTAACTATCAACTTTTTGATGAAAGCGTTCAATACAAAAGTTGTTGCTCTTGAAATTGTGCATACGCACGTATAAATAATGTGTCACTTCTTCATATAGTTTAGCACTTGTGTACGTTTGAATTTTGTCGAAAATTACGATTTTCGAAAAATGGCAATATTCAATGGACCGTAACATGGAAACCTTGATAGATCAATGCTTGAAAAATATTCTACTTAATATAATATATTTCCGCTTTGAAATGATATAAGATTCATGTTTGTATCTTTATTGGTTGAAGAGAAAATGCACTTAAAAAAGTCGCAAAATCATCAAATTACAAATGTTATTAAAACTGCTTAAAGTATGCCCAAACTATGAACTTTTATATGATAATGTTCTGTAGTGGAGTTGTATAGGTAACTATGTCAAACAGATTGCAAGAAATAAATTACTAATCAAACAATTTCTGACAGAGTTATGTCCCTTTAGAATCTAAGGCCAAACAATCTTTTTTTTTAAAGTTCAATTTTTAAAATGCTGTAACTCATAGACTATTAAATGTAGAGCTTTGGTTGATAGATTCATATAAACAGGAATGAGTCAGCTTTACAATGCGCTATACTATGTGTCTGTATGTGTTGCCGTTATTTAGGAGAAGAATTTTGAAGATGCGTACCCTCAAATTTGCCAAAGTTCATAAAAATTCCTTTTCTTTTAAAACTGCTTACATTGTGCCCAAACCATAAACTTTTATATGATAATATTCTGCAGTGGAGTTGTAAAGGTATCCATGTTAAGCAGATTCAAGAAACAGATTACAAATTAAACAATTTCTGACAGAGTAATGTCCCTTTAGAATCAAAGGCCGATTTTTATTTTTTTTAAAAGTTAAATTTTTAAAATGCTGTAACTCATAAACTATTACATGTAGAGCTTTGGTTTATAGGTTCATATAAACAGCAAAGATTCAGCTTCAAAATGAGCTATACTATGTGTCTGTATGTAATGCCGTTATTTAGGAGAAGATTTTTGAAGAAGCGAACCATCAAATTTGCGCAAATTCACCTGTTTTTCAGTTTTTTCGAAATAGCAAAAAATCTATTTTTACGGCCGAAAACCTCTATGGGCGAAATCGATGGGGAATGTTGTTGCCCACATTTTGGTGAAAGTTTTATGAAATTATCTTATTAAGTTTTCGAGTTATTGAGGTTTGAAATTTGAACTTTTTTCGAAATTGTCAGATTTCAAGTACTCTGTTTGAAAAAAGTATTGTGAATAAGTGCCCCTTGGGGAGATTCACAAAATAAATCATGTCTCAACTACATTATGTGCAAATATCAGCTCTGTAGAGTTTATATCTTTAGAGGAGAAGATCGTCAAAGGTGCATGGGGTCCGGAGATTTTATAAAGTTTTTAAAATCAAGATGGCGGCGAAACCACGTGACTTACACATTCGTCATGGTAAACTTTTATGCTCGCATGGTTATTGCGCATCTTTTAAAAAAAGTTGCAAGTCTCTAGCTGCATTTTTCATTTTTTTCCCATGTTAAAAATTGACTTTTAGATTCGAACCTGACCCTAAATGGCTGAACCAATTGGGCCCAAAAGCTTCGCGGTATAACTACATAGTTAGGGCTATCAGCCTGTAAAGTTTGGTTGTAATAGCTGCAATCCTTCTTGTAGAAGTCGTGTACACAAAAATCTTGAAATAATAATAATAATAAATTTAGTCACAAGTGACGATAAAAGGATTCAGCGCATACATGAGACACTTATGTTGAATTTCATTGATATTGTCCATCGTTCAAAACAAGCTGCAAGTCTGTAGAGTTATTTTGAAAGTTTTGCCCGTGTCTCTAAGTGAAAATGGAAAACTCACACACTAATGGACCACTACATTATGTATCCAATGATTTAAGATAAAACGGTTAATATTTTCATACTAAGGTGTAACATAGAAAATGTTGTGCTTGTATTTCCACTTGAGTAGATATAATCATCATATAGATTGAATGCATAATTAATGAGTAATGTTGTTTTAAATATTCAAGAAAATAAAAAAAAAATGCTTATTTTCGGACCCCTATACGACATTTGCGATGCTTGAAGCTTAACTATCAACTTTTTGATGAAAGCGTTCAATACAAAAGTTGTTGCTCTTGAAATTGTGCATACGCTCGTATAATGTGTCACTTCTTCAAATAGTTAAGCACTTGTGTACGTTTGAAGTTTGTCGAAAATTACGATTTTCGAAAAATGGCAATTTTCAATGGACTGTAACATAGAAACCTTTATAGTTCCATGCTTGAAAAATATTCTGCTTAACATAATATCTCTCCGCTTTTGAATGATATAAGACTCATGCTTTTATCTTTATTGTTTGAAGAAAAATAATTCTCCAAAGAAAATGCACTTAAAAAAGTCGCAAAATCATCAAATTTCAAATGTTATTAAAACTGCTTAAATTATACCCAAACTATGAACTTTTATATGATAAATTTCTGTAGTGGAGTTGTAAAGGTAACTATGTCAAACAGATTTCAAGAAATAAATTACTAATCAAACAAATTCTGACAGAGTTATGTCCCTTTAGAATCAAAGGCCAAAAAATATTTTTTTAAAAAGTTCAATTTTTAAAATGCTGTTGCTCATAAACTATTAAATGTAGAGCTTTTGTTTATAGATTCATATAAACATCAATAATTTAGCTTTAAAATGAGCTATAATATTTATCTGTATGTGTTGCCGTTATTTAGGAGAAGATTTTTGAAGATGCGTACCCTCAAATTTGCGAAAGTTCATAAAAATTCCTTTTCTTTTAAAACTGCTTACATTGTGCCCAAACCATCAACTTTTATATGATAATGTTCTGTAGTGGAGTGGTAAAGGTAACTATGTCAAACAGATTGCAAGAAATAGATTACTTATCAAACAATTTCTGACAGAGTAATGTCCCTTTAGAATCAAAGTCCGAAAATTATTTTTTTTTAAAGTTCAATTTTTAAAATGCTGTATCTCATAAACTATTAAATATAGAGCTTCGGTTTATAGATTCATATAAACAGCAGTAAATCAGCTTTAAGATGGGCTATACAATGTATCTGTGTGTTTTGCGGTTATTTAGGAGAAGATTTTTGAAGACGCGTACCCTCATATTTGTGAAAATTCATCACATTTTCAGTTTTTTCGAAATAGCAAAAAATCTATTATTACGGCAGAAAACCGCTATGGGCCTTATCGATGGGGAATGTTGTTGGCCACATATTGGTGAAAGTTTTATGAAATTATCTTGTTAAGTTTTCGAGTTATTGAGTTTTCAAATTTACACTTTTTTCAAAAATACTAGATTTCAAGTACTCACTGTGAAAAGAGTATTGCTAATAAGTGCCCGTGAGGGGATTCCCGATATATATAATGCTTCCGCTACATTATGTGCAAATATCAGCTCTGTAGAACTTATATCTTCAGAGGAGAAGATCGTCAAAGGTGCATGGGGTCCGCAGATTTTTAAAAGTTTTAAAAATCAAGATGGCGGCGAAACCACGTGACATAACGATTCGTCATGATTTACTTTTATGCTCGCATGGTTATTGCGCATCTTTAAGAAAAAGTTGCAAGTCTCTAGCTGCATTTTTCATTTTTTTCCCATGTTAAAAAATTACTTTTAGATTCGAACTGGACCCTACATGGCTGCACCAATTTGGCCCAAAAGCTCCGCTGCACAACTACATAGTAAGGGCTATTAGCCTGTAAAGTTTGGTTGTAATAGCTGCAATCCTTCTTGTAGAAGTCGATGCCACAAAAATCTTGAAATAAAAACACGCCAATAACAATAAGGATACAGCCTTATGGCTGAATCCTTAATAAATATAGTCGCAAGCGACGATAAAAGGATTCAGCAAATGAATGATTCAATTATTTGAAATATAATGAATTGAGACATATTTCCAATCTTATTGTGTATCTTTTAAAACAAGTTACAAGTCCCTAGAACTATCTATATCCAATATGAACGTGACAAAATTGTAAAGAAAATCAAAACACAGACTAAACCACGTAAGCTACAACTTGGTCATGATTTACATTATTGGTCGTATTGTTATTGTGCATCTTTAGAAAAAAGTTTGTCTGTATGCTGATTTTGAAGATTTTCCCCATGTTAAAGTTTTTCACTATTTTGACCGGAAATGACTGTAAGCAAGTGATTTTATTATTGATTCGTAAAGACCATAGTCAAATCTTACTCTCCTGAACATATCATAAAATTCGATGGGTAGGTATTTGAGTTATGTCCGCTTGAAGTTTGCATTTTTCAAATATTGCCTGACTTTGAAAGGTCACTGTGAAGAAAGTATTAGGAGTTCCCTAAAAAAAGAACAAACTTATTCATCCCCATTGTTTCAGCTATATATAAATAAAGCTCCAGCTCTTAGGTGCAAATATCGTCGGAGGAGTGTATCCGCAAAGATACATGGGGTCAACAAATTTGAAACTTTTAAAAATCCAAGATGGCGGATAAACCACGTGACTTACGAATTCGCATGATTTACTTTTTTTCTCGCATTGACATTACGAATCTTTTACAAAAGGTTGCAAGTCTCTAAGTGCATTTTGAGAATTATCCCCATGTTAAAAATGAACACTTGGATTCGAACTGGACCTCTAACGGCTAGAGCGAATTGGCCCATCATGATTTACTTTATTGCTCATAGTATTATTGCGCATCTTTAGAAAAACAATTTCAAGTCTCCATGTTGATTAGGAGTTCCCTAAAAAAAGAACAAACTTGTTCTTCCCCAGTGTTTCAGCTATATATTATTAAAGCTCCAGCTCTTAGGTGCAAATATCGTCGGAGGAGTGTATCCGCATAGATACATGGGGTCAACAAATTTGAAACTTTTAAACATCCAAGATGGCGGATAAACCACGGAGTGTATCCGCATAGATACATGGGGTCAACAAATTTGACACTTTTAAACATCCAAGATGGCGGATAAACCACGTGACTTACGAATTCGCAATGATTTACTTTTTTTCTCGCATTGACATTACGCATCTTTCAGAAAAAGTTGCAAGTCTCTAAGTGCATTTTAAAAAAATTCCCCATGTTAAAAATGGACACTTGGATTCGAACTGGACCTCTAAAGGTTGGAGCGAATTGACCCAAAAGCTTCGCAGTTCTATTCCACATGATGGGCTATCAGCATGTAAAATGTGGTTGCATTTGCTTCAGCCGTTTTGGCTGAATCTTGTACACAAAATTCTTGAAATAAAAATAATAATAAACACGCCAATAACAATAAGGATTCAGCAAATTGCTGAATCCTTAATAATAATAATAATAATAATAATAATAATAAATATAGTCACAAGTGACGATAAAAGGATTCAGCGCTTAAATGAGTTAAAGGTAATGAATGAAGCCATCCTTCTATAATAATTGCGCATCTTTTAAAGAAAGTTCCATGTCTCTAGCATGTCTGTAGGATTGTTGAGACTCAAATTTCAATGTTGAAAATGCATATTTTTTAACTCCTGGAGGAAAACCCAAATTGTTACGTAACTATCAACTTTTATATGATAATTATCTGATCATTAATTGTAAAGTACATATAGGGGAACAGATTGCAATAACTAACATTGACATTGATTTATTTTTGACAGAGTTCTGTCCCTTTGAACATAGATCAAATAGCCCGAACATTTAAAAAAAGACCATATTCAAGGGCAGATAATTCAAGTTCTAGGACAAAATTCAAAATGTTGGCTCGCCACTGTCTTAACAATTTATTCAGCTTTTAAATGAGCTATCACACATATCTGTATGTATTGCCGTTAGTGAGAAGAAGATTTTCTAAGAAGCACACCATCAAAATCGCGAAATTTCAGTACATTTTATGTATTTTTCGATTTGTGTCTAAAAATGACTGTCGTGCCGTAACTATCAACTTTTATATGATACTGATCTGAAGTGGAATTGTTGGGCAGGAAGTGGGAAACAGATTACAATCAATAGTTTGGACCTAAGCGTATTTGTGACAGAGTTATGTCCCTTTGAACATAGAGCAAAAAAACCGATCATTTAATAAAATACCATATTCAAGGGCAGATAATTCAAGTTCTTGGACAAAATTCAACATTTTGGCTCGTCACTGTCTTATCAATTTATGCAGCTTTAAAATGAGCTATCACACATGTCTGTATGTATTGCCGTTAGTGAGAAGAAGATTTTTAAAGAAGCACACCCTCAAAATTGTGAAATTTCAGTACATTTTCAGATTTTATAAAATTGTGACAAAGAATGACTGTTCGCGAGTGATTTTATTCTTTATATATAACGACCATAGTATTGTCTTACTATCCTGAAAAAATCAAGAAATTCGACGGGTAGATTTTCGAATTATGTCCCTTTGAAGTTTGCGCATTTTTCAAAATCGACCAACTTTGAGTGCTCACGGTTCAAAAAGTATTGGGAGTACACTCTTGAAAAAACACACCTACATACACATATAAGTTTAACGTCATGGTGCAAGTATCTTCAGAGAAGAAGATTGTCAAAGATGCGTGGGGTCGGGAAATTTTACAGAAACGCTAAAAACAATATGGAGCCGAAACCACGTGATGTACGATTTCGCCGTGATTTACTTTTTTGCTCGCATTGACAATGCGCATCTTTTAGGAAAAGTTTCAAGACTCTAGCTGCATTTTGAAGAATTTGCCCATGTTAAAAATCGAACTTTAGATTCGAACTGGACCTTTAATGGTTTGACCGATTGGGCCCAAAAGCTTCGGCATGAAACTAGGCAGTAAGGGCGATCATCTTGCAAAGTTTGGTAGTATTAGCTGCATTCCTTCTGGTAGAAGTCGTGTTCACAAAATCCGTGGAAGAATAATAATAATAAAACACGCCAATAACAATAAGGATTCAGCACTTTAGTGCTGAATCCTTAATAATAATAATAAACACGCCAATAACAATAAGGATTTAGCCCCAAAGGGCTGAATCCTTAGTAATAATAATAATAAACACGCCAATAACAACAAGGATTCAGCCTAATGGCTGAATCCTTAATAAGGAAACACACGATAACATCAATAGGTCTTCAGACATTCGTCTTGAAGACCTAATAATCAGGATAATAACAATACGTCTTCGAGACATTCTGAGGCCAACTTATCAAACTTTGCCAAATTATACTCCCATGTTTCTGGTCTCTTGCTCATCTTCCTTCATACAATAGTCCGCAAATGCGTCTTCGGACATATTGTCAGAGTCAGTATTGGCTTGTCCATTTTCGTGCCACATTCTACTCGACACGTCAAGCCCCGGAGAGGTTTTGTCGCCAGATTCCTCCCCGGAGTCATCGAGACTAGAGCAGGTTGGCCTAGACCCAGTGGTCTCTGATCTCGGGTTGTTTCGACTCAGTTCGTGGATTGTATGTCGGTATCTGAGGATAAACACATCATCAGCTAGAGTGCTAGTGCCAATATAAAGGTGAGGGTCGTGGGTAGTCACCCGTAATTTGGAAACTTATCTGTAACAGAAAAAATTACAGATTTGAGGTTATACTGTTAAATATGTCAGATCAGTACTGTCCTTGTAAATTTGGCGTATAATTTCCGTTTTTGCACATGCAATATCTGTTTAATCTATCTTTTTCTCAAATTGTTAGTAAAATAACAGATTGAATGTTTTGTCGGAGTAATATGTATCATTGTAGTAATTGTAATTACACCGCTTTTCGTTCTTTCCCAAGATTACAGAAGTTTATAGTTTGGTTCATGAAATTTAATGAACGTTAGTAATTGCATGAATTTATTCAAGCATTTTTTATCTAAATGATCAAAACTGAAATCCAAACATAGTAATTGTTAATACAAATATTATAGGTTCCCAAAATGTTGCGCTTTTTACATGAATGTACGCTGTTCTTTCTAACATCATCAAATTTGTTTTGATCTTGTACTTAATACAGATACACAAATGTATGTTGAAACCGGAATGTCCCCTCAAACGTCGCTTCTAAAAACAACCGGTATATTTTCTTGATTTAAATGCAGTATGTTTCAGGACCAACATGGGTGACATACATACATATAAAGGACCCATGGACGAAGATGGTCGACGCAGTAGCATTGACTTGTAAAACTGAGGCCAACTTATAAAACTTTGCCAAATTATATTCACATGTTTCTGGTCCCTTGTTCATCTCCATCAACATTCTCCGCAAATGCGTCTTCGGACATATTGTCACAGTCAGTATTGGCTTGTCCACTTTCGTGCAGCATTCTACTCGACACGTCAAGCCCCGGAGATGTTTTATCGCCAAATTCCTCCTTGGAGTAATCGGGACTAGAGCAGGTGGGCCTAGACCAAGTAGCCTCTGATCTCGGGTTGTTTCGACGAAGTTCGTGAATTGTCTGTCGGTATCTGAGGATAAACACATCGTCAGCTTTTAGTGAATCAAATACACACATGTGTACTAAATGCAGATAACAGGTCTTAGTCGGCTTTATCGTCGGTTTCGTCAATATATACATGTACATAAATGATAACAAATTATACGGGTAAACTTAAATATTGATTAATTTGATACTACATGTATGTCTAACTGTGTCGCACACGCAGGTATATTAAATGCTCTACAGCAAACACTATAAGCAAACAAATATCCTCTCTAAACTATAACACTAACCTCTACGTACATTTTCACAAGGAGTAAGAGCTGGTCCTCGCATACTCCACACACGAAGTATAACCGAACTTATTCGGAAATTTAAAAAAAACTGTATGGTTGTTGGTTACGCTTTTGACAATTTAAAGTCACGCTGCCACCCATCAACACTAATACAATCCACTTCTTTGTGAAATAAATATGTTTAAACCAACGATAATACATAGTAGTCCCATATACCAAGCTAAATATATCAACTTAACTCAGATAACCATATCCTCTTTTATTCAAAACTAAAGAGATTTCTTACTAAACATGAAGATACCGAGCATTTACCAAAATTATTGGTTAACCCTGTCTTCCATCTGAACATTCAGTGTTAGTTTTACTGTGAGGGATCTACGTGTATGTTGGTTTGCTATTCATATATTGAATGTAGTTTGTTAATAATTAGGTAATCGAGGAGTTAATCGTTCCATGAGAACCACGTTGTTGTCCACTTTTGATCGAAACTGTGTTAGGGTGTTTTTGTTATGTGGGGAAATATTCGAGGACGAGAATATAAGTTATAGGATGGCTCAAAGATAGTTAGTTCAGACAGAATAAATATATAAAAGAGTTAGTTTAGACAGAATAATTATATAAAAGGATTTACGGGTCGTCGGGGCAAATGAACAAGGGAAATGATAATGAAAAAAGACAGGACAAGTTTTCTGTCGAGTAACAGTAGCTGAAGGGATCTGTTGTGTCGGAGATAAGGAGAAATGCTATACAAAAGTAGTCATGAGCGAGTATCGGGTGAAAGATTAAGTGGACAACAGCGGATCAGAGCAATTAACTAAATGAGCTTGTTGTTCACTGAAGCGACCAATGATGGGGGAGGACCTAGGATGGGACTCCTGCGATTGGATGGGTGAAGATCCTTCCATCAGGTTCTTTAAAAAGGCCCTCAGAGCAGGGGAGAGTTCAGATTAGTTTCGGACAGGAAGATGAAAAGACCAACAGCTTAACCGTAGCAGGCAGCGGCAGCAAGGCCGGGATCTGCTCCAGTAGAGGGAACCACATGGGTATCGTATTATAGGCATAGATGCTATTGGGGGTATAGGTAGGGAATATAGAGTAAGGAATTAAGGGTTAAGCTTGAATGTGATGATAACATGATTGTGATTATGCTTTATGTGTATTTGTAATAAAAGGTTAAAACATTGTATGTGTTTTAATGATAAGCTAGATTAATGTACCTCGAGCTAGCCAAGCGAGGAAGAGTTTTACATCCCAAGAAAAGAAGGTGGACCACATCGTAGGTCAGAGAAAGGTCACAAAAGACGTAAAATAACACAAATATAACATGGTGCGAGATGCCGGTCTCAAACTTTTAAGCTTTGAGAGAGATCTTAATAAATATTCTAGCGAGGGAAATCTTATTGTTCTAAGATTATATGAATTGATGGGCAATGTCAGATACTGTAGTGGGGTCCGTTATCGATTTTTCCGCTAACGTTGTTTACAAGTGTAAGCTGTGAGAGTGGGCCGTCACGGGTCGATAATCAAGGAAAGCATGCTCTAAGGCCGGGATGCTAGCGCGGATTTCATATAGTGTTTTACTATTAGAAAGAAATTTGCATGTTTAGGCATGAATTGTTATGAGCTTAATATGCATTGCTTGTATTGAGATTTAAGAAAATACATTAATTTATGAATGTGACTTACAGGGAGAATAAATGTTACGAATATTATTGGTAAAATGTGGAACGGTAATTGTATTGTGTAAGCGCAATTAGTTGGCATGTTAGTTAATTAAAAAATGTGCAAAAGGATTCATGGAACTGAAGGTAAGAATTGTATAGTTCTGTTTCGGGATATGAAGTATATTGTTATTTCGAAGTAATGTTAGTTACATTAGCAAATATTGCATTAAACAGGTGAGTTGAAATTCATTTGACTATGCCATTGTATGTTTATAAGAATTTGAGCGATGAAATATATTTTATATTGAGAATGTATACAGGGTAAAGCTTAGAGGGAATTTTATTATTTAATGGTCAGATTTTTATGTTAAAAAAATGTGCGAATATTACTGAGTAACGGCGGGTGAGCAGTTATTATTTGGGGAGTTTAAAAAATTTGTAATTGTAATCTAATAAGGAAAATACAAGTTAAAAAAATCTTGTGAATTGAAATTATATGTGTTTGTGGATGGGAAGTTGCAATTTAAATAATACAAGATACGGATGTTGTTTAACTATTTAGGGTTCGTGAAAGGATATTTGATTTAACTAAAGAACGCAAGGATTACGTAAGGAATAGAGACAAAAGTAATGCCGGGCTTACATGAAGAAAATTATTTTGATGTAGTAAAGGCGGAAATTTTAATGCAAATAGAGTTGTTATTACAAGAGTTGCCCCAGAAACTTGCTTTATTAAGGCAAGCTGAATTTGCCTTGTTTGAAGCAGTTAAATTTTTAACAAATCTGAGACAGAGATTGATATTTGCAAGTGTAGGTAATTTGACAGTGGCTGATATAGAAAATGTGGATTAGTATTTTAGTTTTTATAGTGATTTCTTTATGATATGAATAACGGCCCAGCTAAGCGTACGAGATCCAAGCAGTCGGGTGACAATCAGGGGGATTTCAAGCAGGGTTCTATATTTCGGAAATCATTTAACTATCCGATTTCACCGGATAATAGTTTTGAAGAAGTTTTTGGGGGTCCAAGTCTTTCTAAGGTGGATATAGAGAATTTAACACCCAAAAGTGAAACCTTGAATAGGACAAATGTAAAAGAGGTTTTATTGACAATTGAGGATGAATATTTGATAGACAAGAATGGTTTGGAGGTAGACGTTGAAAATAGTGTGAAAACTGTGTTACACTTTGAAGAAGAGAAATGTGATTCGGCTGAGGGTATATTAGTTGATATTGCTCAGGCGAGTTTGAAAAATAGCAAGGATGGTTTACATGGGGTAAAAGAGGACTTTACATTAGAAAACGAGGAGGCGGGCAAGGCCATATGTAAAGTAGAGGGTATAGATAATATTATAAAGGAAGACGAGAGAAGTTTATCGAATGAACAGTTTGATTTAGACGGGGAGCAGATTCTTTTAGTAGATGACTACAGTGGTTTTGAGACAGGCAATGTGAATATAGGGGAGACTCATATTGTTGGCAATCAAGAAGACATACAGGTAATAAATTTAGGTCGGGATTTAAGTGATACAGAAGGGGGGTTGAATAGTGAGGTTAGTAGTGTAGAAGATAAAGAAAACGAGTCACTTCGTGAAATAAATTGGCTTAAAGCAGCGGAAGATAAGTTAAAGGGACCAGGCAGAGAGGCATTTTTAAGGGGATCGCTAACAGAACGACAGGACCAAATAGAGAGTATTGGAAATTTTAGTATTGAGGAGTCTGGTGCAAATCAGAGAGATATTAATTCATTACGACAGACGAGTCAGTTTGTTAGTGTATTGAAGGGGAGTGTGGATAGAGAGTTATCGTTTGGGTCCCCCTACGTAAATATTTCAGAAGATATAACTGACAACATGGCGGATGGTAGTATTTATCCGGAATCCTTTAGTGGGATGGATCACTCAGTGGCCAGTGAATTTCTGGCTAGATTTAATCATTATGCCGACTTCAAGGGTTGGTCGGACAATCAGAAAGTGAAAGCTTTTCCCTTATTTTTGCGCAAGAGCGCATATTTGTTGGTACAGAGCATAGATAGCGACAAAATATGCGACTTCCAGGGGTTAGAGGAGGCATTTAAAGATAGGTTTTGCCATGCCGTACCCAAATGGGCAATATTAAAGGAATTCCAATCTCGCAGACAGGAGGCGGGCGAGAGTTTGGATGAATATTTGGCGGAGCTGACGCGTTTGGCCACGTTGTTGGGGAAGGCAGAATCAGATTTATTAGATAGTTTTATTTCGGGTCTCCCAGGCCGTGTAAGGGCTCTGGTTATTATCCAGAAGCTAGATAACTTGGCAGCGGCTGTTGAGACTGCTCGTTTAGCACAGAGCATAGCCGAGGATGATAGAACGGCTAGTTTAGTACAAGGGTGCTTTGAAAAGTTAGAAGGGGTGTGCGACCGCATTGAGAGGAAACAAGATGGTAAAAGGATAAACGATGAGTTTCAGGGACCAGTGCTGGCCAGTAAGACGAGGCAAGTAACAGGTACTGGACCCTGGCAAGGTCGACGCCCCATGTTAAGGCCCAACCAGCCAGAGCGGCAGGACAGAGGTGCACGCGAGAGAGTGTCGTGGTCACGAACTGGACCTCAGCAGACCCAACAGTTTCGTCAAGGCGGCAGGCGCTGTTACCGTTGTGACGGTGAGTTCTCAGCGTCGCATGTTGAAAGGTGTCCAGCTCGAAGAGCTGAATGCTTTAATTGTGGTCGCCTTGGACATGTTCGGCGTGTTTGCGGGGCGCCAGTTCAGTTAAATGGTAGATGACAAATGGGACAAGGTCGAAGGTCAGGCAGGTTTTCTACTGGTAATTGTAGGGGGCTAGGTCAAGCTAACATAGGTTTTAGTGATTATGCCAGACAGGGTAGATTTACTCCATTTATGGGTAGAGTTTTTCCGGGTGTAACGGGTACAGACAATATAATGAAAATTGGCCTTCGCTTAAATAATTGTTTTCTGGAATCCGTTATTTACACGGGAGCGAGCCTATCTGTGCTCACAGAGGGTATTTTGAGGGAGACAGGGTTGTGGCGTGAGGAGTATCTCCAGCCACCAGTGGTTCAGTATTTGAGAGGTATTAATGAGGTCATGTTTCCGGTACTTGGTCAAATGAAGGTTAATTTTGAGTTAGGAGGTCGTTTTTATGAACATTCATTCCAGGTAGTGAAAAGATTAACATTTCCAATGTTCTTAGGGTTGGATTTCTTGAGGAAGCATAGGGTAATAATAGACTTCAACAGTAATGCAGTGGAAATACCAGGCGAATTACCTGCTCCATCTTTGTGTAGTATTGATGATAGGGAGACAGTGAATGGGAATGAAGAGTCAGATAGTCGTTTAGAGATACCGGTTAGAGTTATGAAACGCACAATTGTTCCGGCTCGTTCAGAGATGACATTACAGGTTTATATACCGTGTTTTGCTGAGGTAGATGACATATTGTGTGAACCAATTCAGTGCTCTGGCGCTGAGTTAAGTGTTTTGGGAGCGAGGTGTGTGGCTTCGGCCCCAAGAGGGTTAACATCTTATAGGGTCCTGAACCCTCATTCTCAGGATATCACTTTGGAGAGGGGTCAGCGGATTGCCTCGTGTTGTCACATTAGTAGCGATCAGATTAGCCAATTGAAAGAGAAAGAGGCTCAACTAAACCGGACAGAACATAGGCAGTTGTCTATGGAGGAGGTTGATGGTCTGATATTAGAACTAGGGTTGAATTTTGATGACGGAAACTTAGATAAGGTGCAGAAGGCTCAGTTGAAACGGCTAATAGCGGAGAATAGAGATTGCTTTGCGACATCGTTATCAGAGTTAGGGAGGTGTGACTTGTTAGCGCATGACATCAATGTAGGGGACGCGAAACCAGTCAGGCAAAGGTTTTATAGAGTTAACCCAGAGGCGAGGAAATAAATTAACAGACAAGTGGGAGAGTTAGTTGGGTTAGGTATATGTGAGCCGCATTATAGAAGTGAATGGGCCTCTCCAGTTATCTTAGTTAAAAAGAAGAGATTGCCAGGTAAAGCACAGGAATATCGGCTGGCCGTAGACATGAGAGCTGTAAATAGTGCGACTAACGTTAAAGAGATATCTCCATTGTTGAGAATAGATGATGTTATTGATTGTTTAGGGGAGAAAAAGAGTCAATATTTTTCCACCATTGATTTGTTCCCGGGTTATTTTCAAGTGCCCCTTACACCAAGAGCACAAGATATTTCGACGTTTATAACTCAAGACGGGTGTTTTCGTTTTAAAAGAATGGCTTTTGGTCTCAGTGGAGCTCCAGCGACGTTTTCCCGCGTGATTCAGGAGGTATTTAAGTCTCTTAATTGGAAAACTACGTTGTGCTATTTAGACGATATTATCTGTTTCTCATCATCTTTTGATCAACACTTGAAAGATCTTAGGGATGTTTTTGCATGCCTCAGAGCAGCTAACCTAACGGCGAAGCCTAGTAAGTGTGAGTTTGCTGCAGGGGTCGTTAAGTATTTGGGACACATATTTTCAAAGGAGGGGGTCCAGGTTGATGCAGAAAAAACTAAGTTGGTTGACAAGTTTCCTGTTCCAACAAATCAGAAGCATGTTCGCAGTTTTTTTAGGACTGAGTGGTTATTACAGGCGTTTTGTGAAAGATTATTCTAAAATTGCACATCCATTAAATAGACTGTTACAGAAAAATGAGAAATTTCAATGGGGTTCAGAGGAAGAAGAGTCGTTTAATAAGTTGAAGAAAGCCTTAGTAAGTCCTCCAATATTAGCGTTTCCAGACGGGACAAAGCCTTTCATTCTAACAACAGATGCATCATTAACAGGTATGGGTCTTGTCTTGGCACAAGCAGACGAGAGAGGGTTTGAACATGCAATAGCTTATGCAGGTAAAAGTTTGTCTCAGGCAGAACGTAATTATAGTATTACAGAGCTAGAATTATTGGCAGTCATTAGTGGGATTCATCATTTCAAGGAATATTTGCAGGGGAGAGAATTTATAATTATGACAGATCATAAGGCACTTCAATATCTAACCAGCAACCGCACCAAGTCGGCGAGGCTTATTCGTTGGTCCTTATTTCTGGGAGAGTATAATTTTACTATAAGATATCGCCCAGGAAAGTCTATTAGCCATGCGGATGGGTTGTCGCGATGCGAACACTTAGAGCCGGATGAGTCAGATATTTTGGAAAATATAGGCAACCTATTCTCTATAGATAAGGGAGATGACATGGTGGTTCAAGTAGATGAGGAAATGCAGGACGAGGGTAACAAGGAGGTAGTAGAGCAACAAGATAGCGAAGTTGGGAATGTGATAGACACACAAAAAGATGTTGTTATATCGCTGGAGGATATACAGGCTGAACAAAAGGCAGACACAGCATTACGTCCAATAATTGATTATTTGAGTTCAGGGTATTCAGATTTGGCTGATAAAGATGGCAAGTTATTGCAGGCACAGTGTCAGGAGTATGTCCTAGATAATGGCACGCTTTTTAGACTGTGGGGGCCACAGATATCGGGAAATTGGAAAAATAGGTGTGTCAAACAAGTGGTAATTCCCAGAAGTTTAGTTAACAGAATTTTGTCCGCATATCATGATAATTTGATGGCGGGTCACCAGGGTATAGATAGGACATTCCAGCATATTAGAAATAAATATTTTTGGCGCTCAATGCATACGGACATAAAGAATTATATCCAGACTTGTGTAGACTGTCAGCTAGTTAAAAGGGCCTATGGGCAACGTCACGCACCGTTAAAACCTCTACCGATAGAAGGCAGGCTCTGGGATCGTGTGCATGCTGACACAATAGGACCCCTACCTGTTACTACGAGTGGACATAAACATATTTTAATAGTAACATGTAGCTTTAGTCGTTTTACCATGGCATTTCCATTGAAAACATTGGAAGCTGCAGAGGTGGCAAGTGTGTTCTATGATAGGTTCATTTGTGTCTTCGGAGTTCCTAGTAATGTACTAACGGATAATGGAGGTCCATTTATTAGTCAGATATTTGCGCATTTGTGTAAGATTTTGTCCATTAGGGCTCTGCGTACAGCGAGCCACCACCAAGCTACAAATGGCGCGTCAGAACGATTTAATTATTTCTTAGAGGTGAGTTTAAAGTATTATGTGGACAAGAGGCAAAACGATTGGGATAAATATTTGTCTAGTATTACTTTTGCATACAATTCTACTCCTCACTCACAGGGAACGGCTTTTAGTCCATATTTCTTAGTGTTTGGTCAAGAACGAATCTACCCATTGATATGGAACTAGGGGCAGCAGCGGGGTTACCGCAGACGATACATCAAAGGGTGGAAGCAATTTCAGAGTAAGTGGGTGTCACAAGGGAGATTGCCAAACAGAATTTAATAAAGGCACATGAAAGAGCTAAAGGGTATTTTGATAGAGGGTCCAAGATGCCATGCTTTGAACTAGGTGACAAGGTATGGGTAGATAGGAGGATGATAGAACCGGGTTTGTCCAAGAAGCTATCTCCAAGTTTTACTGGGCCTTATTACATTTGTGATTTAAAGGGTCACTGCACGTATCAATTAAGGAAGGTAGAGGATAATGTCTTGCTTAAGGTGCCAGTTCATGCAAATAGATTGAAACCCTATATAGACCCAGGTATAAGAAATACAAATGGTCAAACAGATGAGAAACAGGCAACAGTTAACAGCGAAGAGGTGGTTAATAATGTAGAAGTTAAAGCTACAGTGGCAGAGGTTACAGTCGATGGGACGGATAAAAACAAAAAGAAGGTCTCGTTCAAAGAGTCAGTTGAGGTTATACGTGAGGATGGAGACATGGAATCGGATAAGGAGGCCGATGACGTGGTCGTTGAGGGCGATGATATCCAGTTAGGACAGCCCGAGGTATATAAGGTGAAGCGCATTATGGCTCACAAACTAATTAATGGTTATTCTTTCTATAAGATACATTGGGAAGGTTATCCAGTGTCTGAGGCTACTTGGGAACCAAGCAAGAATTTAGCCAAGGACTTGATACAAGCATATAAGAATGAGCAGACTGTTAGGAATAATGCAAAGAAAAGGCGGAAGAAGAAAGGTTCCTAACTATGTTGTACGATTGGGTACTGCTTATGAGTGAGTACTTCGAGGATACACAGGAACTATGCATAAGGCTTAGGTATTTTACGTGGGCTTTGGTTGTTTATGATGATCGACTCTAAGTAGAGTGTCGGCTTGACAGTCACGGCTTGATCACCCGTACTGCATAGGTCGTTACTCCATTGGAGCTACTTAGGATCGATTGTCAACAAAGTTATGTTTATTTGGGTTACTTACGGGGGTTATCATATTTTACAATAGGTTGGGATGTTCAAAGGAGATTTCTGTCCCAATGGAGACAGGGTTCCAATAGTTACAAGTGATTTTACCTGAACCAGAGAGGGTTCAACTAGGTCCGATGAGGAGCTATACTTATGGAAGAACAGAGATATAGTATAGTGTTATACGAGACAAACTATACGGTGTTCATAATGGGAGATACGATGATATATAGGTTGTGTGAGCCAAGGAGAGCCACACAATGCTACATAAAGGCCGATACGTTGAATATAGAATATGATGATGATGATGATGATGATATATAGGTTGTGTGAGCCAAGGAGAGCTACACAATGCTACATAAAGGCCGATACGTTGAATATAGAATATGATGATGATGATGATATATAGGTTGTGTGAGCCAAGGAGAGCCACACAGTGCTACATAAAGGCCGATACGTTGAAAATAGAATATGATGATGATGATGATATATAGGTTGTGTGAGCCAAGGAGAGCTACACAATGCTACATAAAGGCCGATACGTTGAATATAGAAGATGAAGATGATGATGATATATAGGTTGTGTGAGCCAAGGAGAGCTACACAATGCTACATAAAGGCCGATACGTTGAATATGATATGATGATAATATATAGTGGATACAGTATGACTCTATGGGAGTATACAATGACTGTAGGGTGATTTTCTTGCAGCATCCGGAATGTGGTTCGTGGTGCTATTATGCTGCTTGGTTGGCGGGTTGGAAGCCAGACAAGGACCAGTGCACACGAGTTCAGTCTTAAGAACTCAGTATGGTGTTATGTTCTTGAAGACATCTCAGCTTGATATTGCTCGTAATAAGTGGTTACATGTATTTCGATATGAATTGCCAGAGTTTGGAGAAATAAAGGGATTACAGTTTACAAATTTTTACTGTCGTCCAAAGGAGGAGGAGAGTTGTAGGGCCAATCACTTTGCTAAATTAAGTGGACATGGGACAGCGCAAACGTATTGTCCCAAAGTAAATAATCATTGTCAATATCTGTCAACTGTGGATAGGAAAATTAAGTTGGCAGAGGAAGATCTATGGCGACACGTGGAAGGAGTGAAGAATGATATTAAAAATTTGATACCAAAGGTAGGTGAAAGCGCAGGTTACATAAATTCACGGTCAAAAAGGGCACCATTAGGCTTCATTGGTACCCTAAGTAGGTCACTTTTTGGCACAGCTACATTAGATGATGTAAATCGTATAAAGAGTTATGTTAATAAGTTGAGTGTAAAGACAAAGAATATAAGCCGCGAATTAATGGCACAATCGAAATTGATGACGTCGTATATGGGTATATCTAATAAACGGATTACTTTAGCTATGAGTGGAATAAAGGATAACCATGATTATATTCAAAGGGTTGCAACTTCTCTACAAGATTTAGATAAAAGTTTGTTTTTAACATTAACAGGTTTAATGGAAAGGTTGTCATTGCACTCTGTCATTAGACAAGAGATAGACGAATTAATGATGGGAGTTCAAGAGTTGATCCATGGTAAACTGAGTCCAATTTGGATACCATTCTCGGAACTAGCTGCTACTTTGCAGAGAATTGAAAGAGAAATGCAAGTTGTTTATCCACTGTTTCACATCAGTCATAAAGATGTTCGTTTTTACTATACAGAAAGCACAGTTTTCTTTGCCTGAACGACTAAAGAATTATTGATAACGTTAGTCGTTCCAATTCAATCTTATCCACATCTATTTGATGTTTTTCGTGTTAAGAGTTTTGGAATTCCAGTGAATGAGTCAAGTACTCACACTACAGAAATCACAAATTTACCGGACTACTTGGCGGTTTCAAAAGCTAAGGATCAATTTATTGAATTTTCATCGATAGATTTCCAGCAGTGCTATGGACGCAAAGAGAAGCACAGTGTTGTATTTAATGTTTTCGCCGGGGTAAAACATGTAGCATGGCGTTGTTTTTTAATTATATTGATATGATTATAGAAATGTGTGTTTCAACATTTAATACAAATAGTTTAAAGTCACAGGCTATAGAAATGTCGCCAGGCGTAGTGTTGATAAGCGGCATTAAGGAGATAATTTTAACTTGCGGTGGTCGCATTACCAAACAAAAGGCATGTACCTTGTGTTTATATAAAATTCCTTGTGGTTGTGCAGCAAGAATAGGTAATGTAGCTTTCGGACAGATGATTCACAATTGTGGAAAGTCAACCTCAGAGTCGCGGTTACAGATTCCAAATTTGTTGTTATTGTCAAAATTCTTTAATAGTTCATTTTTGGAAAAATTTAATAGTGAGTCGGCTTGGGTACAGAAACATCCTTTTAAGATACCACATATAAGATTTGATACCAAGGTGATGGATAAGTTAGCTAGAAAGGACAAGAAGTACAGGACTAGTCTAAATAAAATTGTTTCCAAAATGAAGAAAAACGAAGCAATTTCTGAATATGAATTGGATACTTTTACTGATGATATGGAGATGGCTGATTCTCAATGGGAAGAGTTTAGCAATGTGTATCATGTTCTAGCATTGGTATCGCTTCTGTGCAACGTAGTCCTGACGTGTATATTGATATGGGTAGTAATTAAGTTGAAGAGACTCTTATTGATGGTCGCATTACTGGTCCAGCCTCAGACTGTGAAGAGTCAAGTCTGGAGACCGTCGTCACCACATGCTCAGAGTACAAGTATGCTTCACTCTATGGTGAATACAAGCGTTGGTTTACACGTGGTTTTAATTGGAGCGATGATAGCAGTATTTGTCATCCTAGTATATCGAAGGGCAAGACGTTGCTCCATTTTCAATACGGATCTATGTATTCATGTGTCCTCTTCCTTAAAGTGTGAGGAGATACTGGTTACGTCACTAACAGTCTGTCCACGAGACATACAGATTACAGCAGGTTCGATAGTAAGAAACATGACTGTAGTAAGACGTCGTTACAAGTACTTTTTCTACTATGAATGCTCGAATTTGAGAGTTCAGGTAGCCGGTAGGTCTTGGTCCACAGCACGTAGAGTGAAGAAGTTGATTCAGGGAGGAGCTTCTGCCTTCATTCTCTTCAAACATAATGGGGTAGCGTACCCAATACATTTTGAATAATGTCTAGGTATCTTCTTACGGTGATATGATATTCCATGCGTCTTGTGATATAATGGTGGTCAGTGATAGTGAGAGTCTGTTATTGTTTTGTGTGGATTATATAGTGTAGTGATTTCAGGTTCCACTGCGTAAACACTATGGAAAATGCATGGTGTGAGTGTCATCAGCGTTTCTTCTCTTTAACAAAGAGGTTGAGTATTCAGTACATTTAAATGTCATCAAGGTCTTGTTCATAGGTTGTGACATATGTGCCATAGGAGCGTTGTCATGTTACTTATCAATAATGGTGCGAGTGTTCTTGTCTCTTATTTTATGTGTTCTTGTGAGCAATGTAAGGAGAAGAGTCATTGGGTCAGTCCTCAAGGGTTCATAGATCAAGTACAAGGTCTAGTTGTTCATTATAGTAGCTCTAATAGCTACTGGTCATGTGAATACGTCATAAGCTTGGATATCAGGTGTCACTCGGTCTTCGGACATAAGTAGCGTGATATATGTAATCTGTTGAAGAAGAAATATATAATAGTATTTATAATAATATAATAGGAATTGGCGTAGGAATATAGTGGAGTATGTACCATAACATTAGTTATGATAAATGATAATTCTATTAATAATTATTTATCTTCGCAGGAAAATACCCTGTGTAGTAACCGGGGATGACAAGACATAAGATTCTTGTCTGGGAAGAATAGTTCTACGGTTAATCGGCTGCACAAAAATGATACTGTCGATTCTCCTGTCGTAAAAGGCGACTAAATCTTGTGGGCATATGTTGGTTGTTTTCTATAATAATAATATATAATAATATCCACGTGCTGACTGACTGAATTAGGGCTATGGCTTAGAGCACGATAAAAACCCAATTTTTTTTAAATAAAAATAAACTTAAACATGGTTGTGAGGATTCTGTAATTCTGAGAGCTAAGCTAGGGAGAGTTCGTCTCCTGGCAGGGTCACCAAAGCCAGATTAGATTAAAGGTTGGGAGATCCAAGCAATTCACTGTACGGTGATATTTTGGAATATTGTTGTTTTCAATTTCGAACTAGTATTGCTTTGCGGCCAGTCAAAACACAAAACAAACAATGTTCGGTTATTATACAGAGTCATGGCTCAATATCTAAGAGTCACTTATTTTAACTTAAAGAGAAACAATCTTTCCGGTGTAGTCTATCGTATTTTATGGGGAATCCGTGAAATGTTAAGATTGTACAAAAAAATAATGTATATATACATGTATGGGCTAGTTTCTTCAGGGGTCTTCTGGGGTGTAGTTATATGTTTCACTACAGGGAAGTTATTGGAATGATATTTTGTAGGGCATTGAACGGTTATTTTGTCTTACATATTCTGCATGAGAAAAGAGGCTCTCTCAAGATATTGGGAGTGGTCATTTCGATAAAGAATTAAAGGGATTGCCATTAATTGGTGAAGGCGTTGTCAATATTAATATATTAGGAGAAGGCTGACATGTTCTGCGGAAGAAAACATGGGCCTCATTAAAACAGGTTATGATTGCGGGTCGGACTGTTGAATACAAAAAGTAGTTGATGTGTTCATATCGATATAATGGAAACAAAAAGAACATGATGTTTACATGTGGGCAATGTATTTAGTTCTTATTTATGAGTATTATGATTTTAAACAAAATGCAAACACATTTCTTGTTGTACATTGATGGTTTTGATATGGAGCTGGGCAGGTGATTCGTTGAAGCTCTCTCTCTCTCTATATATATATCTGAATTTTCTTATATCAAATCTTCATTACATGGTGATGGCTATGTAAGTGAAGATCATGGAACAGATGTCTTTCTTTGTGGGCTTTAATATGTTGACCCCAATCTGCATTCTTTACACTGCTTACTGCAGTAAGACGTCTTGCATCTTGCATAATGCATTGTAAAGGGAAGGTCGGCGAGAAAGCGACCAAGGTTCTCTATGTCGGAGACTATAGAAGTTGTTTTCGTGATAATCTATGGGATAATCATACTGAGCAGTTTTACATGAAACACCTGACCAGTGAATGTACTATGATGCGTAGTTATAAGAGGTTACAATAATGTTGTCGATAATAATTACATCACAGAAGTTTATCGTGATGTTGACATATTGTTCTTGCGGTGTTCTGTCGTACTTTTCTTAAGTGTTATAGGAGCGGGTCGACACTGAGGATATGGTTAGTTCCCATGCAGAGGAATACTGGTACTCAGCTCTGGGCAGTGACTGGTTGCGGCTGACTGCTTGATGTCAGCCACTTGAAGAGACAGATGTAGCTGCAATGGTACGGTCCGGAGGTCACCAGTTGAATGGCACCTTCAAATACAAGTAGCCAGGTCGTGCGGCGAACCCTATTGGAAGCGAGGGACGTGCCTGAGGGGGCGTGTCGAGGGATACGCGTCTGAGGGGACGGGTCCGAGGAACTGTCGAGGAGTCGGGAGTCGCCCTGTCGTCAATCAGGGGCGACAGCTGACAAACGGCTTGCAGTGGACTGATACTGAAAGAACACTCGTAGACGTGCTTGTGCTAGCTACATATTGGAAGTACTGACACTTGTATATGTGACTGTACACCGTGAACCAGTGCTGTGACATTCACATGTGAAAGTTGGTGAAGGGAACATTACTCAGAAGCTGAACTTTGACTATTAGTATCCTCGTGTGTGATGGAGAATACTTATACTTTGAGATGTGACTTAATGACATTCGCAATGCTGTGATGGACTTCAATGATGGATTGTGCACGATGAACCTTAATGTATTTATGTTACTCCGTGCTATACCGCAGCTATATCGAAAGATGGAAGACTATGGCGGTGTGAACTCTGCTAATGATCTTGGTGCTGTGCAAGGATATCATGAACTCTAAATGTGTTGTCTTCTCTTGGAGAGATGTGTTTCAACTATGGATGTTTACATGTTTCTTTTTCAGGGTTAGATTTTTCTTAAATGTGTTTGCATTACCAAACAATATTGGGTCACAGGTGATATTCTAAATTTGGGCATAGGTTCATAGGGGACCTGATTTTTTTTTTTATTAACGGTGGCATTAGATGACATTTTCTCTGCCATGGTGTACCCAGTATTGGATGGTTCAATTAGTATGATGTTGAGTTCTCCGATGAGTCGGGGACGACTCCTATTCGGAGGGGGAAAATGTTATGTGGGGAAATATTCGAGGACGAGAATATAAGTTATAGGATGGCTCAAAGATAGTTACTTCAGACAGAATAAATATATAAAAGAGTTAGTTTAGACAGAATAATTATATAAAAGGATTTACGGGTCGTCGGGGCAAATGAACAAGGGAAATGTTAATGAAACAAGACAGGACAAGTTTTCTGTCGAGTAACAGTAGCTGAAGGGATCTGTTGTGTCGGAGATAAGGAGAAATGCTATACAAAAGTAGTCATGAGCGAGTATCGGGTGAAAGATTAAGTGGACAACAGCGGATCAGAGCAATTAACTAAATGAGCTTGTTGTTCACTGAAGCGACCAATGATGGGGGAGGACCTAGGATGGGACTCCTGCGATTGGATGGGTGAAGATCCTTCCATCAGGTTCTTTAAAAAGGCCTGCAGAGCAGGGGAGAGTTCAGTTTAGTTTCGGACAGGAAGATGAAAAGACCAACAGCTTAACCGTAGCAGGCAGCGGCAGCAAGGCCGGGATCTGCTCCAGTAGAGGGAACCACATGGGTATCGTATTATAGGCATAGATGCTATTGGGGGTATAGGTAGGGAATATAGAGTAAGGAATTAAGGGTTAAGCTTGAATGTGATGATAAAATGATTGTGATTATGCTTTATGTGTATTTGTAATAAAAGGTTAAAACATTGTATGTGTTTTAATGATAAGCTAGATTAATGTACCTCGAGCTAGCCAAGCGAGGAAGAGTTTTACATCCCAAGAAAAGAAGGTGGACCACATCGTAGGTCAGAGAAAGGTCACAAAAGACGTAAAATAACACAAATATAACATTTTGAGTACTCCTGGTGGTTTATTCTATCTCTACAGCAAGTGTCATACATGTAGCAGTATATAGCTTAGAAAATGGTTTTCTTGGTATTTTCGTGGTTTTAACTCCAGATATTTCATACAATTGCTCACATCCAAAGTGTTCTATGTTTCACCACCCAATCCAATAGCAGCTTTTGATTAGGTGACATGGACATAGAACAGTTTGGAACTAATGGTATCTTCACAATTGACGACTATTTTCCTCCTTTACACGCTTATGTCAGGTCAAATATTGATAAACTGATATGAACATCCCTTGTTTTGAAATTCTTTTCAATCAAAATATATCAAATCTTTTATAATCTCCATGTGTACAAAGATATCAGTTAGAACAATCTGGAACTAAACTGTTTTCAGAAAGATGAGATAAATGTTCTATGTCCAAACAGAAATACGAATATTTATGATTTACAAAATATGTGTTTTATAGAATATCAGTCAAATGTTTTATATTATGGATACAATTTTACATATGGGTACAAAATGTTATTGAATGCCAATGAGTATTATAAATAATATGAACGATAGAACTTTAAAATGGCTGTAGCTCCAAAACAACTCTTCTAGAGTTGGAATAACGTGGTTCTCATGGGACGAAATTATGAAATGAACAATGTACTTATCAAGACTACATATTAACCTTACGTACTAAAATATATGCCTTTGTTATTGAGCCTCTTGCATTCTTACTGTTTCGTAATGGATATAGACAAAACCGATAGTGATGCAGTATTTGAAAGGCATTTGGAAACATAGTCTACATAATACGTAAGTCAAGGAAACAAGATTTTCATGATAACAACTTTTTTTTGTGCGAACATACACGATGTTTCAGATTGTTAATCAGTGTTCTGTAGCCTCTCCTGCTGTTGGAACAGTGCTTAATAGTTGTTAATGTCTAAGTGCACCAGACAATATGACACGAGACCGACAATAGCCCTTATCAAACGATGTTTTGTACCATTAAATATTCCTGCCAGGACTAAGAAACCAGCCATTCTGACACCAAAAAGAGGCACCGATAAACTATCGGAGATCACAATTGTAGATAAAGATCCATGAGTCTTGAACCCATGTGCTGCAATGCTTGAATATGCATTGGCGAAATACTTTTGTTAACCACAGAATTTTTATGTAACCTGGCATTTGTCAAATTGTGTCCACTATTTACCCACTATAGTACATTTTACATAGAAGTTTAGTATACAGTTTGTAGCAACAAAGTTGAGCCCTAAATGAAAAAATCAAAAATGCATTAAGATGTTCAATCTTACAATTATCAACAAGCGTAGAAGCGAGCACAGATCACATACCCCCGCGTCCGAATATAGTTTGACATACTTGAAAATAGGAAAGGCACATCTATGGGAATGACTAACTTGTGTGTAAAGTTGAATGAATATGAAATGTACAGTCCCAGAGACAGCTGTTAAGTCATGTTTCCATGGAAACCGCAAAAAGTAAAATTCAGAAATCGGTCCAACCCTCATATGACACAACTAAAAATCATGGCTAACATGTGTAGCAAGTTTGGTGAAGCATGTATAGATTGAGATATATGCTCCCAAAATGATTTCCTTACAGAGTCATTGACGTTCTCAAACTGAGAAAACTCTCACATGGCTTAGCATATAATAAACTCCCGTTTACGCTGTAAGGCGGGGGTATAATACATAACAATATTGAACTGTAAACAATATAGTGAATGTTGAAGAAATAGCAAACCTGAGTGCGAACGATCCTGAAAATACAACCAACGCTGTCATGGTGAATAATCCGACGCCGAACAGACCGATGGTTATTCCTAAGTGTAAAAAGTTAGTCATTGTTAGTTTGTAACAGAGAGATTTTGAGTTCATGAGATCAGTATTAAGGCATTGTATGAATATGAATCACCCTTATATTTTGGTTGGTTGCACAATGTATTTTACGATCATGGTTTAAACTACCTTTTTGAGATATTTTTAATATTAACTACTTAAATATATGTCACACGTTTAATCAGTGGTATACGGCTTGAGGAATACTACATAGTATGTATATCGTGATATAATTTATATATTAATGTAAATCAGCATGAGTTTTTCAATCTTCCTCACCGATCGTGAACGCGTAGATGTCTATGAACGGAGAACGAAGATTTCAAGTATTTTATTAGTCTTTAACATTATTTGATGCTTGAATAATAGTATTATGAAAATATCATTCATCAATAACGTTGCTTGCGTACTGTTCATATCGAGTACTGCCACAGGACAAAAAGTGGTGGAATCTGCTTATCAGCTCCTTCCGGATTCTTCTGGATCAGCCAAGTTTTGAGAGAATCCGGAAGGATTCATCCTCAGTTACCCAAGGTTTTATATATGCTCCGTTACTTTCCCAGGGGGTATATAGTGGAGAGTAACGGATCATATATGAAACTCTGGGTAACCGATGATGGGACGGATCCGCCAATCGGATTCCACCACTTGTTGTCCTGTGTGCCAGGGGTAAGAGACGCTATTACTAGCAAGTAATTAGGTAGTCAGTAACACTATCCTTATTATTCATTGGTATATATTATACATGATTGTACTTACTGACAGAGCTTCTGCAATGTTCTAACTGCTCAATTGTCGCTGTGTAATTATCTTTACCTGTAAACAATGTGGCAAACATGTTTAAATAAACAAAACACTTACAAAAAAATACATTTAAAAAACAAAGTGAAATAAAAAAAATAGTACATTTTACAGTTTGGATTTGCCATTTACATTTACAAGTACAATTTAGCTTTGAAGTAATCAAATCATTTATTGCCTTAAATCATTCTCCTTCTTGTTTGAAAGATATTCAGAGTTATTCAAATAATTACTTTCAGTGGACAAATCCTCAGAAAGCACAGGAAGCGTCTTGATCATCATCGATACCTTTGATGTTGTCGACTGTGTTGTTGTCGTTGTGAATGTTGTCGATGGTACTGTCGTTGTTAATGTTGTCGATGGTACTGTCGTTGTTAATGTTGTTGATGGTACTGTCATTGATACTGTTGTCGATGGTACTGTCGTCGTTATTGTTGCTATTGAAAAATATCTTTGGAATTATTAGAGGTATCAGTGATATCCAACAAGAAAAGCCTTTAATAAGGCAATCACCTGGGTAGATGTAGTTGATGGAACATAAGGTGGTGATTTGCTATGGAAGTGGAGTGAATATGTGTTCTGACTGGACTGGCGGTTGTTGGGATCTCCCACAACGTAAATTATAGTACGTTTTCGAGTAAACGTCATTATTTATACTCACCATAGCAAATTTAGTCTCTCAGTCGACCAGATATAACACTGAAGAATAAAGAGAGTTACCTCCCCCCACCCTAGGTCCCTGCTAGGTGGCTTACCAAGTGACGTCATTCCTTCCACCTTTCAGACTCGCAGGCGGGAGGGATATAAATACCGGTGAGTTATCAACGGTGAGTATAAATAATGACGTTTACTCAAAAACATACTATTATTTACATACTCTAGTTGAGACGTCACCGTAGCCAGCGTGCCACTGAAGAAGCCGGGCTGCGAGGCAACCAGAGAGCAGAAGAGGTAACGCTGTTAGGGTAAAACATCCAAAAACAGCCCACCATGATATCCGCTGATGGTATGTCAGGATGAAGGACCATAGTTGCTGAGACCGCTCTGATCTTGTGAGGGTTAGAGCGAGCAGGAGGAGGGAGGTCTGCCCCCATGTAGCCGTCCAGGACTGCCGACGTAAGTTAAACCCTCAATTGTCTCTAATCTATCTCCTTAACGCTTGTTTGAGAATGAGGTATAGAGAGCATGCGGCTCCGCTGGCGTGTTCGAGTTCGCTCCATAGAGATGCGCAAGACACGAACCAGGCAGGAGGCGATTCTCCTCATCTGAAGGGTCGATTGTATGGGAGATAGACGGAATGTTAAACGTCCTGGCGCGCTCGTCGGCGGCCTGGTTCTTACATAGGACATCCAGGGTTAAGCCTATCGTGGCCACCCCCGGCCCTCACCTTAAAGCGTAGCGAGTCTGCCATGGCTACCAGGAACGCTGTCTTCACCGAGAGGCGAAGAATGGTTGTCTGGGCCAGCTGCTTCTAGAATCTGACTTAAGGTGGTTCATCACCACCGCCAAATCCCAGTCGGGAGGCATGGATTTTTTGGTGTCCGTCAACTTGTCGGTTGGTCTTAAAGATCTCCTTGAGTATTGATATGTCGATACCCGGCTCCCGCTTGCAAAGGACGGAAATGATCGCTGCCAAATAGCTGTTAATAGAGGAGGCTGCGAAGGAGTTAGTAGTCATAGAGTTTCCTAGTCGATTCCCTCTGTGTGAAGGCAACGGTTTTGGCCACTGCCTTGGAATAACCGGCACATTTCAATCACTTTGCATGTAGATCAATAACCTGAGGGTTTTCGTGTAGGCGGCCGCTTGTCTTGCTCTTTAGAAGGTCCAACCTGAATGGAAGGGGGACTTGGTCCTGACTACATACCCCCCTGAGCGAAACGTACCACGGCCTTGCCGGCCACTCCTGGGCTATGAGGAGAAGGCCTAGATTAGTCATCTGAATTTTGGCAACTACTTGCATCATTATTGTCAGAGGGGGAACAATGTAAGCGTCCATCTCCTCCAATTCATACAAAAGCACGTCTCGTCTCCAGGCTCCCACCCTTGAGTGAAAGCGCCTGCTAAAAGTTGGGAGGTGGCCAGAGAGAGACATTGTCCACCGCCAGCCACCAGGCTAAATTGTTGACGAGGTCCTCTCGAAGTGAGAACACGTGGCGACACGTCTGCCCCCTCATATTAGTGTTAAGAAAAACTTGTAGGGGTCTGAGCTAAAGCCTGAAGTCTTCGCCGAGGTCAGAAGTCCCATCAGCCGTTGCCACAAGCGAAGTGGCCTGGAAGGGTCGATGAACTCGTCCGCCTCCTCGTGCTGCCCCATCGAGCTGGGAGACGACGCAGCCGAAAAATCTGATGGCCCAGACGTGACTGGGGATACAAAGGTTACACTATGGAAGGACAAAGAAGACACCATCTCCTTGACGGAACCCAGAATGGACTCCTTCAGGAATTCTTGTTAAAGTTGGCCAAAGGAGAATGAGCGCACTTCTTTTTCTACTTGTGGCCTGATGATCTCGAACGGTGGCTGTCAGCCGGCAGAAAGTCGACAACTCGCTGCCCGATACCGGCGTCAGCTCCCTATCCTCAACCACATAAGGCGGTTCCTGCCCCAACGTCATACAGGGGGGGTAAAACTCTGTAGCGTATCCGCAATAACAAGATCTGACGCCGGGGAGCCAATGACGGAGGAAATGGGAGAGACCAACGGAGCGGAAGTCAGAACGATATAGTCACTTAAGTTACAACAACAGACAGTTAAGTTGAGAAGTCAACCCTAAAGTCCAAAAGCCTACAATGCACCTATCCGCCCAGGTGACAAAAGCTTCGTTGTTGTTTCGAAACGCAGGACACAAAGTCTTACACCAACCAGAAGGCATCGTCTCGAAACGCCAGGAAGGAAGAAGGAGAATCAGTAGACCCTCCGAGACAATAACAGCAGCCCCCGTACGAGACGCGCATGTGCAGCACGGGTTGAAATTAACAGAGTCCCAGTCAGCACAGCCAAGTTAGTTCACCTAGATAACCTTGCTGCAGAGAAACTACTACACTGCAGGAAGAACAAAAACTATAGAGATCCTAAACAAAAGTAATACACTCAAAAGAAAATATATAAACCACGGTGCAGGGTAGTATTTAATTATACATAAAGTAAACAACTCTGAGAGGGGCATAGACACGTCCATGCGGTAGCTCGAAAGAGGAAGGAATGACATCACTGGGTAAGCCTACTAGCAAGGACCTAGGGTGGGGGAGGTAACTCTCTTTATTCTTCAATGTTATATCTGGTCGAGGGACTCAATTGGCTACGGTAAGTTATCACCTAGGGTATGTAAATAATGATGAGACGGTTGAGAGAGAAACATACATGGAAGAAAGTAATGCATGAGAAACAGCTGAGGGAGTGATTTTATTTGGTAGTCTACTGAGAGTCTACTGTTTTGGTTCAGTTCGGGATAGTTTTGTACCGGACCACGTTTGAGAGGTCATATATTTTAAAGTGTAGTTTGGAAATGAATTACCTACCAAAGTATTTTACTCTTTGTATATTTCATGCAATATAACACTTTGTTTACAGTCATATATCACAGAGACCTCGGTTGTAATATTTTTTTAAAGTATCACCCGAGGGACTCGAACATATTATAAGGTTACAAACTTAACATCAGTCCAAGCAGTAGCCACTATACACCATATCATCTCTGACACTCTCATCAGAATTATGCTCTTATATTGCCAAAATATTAATAGACGCCAGTCTCAAATGGCCATGGAAGCCGGGACTCGGACAGACGCTGGGACTGAAGCAGTACGAGGGTGTCTATTGAAAGAAATACGGAAAGAAATATAAAGTAACAAACTTTAACATACATAGAAGAGCAATCATGACAATATTTCTTGATTATGATTTCTTGGTGAATATCTGTTCAATATTGAACGGGACCAATGTCTTCTTTAAGAATCACACGTAGAATGCACTGTAGATGGGGATGAACCCCTTGACGTGACAAATGAAAACCACTAGCTGGGTTCCCAGAAGAGGTACGGTGTTTGGCGAACACCTGAGGCCCTAGCCTCGCCACGCTTTCCAGATCTTCAGTTGAAATGTCTCGTAGGTAGTGGTTGGCGAACACAATACAAGACTTCAAGAAACATCCTGCCATGATGTCCGCTATCGGAATGTTACTATGGAGGACCATAGTTGCTGATACAACCCTAATGCGGATTAGAGTGAGGACAGATGTCATTGACTAAGAGTTCGGGTTCGCTCTGCGTAAATGTGTAGAGACGGCACCGGACAGACGAGACGGCTCTCCTCATCCGAGGGCTCTATTGTGGATGATATAGCCGGTATGGTGAAGGTCCTGCCGCGCTCGTCTGCAGTCTGGTCCTTGCAAATGAAGTCCGGGTCTAGGCCTAGCATGGCCACACCGCCGTCCCTCACCTCGAAACGGAGCAAGTCAGCTTGCAGAGCATGCAGTTCCTATATTCTAGAAGCCGATGCCATGGCTACCAGGAGAGCGATCTTCACAGACAGACACGAGAGAGGTTTGTAATAGTCGGACTTGAGATGGTTCATCACCACCGCCAAGTCCCACTCCGGAGGTCTTGATTTCTGCCGTGTGTCCACCTGGCAGTAGGTCTTGATGATCTCCTTGATCTCTCGCTTGCGGAGAACGGACATGATAGCAGGTGTTAATGGAGGAGGCCTTGAGAGGTGAACCAAGTACTCGGCGACTTGGGGAACGGAGACTGACTGGATATCCAACCCCTTCTCGACGCATTACACTGCGAAGGAGTTCGACTGGAAGTGATAGAGCTTCCTGGTCGATTCCCTTTGTCATGTAGTGACCGTATGTGACACAAACTCCGAAACCTTCGATACAAGCCAAGCGTGAAGACGCAGAATCTAAGGGTTGTCATGTACGCATCAGCTTGGCTTGCTCCTTAGAAAGTCCCACCTGAGCGGTAGGGGAACCGGTTCCTGTCCACTTAGCCTCCTAAAGGGTATAATGCCGGTCGGTACAAATTAGGATTGGATCGAGGAGTCCTAAGTCGACCGTTCAAATTTCATCGCTTTCGAACAAATTTTTGTTTTATTAAATTAGATTTTTATAACAACTTAAGCATGTAGATGAATATTTGATGGCATTTTACCATTCTGCCATGGCATTCGCCAATGCCATAGCATTCTGCCATGGCATTCAATAATGCCGTGGCAAAATGCCATGGCATTCGCCAATGCCATGGCATTCTGCCATGGCATTCTTTGGCTGCAGCAAAATGCCATGGCATTTATCATTGCTGGAAATTTCAAAATCAAAATATGAAATATGAGTACTGATATTATTTTTTTTACATTGTTCCATTGAAATATTTAGAAGTTTTCAATGGAAATTTGGATCAATTTCCAGGGTTCAGAGTATGAATATGACTCTAAGAGAATTATGACTTTCTTTTAAATATCAATTTTGTTTGGAATTTAGGTTTAAGAAATGTTGATGTTGGATATATTAATTGAATCTGGTGAAGTTTAACTTTTGTGACATGTTAAGTTTAAAAAATTATAATTTCTATGAAATGTTGACTTTGGAAATATTTTTTGACTTTGGTGAACTTCAACTTAAATGATATGTTGACATGAAAGTTTATATTAAATCTTGTGAAATGTTGACTGAAAAAGTCATGACTTTTGCAAAAATGTTGAATTTGAAAAAAAATTTACTTTAAAGAAAAGTGGACTATTAAATATAAATTGAATTTGGTGAAATGTTGACTTTGATATAAAAAAAAAAATCGATTTTTGTGAAATGTTGACTTTGGAAATATTTAATGACTTCGATGAAGTTTAACTTGAATGAAATGTTGAGTTTGAAAAAATATGATATTCGAAATAATTATTGACTTTTTTGAAAGTTTAATCTTAATACAAATCATTAAATTCGGTGAAATGTTAACTTTCAATAGATATGCATTGACTTTGGTGAAAGTTCAATTTAAATGGCATTTTGACTCTGACTTATATACAGTCAACCCGCGATAATCCGGCCACCGATAATCCGAATCTCGCAGTTCCGAACTGTAGGAAGATGTAACCAAACTAATCTCTATAGTAGTCCTCAGTACTCAGTAGTCCGAACATTTCACTATCCGAACGTTTTTGATGAAAAACGGAAGGGTTCGGATTATCGACAACTAATGTCTGGCTTAAGATACATGTTTCCGACAGTAAGTGTTATATCACTTACCTGCGCTGTCGCCCAATACACACCTGTCACCAAGATTAACGATGTATACAGAACTGAGTTTGATCACTTGCTGACTTTGATATAGACGTGTGTGAAAATTTAACTTACATAAAATGTTGAACATATTTTGAGTTTAGTTATATGTTGACTTAGAAATAATATTTTGAGTTTATTGAGTTTATTACTATTCTTAATATATTTCTGTTGATATTAAATCAAGGAACATGTATCGTGTGCAAAAACAACATTGGTTCAAAATCAAAATTCAATTAAAAATACGAGTGAAATTTTCACATATATTTAGAGTTTTATTTCAAGAATATGTTAAAATATCAACAAATCTTAGTTTAATTTAGTTTATTGACTCTAAATTTGGTGAAATGTTGACTTTGGAAATATTTAATGACTTCAAAGATTAACGATGTATACACAACTGAGTTTGATCACTTGTTGACTTTTATATAGATATGACTCTAAATTTGGTGAATTGTTGGTTGGTGACTTTGTTGAACATTTAACTTACATGAAATGTTGATTTTGAAAACGTATTTTGAATTTTGTAATATGTTGACTTGGAAATGATTGATTTTACTGATTTATTAATATTTTTAATGTATTTCTGTTGATATTAAAACAAGGAACAGGCATCATGTGCCAAAACAATAATGGTTGAAAATCAAATTTCAATAAAAACAAAATTAAAAAATATGTCAAATCTTCGAATAAATTTTGAGTTCTAGTTCAATAATATGTCAAGATAAAAGCAAATCAATTTGAGTATTAATTACATTTATAACAAAACTTTTATTACATTGATGAGAGTTGTGATAGTTTATAGGTAACAATAGCATACCACATGCTGTCAATTGTGTAAGGAGAAAAATAGTCTAACATGTTTTACGTGCCTTGTTGTAAATCATTTAATCAAATAGAAACAATTAGAACGGCGACAACCACTGAAGCGGGGCATATGCCCCATCATAGCGCGACCTAATAAACAAAGTTGTGTATTAGGCTAATAAACAACTACATGTATGTCTCTCGCTCATATACACGACTGTATAAATAGCAAGCGGATACCCTCATCAACATAACACAATATATTCATTATATCCGGCACCTTTGCCTCATTATAAATGTATATAAAATGGCCTTATATTGACTTTGATGGAAGTTCAACTTTAATGGCATTTTGAGTCGGACTTATAGACAACTAATGTCTGGCTTAAGATACATGTTTCCGACAGTAAGTGTAAGATCACTTACATCGCTGTCGCCCAATATACACACCTGTCACCAAGATTAACGATGTATGCACAACTGAGTTTGATCACTTGCTGACTTTGATATAGACTTGTGTGAAAATTTCACTTACATAAAATGTTGAACATATTTTGAGTTTTGTAATATGTTGACTTAGAAATAATATTTTGAGTTTATTGAGTTTATTACTATTCTTAATATATTTCTGTTGATATTTAATCAAGGAACATGTATCGTGTGCAAAAAACAATATTGGTTCAAAATCAAATTTCAATTAAAAATACGAGTGAAATTTTCACATATATTTAGAGTTTTATTTCAATCATATGTTAAGATATCAGCAAATCTTAGTTTAATTTGAGTATTAATTACATTTACAACAAAACGTGTATTACATTGAAGAGAGTTAAAACGGCGACAGCCACTGAAGCGGGGCGTATATCCTGTCATAGCCCGGCGGACCTTACACCTAAGTTGTGTATTCTGCTAATTAACAGATATGTCTCTCTCTCGTAGACACGACTGTCTAAATAACAGGCGGATACCCTCATCAACACAACACAATATATTCATTATATCCGGCGCCTTTGCCTTTGGTGATTTTTTGACACGGTTGAGTTTTGAACGCAATTATTTTATTTTATTTTGTCAGACATACATTTGAAGACCATATAAAAATCAGCAATGAACGTATCTAATACTTATTTTAGGCAATTCTTCCAATAAAATTTAACACGTTACCTTTCGCTCATCTTATAACATGTCCAGATTACATGCAATTGTCAATTCATCCAGAAACGACTACATGAATAATAATGAACACTTCGTTTCATTTCGTAGTTGTCCATTAAAACGAAATGAACAGACAAGCAACTCGCAATATAACTTTAATTCATAATAACAGTGATCATCAGACATCTGTTCAATTTTAAAAAGTACGTATTTTTGTGAATTTTGATAGTGCTCGACTTCGGTTAGAACACTATCTGTTTGCAGTTGGTTGCAATTTGGCCAGACATAGTCACGGTCAGAGTATATTCTTAATGGAGTCGGCAACGATCAAACTGCAGTCCATTTACAGCCGACTGCAGTCAGAGTGCACTCTTACTGCAGTCTAACTGGTAAAGATATATGCATCCCACTGTATGATAGGTATTGAGCTCAAGGTTACTTATCTAATTATCAAAACAATATCATAAACGTAAAGGTTTAGGTCTAAGGTCACCATATGCATGCTGATGTGAAATGAAAGGTGGATTTTCGTGGATGTTCTTTAGTTCCAGGAAAGGTGTCAACAAGGGATTCCCATTTATTATCAGCCGGGAAATAAACTTTTAGAACTATTTCGCTTTACTGAATTGCAAGTTCAAGTCAAATAAAACAGCCGCAGTGTACACACCTTAGGACATCAGTAATTACGTTACAGCCGATAAACACTCGCGATATTTCTTATACATAAATCTAGTGTTCTAATATCCAGGTCCCCTTGCTTTTGGCTAACAATAGATAAAATAAACTAGAACTTCATGAAAATAATTCCATTTAGACAGTGAACAAATGCAACATTGTCTTATTTGGAATCACACTATCTGAAATAGTAATGAATTTTACTTTTTCGGGACGAGTCCCTTGTGGGATTCGAGCCCACAACACCAGAGTAAGGCACCAGCCGCCAGCACTCCCACAAACAGAAGAAGTGTATCTACATCAATGTGTTGCCGGTATTGTATTTAATAATCTACCATTGTACTGCATTTAACTCAACACACATACAGTCATGGTTTTGAAAGTTGAATTAATATCTTTAGTGTATTATTCAAAGTTATTTGATTATGTATGACTCCTCATACTTCATCATATTCAACGATTACAATTACATAACTTTTCTACTTCTGAATATCAATATCAGGGCCCCCTAAGTAATGGGAGGAAATACGTTGATTTTGAAGGCAATTCCTCCCATAATGGTGTTTCTTTCAAATCTGGATTGCTTGTTTCTTAATATCAGCAATATTTTACCAAATAACTATTTGAAATTTATCAATACTTGTAATGTTGTTTCGGTCTTAGACCCCCGGGTGAAACCCAAGGGGTTTATGTCGTGCCGCAGCCCGTCTGTCCGCTCGTCCGTCCGTAGCCTATGTCCTGAAATCAACTCCTACATTTTCTGAAACTTTACACAAGCTTTGGATATACATCGGTGATACGCATGTGCTCTTTTGGGACCGATCGGATTAATATTTCCAGAGTTATGGCCCTTGACTTTTCCAATTTCACACTGACAGTACTTTTTAATTCGTCAGCATTTGAAAATGTTGTTTCTACTTCATTAACACGTCGGTGATTTGTTATTTTATGAACGGATACACATTACGTAATACCGACGGGTATCGACGCCTCGTTAATGAGACTGATTGTTCTGATAGGTAATACACAGGGATAGGTTGTTATGTCACTATAGATATAGTCCGGTCATTTCGCTGGGTACACGTTTATTAAAGTATCTTGCACCGCGGTGGTAACGGGTGTATTGGGAGACAGCGCAGGCAAACTTGTGATCTTTTATTAGTATTATTATTATTGTATGTGTTGTTTGAATGAGAACATGTGTTGGGATAATCGAAGTCGAGCACTATCAAAATTCACAAAAATACGTACTTTATAAAATTGAACAGATGTCTGATGATCAATGTTATTATGAATTTATCTGGACATGTTATAAGATGAGCGGTATGATGAGGGTTTCCGCCTGTTATTTAGACAGTCGTGTCTACGAGAGAGAGACATATCTGTTAATTAGCAGAATACACAATTTAGGTGTAAGGTCCGCCGGGCTATGACAGGATATACGCCCCGCTTCAGTGGCTGTCGCCGTTTTAACTCTCTTCAATGTAATACACGTTTTGTTGTAAATGTAATTAATACTCAAATTAAACTAAGATTTGCTGATATCTTAACATATGATTGAAATAAAACTTTAAATATATGTGAAACTTACTCCTGTATTTATAATTGAAATTTGATTTTGAACCAATATTGTTTTTGCACACGATACATGTTCCTTGATTTGATATCAACAGAAATATATTAAGAATAGTAATAAACTCAATAAACTCAAAATATTATTTCTAAGTCAACATATTACTAAACTCTAAATATGTTCAACATTTTATGTAAGTTAAATTTTCACACAAGTCTATATCAAAGTCAGCAAGTGATCAAACTCAGTTGTGCATACATCGTTAATCTTGGTGACAGGTGTGTATTGGGCGACAGCGATGTAAGTGATCTAACACTTACTGTCGGAAACATGTATCTTAAGCCAGACATTAGTTGTCTATAAGTCCGACTCAAAATGCCATTAAAGTTGAACTTCCATCAAAGTCAACATAAGGCCATTATATATACATTTATAATGAGGCAAAGGTGCCGGATATAATGAATATATTGTGTTTTGTTGATGAGGGTATCCGCCTGCTATTTATACAGTCGTGTATATGAGCGAGAGACATAGTTGTTTATTAGCCTAATACACAACTTTGTTTATTAGGTCGCGCTGTGATTGGGCATATGCCCCGCTTCAGTGGTTGTCGCCGTTCTAATTGTTTCTATTTGTTTAAATGATTTACAACAAGGCACGTAAAACATGTAAGAATGTTTTTCTCCTTACACAATTGACAGCATGTGGTATGCTATTGTTACCTATAAACTATCACAACTCTCATCAATGTTATAAACATTTTGTTATAAATGTAATTAATACTCAAATTGATTTCCTTTTATCTTGACATATTATTGAACTAGAACTCAAAATTTATTTGAAGATTTGACATATTTTTTTTATTTTGTTTTTATTGAAATTTGATTTTCAACCATTATTGTTTTGGAACACGATGCCCGTTCCTTGTTTTAATATCAACAGAAATACATTAAAAATATTAATAAATCAGTAAAATCAATCATTTCCAAGTCAACATATTACCAAATTCAAAATATGTTTTCAAAATCAACATTTCATGTAAGTTAAATGTTCAACAAAGTCACCAACCAACAATTCACCAAATTTAGAGCCATATCTATATAAAAGTCAACAAGTGATCAAACTCAGTTGTGTATACATCGTTAATCTTTGAAGTCATTAAATATTTCCAAAGTTAACATTTCACCAAATTTAGAGTCAATAAACTCAAAAGATTATTTCTAAGTCAAAATATTACTAAACTCAAAATATGTTCAACATTGTATGTAAGTTAAATTTTCACACACGTCTATATCAAAGTCAGCAAGTGATCAAACTCAGTTCTGTATACATCGTTAACCTTGGTGACAGGTGTGTATTGGGCGACAGCGCAGGTAAGTGATATAACACTCATGAGGGTATCCGCCTGTTATTTAGACAGTCGTGTATACGAGCGAGAGACATATCTGTTAATTATCAGAATACACAACTTAGGTGTTAGGTCGGGCTGTGACAGGATATACGCCCCGCTTCAGTGGCTGTCGCCGTTTTAAATTTTTTTCTATTTGATTTAGTGATTTTCAACAGTGCACGTGAAACATGTTAGACTCTCTGTCTTATGAATGTATTTCTCCTCACCATATTGACAGCATTCAGTATGCTATTGTTACATTTGAACTACCACAACTCTCTTCAATGTAATAATGTTTTGTTGTAAATGTAAATAATACTCAAATTAAACTAAGATTTGTTGATATTTTAACATATGATTGAAATAAAACTCTAAATATATGTGAAAATTTCACTCGTATTTTTAATTGAAATTTGATTTTGAACCAATATTGTTTTTGCACACGATACATGTTCCTTGATTTAATATCAACAGAAATATATTAAGAATAGTAATAAACTCAATAAACTCAAAATATTATTTCTAAGTCAACATATTACTAAACTCAAAATATGTTCAACATTTTATGTGAGTTAAATTTTCACACACGTCTATATCAAAGTCAGCAAGTGATCAAACTCAGTTCTGTATACATCGTTAATCTTGGTGACAGGTGTGTATTGGGCGACAGCGCAGGTAAGTGATCTAACACTTACTGTCTGAAACATACACCATAAGCCAGACATTAGTTGTCGATAATCCGAACCCTTCCGTTTTTCATCAAAAACGTTCGGATAGTGAAATGTTCGGACTACTGAGTACTGAGGACTACTATAGAGATTAGTTTGGTTACATCTTCCTACCGTTCGGAAACTGCGAGATTCGGATTATCGGTGGCCGGATTATCGCGGGCTGACTGTATATAAGTCAGAGTCAAAATGCCATTTAAATTGAACTTTCACCAAAGTCAATGCATATCTATTGAAAGTTAACATTTCACCGAATTTAATGATTTGTATTAAGATTAAACTTTCAAAAAAGTCATTAATTATTTCGAATATCATATTTTTTCAAAGTCAACATTTCATTCAAGTTAAACTTCATCGTAGTCATTAAATATTTCCAAAGTCAACATTTCACAAAATTCGATTTTTTTTTATATCAAAGTCAACATTTCATCAAATTCAATTTATATTTAATAGTCCACTTTTCTTTAAAGTAATTTTTTTTCCCAATTCAACATTTTTGCAAAAGTCATGACTTTTTCAGTCAACATTTCACAAAATTTAATATAAACTTTCATGTCAACATATCATTTAAGTTGAAGTTCACCAAAGTCAAAAAATATTTCCAAAGTCAACATTTCATAGAAATTATAATTTTTTAAACTTAACATGTCACAAAAGTTAAACTTCACCAGATTCAATTAATATTTCCAACATCAACATTTCTTAAACCTAAATTCCAAACAAAATTGATATTTAAAAGAAAGTCATTATTCTCTTAGAGTCATATTCATACTCTGAACCCTGGAAATTGAACGAAATTTCCATTGAAAACTTCTAAATATTTCAATGGAACAATGTAAAAAAAATAATATCACTACTCATATTTCATATTTTGATTTTGAAATTTCCAGCAGTGATAAATGCCATGGCATTTTTCTGCAGTCAAAGAATGCCATGGCAGAATGCCATGGCATTGGCGAATGCCATGGCATTTTGCCACGGCATTATTGAATGCCATGGCAGAATGCTATGGCATTGGCGAATGCCATGGCAGAATGGTAAAATGCCATGGCAGATGCCATGGCATTTTTTCTTAAATGTAGGTTGCATGAAAAATAATTATCAAATATTCATCTACATGCTTAAGTTGTTATAAAAATCTAATTTAATAAAACAAAAATTTGTTCGAAAGCGATGAAATTTGAACGGTCGACTTAGGACTCCGCGATCCAATCCTAATTTGTACCGACCGGCATTGTATGTACCACGCCCTTGCCAGCCAGTCCGGGGCTATTAGGAGAAGTCGTAGTGTCCGGGTGGTCTGTATCTTGGCCACTACTTTGGTCAGTATCGCTGGAGGGGGAAAAGCATAGGCATCCATCCCCTCCAACTCTAACAGAAGAGCATCTAGGCTACAGGCCCCCGGGTCTGGCACTGGATACACGCATTTTGGCAACTGGTGATTAAGCCGAGTCGCAAAGAGATTTATGTGCGGCTTTTCGAATTGAAGGCACAGCGTCTCAAACACCCTAGGGTGCAACATCCACTCTGTTGCCGGAGGCTTGCTCGGATGACAGCTCGATCATCAGCTGCAGAATGGAATCTGCCCTGGTCGACCCCTGCTTGTTGATTGCCCACACCGCTGTTGAGCTGTCTGTGTGGAAAAACAGGACTTCGCCCTTCAGGTGGGTCGACCAGTGAGCGATTGCTAGGCGAATCGCGTACAGTTCCAACGCGTTGATGTGAGGCTCTGTTTGCAAAGGAGACCACACGTCCGACGCGCATAGATGTGAGATGGACGACAGCGGCCAAAGAGGCACTCCCGTGAAGACATTGTCCACAGCCCTCCACCAGGCTAAGTGGTGGATGATGTCCTCCCGTAGTGCGAAGACGTGGCGACACCTCTTCTCCCTCACATGAGAGTTAATGAACACCTGAAGAGGCGTGAGGTCAAGCCTGCCCCTCCGGGTGTAATCCTGAGCTGATGTTAGGCGGCCCAACAGTCGCTGCCACATGCGGAGTGGTAGAGGCTCACGGAGAGCCCTGATCAAGAGGTCATCGCCTCTCCTCATCATTTCCCTCGTTACAACGGCCTTGTACTGGATGGTGTCCAGATGTAGGCTTAGGAAGGTGAGCGACATTGCCCATCGCAAGTCTGACTTGTCCAAGTTGATCAGCCAAACCAGGCATCTCAGCAACCCAATTGCGAAGTCCCGTTGGGCTCTGAGAACCGAAGGGGAGTGGTGATGACCAGATACATCACAAACTGTACATAATGACGGTGCAGGAACTGGACTACGGGCTGAGTCACATGAGTGAACAGCCACGAAGTCGACAGGAGAACGTTCCACTGAATGTGGCGACCCGCCAGAATGAAGCGGAGGTACCTGCGGTCCGCCGGTAAAATTGGGATGTGCAGGTACACATCGTGGAGGTCGAGAGATATCATAGAGTCCGAGGGCTCCAGTAATTGCATGACTTATGACACAGTCAAGAGTAAAACATTTGGCGGCCGAACGAGGGTTAGTGTTGTTGAACTCGTTAATCAGCAGCCATTTGTTTGAGTCCCTCTTGGGTCGTACGAACACTGGAGAGTAGAAACCGGGAGTCTCCACCTGTTCCATCGTCAAGGCGAGCCAGAAGAGAAGTTAATACGCAACCCCCGTTCCAGTACGTTGCACACAAAGTCGTCCATGCCCAACTGTTGCCAGTTGGCCACGAAGTGACCATTCCAATGTCTACGTTTGGTGGAGGAAGAGTTGGAAACGCCAGGAGCCTAGGAGTTGGGGGAACGGGGCGCTGTCTGCCAACCCTTCTACGAGGACCCTGTTTCACGCTCCGACCTTCTGAGGGCCGCACGGTAGACCTTGTGTTGTGCCGGCGAGAAATCCAAGCACTCCGCGTGACGATCCTCCTCCATACATGCTGTACGGCACAGTAAGGCGAAGCCATCCTAGCAGAGGACGCACATACAAGGACGCAATAAACGACGTCGTCAGCTGAAGACAGTGTCAAACTTCCAGTACAGGTAAAGTCGGAAACAACACCTGACCAGGGAAGTTGAAGCCTAAGGTAAAAAATATCCCAAATGTAGTGACGTTCCGTCCGACGGACGGCGGAGGCCACTGACTAGTAGCGTCGTAACGTCATACGACGAATCAAGAGGGTACCGTACGACTCGACGTTGTTACGATAGTACGCCACGGACCGGAAAGGTGCCTAATCAAGAGCGATACGCCGTCATCTCGAGCAGGCGTTGTTTCGAAAAGGCGTCGATTCGAAACGCTCCGTCCACTCGCCTATCCGATAGACGGAGGACACACCTGCAAGGCGTCGTTACAAGATGCCGTCGGAGGAAAGGCAAAGTGAGTGATCAGACAACGGATCGTCTAGCGAGTGAGAGGCAGTCAGATGACACTCCTCCAGTCGACGCTACAGCGAGCAGTGACAGATCCAATCACGTTCCAAGCACATGCACGAGCGCGCACATGCTCCCGAGAAGAAATGTACAAGACCCAGTCAACATAGCGAGAAGCATTGACATAGATAACCCACTTACAGGGGAGATGCACCCTGTAGAAGGCAATCACAAAAGCTCTCTTCAACCACAGGCAGGAAAGAAGAGCATCAAATGTACATAAAATACAAATGAAAACAAACTCATAAGAGAACTAGTAAACCTCAGTCGAGGGTATTCAATCAAAAATCGCTGAGAGCTAGCCAAATGGACGTCCAATCTTGCTGGCGACAAAGAAAGAAGTGACGTCACTGGGGATAAGCACTGGAGAGTGGCGATAGGAGAGGTAACTCTATTCTTCTTGTGTTATTTTGGTCGAGTGATCAATTGAGAGAGACTCAATGGCTATCTTAAGTTATCAACAAGAGTATTTACATAATAGCTTTTTCCCCGCGATATTGTTCTGTACTAAGTATTAAATGTTGTTTCTGATTAAATAGAGAGAACACAATAGAGATTTTTTGCCAATTCCACAAATATTGAAAATTAAAATCCACATTTGTTTGTGCCAATTATTTTGGATTATCCACAGTGTCGAGTGTCTCATATGCTACAGCTTTGCTCATAAGTCACTGGAATTGTCAAGAAACAAAAAAATCGCTGCATATCATTGGCTTAAGTTCTTTCCGAAAATTCAAACATGATAAGGGAAGAAAATGCAGTTCCTTGCCGCTTGGAGGCGTCTGCCTTGGTAACCTATTACTCTGTATATGGGTTACAGGCGTCACGACCTAAAATATTACACTGACGGGCAAAAGAAAGTATATGCCCAGTTGTATTTTTCATATGTATAAATGTCAAAGTCAAATATCTAGAGTTTTGACGTCGTATTACAAAACGGACTAGTACGTGAAATTAGTCCAAAACATTAAATCAGTCAAAGAATTTAAGAATTTAAATTTTGAAATTCCCCAAAATTAATTTTGATAAAACAAAACTGTTCATCGACATAAAACACATACTCTGTGTAAAAATCAATAAATGTGCTTCGTCCTGCACACATTTACAACATTTTTAACATGGAAGGGGTCATGTTGGTTTAAATTTCATTTCTTATCCCTGTCTACTTTAAATAATGACATTTTAGTTAAAAATAAAACAATCACAACTTAAGTCATTCAAGCTACTGCCGAGAGGTGTTATTGTATCGTTCCATAATCAAATGCATCTCATTTCTTTAAAATATTGAATTAATTGAAAACAAGTGAGTGTTATACTTTCTTTTGCCCGTCAGTTTATTTTATCTTCTCCAGTACAAAAATCTCCAGAAAGCTGAAACGACTGAATAGCCAAAGGGGAATCTAAAGTGTATATTTTGTGACCATGTGATTCCAATATGGGTCGTGGGGGCCACGACCTAAAAACCGATTTTCATATATACATTTACATAAAATACTTGAAATATGTTATCTCTTTGATGTATTCTTCTGGGATATTTACATTTTGAAAGGTAGTTAGTTAACTAGTTTTTAGCCTGATTCGCTACAGAGCCACAGGGTTCACGACCTAACAACATATATTTTCATCGTATTCTCCACTGAAAGCGCTAGCAAGCTAGGAGGCTAGGATGTGAAAGTTGTTTACAGACTCCTTGACAAAAGGGGATTCTAAATTGTAGATTTGGTGACCCTGAACATATATATCTAGTTTTTTTCCAATGTAGTTTGTGTATTTGTTCTTTTGTACACTAGCAACAAAAGCCTCTACAGGAGAAGTAAATATTTGTTGAACATTTCAGTTGAAATATGATCTGATTAATTTGAAATGAAACTGAATCTCAAGAGTGACATATGAATAAACACCACACCCCCTGTGTCAGCAAGCATGCACACTTGAAAAGCCACTATAAAATCTAAAATGGGCATGAAAACAAATGACCCTTTCTGAGTAGCATGACAGTATTTTTTCCTGCCCAAACATGACTCATTTAGATAAAGATATACTATTACCACGTTGCACCCATTTGAAGCGTTAAGTAACAACTTATTGACGACATTTATTCGACATTAAGCTTTTTTTATTTCGACAAGTTGGCGTCAGGGAAGGACAATTGACAATGCGCGTATTTAGTACCAACGGAAGTAAAACAATGAGAACATACACTGCCGGAAATAAACACAACTTATAAACAATGATTATATAAAGTCTACGTACATAGCGAGATGCACTTCATCATATATTATTTATCAGATATGTTTAATGTTTACCTACATGTTTGGCAGTTTTCTTTTCTCCAATCACTGCAAGTATCATTTGTATCTTTGACAGACTCACACTGGCATGTGTTGTTACACGCTGTTATAAAAAGGAACATTATTTATTAACATTATACACGAACTGTATGAAACTATATATTACATATATTAAACAGTTGGAGTAGATACACGCCATATAAAATAGTCACTCAAGTTATCAACATGTCGAAGAACACTCTTGTTGTTAGTAACTATAATCTCTGTGATTATTAGGTATGCATTATTAATGTATTCATGCTTTCATTAAATAAGTCATGTTGCATTAGTTTTTCATTAAATGTGACAAATCACCCATATAGGTAACTTTCTGCTTCGAATAATTTCGAATTAAAAATATTGCTTACAACCATTTTATTAATAATCCATGAGAAGGAGCCAACTGTTGACTATATCAGGTATGGAACCCGAGCTCTAAGTTAAAAAAGACATTTCATTGGTTTGATTCAATAGATCTGATATCAAAATTAATTTAGTTATTGATTTAATATGAATATTATTTTTCTTGAACTGTAACGATATATGGTTAATCACGTGACTTGAATGATTAAAGTTTTAACAAGTGTGGTGATGGACCGTACATTTGTCTAATGTTTGCTGGTATCCTAAACATTTAAGTTGATTGTATAACCGCTAATATTTGCCGACTGCAGAGCTGCATAACATGGAAAGAATTACAAATTGTATTGTTTGCAATGCATTACACTCTATTGTGCATGACGTGAATCGACGTTATGTTACCATGGATACACTTGATTACGATGGGAGACCGTGGCACTACACCTTATTGTCGGATAGAGTGCTTTTTAGATTGATCTTAGAATAATATAATAAATGTGACAATAATCTACCTTCAAAAGAGGACGTATGATTAATGCACAGATATAGAGAAACAAAGGCGATTTTAAAATATGTAGTGTAACGTAACATAGCCTTTTAGATTTTTTAAAATCCATATCAATTGAAATAAAGATACACAGATACAAGTAAAACACCATTTGGATATAAGCATAGTCATACTAAACGTCAGTAAGCTTACATAGACCATGATATCCGTAAGAACACCCATTCATACAGACACCGCTCATCTTGTTACAGGGCAGTGCTGCAGAGCAGTTTCCACACAGCTGACAGTCACTTCCAAAACGTCCGTCTTCACAAGCTAGACGAATAAAACAATTCATCAATTTGCTACTTTTTATGTTATCCACATTTCTACCAAAATACCCGTACCCTGCTTGTCTGATAGAATAATGACTCGAAACACTATAAATAAACAGTCAGTTTAATGACTTTCAAACGAACAATATTCCCAGTGCCCGGATGAAATACCAATGAGCGATCGTGAATTAACTAATCGCCACGTTTTAATTTATTGGCAGACAACATACCTGCTATAGAAGCGTTATGTGTGAAAATCGTATCAATCAATCAATTAGGGTATTTGTATTGGTATTAATACATTATTCAGTACTGTGTCTAAAACTACAGATAAGCTGCGTATTTAAGTAAATTACGCATTATTTTTAGTAAAAGTCCAATTCCTCTACAGTGTATGTGTTGGAATGTTGAATGTGTCAATAGGAATAGGATCATTATTATTTTATTTTAACTAATCGAAATAGGCGTTGTTTAATAATACAAAATATGTTGTCTATAATATATCTAAAGTGAAAATTGCATTTAAGTATTATTCAGTCAAGCTTTGGAGTTATCTCCCTTTGAAAAAAATGTTTGACCATATCTTAGATTTCTAAAGATACTATTAAAAAAGAATTGTGAACTCCCTTTTTAGCTCATGAAGCCTGAAAAGCCCGTTGGGCTTATGGCATGGCATGGTGTCAGGTCGTTCGTCTGTCCGTCCGTCCGTCTGTAAACTTTTCGCTTTTTCGTCTTCTTTTCCAGAACAACTTGGTCTAGGGATCTGAAATTGTGTGTACAGACTACTTGGCCAATGGGGATACTCACTTATAGATTTGATGATATGATCCAGTGGCCCCAAATAAGGGGCTCACAGGCCATAACCTAAAAACCTATTTCTCTTCGTCTTCAGAACGAAAAGACATAGAAGGCTGTAATATTGTGTACAGAGTCTTTAGCCAATGAAGATACTAAAGTTTAGATTTGGTGACCATGTGACCCCAAATAAGGGCCTCACATGCTATGACCTAAAACCTATTTTAATCTTCTTCTCAAGAACGAAAATACCAAGAAGGCTGTACGATTGTGTGCAGAGTCATTAGCCATTGGATAATCTAAATTGTAGTTTTGGTAAACCTGTGGCCCCAAAAATGGTATCACAGGCCATGACCTAAACAGTTATTTTCCTCTCCAGAACAAAATGAACTAAACGGCTTTAATATTGTGTGCATACTCTTTAGCAGATGGGGATTCCAAATTGTAAATGTTGGTCACCTGTGGCCGTAAATAATGGGCCATGATTTAAAAACTATTTTCATCTTCTTCTCCAAGATGAACATGCTTAGAACACTTAAAGGTTTTGAACAGACTATTTAGCCTCTGGGGATTCTCAATTTGACTATGCACCATAAGACTTCTCACATTGCACGCCTATTCTCTCTGAGCCTTAGTTAGATCAGTGCTGCCAGTGTTTAGTGCCAGAAGCTTTGACATAATCAGGTGTGATAAAGGGTCCAACTTGTAGAATATCAGGTTGTGAAAGCACAGTGGCTTGTAACCAGAGCAAAGAGTCGTCATATTGCATAATGGTATGTGTGTTGACCTTGCTACAGTGCACAATGAGAGAGAGGCATCTCGTTAGGGTGGACTGACTCTCTGTTTCCTGTGTTTGTTATGCACTGACAATTTCAAGACTAAGGTTTGTCAGGGTTAGGGATTTTGCATTATAATGATAGCAATCTATTTCAGTCTTCATCATCAAACAATAAAAACCCTGATGAGTTGCAGAGCCCATGGCTCTATTTTTTCCTTTGTCATATGGATTTGTATATTCAATTCTAAGGTTCTTTGCATTTTGGCGTCACTGTAATGGGTTTGGAATTTACAAAGAATTCCTAGAACTTTGGAGAACATTTCCTCATACATGTATACTTTTTTGTTTTTAAACAAAATTATTCAACATGGAAAAGCTTTTTATTTCATCGATACTGTCTTCATACTTTATACTTTATAAATTGAGATAAAAATAAAAAAACAAATATCGCATATTTTGTGTAAGAGACGAGATATGATAGGTGTCCCCATCAACTTGAGGCGCCAAATTGTAGAATTGTTTCAATGGTGAGGTACCTTATTCCATTTTATTTGTAAGAGTCAGTAAGAGTCTTATGACCAATTCATATGAATATTTAATGGATTTTACATGGTGTGTGAAACCTCCTTTATGTTTGATCGTTTCGACAATTGATGAAAAATTGGTAAAACACCCAATTGATTTGATTGAGCTACGTACAATTTATTTGGTTACTCAAAAGAAAGGCTGGATACTCAATTAAGATGAACACAAGCGATTACATTACTCAATCAAGCAAATACTTATCTGTAGTTACTGTGGCCTACTGTCTTTTAACATATTTCCTTAATATTGGAACGCTTAGTTATTTACTCAAATTGGTCGTAGAATGGTTATAAGATGAAATATACTTACTTGATTGGCGTAGTACAAACAAACCGGAAGGTCGCACAAAGTCCATATAGACAATTTCTCCTTTCTTTGTTCCATTAATATAGTATAGGTGAACGGACCTGCAATGTATTTCAACTATTATGAATATTCTTTATTGTTCACTTCTAAACCGATTACGTCATGATCCAGTGTTGATAGCTGTAATTTTTAAATGTAATTAATAACAACTGTGCATCTTGATATACCTGACATTCTGTGATGAAATATGCTTTTTGCCTCATCCGTGGCTCACAGACATTGATAAAGGTAGTAATGACTGCGACCAATCACTTGTTGATTCATGAGAGATATTATAAAATAGCACAAAAATGAAAAACAACAACTTAAAGTGTCGTCTACTGGCTACAGTGTGATGCCAGGCCTTGAAATGCGAAGTTCTCAATTTTACTACTAAAACCATGTTGACATTAGAATAAAATGTGTAGATCTGATAAACTTCTTTACAGGTTAAGCTACAGAATCATGAGTGTGTTTCGTCCTCGACGGTACGTGTATTATCATAGCAGAAACAGAACCCTTTATGGAATATATTCTGTAGCATCGATATGTTATTCCGTCATAAAGAATATATACGTGATTTAGTTTGAACCTTCTATTTCGATGAAGGTGTTCCATCAGTTATACTATAGTTGGCTAAGTATCCCCGAGGCTAGGTTATTCAACCGAGGAACACCGCCTAATTAGCCTTCCCGACGAGGAATGGTTGAGACATACAAGCTTCAGGTTACTGGGGAGTTACTAATTTTATTATCTGAAGACAAAAACATATCATTTCACAGGAAAAACAAACATTTCTGGAAAGGTAGAATATAGAATAGTAATGTAATAACAACGTGAAAGTTTATGAATGCAGTATTATATTTGGTATTAGACGAAAATCCTACATAACTATTATCAACTTGTCCATAACAACTTTAGTATCATATCTTTTATAACCTTGATCTGAAAGTTATCCCCAAAACAATAACTGAAATTAGTAAATTCGATATAGACCAAAATACAAACACTTACTTTGCCTCCCAATCCGTCAAGTACAACACATCCTCAAAAAGCTTGATACCGTAAAATCGAGAAGCTTCGTCTCTGTGGATAAGTTTTCTCCCAGTTCCATTCAGTAGCACTGATTCAATACTGTGTTTCCGTCCGAATGCATCACACCAATACAGGGTGTCCGCTACAAGGGGAAACGTTTGTAAGAAGCATTAACATTCTCATATAAATCAATGTTGATAATTCCCGAATGTAGCAGGGTTATGTGATTTCAATAGTTTCTCAAAAGTAAAAAGAACTGTTTTTTAAGCTCTGCTTCAAAAACAAACAACTAGGCTTTGAAGCTCACTTAGCGCTAAGATTGTCATCATTGTTCTACATTAACATGGGGTTGTCACTGTCTCATCACTAAGATAGCCATCACTGTCCTATAATAACATGGGGTTGTCACTATCTCATCGCTAAGATAGTCACCACTGTCCTACATTACCATGGGATTGTCGCTGTCATATCGCTAAGACAGTCATCACTGCCCAACATAACATTGGGTTGTCGCTTTCTCATCACTAAGATAGTCATCGCTGTCCTACATTAACATGGGGTTTTTGCTTTCTCATCACTAAGACAGTCATCGCTGTCCTACATTAACATGGGGTTGTCGCTTTCTCATCACAAAGACAGTCATCACTGTCCTACATTAACATGGGGTTGTTGCTGTCTCATCGCTAAGATAGTCATCACTGCCCTACATTAACATGGGGTTGTCGCTGTCTCATCCCTTAGATAGTCATCACTGCCCTACATTAACATGGGGTTGTCGCTGTGGTATCGCTAAGACAGTCATCACTGCCCTACATTAACATGGGGTTGTCGCTTTCTCATCGCTAAGATAGTCATCGCTGTCCTACATTAACATGGGGTTGTTGCTTTCTCATCGCTAAGATAGTCATCACTGGCCTACATTAACATGGGGTTGTAGCTGTCTTATCGCTAAGATAGTCATCGCTGTCCTACATTAACATGGGGTTGACGCTTTCTCATCGCTAAGATAGTCATCGCTGTCCTACATTAACATGGGGTTGTCGCTGTCTCATCGCCAAGACAGTCATCGCTGCCCTACCTTAACACGGGGTTGTCGCTGTCTCATCGCTTAGACAGTTATCACTGCCCTACATTAACATGGGGTTGTCGCTGTCTCATCGCTAAGATAGTCATCACCGCCCTACATTAACATGGGGTTGTTACTGTCTCATCGCTAAGATAGTCATGGCTGCCCTACATGGGGTTGTCACTGTCTTATCGCTAAGACAGTCATCACCGCCCTACATTAACATGGGGTTGTCACTGTCTTATCGCTAAGACAGTCATCATCGCCCTACATTAACATGGGGTTGTCACTGTCTTATCGCTAAGACAGTCATCACCGCCCTACATTAACATGGGGTTGTCACTGTCTTATCGCTAAGACAGTCATCATCGCCCTACACTAACATGGGGTTGTCACTGTCTTATCGCTAAGACAGTCATCACCGCCCTACATTAACATGGGGTTGTCAATTTCTTATCACTAAGACAGTCATCACTGCCCTACAATTACATGGAGCTGTCGCTGTCTTATCACTAAGACAGTCATCACTGCCCTACATTAACATGGGGTTGTTGCTGTCTCATCGCTAAGATAGTCATCGCTGTCCTACATTAACATTGGTTTGTCGCTGTCTCATCGCCAAGACATCCATCACTGCCCTTCATTAGCATGGGGTTGTCACTCTCTTATCGCTAAGACAGTCATCACCGCCCTACATTAACATGTTGTTGTCAATTTCTTATCACTAAGACAGTCATCACTGCCCTACAATAACATGGGGTTGTCGCTGTCTTATCGCTAAAACAGTCATAACTGCCCTACAACTACATGGGGTTGTCGCTGTCTTATCGCTAAGACAGTCATCACTGTCCTACATTAACATGGGGTTGTTGCTGTCTTATCGCTAAGACAGTCATAACTGCCCTACAATAACATGGGGTTGTCGCTGTCTTATCGCTAAGACAGTCATCACCGCCATACATTAACATGGGGTTGTTGCTGTCGTATCGCTAAGATAGTCATCGCTGGAATACATGAACATGGAGTTGTCGCTTTCTCATTGCTAAGATAGCCATCGCTGTCCTACATTAACATGGGGTTGTTGCTGTCTCATCGCCAAGACAGTCATCAGTGCCCTACATTAACATGGGGTTGTCGCTGTCTCATCGCTAAGATTGTCATCGCTGTCCTACATTAACATGGGGTTGTCACTGTCTTATCGCTAAGACAGTCATCACCGCCTACATTAACATGGGGTTGTCAATTTCTTATCACTAAGACAGTCATCACTGCCCTACAATTATATGGAGTTGTCGCTGTCTTATCGCTAAGACAGTCATCACTGCTCTACATTAACATGGGGTTGTTGCTGTCTTATCGCTAAGACAGTCATCACCGCCCTATATTAACATGGTGTTGTCAATTTCTTATCACTAAGACAGTCATCACTGCCCTACAATAACATGGGGTTGTCGCTGTCTTATCGCTATGACAGTCATAACTGCCCTACAATTACATGGGGTTGTCGCTGTCTTATCGCTAAGACAGTCATCACTGTCCTACATTAACATGGGGTTGTTGCTGTCTTATCGCTAAGACAGTCATCACTGACCTACATTAACATGGGGTTGTAACTGTCTTATCGCTAAGACAGTCATCATCGCCCTACATTAACATGGGGTTGTCACTGTCTTATCGCTAAAACAGTCATCACCGCCCTACATTAACATGGGGTTGTTGCTGTCGTATCGCTAAGATAGTCATCGCTGGAATACATGAACATGGAGTTGTCGCTTTCTCATCGCTAAGATAGCCATCGCTGTCCTACATTAACATGGGGTTGTTGCTGTCTCATCGCCAAGACAGTCATCAGTGCCCTACATTAACATGGGGTTGTCGCTGTCTCATCGCTAAGATTGTCATCGCTGTCCTACATTAACATGGGGTTGTCACTGTCTTATCGCTAAGACAGTCATCACCGCCTACATTAACATGGGGTTGTCAATTTCTTATCACTAAGACAGTCATCACTGCCCTTCATTAGCATGGGGTTGTCACTCTCTTATCGATTAGACAGTCATCACCGCTCTACATTAACATGGGGTTGTCACTGTCTTATCGCTAAGACAGTCATCACCGCCCTATATTAACATGGTGTTGTCAATTTCTTATCACTAAGACAGTCATCACTGCCCTACAAAAACATGGGGTTGTCGCTGTCTTATCGCTATGACAGTCATAACTGCCCTACAATTACATGGGGTTGTCGCTGTCTTATCGCTAAGACAGTCATCACTGTCCTACATTAACATGGGGTTGTTGCTGTCTTATCGCTAAGACAGTCATAACTGCCCTACAATTACATGGGGTTGTCGCTGTCTTATCGCTAAGACAGTCATCACTGACCTGCATTAACATGGGGTTGTAACTGTCTTATCGCTAAGATAGTCATCACTGTCATACATTAACATGGGGTTGTTGATGTCTTATCGCTAAGACAGTCATCACTGCCCAACAATTACATGGGGATGTCGCTGTCTTATCGCTAAGAGAGCCATCACTGCCCAACAATTACATGGGGTTGTCGCTGTCTTATCACTAAGACAGTCATCACCGCCCTAGATTAACATGGGGTTGTCACTGTCTTATCGCTAAGACAGTCATCATCGCCCTACATTAACATGGGGTTGTCACTGTCTTATCGCTAAGACAGTCATCACCGCCCTACATTAACATGGGGTTGTCACTGTCTTATCGCTAAGACAGTCATCATCGCCCTACACTAACATGGGGTTGTCACTGTCTTATCGCTAAGACAGTCATCACCGCCCTACATGAACATGGGGTTGTCAATTTCTTATCACTAAGACAGTCATCACTGCTCTACAATTACATGGAGCTGTCGCTGTCTTATCGCTAAGACAGTCATCACTGCCCTACATTAACATGGGGTTGTTGCTGTCTTATCGCTAAGATGGTCATCGCTGTCCTACATTAACATGGAGTTGTCGCTTTCTCATCGCTAAGATAGTCATCGCTGTCCTACATTAACATTGGTTTGTCGCTGTCTCATCGCCAAGACATCCATCACTGCCCTTCATTAGCATGGGGTTGTCACTCTCTTATCGCTAAGACAGTCATCACCGCCTAAATTAACATGGTGTTGTCAATTTCTTATCACTAAAACAGTCATCACTGCCCTACAATAACATGGGGTTGTCGCTGTCTTATCGCTAAAACAGTAATAACTGCCCTACAATTACATGGGGTTGTCGCTGTCTTATCGCTAAGACAGTCATCACTGTCCTACATTAACATGGGGTTGTTGCTGTCTTATCGCTAAGACAGTCATAACTGCCCTACAATTACATGGGGTTGTCGCTGTCTTATCGCTAAGACAGTCATCACTGACCTACATTAACATGGGGTTGTAACTGTCTTATCGCTAAGACAGTCATCATCGCCCTACATTAACATGGGGTTGTCACTGTCTTATCGCTAAAACAGTCATCACCGCCCTACATTAACATGGTGTTGTTGCTGTCGTATCGCTAAGATAGTCATCGCTGTCCTACATGAACATGGAGTTGTCGCTTTCTCATCGCTAAGATAGTCATCGCTGTCCTACATTAACATTGGGTTGTCGCTGTCTCATCGCCAAGACAACCATCACTGCCCTTCATTAGCATGGGGTTGTCACTCTCTTATCGATTAGACAGTCATCACCGCTCTACATTAACATGGGGTTGTCACTGTCTTATCGCTAAGACAGTCATCACCGCCCTACATTAACATGGTGTTGTCAATTTCTTATCACTAAGACAGTCATCACTGCCCTACAATAACATGGGGTTGTCGCTGTCTTATCGCTAAGACAGTCATAACTGCCCTACAATTACATGGGGTTGTCGCTGTCTTATCGCTAAGACAGTCATCACTGTCCTACATTAACATGGGGTTGTTGCTGTCTTATCGCTAAGGCAGTCATCACCGCCCTACATTAACATGGTGTTGTCAATTTCTTATCACTAAGACAGTCATCACTGCCCTACAATAACATGGGGTTGTCGCTGTCTTATCGCTAAGACAGTCATAACTGTCCTACATTAACATGGGGTTGTTGCTGTCTTATCGCTAAGACAGTCATAACTGCCCTACAATTACATGGGGTTGTCGCTGTCTTATCGCTAAGACAGTCATCACTGACCTACATTAGCATGGGGTTGTAACTGTTCTATCGCTAAGATAGTCATCACCGCCTACATGAACATGGGGTTGTTGATGTCTTATCGCTAAGACAGTCATCACTGCCCTACAATTACATGGGGATGTCGCTGTCTTATCGCTAAGAGAGCCATCACTGCCCTACAATTACATGGGGTTGTCACTGTCTTATCACTAAGACAGTCAACACTGCCCTACAATTAAATGGGGTTGTCGCTGTCTTATCGCTAAGACAGTCATCACCGCCCTACATTAACATGGGGTTGTCACTGTCTTATCGCTAAGACAGTCATCATCGCCCTACACTAACATGGGGTTGTCACTGTCTTATCGCTAAGACAGTCATCACCGCCCTACATTAACATGGGGTTGTCAATTTCTTATCACTAAGACAGTCATCACTGCCCTACAATTACATGGAGTAGTCGCTGTCTTATCGCTAAGACAGTCATCACTGCCCTACATTAACATGGGGTTGTTGCTGTCTTATCGCTAAGATGGTCATCGCTGTCCTACATTAACATGGAGTTGTCGCTTTCTCATCGCTAAGATAGTCATCGCTGTCCTACATTAACATTGGGTTGTCGCTGTCTCATCGCCAAGACAACCATCACTGCCCTTCATTAGCATGGGGTTGTCACTCTCTTATCGATTAGACAGTCATCGCCGCCTACATTAACATGGGGTTGTCACTGTCTTATCGCTAAGACAGTCATCACCGCCCTACATTAACATGGTGTTGTCAATTTCGTATCACTAAGACAGTCATCACTGCCCTACAATAACATGGGGTTGTCGCTGTCTTATCGCTAAGACAGTCATAACTGCCCTACAATTACATGGGTTTGTCGCTGTCTTATCACTAAGACAGTCATCACTGTCCTACATTAACATGGAGTTGTTGCTGTCTTATCGCTAAGACAGTCATAACTGCCCTACAATTACATGGGGTTGTCGCTGTCTTATCGCTAAGACAGTCATCACTGACCTACATTAACATGGGGTTGTAACTGTCTTATCGCTAAGATAGTCATCACTGTCATACATTAACATGGGGTTGTTGATGTCTTATCGCTAAGACAGTCATCACTGCCCTACAATTACATGGGGATGTCGCTGTCTTATCGCTAAGAGAGCCATCACTGCCCTACAATTACATGGGGTTGTCGCTGTCTTATCACTAAGACAGTCAACACTGCCCTACAATTAAATGGGGTTGTCGCTGTCTTATCGCTAAGACAGTCATCACTGTCCTACATTAACACAGGGTTGTAACTGGCTTATCACTAAGACAGTCATCACTGTCCTACATTAACACGGGGTTGTTGATGTCTTATCGGTAAGACAGTCATCACTGTCCTACATTAACACTGGGTGGTAACTGGCTTACCGCTAAGGAGAGTCAGAACATCTGGGCCAAGCTTTCGATCATTTACATGAAAGGAAAAGCACAGTTGTAACTTTGAAAATATCAAATGGCACCACTTCACTAGTTGGTCAATACAGATTCAGATATATATCATGAACGGTTGTAACCACATCCGGAAAATCGATTTTTATTTTCGTGACAAATATCAATAAATACCAAGATTTATGTAAAACGTCAACACAGAGAAAGTGAGCAAATGGAATGAACATGTATATAATATAGGCACAAGATCATGTGCCTCAAATAGTTACTTTATTATTCTTACTTCTCTCGTCCAGCGTGACGTCGTTTGGCCAATTGATGTTGGTATTGATCAACTCGGTACGATTCCCTCCGTTGTAATGACACATTTCTATAGTGGCCCAAGCCTTCCAGTCTGTCCAGATCACGAGACTAGAATAGCATAAATGTTGAAACAATATCTAACCCATGGTCCACTCTTGCACTTAATGTTCGGGGCATAAAATGATTTAAAGGGACACTCCGGGAGTTAGAGTTCGTACGTGATGTCTATTTCCTTCAATATAAAATAAACCCATCACTTGATAGAAAAATATTTCCTGTACATGCCGATACTTACCAAATAAATATTGAAACACGGAAAGTATATTAAATTCGTGGGCAAAGAGACCTACCCTATTCGATTGACGCGCGCTACTGTTACCGCGTCATGGCAGGGAATTCCCATGTTTTGCGCATCACGTGACAAACAAAGAACGCAAGCGAAGAAAAATGTCCAGCGACGGAGATCTTTAGTAAACATCAAATCAGCAATTCATCATTGGACCGATCTCCGAACCCTGGCTGTAACGTTGATGGAATAGTAAGTTGACTCCAAAACTCATGTTATCTGCGATGTCCCTTATTTCCGTTGGTCGTCTTATCATATCAAAGTAATGTACATCATACGTACGTCATTGGTCTTACTGTGTTTGCAGTTTTCCATCAATATAATTCATTTCTGTTTGAACCTAGAAGAAAGACTTTTGTGATTGTAGTCCAGCATATCATTTATAATTTCGCATTACTGCAGTGCAGTGCTACTCGTTATAAAAAGCATTGGCCGAATAGAAGATGAATAACTATTGTGGTTGTTATGATGTTTGTAAATTTTAAGTAATTTGTCACAATTTTCGGCCACTAATTATCATTCTATCAACTTTTACCATCAACAGATTTGATAATATCTTCCTAAATGTAAAAACTTGTCAACCCACAATAATTCAATGTAAATACTTCTAAGTTATAATATGTAATTTCTTATTATCTAACTTTGTTATGTTTTTTTTCACATTCAATCATTACATCTCTTGAATTTTATACTGAATACCTGTGATAGGTGTAGCCATGTGTGGATTAATTTGTGGAGTACACACTTCCACCAATTCAACTCATTACATATTTTGTTTATATTGTAATTGATATTGTGGCCAGACATGCACTATTTTCAAAAGTGAAACAGAATTTCCTTTAGAATCAATAAAAATACTTTACTGGGCAGACTTGTAACAGTGGCGTCAGAAGTAAATAAAATATAAGAAGATACATACATACTGAACCAAGAAGAAGCGTGGCTACATCGATTTATCATCTTGTCATATATATGATATTAGAGTTGAGGAGTGATGTACTACGTTTATGTTAACATTCTTCAAACAGTCTTGGCTGCAAATGTTTACCATGATTGACAACCTTTTGTCTGTGGTATTGTATGTGAGCTCTTTTCACCTCTGTCTTATTTTATAGGAAAATTTCATTTCTGTATTTTTTTCAGTTATGAGAAACGCAGACACTGTTTGCGTTTGAAGTCCAGCTCAACACCTGGATATACCAGACAAAGGAGCGGAAGCGGTGATACAAGTACTACCGAAAAGTACTATAGGTTTATTATCACTTATCAATCATTTAGGTAATTACAATACAGCACTTTATCCAGATTTACATTTTTAAAATAAAATTTGCAACCTTCATATCCTTAGAAACAATTTGTCAACTTGTTTTTCATATTTCTTTTCCATCAGAAGCATGAGTTCCTTTCAAGAATTGATCCCTTGGGAAGCAGTTCTGATACGCAGTCTCTGACCAGTGTCTCTGATTGTGGAAGTCCATTCAGTTAAAGGTAATGGATGAAGATTTTGTTATAATATTATAGCTGATTACCAGAAGAGAAAAATGATGTTCAACCCCTGTACTGTTGCCAAGTCATCGACAGGTTTTGGGGAACAATGAAAGTATCAGGGAAAAGAGGTTGTAATTGCAGGTAATCATGGTTTCAGTGCATAACAATAATCATCTATTACTATAAGCATATTTTCATATACTATAATGCTATTTAAAGCACCTGTGTTTTTGTGAGAGGTGGACCCTTGAACAATTGAATAATTGGGAAAATGTCTAAGTTAGTCAAGAAAGGTCCCTTTTAAACCTATTTGTTGCATTTATGATGCTAAGGTTAAAATCTAAATCTATTGAGTTGACACTCAAATCTAACCCAAAATTGAAAAATGATATACGACACACAGTGATATATATATATATATAAATCGGTGATCACCATAAGTTCATTTATATTCCTCTTTACGATTGAAACCTCTCAATGTCAAAATTTTGTGTTGGTATGTGTTGACAATAAATTATTGATAATAATTGTATTATTGGTGATTTGAGTCATCAAGAATCATACAGACTACTGAAGAGTAGCCAATGTTTCTATTATAATCCTTGTTCTATATTCACAGGGGATGGGCGGATGGATAGTCCGGGATTCTCAGCAAAATACTGTACATACACAATTATGCATCATGAAACCTTGGACATACATGTACTATCCATGCAAGTCGTTGACAAAAGAGAAACCGGTCTGAAGTCAGCCACAATGGAAATAAAAGCGTTCAAGGATGTGATGGAGGAAATGACCACAGACGGCATTGCAATGATTGAAGTTGTCACTGATGCTCATCCATCCATATCTGCCTACATGAGTAAGTATTATTTCCCCTAACAAAATTTCAACTTCAGGCTGGATTTTGTTTACTTCATGACTCTATAATATAGAATCGTTGTTAAAAGCATTGTTGACAATTTAGACCTTTTGGCCTAAAACCTTCTTGAGGAGTTTTCCATCTTGTTCTGACACCTGTTTTTAACATCTTCATCTTGATTCTGGAACAGAACTCAAAATGCCTTTTACAATTTCACTTCCAGAACAGTACCTCGATAACTGTAAGGCAGAGATTGATTCATCTTGGGAAGTGTATTATATGGTTTTATTACAAATGAGGGATTTAGGATGTATGGAATAATAAAGCTCCATTGTAACTTTTCCCAATGTTTTAACTTTTCTTGCCAGGGGATATAGTGTTGTCTGCTTTTCGTCATTTGCTACTAAACTTATACTTCAGAATATATTTTCTCTTAAGTGTTTTACCTTTTACCTTTTCACCTTACTCATTGAGTATTATCAATGTCATTAACCCACATATTTCTGACATTGGATTTTGTTTGTTGTGTATATTATCTTACATTTATTTTACTTTTGTTTCCCATGAAAAAAATCAGCCACTCATTAGACACTCATATGATGTGTGGCATGGAGCCAAACACTTGGCCAAGAAACTGACTTCTGTTAGTTGATTTTGTTGCTTTTAGAAACTTTTTAATTGGTACATAGACAATACTTGGAATCAAGCTCAATCCTATTTTACTGTCTGATGTAGGATTACTTCTCTCTAATTTCCCAATACTCTCTTTAGTTTATTGCTCTCTGTCAAGTTATGCAAGGTTTAATTTTTTATTAGATCGCCTCTGTGAAAGCTACTAAAGAACTCTTGGCATGGAAAAGTGACATCATTAATCATTTCTGGAGTTCCTGTGAATCCGCAGAAGGTGATGAGAGGTTACTAAGGGTAAGTTGTGTATTTGTATTCAATGAGAAATGTACATCATTGATTCAATACAGCACGGTCATATACTTCTATTACATTGTGCTAACTTTGTATGTTGAACCATCATCATGTGCAGATGTTTTCAGCTCAGTGAACTTTTATGTTTGGCTGTGTCTACGAAGATCAAGTCTAAATACAGTTTGTGGAGTTCAGTTCAAACACATTTTCAGGGTTTCTTGGGATGTTTGTCACTGTCTGTTTGTTTATTTTGTTTCAATGCTGTATAACTCTATTTCAGAACAAATGGACCGGTGTCGTGCACCATATCATTGACGAGCATGAATGGGCCCTGGGAGAATGTACACATGAAGAGATTGAGCAGGAGAAGGAGTACCTCACACCAGGGTCCACAGCTCATCAAGCTCTGACAGAGTTTGTCTTCGACGACAGACTGATGAAGAACCTGACATACTATGTGAACTACAGGTACCAAATATGTTTATCGCTATGCAGAGATATCATGAAACTATGCAGAGATATCACATACTATGTGAACTACAGTTCAATAATATCAGTTGAAATAATAACAATTATAGTATATAAGTAATGATAGCAATATATTACGAACACGAGAAGTATCGATATATAGGGTCCTTTGCGGTGGCGCTTGGTATAGATGCACTGCTTCGGAGTAGTGCTTGGAGGAGTGCACAACATAAAAAGTGTACTGGTAGTTTATATACAGACTTTGAATCAGGACAGCCAAATGTAAATCAAACTCAAGTTGTCTCTTGTCAAATGGATTGTTTTCTTAGTATTCTTGATGGGTTTTTTAAATAGATCATCTGCGGAACTGGAAGGTTTCCAAAACCACATCCTCATGTATGCTGGCAAGCGATATGCATACACGTAAGTTTCAAATTTACTTTTCACATTTCCACATTTTTCAAAACAGGGTTTTAATTTTAATTTGTCACAAAACCCTACCTTTGTCAACTAAATGACATCACAGAATTTGTACCTAATCTAGTCGTGACTTACAATGCTAAACCATCACATGTTCATGATGTCATAAACATAAACATTATGTCACCATTATACAATATCACTGCTTAGGTAGTGTTAGGGCAGTTGTTTTCTAGAGATTTCTTTTTTTCTTTGTCAATGAAAATTAATTGAGAATACTTTTAGATGATAAACAATATGTCACCCTAATGTCCTCTGATGTCAATTGTATCAACATTTCTTCTGAAATGCCCGATGGGTTTTGGCATGGGCGTCTGTGCGTCAGGTGGCATTAACGACTTCTCCAGTATTACTACACTCCAAAAGCTGATAATGCCTATTGTTTCAGGTATTCGGTCTACAAGGCTAGATGTCAGTAAGCTGCTATTGATTATGAAAGGCACAGGGAAAGAACTCAACTTCTAAACAAGGATGGAAGCAAGAGGTAATTGTATTTTGTAATAACCATTGTTATAAGTAGTAACCACATTCATTCACTCACAATGTGTTTTGTGTAACGAAAAGTCACCTTTCATACTTCTCTTTGAGAGGCATTCTATAAGTTCGTAGTACAGGTTTATGAATAGACAACTTCTTTATTTCAGAGTAGCTACAGTGCAATAAAGATTGTGTTTATCTATTTGAATAATCATATCTTAATCATATTCTATATTTCAGATGGAGACGCTCATTCAACAAAAATAGTGCCCGTTGGCGTGCTGTTGCAGTCAAAGAGATCAAAAGCTACGACTACATTGAGGAGTTGTTGACTGAAATATTCAGGGAGAAATTGGAAGATGCTGGCTCTATGTCCCGCCCTGTTGAGATTTCCAAAGACAATCCAGCAAATATATCCCCCATCAACATCACAACTAGTTGAAGACAGAATATCAAGGTTCAGCAAAATGAAGAAAGAACGAAACAAGACATTTGTAAACGGAGGTATTTATTTACATCATCTGCTCATCCCAATCGTCCTCGCACAAACCCTCTGTAGTTCCTTTTGGGATCTGGGATATTTGTCTCTTATTTTCCATACAATACAAGAGGGAATGACTCTACGGTCCCAACTCAAAAGTTTCCCATATTGTCACAATATATAGCACCTGTAGGCTGCATGTCTGTTCTGACGATTAAGGTCTCCCTCATTAACGTTATGGATGGCAAAAATATCAGCCCTATACATCCTAAAGATGTATAGGACGAGGGGATCCAACACCAGGGTTGCCACTTCCTGAAAAATAAATCAATTGTTTGATATAAACTGATCATAATACAATGTCATCTTACGTAAGAACAGAACTTGTTTTAGTTGTTTACTATTACTTTATACAAAATAGTAGAGATTGTGTACTATGTTGTATGTATAATAAGTGTAATACTAGAAAAAGACACTGAACATTTTCTTTATAAATGATAATGGATCAATTGTGTGTTGTAGCTTACTCGGCTCTCAGACCTACAGCGGGCAGGAGTACGCCGACAACATCGTCTCTCCACAACTGTCGGCATCTCCCTGCAATGATGACAGACACACCAAGATGGGGTGTCATCGGGAACTTGCGGAGGGGAAGAGTTCTGACTTGGATCACCTTGGTTCTCTTGCATGCTATGGAGAATTGATGGGTCCCTCTCCACAGCCACACATAGCAGTTCTCTGACTTTAGCTTCAGGAAATTGATCTACTTCCTCCTGTAAACAATAAACTGAATAAGTTTAAAAATGTATTAGTTCTTTCATTCATGGTCCCTGTCACCAAATCTAAAGTTTAGAATCCCTATTGGCTAAGGAGACTGTACATTAGCTTTTTAGAGCTTTGTATCAGCTCTCTAGAGTCACTGGTTCTGGAGAAGAAGTCTAAAAAGGTGAAAAAGTTTACAGACGAAGGGACTCGGAGCCATGCCATAATATGTCAATCCTTTCAGGCCAGTTGAGCTAATTCGTGATCAGAAGTGTAATCATCAAAATTGTATCACAAAACTCAATAGTTACCCGGATTCTGTCTTGTCTATCCTTCTTCAATGTTGCCAATACGTCCTCCTCAGGCAGCTCCGTTGGTTTTTTCTTTGCCTTGCCTTTTCTTCCCTTTCCTCCTCTACCAATGGATGTGTCTCCTGCTTGAATGGACAACAAAAAATAATATCTTTCAAAAGAGCCAAATACAAAAGGTTTTGTTTGAAAACTACATATGTATGTACCAAAACTTGATGAAAAAGCCGTATCAAACATAGAAACTTGCGTCATCTGTACACAACTGGGCTGATGCCATCAGTTTGTCAAAGTGCATCACACATTCCCATCAAAACCACTTTCATATCAAAGAAAATCACAAAAACAGATTGAATTTTTTTTTTAGTTTTCCAAATTCAAAGACAGTTACAAAATGGTGCTAAGTTTTGGCAACAGTTATGTAAATACTTTATTATTTTGGTAATGTAAATGCAATACTCCAAAAGGATATGATAATTATCTATGATAGTCCTGCTTGTGAAATGGAAATACGACATCAGACCGGTTGGTACATGTAAAGATTTACCTTCGATTCTCTCGGAGGGTTTCGTCTCTTTGCTGAGCAGCAGTAGGGTCCTTTCTCATGGTCTTGCTTGGACCTGCCAAATCTCCCTGTAAGGTAAAGAAGAAGCATTGTAAACATCTTGCTGAATATCACCATTGAGAAACTTTAGTCGTGAATTTATTTTTTAAAATCATCAATAAAGATTGCCCCAAAATTGCATTAAGTGAAACTCATCAAATTGCAATAAACTTGTATCATTGAAGTGTGTAGTTGAGCTGATTGATGAAATAGTAAAGATTTGCTGCATGGATCAAAGGCAGAACAATTTGTTGACAAAATAGGTGCTAACTGACGGGAACCAGTGAGCAGTGAGAAATATCATCAAAATACCACGAAAACAGGTGACCCATGAAAACATTTAAAATACACGTTTTACACAACTGTTAGAAATCATTTCATTCGTGCACATTTTCAATGAATCATGTAATAATTAAGTTGTTGAAATACACATTGTTTGAAATCGCTCATCTACGAAAACTTTCGACATCGTCGATAATTTCATACAATGAATATATGAATGACCATAAGTTTACGGAATGGAAACGTGCAAGTCTTCGCTTGTCTGCACAGTCGACCTATTACGTTATCGGAAAGGTGTCAAGTGAAACAATACAAAATATCTTACCCAATGCATTATATTTACAATCAAAGAATATTCAAAGCAAGGACTATAACTTTACCTCTTAACTTTCCAACAGTTTCAAGCTCGGTCTTCGCTTTCGTTCCGTCCTCGACGCCATAGTTGTTTACGTTCCCAGAATGCACTGGGCATACAAATAATCGACTCGATCTATTTTTAGACAGGGAAAACACCTTTCGGTAATTAGTGCCGTGTCTTCTAATAGTGGTCTGAAAATTTTTTTAAAAATTTTTTCCATCTTTTCTTACGGCCGTTGATTTTTCAATTTTTGTTCTGAATTTTTGCAACTCCCGGAGTGTCCCTTTAACACGACGTTGTATTCGATAAAAACGGATAGAAAAAAACAACCTCCTCCTATCGTGCCACAAGCAATGAGCATTAAGGAACCATAATTGATTGCTTTAAATTCATCATAATTCGTAAACGAGGCCTTTCATAGCTCACTGGACTGTGAAACAGAAACAATGGACGTAGCTCACTGGATGACAGACCTGCTTCACGGCTTGATGGAGCGAGATGATAAACGCTGATTCCTGTCCTACATTCATACGTATGGAGAGAGAAACGTCGAGTGAGCATTTACTCTAAACTTTATGTATCTCCACACTATAAATTATTATCCAGAAAATTTACGTTTCTTCATCAACAATGTTACAGTAGCGGGTTAGAGAAAAACTACCGTTTATTTGGATAGACCGTTATTCCACGAGGCTTGTCCACTGATGCCAGCTCGAATTCACTTCTTGTTGCATCTGTACTGTTTATGGACACTCTTAGAATCTTATCCCTGCCAGTATCTGTGTAGAATAGCAACTCATTATTTGTGTCGATAGTGAGTCCTTCGATCTTAGAATCTGAAAACAAGGGGACAGTTTAAAGATAAATTTCCAGACCACCGTTAATATACATTGTCTAAAAATATCGTGCTAGAGACTTCATGATATTGATGGACACTAGTGTATGACATGTTAATTGGTGTAGATGAAGAACATGTTTCCAGGCTTAGATTAAGTAACTTCGTGTTTAAGGCATTTTTAAGTATGAAAGAAGTATTATGAAGCATCTGACGACAACAAAGATGTTGTACAACCACAGAACGTGTGTGCCGGAGGGTATATACTTTGTTGTCGTTGTTGTCCATTGGAAATGGATATTAATAATGGTTTTCGTGTTAAAAACGTAAATATCCATTCGTGCATATCGGCCTAAGAAACTGGGGAGATTCCTCTGATGATTTTCGATGAAACATTTGTGCTTTTTACTACGAACACTTCCAAACAATTTAATCTCACAACATTATATGGGTTATTAAATAACAAGCACAACGATAGATAATGAACTAAGAAATGTGTTAGTCATGCTTTCAGGTTACGGGAGATTTGTAACAGGATTATCTATTGATAACAAAGTCAAATGCAAATACATGCAATATGGGAATAGGTGTAGGATGACAGTCATCAAACACAACAGCGTCACCTGTAGGCAGATCGAGAACGACTGTTTCGTCACTACCGTCCAGACGAGCTGATCTTATCTGTCTGCTCATGGCGTCACTCCAGTACATTTTCTCTTTGACGTCATTATAGGCAATTGCAACAGGTCGGAGGTTTTTGAAGAGGTTAAACTTGCTAACTTCCCCATTAGTGACATTGATGCTGAATACAAAACCCCTGCCACCATCCTTATTTTGATCAGTTCCTAAAATTGTAACAGAGGAATCTGCAAAAAAAGTACAAAAAATGTCAATACATCGGAGTACAGGTGCGCCCTACTTTAAATCGTATACAGAACTTCATTGTTTTCATTTCCCTTAGGAGGCAATTGCATTACCTCAGGTAAATAGGGGATTCACATACTGTGTTCGAAAGTCAGCGACATGTAACGGAAACAGGAAAAGCCTTTAAGAACGCACGGTTTAAATAGTGTAAAAAGGATATGTATGTCATATATACATATAGCAAAATGAAGACTACATTGAGGCCATTTTGGGGGTAAAAGTTGGGGATAATTAGTTGTTCAATTTAAAAGTCTCAAATAAAAGAATAGTACCTCGATCGTTTAAGTTGTGTGACGTAGCTACATGTATATACTGTATTAAGAATTTACATACATTATTTATTGAAAAATAAAATTCTGTTATATATATTATATAATTTGAAAATAAAAGTGAATATTCAACTTCCCCGATTTATTTTAACATATTTTGAAGTAGGCCTATATTATGAATTTAATCAAAACGTTGTTGAGAGTTTTGTCATTGCTACATTCCAACAATAGGAATATGTCCCTCCGAACAGTAGTCAACCTTCTGTTAAAACTTTGCTAATTTAAATCATACCAATTAGATTGATGTTGAAGCATATTTATCTATGGAAGGATGGCATGTGGGTCTATTTTAGTCCATGACTAATGATGAGCACCTTGTCATCCAACAATAAGCCTGTCCTCAATTGCCTCTTTGTAGGAGCACCTTCTTATCACACAATTACCCTGTCCTCAATTCTCTCTGTGTGGGAGCACCTCGTCATCCATCAATTAGCCTGTCCTCAATTGTCTCTCTACGGGAGCACCTTCTAATCACACAATTACCCTGTCCTCAATTGTCTCTGTGTGGGAGCACCTCGTCATGCAACAATAATTACCTCTGTTGTCGTTAGATGAAATATCAAAACCCTTCACAATCTAGGAATCGACCCCTGTAGCCTGTTGATAAGAAAGAACAAAACTATTTGAGATGCCTTCACAATCTAGGAATCGACCCCTGTAGTCGTTAGATGAAATATCATAACCCTTCACAATCTAGGAATCGACCCCTAGAGTATGTAGATAAAATAGAAACACTATTTGAGAAGCCTTCACAATCTAGGAATCGACTCCGGTAGCCGGTAGATAAGATATAAAAACTATTTGAGATGCCTTCACAATCTAGGAATCGACCCCTGTGTTCTGTAGATAGGATAGAAACACTATTTAAGAAGCCTTCACAATCTAGGAATCGACCCCTCTAGTATATAGATAAAATAGAAAAACTTTTTGAGAAGCCTTCACAATCTAGGAATCGACCTCTGTTGTCGTTAGATGAAATATCAAAACCCTTCACAATCTAGGAATCGACCCCTATAATATGTAGATAAAATAGAAACACTCTTTAAGAAGCCTTCACAATCTAGGAATCGACCCCGGTAGCCGGTAGAAAAGATATAGATACGAGTTGAAAGCTCCTCACAATCTAGGAATCGACCCCGGTAGCTGGTAGAAAAAATATAGATACGAGTTGAAAGCTCCTCACAATCTAGGAATCGACCCCTGTAGCCTGTTGATAAGAAAGAAAAAAACTATTTGAGATGCCTTCACAATCTAGGAATCGACCCCTGTAGTCGTTAGATGAAATATCATAACCCTTCACAATCTAGGAATCGACCCCTATAGTATGTAGATAAAATAGAAACACTATTTGAGAAGCCTTCACAATCTAGGAATCGACCCCGGTAGCCGGTAGATAAGATAGAAAAACTATTTGAGATGCCTTCACAATCTAGGAATCGACCCCTGTAGTCTGTAGATAAGATAGAAACAATATTTAAGAAGCCTTCACAATCTAGGAATCGACCCCTCTAGTATATAGATAAAATAGAAAAACTATTTGAGAAGCCTTCACAATCTAGGAATCGACCTCTGTTGTCGTTAGATGAAATATCAAAACCCTTCACAATCTAGGAATCGACCCCTATAATATGTAGATAAAATAGAAACACTCTTTAAGAAGCCTTCACAATCTAGGAATCGACCCCGGTAGCCGGTAGAAAAGATATAGATACGAGTTGAAAGCTCCTCACAATCTAGGAATCGACCCCTGTAGCCTGTTGATAAGAAAGAAAAAAAACTATTTGAGATGCCTTCACAATCTAGGAATCGACCCCTATAGTACGTAGATAAAATAGAAACACTATTTGAGAAGCCTTCACAATCTAGGAATCGACCACTATAGTATGTAGATAAAATAGAAAAACTATTTGAGAAGCCTTCACAATCTAGGAATCGACCCCTGTAGTCGTCAGATGAACTATCATAACCCTTCACAATCTAGGAATCGACCCCTATAGTATGTAGATAAAATAGAAACACTATTTGAGAAGCCTTCACAATCTAGGAATCGACCCCGGTGATAATTAGTAATTGTAAATATTGTATGTTGTATTTCACTGGTATTCATTATTGTTAAAGTGAAATGGAGCTAAGACATGAATTATCTCCCTTGATTGGTATGTGTATCTTGAAGCGCCTGTCCATTGTTATGATAGATTTATTTCATGTGTAATGTAATTGATAGTTTATCAATTATCCGCCATCACAAATTGTAATTTTTATATGTGATGATTGATTTCATAATATTATAATAGTGTGTGATGCTTTGAGAGATTATATATATATTATGTGTATTTATGTGATGTTTTGATGGGTTTTATATTGTATGAAATTGTGTTTTACAGGGTGTCGAATATCCATATTGTGCACGCGTTGCACGAGAAGAATAAATCCATGCACCCCGTGATCCCTTGTTGGTTGTTGCTTCTTGCCCCAACAAGACCGGTTACATATGTATATACTGATGTGTTTTTGTATTTTGTCCATGTGTACGTCACGTTTTATTATGTAACTGCTTACATGTACTGGAGCGGCATTCACATTAGCAGTTTTTGCTTGTTTGCCAATCCCGATTTCATTTCATTGAAATAAAAATATGTTTAACTTTAAACCAGATAAGAAGTGCGAATATCATAGTAAAGGGGACAATATAAAAGAAAGTGGATCTCGACTTCAAATCTGTCTGTGCAGTAATTACAAATTGTTGTGTGGCAGGGATAGGATGAGAGAAGTATCGGCCCGTTTCTATCTCAACTTTGAAGGGAAAGTTCTATCACCGATCTATCGGCAGCATCCGCCATCTTGGATTCTTGGCATTTTGTGAAATGAAAACAAGCTTTATTTAACCCAGTTTAACAATTGTGTTATAATAAAACATAAACACTGATAGAATATTCACATAGTAACACATAACATATCATAAAACTGATAAACAATATGCTGTTAGGCAGTAGCAAAGTTTTCAACACTCGCAGCGCCGATGAATGGCTTCAATTCTCATTATTTGGACTTTTCAACAAATGTGCGTTTGTCTTTATCACGTTGTCAAATATAAAGTTGTCAACATATTCCCTTCCTTACTATCCTCCGATTTGAACGTGTTTTAATCATATATTAATAGCATTTAGGTGTAAACGGGAATATCCTTTCGAATTTCGTTTCCACACATATTACCCCGATGGAACCCTCCTTTTAAAGAGCCATCACGGATGTTGATGAAATTATAAAAATTTCTCCAAAAATCTATCTCCGTGAAATAAATACACTTAATTTTTCCCTAATTTTTCCAACTAAAAATAAGCCGAGAAATTACATTAATTTGTAAAGGTGTTTTCCAGTCTAAATATAGATCCAGTCAATTATTTTCAAGCGCAAAGCATTATGGTCTAGCTCACACACAGTAAACAAAGACACGAAAGAATAAAAAAAATATGAGCAATGAAAGAAATCGAAATATATAATTTTCTGATGGTTATTTATTTACCATTTCATTTAATTATGTATTTGCTAAAGATATTGGAATAATTATTTTACCCAACTAGGTATTTTGCTTGAATTTTATAATTAATGAGAGTAAAAATTTGTCATAATTTGCTGGTCTTATCTGAATAAAAAGAACATTAAACAGGAAATAATTTGTATATTCTCAGGACATTTAGAAACATAGTTTGTAAAGCAATCGTCACATTCAGTAATGTGTGACAAGGGTACTTTGCAAGAGCGACGCGTGAAGCACGTGCAGCACATGGGTTGTTATGGTGACTTGCGCTAGAGACGAGCCTTCACGCTTCGGAAGCGCTTGCTGTTTGTGTAGTACGTATTACGCAAAAAAGGGGACTCTGTTTATATACGTCAGATACCCGTAGCGCGCGCTAGTCGAAGTGATACTTCTCTTTGAAACCAAATTGAAATACATTGTCGTGATATGAAAATTATTTTACATATGCCATGTTGTAGATAAAAAAATTCTCTGGCGAATGACGTTATAAGTATATTTTCCAAAAATTTGAAACACTAACATCCGTGATGGCTCTTTAAGGGATGCACATCTTAGAGATGCAAATATGTTTTGTTGATAGCCTGGAAGTCCGGTATAACCTTCAGTGCACAATTCAGTCTTAAAAAGTTTAAAACTTCGTACTCAGGTGTCGACTGGGCGCTGTTTTTCCATAACTGTTTGTCAATCTTTTGACTATTTAGTTAAACATCATGCGAATTAATTAGTGCTAACGGTTTAACAGTTTCAGTTTAGTGTTTTACTTTTTCAGTTTACTTTATAGTGTTACTGTATTAAGACAATCGTCAATTCGATTTTCATGTTTTATGGCAAAATTTAAAGAAAAATGTATTGGTTGTGATGTGGTATATACTTATCGAGAATTATTTGAATACAAATCTAAATATAATTTCAAAGGGACATGGGGTGTTGACCTCGTTATTCTTCCCTTTACTGTTTGTATAGTATAATCAATCAATCAATCAATCAATCAATGGTTTATTTACGTCTCACTTGTGTACATAGATATTAAAAGTACATTCATAAAATAGAATAATAAAGATAAGAGTACACAACCAATCGCCCAGCGATTTATGAGAGACAATAAAATGTTTAAGAATATATTAAGAGCATATATACAGCTTATGTACATCAAGAGTATAAAATACCTCTTCTTTTATATAAAATATCATTGCAGGTTCTGGCTGTATCAAACATTAAAATAGGATTGGATAAAACATAGTAAAATTTCTTATAATCTGTTAAACTATTAGAATTGGGATAGACAGTCATGCATACATTTAACAATCTCTTTCTCTCACTTTCATACAGCGGGCATTTCAACAGTGTGTGGAGCTGTTGTGCCCTGAATTGTAATAAAAATCGCAAATTGTAATACCTGCCGTGAATTGTAATAAAAATTGCCCTGAATTGTAATAAAGTTTTCAGAAATCACTTTTATACCAACAATTCCAACAGAAAGTGATTTCTATTACAAAAACATCTTTAAAAAACTATTTAAACATCAAACATTATCATTTACAAAGGGTTATTTCAGTCTGAGACGAGTTTATTACAATTTGAGGCAAGCGATAGATTTTTGGCTCCCTTGCCCTGAATTGTAATAAAGTTTTCAGAAATCACTTTTATACCAACAATTCCAACAGAAACTGTTTTCTATTACAAACACAAATTTAAAAAACTATTTAAACATCAAACATTATCATTTACAAAGGGTTATTTCAGTCTGAGACGAGTTTATTACAATTTGAGGCAAGAAATAGATTTTTGGCACCTTGCCCTGAATTGTAATAAAGTTTTCAGAAATCACTTTTATACCAACAATTCCAACAGAAACTGTTTTCTATTACAAAAACATCTTTAAAAAACTATTTGAACATCAAACATTATCATATTTAAAGGATTATTTCAGTCTGAGACGAGTTTATTACAATTTGAGGCAAGCGATAGATTTTTGGCTCCCTTGCCCTGAATTGTAATAAAGTTTTCAGAAATCACTTTTATACCAACAATTCCAACAGAAACTGTTTTCTATTACAAACACAAATTTAAAAAACTATTTAAACATCAAACATTATTATTTACAAAGGGTTATTTCAGTCTGAGTCGAGTTTATTACAATTTGAGGCAAGAAATAGATTGTTGGCACCTTGCACTGAATTGTAATAAACTTTTCAGAAATCACTTTTATACCAACAATTCCAACAGAAACTGTTTTCTATTACAAAAACATCTTTAAAAAACTATTTAAACATCAAACATTATCATTTACAAAGGATTATTTACGTCTGAGACGAGTTTATTACAATTTAAGGCAAGCGATAGATTTTTGGCTCCCTTGCCCTGAATTGTAATAAAGTTTTCAGAAATCACTTTTATACCAACAATTCCAACAGAAAGTAATTTCTATTACAAAAACATCTTTAAAAAACTATTTAAACATCAAACATTATCATTTACAAAGGGTTATTTCAGTCTGAGACGAGTTTATTACAATTTGAGGCAAGCGATAGATTTTTGGTACCTTTGCCCTGAATTGTAATAAACTTTTCAGAAATCACTTTTATACCAACAATTCCAACGGGAACTCTTTTCTATTGCCAAAACATCTTAAAAAACTATTTAAACATCAAACATTATCATTTACAAAGGATTATTTACGTCTGAGACAAGTTTATTACAATTTGAGGCAAGCGATACATTTTTGCTCCTTGCCGTGAATTGTAATAAGCTTTTAAGAAATCACTTTTATACCAACAATTCCAACAGAAAATGATTTTTGTTACAAAAGCATCTTTAAAAACTATTTAAGCATCAAACATTATTGTTTACAAAGGGTTGTTCAGTCTGAGACAAGTTTATTACAATTTGAGGCAAGCGATAGATTTTTGGCACCCTTGCCCTGAATTGTATTAAGTTTTCAGAAATCACTTTTATACCATCAATTCCAACAGAAAGTGACACTGGGAAAACATATGATATTTAATCATTTACTCCTATTTACTCCCGGGGTAAATATCATCTTTAGTCTTATTTAATTCGGAGTAAATATTTGTAAAGTTTTGTAAATATCATCTTTAATTCAGATTCAATGTTTGTATCATTTTTAATCAAGATTAAATGTTTGTAAATATCATGTTTATATAAGATTCAATATTTGCAAATATTATTTCATCACGGGAAGGAAGTGTAGTCAGTTGCCTAATAATACTGTCCAATCAATAAACAGAGTTGTTAAATAAATGTACTTGATTCGAATAAAACACTCCCTAAATTGAATTAAGTCAAGGTGTAAAAAAGAAAATATTCATCATGTCTTTGGAGGGAATTTACAAGTTGAATACATAAAAATCAATATTATATTACAAGTTTTTATTGTGAACTTATATCGGAGTAAATGATCATTACCAGATAATAAAAAAATCAAATTTACGTTAAATGCGATCTCTCCCCTCATAAGTATATGAAACACTCATTGAGTTACTTATTAATTCAAGAAAATAAAAGTTGCATCCATAATCACGGATAGACGGACAATACTTTATCCCACAGTATTGCATGCCATTGGGATGAAATAATATTTTTACTTGCCAAAAAATGAAGCCCGCAAATATGATAACATTTTGTGCAATAGACAATTTCAGTTGAAGCAATTGCATTTTGGAACAAATTAATATTTTCTCTGGTTAAAATGCCAATCATCAGAAAACCGTTTATGCCATCTATATGATATAATACTATTTACGATATTGATTTAACTATTTACACTGTGAATGTCCAATTTTTAGAGCTTAATCTAACACTAAGTCTCTGAAATAAAAACATTGAAAAGGAGGCTCTCTTTAAATTCCATTTCTTACAGTCTCCTTTTCAATATGTGATAAAACGGTGATATTTTCAGAACACATACTTTTTTCAGAGTCTCAGTGTAAGACTATCATTCACTCAACCGCAATAGAAATGTCACCAACCCCTAAATGTTGCTGTCTGAGAAAGTAGATTTTGAATGTATATGATGGACACATATTCAATAAAGAAGTACTCACAAGTTCATTCGTTAGAGAATGAGGCTTTTCTTTTAATGTCAGTTCAAATACAGTTGCATTGTTGAAATCGCTTTTTCAAAATGTTCTTGGGTCAGAGTTGTTGGCATTTAAGTCAAATGTATAAAGTATAAAATGTAGAAACTACATAAGATACAATAAAATATGGTGTCGACATGAATCACCTTCTTGAACTTAAATTTTATGACGCATCTTTACTTTAGGATGTCATAAAATGCCAAAACAACCTTTTAGACTCCCCTATCTCATCTTGTTACGGAAATTCGAAAACGTTGATTTTGAGAATTGTCAATTCTTAAAAGGTCTTTCTCAGAAATATGCATAGATAATGTTTTTAAATTTCAGGTTTAGTTAAGTTTTCCTTCTGAAGACATGATGTATCTCTGTTTCAGTCGTGAGTATAACTCTTGGAATGAATTATCTTGTATTTTGTATGGTGACGTTTCTTTTGCGGTTGAGCACAGAATACACCAGCTAAATTTTACTGTTGATTATATAAATCAAATCAAATCAAATCCCGACGAACATCCTGTTTAGTGCCTGTGTAAGCTATGTAAGAGAAAGCATGGGAGTAAGTGACGCCTGAACACACAGTTCTGTAGATGTTTATCTATAAGATAGTCTTCATTCTCTGCAAACATATTATACATGCTAAGAACGATAGTGTTTCCATTTGTGACATTATATTAAGGGTGTACTATTTAACATTACAAGGGTCAAACATATCAGTATAGAAACAATATTTTGGATTGCTACCTTGCTAAACCAGATTTGCTGTTATGAAGTGGACCATAAATGTGTGACTTACAGTAAAAACTGGAACTGCTGACGTGCCTAATTATGATCAATCAATACTCCTAAAAAGCGATAAGTATTTAGCCTGCTGTGATTTATGCAAAATAAAAGACAGAAATATAATTTATACAGATGCAATAGGGGGTAGGGGTTGATGTGTCGATGTTTCTTAACAATTATTGACGAAATAATTCATTGTAAAATTCATAATTTATGTATGTGGTTCAGGTGATTAGGGAGTGTGAGATGTGTGGGTGGACGGGTAATTCTTTGTTACATTTTACCCTTTTCGCATTTCTTCTTAAGAGTTGATTTACTCAATTAGGGCTCATTAACAAGATACCAAACAGGTGTAAGTAATTAACTGCCGAAACTGTTCCGGCTCATTAACAACGATGAGAATGACCGACGGTTGAGGAGGCATAGGCCGAATACACAAATTTAAAGAATTCGATAATACACACTTGTGTATTCAGAACCTCTTTAGGTCATAAATGTTACAAGATTGACGCTTGCCTAAACTAAGGGAGTATTTTTGGTGTATTACGTGAAATAAGGATCAGATTGTATTTTTTTTACTGATTTAACAACTTTGCAATATATATTATATGTACCCATTGATTAGATTTACCCGTGAGTAATAAACAACATATACAAGTTTGTTAGCGGGGTACTGCATTTGCAGTTGTTTTTATATTCCGACATGGATGACATTTATCGAATTGCTTGTTTCCATAGGATACATTTTGGCTATCAGCCCGTGTAACATACATCTTAGTTTCACTGATTTGCAATATTTACTGGCATATAGCACATGTATCATTTACAGTATTGGTTAACAAGAGGCTACAGCTATTATTTGTTTGGTTTGCGGTATACTTATGAGATAAATTCTTTTATCTAAAATGACTATAGGCATTACATACAATGAGAAAAGGATATTCATATTCAATATTAACAGTGTTACAATTTCTTCAATCCCTTTAACTCCTAGGAATATTATAGTTCATTCCTGTGACCTGTACACACTCACATCAGGCAGGTAATAGTTTATCCACGGCCGTGACCCTTACATGTATATAGAAAGTATATGGTAAAGGTTCAAAGTTTGTTGTAATATGCTTTTCTTATAATTCGGTGTTGAAAGGATCTGTACATTCATGTGTTATTCATGTCTACTGAGAAAGCTGTAAGTATAATTGAGAAAGCTTTCTCGTTAACGCATTGTTTTGACAATAACAACAGTATACGCACCCACAGGAGTTGTTGAACTATATAGGTGTAACATTCATTTTAATCAATTGGTTTTCTTGCGAAATCAGATTTTATAAAACGTCTTCATGTTTGGTAGTCTGTTTGATGTTTAAATAGTTTTTTAAAAATGTTTTTGCAATAGAAAACAGTTTCTGTTGGAATTGTTGGCATAAAAGTGATTTCTGAAAACTTTATTACTATTCAGGGCAAGGGAGCCAAAAATGTATGGCTTGCCTCAAATTGTAATTAACTCGTCTCAGACTGAACAACCCTTTGTAAATGATAATGTATGATGTTTAAATAGTTTTTTAAAGATGTTTTTGTAATAGAAATCAGTTTCTGTTGGAATTGTTGGTATACAGGTGATTTCTGAAAACTTTATTACAATTCCGGGCAAGGGTGCCAAAAATGTATAGCTTGCCTCAAATTGTAATAAACTTGTCTCAGACTGAAAAAACCCTTTGTAAATGATAATGTTTGATGTTTAAATAGTTTTTTAAAGATGTTTTTGTAATAGTAAACAGTTTCTGTTGGAATTGTTGGTATAAAAGTGATTTCTGAAAAGTTTATTACAATTCAGGGCAAGGGTGCCAATAATCTATCGCTTGCCTCAAATTATAATAAACTCGTCTCAGACTGAAATAACCCTTTGTAAATGATAATGTTTGATGTTTAAATAGTTTTTTAAAGATGTTTTTGTAACAGAAAACAGTTTCTGTTGGAATTGTTGGTATAAAAGTGATTTCTGAAAACTTTATTACAATTCAGGGCAAGGGTGCCAAAAATCTATCGCTTGCCTCAAATTGTAATAAACTCGTCTCAGACTGAAATAACCCTTTATAAATGATAATGTTTGATGTTTAAATAGTTTTTTAAAGATGTTTTTGTAACAGAAATCACTTTTTGTTGGAATTGTTGGTATAAAAGTGATTTCTGAAAAGTTTATTACAATTCAGGGCAAGGTGCCAAAAATCTATCGCTTGCCTCAAATTGTAATAAACTCGTCTCAGGCTGAAATAACCCTTTGTAAATGATAATGTTTGATGTTTAAATAGTTTTTTAAAGATGTTTTTGTAATAGTAAACAGTTTCTGTTGGAATTGTTGGTATAAAAGTGATTTCTGAAAACTTTATTACAATTCAGGGCAAAGGTGCCAAAAATCTATCGCTTGCCTCAAATTGTAATGAACTAGTCTCAGACTGAAATGACACTTTGTAAATGATAATGTTTGATGTTTAAATAGTTTTTTAAAGATGTTTTTGTAATAGAAAACAGTTTCTGTTGGAATTTTTGGTATAAAAGTGATTTCTGAAAACTTTATTACAATTCAGGGCAAGGGTGCCAATAATCTATCGCTTGCCTCAAATTGTAATAAACTCGTCTCAGACTGAAATAACCCTTTGTAAATGATAATGTTTGATGTTTAAATAGTTTTTTAAAGATGTTTTTGTAATAGAAATCACTTTCTGTTGGAATTGTTGGTATAAAAGTGTTTTCTGAAAAGTTTATTACAATTCAGGGCAAGGGTTCCAAAAATCTATCGCTTGCCTCAAATTGTAATAAACTCGTCTCAGACTGAAATGACACTTTGTAAATGATAATGTTTGATGTTAAATAGTTTTTTAAAGATGTTTTTGTAATAGAAAACAGTTTTTGTTGGAATTGTTGGTATAAAAGTGATTTCTGAAAAGTTTATTACAATTCAGGGCAAGGGTGCCAAAAATCTATCGCTTGCCTCAACTTGTAATTAACTCGTCTCAGACTGAAATAACACTTTGTAAATGATAATGTTTGATGTTAAAATAGTTTTTTTAAAGATGTTTTTGTAATAGAAATCACTTTCTGTTGGAATTGTTGGTATAAAAGTGATTTCTGAAAACTTTATTACAATTCAGGACAAGGGTGCCAGTAATCTATCAATGGCTCAAATTGTAATAAACTCGTCTCAGACTGAAATAACCCTTTGTAAATGATAATGTTTGATGTTTAAATAGTTTTTTAAAGATGTTTTTGTAATAGAAAACAGTTTCTGTTTGAATTGTTGGTATAAAAGTGATTTCTGAAAACTTTATTACAATTCAGGGCAAGGGTGCCAATAATCTATCGCTTGCCTCAAATTGTAATAAACTCGTCTCAGACTGAAATAACCCTTTGTAAATGATAATGTTTGATGTTTAAATAGTTTTTGAAAGATGTTTTTGTAATAGAAATCACTTTCTGTTGGAATTGTTGGTATAAAAGTGATTTCTGAAAACTTTATTACAATTCAGGGCAAATTGTATTACAATTCACGGCAGGTATTACAATTTGCGATTTTTATTACAATTCAGGGCACAACAGGAGCTCGTCCTCGATTTCATGGGTACAGTTAAAACATTTTCTATCCATGAGTGGCAGGTTTTCATAGCGTCCGGTTTCTATTTTCAGTTCAGTATAAGGGACTGGATCGTTGACTTCATATGCTGCTCAGTCGGTAGGTTTTCGACTATTCAACCCCTGTGAAATAAATGTCTGTCTGTCTTGTTCGAAATCATATAGTGTTAGTTTCATACTATATATATTTGTGAAATTCTACTTATCTAAAAGTTCGTTCTTCCTGATTCAGGCCAACAACATAAAGGAAGTACTCATGATCACGGAAGTTTAACTGACACGTCAAACCCATTATACTATCCTGCGTGGTCATACATCTCAGTCGACTAAGTTAGTGAAATAGGTTGTAATATTTTAAACCTGATGTACAACATGACCAATGCATTTACGGAGTTGTTATAAACAGTATGTGTATGTTTTGTGGACATTGAATAGCATACAATGTACTGTGAAGATTTATTGTAATATAAAAATAACAACTTTTTGTTGTTGACAGTTTATACAATAAAATAATGAAAATACTACCTGTATATATTGTAACGAAATGTAATTTAATAAAAATACAAATAGGATTGTGTAAGATTCACCTGGTTTCCTTTAAATGACATTGTTCAAATAAATTGTATCAATATAATGGTTTTCTCAACACGTTGGCTGCCATTGGTACATGCTGATACACGCTGCTGAGAATTTTGTCGTGATTATATTCATCATCTTGTGATGAAAGAAGGACACAGTGTACATGTTGACCTTTTGAAATTCTGACTGTAACTTGCCTGTTATCAAACCATGGACTGAGGCAATGTCGGTAACATTGGTGAAACACTTGAATATATTTATAGGATATCTAAAGAGCTGCCCCTTTCATATCAATTCTTTTTCAGAAGGGATCCTCCTTGGGGTACATATAGCATAAAAATCCTATTTTTTGAATTATGAATTATTATTACTGTTGAAATTTAATATTTTTAATAAAATAACCGTAAAAATAATAAATTACTAAAAACATAACACCTGGAGCACCCTTAGTGGGCCCCAACCCTGGCGGTTGCTAGGCACGCCAAGGGCAAGTAACTCTCATCTCACCACTTATAAATCTGTCATTTGAAGAAGCAAGACGTGTTGGTTTTTTCTCTGTGTTCTCTAAGAAAATGGACCAAGATCACAATACTGTAGGAGTGGTAACCTTTTCGTATATTGTCTCGACAGAGTTTTCCATTCATCATCGCATTCCTTACCTCGTAATTATCGTTTTCTTCTTGCCTACGTGACCACTTTGGCCACGTGGCGGGAAAAAACGCCCATCATGGCGGCCCTTTTTATTTTTCGTATCTCTTTCCACAGAGTTCGAAAATGTTCTTGGATTGTTCAGGTTGGTTAACGATAGGTTTATGTAGGATGCACGACGGTTTCCATCCTTTTCTGGTCAGCTGTTACTTTCCGATTGGGATTGGGACTTAGTCGTTTTTCAAGCAAGCAATGTTGTTTACATGCTTTCACTCATGCATCAGGTACGTATCAATGGCTTGCATTTATTATTATTACTATGCAGGACTAAAATAACTACCTCTGCCGGGGTCTTTTGCATTGTTTATGTTTACATATGCACCTACCTACCCCGCCCCCATTTACCTCACACTCTGATTGTTTCAGTCCTTCACTCAGTGTTCGGGGTGTCATGTTAAGATGCCCCCGGCTGATCGGCATGACAAATGCATCAAATGCCTAGCCGAGGATGGGCATGATGACAGTTTGTGTTATGTGTGCCAGCAGTTCATCCCCAAGGCCAGGAAGTCTAGACATGCCGACTTCCTTTATGTTAAGGAGAAAACATGACTCCGAGGTCTTCTGCTCTGAGAATAACCTGAGGGAGGGATAAAAGCCCGAGGGCGTTAGCCCGAGGGGCTATCCCGACCTTGAGGTTATTCTCAGAGCAGAAGACCGAGGAGGAGTGTTTTCTCTAGCTTATAAACCGTCAACTATCAAAATTTACGAGGTATAGTTTCGGACGCTCAAAGGGCCTAATTCCTCCGCTTAGACCATTTTAAAAGCAGAAGACGAAGGAGGAATGTTTTCTTCCTATTTATAAACGTCAAATGTAAAAATTTACACTTTATAATTTGTGATTCCCAAATCGTGTTTTTATAAAGGGTATGTCGCCCTCGGTTGCGTTATATCGAGGCAAAGACGGTATGACTATAAATGGAGTGATTCAACTCCACTCATTATCTCGGTCTGCATAGCCGAGCGGTCTAAGGCGCCAGTTTAGAGAGCGAAGGGTGCCAGGTTCGAATCCAGCTATTTCAACTTGGAAATTTTTAACTGTGTATAATTTTCGATAATAATTGCTGCTTGTTGGCTATTGCGTTGCAAGTCTGAAAAATTATTCTAAGTGCATTTCCAGGTCTTACTTTAAAAAAAACCTTAGGTTCATGTCTTACTTTCAAAAAAACCTTAGGTTCAGGTCTTACTTTCAAAAGTAAAACCTCATACCGGGTTATTCTCGGAAGTAAGACCTCATTAGAGGTTATTCCAAGAAAAGAAGATACCTACAAAACAACAGACAGAATCCGACCTAGGTTTATAATACTTCTAACTCATCAAGGCGGACGCCGACGTCGCCAAGATGGACCCCCTTCTAAGGTTAAAAGGAAGGCAGGGAAGGGTTAGGGCTCTGGAAAGGGCCGGAGTAACGAGCACAAGGCTCTCTCTCCTCCTCCTTCCGATCACGAATCGGAGGAGGAGGCTGAGTTGCAGCCCCTTGTTCTTGAGAGACAGGTCCCCCTCCCCGCACCTACTTTTGATATTAACCTATTAATAATAATAATAAGTGCATTTATAATGCGCTATCGTCCATCTGCAAGGCAGTTGCTCATAGTGCTACAAATGTTGAGCATAGGCTTGTCGGAAAAGAAATGTTTTTAGCTTTGTTTTGAAGGATTCCACTGAGGGAGAGTTCTTGATTTCTTGTGGTAGAGAGTTCCAATAGGTTGAGGCACAGTAACTGAAAGATCTGTAACCAAACGATTTGAGGCTAACATGTGGGACATCGAACAGTTGTTTGTCCATTGATCTGAGGGTTCTCGATGGTAGGTGTTTACACATTTCATCACGGAGGTAGGATGGAGCAGTTCCATAAAAACAGTTGTAGGCCATGCAGAGCAACTTGAACTGAATTCTGGCATGAATTGGCAACCAGTGCAAGGACATGAGTATTGGTGTGATATGGGTCATTGCCTTACATTGATGAATCAGTCTAGCCGCTGAGTTCTGGATGCGCTGGAGTTTATTGAGGAGGTCGACTCTGATGTTGACGAGAAGACTGTTACTGTAGTCCATCCTTGAGAGCACCAACGCTCGGACAAGATGATGGGTGGCTTCTCTGGTGAGCAGATGTCTGATGTTGGAGATATTCCTGAGGTGCAGATAGCAGGTTCTACACACCTCATTGATCTCATTCCATGCTAAGCCTCTGGTCCAAATAAACACCAAGATTCTTCACAGCGGAGCTGTAGGTTACTGACACGTCACCAATCCTGATAGATGTTGTTGGAACCATCTCACACTTCTTCTGACTACCACATAGCATAGCCTCAGTTTTTGAGTCATTAAGTTTGAGCTTGTTTGTCATCATCCAGGACTTTACTGAAGATAGGCAGGACTCCAACTCTTCAACTGGGGGAGAGGCATCACTTGGGTTTAGGATTTTCAGCAGCTGATTATCATCTGCATAGCCAAAACGGCCCGTGTTGTGTTCTGCAACGACATCACCAAGACTGGCAGTGTACAGGGTAAATATCAGAGGTCCCAGCACGGATCCTTGTGGCACACCAAACTCCAATATACAGTCACTTGATACATCATCTTCAATGATAACGCACTGTTGTCGGTCATTCAGATATGAACTGAACCATTGTAATGCACGGCCAGTCAAACCAAATCTGCGCTGCAGAACTAGTAGCAGCTTTTGATGATCTATCGTATCAAAAGCTGCTGATAAGTCCAGAAGTACCAAAAGGCTTACTTTTCCTGAGACAGCAGCACGGAGTAGCGAATCTGTGACACCCAACAGGGTAGTCTCAGTACTGTGTCTGGCCCTGTACGCAGACTGGAACCTGTCATACAGATCCCACCTGTCCAGGTGAGAAGTTAACCTGACCTTCACCGCCTTCTCCAACACCTTTGATAAGAGTTAGAAGTTAGAAACAGGTCGGTAATTCTTCAGCATGTTTTGATCTAACGATGATTTCTTCAGCAGAGGTCGCACTAAAGCCTTCTTGAAACTTACTGGCACAGTTCCCAATTGAAGGCTAAGGTTAACGATCCTTGTGATGACAGGCAAAAGAACGTCTATAAGGTCTAGAACCAGCTTTGTAGGTATGGGGTCTAGTGGACAGTAAGTAGGTTTGGATTGTTTGACAATGTCTAACACTTCAGCAGGGGAGAAGGTATCATACCTATCAATCGTGGATTCATCTAGAGGTAATGTGTCCGACACTGAGCACGAATCCGGAACAGACTGCGAGTCAAGTTCACTCCTAATGTCCTGTATCTTGTTAGTGAAGTAGGTGTTAAACTCTGATACGAGAACATCAGGCGTGTGGGTAGATGGAAGAGAGGTTTCAGCTTCCTTGCCAAGTAGGGAGAACATAAATATGTACAGACTGGCAGGGGATTGAGCCTCTTTGATTTTCTGCAAACAGTGTTGTGACTTTGCCTTGCGTAGCATCACACTGACAGTATTTCTGGCTTCTTTGAACAACTGTCTGTCGATCTCAAGTTTCGATTTTCGCCATCGCCTTTCAGCTTTACGACGGCAGGTTTTAGCTGAAGCCACTTCTTCATTGAACCATGGTGCTGATGATCTCACAGGAATGACCTTCACCTTGGCTGGAGCATGTTTATCCAAGAGGCTTCTGAGTGTAGAGTGGTAGCTGTCACACAAACTATCCAGATTGTCGGGTGGGTTACATAGGAGGTCAGAATCCACAAGGTCTGTTCTGAATTGTGTGATATAAATTTTCTTAATATTACGACAGGTTACCGGTCTCGTCTCCTTAGCTGGTTTCGACAGTGAAAGGGTAATGGTGACAACATGGTGATCAGATGCAAGTGTCTCTTGAACACTAACACTTGATACTATGGTACAAAACTTTCTTGTCAGTACCCAGTCAATAATGTGACCTGATCGATGGGAAAGACTGGTCACGTGTTGTACAAGGTCATGATTTTCCAGTAGTTTAAGTACTTTGTTTACATCGACCATGTCTTGTCTATCAAAATGAATGTTGAAATCTCCCAGTCAAACTAAGTTACTTTGCTTGAGAGTCTCAAGAAATGTAGCAAATTCTTCTTGAAACTCTGAGTATGATGCTCGGTTCTTTTTGGAGGGAGAGGGTCTGTATATGCAAACAAACTTTGTATTGTAATTGACAGATACATTTAACAGTTCAAAGGACATGAGTTCTTTATCCGTGATGAGACCAGTACAGCAGGCCCTAGCCGGTCTGTGGTCTCATTCCGAGAGTTACGAGAAGCAGCTTGAGACTCCGGGGTGACTCTCGCCGCATCTTTTGTGGTGGACCAGCACAGAGAACCTCTCGAGGGGTATCTCTCTGGTGACGCCGGTGCCCTCGTGCACAGTCCAGACAGACGCTTAGCTCTCGGGCTGGGGAGGGGTCTTAGGGTCCCACTCGGCGTCGGGTCTTTGGTCCCAGGCCGAGGCCACCTGCACATCAACTTGCTAGAGCTGAGAGCAGTCAGACTGATGTTAGAACGCTTTCAACAGAGGCTTCGTCATCAAGTGGTTCGTCTACAAATGGACAACCAGACAGCCATGTCGTATATCCTGAAGCAAGGAGGGACAGTGTCCCCGGCACTTCTTCAGCAGTCATGGGAGCCTCCCTCGTCTTGCCTTGCGTGTGCCTCATTTAAGCGTCTCGTTAGGCGATGCTTAACTGCGCCAAGCAGGCTGACATGGAGTCGGGTGACCCGGTCCTTTTAAAAGCAATCGGCAATGTCACCGCGGACCTCGCGCAGAACATGCTATCAGCTTCGCGGATATCATCAGGGATTACGGTACTGCGTAGGGATAATTTCTTACATCATTCGGGCCTCAACCCCGACCAGAAATCTTTCCTCCGGCAGGCCCCTGCCCACTCTGAATCTCTCTTTGGGGGTCGTATCCCCGAGGTTCTGAGAGCGCGGCAGGAGGCTCAACAACAAGACCTCACCAATCGCCTGGTGAGTCAGAGGCAGACTACGCCTAAGCGCCCGGTGACTAACTTCCGTCAGGGTCAAGGTCACGGCCAAGGTCAATCGACCCCCAAGAAAGCCAAGACGGACTTTCGGCGGGGAGGGCATGGCCGCGGATCCACGGGTCAATCTCCCAATTCCCCCCGTCCCGGCACTGCGGGTTGTACCCCTCAGAAGGGGAAGCGGAGGAAGTGATTTATGGTCAGCCCCTCTGCTTCCTCCTCCTCTCGTTACTTGGTGGGGGACCGGCTTCAAAGCTTCGTCAGTCGATATTGACTTCGCACCCTTCGGGTTCAGAGCCTCTGCCTTCAACACTCTCGATAGCCTCCCTCGTCTTGCCTTGCGTGTGCCTCACTTAAGCGTCTCGTCGTCTCAGTTTTTGTGAGTTTACACTCTTGGTGTTTTTGGAGTAATTAGCTATCGGAAGGGTTGCTTCTTAGTGTCAGGACTTAGTTCTTACACTACTCTACTTAGGTACCTAGGTGTTTCGCGTCAGTGACTTGATTGTCATTCACCTCGTCTAGACTACGCGAGTTAGTGACTCGCCTGTCACTCACCTGTTAAGTGACTTGAGTGTCACTCACCTGTCACTCACCTCGTCTAGATTACACGCGTTAGTGGCTCGTCTTTCACTCAATTGCTAAGTGACTCGACTGTCACTCACCTCGTCTAGATTACACGCGTCAGTGGCTCGCCTGTCACTAACCTGTTAAGTGACTTGAGTGTCACTCACCTGTCACTCACCTCGTCTAGATTACATAGATTTGTTCATTATTCGAGTTATTACTAATCATCACTGGGGTCACTTTTCACAAGTTTGTTCTAAAAACCTGTTTCTTCTTTCAAAATTTTATCAAAGGATTAACGTGGCCTTAACCAATATATCATGACCTTGACCTTTGACCTTCAAGGTCACATAATCAATGGTCACTTTTCATCGTGTATAACAATCATGCAATGACTCAAAGTGTTCATAGTTAAAATATGGCATATTAACAAAAGCATGTTTAAGTTGTGACCTAGCTGTGACCTTGACCTTTGACAGCGAAAAGCTTTTCAAATCATGGTCTTTCTCCATAGTTCATATATACCAAATAAGAGCCTAATAGCAAAACAAATTTGAAGTTATCATATTCACAAGGATTGTTGTAGTGATTTCAGAACTCATGACCTTGACCTTTGACTTTGAATGTGAACATGTCAAAATCATTCACCAGGTTTATAAGAACGAAATTAAACTATCTATATGAGATGTTAATATCTTCATGGAAAAACGTTACTTAGTGATTTCAGAACTGGTCAGCATGACCATATCTCGTGACCTTGACCTTTGATCTTCAAGGTTACACAGTCAATGACAACTTTTCATTGTCTGTAACAATCATGTAATGATTCAAAGTGTTAATAGTTGAAATAAGGCATGTTCGCAAATGTAAGCTTAAGTTGTTACCTCGCTGTGACCTTGACCTTTGACGGATGTTAGTGAAAACCTTTTCAAATCTTGGCCTTTCCTATAGTTGATATAAACCAAATAAGAGCCTGATAGCACAAATATTTTTCTAGTTATCATGTTTACAAGGATTTTTCAGCAATTTCAGAACTCATGACCTTGACCATTGACCTTGAATGTGAACATATCAAAATCATTCACCAGGTGTATAAGAAAGAAGCTATGTATATGAGGTGTTGATACCTTCTTGGAAAAAAATTATTTAGCGATTTCAGAACTGGTGACCTTGACCCTATCTTGTGACCATGACCTTTGATATTCAAGGTCACACAATCAACGATCACTTTTCATTGTATATAACAATCATGTAATGATTCAAAGTGTAAATAGTTGAAATAAGACATTTTTGCAAAAGCATGCTTAAGTCGTGACCTCGTTGTGACCTTGACCTTTGACGGAACTTAGGGAAAACCTTTTCAAATCTTGGCCTTTCTCCATAGTTGATATACACCAAAGAAGAGTCTGATAGCACAACTATTTTTCAAGTTATCGTGTTTACAAAGAGTTTTTTAGCAATTTCAGAACTCGTGACCTTGACCTTTGACCTTGAATGTGAACATGTCAAAAAAATTCCCAAGGGGTATAAGTTATGTATATGAGTTCTCAAAACCTTCTAGGAAAAATGTTATAGCCAATACAAAACGCGCGGGCAGCGGCGATGGAAACTGCGTGAAAACTGATAGCAGCTCCGAGTTAGTCAGAGCTGCTAACTATACCAAACTCCAATTCGGGATGGTCACCAATATTTTGTTGTTGAGTAAACATAACATATATCCCATAGGAGAGTGAAACGGATAAACGGTTTATATAAATGCAGAATGAGGCAGGGGCGTTGTCTACTAAATCATCATGTAGGGAAGTAGGTGGGAGTGACGAAATAATTTCAATAACCATGTTAATTAATGAGCATGGAAGAAATACTCTATTTAGATTTCATAAATACATTGTATGGCGAACTACCAATTATTGTATCAGACGGATATTCATTCAAGTACATGTAGTTCAAAATAAGTACATATATTTTTAATAACTGGTCAAAAATAAGTGCTCTAGTATAGGGATGGGCGACAGTGCTATTAAGTGGCGGAAAGGTTATATTTTTAACAATTATGTTGAATTGAAAGCATCGTTCAATATATACACCTTACAGCTAATGTATAAGCTTAATAGCGAGACATTATTCTTGAACCAATCTGACATTTGATGACATCTGTGTAATTTGAGAATGTGACATCTGTGAGTATATAGTGAGGAAAATATAGTCAGTTTATCCTAAAGGGTGCAAAACCAACGCTTTGGTAACTACCATATCAGGTCAAGTGTTCAGTTGCATCCAGACACTTAGTGTAGATATTGCAACGGGACAACAAGTAGAGCGATAAATTTTCGTTTTCTTTACAGGGGAGATTCATGACGTATTTCTAATCCAACACACACACACACACACACACACGCACACACACATATAACCCAAATATAACCATGTTACCATGTTACCAACACCATTGTTTCCCTTTTCCTATATACACATCTGTGACTCTTATTATGTTTATATTGAATATTATGCTCCAAAAGGAAAGGACAATGAAATTTGATAATTGAGCCCATGCTGCCGATTCATTAAGTATACACACTTGCATCATGAACATGACCATCACATGATACTTTGAAGTGTGACACATGTACAGTATACTCATACATACGATGATTCCTTATAAGGAAATTCTGCGTCGTCTAACGTATTGTTATGATACAAGTAGTTCATTTTAACGTGAATAGTCATTTACAATACTAATATCCTGGGTCAATTATGGTTGAAACAGATAAACATTTAGGTCAACATCCGTGATATAAAATGTCACTCTCAATAGGATAATGGGCGCGCTATATGTTGAGAGACATATGTTGTTAACGTGATGTTGTATGTGTATAGTATCCAGAAAGAACAGCCCGTAAGAAATGTCTTATTACTTCACAGGTTGTGCAGGAACTTATCTTTCCTTACAGTAACATACTAGTTTCTGATTGGCTAACGGTCGTTACATTTTTCTTTATGTACCCCGTCAGTCTCACGGTGTACACATTTCATGTACCCACTACCATAGTAACAGCTCCTAGCTGAATGTAGGTGTCGCATATGGTCAGATGACGTTATATAAAATGACGCACATTGTTAACGGAGTTTTGAACAGTTCGATCAGTTTGTAATGCTGTATTTCGTATTATCGCCATTCCGGATGTTGACATTTTAATACGTGCGATGTGCACGGTGCCTCATGTATCATGCATGGAGGCTGATTGGCTGGACTTCGTTGTGTCCTGGACGTTGATTGGCTGAAGGTTGACCGGATGAAAGCCCATGGAAGAGCGAGCGAGTTTTGACAGACTGTTCGAGGAGACGTATCTGGAAGGACATGTTGTGTTAGCTTCTGATGTCGTTGGCACCATGGTCGCCATCTTGGGGTGTGGACTTAGGTTTTATTTCATAATGAGTTTTCAATAGGCTCTGGTTGGTAAGTTTCTTGATAGTATATACAGTGCTCACATTTTCACTTACATCTTTGTAGGTCATATTCTTGAAACCATATTGTCATGTTCTACTTCACATAATATTCATATTTCGTGCTTTTTGGACGTAGCACGTGGTGTATTTGAACTGGAGATTTCGTGCATATTATTGTAGCACGTGATGAATGTGAATAATTGAAATTACACACTTGCATTATAATTATCTGTCATATTGAATTGAACCTTTAGTTTCATTAAACATTTAAAACTATTTCATGGTTATTTCAGTGAAAGTTTTTGCCTGTATTTCATACATACACTAGGACAGTGATAGGTTACACTTCCTTCAGAACTTGTGTAGTTATAATTATGTAACGTTAGGGACATTCAGGTGCTGTATAGTTACCTACAGACTCGAGATGCAACGTTACAAGCTGTTGACGGGTCTATTAATTAAAGACTCACTTGTCCAATAGTTGCTGCTTTGTATGGAAACAAATCTTATTTTGCATTGCTTGCACACTCAATTAAGCAAATAATAATAAGTTTTAAGGCCTTTAAAAGCATGTAGTAATAGTTTATACGACTTTTTAACATTTCAGTCGAGACGTGTGACGACATTTTGTTTACGTTTATGGTCAAGGTCATTCAAGCCATATCAGCTGATTAGTCATCGACAATTAATAAATGAAAATGATATGATATCAAATTACTAATGTTATTGGCATGTCGGAAAGATAAATACGCTGTGTTCTTCTCCCTCGGGTAATACGGTCTCATGTACCATCGTTGTACCAGTGTCATCCCTCGCCTGAAGGCACTGGTACAGAGATGGAACAGGAGACCGTATATTACCCTCGGCTGAAGCATACAGCTTATATAGTAAAACATACTAAAATGTTGCAGAACAGTCATAGAAGAACCCTCAGTTGAAGTGTAGCACGTACTCAATTCACGTTCTAGCTGATGTGTGTCAAACAGAAATCAGTATGCCGGGTGTCACGCTGTTTGCTTGTTGCATTTTCTACGCCCCATTAATAACTCCAAAATGAATCTATGACAACAATAAATGTATATCCATGTAGCTTAGAACATGTATTTTCATTTCATATACTTGTTAACATTATAATTATCGTCTGTCGGCCGATAGGAATATAAATTCATGCCCCAACTTTGCCTAGTTCTGAAGCTGGTGTTTTTGCTTATTGTCGTAGGTCATAAACAGCTATATGTGTTTGTAGACTGGCTCATAGGAGCAATCATACAATCAAATAATCTTAAATGACAAAAAATGGAGAGTTTAATTTTATTATTTTTTTTGTAAAGTAATGCCAAGATAGGGATAATGATCTACATTTTCAAGGATGTTATCACCAATATTAAAATTTCTTTGCTTTGCATGTACTTTGGATTTTATTTCTTTTGATTGCCTTACTTTGCTTTGAATATCATATGCGAGGGATTATATTATGTAAATAAACTTTTATTCACTTTTATTCTGTCGTTATTTTGGGTTTATTTAAACACCTTTTGTCAGGGATTACTGATCTCACGAAATAGAGATAGTCCCCGTGACACAAAGATTTCAAATTGGGGGCTCGTTCCGGGATTGTTACATTACAGTTCTTAGGTCTTATTGTTCTCTGACCGGCCTGGGATTCATTTGAATTTACTGTTTTAGACAAGGTTGTCAAGTTGCAGTGTAATTTCAAAATGGCAGATTCAGAAAAGTCATCAGTTGTCCAATTTAAGCGGCTGTCTAAGGAAGATTTAGTAGCCCTCGCAGATAAGCAGGGAATTACATTAGGGGAAGGAGTTAGTGTTAGGCTTGTTAGAGACATTATCAGTGATGCTTTGTATTCTTACGAGGTACATACAGAAGAGTCTTTAGAAGTTAGGTCTAGTTCGGAGAAGGTTCAGCTGAAGAAGTTAGAGAGAGAGAGAGAGAGAGAGAGAGAGAGAGAGAGAGAGAGAGAGAGAGAGAGAGAGAGAGAGAGAGAGAGAGGAGAGGAGAGGAGAAGAGAGAAGAGAGAAGAGAGAAGAGAGAGAGAGAGAGAGAGAGAGAGAGAGAGAGAGAGTACAGGAGGAGGCAAATGGACTTAAGGCAGTCTAGTACCGATTCTTCATCAGATAGATTCAGGATTATTGATTGTTACCGTTCAGTGCCCAATTTTGGGTAGGTAGACGTGGAATGCTTCTTTCAACAGTTTGAAATGATAGCCACAGAGCTATCCTGGCCAAGGGAATTCTGGCATATCATAGTTCAGTCAAGGTTCAGAGGCAAGGGGTCGCTGGCATATAAGGCTTTGAGTCCTCAGCAAGCTAGGGAATATGACCAGGTCAAGGAGGCTATACTTAGAGCATATGAGGTGACAGCTGAGTCATATAGACAGCAATTCCGGTCTCTTAGAAAGATAGACTTTGAAACCTATGCAGAATTCATTTCTAAAACGTTGACTATTTTTGATAAATGGATTAGATCAGCGAGCGTCTCCAACTTGCCTGAATTACGTGAAGTGGTAGTTTTGGAAGAAGCTAGAAATCATATGTCTCCAGGGCTAAAGTTACTCCTATCTGATCGAGAGGTTAAAAGTCTGACTAAAGCAGGAGAGGTGGCTGATAATTATGTTCTTGCACCTAAGGATACTTCAAATTCCAAGGGATTCTCCGGCGGGAGAAACAATGGTAACTCTCGTGGTCAGTGCAGTCAGAATGGTAGGGTCAACTCTGATAAGGGTAAAACTCAGTCTTCGGGTCAAGGAGATGGTCCAACTGGAGGTAAACGAGGTAGCGAGACAAGTTCTGATAAGTCCCAGAGCAGACCAAGGTGCAGTTATTGTCACATGAACAATCACTCAGTTGATAGATGTTTCAAGAGGAAACGGGATAATGCTTCGGCTATTGGTTTTGTCCAGTCTGCTATGCCTCTACCAAAATCCAATAAATATGTGCACAAGGGTTCAGTGTCGGTTTCAACTAATGAGGTTGGTTCATGTAGTGTGTCAATTTACAGGGATACAGGCGCGTTTCAGACACTCATGTCGTCTTCTGTTGTGCCAGATTCAGTGCAGACAGCTACTGGTGAATATGTTGTTGTCAGTTGGTTAGGAGGAAAGGCTATGTCAGTCCCCTTACATAAGGTTTGGCTAGACAGTGACTTCGTCACAGGTGATGTAATTGTCGGAGTAGTAGACGAATTACCAATTGCAGGTGTAGATGTGTTGCTTGTTGACGATTTAACTGATAGCTGTTGTCAGGATAATTGCTCCCCAGTGTTGAAGGTCCATAGTTCACCCATAGAACCTGGTTCAGTCGAAGTAGACATTGGAGTAGATGTGTACCCGGCGTGTGTTACCACTAGATCTATGACTAAGGTTAAGACACTTCCAGAAGAAATAGACCTCTCTGACACCTGTGTGTCTGCTGCGTTTGAGGACTCAGATTGTGATGAACAGATCAGGACTTGTAGCAAGGCTACTTTAGTTAATGAGGCCAAGGCGGCTAATTGTAATGGTTTGTCAATTTTTGATAAGACTCTTCATACCAGATTAGAGGTTAATTGGAGTCGAGATGCTTTACTTAAAGCTCAGAAGTCAGACGAATCTTTGAGTCATGCTTGGACTGAAGTTTTGTCAGATAAGGAGGGCAGTGATTTTTATGTGCACAGGGGTGTAGTCATGAGACGTTTGCCTCAAGCGTTAGAAGTAAGTGATAAATCACAGATTGCAGTGCCTCGGAAATTCAGAGAGGAGAATCTCAGTTTGGCTCATGAAAGTTTATTTGCCGGTCATCTCGGTAGAACTAAGACACATGAACGTGTCAGTTCAGATACTTACTGGCCAGGGATGTATAAAGCTGTTGAAAAGTATTGTAGTACTTGTCATGTATGTCAGGTAGCTGGTAAACCAAATCAAGTTATACCTCCGGCTCCACTGAAGATAGTGCCTGTTGTTGGTGAAGCTTTCTCTAAGGTGTTAATTGATCGTCGGGCGTTTACCCCGCACCGCTCAAGGCAATAAGTATGTTTTTACAGTAATGTGTTTAAGCACTCGCTTTCCAGAGGCTATTCCGTTACGTAAGGTTACTGCTTCAGTAGTGTCCAAGGCGTTTGTTAAGTATTTCACTATGACTGGTTTGCCTTATGAGATTCAATCAGACCAAGGTTCTAATTTCATGTCCAAACTGTTCAGACAAGTGATGCAGTTGTTGGGTGTACATCAGGTTCGTTCCAGTGCTTATCATCCCGAATCTCAGGGAGCATTAGAACGGTTTCATAAGAGTATGAAGAGTATGTTTAGATGTTTATGTCTCGAACATGAGAGAGATTGGGACGTGGGACTCCCATATGTCTTGTTTGCTGCTAGGGATTCTAAGCAGGAGTCACTAGGATTTTTACCATTTGAACTTGTCTATGGTCACACTCCTAGAGGTCCATTGAAATTAGTGAAGGATAAATGGCTAGGAGATCATTCCTTAGAGAATCTGTTAGGCTATGTGGCTAGAATCAAGGATAAGCTCTGGCAAGCAACTACTCTTGCTAAGCAGCACTTGCTGTCTGCTCAAACCAGGGCTAAACAACACTTTGATAAGAGGGCACGGCTGAGACAATTTCAAGCTGGTGATCAGGTGTTACTCTATCTCCCCATACCCCAGTCCTCAGTTAAGGCCAAGTACTTTTGGCCATACACTGTAAAAAGCAAGGTTAGTGATGTAGGATACGCAATAAGCACGCCTAACAGAACTAGAAAGGAGAGATACTGTCACATCAACCTGCTGAAGGCGTACCAAGTGAGTTACCTAACAGCCAAGTCTTGGGTGACCTAAACAAAAAACTGGGTCATCTCCCCTCATCGCAGAGAGATGATATGCGTGCTGTTATCGGGGAACATTTGCCAGTGGTTCCCGACACTCCTGGAGTGACTCATGCCATGCAGCTTGATGTTGACGTGGGCGGCGCCGCACCTGTCTGTCAGCATCCCTACAGACTCAACCCAAACAAGAGAGCTATCCTGAGGTCAGAAGTTAAGGACATGTTACATCAGGGAATCATCGAGCCGAGTGACAGCCCTTGGAGCTGCCCCTGTCTCGTGGTCCCAAAGCCTGGCAACCAGTTCCGTGTCTATCTGCATTACTGGTTGACTTAGGCCTTGCAGTATTTCCTCAAGAAATCTGTGTTTAGAAATCTGCTATGCATTTCTGGTGCAGCGATTTACTTTCTTGACACAACAAAGCGAGGGAAATACCGCAAGGGTTAAATCTATGGAAGGGGATTTGTGCCAAAAATGAAGACATGTTGACTTGTAACTTGTAAAGTGTAACATGTCGTTCTCAACCATACAAGTCTCGAAAAGACAAGTCCAACCATGCAAACTAACATTTTAATTCTGTCAATCATAACTTCGCATTCTCAACTTTATAAAGTTGAAATGTAATTCTAGAAATCGTAAAAGTCGAAAAGTCAACTTATCATTTTTAATGATTAAATCTAAATAATATGCACATTTTGTTACAAGTTACGTTTGACAAATGAAAAATGGAAAACGAGGAGTTGCAAAGTCAGATTTGTAGACTGACATGACTTGCATAGTTGCGAATGCAATGTTTCAAATTACATATCTACATGAATTCGCATTGACCATATTTGGAAGTTTCCCGAACATTGCCGATGTTTTCATAGGACGAGAGGCATTTGCGAAAAAACGAGACCTCCCTTGCCGCTGTCCCAGATGGGGAATCACTTAGTATATTTTGAGCCCAATGCTGGACGAGTTGACCACGCCCCCTGGAAATCAATAGACGTAACTCTTGTTATGTCCTACAAACAAACGCACGTTGTCAGTTCACGGAGCGCTACTGTCACTTACATTCAGTTTGGCATTTAATTACTATCAAACGAAAATACCAATTGAAAATTAATTCTTAGGTATTCTAATTATTATTTCAATAAATGTTAAGGACATTTGACAAACAATTGTTTTTTGGCAACGCAACACGAATGCGGAAGTAATGTAAATGTGGGATGACACTGACAGACATAAAGGATCGCATAGCTTGATTGGCATTGATGCTATGATAAATATATCGGATCCGTTATCATAAAACTTCTTTCACTTACATATAAAACTGCAGATTTACAAACCATATATAGACATCCTACAGCCGAAAAAAATAATTACTTTCTGTGCGTTCATTTACACATTATCTTCTCTCAGTTCAATCATGTCAACATTCACTTTTTATACTCCAATTTTACGTGTATTCAGTAAAGTCATTTGCATTCAGAAATGAATATCCAAGTTTTGATAAAGAAAATCCTGATATTGAAATTATATAAAACGTTAGTGGGGAAGAAATTGAAAGAAATACATAAGCAAGTGTTGACAACTTTATTATTAATTTTAAAATATTTTAAATGTACCACCAAGCAATGATCTAAATCAGGGAACTTCATATACTTGTTAAAAATTTAAAAAATGCATTGCACTTTAATTATAACTCAAAACTGTACTGAGTGTCAACACGTCTTATTCTTACGGACAAATAATTAAGGGGAAATGTTCTTTAGCTGAGTTGAATTTATCTCTTTTAATTATTTTACAAACGTTTCTCAACTAGTTTAAATTATTTATTGGTTTTGAATATGTTAATTTATCTATTTTCATTTACTTATCAAGCAAGCTATATTTTTAGTATTTGAAGCAGTGAAACGTGTATTGTTGTGGGACAGAAATATATTTGTCCATGATTAATATGTCCATTAATTCTATACAAAGAATCAAATTACTGAATTCAAGTATGAAATGTAAATCATAAGCCTAGATAAGTTGTTTCACACTTTAAACAATAAACATTCAACTTCTACATGCCAAAATATGAAAAAAATTATGAATATAGAATGCAAACTGAAAATAGAATTGTAGCACTGGTAATTTAAAAAATATAATTGAACTGTTGAATTTAAAAATTGAATCGACTGTAACATATACAGGATATAATTTTTTTTTTTTAAATGTACAATTTCACTAAAATGGTCATTCATGAATACATTGACATGCGTATTGTTTTCAATAAATTAAATATGTGTTTTATTAACTCATATATGAAACGGTGATAATTTTTAGTTAGATAATAGTTCCGCTAATTTATGTTTTACAACAATATGTCTCCCCTAAACATACATCTTTGCCGTGTTGAATAACACTTTTGTTTGTTAGTCAATAATGTAACAAACTCATTGTAGTAGAAGTATATATCAAATTATTAATTTAAAAGTTCAAAGAAAAGCAATGTTCATTCAATTAATGTGTTGTCAAGGAAAAACACAACACAATCCGGCTAGAAGTTGCAGAATGGGCTTCTTTATACACATATTTCAAGGATTAGTGTGTTTGAAAAGTCCAGAAACTGTACTAAGAGTGTGACATTTTAGATGTTAAGTATGTATTTATAAATAGAACAATCTACACAAGAGAGCTGCTGAAAATGAAAATAAGTCATTCAAATATTTGTTCTTTCTGTAAATCTGAACCAGAAAGTTTCCAATATGTTCTCATAAATGTAATCACGTAAATGAATTTTGGGGGATTCGAAAGTTCCATGAACAATCGTCTTTTATCACCCAAAACTGGCTCCTTAAGTAGATGGTGCTTGTGTGAGTTCATGCGATACATTGTAGATAACGCTAAAATCAAATCTTCATAATCCTATTAAATAATCAGTTAATGACAGTTAATTTGTAACTTTAATTAACTCGTGTTGATATATTTGATATCAGAAGACACTTTGGTGACATTCTCGATATATACTCTTATATAATCATATCATTACAGTACCTCCAAAAAATTAAAATATCCATAGAAAATGGTGTAAATATTGTCAAGGATGTATCTAATGTTGCAAACATTATTCGCTCGTATATTAAAAAAAACGCCTTCTTTCCATGCAAAATGGAATTTATTTAACAATATTTCCAGGTTTTAAAATTGTTTCTTAGCTCTGCACTTCCTTTATGTGTGTTTCACTTTTGTCTGTATACCTGTGAAATTAACTTAATAAAACATTTGAAAATAATGTTTCATTGAGCTATACCTTACGGATTTTTAGTTCTGCCCCAGAAAGTAATCCAAATTGCGTTTGCATGGAAACGGGGAAAACAAATACCGAACTGTGTTGCGACGATCCAAAAGCTGAGACAGGAAAATGACAATCATTTTGTGGACCCAAATCAAAGCAGTCCGTGACACTGACAGTAATTTATGTTTCGAAACTACTTGAAATTACGTAAGGTTTATTTTGAAAAGTTACAAAGATTTACCATCATGTATTTATTTAAAAAATGTCGATAAATTATCTAACAAAAATCGAATGTGAAAAAATGTCCCGACCAACTGTTTTTTTGTGTTATTATTATTTTTGTTTTAACAAAAGACGCAATGTTTTCTTTATACCCAATTGATACAGAGTGTCTTACTTATGAAGGGATTAAACATGTAGTTTTATATTATGCCAACTCTTTATACATGTATAGGTATCATTATACCCGAGTGTAAACTGTGCAATCCTGTATACCCTGGGTCACAAGAAAATGTACGATTTATTACTTGACTCGTACATTTTGATAACTTACTCATAAATGGGAAACCGTCACTGATTCGACATTCACTGATCTGGATTGGGAGTGTTTTAGTTTATACATATACAACTGCATGTAGCAAGAAAGGATTTACTGAGTCTAAAACTATCTTGTATATTAAAAAAAAAATCATACATACATACAATACTATAGTATCACAAAACACATATATATTAATCTTGACCAGGAAGCATATTTCTTAAAAGTGTGGTCTAGCTATTGCTACCCAACCCAACGGATCGGGATTATTCGTTCATTTCCGCTAATTTCCGTAATATTCCAAATATGGTCAATACGAAATCGTGCAGAGATGTGATTTGAAACATTGCAATCGCAACTATGCAGGTCATGTTACAAAGCTGACTTTGCAACTCCTCATTTTCCAAGATTAAAATGTTAGTTTTGCATGGTTGGACTTGTCTTTTCGAGACTTGTGTGGTTGAGAACTACATGTTACACCCTACAAGTTTGTTTACAAGTCAACATGTCTTCATTTATGGCACAGATCCCCTTCCATATAAATCAGCCAGTAATGGAGACTGGCAAGAGTTATGCCTTGCTTTTGGAAGTTGGTAGTCTTACACTCAGACTATGGAAAAAGTATTTATTCTGAACATATCACCATTTTATTAAATATTGAAAAGGAGACTGTAAAAAAAAAGGCTCCTTTTCAATTTTATTTTTTTTAAGTTGGTTTTGATACAGACGGAACAAGGAAATTATAATCGTAGCAAGTTCAGACACACATACCCAAAACATCATCAGCATGTAGCTGGTCCATATATCTGTTGATTAGGCTAGTCTACATGTCAAATTTAATGTATGAACGTCATGCTGTATAAGGATAAACATTTACTTACTGGCAGATGCATGTACATAGCGCACGAGTAGGAGAATAAGCCCGAACACTGCTGAACGTCCGACTGGCATGCATGCCATACTTAAAGCTGTAACTCGCGGTGGGCCCCTACCGCCACATTCCTGTCAATGTTGGAGAGGCTTTACTGATAGTTAGGCTCTCAGAGGCAGGCTCAACTGATGATGATGATGATGAATACGGGGATTTAACGAGCGATTTTCAGCGGAGCTATTCTCTCACTCGGTACCGCAGACTCAACATTGTGGGCTTGGGCTATATATAGGAACTGCTATCGTGACGTCATTCCCAGCTTGGCTTGCCTGCTGGACACACCTCTCCTCGGAGCTCTCTACGCCTCACCGCTGCCCTCGGATTAGGCCAAATATATGCCCGTCGTAGGTTTGTTTACATCATCCACCTACAACGGGCATACCGGTCCTATGACAGAGTCAAGCGCAAGTGCACACGCGAGTTATGCGCTCGACCTACATTTATTCAAAGTCGACTGAGAACTTCCATACAGTACTCACTAATACAATTCCAGGCCTCTCACATAGCGTAATCCTTTCTCTATACGAATCCGGGGCTCTTTTTTGGTTATCTACACTCACGTCTCCTCCACGAACATCTAAGACCACCCCTGTCTAAATTTCGCCGGAAAACACGCAATGCGCATGCTCAGCACAAGACTCTTGCCATTGGCTAATTTCGTGGCCGAGGGCTGCATACAAAACGGCGCACGGTTTGTCAAGCGAAAAGAACATTCCTTGGCTCATTTTATAACGCTTCTTTAAACTTCCTCACTTTACTACAGTGGTAGAAACATCAACAACACTCCAAAGATACAAGCCTTTCACATTGTAAAAAGCTTATGCTTTGCTCCTTATACAATTTAACATCATATGTCCAAATTTCTTATTAGTCTAATATGAAAACATTCTGTTGATCTTATCCATTTATTGTTTTTAACACAACTTTAAAATTTAATTATCATAGTTATAACCAATATTACAACCAAACTCTATTGTGGAAATGTAGTCATAAACCTAGGTCGGATTCTGTATGTTGTTTTGTAGGTATCTTCTTTTCTTGGAATAACCTCTAATGAGGTCTTACTTCCGAGAATAACCCGGTATGAGGTTTTACTTTTGAAAGTAAGACCTGAACCTAAGGTTTTTTTTAAAGTAATACCTGGAAATGCACTTAGAATAATTTTTCAGACTTGCAACGCAATAGCCAACAAGCAGCAATTATTATCGAAAATTATACACAGTTAAAAATTTCCAAGTTGAAATAGCTGGATTCGAACCTGGCACCCTTCGCTTCCTAAGCTGGCGCCTTAGACCGCTCGGATATACAGACCGAGATGATGAGTGGAGTTGAATTACTCCATTTATAGTCATACCTTCTTTGCCTCGATATAACGCAACCGAAGGCGACATACCCTTTATAAAAACACGATTTGGGAATCAAAATTTATAAAATGTAAATTTTTACATTTGACGTTTATAAATAGGAAGAAAACATTCCTCCTTCGTCTTCTGCTTTTAAAATGGTCTAAGCGGAGGAATTAGGCCCTTTGAGCGTCCGAAACTATAACTCGTAAATTTTGATAGTTGACGGTTTATAAGCTGGAGAAAACACTCCTCCTCGGTCTTCTGCTCTGAGAATAACCTCAAGGTCGGGATAGCCCCTCGGGCTAACGCCCTCGGGGCTTTATCCCTCCCTTCAGGTTATTCTCAGAGCAGAAGACCTCGGAGTCATGTTTTCTCCTTAACTTATTAGCTAGGTAGTTGTGAAACAGGCTTTAAAATAATGTTGCTAACTCACCTATTAATTTAGTGTTCGACGAATTCTTCTCCTCCTATCCAATCTGTTGGACAATTCGGTCAGTTTCTGACGAAATCTCACCTTGTCCACGACCGGACAAAATTTGATGGTACTGTTCTTGAAATTTCGCCCCGGAATGTTACATGTGAGATGTTGGGCACTCAATAACGAAATCATTTTAGACACAGTTGCATTCCTCTTCTCTGTGGCACTGTAGCCTGTGTTCCTCTGGCTACATGAAACCTTGGCAAAACTTGATGTTATCTTTTTGGCAAAGGAACCGATCAGTTTACCGTGTCGGTCCACGGACACCTGAGTCATGCGACCACCGTATTACAATGACTAAATGAATTCCCGATTCATGAATTCATTGAGTAGGTCTAAAGGAATGTTGTTTCCCACACCTCCTACCACGTTTGCTGTTCTGTTCCAAATTACGTCTTGACGCAATTTCGCCGGCAACCACCCCCCTACACCTGCAATTAAAGTTAAACTTATTAATAAAACTGTAACATTCATAGCATAATACATTAAACACACGTCACCTACACATACCTGGTTGACAATTCAGACTAATGACATAATTATACCACTCATCGTGTAATTATCTGTAACGTGCCAAGAAACCTTTTTAACCATTGTGTCATACACTATACTACAGAACATCCACCCCTTCCTAATTCTGTAAAATATGCTAGAGGATTTCATATGTACTGTTTATTACACTGGATTCAATGATTGATATGAGGAGGTAACTAATTTATTCAACTGTAATAAATTCCTGGGAACCAAATAAATCAATGATATTTTATAATACATTTATATACACATATCTGCCAGTAAACGGTGTGCCAAAATGACATATTTCGGGTGATTGTTGGTGAAGAATTAGGTTAGGTCCATTTTCCACATTAGAATAGAGCCTGGACCATCCCCATTCTTCACTGTAGAGTGCCGAACGCTGTCTGTGATGCCGTGCCAGACGAGTCTCTTCACATACTGAAGTTTTCCATCCACATCCGGATTGGTAGGCTCACTTTTTGTCCTTCTTTTCTTGGTACTACCGGAGCATTGCTGATTACAGTACCATTTCTTTCGTCCTTCTATAATATAACGACATTGTTATAGTACGCCTAATATGCCTAAACTGGATGTATATCACTAGTTTATTTTAAAACAACTGGCATCCTATAAGGAATACATACTTGGAATGTATTTTCGTTTAAGTCCCATGCATGTCAAGTGGAACCACTGACCACCGCAACTCTTTGACCCACACTCAACCATGGGCTCCTCCTCCCCCATATCCATCTTGCAGATGCAGTACCGGTAGGTCGGCGTGTGATTCCTATCTTTACAGGCATCGGAGCAATACCATTCCTGATCTCCCAAACCATCTATGATCTCTTGGGTGATACCCACGCAGGCATAGTGGAACCATGTGCCATTTGGACAACATGGTTGCCACATTTCACCATGGATTCATCTTCACCTTCTAGAGGAGGGAAAACACACATATATGTTATAGAATTACACTGTTTGTGGATACATAAATCAATATGCAGGACATCCTTATTACCTTTAGTGAGTCATTTGTAATTACGGTCATTTTAAACCAATGCACCACAAGGTATTGCATAACAAGAAAGGTCTAATTGAAAATAGGGAATCGTCATGAGAATTCCACTAATAAAGTGTCACATTTTGACGTCTATAATTGTACAATTGCAGTATTTAATATGGTTGTCTCTCACCTGTATGGCACTGACAATATGGATAGTCCAGAGTCATAGATGGTAAGGGAGTGGTCAACCTGGTGTCTGGGACATCCCAAATGGTATCCACCAGATGTTTCAGCATGACGGCTTGAGATGACGTGACTTCGATAATTATTTCCGCCGGAGTTTTCATCTAATCTTTTATAAACATGGCAAGGTATTTTAAGATAATATTATGAATAAGTAGATTATACATCGTTTGTGGATTGCAAAGCGTCACAAACTAACCATTTGTAAAATTCGTCTTCTATTTGACCAGAAGAATAATTAGAACATCATAGATCATCAAGCGTGTCCTTTCTAAAATATTGTATTTTTAAGGAGTGTAATGCGATTCTAAATTTACATAGATTTCGTTAGAGTGACTTATCACTAAGAAAACGTAAATACTAGTCTGGCCCAAACCCCGATCTGAAATAATGTAATGACTTTAATAAATTGATGAATTAATTTTTTCGGATCAATTTTTATAAACATATCCTTTAAAAGTAAACAAAGATCTTTACCTCTCACCAACATTTTGATTCAACCAAATATAAGACAATCCACTTGACAATACAAATTCCTCACATCAGCTAACAAATGCGTGTTAACGGGACATATTTAAGGATGCGTACTCGTTATTGAAAATGTATCATAATACTAATAGATAAGAAATCAAAGCTGTACACATGACAACTGTGAGCTTTGCCACTTTGGATTTTGTCTGCAACAATATGAAAACAAGCATGATATACTTTAATGTTCTGCATGTGACAATTTATACGTCAGCTGTGTTCATTTGCATCAGTATGTAATGGCCTGAAGAAGCTGAGTACAGCTGAAAGCGCTAGTCATAACATGGATGTTTACTACTTCTGACTCCATCATTTTTTTATATATTTCATGCCTGAGAGTTTGACAATCTTCTGATTGTGAACTTTGTGTTTATATATATATATATATATATATATATATGTATATATATATATATATATATATATATATATATATATATATATAAAAATAAAATACTTCAGACGACACTTGCTGTAGATATCATTTTAATGATGACTGGATGCGTCGCATTTCGACTTGTTTACAAGTCTTTTCAACAGTCACTGTTGAAAAGACTTGTAAACAAGTCGAAATGCGACGCATCCAGTCATCATTAAAATGATATCTACAGCAAGTGTCGTCTGAAGTATTTTATTTTTATATACATTTACTTCACGTGAGACCTTCCTCAACTTTTTCATATATATATATATATATATATATATATATATATATATATATATATATATATATATATATATATATATATATATATATATATATATATATATTAAAGCTATTAGTAGGCCGTTTGCTGCTAACGGACTACATAACACTCGCATTCAGTTTTGATGTAATATGCTTCATAAACAAAACAAACATTTATACATTTTATCATTTACAAATACAAATACAAATTGATTTTTGTTTGTCACATCTTCATTCGGTTTCACTGTATTTCCACAAACGATACCGATAATGGATATTTTCCGTTTTTTTAAATAATAAATATGGGACAACAATATACAATAAACAGAAAACCTATGTTAGCTATCTTGATAATACAATTTAATTTGTTGAAGAATGAAAGCTTGTCCAATATACAGTGTACACGTGGATGTGTATTGGTCAAAGAAGAGACTACTCTCATCAGAGTTCACAAATACACAACCGAATATACATGTATGCGAAGTCGCGAATACACGCTGTTGAGCCCATCTAAAGATAGCAATTACGGGTCATAAAACATCCTGTGCAATACACGAGAATGGTACACATTTAACGTTGTCTACTTATTATCTGTGTATGACTCAATAATTATAGATAACACTTATTCAATCATTCTTGCTTTACTGTAATGATATGCAGATGGAAATTTATTAAAATAATATAAATGTTAATCACATTTTAATCACGTTATTAGTAACTGTGTGTCACATATAGGTCAAACATGACGGGTTAGCACATGTTGCTTGTTTATTCATATCCGTTTGTATATATATACATAGTAATAGGGCAGTCTGGGCGCACTCTGGTATTCAACCATTACCAAAACTCACAAAAAGACGTACTCTTTGAAACTAAACTGATGTCTTATGATAATTGTAATTATATTGCAAGTTGCCTGTCTGTCCATTTTGTTTTAATGGAGAACTACGATTTGAAACCAAGTGTTCGTTATTATTTTTTATTTTGTCAGTAATTAAATATGGGATGATGTATTGACAATGAATGGTAATTTGGACATTTTATAAGGTCAGCGATAAACAGGATGTTAAAAGTTATTGAACGATTTTGTTATATTATAGAATAGCTTGTATTATGTTGATGAGGGTATCAGCCTGCTATTTAGACATTTGTGTTCATGAATGCGAGAAATATTTGTTAATTAACAGAATACACAACTTTGTTTATTATAACGCACTGTGATTGGGTATATACACAACGCTTCAGTGGTTGTCGTCGTTCTAATTGATTTATTGATTCGCAACATGTGAGACAAGAAAGACTCCGTCTTATGAACGTACTTCTCACAAATTGACAGTTTTGTGATATGCTATTGTTGCATTTAAAACATCACAATTCATCACCAATGTAATTAACTTTTTATTTTAAATGTATTTTAAAACTGGAATTTACGATTTACTGATATCTTAACAAATGATTGAAACCCAACTCAAAACGTAATTGTAATGTTACTTTCATATGATGTGTGATGTAGCCACAGCCATCTGTTGTTAAACCGAAAGCTCTAGAGGAATTTAAAATGGAAATTGTGAAAATAAACATTTATTATTTTCGTTATCATTAACAATGTTGCAGTAGATTAATTACATTAACTTAAGATTTTGTATGCACGGACGGAATCCGACAAATACACACTTATTCAAATATTTTGTTATTTACTTCTGAATTTTTGTTTTAAATATCAAAACCAAAACTTATCGAACAAAAATCGTAACAGTTGTTACAGAATGGGTCGGTAATTAAATGCAGGCTGTAGTATAACCATAGACCATAGAGGGTACCATTAATGATTAGTTTTATATTCCGAATTAAGGTGCATCCATTGTGTTTCATAAACAAATATTTTACTTTAATACGCTCAAACTCACAGTATGTGCTGTTAACAATACAAACTAATTCACTCAGCTTGCATATTCTTCCCCAATCGCATAATATATCATAATTACTAGTTTCCAATTAAAAACATCATTTTGCATGTGCAGAAACCGACACTGCATGTTCCCTTTACATGCACAATAGTTATATGAATTTTTCAACAGGATCAACCCAAAGTTGTTATTTTGCCTGTTTTAAATAAGATTCCAAAATTACGTTTGACTCATTGGCGCGCGACTCACGCGTTACATTGTCCGGTTTTCGATCAGAAATCACTACTTTTACCTTCATTTCGTCAATGTACTAAGTCGACAATCATCAAAATGGTAGTTTTTAACAGTCGGTCCTCGATAAAGTAACACTATTTATAACGTTTGGAATATGTGACCCCCAACAGCACAATGGACAGACCTTCAAGGTCTCGTGAACACAACCTGAACAAACTAAGTTTTTCGCAGAGATTGTCGTAGCTAGTAGTTATGCAACTCAGTGTAACAACTGCACATGTGTATCTCATCACGTATTATGACTAAATACACAATCATTTGATTGCGTTGTTGTGGAATGTATTGAGAGAGATTATTATGGCTCTTTTCGTACACATAAATACATGTTAATAAACTATAAATAAAACGACATGCGATGGTATGACGTAAAATAGTGCAAGATATCTGTGAAATTAAAATACATGCGTAATTTAGCTACATTGCATAAATACTCATATAACCAATTTTGTCATTTAACTGAGATGATATATTTATCGAAATAACATTGTACAACAAGATATAAGACTTACGAAAAACTATTTTTCATTAAATGCTTTAACTTCACAACATGATACACAATATTTCCGTCCGCTAATCGTTCCACATACATAAACACACACGCGTGCACACACTCTGTAATTTCAGAATTGCAAGTAGAAACTGAAAGAGATGGGTTTTAGGGATGTTTGTTTTTGGCTGTTTTTGAGCAAAAATGTTTTGTTATTCAGGTATTTAGTAATTCATTGCGTCTTTTGAGGGTTCCAATATAAAGTTTGTGTCATTTGTTCACATATGCAAAGGCTGCATCTTTTGTTAGTAGTGAACTTCAACATGAAAGAGAGAGAAAGAGACAGAGAGACAGAAAGACAAGGAGAGAGAAAGAGAGGGAGGGTGAGAGGGGGAGGGAGAGGGGGAGACGGAGACGGAGGGACGGAGGGATTGACGGATGGACGGACTGAGGGTCGGAGGGTCGGAGGGATTGACGGATGGACGGACGGAGGGACGGAGGGACGGAGGGACGGACGGAGGGACGGACGGAGAGAGGGAGAGAGATTAGACTGTGCAAGTTGTCTATAATTGTAGAACGTTATACAGTTAAATCTTCCTAACTGAAAAACTGTAGCCAGTATAAAATTCGCTACCACACAACAAAATGTTGTCGTTTGACGGACGGTGGGACGGAGGGAGAGAGATTAGACTGTGCAAGTTGTCTATAATTGTACAACGTTATACAGATATATTCCTAACTGAAAAACTGTAGCCAGTAGGGAACATTCGCTACCACACAACAACATGTTGTCGTTTGACAGAGACAGAGACAGAGACAGAGACAGAGACAGACAGACAGGGAGAGCGGGAGAGAAGGAAAAGAGAGAGAAAGAGAGATAGACAGAGAGAGAGAGGGAGAGAAGGTGAGAGAAGGAGAGGGAAAAGAGAGGGAAAGGAGAGACTGAGACAGAGAGGGGGGGGGGGGGGGGGGAGAGAAGGATAGAGGGAGAGAGATTAGACTATGCAAGTTGTCTATAATTCTATAACAGTACAGTACAGTACAGTACAGTACAGTACATTACATTAACTTAACTTTTATAACTTACCGCTTCATAGTCCACTTTCCTCTTCCTCGACATGAACATGTAACAGACGGGCACGTGTTTCATGTCCCCAGTCTTAGAGACCAGGACTACATGGACGGAATACAGCTGAACGAAAGGCTTTCATTCTTTCTGTATTAATTCAACTTTGGATTATATTTTGGATTTCAGATAAGGTTTGTTCATGTGTTTCATATTATATTTTATTATGTTCATATAAATATCTAGAAATCTACGACATTTTAGATAGCCGCGAGTTTTGACTCGTATCTCAATCGGACATATTCATGGCCGAATACATATATATTTTACAAATTGTATGATAAATAACCAACAATAACCACGTATCTTGCAAATAGTTTATTAAGGACAAAATATCGTTTGGCGAAAGTAGGCCAGGACCATTAGACATGAGGTGGACAAAAATAGTAAAAAGCTGATTTTTTCTGAAGACCTTAAAAATATTTTCCTTATGTCAATGGCACAAAGTTCTGCAAATTCTAGCTGGTGGCTTTTTCAAAATGGCCGCCATTTCCAAGATGGCCGCCCGCGTTTCGGTAAATTGTTAAATTATTTTTATTTTTAAGTTGATCATGTCATGTCATATATCAAATGAAAGCTTTCTTCAAGTGCATTCCGAAACTAAATAGTTATGGGGTGATTAGTTTATAGTTTGATTACAGCTTCCAATTTAACGAATTGTTCAGTTTTCGATCATGCAATATTTTGCTGTTTCAACATACTTTTTCCTTTTCGAGCTGAGACAGGCTTTCATTTTTTAAAATCCTGAAATTAAATCATTGATAATTTTGCTGATATTGAATCATGAATTCTTTATATATTTCGTTCTAAAATATTTATCTCAATATTATTTTGTCTACCTTATTACAAATTATGTAAACATACCATATATAATATTAGTGAATAGTTCACTTTCAGAATAAAACAACAACTTGTAAACAGGTCTCATTTCACAGTTTTATCATTGTAATCAGTATGTGTCAAATTGGGATTTTCAGCTGCCTGCTAAATGGCAATTTCCCGGCATATGTGGTACCAGGATGTAAACATAACCTCTGACACGTGACCTCTGTGCCTGTCAATCTCTCTCTGCTAACGTACTGACTTCCTTATGATTTCAAATAATCTTTTCTTCCATATGAATTAAGAATTATGTGTTTGACTGAAAAATTCAACACAATGACTTGCACCAGTCTTTTGTATAAATACAACAAGTATGAATACTCAACAGTTTCTGTGACTTTATATATCAGCATTTGTTTGCTCTCAGTGGATAGGTGACCTATTTGAATTTGCCACTCCATATTTGTCTCGGCAAATCTCGCGCTATTTATAGTGCGGCTCAAGCTTTAAATTAGCGATACAGTGATGGTAGCAATGCTCAAGGTCAAGGGCAGTAACTCTTCCAGAGCTCTGTTCCATAACATCCATAACAGCGAGCGCTTAATAATCGCTCATTGAGCGCTACATTAAACCTCTCTTGAACGCGATTGCTCAATGTAACAATGCGAGCAAACTGTATCGTTCAAGAGAGAGTAAGCGCTACTTGAGCGCTACTTGAGCGCTACATTAAGCGATCAATGAGCAATTTAAGCGCTCGCTGTTATTGAACGGAACCCAGGGTTCTGTTCCATAACAGCGAGCGCTTAAATTGCTCATTGATCGCTCAATGTAGCGCTCAAGTAGCGCTCAAGTAGCGCTCATTGTCAGTTAAGGTAGAAACGTTCGCTTATGGATAACTGAAATATGTGTTGAATGTGTTATCTGAGATGTTTGTGGGCATACAATTTGCTTGAGTTCACTTCTTGCAAGTGTTAGATATACCATTGCACGTACCATGTCATCTGCTGCATAAGTGAAAGATTACCATCATGTTGTTTTCCTAGAATTTTTCTATATTTTGATGTATTGCAAATATCAGTCCGGAAGAGCCGCATACCTCCCGTACTTAAAAGAGAAACTGTTAACGTTCAACACAGTACCAGTGGTGTACACAGAGAAACTGTTAACGTTCAATACAGTACCAGTGGTGTACACAGATAAACTGTTAACGTTCAATACAGTACCAGTGGTATACACAGAGGAAATAAATGTGTGGAAAGTAATCAAAATTGTTTAGTTTGAAGAGCTAAGTGATAATCATCTTCACACTTTGGACAGAATGCATACGTTTAAATATATGTTACACCGTTTTTTGTAACTTAGCAATGAATTATTTACTGAGTGGAAAGTATAGTCTATTGAGATTACTATTACTTTGATGGTACTATTTATCACATAAGAAGCACATACGTGCGAACTACAAATGCATATGATCTATTTTTGAAATACACAATCGCCTGCCTTGAATAATCGCTAGTTCAAATTGAGCAAATGCAAAGAAACTAGTGGCTATCTCCTTTACAAAATTAATTCCTTGACAAGCATATTGAAGTGGAGTTTAACCGCATGGCATGTACTTCATTTACAATAGTCATAATTTAAAACAAACTGCAATGAGGTTTTTGTTGTGATTAAATAATCGTCGGGTCAAGGAATTACTGTATATGTAAAAATTATGTTGAAAGTTAACTGTTTTGTATCATTTATCATGATTTGGAGAATAGAGATGAATTATGTAAGCTACTTTGAGAATTTATTCAAGATAATTGCAGGAATGTTATTATTTAGCCAACTATAACAACCATGTGGTCCAGTCATGTTGGTCTCATGCACTGATCAGTTTTAGACGTTTTTGTTTTAAGTTTATGGCTCTGAATTGTGCTTTATCTGAACTAATGTAATGTCTACAACGTTAATCACTATAGCATGTATATAGCTACATGTACAGTGGACATGGTTCTAATTTTACTACATATCTTCTGAAGCAATTATAATAACATAATATAAATATACTCTGATGCAAGCAGTTGTTTAACAATTCACTCGCTAAGGCGTCAACCTGTATGCAATTTCTGATGATCTACAGAGTCCATGGCTCTAATATTTCTTTATTGTATAACGCCCGATAGCCTGATGAGCTACAGAGTCAATGACTCTTTTTTAATATAGATTTCGTGTCTGCATTGGAGACCTCAAACATTCTAATAGATCGTCATAGACTGTGTTCACCTAATGGCCGAGGTTCATTAGGTGTCCTTTTTAAAGACATTTATCAACTGACTAAATTTGCATATTCTATGTAGATTTTTCGAATGTTGTCATTGCATATCGATATTTACAAGAGGCCTTTGATGACCCTATAGTGAAGACAGTATGTGAACAATGTGTGGCTGATGATGAAATTTACCATTTATTACTTAAGTGTCTTACTTTATTGAACAATTTCAAATTGTTTACATTTAATAATTTCAACAGTGTTTTTATAAGACATTTGATATTGATAGGCTGTAAACCTCTAATGGCTAAGTTGTAGGTTTTCAATTTGGTTTTACGTATTTGCATAACTTTTGTTAACTAAGATGTGTCACTTTATGTGTTTTCCTTATCTTAGGACCAAAAATAATTCTTTTATTTCTAACATCTTCCAGGTAAGGGTGAAGAAGTGTTACGGTTATGCTTCATTCTTTAAAGGTGCATCCATTGTGTTTCATACATTTTATTTGGCTTTAAAACGTTCCAACTCACCACAGGTGCTGTCTATAATACAAATAAATTCACCCAGCTTGCATATTTATCCCCAATCGCCACATATATCATAACTACTAGTTTCCAATTAAAAGTGAGTAACAGCATTATGCATGTGCAGAAACCGAAACTGTACGTCCAATTTACATGCATAGTAGTTATGTTACCTATTAAACATCATCAACTCAAATGTGTCTTCTTGTTTGTTATATTGTTATATTATGTTGTGTATTGTCCTGTTTTCGATCAACAATCACTACTTCTACCTTCATATCGTCAATATGCTCAGTCTACTTTCATGGTGGCCCATAGCAGTCGGTACTTCTCGATAAAGTTACACCATTTATAAGGTTTGCAATATGTGACTCCAAACAACACATTGGATGTACATTTAAAGGAACACTGTGCTCCTGAATAAAACACTGGAAAGCGTAAATTCAATTAGTGGGAAAATGGAACTAGCGTTACCCCTACGCAGCTATATGTTTCCGTTGCGCAGTGGCCTACTCGCCACTACTTGCCGTACAAGCGCGAATATGAATGCATTTTAATCGAAACAAATACTTCTAACTGTCTGTTTTGTTTTACATGGTAATTGTCTCTTATCATGATAAAAAAAGAAGGGAATCGGCAAACTAGCTAAAGGACTTACGTATCGCTCTTCAAGAAACATGTATCTATATATCATTTTGTAAATAACAAAAGTACAATTGTGATGATTTTGCAAGTATTTCGCATGCGAATAGCAATATACAATGATGACAAAGATTAGAATAACGAACCTGTTTTCTCCATGAGCTTAATAATCCATGTCCAATGATAATCGTCCTATGTCAGCGATAAGTTATTCTTCAAATGCCAAATCTGCTTGTTGAAGGTTTTTCGCCAAAGAACACAGAATACAAAGCTCATCCTATCCCTAAATTCCATTGGTGGAATATATGTTCCAACCTTTCAGTGAACGTTTAATTGGCTGACAAATATCTAGACTGACAGTCGCATTAATGTTATTTCATGATTGTTTGTGTGTCACCAAGACCAAACTTTTGACAATTAACATGACAATTGAAATGCCGCCGGTCACCGACATGCCATTTGTTATATAATTGAACCGGTCCAATAAACTTTTTATCTGTAAAAACATAATTACACTACTCAGCGTAAATGACTTTGTTCAGCTTAATTGCGTAAACTAATTTGCTGTTACAACACTTCTCTGCTTTGAAGAAACATCTATATGGTATGTTAAATTGAGAATTTGTATTGGACCTATCATCGTATTTACCCATCAATTGCGTTTTCATTTACGAGAGTGTAGTAGGCTGCATCTGGTAACATCATTCATTCATTCGATCGTGTTCTATAAATGTGTATAATCATATTGTATATGTGTGCGTGTACAATGGTGCAATCTTAATGTTAATTTCACTGAGCTTGTTGAAAATCTTATACATAAAACATTGTGTTTATGGTTTGCATTACATTAAAATATTTTGATTGACACACTTGGAATTATAGTAACCTTTTATATCTGATACACAATGTAACTTTATTACACTTATTGATATACTTTGTCACTGATATCAAACGTATATACAATAGTACAAGAGTAAACGAATGTTTCTTTACAACATGTTTCAATATAACATCCACATTGCAAGGAAATGCTTGACCAAAGAACCAAGAAAATCGTGTACTGCTAAAATCCATCCACAATGTTATCGTTAAATCTAAAAGATTTTCGGATTTTTCTTAAATCAATCTTTGTTTCTTAATTATTTCTTATCATCTATTGCCTTGCTGTTATGTAACGTTCAGCATCTTTAAAGTTTAACGCCTTCAATTGTGTCTTGTAATCTGGTACCATATACATGCCTGTTGGTTTAATATTTCATGATTGTTCAATGTATGCAACTTATTTGTTTGTTTGTTTGGTGTGTTTGCAGTTTGTAGGGAGAGGCATTTATGCAAGCATTTTTTTGCTTGTTTGCCGATTCCGTCACTTTTTCAGTGTTTTAATACGTTTAAACTACATCAAGCGTTATAGCAACAAATAAAAAAAACTTTAAATGAAATGTAAAATTAAACCTTGATTTTTCACCAAACACGGAGACATATTTTCAGGAAATCGATGTCACACTATTACCTCTCTTATGCATTCCTTGAAATCATCCAGTAGCATTTTAATTGTATTATTAGTATTATTAAGCACCTTGATAAACTACGGCTTTCTTTGTGAAATATCGTAATAAATTTGTTGAAACACAATCATGGATGAACATCACATGAAGTATGGTAATAATAAACAACATATACACGTGTAAATGTACTTGTAACCGTGTTTGTCAACCCATCTTTCCATGTAAGATCCTGAAATAAATGCCGTTTAAATAATATACGAGTACTTACATTTACATTTAATCCCGTTTGTGAAGTTGTATTGTGGAAGAAGACTCCGTAATATTGTATCAACAACCTGTCAACTAATTGCGAGTTGAAAATGGTTATATTAATTTTGTCTCATATATAATATTATCAGTAATAATAATGTTAATAAATGTATAAAAACTTACTCTTCAAATACGTCATCTGAAGCCTGAACAACTCAGGAAGAGGTGTACATATTGGTGTGTGGTGAGATGTTTTTGGTGTAAATTACTTTGTCGGCGACTTATCTTTTTCTCTTCACGGGCATTTTCTATTCGGCACATCTTTGCTGTTTTGTCAGACAAATGATTTTATCTATTTCACATTTATGATGCTAATACAACCTGTACCCACACCGTTTTCTTATTGTACTAATTGTCTGCAAAGGTAAGGATAATAAATGAATCTAAATCTGAAATGAACTATTTATTAATACATGCAAAGCAAAATATAACCTATATCCAGGCATTTTTAGTACGAGTTACGTTTTGATTACGAATCCCGATTAAGACGAGTTTACTTTTGATACGAAAAGCCGGCGATCGCTCGCCTGCGCCAAGTTTGCGTCACGTGACCTCGTTACCCATTGCGTAACGGTCTCTACCGCAGTCTCAAGATCGCTTGGACCAGAGTTCCTTTAATTGGACGCAAATGTAATCACGTTGAAAAACATTCGGCGGGGCTATGTGAGTTCTGTTCAGGTTTGTCTTGTTATTAGACAATTAGTTTACTGTAATATTTACATTCAAATTTGTTTTTGTAAAACGAATACATGTTGGTATGATGAAGTCTGTGAAGAGCATTTGGAAGTTGTATTCATAAGAACATGAGGATGTATGGACAACAACACGATGTTGAAACGTTCATAAAATATGCGTTTTCAGCTTACTTAGAACCGATATTGAGGATTGTAAATTCTAATACATCGACCGATTCCTGTCAGGCTGATAATGCTGTGCCAATACAAAATATATATTAAGTTTTAAAGTTTATACAGAAACACAAATCAAAGGGATGAAGGTCGAGTATTAATTAAATCTCAAAGACAGAATTGTAGTCGAACCATCCATGTACATTCACAATTATTAACGAAAACCATTCGGCACGTTTCTAAACACAGTCAAAATAAAACACTTCATAATGTATACACATGTTTTCGCCATTGAATCGCGAAGGGAATATTTCATTGATTTGAAAAATGGTAATTAGTATAAGTATTAACAGTGACTATGTTGACGTGATTAACACATGATTAATACATGAACTATATATTTGTATAGTTAGGACTCTATCGTGCAAGTCGCACGCCTAGTTCCATCGCTTATCAGCAGAGTCAGGCTCTAATAACTAGCACTGACTGTCCAAACAGACTTTCCACTAGGCCACCGAAACCTCGTCCCAGAAAAGTAAATACTTTTACTATTGTACATATTGTGATCCCAAATATAAATAGGATTAGCAAGTCCATACTTAGGACTTCAAGCTTCTGCTGACCTTGAACCCCATGTTTGACTTAAATACCCCTTATTTCCCTTCTGTACAATGAATACTTTTCATAATTAGGTGTAACACAGAACATGCTATGCTAAGGTTGCAATACAAGTAGATGTAATTATTATTTAGATTGCTTAAGGGGATATGGAATTTTGATTATTCAATTTATCTCATTAAAGATTAGCTATTAATCATGTTGTTATCTCGAAGGGTTAAAGAACAATAATTCTCCCAAAGTAAATACCCTGCGAAAAGTGTTTTATTCCAAAATTGCGGCTCCTCAAAGAGTTGTACATAAATTCATCCTTAAAAAGAGGTATCACGCATAGCTATATGTTTTGCGTAATTACTAAGTTACAAAGAACTTTTCAAAGACTTTTACCATCAAAAGTGCGACATTGTACATGTTCAGTTTTTCTAAAATAGCAAAAATCTATTAAATACGGCTAAAAACCACTAATTTATGTGGAATATTAATTATGTTACCTACATTTTGGTGACGGTTTTGTCAAATTATATGTATTATTTTCAGATAATAAGGTTTGAATTGTAAATAAAAACATACATTTTAGGTCACAACCACAATCTACCATCCCTAAATATTTCTTGGAAATAGCTCCAGCAGTTAAGCATGAATCCTTCGAACAAAAAAGGGTTAACTTACAATTTAAAAAACGATATTAATAACGTCTTGAAAAACCACGATAATAACAATAGTCAATAGGTATTCAAGACCTTGTCTTGAATACCTAACAATGTAATACATTTTCTTCATTATTACAATAGCTTGTATGTATGACGTTGAATCATTTATGGTCATTTTAGGAGTGCTTCAAAATAGTGCGAAATAGTGTATCTAAAAGAGTAAGTTAACGCATGAGGTCTGAACATATATTTCCCCCTGTATCATACTTTCCATATATTACGTCACTCAACTGTTGCGGAATGTACAAATAAAAATATGAAAAGAATACAGGAACTAGTAATTGAGATGTGCCATCCATATGGACGTACGACGTCGATTACTATTTCAACGCGGTTAAAATAATAACAAAATCACTAATGATGTTTGAAGCGTAATCTACCTATGTAAAATAGTCACTTCGATGTCCATGTGCATTGAAAGTTTTATATACAATATTGTACTTTTGGCTATGATGCCTTGAATATGAATAAACTGTCTTCTTATTATTATTATAAGTGTGCTCTCTATTCATGTTAGAATGCCTTTCATAAGTGGTGTTTGATCATGAAAAAAACATCTGCAAACATTCCTGATTTAGAAATAGGCTAGGTTACTGCACCTAGGTTAACTATAGGACACATAGATCATAATATATCATATGTATAACATGAAGCTCTGATTACAAGGTTTCACAGTCAAGGAGCATGGTACCTAAAGTTTAACTGATTTTGTTCTCTCACTTTTTTAATAAATTCTTTGATATGGGCTGGTCATATGGGTAGGATGGGTATATCTCTCCAGACGTTCAGTATCAATTACTTCAATCACCGTTTCTCCTATTCTCCCAAATGGCTGTGAAGTTTAGAGCTTTATATGTAAGCTAAAGTTATGGAAAGGGAAACTTATTTAAAAATATGCTATATGAGAAAATGTTAACTCCATCAGCATTCACTTAAAAGTTAATCTGCTTGTCACGGTTGTTAAATATTGGTTTAAAATTTGAAGTTCATCGATCGATATATCGTTTTGATATACCATGCATTACTGAATGCTTCAGAAGAGAACCCTGGGATTGAACATTTTATTGAGAACTATGGGTTTTGGGTATTTTTGGGTCGCTCATGTTACTAATAGTGATGCTTTTTGTGGTTAAAGATATTTCTTCCCAAATGTGGAATCATGAATTTTCAACTAGATTGTATCTTCATATCAAAAACCGATTGCATAGAAAAATATTTAACTAATATTGTTGAGAGAGAAAACAAAATTGCACTTACGCTTCCGTCTCGGCTCACGTATGTTTATGATTGAGAAAGGAAGATGGAGTGTGCCTAAAATAGCTTTTGTTGATAGATTATGTCCCTTTTGTAATAACGAAATAAAATATGAATACCATGTACTCTTGATCTGTCCAAAATATATACTATGTAAACAATATTTAAAGGATAGATGCAATGACATATTGTCAAAATCGGATTAATTAAAATAGGATGTCAATTTGACAATTGCTCGATTTTAATTTTTTTTAAAACGGTCCATAAATTAGTTATATACGACTTTTTTTTAAAAAAGGCCTAATTTAGCCCCGGCGACCATAATGAAAACTGCGGGGGTGTGGCCCCTGAAGGGATGACTTCTGTGACGTATCTGGAGGAATCTGATTTTCGGCGATAGTCATAATTCAACGTAATTTCGCAACATTTTGATTGTTAATTTCATAAAAGAAATCTTCAATAAACCAACCTATATAGCTAAATTTCCCATATATCGAATGTTTAGATATCCAACTAGGTTATTCCGCAGATGACAATTACACAATTATTACATAAACATGTATTTTTGGCGATGTAATAGACCATATAAATTCATTTAGCGGCAGTGATAATCATCATTAATTAATTACCGAGACTCGGCGGAGTAGCTGTCTAGCCGGCCCCGTCTGTTGCTTATCACAGTCACGCCTCAGTGACCATTTTCAAAATGAATCGCCCAACTAATTGCAGTAGTGTTAAAATGGGTGAATTAAAATAGTCTTAATTATCAATTGCAAGTGTATATTGTCTCGATTTTATGCTCAATTGATTCCGATATGCAATATACGTAGAGGTAATCATCTGTCATTCTTGAGAAAAATGCATTTCATCAGATCTTTAAGTAATGTTCTACTGTAAAGTATAAGTATGTTGAAGTTTATTATGCCATTTCAAAAGTATAGCGTTGTAAATAATGACCCGGTGCCGAGTATCACGGTGTTCATAGCTCAACAATTGGAAGACACCAAATCAGGAAAATAATATAAACTATTACACATCAAAGCAAGACAGAAAGCCAATATACAGATTAACGAACAATGTTTATTTCAATCAAGCAAGTAGCAACTAAGCACTGGAGCGCATCATTCTCTGACCAATACACACCACTAAATAAATGATAATTATCTCAAGAGACAATCAATCAAGCAAAAACCGCTCAACAATATACATACAGATTAAAGAAAAGCTCCAGAGGAGTATGACACTACTCAAGCACGTAACAACTGCGATAAGTGTTAATTACGGGTAGACAATGGGATTGGACCTGTGACACTCTACTGGGAAGACAATCTCACTCACATAGCGAGGTAAATAGGGATATAAAATTACGGCACACAAGTAAACCCTATAATGGAAATATCCCACACAGTGGGTGTGAAACGAAGTGGTTGTTTCGAGGTCATATGTACCATAATTCACCAGAAGCCTTCTAGTCATATAATTAGTTTTGGCTGTAATAGCATCTTCGTGCCATGTGCGTTTAACGCATGCGCAGTTGATGATTTACCGTCAAACGGAATAAAACTTCTCGAAAACTAATTTGCCTTAATTATTGGCTTCAGGTGAGTTATCAATGCACAGAAACACATTCCCCATTGTATACATAGACATTGTAGTATATTATTTCATGTATTTTATCTATCTTACACATGTATTCATGCTATTGAAGTAAGTGTAAGTGTAGTGAAGTGTCGTCTGCGGTCGCGCCATTGACGCGCGTCAGTCAACAAGTCCAGGGATATGGTCAGTTGTTACTGTGTTCCTAATGTATGTATACATATTCTAGAGAGGTTTTCTTATTGAATGGACTAAATAAGGTTGTAAGTAAAAAGTAAGTTGTTCAGCTATATTGAATTACGGGCTAGCAGTAACTTTGCAGCAGTCAGCTTAGAGGTAACAGTTCAGAGTAGCGTCCCTTGGATGAAGCCGAGAGCGGAAGTAAACAAACAAGACGCTGTTTATCGCTAGGTTCATTTACTCTGCGTCAGTTGGTATGTACGGACAATATAATCTGATTGATATTTCATCACAAAGTCTTTTAAGTATCGGTTTAGTTGCGTGTCAGTGATTTTAGGCCGTGTCACTGTAAGTTTGTGACATGAGGTGAATTTGACATTTTAAGTTAGATAGATGTATTTGCTGGTTAAAGTGTTCAAGTTATTATGGTTTGATATTTAGCCAGGTTATAGATTGCAGTTATTGTTATGGATAATTTCCAAGTACTATTCAGTCACAGTTAGTAGTGACATGATTTAGATTTGTATGTATTCTTATGCAAGGCAGACTCAATATATTATTAAGCACTGTTAAGTATGTTAATATAGATAATGAGTCATCATTGTTATTGCTGAGTTTCAAGGAAAGATGGAAGTTTATTCAGTAATTCTTTTGTCAAGGTCCATAAATATGTTAATTGTTTTTGGTAATGTAGATCCAAGTGAGCTTAGATTATTGTTCAATTACTTGGTATGTCAGGACAATATAATCTGATTGATTATATCAAAGTGTTTTCATCAAAAAGTCTTTTAAGTATCGGTTTAGTTGCGTGTCAGTGATTTTAGGCCGTGTCAGTGTAAGTTTGCTGTAAGACACTGCTGTTCCAGTATTTGTTCAGTTCAAGATATCATTCAAGGGAGATAACTCTGACATCTTTGTCATTTCAGTCAGTTCTCATATATGTACATGTAAGTGAAGGGAGACAATTTAGACTATGGATATTGTTAGGGAATATTCTGTGATGTATTATTATGATATAGTAGTTGAATATTAATGTAGAATATGAATGTAAATGTATGTATTGATATTTGACAAGGTATTCTTGTGAAGTTCCAAGTTTATCGCTATAGCAATAAGGTTAGAGTTGCAAGTTGATTCCAAGTTAAAGTTACCAGTTGTTACAGTTCAGATAATATCAAGCAGAAGTTATGTAATAATGAGACATTAGCCAATGTGGTTAAGAAAATGATTTAATATCATTGTCAGAATGTTACAGATGTATGTTAATGCATGCGCAGTTGATGATTTACCGTCAAACGGAATAAAACTTCTCGCAAACTAATTTGCCTTAATTATTGGCTTCAGATGGAAAGACCCTGACCCAAATAGCAGCCGTACCCGACTCTGAGGGCAAACCACTTACAAAACTTGGGGGCTCGGCCGGGATGCTCATCAGATGCAGTACTGGGTACCCATGGAAGGCTGTTTCAAATGTCAAGGTTCCGACGAAAGAGAAGTCAAGGTCCATATGAAGAGTTAAGGACACTGGACATTCTTCAAGATGCCTAATGTCGATGAAGAATTTGAACTGGAAGTCCTCGGGTAAGTCTTTGTGTCGTCATCGGAAAAACTGAATGAGGTTCTAGAGACACTTGATCCAACAATTGATTTGTCCAAGAATACAAGGTTGGAGATGGTAAAGCTGGTTCAGTCTATTCTTGAGGCAGGCGCTCAGAAAGAAGATAAAGGCAGATCAATTTTTCTGGAAGTGAATGACATTTTAAAGAAAAGTCCAGAGAAAGATCCCAAACATGTCACAACTAAGGAAACCATTCCAGGTGGAGGAACAAGTCAAGAACATGCCGTTGAAGACTTGCTGGGCAAAGACCGATGTTCAGTCTGGAGAAAGGAATTTAAAGTTTCTGGACAGATTGGCAAAGGGAAGGGTTGCCTTTTTTGTCTGGTGCGGCAGATTGAAGGTGGAGTGGACAAGGGATACAGTGAGCCAGACATTATTTAAGGGATTCTACGATCCATTTGCCCGACGTCCAAGCTGCGTGGTTACCTGGAAGGAAGAAGAGATTTGACATTGCCAAAGTTGCCTAGTGTTTTGCCCTCTCATTACCGCCAAAAGACACCAACGGAACTGTACACTGAACTCTGCAACCTTGTTCAAGGACCAAAGGAAGATGCAGGTGACTTTCTCATGATAGCTCTAGACTTGAAACAGACACTCATCTTTACTTCAAAGGAGGACAAGAATAATCTAGGCTACAATCCTGAACTTATTCAGTCTATGTTCCGACATAGTGTTTCAACGGGTCTTACCAGTGACGGCATAAGGGCGGAAATGAAAGCTTATTTGAATCAGACATCTTTGCCGGATGAAGAACTCATCGAGGTGATGAAAAAGATCGTCATTGAGGATGCCGAACGTACGAAACAAGGTAAAGCCAAAGTCAAAGGTTAGTGTGGTCGGAGCAAAGCCAGAAGAACTGACTGCCCTGCGACAGGAGGTTTCTGCTTTCAAGAAGCAGTTATCAGAAGTTGAGCAACAGAAACAGGTGTATACAGCTGCCCCACCACCTCCTAGTAAACTACAGCATGAATCCGGTTGTCCAGATTGCAGGGTCAAGGGTACTCGGAGATTGTGTTTGTTGGCGTTGTGGTAGTGATGAACACTACAAGGCAGGTTGCAAGATGAAACGGCGACCGGAGAACAGTGATGCTGCGACTAGGCCACCACCTACAGTAACAGATAAGAGTCAGCAAGCTTCAGTGAACCGGATCTCATCTGTTCCGCAAAGACTGCAACACAAGCTGATCAAGCTGGTGGGAGTCAAGTGCAAGGTAGCATGCCTGCTCAATGGTGTTGCTACGGAAGCTTTACGGGACACAGGGATACAGATCAATTCTTCACTCAAGCTGGCTGAAGGAATATGCCCCAGAGAAAACACAGACCTCTTGGACTATGCACTGTCTGTGCTATGGGAGATATTCAATATGTAGGTTGAGTGGACATCGTGTTCCAACTGAAGATCGGAAACGGCAAGGGCCTGAAGTTGACTGTTCCATTTCTTGTTAGTGAGGAATAGTTCGAGACGCCTATTGTTGGGTACAATGTCATCGACCATTATCAAGATCAAGTTGGATCCGAAAAAGCCCAGGCAAATCTCAAGAGCTCAATGAAGGTGTTTCCATGAAGAAGATAAAAGCTGATCAAGACAGGAGAGGAAGTAGGAGCCGTGTTCACAGGAGGGCGTTCATAAACTATCCCTAAGGGAAAGCAGATGACTGTCACCTGTTTGGCCAAAGCTGGACCCAGAGAGGAGCAACAGGCTCTCTTCGTTCAAGAAATAGAACCAGAATTGCCAGAGGACTAAGTGGTGAGAGACTCTCTTATTAGACTCAAGACTGGTTCCATATGTAAGGTCGAGGTTGTGGTAGAAAATCCGAGTGATCGGGATGTAGTGTTACCAAAGAAGACGAAGTTAGGCACTGTAGAACAGGTGAAGTCTATCCTTCCAGTGCCAGTTCAGCCCCAGGAAACTGTCTCTGACAAAGGTACCAAAAGCACAGCGGATCAAGCTTCTGGGTGGCTACCACCAGTGGATCTGGAAAAGACCCCGCTGTCCAGGGAACAGAAGGAACAGGTCCAGCCAGTGGCGAGGAATTATCTCTCAATTCCGGGCAGGCTGAAGTTAGCAAGTTATTAGTTATTAGTTATTCGTTATTCGAATAATGAATAACTAACTGGTTAGTTATTCACTATTCGAATAATGAATAACTAACTGGTTATTTATTCGTTTTTCGAATATCATGCTGGCTGCTTATTCATTCTTCACAGTTGAACAAAGAAGTAAATATAGATATATATTAAGGGTGGAAACTTACAATATGGGGTGGGGAACCTCGTTCATCGCTTACATTCAGTAAGCACTGGCTAGCTATTCAATATTCGAATAATGAATAACTAACTGGTTAGTTATTCGTTTTTCGAATAACGAATAACTAACTGGTTAGTTATTCGTTTTTCGAATATCATGCTGGCTGCTTATTCATTCTTCAGAGTTGAACAAAGAAGTAAATATAGATATATATTAAGGGTGGAAACTGACAATATGGGGTGGGGAACCTCCTTCATCGATTACATTCAGTAAGCACTGGCTAGCTATTCAATATTCGAATAATGAATAACTAACTGGTTAGTTATTCGTTTTTCGAATAACGAATAACTAACTTGTTAGTTATTCGTTTTTCGAATATCATGCTGGCTGCTTATTCATTCTTCAGAGTTGAACAAAGAAGTAAATATAGATATATATTAAGGGTGGAAACTGACAATATGGGGTGGGGAACCTCGTTCATCGATTACATTCAGTAAGCACTGGCTAGCTATTCAATATTCGAATAATGAATAACTAACTGGTTAGTTATTCGTTTTTCGAATAACGAATAACTAACTGGTTAGTTATTCGTTTTTCGAATATCATGCTGGCTGCTTATTCATTCTTCAGAGTTGAACAAAGAAGTAAATATAGATATATATTAAGGGTGGAAACTGGCAATATGGGGTGGGGAACCTCGTTCATCGATTACATTCAGTAAGCACTGGCTAGCTATTCAATATTCGAATAAGGAATAACTAACTGGCTAGTTATTCGTTTTTCGAATAACGAATAACTAACTGGTTAGTTATTCGTTTTTCGAATATCATCCTGGCTGCTTATTCATTCTTCAGAGTTGAACAAAGAAGTAAATATAGATATATATTAAGGGTGGAAACTGACAATATGGGGTGGGGAACCTCGTTCATCGATTACATTCAGTAAGCACTGGCTAGCTATTCAATATTCGAATAATGAATAACTAACTGGTTAGTTATTCGTTTTTCGAATAACGAATAACTAACTGGTTAGTTATTCGTTTTTCGAATATCATGCTGGCTGCTTATTCATTCTTCAGAGTTGAACAAAGAAGTAAATATAGATATATATTAAGGGTGGAAACTGACAATATGGGGTGAGGAACCTCGTTCATCGATTACATTCAGTAAGCACTGGCTAGCTATTCAATATTCGAATATTGAATAACTAACTGGTTAGTTATTCGTTTTTCGAATAACGAATAACTAACTGGTTAGTTATTCGTTTTTCGAATATCATGCTGGCTGCTTGTTCATTCTTAAGAGTTGAACAAAGAAGTAAATATAGATATATATTAAGGGTGGAAACTGACAATATGGGGTGGGGAACCTCGTTCATCGATTACATTCAGTAAGCACTGGCTAGCTATTCAATATTCGAATAATGAATAACTAACTGGTTAGTTATTCGTTTTTCGAATAACGAATAACTTACTGGTTAGTTATTCGTTTTTCGAATATCATGCTGGCTGCTTATTCATTCTTCAGAGTTGAACAAAGAAGTAAATATAGATATATATTAAGGGTGGAAACTGACAATATGGGGTGGGGAACCTCGTTCATCGATTACATTCAGTAAGCACTGGCTAGCTATTCAATATTCGAATAATGAATAACTAATTGGTTAGTTATTCGTTTTTCGAATAACGAATAACTAACTGGTTAGTTATTCGTTTTTCGAATATCATGCTGGCTGCTTATTCATTCTTAAGAGTTGAACAAAGCAGTAAATATAGATATATATATTAAGGGTGGAAACTGACAATATGGGGTGGGGAACCTCGTTCATCGATTACATTCAGTAAGCACTTGGTCTGTGAAGTTAACGAATTATTTACACTTCCTTATGTGTTTTTCGAAATGTGAACCTAGCGAAAACAGTTTTTAGCAAATTGAATTTATAATTGTTGTTAGTTTATTAATCAATATTAGATACTGTGAACGATATTAACGTTCCTATATTGTGTATAGATATTCTTATACCAGACAGTCAATAACGTAGTAGCTGAACAGAGCTCTTCACGATGTACAGTAGCCGTTTAAAAATTGTTTTGTTTAAATCTGATTCAATACAATAAATGTAACACTTACTAAAACGTTCATGTGAACTATAATAATCATGTATAAAGGATGAAGAACGTGCTCCGCGAACATAATTATAGGTCAGTTTGAATCCGTCTGTAAGACTGTGAAGTTTGTTACTTTTACGATAATGTCGATTTAGGCATAGAATACGTCACTGGCACCCGTTCATAATACTTAGGTTTATATTGAATCAGCATATATTAGCTTTGTCTCTAGGGTTCATCTTAGCTATAATAAAGTTTTAGTTATGGCCTCGAACGCCCGTTGTGTCATAGGTTAATCTGAATAATTTGCTGAGAGTGTGAAGTTAACTACTTATTCGAAATAGGCGATTTATGCATGGGCGTCCGTTGAAAAATATAGGTTCATATTTGAATTAGCACATGTTAGGTCTTTCGTTGCGGTGTATCTAAGCTTTGATACTGCTTTATATACGGCCGTAAACGTGCATTGTGGGCTCATTTTGGTCAATCTGTATAGGCAGGGACCTTAAATAGAGGGACTCGTCTCTTCTGCTCCTTTCATGATCATTTTTACTGAGCGATGCAATTTGACAAATGCTCGTCGCGCTTCAACGCTCAAGCGACTGGGTGCTTGCATAAGCGCTTATTTTGTTATCGCAGTATATTGTTGTTAACGTTAAATTATGACTCAGGGTCACTTTTCAACACCTTGGGTGTATTTTCAAAGTTGAATATTTATCCGTCTGGGTAATCATTTAACGTTGACAAAAGACCCGAGGCGTTGAAAAGTGACTCCGGGTCATTATTCAACGTTGAAAAAGTACCCGCCAGGTATGTTTTCAACGCGGGTATATTTTCAATCTTACACCGGCTCGCTCGTGCGGCAATCGGCAATCTTTGTATAGTCAAGAAACACTAGTGTAACCTCCCTTTGAGACTGTTGATTGTTGTAATGATATATGAAATATACCACTGTGAGAAAAATGTATTTATTACCCATATATGTATATTCTTGACGTCACCAAACCTTGCTTAGTGACTCGTTCTCAGACTACTTTTACGTGAATCAAATCAAATAAAATGTTTAATAAAGAAATTATTATACTCGAAAGTGTGCTATATGACTTTTACAAAATTTGTGCAAATATGACACAGTTCATCGGGTAATAATCTCTATATTTATATGATACTATATGTACTTTACAAATAATGTTAGGTTTCCTAGTGCTTTGGAATACTTGATGGTATCCACATGTAGGCCTATTATTCTGTTATTTTTTTAGTTGATTACTGTTTATTGTCGTGAGAAAAAAACAAACAGTAATTATCTATTATTTAAACGGTTGCTAAATGAATATTTTAGAAATTATTGATCTAGGTTAAAGTAAAAGTGTAATTTAGATTCCCCTCGAACCATTACATATATCATATACGCTCATTAGAGACAAGATGGCGGACTGACTCGCTATTTTAACTGCAAAGTACGAGCGTAGTACATGCTGACTACTTTCCCCTAAAATACCAGCTTGACGCAGATGCATCAGAAAACTATTCATCTTTCGCTAAATTAATATTTTAGAATTTATTGTCTTCGGTGAAAGTAAAAGTTTTGGACCCCTCTCGAACCTTTACACATATAATCAAAAATCCGTACAGACAAGATGGCGGACTGACTCGCTATTTTAACCGCATATAATATTTTAGAATTTATTGTCTCCGGTAAAAGTAAAAGTTTTGGACCCCCCCTCGAACCATTACACATATTATCTAAACTCCTTACAGACAAGATGGCGGATTGATTAACTGGATATACTAGTGTGCTACGCAAGTAATTAGCGCAATACGGGCGCCAAGTCAAGATGTGTGTTGGACCATGACGAGGGAAGCTCCGCGAGCTAATTGATTAGTTTCTAATCCCTCTATATAAGGTCCCTGATATAGGTTACTGAGAGTGTGAAGTTAATAACTTATTCATTATTGATGATGTATGCATAGAAAACGTTACTGGCACCCGTTTCAGAATACATAGGTATATAAGCACATGTTAGGTCTGTCTCTGGGGTATATCACAGCTACTACAATGCTACGGATAAATACATGGGTATGCATGCGTACATCCGATGCCTACGTGCATGTGTGCGTAAGAGGATGTACGTGCGTACAATTATGTACCTGTGTACGCTTACGTACTTGCAAAAGGTTACTTAAGTTGAGTGTATGCGTACATGCGTGTGTGCTTCCATAAGTATGTTCATACATGCAGTCGTGCTTGCCTACTGATTCATTCGTTTGTACTTGCATGCATGCATATGTAAGCATACGTACTTGCATACACATACATTCATGCCTGCATAAGGAAAAATACTTGCGTAAGAAAGTAAATGTTTGTGCGTGCATTTAAAAGACTATACATGTGCGTGCGTGTATAGTCACATGCGTACGCATATACGGACATACATACGCTTACGGACATAAGTGCATATGTGCATGCATGTACGTTTGCATTCGTGGATGCATGCATATGCACAGACTGGTGTAATTATGCTCGTGAGTGAGTGCATGCTTTCGATCAGTGTACAGAAGTGTGTGTGCATGCATGTTTGCTAGCTTAGATATTTGCGAAGATGCTTGTTTATGTTGTTTGAATTAAACATACGTCCTTGCGTGCATCGACGCATCACTTTGATTCTGTTAATAGGTATATGCCTGTCGGCATGCATGCGTATTTAATTTTGAAAGTATGTATGCAACCACATACGTACGTGAGCACACTCGCATCACAGCACACACACATAAATGCATATACAGACAATGACGTATGCGTACCGCGTACGTGTGCATATGCACGTATGCACATTTGTGTACTATGCACTTAATCAATCGCATATGCGTAAGCACTTGCGAAAACATACATATGTACGTATGTGTACGCATTAATTCGTGGCAATGCGTATCTGAATCGCAAACCGGCGTGAATAATTCATTAACTGTACGTGAGTAAGTACCCATGCGTAAAGAAATAACCATATGTTTTGTTATTCCTTCACCCACTCCAGTGCGTGCCAATTGTGCAATCTACTCGTGAACTTGTATCAACTTGTTCGTATCTTATTCCTGTGGTGTCGTGTAATACGTGTACAGTTTTCTTGTGTCACGATAAAGGCAAGACTAGGTTGAGCATGTCAAGCAATTGGCACGCAATTCAGGCAATTGACAACATTCGTGAGTATTTTTCCGTGCTAATGACACGAATATCATCGAACCAGTAAAAGCACTTCAATGATGTTTCCTTTTCAGTACTCAGTCTCTTTTTCAAAGTCTTCTTCAATAACATGGCCGAACCAATCAGAAATGAGCATGCACCACCCCCGTATACATAGGTGTCCCAGGAATGGACAACATATAAGAATTTGTAGATATAAGCTTAAAGGGCCATAAGTACAATGCTGTGGAATCCCTTGTATGTGTAGTAGAAGGACCCAACACTGGCCGGCTTCTTCATGGCAACATATTTTCCATTCAAAGCTCCCCAGCATTTGTGGTAGTTCCACCTCGAACTGTAACCATGAAACCCTTTATATTTTCCTGTGGGGTTCTGGGGCACCTTAGTACCTCCACCTTGAACACATCAATGAAGACTCTGCAAACCCCGGGTAGAAACTTGCAGACTCTGCAAACAATACTTCTGAAGTTGTATTGTAGACTTGTGTGGCTATCACAAGTGGCAAGGAAGCGGAATGTGTCTGCTAGTTTTAGTCCAACCTCAAGTGGTTCTCTCACGCAAGTTTTTTCTTCTCCAAGTGAGGAGTTAACTTATCAAAAATTCCTGGGTTAAAGGTCCTACGGAGAACCATTTTGTTTCTCCACGGAGAAGTTCAGTGAGTAACTGTCCATAGTATCCGAAAGACTGTCTTTGGTCAATAATTCTCAAACCAAAATGTTCTAGCTTTCCTATTCCGAGGTGAGGTTGCGACATCTTCTTGCTTCCTGTATTATTTCTTCTTCTCCAAGAAGAAGAAGTGTAGCCGATGTCAGATACATGAGCCTTTTTCTTCTCTTCAATAATGGCGATATCTTGTGAGTTGTTCATGGTGTTCACTTTGTGAAAGTAGAGGATGAACTAATTTAAGATGGGGTACTGCCTTTATAGATACTTCCAATGCAGGCAGTACCGTACACCAAGCGTTAATAAAAAACAAGGTCATGATCTTGACAAGCATGCATGATTTAGTCATGCCTGTGCCTGCATTTGCACATAATCCGTACCAAAACGCAACTTCATCGGATTATAGACGCAATATATGCGTGCACAGAACCCAACATAGTCGTGGCACTTCGTGTACAATTTTACGAGTCAAATGTGCAACATATACATCAGGTGTAATGTCACGCATTGGCACACACTGAGGTCTTGAAATGCGGATGGAAAGTTCGTGCAAGTGTAAACGCACTTTTATACACGTATGCACAAACATATGCTTACGCACGCATGTGCTTATATTTGCATACACATATGTGTACGAACCTACAGTTGTTATACAAGCATGCACATATGCGCATATACACATGCTAATACGCAGACAAGTAAACAAGTCAAAACGAACGCATATGTATGCACGCACGCACACAAATATGAACAAACGCACTCATGGACGCACATAAAAATGTACACATGTGGGTTTTATGTATCGACTACGCATGCTCACCATAAAACGCGTATGCACTTACTTATTAAGTTATCGTACACAGGTACATCAGCTTTCGCATGCTAGCCCGTAAGCATACGCATATGCGAATGAGAAGGCATATACGAATGAGTACGCATGTGCTTATCCATACCCATGTATGAATGTGTACGCATGTACGTATGCTTATACATGAACAGACGCACATATGCCAATGCACGCATGTATGTAAGTATATTCATGTACGTGTGTTTATACACCGTTGCACGTATGCCTATGGACGCACGCCGCAAGCTTGTACCCATGTACCGACGTATATACGCATGCACACTCGCAAATTTCAAATGAATGTATGAATATATGTATGTTTATATTAATGAATGTATGGATTGATGTTTGTACCTACGGTAGGACCTAACATAATTCGAATTTCATTATGAACCAATATAATCTGAAACGTTGTCAGCGACGTGATCCATACACAAGAATACAATTTTTAGTAAGTAAAGAACTTGAAAACCATAGGAACGGATTCAGTTTTAAGATCCCACATTGCACTTGCGTAGCCGTTTATAAACAATTGTTGTAGCTGAGATTTAACCTTGAGACAGAATTTTCGATTATATGCTTATTCTAGGATAAACTAAAAGTATGTATTCTGCAACAGCCAATATCGAATAAGTCACTAACTTCACACTCTCAGCAACGGATTCACATTGACCTATAACGAACCCGGCCAATAGTGCACGTTCGCAGCCATATATAGAACATTGTTTCAGCTGAGACATAACTGGGAAAAACCTAACAATTACTAATGAAATATAAACCTATGTATTCTGTATAAATCACCAATATCGAACAAGTAACTAACTTGGCAATGGATTGACCTATTACGAGCCCAAAAGGCTCGCGGCCTTACAGCCAGCAGCATATTCGAAAAGCGAATAACGTGCCAGTTAGTTATTCATTATTTGAATAGTGAATAGCTAGCCAGTGATTACTGAATGTAATCGATGAACGAGGTTGCCCAACCCATATTGTCAGTTTCCACCCTTTATATATATCTATATTTACTTCTTTGTTCAACTCTGAAGAATGAATAAGCAGCCAGCATGATATTCGAAAAACGAATAACTAACCAGTTAGTTATTCGTTATTCGATAAACGAATAACTAACCAGTTAGTTATTCATTATTCGAATATTGAATAGCTAGCCAGTGATTACTGAATGTAATCGATGAACGAGGTTGCCCAACCCATATTGTCAGTTTCCACCCTTTATATATATCTATATTTACTTCTTTGTTCAACTCTGAAGAATGAATAAGCAGCCAGCATGATATTCGAAAAACGAATAACTAACCAGTTAGTTATTCGTTATTCGAAAAACGAATAACTAACCAGTTAGTTATTCATTATTCGAATATTGAATAGCTAGCCAGTGCTTACTGAATGTAATCGATGAACGAGGTTCCCCACCCCATATTGTCAGTTTCCACCCTTAATATATATCTATATTTACTTCTTTGTTCAACTCTGAAGAATGAATAAGCAGCCAGCATGATATTCGAAAAACGAATAACTAACCAGTTAGTTATTCGTTATTCGATAAACGAATAACTAACCAGTTAGTTATTCATTATTCGAATATTGAATAGCTAGCCAGTGATTACTGAATGTAATCGATGAACGAGGTTGCCAAACCCATATTGTCAGTTTCCACCCTTTATATATATCTATATTTACTTCTTTGTTCAACTCTGAAGAATGAATAAGCAGCCAGCATGATATTCGATAAACGAATAACTAACCAGTTAGTTATTCATTATTCGAATATTGAATAGCTAGCCAGTGATTACTGACTGTAATCGATGAACGAGGTTGCCCAACCCATATTGTCAGTTTCCACCCTTTATATATATCTATATTTACTTCTTTGTTCAACTCTGAAGAATGAATAAGCAGCCAGCATGATATTCGAAAAACGAATAACTAACCAGTAAGTTATTCGTTATTCGAAAAACGAATAACTAACCAGTTAGTTATTCATTATTCGAATATTGAATAGCTAGCCAGTGATTACTGAATGTAATCGATGAACGAAGTTCCCCACCCCATATTGTCAGTTTCCACCCTTAATATATATCTTTATTTACTTCTTTGTTCAACTCTGAAGAATGAATAAGCAGCCAGCATGATATTCGAAAAACGAATAACTAACCAGTTAGTTATTCGTTATTCGAAAAACGAATAACTAACCAGTTAGTTATTCATTATTCGAATATTGAATAGCTAGCCAGTGCTTACTGAATGTAATGGATGAACGAGGTTCCCCACCCCATATTGTCAGTTTCCACCCTTAATATATATCTATATTTACTTCTTTGTTCAACTCTGAAGAATGAATAAGCAGCCAGCATGATATTCGAAAAACGAATAACTAACCAGTTAGTTATTCGTTATTCGATAAACGAATAACTAACCAGTTAGTTATTCATTATTCGAATATTGAATAGCTAGCCAGTGATTACTGAATGTAATCGATGAACGAGGTTGCCCAACCCATATTGTCAGTTTCCACCCTTTATATATATCTATATTTACTTCTTTGTTCAACTCTGAAGAATGAATAAGCAGCCAGCATGATATTCGAAAAACGAATAACTAACCAGTTAGTTATTCGTTATTCGATAAACGAATAACTAACCAGTTAGTTATTCATTATTCGAATATTGAATAGCTAGCCAGTGATTACTGAATGTAATCGATGAACGAGGTTGCCCAACCCATATTGTCAGTTTCCACCCTTAATATATATCTATATTTACTTCTTTGTTCAACTCTGAAGAATGAATAAGCAGCCAGCATGATATTCGAAAAACGAATAACTAACCAGTTAGTTATTCGTTATTCGAAAAACGAATAACTAACCAGTTAGTTATTCATTATTCGAATATTGAATAGCTAGCCAGTGATTACTGAATGTAATCGATGAACGAAGTTCCCCACCCCATATTGTCAGTTTCCACCCTTAATATATATCTATATTTACTTCTTTGTTCAACTCTGAAGAATGAATAAGCAGCCAGCATGATATTCGAAAAACGAATAACTAACCAGTTAGTTATTCGTTATTCGAAAAACGAATAACTGAATAGCTAGCCAGTGATTACTGAATGTAATCGATGAACGAGGTTGCCCAACCCATATTGTCAGTTTCCACCCTTTATATATATCTATATTTACTTCTTTGTTCAACTCTGAAGAATGAATAAGCAGCCAGCATGATATTCGAAAAACGAATAACTAACCAGTTAGTTATTCATTATTCGAATATTGAATAGCTAGCCAGTGATTACTGAATGTAATCGATGAACGAAGTTCCCCACCCCATATTGTCAGTTTCCACCCTTAATATATATCTATATTTACTTCTTTGTTCAACTCTGAAGAATGAATAAGCAGCCAGCATGATATTCGAAAAACGAATAACTAACCAGTTAGTTATTCGTTATTCGAAAAACGAATAACTAACCAGTTAGTTATTCATTATTCGAATATTGAATAGCTAGCCAGTGATTACTGAATGTAATCGATGAACGAAGTTCCCCACCCCATATTGTCAGTTTCCACCCTTAATATATATCTATATTTACTTCTTTGTTCAACTCTGAAGAATGAATAAGCAGCCAGCATGATATTCGAAAAACGAATAACTAACCAGTTAGTTATTCGTTATTCGAAAAACGAATAACTAACCAGTTAGTTATTCATTATTCGAATATTGAATAGCTAGCCAGTGCTTACTGAATGTAATCGATGAACGAGGTTCCCCACCCCATATTGTCAGTTTCCACCCTTAATATATATCTATATTTACTTCTTTGTTCAACTCTGAAGAATGAATAAGCAGCCAGCATGATATTCGAAAAACGAATAACTAACCAGTTAGTTATTCGTTATTCGATAAACGAATAACTAACCAGTTAGTTATTCATTATTCGAATATTGAATAGCTAGCCAGTGATTACTGAATGTAATCGATGAACGAGGTTGCCCAAACCATATTGTCAGTTTCCACCCTTTATATATATCTATATTTACTTCTTTGTTCAACTCTGAAGAATGAATAAGCAGCCAGCATGATATTCGAAAAACGAATAACTAACCAGTTAGTTATTCGTTATTCGAAAAACGAATAACTAACCAGTTAGTTATTCATTATTCGAATATTGAATAGCTAGCCAGTGCTTACTGAATGTAATCGATGAACGAGGTTCCCCACCCCATATTGTCAGTTTCCTCCCTTAATATATATTTATATTTACTTCTTTGTTCAACTCTGAAGAATGAATAAGCAGCCAGCATGATATTCGAAAAACGAATAACTAACCAGTTAGTTATTCGTTATTCGATAAACGAATAACTAACCAGTTAGTTATTCATTATTCGAATATTGAATAGCTAGCCAGTGATTACTGAATGTAATCGATGAACGAGGTTGCCAAACCCATATTGTCAGTTTCCACCCTTTATATATATCTATATTTACTTCTTTGTTCAACTCTGAAGAATGAATAAGCAGCCAGCATGATATTCGATAAACGAATAACTAACCAGTTAGTTATTCATTATTCGAATATTGAATAGCTAGCCAGTGATTACTGACTGTAATCGATGAACGAGGTTGCCCAACCCATATTGTCAGTTTCCACCCTTTATATATATCTATATTTACTTCTTTGTTCAACTCTGAAGAATGAATAAGCAGCCAGCATGATATTCGAAAAACGAATAACTAACCAGTTAGTTATTCGTTATTCGAAAAACGAATAACTAACCAGTTAGTTATTCATTATTCGAATATTGAATAGCTAGCCAGTGATTACTGAATGTAATCGATGAACGAAGTTCCCCACCCCATATTGTCAGTTTCCACCCTTAATATATATCTATATTTACTTCTTTGTTCAACTCTGAAGAATGAATAAGCAGCCAGCATGATATTCGAAAAACGAATAACTAACCAGTTAGTTATTCGTTATTCGAAAAACGAATAACTAACCAGTTAGTTATTCATTATCCGAATATTGAATAGCTAGCCAGTGCTTACTGAATGTAATCGATGAACGAGGTTCCCCACCCCATATTGTCAGTTTCCACCCTAAATATATATCTATATTTACTTCTTTGTTCAACTCTGAATAATGAATAAGCAGCCAGCATGATATTCGAAAAACGAATAACTAACCAGTTAGTTATTCAGTATTCGAATAATGAATAACTAACCAGTTAGTTATTCGTTATTCGAATAACGAATAACTAATAACTAATAACTAACTAACTTCAGCCTGCCTCAATTCCGCGCCCCTTGTACGGAGAAGTGAAGGATTACATATCAGACCTCATAAAGCGTGGGTGGATTCAAAAGAGTGACTCTCCATACTCAAGTCCATTTATGTGTATTCGTAAACGCGATGGATACCTACGTCTATGCATAGACTATAGAGAGCTCAACCGGAAGACTGTTCCGTCCGGTACGCCGATTCCGAGGGTCCAGGAAGCCTTAGACTTGATCGGAGGACAACGATGGTTTTCGTGTTTTGACCAAGGAAAGGCCTACCCCAAGGTTACGTCAACGATCAGTGTAGACATCTCACAGCCTTTACGACTCCCTGGGGCCTCTATGAATGGACAAGAATCCCATTTGGTCTAACAGGAGCTCCAGGAGTGTTCCAAGCTTTCATGGAAACGACATTAGAAGAGCTAAGAGACACTTGCTGTATACCCAACCTTGATGACATCTTGGTTTTCAGTGAATCCTTTGAAGACCACCTCAGTCACCTCAGAAAAGTACTTCAGAAACTCCAGCAGAAGGGAGTCAAGCTAAAAGCTGCAAAATGCGAACTGCTTCGAAATGAAGTGAGATACCTAGAGCACTTGGTATCCTCAGAAGGTTATCGCATGGACCAAGCAGATGTAGAAACAATGACATCTCTTCTAGACAGGAAGATTGAAAATGTAGGAGATCTGCGGAAACTGTAAGGCTTCATCGGGTACTACAGAAAGTATCTCAAAGACTTTTCACGAAGAGCAAAGCCCTTGTTCAACATGTTGAAGTTGCCACAGGGTTCGAACCAGGGGAAATTGAAGAAAAGGAGCAAGACTGGTACACGTCCTGGTCAATCACCCGCAAGTCAGAAAGTCTTTTGGAAACCACTTCACCAAGAAATTCTGAAGGAACTGATTGAGGAACTTTGTACGACACCAGTCATGACATATCCAGACTATCAGAAACCCTTTATCCTCCACACGGATGTCTCTCTGGATGGTCTGGGTGCAGTGCTGTATCAGCAGAGCAATGATGGAACATTGGGTGTTGTTGCATATGGTTCAAGGACTTTATCTCCTGCAGAGAAAACTATCACTTCGGGAAGTTGGGAGTTCTTGGCCCTCAAATGGGCCATAGTGGACAGATTTCGTGACTACTTGTACTACGCCCAGGGTTTCGATGTCTACACAGACAATAACCCCCTCACCTATATTCTCACTACAGCTCGATTGGATGGAACTCGCCACTGCTGGCTCACTGACTTAGCAGATTTCTCCTTCGACATATACTACAACCCATGAAAGCACAATCGGAATGCATATGGCCTGTCTCGCATGCCAAGGGAAATGATGAAGTATATGGAGAACTGTACAGCTCCGGTGACGCCTGCGGAAATCAAGGCAATTACCAACTCTGTCGCAGCTCAAGAATCTGGTGAGGAAGTGACAGCCACAATCAACAGGCTCTTTGTTGAGAAGGTGTTGTTGGACAATCCATTTGAATCTCCAGATAGAGAGGATTCCATGGAACTGGACTCTGAGGGAAGTTGTGAGCCAAGCAAGAAGTTCACTTCCAAAGTTCCAGCTCCGAATACCGAATCCATGTCTGAAGACAGAAGGCAAGTGAAAGACTTCACACCTAAAGTATCCAGGCAAGAGCTCAAGCAAAGCCAAGAAGATGACTCAGACATCAACTTTGTGAGAAAATTTGTTCTTTCACACAGGAAACCCTCATGGGAAGAACAGACTAAGGCAAGTCCGGTTCCGTCCGTTCACTGCTTCGGGAATGGAGGAATTTGAAGATTGACAATGATGGTGTTATGTACAGAGACACCCTCATTCATGGAAAATCAAGACATCAAATAGTCCTTCCAACCAAATATCGGAGAGATGTGATGTGTAAACTTCACAATGACATGGGACATTTGGGAGCTGACCGTGTTCTCTCACTGATAAGGGATCGGTTCTATTGGCCCAAAATGGCAGAAGAGGTGGAGTACTACACTTCTAAAGAATGCAGCTGCATCGTTGACAAAGCACCTTTCAAGCCTATAAGAGCACCGATGCAGTCCATTCAGACGTCAGAACCCTTTGAACTGGTAGGAGTAGATTTCTTGCACCTTGAAAAAAGTGTGGGAGGATATGAGTATGTGCTTGTTCTGGTTGATCATTAGCAGCCCCGACTTAGTCCCATATCACCCTCAGGGTAATGGGCAGGTGGAGCGATTCAACAGGACGCTAATTGGAATGTTGAAGACCTTGCCACTGGAGCAGAAAACAAACTTGAAAAGTCATGTGAATGAGGTGGTTCACGCTTACAACTGCACCAAAAGCAAGACCACTGGATACTCGCCCTTTTATCTAATATTTGGACGCAATCCGAGGTTACCGGTTGACCTCATGTTCGGCATCAGCAAGACACAAACAAAAGTCCCTAATTACGTCCAGACCTGGAGAGAAGGCATGGAACAAGCCTATGAGCTTGTGAAAAAGAACTCTGATAAGCTCTCGGGCAGAAACAAGAAACTGTATGACAAAAGAGTTCACAGTAGCTGGCTGCTGCCGGGTGATCGAGTGCTAGTTAAGAATGTTCTGGGGGGGGGGGGGGGGCCTTGAAAACTAAGATCCTACTGGGAGAAGGTCTATGTTGTGAAGGAAAAAATTGGTGACTCCCCTGTGTATGAGGTTCAGTCTAATGCGGGTGGGGTCAAAATAGTTCTGCATAGAATTATGTTGCTCCAGTGTGATTCAGTGTTCCAGCTACCTGAAGTGAGAGACCAGAAGAGTGCACACCGAAAGCCAAAATCAAAACCACTGGTAGAACATGAACCGGTGGAACCAAACTTTCAGTGAAATTCAGATTTAGAGGATGAATGTCCATAATGAGCATGGACGAGTGGTCGGTTGAATGCTGAGCCGACAATCCAAAATGTGCCAGATCATGATGTGAATAATCATGATAATGTGATGCATGATGGTGTGGACAGATGAATCATGATGTTGTGAATCATGATGTGAATCATGATGTTCAGAGTGAAGAAGGCAGTGTTGTGTCTGAAAATGGGGATAGTGATAGTGATCAATCAAGTGAGGTCAATGCACCAATGCATGCGTCTCCTCGCTCTAATAGAATTCAGGGTAGTGGTTGAGTTGTGAGACCGCCAACCAGGCTTGAGTATGATACACTAGGTTGTCCAAATGTCAATGCTGTATCAGTACACCCAAACAGTGCTATGCCAGTGATACAACAAGTTGGACCCCAATTTGTGCCTCATGTGTACTCACAAACTGTCCCACAGATGTATGCACCATGGCCAAATGTGTTCAGACCCTTACATACAATGATGCAAATGGTTCCCATGAACATGTGGAGAGATCCCAGATTCTTCATGCAATAGACTCAGAAGATGACCATAACTCATGAACAATGACTCATTGTGATTTTGTATGTTGTTGATGTTGGGGCAACATCTAAGTGAGAGGGGAAGGGTGTAACGAAGTTGTTGTTTCGAGGTCATATGTACCATAATTCACCAGAAGCCGTCTAGTCATATAATTAGTTTTGGCCGTAATAGCATATTCGTGCCATGTGCGTTTAATGCATGCACAGTTGATGATTTACCGTCAAACGGAATAAAACTTCTCGAAAACTAATTTGCCTTAATTATTGGCTTCAGGTGAGTTATCAATGCACAGAATGTACAGAATGTACACATAGGCATTGTAGTGTATTATTTCATGTATTTTATCTATCTTACACATGTATTCATGCTATTGAAGTAAGTGTAAGTGTAGTGAAGTGTCGTCTGCGGTCGCGCCATTGACGCGCGTCAGTCAACAAGTCCAGGGATATGGTCAGTTGTTACTGTGTTCCTAATGTATGTATACATATTCTAGAGAGGTTTTCTTATTGAATGGACTAAATAAGGTTGTAAGTAAAAAGTAAGTTGTTCAGCTATATTGAATTACGGGCTAGCAGTAACTTTGTAGCGGTCAGCTTAGAGGTAACAGTTCAGAGTAGCGTCCCTTGGATGAAGCCGAGAGCGGAAGTAAACAAACAAGACGATGTTTATCGCTAGGTTCATTTACTCTGCGTCAGTTGGTATGTACGGACAATATAATCTGATTGATATTTCATCACAAAGTCTTTTAAGTATCGGTTTAGTTGCGTGTCAGTGATTTTAGGCCGTGTCACTGTAAGTTTGTGACATGAGGTGAATTTGACATTATAAGTTAGATAGATGTATTTGCTGGTTAAAGTGTTCAAGTTATTATGGTTTGATATTTAGCCAGGTTATAGATTGCAGTTATTGTTATGGATAATTTCCAAGTACTATTCAGTCACAGTTAGTAGTGACATGATTTAGATTTGTATGTATTCTTATGCAAGGCAGACTCAATATATTATTAAGCACTGTTAAGTCTGTTAATATAGATAATGAGTCATCATTGTTATTGCTGAGTTTCAAGGAAAGATGGAAGTTTATTCAGTAATTCTTTTGTCAAGGTCCATAAATATGTTAATTGTTTTTGGTAATGTAGATCCAAGTGAGCTTAGATTATTGTGATTTATTGTGGAGATAAATCAATACCTACTTGAGTAATATTTTCTTAGTGAAGGTAAAGTTGTAGACTTTGGTTCAGATGTTGAAAATAAGATTGTTTTGAAGTTATGTATCAATATTGTGTCCTGGACTGAAACAATGACAGGTTCTCTATTTGTTGTATATCATTCTCCCAGTTAGTTGTTTGAGTTTGTCAGTCATGATATTTAGCTAATGTGACACTGCTGTTCCAGTATTTGTTCAGTTCAAGATAGCATTCAAGGGAGATAACTCTGTCATCCTTGTCATTTCAGTCAGTTCTCATATATGTAAGTAAAGGGAGACAATTTAGACTAGGAATATTGTTAGGGAATATTTTGTGATGTATTATTATGATATAGTAGTTGAATATTAATGTAGAATATGAATGTAAATGTATGTATTGATATTTGACAAGGTATTCATGTGAAGTTCCAAGTTTATCGCTACAGCAATAAGGTTAGAGTTCAAGTTGATTCCAAGTTAAAGTGACCAGTTGTTATAGTTCAGATAATAACAAGCAGAAGTTATGTAATAATAAGACATCAGCCAATGTGGTTAAGAAAATGATTTAATATCATTGTCAGAATGTTACAGATGTATGTTAACGCATGCGCAGTTGATGATTTACCGTCAAACTGAATAAAACTTCTCGCAAACTAATTTGCCTTAATTATTGGCTTCAGATGGAAAGACCCTGCCCCAAAAAGCAGCCGTACCCGAATGTGAGGGCAAACCACTTACAGGTGTAAGTTACTTAGGGATAGGTATAATAATTCTTACAAATAAATTTGAAATGGTAAGTCTACAGTATATAACTATGTGATCAATAAACCATACACGACAGAGATATCAGGATAGTCATCTCACCAAATCCTAAGAGAGCTTCCCAGAGTGAAGTGTCCTGTCCAGCCCGTCAGTGTTCAAGCGAGGAATCGTGGTGCCCAGAGGGCTGAGACCAGACTGCCCCCACAACGACTGACCAGTTCTTAAGAACAAAGCGTGCGGACGTCGGAGAAAGCCACCTTCCCGCACTGTTCACTGATTATGAGTGGTACACTATGAAGTGAGATATCAGAAGATAGGGCTCACTCTAAGCTACATGTACATATAAATATAGTTAACATAAACATCAATACATAAATATTATAAAAGATATGGCGAGAATTCAAGTCAGAAACAACTGACTGTAACACACATAATTGCAAATCACACCAATATGAATAATAGTAGAAGGTCAGACATGAATGTAAAGAGGAAAAGTTGCCCTTTTAATATATACAATTATGGTTGACATGCAATAATGATACAGGTGATGAGAGGCGGGAGAAAGGAGCGAGGAAGCACTCCTTGTTACACCGAGCAGTTCTGGGATATAAACTCGCGAGGGTTTTAGCCCGAGCAGAGTTTATTGCCATAATGCGAGGCAATCGGTTCATTATTTGCCATACACTCGCGCGGAACACTCTGATGATATACCGAAATGTACTCTCATTGGTATGAATCCTCGTTAGCACAATTGGCAAAGGCGCCGCTCAACGATTAAGACGTTCAGCGTTCGATTCCAAATTTCGTTACCCGCAAAATTATCGTATCACATTTGATAAAATTTCGAAATTTTACAAGTCCATTTGTTTCCTGAGGTTGAATATAACCAACCCGCGAAAATGGTGGTTATGGCATATAACCTGCAACTTAAACAAAAGAAATACATTCCCAAGGGGTGTAAACTTATATATCGACTGCTAGTATTATTGCAGTAAGAAAGCCTGCAACATCATTGTGGCTATTCCTTGTGGTTAAACCAGCATGCATCGGGTTGAACTAGCGCACCAGGGGTGATACTGCGCTGACACTCACTGTGGTGTTGCTACATCCACACCATGCTGCATGTAGGTCTATTCGCTACAGCAAACAAAGTACCGAGTTTCATTAGACATATATTAATGATGGTCCATTACTGTGTACTTTACTTCCAATTCTAATGTGTGACGGCACAGCCTTTGTTACAAAGTGTTTACTTAATGTTACACAAATGTCCACAAATGATAATAGGCAAAATGCGATCCCTCATCATCCGTATCATCATGCAATTTCATTTCATTATCTTGTAGTTTCGATTGTCGGGTTTCTTTGTGGAGTATATTGAGGGCTATGTACGATTCCCTATATGGAGGAAATACAGGTCAGATTCAGTCAAGTTCAGAAGTAGGGTGGCCAAGTGTGATTCTTGTTGACAGACTGACCAGGGACACTTATAAACTTATAAACTTAATAAAATCTTATTAGAACATCCCTAGACAAACTTTATAAAATATAAAAAGGCATCGGCATAAGATGATGACGACATATCTAAATCTATTGACGCAACAATACCGTAGGACGTCATGAAACAAAGCACAAACACATTTTGACTCCTATCTAGATAAGATGTTTTAAAAAGAAATTTTTTAAAGCAACGTTTTTCAGAAAAATTAAATGGAATTCAAACAAATTTTTAATAAATGAATATTATAATAAAGTCATGATCAGATATGACGTGTGCACGAATAAAAAATAGTGGCTTCATCTTGTCCATAACCCAAATATCATATCTTATTGTTTTTGATATAATGTAATCCTGCAGGTGTCACAGTGATTCATATAACTTTACCAAAGCTGAATAAATGAATCGCCAACATATTTTCTTGAATAATGTTCAATGTATTAGTTCTAATATATGATTGTTTACAAAATAATCTAACTAAGCACACAGCATTATATAAAAAACAATAAGATATGATTTGGTTCCTGGTCGGATTATGCAGAATATGAGAACACTATTTTGTACTTGTGTACTCGACATATTTGATCTTGACTCTATTTTAATAACAAACAATTATTCATTTTTTAAAATTTCGTTTGAATTTCATCTCATTAACACGCCTTATAGAGGTTTAAGAAATCGTTTTTCGAAGATCTTTATCAAGTTGGAGGTGGGTATGACCTGTTTTGTAAATTGCCTCTACCTGATTCTTCATAGTAATGTTGGACTCAAACCCAACGTCCATATTCCGGACCTGTTTACGTGACATACAAGGGTTTACTGCAAGTAATTCTGGTATAATTTATTAAATCATACACGAAGAACCGTTTTGTCCTCATTCAATAAATTTCATCCACTTGCAAACGTCCTCAGTGCACTTTACAAGTCTGCTCCTTTCGGTCATGATGCCCTTGATCTTGCAGCAATATCGGCTCTGTGTTTCGGCAGCGAACCCATGACAAGATATTCAATATATTACCAAAAGGAATGATGACGTTGTACATGGTGAAGAAGGAAAAAGCACTATGGTAAATATTCGCATAATTCACATCATTTGTACTTATATACACATGTATAAACACCCTCTCAATTAAGTCTTTATCCCCATTGAACATCCCGACATTGTAGGAGAGAGATTTTTAAATCAATGACGTGAGGACCTTATAAACAGCAAGGTATTATGTGAGCTTACAAAGCCCTCTCAAACATCATGAAATGTCCTTCAACTATCTATATCTTAACACAAGAGATATTTACTGTAAGGTTTATCTTAAGAGTGTGTAATGACTCTTTTGTTAAATAACTCCGAATTCAGGTACTATTCTGCTAATTTCGGCGAGAGACCGAACCTTAACTACAGCGGCTCAGTTTAATAATGTGGACATCGTTAGTTTTCTTACACAAACGACTTACATGATTAAGGGAGGTTTAACTGACGATCTTTATGCTAATTTAAGAGGGTTGGGGTAGTCATTTGTCAAAATAGATATTGGTGATATTTTTCGGTATATAAGATAGACCTCTCCCTCTAGATATTGTCATAAGAAAGCCATTACCTCTGAAAAAGGCTTCTTTTCACTTATAAACCCCTGAGCAAAATCGTACTATTGCCATTTAGGTTTTCTCGAAATTAAACCTTACTTCGAGGAAGACCCAGGTACTTCCACATGAAAATCTTGATTTTGATCCTTAACATTTGCAATACAGCTATTACCAAGTACCACTGGAAGACCACTTTCTTTCACAACTCTGTTCTAACAATTATAACCAAAAGGTATACACAGTTAAAATTCAATATAGAAATAGGATGATTCGAACATGAAACCCTCCCCTCTGGGCGAGCGGTGACAAGCTGAAATGAGTTTGCTTGAATTACTCTTTTTATAGTTATATCTTCCCGCTTTACGCGAGTGAGGGAGACATTTCTTTTTATAACACAGATTATAACTAATCAATTAATATAAAATGTACATTTTGACATTCGACGGTTTATAAATTGGCGAAACCACTCCTCCTTGGTCTTCTGCACTAAGAACACTTCAAGGTCGCACTCATTTGCTACATCTCTGACATTTTGCTCCTTTGCTTATTATATTTATTTGTACTGTGTCTGTTTATAAAGCAGATAAATCACTTATTCATGTGTTGGTGTTAAGGCTGTTCGCTCCAACTTTGCCTATAACCCTTCGTCCTTAGAATTTGCCTATGATTGAAGATGCTGTGAGAGACCCAATGCATCGTTTGAAGAGCATAATACAAGAATATTGAACCTCCAACTTGACCTAAAATGTGATTCATAAAAGTGTTCGTTTTTATTTCAAAGTCTCAATATCGTGGTTAATATGACAATGACTCGTTACAGACGAATGATGCTTTCAGATCTCAAAATGTTAATTTTTTTTATCAATAGCAAATATTTATTATTTTCGTTCAAACATAAATAAGGTAAACAAATAAACGATGTTATGTATTTTATTTCATTTGTCATATTGAAAAATAACTTAAGCCATTTACAAGACAAACATCATTATTAAAATTCACGATTACAAAACTTGTTTTGTAACTGATGTAAATTGATTCGAATGCATGTACATTGAAGATGATCCGTGTCTCTGTAGAAAATATCAAATAATACCATGCGACACATAAATATTGAATACTTTAATTCTAGCTTGTGGGTGTTTGATACAACATATGGTTGCTTGTTTGTAGTCAGGACATATTTTATCAGGTAATTAACGGGTAGTTGTGTTGACAGAAAACTATTGATATAAAGATTAAACATTAACACGCCAACTCGTACATCGTATCTAGCATGTAGGACATTTTTTATGAATAGTGACTTTTGCATGAAAAATATTTAAAAACATTTTTTAAAAATACAATGTATGCTCATTTAGAAGAACCTATGTTTTCTTATGACCACGATGTAGTCTCTTATTTCTCATTGGAAGCATTTATACCAGATACCAGGATGAATGGAAAGCACTTGGACATTTTATATTTTAAGCTAAATATGATTTGTCAATGTGACAAGTACCGATAAGATAAGAGCGAGGAAAGCACTTCACTCTTAGAAGTTATCCTTGGAATTATCCCCATCAAGTCATTACAAAAATAATAAATTTTGCTCATAAAAGGCTTATCCAACTAAAAGCCCTCGACTAAAATTGAATGCCTGACACGAATATTGAATACTAGTTTCCATTGTATTGTTTGGGAGAAATTTATTTCATGGTCAGAATAGTACACAAGTATATACGAGGGGCGTTCTATAAATATTCCCCTTTCGCATTCATCATCAGGGAAACGAGTGCCTTTCAAAACTAACTTCATGTTTGGGAAAAGGAAGAAACCAGATGGTGCAAGGGCAGGAGAATACGGTGGGAGGAAGTATGTCATAGCCGCAGGTCTGCGCTTCCGTGTGAGCTACACATGAGTTGTGTCCAAGAGCATTGTCCTGAAGAAGGCGGACACCTTTAGTGAGCATACCGCGTCTCTCGGTTTTGATAGCTTTCAGGATTGTTTGCAGCAAACTAGCGTAGTATGCCCCAGTAATTGTGGTACCCCTTTCCAAATTCCAAATTTCCAAATTCATCATGATTACACCATGCTGATCCCAAAATGCGGTGAGCATAACACTGCCTGGCGAGGACTGGACCGGTGCCATTTTAGGGGGTGGTGACTGAAGATGATTCCACTTCTTTGACTGGATTTTACTTTCAGTGTCATAGTGATGGACCCATGTGTCATCCTGTGTGATGTTTGCCGAAAAAGTTATCCTGGTTTTCTTGGCACATTGCGAAAAGAGCTTTTGAGCCATCGACTCGTTCCTGTTTTTGGAAAGGTGTGAGCAGTCAGGGTATCAACCGACAACTTCTGAGTCTTCAGCATGTGCGAATGTTCATGAATGTTATTCTCCACAGACCCCAAACCTATCTTGACAACTGACGGACAGTAATTTAATGATTGTATCCACTTGCCTGATAGCGTCATCATCAATGGCTGACTCGGGTCGACCTGGAATTGAAGCTCTTTCCACGGATTTTCGACCACTCTTGAACTGACGATGCCAGTGTTTGACAACTTCATTCGATGGGGCATCCTCTCCATAAGTTTCTCTCATCTCATCAAAAGTCTCCTTTGGTGTACGACCCTTCAAGAATAAAAACCTGATAACCACGCTCTAAGACACGTGCTGACAGAAAGAATGAATATTTTAAAAGTATGAGACATCACTTGACCTATGGAGACATGCTACATGTATATATCACTTCTTCCGGTAAAGAGAAGTTGGTCAGAGGAAATTTTTATTGAACGCCCCTCGCCATTGCATAGTATAGAATTGTATATGAAATAATCAACTGTTATCTACATTTAAAGTTATACATACACATAGAAAAAAACCATTAAACTCTCCCATATTTTTTTCACCAGCAAAAGTGTTGGTAAAATTAACCGTATGATATTTGATAATAATAATCTAGCTCAGTTTATTAAGAAAGTTGCGTTAATTTGGGATATTTCTTTTTCAAATATTTTTATTCCAGCATAGAGCATGTACAGTTACAAGGGTATGAATGGTAAAGTTCATGGTACAGTTTTGTCTTATGGCGAGACGATTGACAACATGTCTACAGAGTCAGATTTAATTCTCTGGTTGCATAACCTTTGAGACTGGAGACCATTTCTTATCAATGTATTTGTTGTTGTTACATGCAATGGCGTAGACTTGATTGAAATTATTGATAACCCTATCAAATGATAAGGTTTGGCCTTTAAGACTACAAGATGGTTCAACAAATTAAATTGAGCATGAAAGCCAAAAAGGATAGCGTTATTATCTAAAGTTATACCCTTATTTATATGGGTCTTTAGAAATAATTCCACACTCAACCAGAATATTTTTTACATGATCACAGTTTAAGAAAACAGTTTTACAAAATGTTCAATTGTCATCATTAACTAAATGCATGATTTTTAATTCCTTCTTGGTATATACTATAGGGTATTTGGGATATTTGCATTTATAAAATGTTGACATTTTGGCCTCCCCAAACATGTTACGTTGTACTGCGAAATGAAGGTGATTATTTGTAACTGTAATGTTAGTAACTCTTTCAAGTCAACTTTTTAAACTTTAGCGTCTGCCTTTTAGTCAAAATTACTTCCCTTTACTTCCTTATTTTGCAAGATAAAATATATTTTGATGTGTGCAAGTCAAAATTGTATTAACAATGTTGTGTATGAAATCTAATGTTTATCACATAGTTTAGACACAATGACAGTCCTAATGTTTAACAATGTCAACTTCATTAATTTTTCTTTGAATGAATCTGTCACAAAATATGGTTTTCTCAAGTCGAGGGCGAAAAATTCAAACAAATTATCGTAACGCTCCCACATTACTACATTGTAGTTTTGGACATCGTTTTAGGTGCTTCATCAGTCATCAATCATCTCTATAATATTGATACAAATTAAAGACATCATTGAATGGTAAATGAACTACACAAATGAGATATATGATTAACATGATATGTTCGTATTTCTTTTAAAATGATGTTGCAAGACTTACCCATTTGGGAAGATAACCTGTTTTATCCAGGAGTAGTGCGTATACGCGTATAGATATGAATTTGAATATTAATTTGTGTATCTTTCAATATTTAAGACACCAAGACAAACAAGTTTTGATAGTTTTAAAACAAGAAAAAAGTGAGCATGGCTCACATACCCCCGCCATCTGCTATCCGTCCATTGAGCATTACAGATGTCAAGGGTACAATGTTTAAAAAAAAGATTCAAGCATCATAATATTGTCTAAAATATTTTTGGGAACAGGCTTTGTTATTACAAAATTTCATTCACCCAGATTTTCCAGGTAACTTAATTGTTCCCATTAGAGCATCACAGCGGTCCTTTGTACCAATTTCAATTACAGATTCAAGGGCAATAACTCTGTAAAAACATATTTCGGAACTGGGCTTTGAACTCGATGAAGAGTAAGTATCATCTGAAGTACCTACATGTTTCACTTCATTCAGCTAGATGTTATAGTTGCCGAGAAATCTTGTACGTAATGACGGACGGACGGAATGACGGCTATAAAACCCCGCTTTACGTCGTAGCAAGGGTATAATAACTTGTTATTTTCTGGATATTATTAAAGAAAGACACATGAGATTGGTAACAATATGCTTGAGATACCTTTGATAAAGATGTGATTGTTTTAGGCTTAACGAGCTACCACTTCAAGCACTATTATAATTAGGCAATCACTATCCTGGAAAGAGAGCTTTATAGTTGAACAGCACTGTATCATGTACTCTCACATGAATGATTTTAAGCAGAATGGCAATGTTTCTATGAATACTTTCAGAAAGAATGACTTGCTGGAACAATGTCGGTATTATCGGACAATGACCATTATGTCACTGAATTTGATGTGATATTAAGAACATATCTAAATGTTAAACAAGTGAATGACAATTTTAAAGAAATGACATACACAACTTGTATTTCACTCCTGTTGAATGCTAAGTAAGCAATAAAATTTACAAACTATATAGCAATGTGCCGAAACGATAGCCACATCCATGGAGAAAACACCCGTAAAACCCTACAGGCGATTATGATCAGTCTCCCAACATCAAATGCACATTTCGGCAGTATCTGTTGCTTCAGTTCTAAATTGATTTAATAATCAATAAAGAGATATCCGACTACTATTTTGCTAAACTTCGGGCAATTAGGATTACTTTACGTTCAAGAAGTTGAATTGTTCAATATGGTGATGAGTGTGCCAGGTTGAGACGGATACAAGCATTTCTCAGTTTCTAGGAGTATTTCAAAATGAAATCAAAATCACTTATTATAATGGAAAATTCTGTGGAAATATAAAGACAAATCCTCCCATGGTTATAATTGAAAACGCCAAAAAGGAATGTGATATATACACAAAGAACTTAATTAAGCACCACCTAATATTTTCAGTGATACAAATGTACATAGTAACGAATATGTATTGTTAGATGGTAATTGGTATGGAACTGCATTTCCTCTCAACAGTGTTCGGGTTTTCTGTGAGGTCAATCGTACAAACACACCCCACAATGCATGTGAATCACACCACCCACGAATTTCTGAAATTGCAGTTTTAAATCGGTCTTGCAATCAGTATAAATCTCTGAACCTCTGAACATGGCTCGAAGGAGACTCACTGAAGCAAAGAGATGGCAAATTATTGAAATGAGTTCGGAATGTATTGTAGAGCTATTGGACGACAGTTGGACATTCACCACACTGTGATAAGCCGTCTTGTCCAGAAATATCGTCAAACCACAGCATATGCACCAAAGAACATCCAAGCATCAGTCCCATTCGTTGGTGGATCAGTAATGGTCTGGGGATGCATCTCTCACGGTTGTAAGCTCGATTTGGTGACTACGAGAGGTAATCTCAATGGCGATTGTTACATCCGGGACATTCTGCAGCCTGTTCTTGTGCCAAAGTTTGACAATCATCCATTGGCCACTTGTCCTGTATTCATGAATGATAAAGCTCGGACTCACCGTTCTCGACTTATGATTGATTTTCTAAAGAACAATGCAGTATCCAAACTTCCATGAACCCGGATATCAATCCACTTGAATACATTTGGGATATGATTGGATGCCGAGTGCAAGCCATGGACCCACCAGTACAGGATTTAGTCGGTTTAGAAGCAGCTATACATCATGAGTGGCAGCTGTTACCTCTGCAGCGAATCAAGAGACTCACCACAATGACGTGGAGGATGGTTGAAGCAATCATCCGGGCACGTGGCGGATACACCCGTTATTGATAACGTGATGGTCATTTGTTTCCTTAAGACAACAAAGAACATTGTCCAACTGCTTAACAAACATTTTCCCAAATTATTTTAAATTCACAGAGCAATAGTTGTTCAGGAGTGAGTTTTCAAGTAAAACCACTGTTCATGTTCATCTGTCAATATAATGAGATACATGTTACACATTGTATTCAGTGTTGTCTTTTTGTTTAGCTAAGATGATGCACTTTCGTAAAATAACAGCATTTTTTCGATTAAGTTCACAAGATTTTCAGTGTTTGGGCATCGTCACACAAAGTTGAAAATATGAGGTGGTGCTTGATTAAGTTCTTTGTATATATCTACTCTCTTGAGTTTATATGATCTGTCAAAAAAGAGATGGATAAGAGTTAACATTCCCGCTGAATACCGCGTATATCTTACCGCGTGAGTTAGATATGAATATATGCGTACAGATAATCCTCGTACCGTTGAGGGCTGTGTGAGGCAGCCTTTATTTAATACATTCAAAGAGTGATGTTCAATATATATGTCACATTATATCGTGTAGAGTGGGAATCGTATTACGAAAACTAATAACGACAGTGTTCGTGATTTACTACTTCATAAAATCTCTACATTTAATATCTACAACTTTATTTAATATAGTGAAGCTATTTCTTTACAGTTATTGATCATCAGCCTATTCCTGGTAATAAACACTGGGGGACTTCAACTGAAAGGTTTATCTACGTTATCGTACTGCATTACAGAGATACCGTACCGCGATTTCTCGAGGTGGGGGGGGGGGGGGGGGGGGGGGGGTGAGTTCGAATTCCACCCGATGCTCGCAGGATTTTACAAAATGCATTGCCAAAATGTTGTTGTGGACTTTCTCCCTGCAAATTACTGGCAATTGTGATATTAGTAAAGTAATCCTGAAAGAAAGGCGTTGCGCCCCCTCGTATATCTTAAAGTTGATGCTGTGGCAATGTTACGATTTTGGAATAAATATTAAATCTGTTTTAGTTTAATTCTCAATCAAACCCTTCTCTTTGATTTAGAGATGCCATTACAGTCATACAGACCGGAAGTAAGCAACTTTAAAAGCTGTCTTTTTGGTTTTAATATTCTGAATAATATGAAGGTTCATACTGCTATAACTAGTCACTTTGTGTTGAAATGCACTTACCAAAGGTTCATCGGTTCACTTGAAAGAATGGAATTTGTCATATTACAACAACAACACTATTGACTATAATTGTTCTGTGTAACGAGAATAGCAGAACCCAAATAGCAGAATGGTATGAATGCAAATATCACAAAGGAGTGAGTGATACGTCAGAATGAAATTTGCTTTGTTAAACTGGTAGATAATGCTTCTGTCAAATCGCACAGTTGCTTTTTTAGATACCTTGTCTACTTTCTTATTAGACAACGTTTACTGGTGAACTAAACTTGGGGTGAAACACTTTTTTTGCTCTGAATATCTCGTACCATCACATAGCAATAACTTGATTAGTGCAGTCAGGTACCAACTTTGTAATTTACACGTATTGCCGAATTTTTATAGGTTGAGAGCACGGACATGTGATCTGAATTTACTGGTTTATTTCGTGTGAACTTTTAAAAAAATCGTTCAAACGTGTGTGAACCTTTTCAAAGTGATGTGAACGTTGACGGAACTATTTTCTCAGTTCTGCCGCAGCTCCTCACTCGGGCACGGGAGACTATGTATTCAGCGACGTCCGTACGTACGTAAGTCACATTACTTGTTAAAGGCGCTGTAGCACGTTTTTTGCAAATTTTATTTTTTCAAATTTCTCATTTATAATGATAGTTTATGTCATTTATATTTACTTTAGAGGGTAAAACATCTTATTACACAAACCAAGTATCCGTAGTGGTAATAACAGTGTTGCGTTTAAAGCAAAAATTGCATGGCGGCCATTTTATTGTGAACACAATTTATTATTTCGAATGACAAAAAACGGTTCCACTGGCTTAACGAACCATGTACACTCATTTTTTAGATTGATTTTCCGAAGAGGGGAGGGTGTTTTACCGTTGGTGAGATTAATTTTCAATTACATTTCATCGACTTATTTAACGGGAAAAACGTGCTACTGCCCCTTTAACGCGATATCTCATGAAGTGTTGCATCCAAAGTCTTCAAATGTGGAAAGACGCAGACACCAGTCGATTTTGGTGACCTTGACCTTATTTTCAAGGCGACCACTTTTCAAACTCTTGTTAACGCGATATATCATGAAGCTTTGTATCCAAAGTCTTCACATTTGGTGTCGGCCTCACATGAGGGATTACGCAGACTCTTGTTAACATGATATTTCATGACGCTTTGCATCCAAAGTCTTTAAATTTGGTGCCAGTCTACATTGTGGGAGGACGCAGACACCAGTCGATTTTGGTGACCTTGATATTATGATTATGACACTTTGACCACTTTTTGAACTCTTGTTAACACAATATCTCATGAACCCAAGCATCCAAAGTCTTCAAATTTGCTGATCACCATGACACTTTTTTACCAGTGAATATACATATATGAAGTACATGTAACTGCTTTTGACCAAATGATGTGTCTTACTAAACTCAGTGTTAGAGGCGGGGGACATTGCTATGTTAGTGGCAAACACTTGTTTTCAATGTAGTCATTTTACAAATTCTGGAAACAAAATGTATCTGCATGATATTTCACAGTCACCTCTGCCATCAATAACTGTATTTCTTTACATCAGCTACGGTTTCCTGTCACGTCAGCTGACTGGAATGGAATAAATTGCACAATATGCACGTTGTGCACGTGCAAGCGCCGTATCCAAAGCGTGTCAATTTAAATTAATATAGCTACTCAACGTTTTATGAATAATAGACGCAAATCTAATTTTAAGTTGATGTGCAGATTCTTAATACAGAATATTTTATAACATTTACTTTGTGGTGAAATATATGTCAGTTCTCTACCTTTATTATGTATATTATCTTTCGAAATTAAATACATTTTTGGAAATTGTTATCTCTGCGTCGGAATTTATTCAAATAATTTGCTTCTATGTAACCACGGTTAACTTATACCATTTCTCCTATTGAAAGCATATACCAATATAAACTATTGTGAATTTTAGAATATTTTTGATAAAAGAAACCCAAATAAACTTAGAAGTTTGACACCGTTCATTTTCCATTGCAAACACACAAACTGACATTCAATTCGTAAATGAAACTTTTAGTTCGGAAATAGTTTACACGAAGAACGTATAATATTGCTATAAGTAAAACAAAAATGCTTAGCCCCACTGGCTGTGCATCTATACGCTTACCATTGTTATAATACAATGATTATATATTCACCGCCTTTGTTTGAAATGAATGTATGAAATTGAAATTGAATTTAAAAAAATATGTCCATGGCGATAATAAACAGGATATTCCTACAGATAAAGGAGGGGGGTTACGGGGCAAATGATTTGATTTTCTGGATGACTGAAGAAAACCTTGAGAATCATGAGATATTGCATCATATTCGTTTAATTGGCTTTTGGCAATAACGGTAATAAAGACATCGAAATGCCGATCATCAAAGACGTTTTGAATGAGTTGGAGGGTAACCGACAATCCAGAGGTTTAAATCACGCTTAAAATACATTTTAAGTACTAGTCATATCCATATAATAACAGGGGTGTTCTTATGGTGAAAGCTGAACCAAAATAGTTTGTTCACATTGTCCCTGGATACACAATGGGAGCGGCTCGCCATTTGAGTGACCCACTTTACAGCTGGATAATTTGAACATTTAAAGGTTTCCCTGGCCCTGCCTTTGAATGGGAGCGCGTTATTCAAATTGTATTTCTGTTCACAGAGCAGTGGATTTGGGTAGCTGGTGATGATATGTGTGTTGAAGCAGACCTTTGAGCGCTGTGATTGGCCGCTCTGGTTTGACCAGGGTAGTGATATTGGGATCGTCGTGATCGTCGACTGTCGGCGTGGTTAGCCTATGTAGTACACGCTGCATAATTTATATATTCTTATTAATGAAGATGTTCACTGTAACTATCAATGATGGATCATGTCCAACCATGCACATATCTATGTATATCACTGACTTTTTAGCAAAGGTTTTTGTGTTTCTGCAGTTCAGGGTACAGCAGATACAGCATAATATCTTGTTCTAATAGGTTGTGAAGGTAGACACTGGAAGTACAGTGGCCCCATGTTAGAAATACGTTTGTCTCTGATGTCCCTATTGTATAGCTTCATTGATACATAATACTGCTACCACCACTAATAATAATTTTCTCTCATTACTTGGTAAATTTTAAATAAATGTTGTGCACTCGCCACCCACCTGCTCCAGTGCAGCGCCTTTCCAATCATTTCTTTTAAAGTGTGCGCCAAGCAAGGAAGTCACAACCCCCATCTTTCAACGTCGGTTGGTAACACTGAATCGAACGCCTACCTTCCATGTGCCGCGCAGACTCGCTACGTTAAGTTAGCCAATGCTAGACTTGCAGCTGTAATATCTCGCAATATCCACACTGATCTACTGATGTAAGATGGCCGGTGTGCTTGACAGAAGATGATGTCGAATGTAATCTCACCTGCCAAAAACATACTACCGTTGAAAACATACCATCAAAATATACTGCAATGCTCTCATGCAGTACACTACAGCTAAGGAGTGCCACCGTTTCAAGATCACCCTATAGCCAAATAACCGTTGAACTGTCTGACCTTCACTTGAATTGATGCTTATTCTTGTCGATGTCTGGTTAGAAATACTTGCCATTTAGATAGTGAGGAAATATAACATGGTCGTGTGGTAAGCTGTTGGTACAGTCAATGCTGGCGATAGTTGCCTTACTCTGAGGGCATGGGTTCGAAGCCCGCATGGGACTCGGCCCGGAAAAGTACAAGAATTTGTACTATTGAAGGTAGTGTTATCCCAAATATAACCATGTTATATTTCCTCACTATCTAAATAAAGGAATTTCAACAAAATGCATCCATAATTATAGTACACATTCTTCGTGCTAATGAGTATTGGAGGTTAACCTTAGTGTGACGTTCATTGGAACTCTCTTTAAGACTATAATCTATAAACTATAACCCAAACATAAATGATTTTGTCCAGTGGCCAAAATGAAACTTAATATGCATTTTGTTGAAATTTCTTTACTTATGATGGAATTATAACGTCTCGAATAATTTCGTATCTGGCAATGGGTAATGGTAAATTTATTTCATTTGCCAACCTCCGACTCGTAAATGTAAAATATTCTCTTTTCCATGATTGCAAACTACGATTAGTAGTTTGGCAGTGTAGGAATATCGTTCATCGCTCTTTGCCAGATACGAGTCAAGTATTTATTACATAATCATCAATTATACTTCTGAAATCCATTCTACATTAAGCTCCCAAAATGACAGTAAGACATATGTCAGCCAATGACCTAAGTCTCAATTTGATTGACATTGATACTGAAAGTGATCGTATTGACATGGATTTAGGTTTGAAGACTAATGACACATCAGGTAAATCTAAAAGTGATGATTATGTCTTCAAAAATGAAGAAGCTGTCATTCTTGTTTATTTACATTGTAATGAATTTCGTGCATGTAGTAGGAAATCTCAGAGAATATATCGGAAAAAGTCCTGCCATATGGATTTGTCGTCTTAGTCTATGTCATTGCATATGGGGTTCTGGCGTCATCGGACCTAGGATAAGTGATGGCCAAAAGCTAGTGCAAATTGGATGAAGGTGCAATTTCATTAGTCGTCAGTTGTTCCATAATTGTGCTTTTAATGAATTCCCTAGACTAAGAGTTTTAGTGCATGCCGATACCACTTACATGGTTTTTATCCTCACATATTCTCATTCAAATAGACCTCATGGCTTATTCGGCAATCCGCGTTCAAAAAGCATTATTGATTTTTTTTCGCCAATCGAGTTCTCATGTTATTTAAAACAGAAAGAGTCGAAACTCACCAACTGCAATGACATAGATGCCACAGAAATGAACATGTCCATTGCTGTGATGTTTCACATGAATCTTTACAATCTAGCTGCATTACATGTACCTTATAGCACTATTGGACTATCAATATGTATAGGTCGTCATAAGAGCATTTCTGTTTTCAGGAGTCTAATCATATTTCAGTTTAATATGTCTGCACTTTGCTGACAGTATCACTGCTAGCAATGATCGCTTGTTCAAGGTATTATATAATTTCAATGACGCCATGCACAACATCTGCTCTCTTGGAAAGGGCCCTTCTATCGATTAGTGTATGATACGATGACAAGACATAATAAAAAAAAATAAACGTCATATGTATAACAGCAAGTTCAAACAAGCATTCCCGTCTGTCCGGGTGATGACTGTATACACTGGCTGTTAACAGTCACTAACCCTTCTTTTTGGCCTTTTTGTAGTTATCTGGTACCACCAGGTGGCCACTATCTGTTGCAGCAAATTTGGCAACATTTTGAATTTGTGTTAAAGTAACACTTATATTACTACGAGATAACTCGTAGTGGCAAATTTTGACACATTGTTAACACGTGATAACTCGTTGGTGGCAGCAAGCGTGTGAAGCGATACACTCTCTTCTGATTGGATTAAACAAGGTCATGTGACCGGTATACATTCTTATAAACACGAGATTAACAGTTGAAAATGATAAGGCTCACACTTTGACGTTTATATAAAATAACCCTCATGACTTCTTTATCACTGTATCATTGCGCAATAATTAAATACTTCAATCATATTTCCTATGATCTACGTTTTTCGCGTTGTGACACATGAGTGATGCTGTACTACATGTATTTAAGGCGGAGCAAAGCGCATGTTCTAAGTCAAGACTAAACATATGTTTTAACATGGCCTATATATGTTTTTCATCTTTTTCTCAATAGCATTTATGGATTAAAACATCCCTTCGATTGCAAAGTCGACAGGCTCCGGCATTTATAAAACAAATAAAACGGTTTGAAAGTTCAAGTTAAATTGTTGTATAAATGCCGTCGACAAGCTCCGATATTTACACCAGTTTAACTTGCACTTTTCAAGCCAGTGAACAAACACATTATGAAATCTTTTTCTTAATTACAAACTCTACTTGAACAAGCAGTCTCCCGGTAGGACTTGTATTTGTTCGGGGTTAAGCTTTATTCCTTAGTGATGGTTTTGTATTATTGTTTGTAAAACTATAAGGCAAAAACATAACATTATTAAGTAATAATCCATCTTTTTACAAGACAATTTACTGAACATATTGAATGTTAAATCTATAAGGATGTTGCTAACATTTATCCACCAGTATATATACGAGTCAGTCGTAAAAACTGATAAACAATTCCTGATCATGAAGCTTCACTGTACTTTATTTACTATATACGAAACGAGGATTAGAGAGATCTATTTAAACCGATGTAAGCGGATATAACTCCCTTCGGTATTATTTGGCTAGTCTCCTATTAATGCTCGTCACGATATGGATGGACATAAACCCACAACTACAAAGTATATAAACGGGACTGAGAGTACGGAACAAACCTACTTGACGTGCCCCTCGTATGTTCCCAGTTATCAACGCGTCTCCTGCTGCCATAACATGAACATAGAGTCTGTTTCGTACAATGTTATTTTGGTTTGATACGTGCCAAAATACAGTGGGTGCTGATTACTGTATAGATCATCCCACTCCACTTGCATATTCACCCCAAATACCAACTCCTCCATAAGACGCAAACTAATTCGATCCGATAGAAACATATTCTCCTACTTTCCGCTGTTTGAGAATCATTCTACAAGTTGGTGTTAAGTCTTCCTCCTACCCTCTTTATAACAATAACAATTGTTCGGTTGAAGCTGCTGATTGTATGTCTGATAATGTAAACTATCCTCAAGGGACGTAATACATGTTGAAGGAGAATTAATTTTATGGATATACAACTTCTTTATTGCAGGAGTGCGACATTTCGGTGTAGTTTCTAACACCGTTATCAAGCAAGTGATAACATGTTTATAAAGGTGTCCAGATTGTTAAATCAACACGAGTTGACATCACAGGAAATTGAGGATTATCAATATCTTGATGTATACAATGTATATAAAAGTATCCACACCCCTCTATATTAATAGGCTAAAGGAGCGACACCCGCCATGTTGGACTCGTTTTCAAAACTCCCGACTCGACTACATTCATGGCTTATACTTCACATTATACACATTGCCATCTGAAATAACTTTATTTGGTTTCATACTAAATGGAAATAACAAAAACTTTTCTTTAATTTCCCCATTTTTGCCCAAAATACGCTGTCAAGTAGACTCCACCTGAAAACAGTATTGAAATACAACTGCCATAGACGTGACTCAGCAAAATATGATCACTCGTAAGATGTGCTTGTTAGGGACCCAGAGCTGACGTCCTCTTGTCTGTACGCCGATGTACTTCATTCGACTTGAGCATGTTCCAGGAGCGGGATACGTCGGTCACATGGTCGGTGTATATGCCGCTTGAACGAATCAGGTCTGATCTGAGGCACTTCCGTCTAGGCGAGTTGTATGCTGATGCTGTTTCAGGTAGAATCGGCTTGTCGGCGCGTTTTTGAAAAAATGAAAAAGCAATAGAAAACTGTTATACAATATATTAACAATATAATATTACTTGTTTGGTTTCTATCGAAGTTTTAAGGCATTGCATATTTATGTTTTGTAGATGGGTAGTGTAATTAACTGTAAAAATTACATTTGTTTTGATTTAATGAAAGTGGAATGAGGAACAATTAAACCAACTTGCCTCGACCAATAACAGTGTTCACTGATATCGTAGTGTTTGCCGATAGTATTTTGTGATTGTTTCACCAACAATAATGAAACATGTATATAATTTAATACATTATTTATTTGTTTTATTTATATATGATAATCACATGTTATCTTGTCGTTATAAGTTAGTGTTATCAGAAATAAAATTCTAAACCAAAGCTACCATAATGCAAAATGTCAACGTATATCCGATTCTCGTGTGCAGCAACGTGGGACGAGATAACATAGTTTGCGAAAACAATAACAATATTCGTCATGATTAGTCAATCCATTTTACATCAATATGACGATAAAGTAGATTATCAAATATTTAAAATATCGGGACACATCAACTACTTTTCACTTCAAATTTATAGTGTGCTATCATAAAATCATAAAATAAAATTGTCGAGAGGATAATTAATTCATTCGCTAGTCGATTACTGGAGTGTTGAATGCAGTCAGGAATTTAACTTATCGTCTAGTTATGTTAACCAATATTATTTAGTACATCAAGGACTGATGATTAAACGTACATTAAGATTGACAAGCGTAGAGCCATAGCTTATGGAATGGAAACACGAGGAACATTCACAACCCGATTATGTATTATGCATTGTTGTAACTTGCAGTCAATTATTAATTCCTTCGCTTTTGAATGTTGAAAACTGGACAGTTGGGTTTATTAATTAGGTTTATATTTTAGGTGAATTATTTCAGTTACCAGTCCGACTGTCTGGTTTTGATTTTTGAGAGTTTTCTACACTGCTTATGGTAGTGATTACTTTCTCCTAGTCAGATACCGTTCGATAGAACATCTCAATTATCACCTGATTAACATTACATTAACGTCATGTTTGTCAATATTGCAATCGAGGCCAATTGGAAAAGAGTAATAAGTAACATGTCAATACTTCTCGCTAAAGGGTCACCATTTAAAATCCGAAAGATCACGTGAGTAACATGACATCCTCATGTGTGGATTAACAGTCACGTTAGTCAAGATTCTAATCGAATTCACCAGGAGAAGATTTACATGATATTCATTAGACGAACAAGAATGGTTTGACTTTTGATTAAAGTTATGAGAGGCATATTAGCATGGATGTAAACGATATTGACCAATGGAGAACCCTTCCCGCAAGCCATTGAGTTGAACTTTAAGTAGGAAGACTGATATAATCTGAGAATCAATCTTTCACTTGCAGCTGTAAGAACTCACACTTTCCTTCGTCAAGATAGATGGGCATTCTCGTACTGACCTTTGGTCGTCAAGGGAATTTCACTTACTTCATAATCTAAGAGGACGATAGGCAGCGCTTACACTGAATACGAATCTCACTCGTCCCAGTGTGATCAGTAGAGGACTTGCCAGGGAATTGTTAATTTTCAGTTGGGAATTGACGGAATACTCTGAACGCCTACGTCGGAACCTCTCCACATCAGTATGGGTACTACAACGGAAAACAGTTCTGCTCTTGCACTATACACGGACACTCGTCCCGCTTTGACTTTGGACAATATGTCGGTTGTCTCCTATCTGAATGAAACCTCTCCTCATAGCGATATTACAGCCACCACCAATATCGAAGCTTTGGTTATTCTTTCCATTGTTTTCGTTATTATATGCAGTGTTGGGATCTTTGGAAACATACTTGTGATCACTGCAGTTCTCATCGATGAAAAAATGAGGAAATGTGTTACTAATTTTTTCATAGTGAATCTTGCCATAGCTGATCTTCTGGTCATGATCCTTGGAATTCCTGAAATTGGACAATTTGTTTTGTCTCGGGGCTGGCTACTAGGTCCCACAGCGTGTAAGACCAATCGGTTCCTGCTTGTATCGTCCCTCTATTGTTCGGTCTGGTCCCTGCTTGCTGTCAGCGTTGAGAGGTATGTACTTATATCAGTTTATGTACAACAGTTCAAAATATAATACTATTTCAACTAACAGTCATGTAAACAACATTTCCAAACGCGTAAACACTATTCCATATTTCATTACCAACATTTCCATCCGGTTTAGGAGTTATAATAAAACATTTTAAAGTACCAAATTTGTAAACGATTCACATTCGTTACCAAACAGTAATGCCCTATGTTCACATTGTTATAAACAAAATAATGACAATCCATTTGAACATTATGTCTTTTAAATTCATTTTATATCAAACACAAATTATGTTGTATCGTCTATATATATCACATGCCATAGTCAAAGATAAAAAACATTTTTTATACACACTGTTATATTTGATTCGTATTTTTACAAATAATTTAATATTAGCCATACTGCTGTCGTCTTAGATTCACTGTCTCTACTTGGACAAAAACCAACTCCAAAATTTTTGTTGAAGTGACGTCGTCTCCAGTTTGTCACCGTACTCTTGATTGCCATATATATTCGAAGAATCAATAAATACTTTGCAAATGCTGCCATGCATTGTTTGTCTAAAACATGTGACGCCTGGGACTAGCCACATGTATTTCACAACTCTACAAGCAATTTTCGATGCCGTCTTTTCATATTAGTCTTTAATATATATTTTTTAATGTATTTACATACATTTAAAAATAAAAAATAAAACTATCCTTTAAAAGACATATCCTGAATAAAGGTTTTGTACATAGACCCCGCGTGGCAGTAGTTTTGTGTACAAATTAGTTTGTGTTATCTGCAAACAAGTTTCAGTTTGTAAAACAATTTGAGGCTTAATAATGATTCGAATGTTGTATTTCTTTGACCGTAGTTCGCTAATACAATAACTCCGACAACAGAGACTGTGCATAGAGAACTCATATTTTTCAAATCCAATTTCAAAACCAGATTTGTTCACACGGAGAATCGATATTTGCATTAAAAAGAATGTTATTTCAATTATACTCCTTATACGAACAGCATGATCCAATTACGGAAAACGAGAAACATTTCTCAACCTGGAGGTGAGACGAATCTGGACATCTGGTGTCTCACTGGGATCAGTAAATGTTATCATTACAATTTATAGCGACTACACTATGCATCAGATGTTCAAACATTTATCCCTTGGTCATTTTCATGAACCTCGCAAACGTAGACACAAATCACGGACATGTTTTATCTTCAACTCTTTGTATAAATTAATAGAAGTGGTATTGATAAATGATTATTATTCAACTCTACATGTAACTAGGGGGATAATGACGTCACGCTTTTTGTGTAAACCAAAGAATAACGGACAATCGTAATTGTGACTAAAAGAGTATTTGTAATAACTAATAAATAAAATATTCAAAAGAAAACACGCATTAATGATATTATGACAGCTATAATCAGTGTTTGAGAACATGTTACAGGAATGGTGAATGTTCGTAAATATTTTAAATTTAGCACAGTGTCAGTCTAAACGTGTATCACGATTTTCTGATAACGAACGTGATTTCACAATAATATTGTCTCCACTGCCGTAATCATAGGATATCTAACGAGCTTCCCCTTTCATATCAAGTTTATGTCCCGAGTGAAATAATTTTGCTTTGTCTCGAGCCTTGGCGAGAGACAAACAGAATTATTTCACGAGGGACATACACTTGATATGAAAGGGGAACAAGTTATGTTTCCTATTTATTACCAACATGAATTTCATACAATTTATTGTTTTTTAAAATATATTATTGTTGTCCCTATAAAGGAACGGAACAGCGGAGTAATATCAAACTGGTCACAGCATCTATAGGTTCATAATATTGCGACGTCAAATATTCACGCTTTCACCGTTCTATAATCCGTGATGTTCGGTATGGCGAAACTAGTTGCACTAGTCATGCTGAAGGACGGGTACGTAATATAACATCTCCCTGCTCGAGGACATGAGATGAGAGTTATCCGTCCTTTGAATGACGTCATGTCATGGCGGTCGCCATTCGCATGTTTCTCGTAGTCGGAATGTGTAAACAAGCTAAAACAAACTCATAGCCAACTTGAGGTTTTGATTTGGGTAATTGAAAAATGTGGGTTAGAGGCATGATAGGTGTATTCAGAGACCGTACAATTGTACAGTTTAACTTATGTATGATTCCGGTGCAGTCATTTTAGATCAGGCCGTCGTGTTTGGATTCGCTAATCCTTTTGAATACACAATAATTAAACCGTAAGCGTAAGTATATTTTGTTTTCAAATGGTGAGAGTATGTAAACTGTCGGCCATGTTGTTTGACGCCGGACAACCAAGTTCGATACTCGGTTGTCAGTCACGCCAAGTGACAACTAAGCAAGCGCAAGAATACATTCGAGTGAGTCAAAACGAACGCAGCCTTGAATTCAGCCTAAAGCGTGATTCATCGTTGAACCAGAACCTTCGCCAGTTATCCCAATTATCCAAAACCCTTACATTTCTGCACCAATTGACCCGCTGATTTCGATGGGGTAAAGTCAGAATAGCCGGACGAGAGGTTTTCGTGCCCGCAACGAAGCTATTCCCTATGGGTATGATTGGACAGCCCCTTCAACCCGGGCAGTCTGATCATGGTCTCTCGAGCTGTCAGATGGCCATCCCGCATATGATGAAGTCGTACGTAGAGGTCCTGAAGTACGGTCGTCACTCCAGGACGGCCACCTTTCGGACGATGTTTCGTTGAATTGATTTGTGTGTAGCGCCCCACAGACACAGATCAGGGTGACAAAGGTGTATACAGTGTCATGTTGCAATCACCCAAATGAAATGTCTGATATATACTTCTATGTTTACGTCAATACGTCAGTCTGTGATACAATGTGCAGACATACCAGCTTTTGATGGAACAATAACTTCCTCTTTTATTTCGGAAATTTAGAATTGAAATTTCAAGGTAGCAAGTACCTTTTTTGGAACTTAAATCGGTTGTCCAGTAGGAATCAAATAGTATTGACGTATATATCCAAAGTTGTGAAAACAAAACTTTAGCCGTGAAAGACGGGAGGCTTTTCTCTCCGTTCAGTAGTACTTACACGACTTAAAAGGTTTAAGATGTCAATAACGAAAACAATGCTTACCATTGATATGTCTGTTGGATGATCTTTCACAAGACCATGAAAGTCTTTAAGCTCAACTGTTTTTGTATATTATGAGATGACGGAGATAACATATGTCTCCCTTATGTTTTAGTGAACATTCCCAAAGTGTTATTATTGTCATCTGAGCTTTGGACATAAGCTTTCCCAATAGCAAGAAAGCAAAATCTGGTAAAATAAGTCTATCCTAAGTGCAGAGATATGTCTAAGCGTATTACTACGTTATCCCGAGCCGAAATAACCATAAAACCCACGGGGCCTGAGCATGACAGTCTAATGTGAACGCATTAGGGTTGAGGACATTGTGTAAGCAATAGGTACCATATACTGTGAGTTACTGATAAACCACAGACGCATTGTACACTGAATTAAATTGAAGTATTTTCCCTTTATTTTGAGCAAAGTTGACACTGTGAAAATGAATCCACATGTATTAAATTTATGCGATGTAACGTCAAGTATGGATCAATGTGGTGTAGTGTTTAGCGTGTTTACCTCTCACGCCAAAGGGTTCGAATCCCGGTGGAGACATCAACAATTTGTGACCTGGGTCCCATTCTTTGTTGTGTCCCAGGGCAAGGCAGTTCATCCCCATTGCACTCAGTCCACCCATTCTTTTCATGTGTACGTATACCTTATCTCGGAAAGTAAGGACCTATACTTTCGCGTGGAGCGCTACATAGCGGCACTAAGAGTACAATTCCTTCAGGGTAATAATAATACAAAGGGTGCGTTGTGATGCTTTGAAATAGATCTATGCAAATGGAATTGTTTTGATTAACTATACCTCAGGACATACTGCAGCGTAGCAAACAATTGATATGCTACCAAGGGTTTTGGCACCAATGCATGTAGTTTTTGGTACAACTGCAATATTGAACTGTTTGCTATATAATCGACAAACACTGTATTGATTTCTCGACCTATCTACTAAACTGGACTATTTCACAAACGTCACAAATCCAATTGACCAAGATCATCCAATATTGTATTAAAAATGACGTGTAAGTGTTTTTGTTTTGTTTTCTGACTGCTGATGATATCCATGCATATAATGTATCACGTTCAGAAATTGTTTTCATAAAGTGTGTAAGTCATTGTTTGGAATTATTGGCTATACTGTTGTGGATACTTTATGGCGTGACTTTCACTGGGACAGATATCCTGAGCAGTGATATTTTATGTTATACGATTTTGACAAACTTATTAGAATGTAAAATGTATCATGATGTATTAGTAACTATTCTAAAGCATTACCATACCACATTGATCAACAGTACGTTAAAATGTACTATTTGCGTTGTTTCAACCCTCTTTTTACAATTGATTGCCAAATTTCCACTGTCATATAATTACAAAAGTTTGTCAAGCCTTTACGATATAATTGTTTTGCTAAATCATCTCACCATCTTTAGAAATACATGCCATTTAGATAGTTGACAAATATAACAAGGCTACATTTGGGATAACACTATATTCAATAGTACACATTTTTGTACTTTTTAGGGCCGAGTTCTCTGAGAGTGTTGGTTCGAATCCCGCATGGGACTCGGCCTGAAGTACACGAATTTGTACTATTGAAGGTAGTGCTATCCTACATGTAACCATATTACATCTCATTATCGATCATCTAATGAAGAGACGTACGTTGGTGGAATTCATCTTTACTTTGTTTTGTGGTTAAACAGCATTGTACTTTCAGTCGGATCTTCCTAAATAGACGTTATTCAAATGTTATCCCTATGACCATCCACGAATGTTTATAGTGATGTATTCCCGTTATAACTCAACAGTGACATATTTTGGAGTTGAAACAACTCATGGGTATATTGTTCCAGTGTCATGTTCATAAGTTACGTACGAAACACGTGGAAGACAATGATGACAATGGCGCAAGTTCACGACCAAAACGCCCTGTTGCACGAAATCCATTTTCAAATAAGCAAATTTAAAAGTTACGTGTAGATTGCCTGTGGCCCTGAGATGATTGACATGATTGTGAGACTATATTTCAATCGATTGAACGGCATCATGCAGTTCTGTACCTTCATGGTGAGGTTAACCTACTGCATTAACTTTGGTCTTCTTTTTCAAAGTAATTTTATTTTCATTTCGTAACACGAAAGTATCATGCACCAGGTCTCAAAATGATAATTATTTAGTGTTTCCTATTTTAGTATTTCGCAAACAATTATAAAATACATGATGTTTTCAAATACACACAGGGTGCTGTCTTACCATTTCATATAAAATAATAACGTCACGCATTTACGAAGTAATCAAACATCAGGAGCATATTCTATTTTGAAAAAGAACTTGGAAAATGGCGATTCAAAAGTAGTGTGCCATCAGGCCGAAAAAAACCAAACATACGCTTGCATCCATAAGCGGGGAAAGTATAAATGTATTATACAAAATGCAATTTATATATGCGTATATCTGTGGTATATAATGTGCTGTATGATAACATGTCAAACATAACATTTAAATGTAATATCCATAAAGGCATCGAATCCAATCAAGTGAACATACGCACCACATTATTGAGAAATTTACCTCGCGTTTCGTCGTGCTTACATATGAATATTCTCATTGAGCTGCGATCCATGAAGAATCAAATAGAGCAATCAATTTGCAATACTGAAACGCGTGCAGATGTTAATTACAACCACTATATACCAACACCACAAATGAGCGGGGTGTCGTGCCCAGTCTCCAACAGATGCAATAAGCACGGTATGCATGTATCAGTAACGGTAATTGTCTTCATTATTTCTCTGTATTGCATGATGAGAATAATGATATATAACCTTTCGACCTGAGTCTCATCGGAGAAGAGAGGGATGCATAGATAAAGAAGGAAATAGCGATAAGATGGTCACAAAGCAGCAAAGTTGAGCAAAACAATAAATAAAAAGTTTTAACCAAATATGATTCCGTATCATTGATGTCATTATCGTATTATGTGAGCTTTTTTTAAATTCCAAAGGTATGATGTTATTGATACGGGGACACACGAGGTTATAACTAATCGCTTTATCATATCATTGGAAAAAAGGGTGATACGAACATGTTTTGCGGATTAATTTCATGACAGTACACCAAGGGGGAGGTCACTATGTCAGAGATATATGGTTGTAAGCTGCCTAGAAATAGTCCTTATTTAAGAATTTTGAAAACACGAAATGGGCGACTCTGTAAACATATGTCGACAAAATATCCCTGATGCCCTGTTCATGAAGATTATTCAATCAGTTCAGAATAAGTATCTATTAATTAAGAACATTCATAACTTACTTGTATTCTTATCTTATACTTTAAAAGATCACACATCACGTAGCCTGAGCAAGGGAAGTAACTCAAGTTCCAATTCTCATTTCAAGAGTTGCAATAGCTTGCTGAATAGTGGTATCTTTCTGTAAACGGTAATCATTTGTCAGGTGATTTTCACCCCTTTGTTTATGACAATATGTACCTGTTAATGTACCTAATAATGAACTGTTAACTATTAAGGGATGTAGCAGAGGTAACATTTAAAGCTAATAAAAGGTAGATATTGAAGAGATAATCAGTTAATTCCAAAATGATGGAAATCTGCAAGATAAATCTGTTACCATCAACGAATAACAACTCGGTATTCTTTTTTTTAGCAACATGCCATCATAATACATAAGATAATTCACAACAAACTCAGATTTTGAAATTGAAGCAATGAGCTGTCCTCTGATTGGACTGATTTGACAAGGTCATGTGACCGGTAGTCCCTGGTATTCTCGCAAACAAACAATTGACACATATAAACAAAGATAGCAACTTATCCATTTTGTATTAACGTGGTGGGCTTTTCAACTACATATCTCCTTACGTACTGCTCTTTACAAACTTACATTTATGGCATGTCTACACCACGTTAGTATGGCAAGTTTTGGCAAACATGAATTCAATAATTAGAATTTAACTTTGATGGATTGCTTGTCAACAAAGAGTTTGCTGAGATTATAATTCAATCTCAAATTCGTACGTAGGGATAGTGTGCACTCGAAATGAAGCCTTTATCTGAAAACCGTTACAAGAGTATTCAACGAGGCCATACCTTTTAAAGTTGTAGTTGTTGTTGTAGTTGTTGTTGTAGTAGTACAAGGACTAGAACTAAGAAAAGAAAAATAGCCGTTGATGAGCTATCAAATGCATTATATAGTCATTTAAATGTACATTTTCACAATTTGAAAATGTGAGCACTTTTTGGAAGTCGAATTTTAAAGGTAGATACACATTGGATTTGTTAATATTTATAATGGGATTTAAGAAGAGATATACGGCATTTCAAAAGGTCCTATATTTTCTTACTTGCCTTAACCTTTTAAACAGGACTCCATTATTTCACTTTGTTGATTCATTGAAACGTTAAAACCTCATAACGAGCACACTCACCCTGACCCCACATTAATACCTTGTTCGAACCCATGCTGCCAATTACAGCTCTTGGATGTCACATCTAATACAAGATGAACCAGGTACCCACATGTAATGCTGCCCATGGGTAAACAAAGAAAACTTTTGGCTAAATTATCATGACCAAGTTGACACTTATGTCTCAGGGTGTGTAGGGTCCCACCCTTCAAACTCCCCACATTGTTATCCAACCATGAAGCGAATTACTAATCCGACGCGCCGCGGCCATTCTTGCTCTTCATTTCTTCATTCTTGGTAGTCATTTAAGCTATGCACATGATTACGTGCCACCGAAATAAAATATTAGAAGTCATGGCTTGCAGTTTCAAATGAATCAAATCATACTTATGGTTTGTATTTTGCCCTTAGCACAGGAAATTGAACGGGATCATCTAGCAGAATATAATCATTAAAATTGACTCTCTGTGATTATTTTACGAATTGATACCAATGATCAGGAAACAACAAATTTTAAATATGCAAAACCATGCCGAGTAATTAGTTCTTTATAGAAGACCATAAGAATGTTTGTAAAGCATAAAAAACTGCCATGATCCGAATTACAATGAACTTACATGTTTTATTTCATATTAATTCTCAAGGTTGTCTTATCTTATGATGTAAAGCTGAATACTGGATGTTACAAAGATGATATGATTAGAAGACTGCATGTATTTGATCCGACCCTACATGAGGTCAACTATGATGCATTGGGGATACAGTGCGGATGCGGATGTTGTACTTGTATATGAATTAATAGTCCTGCTCCATGACTGTGTATTATTAAGAGCCTTTAATACAGTCTAGATTTTTTTCAGCAAGTGGAACTGGTTGTATTGAAAAATATAAAACCATAAGGATGAAAGTACAGTAACTAAAAATATTCCATAGACTAAATTGGGGGTTTCGTCTCTCTGCTTAAATTTGACATTAGATGACAATGAACTTACTTAATTACTTAATGTTATTCATTATATATGTCTGTATTTTGGTAGCTGAGTTCTTGGTGAGGACGTCGTCCTGACGTCGTTAACACAGAGGCCGTTGTCTTTCCTGTTGGACTAAGGTGACAATGAACTTACTTAATTACTTAATGTTATTAATTATATATGTCTGTTTTTGCCGACTTACAGGTCCGTTGTGCCGACACGAGACGAGGTGAAGAGCCGATACTGAGGGCCTGTAACTCGGCAATTACGGAAATACTAAATTTATGCTCAGACTCTTATTTGTGTAATTTGTCTTATTTTGGCTCGTTTTCCCTGTATTTGCCCAGTTTTCCCTGTATTTGCCCAGTTTTGCCATATTGGTCCAGTTGCCGATTGATATGGCCTTGGCAGTAAATACTTTATATATGTCATATGATTGATAGTTAATAAGTCCAAATTGATTATACACATGTTTAAAGATATTGGTAGTTACATACATGTCAGATTTGACAGTTGTTTTCTCTATAGTTGGGTACCTTTATCATTTGATAGGGAATAATGTCGCAATCTTCTGTAATTATTTCAATATTCGGGGCACTTTTCTCCAATAATGTTATAATTACATACCACTTTTACTGTGGCTAGTTCTGATTTTATGCGTGATTTTCCCAGTCTATGGATGGCCATGGTAACCCAACATTCAGACTAGAAAAGGATACAGACCATAATCATAGAAAGCAAATGCTACATGTACATTACGTAGTTGAGCATATTTGTGAGTGGTTGTCATTTTCACCAGCATTATACTTACGAAGAAGATAATTCTCTTTTCACAGTTTCTAAAAGTATCTTCAAGTGGAAGAATGGGACATGATATAATTGATGATGATTTATGACTGCAACTCTTTGTATGATGGACTATTAGTTAGTAAAAATGTGTATAACCTTTAACACATTTTACCTGTAGTCAATGTATTAAGAGTATTGTAGTTGTTGTATACTCTTCTCTGTGTAATTAGATGTAAACAAAACTCTTTAAAAATTGTAAGTAAATGTGACCAACAACATGAATACATTTGTGCTGATAATCGTAGTAAAGAAGACGTATCGTTTACTGTAATTGTTCTTTTATAATTGCGAGTCCTGAAAGTTGGTGACATCGTTGAACACATGCACAAACTTGGAATCGCAACATATCACATCTCAACGAGCACTGCTATCATAAACAGATGCGTACAATGAAACTAAACTGAAAGGTTATGATGTTACTAAATATGTATTATCTCAACATCAACATACCCATATTTTACACAGTAAAATGTTGTCTTTCATGAAATATTACGTATTCGCTGTACATTTTGGAAGTTAAAACTTTATCCGAAATTTGACTACATTTTATAATAAAATTATGATTTAATCTGTTTCGTCAATGTGTCCACCTTTGTCCCTCATATACATGTATATAGCAATCTACCCTATATAAAGTCAGTAGAACTATTTCAGAACCTTCAAAATCTAGTAATCAAACCTTTTGGTTGGTAGATAAATTAGAGAAACGAATTAAAACGCCCCACAATCTAAAAAGGGGCCCTATAATCGGTCGAAGAATTGCAAACTCAAAATTCCTAATTTACATATAAAATCAATTTATATTAAGGTAATGACATTTAGAAGTTTGTTAGATGACGATGAACGAGATAGCATGCATGTGTTAGAATTTGTGCTTGATAACGGTGTTAGAATGTCGCACTCCTGCAATAATGTATATCCGTAAAACTCGTTCTCCTTCCTGTATTAAGGTTGACAGGAAATGAGTTGAATATGATCACAATCTACAACATATAACTGCAAGGAAACGAATTCCGAGATTGTGATAATTCTTAGATTGTTCAGATCTCACGAGGTGCAGATTGTTTCAACAACCTTGGAATGGGGAACCATTCCTAGATTGTTCGAACAATCTGCAGATTGAGATGATTCCTAGATTTTACGGAACATGTACACCTTTATCTTTCCTTAAAGTTTCTGATTGGCTAATATTCATTGATCTTTATTAAGAAGGTATTTTGGAAAAATGCAAATACTTACAATCTTAACACTCCTTTAACGACCAAAGAGCTAGTACTTACCGCTATTGTCGCCTATTAGAGCTATTGTGGTCTTTGATGTCCATTTTCACTGTCCATTCCGTGCCACTCCTAAGACTAATTTGAATGAATAGAGTGTGTAATGGAAATCGATTTACGAGACTGGTTCACTGACTACGTCAACTTGGATAACACGATACATAAAGCACTGCGCCAATACGATCTATAACCAAATAATGATACAAGCAAAATTAGCTTTACTAAAACATTAACAACGCCCATGCAAGTCTTGTAATGTAATGAAATGTCTACCTCTGGTCTTACACAAAAACCTATTTGATTATCATTTGTCTGTGAAAGTTAATAATGAACATGACACCAATGCAACACTTACGAGTATTACACTTCACTACAACAAAGATTCTTATCCCCGACGAAATATACAATCGATTTCAAGTCATTATTCTTACCATCCGCATCTGTGATATACAAAACCATAAACCATCTCAAACATATACAACTCTAAATCAGAGACACCCGACAGACAAACACAAAGTACATAGTAACATATCTTGTTCCAACAAGAGACAAACGCTTACTATCATTATAGCTTTACATTATTTGGTATTGAGCTTCCATCTTTTATATATATCTATAATACACATAATTAAACCTTATATTATTATACCATACTGTGCATATTAGACCAACAATAAATGCTCAGTGATATTCAGTAAAGCCAGTCTATGATTCAAAATATACGTTCAAAAATCCTCATGCTGAAAAGTATTTGACCCCTATCAATCTACAGGAACGTGACCTCTGATAACGTTTCGTGCAGGATAAAGCCAACTACACCCATCTATGTGGTCTAATTCGAGATGTCACCGCCCATCATGTTATGGGAGTGGCTATACCCTGCAGATTTTCAACTAAATGAGTTGCAGTAGCCCAAGCCCAGGGCACAGAAAGGGAACGTATATGCATATTAATTCAAATAACCTTCTCAGTCTATATGTTGTACAATACTTTTGACAATAATGGTTATATTGATAGTGATGTTATTGAAACATGTTTGGGAAATTGTGAACTTCTTTGAGAATGCAACAATATAGTGATTATTCACTTCAAATTTAGTGTACACGTGTTTTAAAGAATACGCTCTTTTATTATCTTCTTAGCGATGCAGGTGTTTCTTATTCAGTGAAATAACATATATATTTCTCTTTATATCAATATGACTTACATGTATCAAGTCAATGGCTTGACATCAGTATTACAATGTAGGCATCGTGAATCACTAACCCTAGACAACAGTGCTTCGATACTTTGTCGTTGCAAGGAGTCGGTAACTTAGGTAATATTGGTAACTGCGGTAACATCGGTAATTTAGGTAATATCGGTTACGTCGGTAACGTCGGTAACTTAGGTAACCTAATAGGTAACATCGGTAATTCAGGTAACATCGGTAACTTAGGTTACTTGAATAACTTAACTTAGGTAACGTCGATAACGTCGGTATCATCGGTAACTAAGGTACCATCGGTAACTTAGGTACATGTAACTTAGGTAACATCGGTAACTTAGGTAACTTCGGTAACATCAGTAAAGTCTGTTGTTATATGTACATGTAGCAAACCCGGTGGATAGAAGAAGAATTTCCCCAAAAACATGTTAACCATCCCATACTACAACAGAAACAATTCTATAGAGTGTATAATAAACTTTGAACATTTATATATGTGACATTAATAGTTTGTAGTATATGAGGAATTGACGATTGTGGTGTGACTTGATTCAAATAATTGATGATAGGACGCCACTGCGACTGTGGTCATTGAGCGATCAAACATCTCTACCATTTCCTGATTTAGGTATGTTGTAAAAAGGAACACGTTTTCTATTAATTAGACACTACATGTGCCAAGTTGAGTAATTTTCGATGAGTTTTATTATTTTATATTATTTTATTCAGTTAAACACCGAAAATTTACGCAAATCACCAGACGTTTCCTTGATGAAAACCTTTGACCATTAGCTTACCGATATCATCCGTATTATACAACTTGCTGGCACCTGGAGCAAAGTTTACTTTGAATACTATTAAATACATGTAAGACACTGAATAATGGACACCTATTTATTTATCACAGTTATTTGCTTGAATCACTTTATTTAAGAACATTCTTATGGTTTATCATTTTTGAACATGAATGACACATAACTTAGTTTGCAACTTTTAAATTAATAATATGAGCTTCCTGGAATTGACATAAGTTAATTTTCACACATGTCAGTACTTACAAATAAATAAAACGTCACGAAGTTCTGAGTAATGTTATTATGTTACACGTCTCAAGTTTAATCATTTACAGGTGTAGACATGTTGGTGTCATTTCTTGGAAACTTATTTTATCTTGTAACATGGCTTAAACATTTAAAATTGAAATTGTTGTAAGAAAAGTATCCTTTTAATTCGTATCTAATCGCTGCTCGTACATGTATGTTTTCATTTTGAACATTTATTAGTTATGTCAAAATCCCAGATCAAATAAGTTATTCTTGTATTTATCATAATTCAGTTGGTAATATATGTTTAATAATTTTCAAATGTGTTCATGAAGTAACTGGATGTTGTTGTATGTAGAATACATCGATAATGTGGAAGATACATGACTTTGTATATTCACACACACACACACACACACACACACACACACACACACACACACACACACACACACACACACACACACACACAATGTATGTATGTGTGTATGTATGTGTGTGTGTATATATATATATATATATATATATATATATATATATATATATATATATTGAAAACGTGGCTAGTGGTTTACTTGAGGATATGAAAGTTACAAGATTTCCCTATACTCGTGGTAATGCTACATCTACTAGTTACAACGTTCTCACCGTCTAAGGGACAGGTTCACATTATGATTAAGTTATGCAATTGCTATGGATGCAGAAGCAAATATAAGATCTACTTAACAACTTTACATTGGCTCATTTAATCAAGGACGCTCCTTACACGATGCTCTTCCCAATCGGACGAGGTCGCAAGGGTGAACTAAAGTGTGAAAGGCAAGTTCTCGCAAAATGTGTTCAATAATTAGGATTTAGCTGTGATGGATTGGTTGTCAACGAAGATTTTGCTCAAGATATAACTAAATCTCTGACTCTTTCGTAAAGTCGTATTCAAGGATATTGTGCAGCCAAAATGGAGCCTTTTTCTGAACATCGTTTCCATTCGAATACATTTTCTAAAAAAGGATACTGTTTGATACTTTAAGTTAGAAATATATGATGAATTGCCCCTACAAGGTCACCCAAATAACATTGATGGAATATGACCCATTATTCATTTATGTACTTGTTAAATTCAAAATACAGATAAACATGAAACCTTGTTGATGTTTATTCATAGATATACAGATTTATTATTACTGTATAAAACGCGAAATTACCAATTTAAAAAATCTAAAAAAAATTGCTAATATTTCACTGTATACATGAAAACCATTTGCTAAAGTCATATCTGTTATAGAATAGGGGTCACCGTGCTCGTTTTTGAAATATCAGCTCCCAATATAGGTGGGGGTGCGCCAAGCAAATTACATTGTACACTGTTATTTCACACTATCAGCATGATAAAACAATAGACATATTTCATATTTGTGGCCTTATTTTAATGAAAGGGTTATGGTTGCAAATGGAATTTTTAAAATTGTTTTGTTTTCTGTTTAATATGTATGTCAATTAATCTCATAATTTGCTGGAAAAAATCACTGTTTGATAGAAATACAATTTAACAACAAAATTAACCAAAAAAATCATATGTATCCAGGCTAACTTAAATAATTGAAGTGTTGCATTCAAGAAGGGTACATGTTCTATGAAAAATAGAAAAAAGACCCTTGAAAAAGTGTAAATTTCCAGTTGCAAGGGAGTTACTCCTATTCAATATGCACTCCCGTTTGCCCTTAAATTAGATTATAGAGCAAATTAACAAAATATATCTCTTTATTATAAAACAAACACTATATTTCAAAATTGAGATACAATGATTTTATTATTATATTTCTAGTCAGTCATTTAAATTTCTAATGTGCCCATTGATACTGAAAGTGTACACTAAGGCTACAAAGCTATATGGCTACAAGGCCTATCTAAATCAGCCTGCTGAAAGCGCTTGTTAAATATCCAGTCTATCTGAATCTGACAACTGAGGATGCTCAGTAACAATGGTAATGAACCTCCTTAATATTTAAAAAAAATAATTCAATATAGATAACACGCATTATTCAAAACAACAAATTCCATAACCGATTACTAGCCTACAAAAAGATGCGTTTATTTTCTAGCTATAGCCCATTTGCCCTCATGCTGAGGTTCTCGGCCTGAGCGTAATAAAGTTATGTTCTGTTCTGTTCTGTCACTATCATCGTTACCCAAATATGGACTTCATTTCTAAATATACGCACGGTGGAGTTTCTCAATGAATCACACTCTAGGGAAACAATACCGTAATCTGTGATTAGTCAGTGACGCGTTGTAAAATCCTTTTTCCAGTGCACTAAGCACAGCAACCAGATGACTAGAAGCATAATTTAATGCAGGAGACATGGTGAGGATACACACATACATATATATATATATGTGTGTGTGTGTGTGTGTGCTTGAAAAGACCGATATACTGGTCGAAATGAGCTCATCGTATTGTATTAAAGAAGATTGATCCAGTCAAAACCATCTGATGTTTACTATTTTATATATATATATGATAAATATATGATACATATGATAAATATGGGATAGTAAATCGATAGTTTCTCCATGGAAATCATTACAAGGCACAATGCAGCTGTCAACACAATGTGAAATGGAAAACGCAACTGGTCTGACATCCGGGACAACGTGTGAAGAATATTAAGAGCTTATCTAAGAGGTTCTTTCAGAGAAAGATGCTTACGTTACATAATTTAGTATTGATTTGATGTCCAAGCGAATGTCAGCTACAACATATCGAGGACAGCATAACATGTCAGGGAATCGTTTGGATATCTCATCCCAATTGGCTCTCGAATGTTGCAGCTGAGGTTTTGACTCAAGAACACGAAACATGTTAATACAACTTGTACATGGAATGCGTAAGAGTTTGATTGTGACTATTTCAATATGTATTGAAAATATCCTTTATAGACAAATGTAATGTTACTTATGTTATGTACGAATTTACGTCAGAGATATATCTGTAAGCATATCTCACTTTTAATGGTTAATGCTATGTTCTACCATGTTTTTTGGTTATTTTATTTCATCAGATGATGACAAACACTAAACGATTGAGAGACCTTGTAGTCAAGTTGTGATGTGTGATTCTATAATCCTCAAACCTTTAAAAGTTCAAAAGTTTGAGAGAGTTTCACAGATGCTCCATTATCGTTAGCAGCATGCCTGTACGCCAATTTATCTTCAGGCTACTTTGGCTATCATTTTCAATTCTTAGCCTAAATGACCGTTTCTTTTACCAACAAAGTTAAAAGACCAGTTTTCTTGTTTGAATGTTTTATTAATGTTCACGTGTGTTCTGTATTTTTCTATGACTTGATGAGCTGGGCTTCATATTTCTAATTTCTGACAAATTCTGAGTTAACTCCCAAATAAACAATATTTAAAAGGTTATTTACGTATACGTATTGTCCAGTAAAACTGCATAAAACAAAAATTGCTATTTACTTAATTGAAATCATATACAAGGGTTAACATTTAAAATTAAGTCCACATAATGATTTGTAGCAAAAACAAGTAAAATCTAGACCCGAAATGCAAATACGCATTATTTATTAATTTAATAATTAAATAATTCATATTTCTTCGCATTGCAGTGTATGTTTTCTTTTGTTTATTTCCCATTTACTATCAGTAATGTCCATTTGGGTGAAACGTTTTAATTTTGTTATATATTAGAGGATACCTCTCAGGAACCGGTTCTTTTTTCTCTGAATATTCACTTCTAATAAATGAAAGGACACATTGAGTGTCCTGTCTACTACTTGCGAGTCTGACATTGAAATGATGAATCAAGTTTGTAGCTACTTGAAGCCAGCTCATCATCGACCACTGTGAACAATTGTGTCTAAGCAAAAGCCGGGGATCATACAGACACTGGATATTCGTCTTCAGAACTATCAGAAGTACAGACTGTGTCTGTTGCTGCATTGGAGTAGAGACTCGGGGTTCCTGCTGGACTATGTGATAAGGCTCTTACAAAGGACAGACTGATAACGAATGGACTTTGATTGTGATGCTGCCAGGTGGTAGATGGATTAAAACATTTGTGTTGCATTGAAAAGCTAGCTAGATGAAACATAATCCTATGGCATGGCTGAACTGCATGTGTTCAGTATCTGGTCATGTCTGTCATCACAAGTGCATTCCTATACAATGTTCACTTACCACCGTATTATACAAAAGCAAAGCCCAACTGGATACATAATTGGGATGGGGTTGTTGTTAGGGTGTTGTGTTTGCAGTTAAAATGTATTTTACTAAGGTATAAACCGCACCGCATACCACAATGTAGACCAGTGGTGTAAGTATGATGTATATATATAAATTGAGCTTGCAGTATTGCAGTCAATTTATCCTTATCTACAAATCAATATATGCTTGTGAAGTATCTTTATGTTTTTCCTTTGGAGTACAGCCTGCAGAGAAGAGAACTATTTATATAGATCATGACCACAGAAATTTATTATTTCTGAAATACGTATAATTGTCACATACTACCTAATATTTATAGTTAACATTTGAATAATTCAATGTCAATATACATCTGAAAAACGTCAATCTGTGCTATTCAGTACATCTGAAGGTGTCAGTAAGGTCATGACATGTCAATGAATCTCTATTAACATAATGATAACCCATGCTAAGATGTATACAAATTTGGAAGTGAGTAAGCAATTTTACTTACGTGTCCGTATTCCCTTTTTTATTTTGCATGTTGGAAAACTCTTCTGAAACTATTTCAATAATCGAATCACTTCCCTTTTCTGAATGTTAATAATTTATTTTAGATTTTTCATTTTCAAACACCTTTCTTATAGATAGTAAAACTGCATTACTCACGTTTGTTGCATGTGTATATATGTGTAAGGTCATGGTTATATCCACACGAAAATTGTCAGCTGGTACATAGTTCCATGTTAGTTCAAAAATATGATACATGCATGCTCATGTTCACTGCAGAATACATTTGAAATGCATATATAATTTAATATAACACCTTTTACCATGATCACTCACATATTCTGATTGTCCTCATGATTATCCTTATATCTACATGACACCCGAAGATCGTCTTTCGATAGCTAGTCGTTTACTATATTTACTATATGTCTGGAATTTGTTTTACACTATTCAACCGAAATGTAAGAATGTTATATGTATTTGTAGAGGAAACGCTACTATTGATACACGCCGGAGAGGAAATTTTCTTTCCTGACGAACTGGCACATAAAAATCAAAATTGATGTCATCTTATTTCTTCCTTTACTTTACTTTACTTTACTTGCATTCGTTATCTATTTTAATCTCTCGATGGAATTGATGTCATATCTACAAATCCAACGTCCGTCTATCGCTGACAACATATTTCTAAAAGAATTATTTTTTTCTTTCTCATATATTTTAGAGCTTTTTAGAATATATAGCAGAAGTTTCCTATTCGTCATCATTGTAAGCATTGGCTATATTGCCACTCAGTTCATTGTGCCAAAAGTATTAGTTTATTATAAGACATAGATTTCCCACTCATTATAGTTGAGTGCATGACAAACAAGTATGAAACATATCTTTATATTCCCTAACAATAATGGAGCAAAACGCTAGAAGGACCTAGGCCCATTATTTTTAAGATATGGGAATTACGAGCACATTAATCCACTTAGGTCATGCTTATTTAGCATTGCTTATTTAGCAAATTTACGTTATTCTTTTTGATAACTGTTGGTTCCACATACTTGATGTGGTGTGCGACTATCGGTTGCTTAAAAAGACGGAGTAAAAGAACAATTGAAATGACGTTGAATGAAAAGTGAAATTGTAAATTAATCACTCAATAAATGAGCTACTCATAGAAATCATTAAACATTATAGAGATGGTCAGATATCATTACCTTCAAATCAATGGCGCAGTAGCACGTCGTTCTTATCGAACTAATATGATATCACGAAGGGTTAATAAGTTTTACTAATGGTTGGATAATACCATTGAATCAATAAAAAGAGTTCCAAAACGAACAGACATGGTTCGGTTAAGCTAAGTGAGTGCATTTCTCTTCGAGTGACCATTGTAAGGTGATCATATTAAAGTAAATCGAAGGTATTTTGAGTGATCTGACTGATTTCCCAGTGTGGGGTATACTCAGAGTAGAGTTTTTAATTTTAATTATCGTATCATGATCGAATGGTCAACCATCTCGCTGTCTGATCTCTCAAATTCGCGTGGTACCTACTAATCTACCTCTCCCACTGAAGAGTTCCACAGCACTGTCGCTTTATACGTCTCATCATATACTTCCAATACCGATAACTGTTTTCTATGGATAATATTCCATGGATTTTGTTCCCTCTAATGTAAAGATATATTGTATACACTTGGAAAATTCAAGAAAACATGAAATGCAGAAAAAAACGTGTTACAGCGACTTTAATGATCATTTACCTCACTTGTTTCAGAATTAAATGTATTGTATTATATGTCAACATTTCGTCTCCTTACTTTGCACTGGATAAGCAATAACTGAAAAACATTTCTGCATAGCGTTGGAATTATTTTCCCATATAAACATCAAACCAATTCAATAAATGCTCGTTCCTTATCCAAAGGGGATGAACTAAAATCGATTAAATAATTTCAGTATAAAATGAATTGTACCGGATTCATTCAGGTTGCACCAAAGGGATGCACTGTTTCATGAATATAAGCATATACGTGTACAATGCGTATTCAGAACATTGGAAAGAGTCGTACAATGTCTACCCACTGTGGCATTGCTGTTAAGTGTTCAAGTGTAAGAACTGCACAAATGAAAAAAGTCAAAACCTCAACAAACATCTCATGTCCAAAGTTTGATCCAGTATCCATGAATGGACAATGTTTGTTTTATGTTGGGTGTTGTAAACTGATGAATCGCGACGAAGTGTTTTCTGTAAGATGATTGGCAGAAACGTCAACTTCTTGCACATGCTGTGAAACGCTGTGAAGATACATTGAATGAATGCAATGCATTTTTGTGGAAGGTTGTGGTGTCACTGTTAGATATTTTTCTAAATAGATATTTGAACTCAGACCAGTCTTAGATACGATTTAAAGATTATAGTTTCATCAATGTCGTATTTATCAATTAGGTTTTGGCTATCGGACCTATGATACATGAGCACTATCTATAGGTGACACTTGACAAATGGCTTCTGGTTAAAAGGTACATATCAATTTAGATTCCCATAAATGTAGTAGTTCCCCGACTGATGCAATTCACGTTGAATTACTTGTGGAAATCAACACTAATAATAAACTGATAACATTTTTACTCCAAATGACACCACCGAGTCTCCCTTTTACCATCTATTTCATCACCAAATGTCCTTTCTAGTTATTTGTGTGAAGAAGACAAACATTAATATCATAATATGAATGTGATTGTATCTGTATGATCAATCGAGTTGAGCAGATTCAAACACATTTTAAACAACAAAGTGCTCATAATGTTATTATCTTCTTTGTTTATATTATCTTTGATTGGTGAGATTTTCATCAGCTCAGACTTCAGACGATAACACATTCATTTTACAATCAGTGTGTCCCCTCTCTGCTACTGTAAATCATTTAGGTTAGCACATTCACTATTTCAACATAAACGTACACTGATAGTAGTTGACATCTGAGCTTACACCACGGAGTTGCGGTCAGAAGACTGCACGGCACCGTGTCCTCTCGAGAGTCAGGTCGGTGCGAGGCAATCCCTCAAGGTTAAGCAGATAATGTATGGGCGCTATTAAATGCTTAAATCATCACTAAACACTATGTTAGGTTACGTTTGTAGATTTTCATAATTAATACAATCCATAGTAATACAAGACATAATCTGTTATATTCCCGCCTAGTGGGTTAAAACAGTTTAAAACATAGTCAACAATGATTATGAAGTCCTTAAGCACTCATTAGTTATAAATTCATGCTACATCTCTTTCAAGATCTTTTCTGGAAGTGAAACTGTAAAAAGCAAATTTGAGTTTTGCTCCAGAATCAAGATGAAGATGATTTTCCATACAAAAAGTACAAAAAGGTGAAAAAACAACAAAACGATGACGGTTGTACCACACGCACAGTTTCATAGCAGGCCTTTTAGTAGTTGTTTAGAAATAAAATGTTAAATTATGTTTCCATGAAAACCGCTAAAAAAGTAATCTAAAGTAGCTGAAAACTGCAAAAGGCACATCTTACACGTGATGACTGTTCGACGTTACAAGTTTCATTGTGCTAGGCCCTACCGGTTTGAGTTATGGTTCGGAAACTGAATGTTTATGTATGTTTCCATGAAAACGGTTAGAAATAAAATTCCAACGAAGTCGAAAATCCTAAAAGTCACATCTATACATGGTTACTGTTCCACAAACCAAGTTTCATTGAGCTAGGCCTTACAATTTTTAATAATAATAATAATAATAATAATAATAATAATAATAATAATAATAATAATAATAATAAAAACGTTTATCACATTCTCATAGCGCTACAAGAAAGTCACAAGTTCAGTCTACAAATTCTATATCCCTAGACAACGTCGTTGTGGCGGAGGATAATAACATTTGGTAGTATGTTGAGAATAATAAGTCACGAAGTACAATGTATTGTAGTCATGTACTTGATAACGTCAGGGTGACGTCTAGATGTTGATTTCAAAGCGGTATGCAACATGTACTCCAAAACGATAATTAACAATATGCAATATTAATGATACATCCCGGGTTGATAACCACTTTGAGAACGTATATAAGGAACTGCAATAATCATAGTCTCTCCCAATGTCAGTATTACACTATTTTTTATTTTCAAGTTTTTGCGGCACTATCCTAATGACTTTTACCATTGTGGCAGAAGACATGATATATTACATTTAAATATCTAGATACTAAGACAATGTAAATCATCCGAGCCCTTAATAATGCTCATGTTTGATTATGTTACGTGAGAAAATTTAAATATAAAAGCAAAATCATTTAGAAACTTATCTAAATCACATCAGATAACCAATGACAGCACCCCCATGTATGTGTGTTCTACGTCTTTATCATTGGATATATGTAACATTGACTGCTCACAAGTTTCAAACAAATACATTTATATTAACTTTATATTTTAAATCTATATGAGAAGCTGTGGGGTTTTTTTCAATTCAGAATGGAATAAATATTTCCTTGAAGCATCCAACAAAATGTTTTGTCTTTTTTGGTTTGAGGATGACAGGAGATATGACATTTAATAAGAGACTTATCGCAAATCTTTCAATTGGCGATGTAAACAAATAAAAGCTTAAATCTGTCATTTGTTTGGCAAGACGTACATGTACCTGTTTCTGTGTTAAGGTATGGTACACTATTGCCAAACATAGTTGTCACCCCATGTTTATTTGAATAGTGTTCATTCAGTGCGCGAAACTAATAAAACTAATGTACTTCATAAAGTACAAGAGTTGCATAGTTGAATCGTATAACATAATTGGTGATTTTAAACGCGGATTTCCTGAAAATAAAGTGTTGCCCAATACTGTTTTTAGAAGAAACTGTTATATTATCAAGCTGACAGAGCAAGCCAGACCGTGCAGACGACGTAACATATTACCTACCACTGTAAGTCAGTTATTGGATGATCTTGTCATTATTTGGTCCTGACTGAAGTAAACAGCTTCATTGACAGTCGAGTAATTGCACTTGAAACTGGCGAACCACGTTATCATATTGTCATCAATGAGCTCGTGAAATCGTTTTATGTGATCACATTTGAATCCACGAATAACATGATTAATATTTCGTCAAAACATTCTTTCATCTTTTACCTATGCAGAAAATAGACTGGTTTGGACGATTAAGATTTTTAACCGTAACGTCGTTTTGACATTCAGCGATTCCTTCATTACAACTGGTCGACTATATAGTGAAGGACGTATAACATTCATAATGGAGTTTAATTGCGACGTAAATATAACATTTCTCTTAGAAATAAGTGAGTGAGTGAGTGAGTTATTGTTTAACGCCACTTGGACAATATTGCAGCCATTAGCGGCGAGAAATGTGATTAAATTAGATATTTAAAATAATAGCAAAAGCATACAAGGACGACACGAAGGCCGTAAAAACACGAGCAGCTTATCACAATTTGGTTAAAAGCTGATATAGAATATATAAACATTATAGTTTATCAAAAAGCTTAACTGCCTTTAAGAAGTCTAAAATTCTATTTTCACCGAAGTGACTAAAAATTTGAGCAATTGAAATATTGGGGTAAACGTTTTCTCTGATATGTGCAGTGTCCCAATCTTAGAAATGAATTCATCTTACACAAATATGGGTAAGGCATTATTGCAAATATAAATTTTAGGAAAATTATACATGCAATTATTTTGTTAAGGCACGAATGATTTAATTCGTAATGAAAATCATTTAAAACCGCCATTTAATGACACCGTTGTGGTATTGCATCGCTAAGTAGGCATCGCTAACATAGCCCTTTGTGAAGAACAGCCGCAGGCGTCGGTAGACCTGATTTCCAACTTGTGAATCGAGTGAATGTTGGATCCTTTGAAAGATACATCAACTGTATCCGTTAGAAATTGGACCGTTTGTGATTTTATAATGCGCCAATTTAGAAAAAAAGTGTGAGCGATTTGATTCTCTTGTTCGTAATATGTAGAGCGGTGACCACTATATTGACAAAAGTGTATTATTGTTGCTATTTCGAAGATTAAAGTAGGCTTTGCCTGCTTTTCTGCGCTGTGTGAAGTCTTTGATAACCTGTCAACCTATATTAACTTATTACAATATTACACCATTATAACATGATATGGTTTCCTAGAAGCAGCGTGCCGCTAAAGTTAACGCTTAATAAAACACGGATATCAAAGGAAATCATGGCACATGTAGACAAAAGGATAAAGTAAGATTGGTATAGCTTGTCAAGAACATTCCTTTACAAAGCTTGAAATGCTATAATAAATTGCCACATCTAAGTCTTTGAATGTTAAGTGTTTCTAGACATTAAGCAATTATATAAGATGAAACGCAGTATAACACTAACTTTGAATGGAATAATCCGACTTAGAATAGAGAAACTTAGAGTATATTAACGTGTATCGTTAAGCGATTATTAGAGAAGCTTTACCTGCTTTAAACTGCTCCAAGTAATATTGAATTAGCATACATATGATATGGCTACCTAAAATTATCTACATGTATATGACAGTTAATGACTTATGACCATAGTAATATGATTATTAGCAATTATGACGCCTAGTATATATACATATGGTCAAAGTCTGAAGCAACACCAATATTTTGAGGCAACGAGAACTTTTGGATGTGTGTTGTATACGTAAAATGTGATATCATAAAATAATATGCGTATACCTGTTTAATCAAATTCTGAATAACTTCCAAGGACAAAACAAATGTTTTGGTGACAATCAAGAACATTTATTCCATTTGAGAAATAGCGTCTAAGATCAACAAAAAAGCATACACTCATTGCTTAAGAAATGTTATTTATTTGGTCAATTCCAACATGTTTTACGGTAGTGAACAACATCTACAGTATATATGTAATACTCTCACATTGCCTCTGGAACCAGGAACTGAGAACTGAGATTTGGACAAATTATGACAACGACTGCTGCACATCTTATAAAAACATTAGCTTTTGCATCTGTGTATTTACTGATTGATTCACAGTTGCCTTTCAACATGCTATGACCTGCAAAGAGTGATTTCGTACGGACAGCATATCTCAGTGATATAGCACGATAACTTGGTATCTCCTCCCTAGAAAGCAATACCTCTTCTCTGCCACTGTCTCCACTTTTCAGCCGACACGCTGTGTCGCCTTTGTCTGGTATCTGCAACTGTGTATTGCTTTCCCTTACCATGTCCTCTGCCTTGGTGACCATCGATGCTTTTACGCTGTTTTTTGTAGAATTTGTCTCAACGAGAATAGTAACATATCATACATACCCGACATATGCCTATTTACCGAGGACTGCTTCATGTCTTCTTCCACCAATGAATGTTAGAGTTGTTACTCTTCATAGCTCCTATCGTCTCGCTTTATTTGTCACGATTTAGAACACCTCTAGTTTTACCAGATTTAAACTTTTGCATAATATAGCCTGTAAATATAGCTTCCACCATTTCTCATTTAGAAATAAAACACTGGATGTAGTCTCATTTTTTAAAAATGAAACTGTGCTTGCAAAGCAAAGATTAACGAGTTGAGTTACTGTAGTAAATGAAAAATATTAACTTATTCTTTGTGGCCTGTATGCTTAGAATGACACCTCTTGTCAAGCATAGTAATCAGCAAGCACGTGTACTGCTTATGTGCCTTATATAATGAAATTGCGCATGCATAAGTGTGTGTATCAAGTTGCTCAATGAGACATACGAGCGAGTGTTTCTGAAGTGGTCAAAAGGCAAATACCATATGTCGTTTTGAACAAAGGAGTTTTCATTTTGGTTTTGAAGTTGGTTTCACAGGTGGTGGGTTTGTGTTCCGTGGGTATGTTGTCCCAAAGTTCAGGCGCAATAAGAGAATGCTCTCACGTCAATCATGATGGTGAATACTGGTTGACACAACAGGACCTGATCAGATGAGCGTCGATGGCTGATATACACTGATGAACTGTTTGAGTGACTTCGTTGTTGATTGGCGAGGCAGACGCAGTTGCACAGCTAACAAATGAAGAGCTTGCAGAACAACTACTTATAATTTGCGTCGTTTCAAGCTGACCCATTTCCTCCCTGCAGACGAAACGGGCCTATGAGTGAGGTTGACAAGAGGGTTTCAGTAGTCGAGGCGGCTTATACATAAGAGTTAGTTAGTTAGAGGGCAGGTTTGTGGTTTCCACAGTCACCGTATATCTTATTTCTCCAATAGTGAGCAAATGAAATTGCAATTCCTCCACACGGAGCTGGCGTGTTCTTCCGTGAGTGATTGGAAATCATATTGTCAATTAATATCTATTGCTTCTATTTAACAACGAGAGGTGAGGTGAGGTGAGGTATTTATTATATGTAAGAATCATACATATTTGCCGTGTTTTTCCTTTTTGTAAATGAAGGTTATTTAAGCAGACAGATGCATAAACACCTCAACTGTATTCATTATATCTTACAAAGGAACATGCATTATTTCGACCTTAGATAACCACTAACTTTTATTGCAGACGAAAGTTAATTCGGAATCGGTATTATGCATATCTAAATCGTCCATTCAACAATTCATCGTAAAACGTGGTTAAAAAACATATGACGTTTAATAATATGTAAATGGTCTCTACTTTACTGAACATGCTTTTCACCTTCTTTAGGATACTTTCGTTTTCTTGAACCGAGCATCAAGCCTACCACGCGGTATTTTCTTTCAATACTGTCCATAGAATATCCTCCGTTTAGGGCAATTTACTGAAACTATTTGTTTTTTAGTATAATTTGATTCGAATTTATTTAAGTAAATCTGCCAATATTTAGAAGTTAGTATTCAATTCAATGTTCATATATGTGCAGTGGATGAGTAGAGCAAATAATATGGTTGAAGTCCTCTTCATTCCAAGAAGACGTACTCAAATACATGGCTGAGAAGAAGGTTCATTGGATCATTTACTCTAACGTGGAACGTGCTTTGATGGATGAGCTGTCCACACATAATAATTACTTACATTAAAAAATAAAATATTCAAGCTTCCAAGAATATATTCAGTGTTACCAGGATGAATTTCCACCTACTTAATGTTTTAGACCGGTGCTTTGGGCATGCACCTGGTGTACTAGGGTTGAATATTATATACAGTACAACACAATCTTATTATTACTGAATAGCTTATACAAGTATAGGGTAGACATGTTTGTTTGAAAATTACTAAAACAAGTAGTTGTCACTAAGGTGGCATGATCCCCCACCGCAAATTAATAACATTGAAAATAATGTCAAGATCAGCAAAATTGACTAGTAGTTTAGTTCTATTTCTGATATTTGAGCTTTTTAAGGACCCTAGAGACAAATGTGAGGAAAAGCAGGTAAACAGGGTTTTTTTAAACCCATTCTGAGTATGCTGAATCCGAATATTTAGTTTACCAAGCTGAGGAATTCCGCAGAAGTTTCCTTTGTTTAAATTTAAAATTGTACCCCTAAATTTTTTTTTTTTCGAAAATCCCAATTCTAAGGGTTCTATTTAGCGATTCCCAGATTATTAGTAAGATATTTATGTAGGATATATTATTTCTTGGTGTAATGATGTAATGCAAATATAAAAAAGGCATTTTAAATTTTAAAAATTATATTATTAACCCTAAAAAGTCGGAAATTCACAACCACTGCCGCAAACTAGCAAATATCAACCTAATGTCATGTATGAAGCTAAAACATGATATTATCGAAATAAAACATGCAATTGTTATATATTTGAGTACGTCAGAGATTTAAGAAGATTTCTTCTAAATATTAACCCTTATGAGGCCATGAAAGTTTGTCTACGTCCAAATGAAAATACACTTCAATTTACATTAGTCAAATTTCGAGTTCAAAACAGTGTATACTTGACAGAGATAACAAACATACTGCCCAAATGACAAAGTCTTGTTGTGACCTTGAAATGAAGATCAAGGTAAAAAAATAATCTGTAGGAACATTTATCTCCCCATGATGAACTCATATGCAAAATATGAAAAGAATCCGGAGAATAGTATTTAAGTTATTCTATTTCGTACGGACGTAAGTACGAACGCAGGGGAATACCATATCCACCGCGGGGGATAATTCATACTCGTTGAGTAACTTTTAAAATATAATATCTTAGAAAAAATGAAAAAATGTTGCATTCCATCAAGTGATAATAGTTACAGTTGACAGATGTCAACACTTTTTACAATATGTAAGAGGCGACTTTTTCTGGGTAAGGTTAATTAACATTTCACTTTTATAACGTACAGTTGAAGACTATTCGTTGTATCTCTTGGGTTTTGATGTCATAACTTTGAAACATACTGTCGTCAACTTTTGGAAATGTGCCATACTAGTTTATTGTTAATTCTCGCTGAAGTATCAGCGCCATATCTTAGAAACGGGTTGTTCAAAACGAACATTGGATGAAAGAATATTTTAAATATAGTCGCAAGCGACGATAAAATGATTCAGTTTAAACCATCGGCACCACCGTCAGGAACTTTGAAATGTGTCTTTGGTCATTTGGTGCGGAAATTTGCATTTATCTTTTAGAAAATGTACATAGTGCAAACGGTCAATATTGCGCCGTAACCGCTAAACCTACGATTTCAACGTAGTTGTCTCTTTTGTGTGCCCTGAGACTGCGAATCTTTTAAAAACATTCACTCTGGTAAGTGAGGTGATGTGGTCATACATGATACACACAGGTAGTTCTAAGAGAGCCAATTGTTCCCCATCTCTATCAATCATTCTTTTACCTGCCTCAAATGTGCTTGTTGACACTATCTGTTAGTTCTTAAAAAAATTGGTATTTGTTGTTTGAGTCTTTGAGAAACATAGGGAAATTCTGTGAAAGTTTGTTTTGTTTGGACACATTGCGTCTTGATCCTTTGTCTCTGGTCCCATGCAATGTCTATCCTTGAACAGTCAGTTAGTTGCCTTGTTACCAACGCTAGAAGTGTGAAATCACTGTACTGTCCAAAGGATGACACATTACTCTTGGCAGTGTGTGGACAATTGATGCTCCATCAAACAGTTAACACCTACTTTAAGAATATCCTTGAGATTTGAAGTTTGAAGTCTGACGTTTCCATGATGTTTGGCTGAATTGGCATGAATGAACATTTGAGCGAATAGGTTGTCATCATCTTTGAAAGTAATGAATTGTTACCTTTCCTGGGTCTTACCTCAATGTGTAGTCTCTTGAAAAGTATTGCATGCTCTAGGACCGGATTTGGTGTGGTAAGACAATGCTATTGTCGTGGAAACGACACTGGACGAGGTTCATCATTTCTTCAGTCTTACAACACAGAAGTAATTATGATATGTTTCAAATGGACTGTACCAGAATTTAATGACCTACATGAATGTATTCCCCAGAATTTCACTCTATAATGTATAGATACAACGTGAAAACATCATTTCCGACATCACCGATTACATCTTATGCTTTTTTTTCTTTTGGCCTTTGACATTTTTGTTCTTGTAATGCCGATGTAGTGAGGTATTTGGTTTAATCAGTATGTTATGCAGCAATGACTGTGATATTTTGAAATTAAGCAAATATTCAAATCAATCTTACAACCTTACTTTGTCTAGGTCACCACGTAAGCTTCCGTATAGATACATACAAATACATGTAAATAACATGTGAAAGCTGCTCCTGCACAGTTTCAAGTTAATCCATCAGTTGGTGTACCTCGCATATTGGTGATAATATATATAACCTAGTTATATGGCATTTGGTGATGACTTTGAAATTTCAAATACCATATATTTAAAACCACGTTATAGCCCTAGGTTCAACATGTTATCCTCGGTCTAGACACATTACACCTAAATCACTATAGGATGTTTCAACTTCTAAGTATACAGTCGAACATCCATGAACCAGTGCTGCGTCTTATTCACAGAGACATAAGTAACACGTTTATCATCCAACTGAAAGTGACAGGTAATCAATGTCCACAAAATAAATCTATTGAGTGCGGAGACATTTGAGTGACAGAAAGTAGGTGTTTCACGTTTCCTCCATGTAACAAATAAAATGTGTTATTGATTGTCGTTTTCGTTGGTTACTTCAGTTGCCTTAAGTGTTACACATGATGGCGTAAACCGTAGCTTTTGTGGACAAAAGTAAAACAATGAATTAAGCCTCAGAAATAGATAACTTTGAGGAATGATTTGTCTGGACATGTTTCCTCGCTGGACGGATGACTTCACTGTTGTGTTACTCAGTTTTCCTATCAAGTTCCTTGCAGGATAGTCCTGCAGAATGGAACCCACTTATGTGTCCTCTCAAGGCCCCAACAATCTCATTCTTGCCATTGTTCACACGAAATCGAACCGAAATTAAAGTCCAAAAGGCTGATGATTACACATTTGATACCAAAAGGTGAAGCTGCATCTTACACAATACAAGGATGACATGATATAATGATTCATATACATATTGCTACGTTCGTGACAAACCATCAGCAACATATGTTAAGCAGACATAACACGAACATAATATTTCCTAAAACTATTGACGAAATACGAGTTTTATCCCCGGCAAAAACGAAGTTGTCGTGGGATATAGAAATGACCTCCATCCGTCTGTCACACCGTGCGTTTTTAATGGAAACATACATACAGATTTCGTTTCTGGACCAGAACCCCAAAACTGTATGTCCTATGAAATGAAACTTGGTATGTGGAACAGACATCATGTATAGATGTGCCTTTTGGGGGTTTTCGACTTCTTTGGAATGTTTAGCTGTTTCCATTAAAACATATTTTACAATTGCGTTTCCGGATCAGATTTAACATATGTAAGGTCTAACTCAATGAAACTTGGCATTTTAGGGTTTTCTACTTTTGTTATTATATAATAACAGCTGTTTCCATGGAAACATAATTTAACATATTGTTTCCTGACCAGAACTCAAAAGCTGTATGACATACCTGAATGAAACATCGTGGGAAGTATATATTCTTGTATAGCATTAAATTGTAACTAATGAGAGATTTAGGATTAATTAAAGAATAAAGTTTAATAATCCCTTTGCTATATATTTTGTTTCTCACTTGACGGGGGATATAGTAGACTTATAGTATAAAATATAAAGGACATATCCATTTTAGTCTTACAAAGTCAATGTGTCTTGACATTCATACTGCCATTGTCTAGGTTGTGGACTGACCGCTCAGAGAACATTTAGTATTGAGAGTGAACCATTGACGACAAGTTGAGAAAGTGAAATCAGTTATATTACAACATGTGAAGTCCTTAAGATACAGTCGTCTTTACATGATAGGTAGTGTCTCGCAAACAAGCTATTTTCCTAAATATAAAGGTGTTAGATGCAGTTTTAAATAGCGCGTATTTTAACATGATCGTCAACAATACATTCCAGTGAACTTCTACCTATTTAATTCACCCATGTAATTGAATATTTTGTTTCTAAAATATTGTATTATAAGCATAGCTGATTTGAACGTTTTGTAGTACCAGTATAAGATGATAAACAAGATGAGGAACATGATACTGATATGTAACAGAACAAAGTTACTGAAGGTTCAACGATAGTAAGAGATATAGTAAAACATTAAGACAGCTGCATTATCGTTTTCTATATGAGGGTAGTTACTTATAGGACGCCTCTCGTATTGCATATGGTAGTTGTCACTTCACAGACAAGGTATGCAATGTATAAAACATTGGGTTAAAACAATATGTTGGTTAATGTTTAAAAGATCATTTGTTGTTATATATGATGGATGTGTAATAAAAACATTCATTTGGACATATTAAACAATCATAGCCGTCTGTTTGACAACGTCTTTTATCCAATTACTCAGCATTACAAGTGTTATTGAAGTAGAAACTAACGGCTCAAATGAGTATTGATATTCATAGATGTCGAACCTTTATTATGTTGTGAATGACCTATATGAAATATTACTATTACACTTTTTGGATGTTATTTTGCAATTGCACATAAGTTGGACAGGTGACAGGTTGAAGACAGCTCTTTTAGATCAAATATCAACATGTGTATGTGTAAATGCTGAATTAGCAGTGTTCTATTCAGGAGCAAAGGCTTATATAGTGGCCGATAATTCCTGAAATTATATACAAAACTAATCTTTGGTTTTAAAACAAAATCATGGTAACCATTATCAGAAAGTCAAACTTCTATTTAGCGTGAACTCAATGACTCTGTTGATGATGATTGTTTTAGATGAGTTTGGATTGTGAGGTGAATTCCATCATGATCTACTGCACTGTAACTTCTAGAGGCTGATGTACACACACTTCAGCCTTCACCTGGGCACCTTCATGTACATTGAGTACATAACGTCAATGGAAATCACATTTTCTCTAGCTATTTTTACTTGTCTCAGGATGGTACCATTGAATTACAACCCAGATAACATACCACTAGTGGGCGACTAGTGACAGATATATAGTGGCTTGCCACTGGTGGGTAGCAAGTGGCCCACCGGCCCGCGGTGTGGTAGCTAGTGGTCAATTGGTGGTCCAATTGGTTGGTAGCATGTGGCCCACCAGTGTGATAGCAGTTGGGCCACTAGTGGGAGATTTCCACTTGTGGATGCAACCGGTGCCCCATCTTCTATCAGCTGGACAAACTACTAGTGGGCCACGAGAGCGGGTACTATTGGCCCTCCACTGGTCCACCAGTGGTGTGTTATCTTGGAAATATCATGGATTGTCATCCCTTTTTGTGATTCCGTTTATTGGTGATTCGTGTCTGGTGTGACGAATCTCTATTTATACTTATACTATATACTAACATGTATAAACGAGTGAGTGAGTGAGTGAGTGAGTTGGTGTTTAACGCCGCTTTCAAGAGTATTTCACTTATATCGCGGCTGCTAGTATTATGGCAGGGAGAAAGCCCGCAACGCCATGTGGCTATGCTTTGCGGTGAAACCTGCGAGCATCGGCTGGAACTAGCGAACCATGGGTGGTACTGCACTGAAATTCAGTGTAGCATTGCACCCAAACCTGACTGCGTGTAGAACAGTTCTCTACTGCAGACAATGTTGCCGTGCCCCTGGCGGGATTCGAACCCCGGACCTCTTGATCCGAAGCCGAACGCGCTAACCACTGCGCTATCCCGCCCCCATAAACGAGTGAACATTTTAGCTCTGCTCTATTCATGATATATGTATTTTATAATTCATTAAAATCAATCGTTGTGGCGAATTCGATTTCATGAATTAAATGAAGGAGATAAACTTTAAATAGGTGCTGATGTAATTTTATGAATGAATTTACTTTCGTTTTATGAATAAATGAATTAGCCTAGGCAGCATCAAAGGTTATCGCCAGGCAATTAAATTACTTGAAGGTGCTGTGACACATATGTCCCACGTGGATAATAATATTTTGTATCATCCAAAACTGGGTTCCACAGGAGATATCGCTTGTATGAGACCAAGTGATATCTCCTAGGAGATATCGTTTAGACAGTAGAAATTGAACAATGCCTTGTTGGTGTCAGCTACATCACATCACAATGATTTTGCATCATCAAGTAAAAACATCACAATGCAATGACGTCATAATCATGATGACGTCACAATGCTATGACATCACTGCCCTGAAGCCAAATGGCAGTTTTGTGTTCAGATGTTTATTTTTATTAAAAAAACTAAATTATGAAGAATGATTTTGGATGATAAATAGAATCTCACCCTCGCGATCGTGTCTTCCGATATCAAATATATTGGGTGAAATTCTCCATATATCACAATAATAAATGAATATTACAATTGAAGGGCTGCATTCACGAAGGGCACATGTGCTATGTTATATGCATAGAACATGTGCCCTTCTTGAATGCACCCCTTCAATTTGAGATCAGCATGCAGATACTTCTCACCAGCTTTTCAAGCCTAGATTAAAGATATATTTCTTGAAAAGTTTTAACTGGTAAATGTTTTAAACTTTTTATTTTACTCATCATCCATAATGTTAATTTCAGAGACTATTTACAAGAAAGACATTAAAACCCTTACAAGCCATATGTATGTCATAAAAAGGTTGATTGGAATGTTTGCACTATGTAACATGTCAAGGGTTATACAAGATGGACACTGTTTAATCAGAAATCTCCATTAAGTACAATATTTGTTTCCATCGAGTTCTTCAGGAAACAATTACCTTGCACGTCGTTCACAGGAGTAATCATGTCTCTCCATAATGAATATTTTACTTTTATGATACAATGTTTAATGATGAAACAGAACGTGTATAATGTTACCAGAGCAGCTCATTTAAATGCTTATTCAATGCTGTAAAACGGGTTAATCAATTGTGTTATTGGATATTTCCTCATTTCATTCTTAATACATCGGAAAACGTGTGCGCAAATGGTTTGTTTGATTTCAAAATCCTTTAATCTGTTAAACCCCTTTGTCCGTGCGCTGGGTAGAGAAAATGTTTTTCCGACATCATTTGTCACGTAGTTCCATGATTAAAAACTAATATAAACCGTTTACCACTTCATTGATAGGAAAACACATTTATCACAAAATAGATGTACGAGACTTTGTAAAGTCGAAGTTTTTCCACATTTGTGTTTTCTTTATATGTCAACACCAGCACGCATGATTGTGCCTGTTATTCAACAACTTTCATGTTTATATTATTTACTACTGTGCAACATACATATTGATGAATAATCTTATCCAAGTATCTTCTGATATGATTACTTTTATTGGATATATGATGTCAGTAAGTATAATATCAGAATACATCAGCGTGTCCTAAGTTCTTATCATAAAACTAACTCTGTATTAAATGTAGGTTATATCTCTATAGTTAGGACTGCCATGATGATTGAGGAAGACTTGGGAGGAGGTAGATTACATTGGTTACATTTGGACAATATGCTTTGGGATATAATGCTGGATTTCATGACAGTGATTTCTCCTGTGTAAGTCAGTTATAGACGATGAAATGTTCGTGTCACAATATGTATATCCTTTAATCACATGCATTAGTACAATGACATTGTAATGATGTTGATACTCAGTCGATAACTAACTTGATATTCATCCACATTCCGGTTTCTTTCTTAAAAGCTATTATTAAGTATGTATAAAATTATATTAAACATATTTAGGTAAAACGAATATCTAACTTACAAAGTTTCAAGCAACATATTGATTGTCATATATGAGAAGCGTGGAACATGGAAGCAGAATCAACTAAGAACATGTGTGCAGGATCACACCAGATAACGGAATTCCAACCATCTCAATCCATGGATATTTACATGCGCTGATGCAATGGAATGGCAGCAATTTAATGTCAATAACAATACGATAAAATAACATGATATTGATACAACTCTTGTAAGTTATTCCCCATATGGCTGGAAAAAACGAGTTAATACATGTATGTTCGATACGAGCACATGGCACATTTTACAGTTGTCTGGCAACCACTGTTTCACCGCGACTTCCCGTATGTCGTCGTCTGTGACGTCATAAAACAATGGTACTTGACGTCACTACACATAAACATAGTATCTGCCATACCTCAGAATAATATTAAAACACGCAAAGCTAGATTTGACTTATGAGCTGCCTATGACAGAGAGAGAAAGAGAGAAATGTTGTATTACGATGTTTTTCCAGTTACATGTTCAGTACTAAGAGTCATATTGACATAATATTAAACTTTCTTGTATTAAATAAAACAATTGTAGAGAATTGTGTCTAATTGTTGTCAATTCTACAATTATCCATAACAAGTGTGTTCGAAAATGCGAATTGAATTAACTGATTTTTTCATTAATGTTCACTGTACACAAAATCGATGTTTGACCTTCAGAAATGTTTGCTTTAATATTTGAGTTAAACTTGATTCTAATTATTTCAGTGTCTGCCAATACTAACAAGTTCGTATGAAAATCAATTTCCATATATCATCATCAGAAATATTTATATAGCGTCCGTTTCAGTCACACAGAACTGATCAGTAATCCTCCATGAGGAAGCCGATAATGGAAAAAAAAGTATGTCTTCAGTTTTCTTCTGCATATTTTGAGTCCGGTTTTTCCCCAACTCCATTGGGAGGCCCTGTCTCCTGGAATAATCGATCCGCAAAGCTATGTGTATGTGTAGTAGATGACGAACAAATTAAACGCTTTAAGTCCACTTTATCCCCAAAGATGCCCGAAAAGACAATTAACATATATAGATAGTGGAGCTGTCCAAAGTTTTTTTTTATATTGGTAAGGCTCAAAGTTTTAGCCTTCTGTGCAGTGTGCAACTATGAGAAGGTCGTTTGAAATTATTAGCAAATCCATGTGGGTATTGCAACTGTTGCTCTCTAGAACTGATATTAGCTTAGGTAGACACATATCAGAACTTTCTTCTTTTTTTCCTTTTTTTGTCTAATGTCACTTTTAATAATTTACAGTTGAAGAATTGTCTTTTGCAAATTCTCTTTAGGGTATTGGTGTCATATCATGGAAACTAAATGTTGTCACATTGTTGAAACTTGGCTTAAAAGGAAAAAATAAGTTCAAATAAATACCCCAAAAATATCCCTAGTGGGAAAGGATATTTTTTTGTCATCATGTCTCAACAATTTCGTATCTACATCAGTAGTGGTGGCTGGTGATGTAAAAACCAACTGTATCTATTTGATCCTTTTAGTTTTATTTAAACCATAACTGTTGAGATACTGGATATGTATGTTCGTACTATTTATAAACATATATATTTATATATCATATAACAAATACAAGTTAACAGATATCGCATTTAGCTAATATTATCATTTGTGACCGCGCATAATATGAACCAGTTATGCAGTTAACGCCAGTTACGTATCTATCAACAGCATATAGTTTAATATTCCCCAGGACGTTTATCAAAAACATATTTATCTACGAGGTTGATCTAGAAACCTGACTGATGATTTAGAACGCTGTAATGGTCTAATTTATATCAAATTCGCATGATGTGAATACACTTTGTTTTAAATGGGCGGTATCAATTTAGAAAGTCATACAATACCTAGATGTATTAGATATATATATTTGAAATTTTATTGGGCAGATATGTACATTTTCTCAATACATATAACCGATCAGGAACAAACTCGCCACATGGCATACAGACCTGGAGTTAGCGTTTTGCGAAGTAGTTACATACGTAAGTAAACCACACCAATAAGCACATTGACAATATGTTCAATATGAAATTGTTATAGATGTAACAGATACATGCTTGATAGATATTACATGGTAGATGATGAAAGAATTGTTTGATTTGATCCTGAACAATTGAGGCATATTTTGGATAATGAACCATTATGTAGAAATTACAATTGATGACGAGAGCAGGTGTAACCAATATCCAATTGTTGTTTCGTTTATGTTACTTTTGAAATCATGGGTGGTCTCACCGGTTGTTGACAAAAGTATTGCTGCTGAACATATTAGGGATACGTGTATGTAGATAACAACTACTTTATTCGAAGAGTGCGACTTTTCGGTACATATTATTTTACCGTTGCACCTTTTTTCAAGCATGAATACAATGCAGCTTCTGTAAGAAGTCGTCATCCATATACTTGACCTTATTTGACTTCCAATTAGTAAAATGCCACTCAAAGAAGTATTATATCGACGAAAATATATCGGATGACATTTGTTATTGTTATTTTACTTCTGACTTTTACTTACTTACTGACTGTTTCACATCATGATCACTAATATAAAATTAAACTCTCTGTTACCTTGCATTGCAATAGTAAACATTAACTAAGACATTCCTTTATCATATATTTAATTGTAAAATAAATATTTATTTCTGAATAATTAATCTCTTAATCGTTTGTATTATTGTTCATAAGTTTCACTTCAAATGAAAACCAGTTTCCAGTTACATTTCCCAAAGACAAATATGTGATAATGACTATGAAATTTCAAATATGAAATATTCAAAACTATCTTTATACCCCTAGGTTGTCCACTTCAACATAAAATCCTTCGTCTAGACACCTTACACATAAATCACTATAGGATGTTTCAACTTATAAGTACAAGTATAACGTTGACAGATGAACAACCATGAACCAGCACTGTTTGTAACTCAATGAGACATTATTGGGTAGCATATATGGAACATAGATGATCTCATCTATCAACATAAGTAACACGTTAATCACTCGGCTGGTGTGACAAGTGACAAGTAATCAATTTCCATCAAATAATCCATCGAGTGTCTAGGCACCTAGATGATGGCGATATATCTCTTGGAGAGATAAGCAAAACCTCATACATGATTGTATGAAACGCATTATTGTATATCTGTTCAAACAAACATGGGGTGGTTATTTGGCATTTCAAAGGAGTTTTCTGGACATAATCTTTGGTATTTAGGGGAAAACAGTTATGAAATTGGGAACTTTTGTTAGTTTAAGATGATGTCGGCATAATGTATCTTCTTGGACTTGAATTTCTTGACGCATCATTACTGAAGCCATTTTTGAATTATTACAATGATGTTAATATCAGATATACCAGCCATGTGTCTCAATATATGTAGATAGGTATTACTAAATATTTAAGAAGTAAGACATACTTGAATTTATAAATCGTTGATACATTATAACAGTGAGACACGGACTCTACTTAATCGGAAGAAACAATATCTGTCAACTATGGTATTCCATAGTCAAATCAACAAATGTTGTTGATACAATGTCGCTGACGCTGTTCTTCTGGCGAACTAGAAACCCTTTCATTCTATCTCCAACTCTCCGGCTGTACATTGATGTGTTTTAAACTTATTCTGCCTGTACTCAACGTTGCATGGACATAGAACGTATAGTAGTATGTATTCAGCCAATGGCGACAGCTGCCAGGGCTATTCTTGAGTCACGTATTTTGCAATTGGCGTTACGCATGACATTAGTTAGTGTTGCCATGGTATATGTTAACCACTAGTTGAGCTATTAATTTCAATATATCAGGTTTACTTTGCGTCGAAAACATATGACGAAAACACGAAACATTAGTTTTCTCCTGATAATACATTTATAATTTTAAATACGGCGTGGTAATATCTAGTAATTAGCATACTTGAAAAGACCGACATATTCACTGGTCGAAAACACCACTTATGTATATATATAATACATGGAAATGTATTAAAAACCCAGCCAGCCCAGTACCCAGTTGCGTCACGTGACCTCGTTACCCGTCTCGTTCGGGCCTCGCCACGCTGCGGTCGTACCCAATAAATAGGTATATTCATGAAAATGTTATTAATTTGACATTTCAAAAGGATCATGGTCACATGTGGTACTGAAAGTTGGTAACTATGTAACTTCTGTTTAGGATTACTCGGCTGACTCCCTACAACACAATTACATTAGAAGTGTCTGGATTGTCAGGTGAAGTACTTCATTCATAATTACGATCTTCTACATTGGCGCGTTTAGGGACTCTTTGCACCCACTTCAGACATCTGGAAACGTACACTGACCAGCGCAGACACATCGCCAATATAAATGACAACTTATTTACCTATTTCAATTGTCTTATAACGATATCAGTGGATTATAAATCTCATTATCACATCTTGTGATTGACGTAATAATTGATGTACGTCCGCTGTGAAATGCATTAACTGCATTACCTATAGCATAAGTTCTGAACATGGTAACATAAGACATTAAAGCAACCATACATTCTGTCAGATAACGATGCCAACTTGTAAAGTGTAAATCGATACAGGTTTGAATATATCCTGTCCCTGTTAACAAGGGAAATACAAGTTAACCATCATGTTTCTATTCATTTATTCTAATCAACTACCAGTCAAATGGCAGTCAAATTGCATTACTATCGAGGCAATCAAGCAATCTGCGTGGAATGGACCGTCTTATATCCTACACGTATAGCATCAATTAACTAACACGAGCATACAATGTACACTTACTGTACACTTTAGTTGCAAACCACTTTATCCGGCCAATTATTCCTGCAACGTAAGACATTTAATGAATTTGTTTCCTCAGGGCAATAGTCGACCTCTTTCCGTGGTACGTCAAGGGTACTGATTCATAAAATGAGTATATTTATTTTATGAATGTTTGTGGATTGATGGATTGATACATAAAACATATTAGATTACGTTAGTAATGCCAAAGATAAAAACGCAAATACACGTAGTTCCAATACTGATGGACTTATCATAATTTCTATAAATCATCAATCAAACAATAAAGATAAAATCCCCTTGTTTTCAGAGTGCAAAGATTAGAATAAGGAAAACGTTTTAGATCTTGTTTCATAAAGCTAATTAGAAGAAGTAAATTTATTCTAGAATATCCATAATAGCGTACCGCTCCACAGGCTTATCGACCTCAAAGGGTTCGATGTGCAGGATAACACATACGAGGAGAGAAAACATCACACGAGGAGCCGAAAAATTAAATATGTCTGTTGGTTTCCGTGTTTGCTGGTCGTTGGTCGTTGGTCGTTCAAATCAAATGATTTTATCAAAAAGTGTCTGCATTCTTGCAATAGTTTAAAGTCTTATTTACTGTACCATCGTGCTAATGCTAACAAGGCGATTGACAGATTTTAGATGACAATGCCTTACATTTGTACATTTACTCGTGGTTATTTTTATATCGATAGTCATGCATATACTGGTATATATTGACACACTTGTGAACATTGTAGTTAATATTTGCATTTCTCTCACGGGTTTGTAGATAGACTAATACACTACATATCACAATAAACCCTTTGAACTTCCCTTGTAAGATATTAATTGCTACAGAATTCTGTCAGTCAAAGCAGTGGAATGTTTGATTTTGCGTGATAAACAGTTTCGTAAACCCTTGATTCGAACAAAATGTAATGCTATTGAGGATACGATACTGCTATTGATTCATCCAATAATGCTTTTGTTCAGCCTTTTATTATTCAGTTGTAAAGAACGCTATTTTCACGATCATAACGTAGCCAGAGTTTTATTGACTATTAAAGTGCTTGAAAGTTGACATAAAAGGCTTAATATAATCATTTTTCCTAATGCCGAACCTCGCAAGCATCTTGCAAATAACAAATAGTGATATTCTAACAGCCAATATGTCCTCTGGGTAATAAGAAAACAACAATGATTTGTTTAGTTCTGTACAGTAATTGTGGCTTTGAAAGAAATCATTTGTGGATTACATTATTAACGACCGATCATGGCAGACCTAACAGGAATGCATTCGATATTAAATAAGCCATAAAACAAACTTAAGCAGCATGTCTGCTTGGTTTGCCATCCAAACTCAAACTGATCTTAGAACAAAGGTTTGACTATTAGTTACAACTATTAAAACAACAAGATGTCAGTTTTCTTGTTATATTATGAATACAAATCCCATACACCTGGGGAAAGGTTTATTGTCCAGTAAATCAAGTTACTTTTCGGGGAACGTTGATAGTGCTGTAAAGATAATATTATACACATAGGTTAAATATTAGTATGATTGTTATCATCAGTGTGTTGGATAGTACATCGTGAAATCACGTCATCTGGTAATTATTACTGCCAACTATTTTGCTACCAATTGTAACTACCAACGAAACCAACAACATGATTTGTCCTCAAATGGACTTACATTGAAAGAGTAACGAATTGTAAAAGTCACCGAACTGTCCAAACAATGCAATGTCAACGTCGGGACACTCGTTCTCCTAATGTATATCTTATGTCTCGATCTGACTTTTCTCAAACATATCATATTGGAATCATGTAAATACCTCATTTTAAAAATAAATTAGATAAGATTAAAAACTTACGTAATGCTGTGTGGAAATTGCTTAAAAATATATTGCTAGCTCCATGGCCACTTTCGAAATTCATTTAGAGAGGTTACAATTTGAAAACGCTGAAATGATTTTTGTAAACGCCCGATAAATTATATACAGCTGTTTAAAACACCACTTAATGATCGCCGTTAGATAAATGTAAAAGAATATTGCTGTGGTGACTGAAGCCTACCTTCCGTTTGAGATGTCACACCCGGAAATCGATAAACCGTCTGATGATAATTCAACGTGTTTTAGCAACTATTTA